>OY743174.1:53776233-56276233 GCA_963555705.1 Ligustrum vulgare
TTTTAATAAATTATTTTTTAACGTACTTGATTATATTTAATTTAGTGTTAAATAATATTTTACAACGACAATGATATCTTCTGTTCAGTTAATTGTTCGGCTTCATAAGCAATACGAACATAATTGACACTTTTATTTTTGTTATTCACACGTGTGGGAATTTTTTTGTTTATTTCATTTTCATGTAATATTTGTTAATTTCATTATGTGAGTTGTCGGTTGTTAATTTTATAGAGAAGTTACTATGATAATGATAAGTTAATTGCATTTTAAACGTAATTGATAAAAAAAAGACTCAAAAATTAATTTATTTACTATAATTATCATTTGTCATTAATAAAATGATATTCAAAAATCTATGTCATTTTCATACTAATAAAGGATTAATTTCACCTCCTCTTAACTGTCTAAATAATTAGCAATGATTTAATAATTTCATTTTTAAGATTTGGGGAAAAAATGAAATCATTTAAAATATATTAATGAAAAATGTTTTATTTAATTTAATGTATTTGTATAGTCTTCTGGGTTTTTACATTGGTTAGCTTTATGCTTTTTACACTAATTGGTAATCAATGTGCAAATTAATTTTGAATTTGTATGTCTATTGTTTTTATCATACTTCAATTTTTTTTAAATGAATGTGAAGTACATGTTTCAAACATGTTTCAAACCACGAACTTATTGATCAACGTTTACATCCTTGAGTTTGTGAATTTTCGACAGATGTAAAGATGCAAAAAACAAAAACAAAAAAAGTAAAAAATAAATTTCGATTTTATTCCAAAATGTATTAATCAAGATTGATTTATTTCAGTTATCTTCAATTAATAACTTTTTTCTAAAAATATTTATTCAAGAAGCCTAATGTCGGGGAAAGAGGATAATAGTAATTCTCAGAGAATTAGTCAACTATTTGGTACATTCAGTTTTTCTGTCGAAGATGAGCTTGAAAGTGGAGTTTATTAGATGAGGACTGTTAAAGAACTAATTGTTTATGATAAAGTATAATAATTTTTTACATGTATACTGATTTTTGAATGTTTGTTGTAAAATTAATTGCTTGACTCTTCTGCTAAGAAAATATATATTGGGTTCGTGCCACGATTCTTGCTATTGCATCTAACAAATTGTTGTATTTGTCGTGCAAAATATGTAATAAAAAGGTTCAAGCAGTTGAAAAACAGTTTTATTGTGAAAGGTACAAAAAAAAGGATACGAATGTCATTCATAGGTAGTACTATTTTTATTTAAAGTTAGCTTTAATATTTAAAAAGAATAGATTTTTTTTTATATAATTAATTTTTAATAAACATGTATTTTCACATCATCAACATCAAGGGTTAAAATTCAAATAAATGTTGTTGATGACAAAATAACTCTTCAGCTACTTTTTTGGGATCTTGAATGTATTCAATTGTTTGGCAAGGCTGCATCGAATTTGATGGATGAAGCTGAACAAGATATAATTAATATATTTTATTTTATTTACATATTCATAAAATTTTACAAATATTCATAAAAATTTTTATTTTATTTTTAAATATTCATATAAATTTCACAAAATATAATTCTTATACGTTTTGGTCAATTTATTTTCAATTTAATATTTTTAGGAATTGAACGATGATTATTATCCATTTGAAATTGAAACGCTGGTTATATATTTATTTATTTAGTTTTTGAATATTTAATATTTTCAATTTCTTTTGTTCCGTGCAACGCACGGGTGTGAGTACTAGTATAGATTAAGACTATTTAAGTAAATTAAAAATGCTTAAAATTGTGGTGTAACTAACAAAATCTGTTGTTGTAATTACTAAAAAGGGTAAATATATTACCACCACATTTTTTATTCAATACACCACATTTTAAATATACAACAAAAAAATAATAATTTTTATAAATACACCACAATCAATATATTAATATACCCCTTATTAGATTAAAGCCAATAAAATAAAAAACAAAACAAGTATACCACTCACCCCCATTTTTACCGGAGGAAATACATTAAAATACCCTAAAAAACTTACCAATTTTTAAAAATACCCTAACAATTTTATATCTTTTAAAAATAGTCTTAATCACTATAAAACAGTGTTCTAAAATGTGCGAAAATGCGCCGTCTAGGCGCGATGCGTGACCAAAGCGCGTCGAATAAGTGGTATGCGCGTAAAAATGCGGTCAACGATTTTTTTTTACCACCTAGGCGCGCGCCTAATCCGCGTTTTTTTTTTTAAGGGTAAAAAATCTATTTTTTTTATATAAAAGTATATTTAATGTCTTAAAATAATTAAAATAATATTAAAAATAAGAAACGCATTATGACGCTTATTCTTCGCATTGACACGCCTAAACTTGTGATTCTTGATTCTCGACCTCGACGCATCGCAATGCATTACGCATTTTAGAACACTGCTATAAAATACCACAAATATCCTTATATATCATATTTCAACTAAACCCATTAAAATTTAGAAAAGTTACAACCTAGTACTTGAAATTTTATTAATTTTGTTTATGATTTTATTTGATTTTTGTTCGCTCATAGTAGCACCCCTCACCTTGGTATCAGAACCATATGGCAGATCTAAAAGATAAATATTATATGATAAAAAATAAAAATGAATATATAATATATACATCAAGATTTATAATTATGTATACATTAATACTACCCGATAATTATAAAATAGAAATTTTGAACACTTTAAAAGATTTAGATAAAGATGTAAGAAGAGAAATATATGATCTAATAAATTTCGATATAATAAAAGAAGATTTTATCATAAACGAAATATTAGATTTAATCCACAAAGATATACTAGAAGAGTTATATAAAGATTATAGAAATGGATTATCATAGAAACAAATGAAAAATTAGATTTAATAGTAGAACAAAGAAGAAATTTAATGGACCAAATAAGAGAAGAAAGAAATATAAAACGACAAGAAAAATTAAGATTAAAATTATTAGAGAAAAAGAGAGAATATTTTGATAAAATCTTAAAACAAATACCAAAAATTCAAACGATTTTAGAAGACAAAGAAAAAACTAGAAAAGAAAAATATGATAAAACAAATACATTGGAAGACTATCTAAAATATTATAGAATATATCATAGAAAGTCAATGATTGGATCAATAGAAGAATATTGTGAATATCAAATAATGAATTATAAAGAAGCAAAATATGAAACAGAACTTATTCTAGAAATCAAACATATTAAAGGAAGAAATTAATGACAGAATTTTCAGAAATAAAATTTGAAAAACAAATAATAGAAACTATAAGACTTCCAGTTAGATCTTATCAAATAAAAGGAGCTAATACAACTATGTTTCAACCATTAAGCTCATGGGGAGAATCTGATGGATTTCTTAACATGCAATTAAATTGGATAAGTGCATTTTTATGGCAAACATATAAAAACATAAATTTACAAGATAAATTAGCTATCGAAGAACTACAACAATTAAATATACAGGACATGAATATCAAAGAAAAATTACAAAATATTCAAAATAAACTAACAATACAATTAAAAGAATTAAAAGAAATGATGGGAGAAGTTAAAAATATAGATGAAGAAATCTTAAAAGAATTTCAAAGAAAATCAGGAGAATTAATTAATCAAGATAAAATTGGAATAATTATAGAAAAAATAGATAGTTTAAATGAAAAAATAAGAAAGAATGAAAATGAAAAAATCATATCAATAGAAGAAAGAATCAAAAAGTTAGAAATAAAAATAGATGATATGTATGACAGACTATTTAAGGTACAAAAAACTCAAAAACCAAGAATATAAAATGTCTATAAGTGAATATATTGAAGATCTAAAAATATTAATAAAAATATTAATAAGTGATGTACAAGAAGTAAAAAATGAATTAAAAGAAGTAAGAAATGATATAAATATACTAAAACTAGAGATTAGAGAATTGAAAGAAAATAACAAAAGCAAAGATAAGAAAATAGACAAAAGACTCATAGAAAAAGAAATACTTAAAATAGGAAAGAAGCATTTCGAACAAGAAAAAATTATAATAGAAGCAGGAAGTATGGATGATGAATTTAGAAGAAACATATTACCAAAAATACTAGAGGAAGAATTAGAATTACAAAAATCTATAGAAAAACTTTAGGAAAATTAAAAGTTGAAGAAAAAATTGAAGAAGAACAAGACAAAATGAATGAAGAGTTAGATTTGCTTATAGAAAATTTTGACCAGTTAAGTATAGAAAATTTTAATGAATACCAAGTTTTAATGAATACTGGAGGAGCACATAACCCTGCTCCAATAGGAACTTCTAAATAAGAATTACCAGATCCAGATGAAAGTTATGCACCCTTATATATTAAACCACACCGGTAATATTATGATAGAATCAGAGATAGACAACCATCTAGAGGAAATAAATATAAAGATAGGTTTGAACCAAATGATAATTGTGATAAACCTATTAATCATGGAGGAACAAAATTAGATTTAGATTGTAAAATAGATACTAAAAAAGCCTTATTAACTTGGGCAGATTCGATGATACTATTCTTTTTATACAATAAAGATGATACATGGGAAAATACTGATAGAATGATAAATTTTTTAGTAGCATCTTTTGAAGGACATGTTAGAAATTGGTGGGAAGGAATAAGTAGTGATACAAAAGCATTAATAAGAAGAAATGTACAGACGGAACTAATAAAATCAAATAGAAAAGGAATAGAAAAGTTAGTAGATTATATTGCGGATGAATTTTTAGGAGAAAAATGGATAAGTAATTCTGAATCAGAATCAATAAGAGAAAAAGATAATGCAAGAGTAAGATTAATAAATTTAACAATATGTGATATGTGTAAAATCAAATAATATACTTGTGAGTTTAAAGAATACTATTATGTCCAATTCTATAGTAATGAAAATCAAGAAGTATATAGAGATATGTATTACAATAAATTACTAGGTTCATGGGGAATATACTTTAAAATAGAATTTGAAAAATTTGTTCGAGATAACCCTGGAGCACCTAGAACATTAGGATCAAAAATAAAATTCATATTTGAAAGATTAACATATATATGTCAACAAAGACAATTATTAAAGAAATCAGGAAAATTAACCAGAATATATTGTGAAGATATGGAAAAACCTACCCAATGAGGATGTAACCCTGAAAGAAGAAAAAATAATAATAAAAGGAAATATAAAAATAGAAAGTTTAAAAAATTCAGAAACTTCAGGAAAAAATATATAAAACCTAAGAGAAGATATTACAAAAGAAGATATAATTCAAATAAAAAACAGAAAAATAAAACTTATAAGAAAGACAAAAGCCAATGTAAATGTTGGAATTGTGGAGAAATTGGGCATATAAGCCCTGATTGTAACAAAAAGAAAGCTAAAATATTATAAAGAGAATATCTAGAAATAGAAAGTGAACTAAGTGAAATATCAGATATTTAAAAATACTATGATCAAGAAGTCTATATAAGTGAAACAGATTCAGAAAGTAATGAATTAGAATCAGAATAAAGAAATAGAAGCAAATAAGAATATAGATAAACAGGAATATGAAGGAATAGAAGGTTATGGATTAAAGGTAACTTTTGATAATAATAAGTTCAGGAAGATACAAAATTTATCTTTAGATTTGAAAATAGGAAAATGGGAAATATTAGACAGAATATGGAAAAGAGAAAAAGTAGCAATAAATGAATATCATAAAATTGAAAGAGTAATAGATGTTAGAACCACTCAAGGAACACACAAATTAAATATTTTAACAAAAAATACAGTTGCAGAATTATTAACAAAGATCAATAGAAAACAAAGTGAAAAGTTCAATATGTTTACTTAGTAGGTATCCAAATAATGTTTAAATCCCTATTTAGAGAAGGATTAGATTCGCCTTTGACTATAAGTTTACATAATGGAAGAATTAAAAATTTAAAAGACAGTCATTTAGGAACAGTGGAAGGAAATCTAGCATATAAGAAACTAATATTTACATGTTACCCAAAATATTGTATATCATTAAAAGATAGAAATTTTAATGAAGTTTTAGGACTACATTTCAAATTACATAAAAATGATATAATGGAACCAGGAGATAAAATTATGACTATAGAATACAGGGCATTATACACATTTACTAATTCTAATTATGGAAACATTTATTCTAAAAAACCATATATTGAAATTCATAAAGAATGTAAAGATTTTGGTAAAGCTGTAGAACCAGATAAACAAATCAGTTTAGTTCCAAGAAACTATGAACTTACTATAACAAAAAATAAACCAGAAATCATAGAGTTACGAGAAAAAGAATACCCTAATAATAACATAACATTTGAAGATGACAGATTAATTAGGAGATCAACAAGTTTACCTAATAGAAAACAATTAGGAGAAATTAGTAATACAAAAGAAATAAAACTTAATAGAAATGTTGGAAATATGAAAATAGAAGGTGAATATTTTAATGGAATAGAACATATAAAAGGATCAAATATATTAATCGACACAGGAGCTAGTGAATGTCATATAGCTTCAAATAGAAATAAATGACTAATATCTCGTAGAACTGATCCATATAAATATATAAACTTTGATGGCCAAGTACATATGACTGAACTTGAAGTAAAAGTACCAATAAAAATAGGAGGAATAAATCTCCTAGTACCATGTCATGTAGATAGTAGTATGGTAAATCCTCATGTATTATTAGGAATGAACTTTCTATATGGACTAGAAGATTATAGTATAAAACGTGAAGGATTATATATAACTCATAATGGTCAAACTATACTATGCAGAAAAGCTGAATAAATGAATAACCAAATAAGTTTTCCATTAGCCGTTTATATACAAGTTACAATTGTTGAAACAAATATAACAACATGTGCATTAATTGACACGGGAAGTGATATAACAATATTCAAAAATTTCTTAATAAAATCATGGAATACTAATGGAAAGATAAAAATTACAGGAGTAACAGGAGAAAGTACTCATATAATTAATTGTGCTGATAAAATTGATATAATACTTAGGAGTAAACAAATAGTTGTAAATAAAGTATATAATTATAACAAATTAGAATGTGATATATTACTAGGAAATGACTTTATACAACAATTTCAATATTATAAACAAAATAATTACATGATAATGTTACAAACACCTTGTGCACATTTACTAAAAATACCAAGAGGATTTAGACCTTACAGAGTTCAGCCAACACAGCGTGGTGATAAATGGGAGAAAAAATCAATTACACAAAATGAAATAAAAAATAAAAGAATAATGTATAAAAAAGTCTTGAAAACGAACATACAAATAAACATGGAAAAAATCATTGATCAACTAGAAAAAATTTGTGGAGAAAATCCATTATCATTTTGGAAACCACATCATCCAAAAGCTAGAATATAATTAACAGAAAATGTTATTATAAGAGTTAGACCAATGATATATACCATACAAGATACGCAAGAATTTAAAACTCAGATAAAAGAATTACTTAACCAAAAATTAATCAGACCCAGTAATGGACCCCATAGTAGCCCAGCTTTTATGGTCATGAAACATTCTGAACAAAAAAGAGGAAAAGCTAGAATTGTGATAAATTATAAAGAGTTAAATAAATATACTAAATTTGATGGATACTTTTTACCAAATAAAGAGGTACTAATAAATCTTGCAAAATGAAAGCAATATTATTCTAAATTTGATTGCAAATCAGGATTTTGGCAAGTAAAAATGGAAGAAGATAGTATTCAATATACAGCATTTAGTACGCCCCAAGGAAAGTATGAATGGATGGTTATGCCATTTGGTTTAAAAAATGCACCACAAATATATCAAAGAAGAATGGATAACATATTTAGAAAATTTAATGAATTCTTAATTGTCTATGTCGATGATATATTAATATGTTCTAACAATAGAGAAGAACATAGAAACAATTTAATTAAATTTATAAATGAATGCAAAAAAGAAGGAATTGTTCTTTCAAAAAATAAAGCTATAATAGAAAAACAAGAATTGATTTTCTTGGATTATCAATAGATAAAAGGGGGATAAAATTACAAACACATATATCTAAGAAGATAGAGAGTTTTCCAGACAAATTAGAATCAAAAGAACAAATACAAAAAATTTTAGGATGTTTAAATTATGCAGAATGATTTATTGAAAATCTATCAAAAAAGAGACATAAAATTCAAAATCTTACTCAGGAAAACAAATACCAAAGGATGGAGTGATGAACACAAAATTGTCAAATCACTAAAAGAAGAATGTAAAAATTTGCCGAAATTAAGATTGCCAGAAGAAAAAGATAATCTGATAGTTAATACTGATACCTCGGATAAGTATTGGACAGCAATATTAAAAACAGATCTTAATGAAATTTGTAGATACTCAAGTGGAACGTTTAATCAAGTAGAAATAAATTATACTACTCATGAGAAAGAACCGTTAACAATCATCAGATGAATAAAGAAGTTTTCATTGTTTTTATTATCTAAGAAATTTATTGTTGAAACTGATAATTCTCAAGTTGCAGGTTTAGTAAAAAAATAAATTACCACCAGAACCTCAATATAGAAGGCTCTATAGATGGCAAGCCTATTTGGCATTTTATAATTTTGATATAGTTCATATTAAAGGTGTTAATAATTATCTTGCGAACTTTTTAAGCAGGAATATTGAATTTGCAGATGGATAATGTCAAAAAAATCTCTGATAGACGCCAAAAAGTGAATGAACTTCCTCATGGAGGAAGCTGAAGATATAAAGCTTAGAATTGAACAACTTGCAGAAACTCTCCAAGGAAGTTTCAAGCAATTGATGGAAATCTCAACATTTCATCACAATTATACCAAAGAATTGAGCGATAACATAATTGAGATTGAATCTCAGTTTGAATCGTTGATTACCAAACAGGCTGATACCAAACAGGTTATATCAAAAATACAAATAGGTACATCTTCTGGAAGCAGTGGTGGACCAATAATTAAAAGAGATGAACCAAGTCCCAAAAAAGTTGTTATAAATGAAACCAGTTCTCGAAAAATCACAATCAATGCCAAAGATGAACATACAAGGGTAGTCAGAATTCGTGCTGAAGAGGAAGATGATTCCCCTTTTTTACCAAAAGAAAACGAATATAAAATTACTGTTGAAGTTATATATGAACTTCAAGAATGTGATTGCTATTACATTTCGTCTGGAGACCATGTATACCCACGATTGATCGTTACTCAGGGAGGAGATCCCGTCATGACAAAAATGGCAGCTGATTATGGATTCTTGGATCTTATCTATCCAGGAAAAGATCTGAAATAAATCGAAAAAATTGATGATTAACTAAAAGGAGAAATCTCAAAGTTTGCTCAAGGAAGATCCATTTATTTAAAATTTTATTCGATCAGTCCTGAAATTGATGGAAGGATATATTATCCTGCTGAGCATATTATCACGATTGGATATGTTGCTCGAAACTTTCAAATTGAAGTTGGGAAAAATACTAAGCCTCCAAACATTACAAGATCATGGTTTAGATTTCAAGGGTGTTGGAAATTAAAGTTCTCTACAATATTGCCAAAAACCTGTATGAGAAAAAATTCAAATGCATATGCCAGTACAATGGATGGACCCTACTCACTAATGGAGGAAAAGAAAAATCAACAATCTTGCAAGAATACATCAATAAATTTGACACTCATCAAATCCATGGAAGATTTGCCACTTTGTAAGAGGCGTGCATAGCCAGGAACTGCCCCACATGCCAAAGGAACTGATGGACAGGTGGAAGCCACTTGATGGATCTGCTTTATATGCCAACAGAATTGATGGACAAGTGGAAGATGTTTAATAGACCTACTTTAATTCAACAATGCAGAACAATGTAGGGGCCATGTCAAGACCGAAAAATAGAAGGATAAGTGTCCCTATAATGTAAGAGTCGTGTGAAGTAATAAATAATAGAGGGACAGGTGTGTCCTTAGGTGAAAAAAGCTGTGAAATTGTTAAGACGATGATGTAAGCAGTGATGTAATTGTGTCCAATGTAGTATTATAAATAGAGGCCTCCGAGCTAGTTGAAAGACAAAACTCTCTTGAGCACTCAGTTTGTGAGAAAGTCAAAAATCTTCTGTCTTTGAAAAATTCTCATACCAATCCTTTGTCAATCTTCATATTATCAATAAGATCTCAATTTACTTATCATATTATGATGAGTTTCTAAATTCTTGTCTTCTAAATCCTATTTCTAAAAAGAAGATATATTATTAAGAAAACTCTCTACACTCTGTCCTAAGATATTTTCCATCTAAAGAGTTATACAGTGAAGGCATCCAGGTTTAGCTAGCTAATAACCCGTGAAGGCAGGAAGCCATTGGAGGGTGTGTAGCAGAAACCTATAAGCCTGAAGGTCACTAACAATAGAAGGAAAATACAAAGGTACTGAGAACAGGAAAAGATGTTAGTATTCTTAATATATCTATCTTTACGGAATTAGGAGGAAGAAGAGCTTTTAATATGACAGAATTCAGAATTGTTAAATTTAATTATCAAAACAATCCTTATAATGATGAATATTATAGCATAATTGAACATTTATTCATGTATAAACAGTTTACTAGACCAAATAATGAAATAAAAAAGTTATATCATGTCTATATGACATGCTTGTTAGCTATCTTTCCAACATTAAAAAGAATATTAGGATTAGAAATTACAAAATCGATTATTTACTTTTGGCTTGACAGTGATAATACTGAAATAAATAATGAATTATATTTAGGATATGTGTTTAGTAGTGATAATGATTATGATCCTGTAATAGATTATGACAGTTGATAAAAATAGAAATTTGGTAAGTAACAAATCGAATAAACAATTAAGCATAAAATTGTATGAAAAATTTAATAACTTTCTAATTGGTACATTGATCATGACGGCGTCCAAGTCCTTCCACTGCAAAATAATTCCAATTATAAACATTAAAGATTATAAATTTATAATTTATAATAACATTCATAACAATATTACGTGAAATTTAAAGTTGCACGTAGAATGAAAAGCGGCCTTACAGTCTCTCTGCCTGATAAGTGTTTTTTGTGAAAACAATATTTTTCTTTCAAATTTGATCCATCTAAAGATGTGGATGATAATATGAATATGTTCACTAAGATCACACAACGTCTTTTAAATTGTGATGAGAAATTAATTGATGAACAAAAGGTTGTCTGTTTATTGAATGCTATGGGTGATAAGTTCAAAGACCTTAGGAATGCTCTGGAATATGGTGGGTAGAAACTGACTACAGAAATTGTTCACACTTCACTTAAGAATAAGGAACTAGAATTCAAGAATAATCCAAAAGAAGTCTATAATGTTATAGGAATTTCAAAGAAAATGAATTCTTTTAGAAACAATAAGTCAGTGAGTAATTTAAATAAAAATTGGAATGCTTCTAATAATAACAGGAATTGGAATAGTGTGAACAGTAAGGCTGCAAGAGGAAAATTTCAAAATAAAGTCAATTTCAATAGGTCTAATGGCAGCACCTATAGAGGACAGAATAACTATAGGAATCAAACCAATCTTAGAGGGTATGAGAATCCTAAAGGACAAGACAACTTCAAGAACTAAAATAATTTTAGGGGGCAAGATAACTCTGGGGTTTAGATAATATAAATAGACCCAGACTTTGTTTTTATTGTGGCAAACCTGGACATCACATTAAAAATTGTTTCAAAAGGAAAAATGAAGTAGGAACCAGTAACCAAATTGAAGCTACAGTTCAAGATAATAATGGTGTGGTATATGTTACTGCTGAATCTGATAATAAGCATGAATGAATACGTGATTCTGGTTGTACTTTTCATATGTGTCCTGGAAAAAATTTATTTTCTGATTTCAGTAGTGATTATAATGGTTCTGTAAAACTTGGAAACAATGTGATCTGTGATGTAAAAGGAACAGGTAACATTCTGTTGAAACTTGAAAATAACAGGACATTGGTCTTGAATCAAACTAGATATGTGACTGACTTGAAAAGAAACCTGATTTCACTTGGTGTGCTTGATTCTGAATCCTATGAGATAAGATTATATAAATGTTATCTGTCTATTTTTAAAAGTAATCTTTTACTTTCCTGCACTCCAAAAATAAATGGAATTTATATGTTAAATTCTTATCTTATATGTGCTAAGTCCTTTAATACTATTTCTGAAATTGATAAAACTGTTTTGTGGCATAAAAGACTTGGTCACTTAGGAGAAAAAGGCTTAAAATTGCTTGAAAAGAAATGTTTCTTTGGTAAAGATGTCTTACAAAAACTTGATTTTTGTGAGAAATGTATTTTGCGAAAGCATAAAAGAAATTCTTTTGGAAAAGAGATTCATAAATCAAGTGACATTCTTGAGTATTTATATGCTGATTTGTGGAGTCCTGCCCCAGTTAATTCTGTTTCAGGTTTTAGATACTTTCTACTTATTGTTGATGATTTTTCTAGGAAGGCTTGGGTTCATTTGTTAAAAACTAAGGATGCTACTATGGGGATGTTTAAAAATTGGATTACCTTAGTTCAAAGCTTGAAAGATAGAAAGGTTTAAATTATTAGAACTGATAATGGTCTTGAGTTTTTTAATCAAGATTTTGATTCTTTCTGTAGCAGTCTAGGTATTCTTAGGTACAGGACTGTTACAGTCCACAGCAAAATGAGGTTGCTGAAAGAATGAACAGGACTCTTTTAGAAAGAACAAGGTGTCTTTTGCTTGATTCTAATTTGCCAAAAAAGATTTGGGGTGAAGCAATCAAAATTGTTTCATATTTGATCAATCTTTCTCCCTGCAGTGTTATTGATTTTAAAATTCCTGATCAAATTTGGAACAATTCTCTTCCAGATTTTTCAAAACTAAAAATCTTTGGGTGTGCTGCATACTCACACCAAACTGAAACTAAACTTGATTCCAGGTCTCTGAAATGTGTTTTTCTGGGGTATGGAGAATGAGTCAAGGGTTATAGGTTGTGGGTAAAAGAACAGGGAGGTTACATGGTTATTTTAAGTAGATCTGTTGTTTTTAATGAAAACTATTAATGAAAAAGATTTTCTTACCTCTGAGCTGAGTGCAGACCATTTGAGTGATGAAAATTGTGTGCCCATTACCCAGTTTCAGGTGGAACAACCCCCACATTCTCCAAATATTACTTCTGATCATCTTTCACCAAATATTGTACCTATTCCTGAAAATATTTCTGATACTGAAACTGAAACTGATTTAAATCTTGGAAATTATCAGTTAGCCAGGGATAGAACAAGAAGGGAGATTAGACCTCCTGCCAGATTTGATGATCCTGATTTTGTGTCTGCTTTTACATATTCCGAACATTTACTTTATGAACCTGAATCATTTGAAGAAGTTATGTCTTCACCTAATTCCAAATTGTGGCTTGCATCCATGCAAGAAGATATGGATTCTCTTATAAAAAAATGGCACTTGGACTTTAGTTAATAAACCTCTTAATACTAGGGTTATAGATTGTAAATGGATTTTTAAAATAAAAGAAAGTGACTCAAAAGCTATAAAACCTAGATATAAGGCTAAGCTTGTATCTAAAGGTTTTTCTCAAAAAGAAGGTATAGATTATAATGAAATTTTTTTCACTAGTTGTTAAATATACCTCTATTAGAATTTTATTTACTCTAGTTGCACAATTTGATTTGGAACTGAAACAAATAGATGTTAAAACCGCCTTTTTGTATGGTTCTTTGGATGAAACTATTTACATGCATCAACCTAAAGGTTGTGAAAAATTTGGTAAATCTGATCTGGTATGTTTGCTGAAAAAATCTCTATATGGCTTAAAACAAGCTCCAAGACAATGGTATAAGAGATTTGATTCTTACTAGTGAATCATCCCGTGAGATGCACGGGAAGAAACGTCTAAATAAAAATAATCCTATTTGAAATTAAATGAATCCTCAAACAAAATAAATAACATTCACAAATAAAAAATAAGTTCATCATTTATTAGTTCCATGTATAAACATCAACCTTTTAGGGAGAAGTCATACATGCAAAAATGATTGTGCCTGACTCTTATTGATAGTCATGGCATATGACACCATCAATGAATTTATTTTTATTTTTTTTAAATCTAATAAGTATCCTAAAAATCGAATGACTCAACGATATTCTTGTAATAAAGAATTAATGTCCTGCATTACTACCAGATAGAATTTGACCTTATAGAATATGATCGTCAAGTTTTGTATCGATTATTTACTATCTCCTCGAACCAGAAATTCGCCTTGCAAAATGAACACTTAAATGTAGGATCTCCAGTATTCATGCACTCTGAACATTCAAACAATAGATGAAAAAGTTAATAATAGAGACCATGCATATAAAAGATAAAATTCAATATTTTGACCATTGACAATGAAAAACAACATGTATAATAATAATAAAAAATAAATAAATAAAAATTGCGAGGTTGACAAAGATATTGCATCAAATTTATGATATTTTATGTTTTCAATATTTATACAATGTAATTATTTTCTGATTGAAATTATAATTTACTATTGATCATCTCAATTTTTATTTAAGTAAATTGGGAGACAATTTATATATTATTGTGAAAAAATATCATAAAATTTGAATTAAAATATAGCAAAGAATATCTTGGTATGGTTAATTACTTTTTGAAATTTTAAAATTAACAGTTAGGACAAAAACCATTAATAACTATATCATTTCAAACAATACAGATAAATTTGTTAACCGTTAATGTTAAAAAATGTGATATGAGACTTTTTGGAATAAAAAATTAATTAAGAATTAAATGTAATTGTCACTGAAATAATTTTGATAAATAAGGCAATATAGGCAAGAACTTTAATATGTATATGTAATAAATAACTTAAAAATAGGATTTAGTTATAAAAATTTCAATACAGCGTGATTTATAAAAATACAAATGTGTATAAATTTTAGATATAATTTTAATTGAGAATTTGACATTGGATCTGTATGACTGAACCAAATATTTATCCATAAAATTAAGACCAATAAAATATTACAATTATTATAAAAAATTAATTATGTATTAAATGTAATTATCTATAAAAATATTTAATAATTTAATAATACGCTATAAAAAAGAGCTCCAATTTTTAGATGTACTAAATAACTAAAAATAAGATTATTTATAAAAAAACTGTATGTATGATGTGATTTATAATTTAATACTACCTCCGTCCCATAAAGATATTCCTCTACTCATTTTCACACAGATTAAGGACAAAATGGAATATAAAATATTAATTTCACTCTTAAAAAATAAAGTAGACTATCTTTTTGAGACGGACAAAAAAGAAATAGTGGACTATCTTTGTAGGACAAAGAGAGTATTATCTAGTAATAAAATTTCAACATAATTTTTAACTGAAAATTTTATTTTGAATTTTTATAACTGAACACAAATATTTATTTGTTAGATTGAAAATATTAGAAGAACACATTTTTTTTTTATGAAAAGAGAGGTTTTGACACAAAAAATCAAATATAAATAAGTAAAATCAAACAAATTATCGTTCTTATATCATAAAAAATAAAAAATAAAAACTTCTCGATAAAAGCAAATTTAAAAAAAATAAATTCTAGTTTCATGTTTTTATTATTTTTTATACAATGTGATATACAATTTCATCAAATATATATACTGACTCATGAATAATATGTTTTTTCTTCACTCAACGGCCGAAACAATTAACATACCTATCCAACCCAAAACTATTCTAATTAGCCCAACATTAGTTAATACATTGCAACCCTAATAGAGAAATCTAAAATATAATATAAATTGACTATTAACAAATCCTCTTATTAGTCCAAAATAATTTTGCATTCTATATTGTTTTCGAAGCTTTCTCTACAATATTATTGTTTTAATATTTCTTTCTTTTTTGTCAGAAACTCAAATTTATGTTCAACGACTCAAAATATCACATGTCTTGAAGAAAAGAGTAGTGTCAATCCTTTTTACTTTTTCAAAAAATAATTTACGATTTTTTTATTTTCAACTGGTTTGTAATATTAATAACTAATAAGCATTACTACCCCACCAGAAATTTTGAATCATAAAACGTGATAAATAGAAGGTGGAGTGGAGCGGTCATGTTAAACAATACACATTTTTTCAAAGAAATATCTATTTAATTGAATCTTTTATTATTGTGTATATCTTCATAATAATTATATTTAACAGAAATGAAAGATGTTGTATATAGGGAAATGGAAAAAAGGAAAAAATGAAAAAAAAAAATCTGAAAAAGCGAAAAAAAAAAAAATAACTAGCTTTCCAGTGTAATTAGGCGGCGGGAAATAGAAGTCATGTAAACACAATAAATATTGAAGACTGTAAGTAGACGTCAGCGATTTTGAAAATAATAAATAAATATTGAAGGCCCAACTATTTTTGAAGTGAGTTTTGAAGTTGATTATTGGATGGGGGATATGAGTAGTGTGAACATGATAAATATTGAAATCCCCAAAAATTAGAAAAATAAATAAATAAAATCTGCACATAGCACAAAAGTTTTGGAGGGAAACAGTGAAGTTGACTGGGGTTGACTCGGCTACTTTTATATATTATATAGATATCCAAAGTCTTAATTTTCAAAAAAACCAATATGATTCCTGTTTTTATTATAAGAATGGTAATTCTGATTTTATGTATCTGTTACTATATGTTGATGACATGTTAATTGCTGGCCCAAATATGTATGAGATTAGTCTGCTTAAGAATAAACTGTAGTCTGAATTTGAAATGAAAGATTTAGGACATACAAAAAGAATTCTAGGTATGGATATATTTAGGGACAGACATTCTGGAAATTTGTTTTTGAATAAAAAACATTACATTGAAAAAGTTTTAAACAGATTTAATCTATCTGATTCTAAGCCCGTTTCTCTGCCTTTGCCTGCACATTTTAAATTGTCATCTGAACATTCTCCTAAATCTGTTGAAGAAGAATTTAGGATGAAAAATGTGTCATACTCTAATGCTATAGGATCTGTTATGTATCTTATGGTATGCACTAGACTTGATATTGCTTTTGCTGTCAGTGTTCTTAGTAGATTTATGAGTAATCCTTGTGAACTGCACTGGGAAGCTGTAAAATCTCTTTTAAAGTATCTTAAAGGATCTGCAGATCTCAGTTTAGTGTTTTCTAAAACCAAAAATGACTTCAAATTAAAAAGATTTGTAGATTCGGATTTTGCAGGTAATATAGATAATAGAAAATCAACTTTTGCATATTTCTTTACCTTAAATTGTTCATACATTAGCTGGAAATCTCAGCTACAAAAACTTGTTGCATTGTCTTCAACTGAGGCAGAATATATTGCTGCCATAGAGGCTGTAAAAAATGTATATGGCTGAAAGGTTTGCTATCTGAAATTTCCTGCATTGATAATTCTGCTATTGAACTCTGCATTGATAGTCTTAGTGCATTACATTTGTGTAAAAATCCTGTGTTTCATAACAGGTCAAAACATATTGATGTGAAATTTCATTTCATTAGGGATATAACTGAAAAGGGTATAGTTAAACTTGTTAAAATACCTACACAGTTAAATCCTGCAGATGCAGGAACAAAAATAATTCCTATTAATAAATTTAAGGATGCTTTAAATTCATTAAAATTGTTAGAATTTTGATACTGTTGTGTTTATGTTTTGCAATATTGCTTATTCAATTGAGGTGGAGAATGTAAATACACTTGGACCAGCCACATTGGAGCCCAAGTCCAGTAGTATTAATCAAGCTGGACCAAAAACAAAGAAGCCCAACTCTGAAGCCTGGTTTCATACTAATTTCTGTGACCCGGTTCATTAGTCCATTATCTTCACCGCCTCATTACATACCGTTGGATCACCTGAATTCATCCTAGCTGTCCACTTGGTGATAAGGCTTGCTGATGACTCTTCATTCACACACTTATCCAGAAACATCTCCTCTAATCTCTCTCTCTCTCTCTCTCTCTCTCTCTCTCTCTCTCTCTCTCTCTCTCTCTCTCTGTGTGTGTATTCTTTGAGTTCTGAAGAAGAAATCTCTGATTTTTCTCGCAATATTCTTAGTGGTTTTGTTACTGATTCTTTGTGTATAATCAGTAATTCCTTAGTGGTTGTTTACAGATTGTTTTCTGTATATTTTTGTGGTTTGTTCTGGGAGTTTTGCGATTATTTGATACTGGTTATATCAGAGTTTGAATCTATAACTTTCTTTTAATGCTTTACGATTTATTCTTAGAAATAAAGTTTCTCTGAAATTTTATGTTTAAATCGTATTGTTTATATCTTTGTGGTTGATTCTGAGTCTTGAATGCTTAACAGAGAGGAAGATTGGAATGTATCATTGAGTCTGGGGGGCCTCTAACCACTCTCTTCAAGCTGGTGAAAGATCATGCTCTTTCAAGATGTTCTTTCTTTTGGGTGTAAGGCGAAGGATTGCTTAAAAGTTTTGTTTCAATATAGTCGGGGAAGGGGGAGGGGGGGGGGGGGTAAGGGGGGAAAGTGTGGTGTACAATAAAAAAAATATGAGAGTAAATTAAAGATTATTTATGTAAATTTAGTTATGTCTATTTTGTAAATAAAAATAATATTTAAAAAAATTGTGTAGAAAATAAGTTTTGTAGTGGCAATATAGACACTCTACTAAAAATCCTATTATCCTTTACTTGAAATATCCAAAATATCCCCACTAAAAAGCCCTAAATCTTTTAAATTCATTCACTATTTCCTCTTTTTCGAAAATCATCGTGAATCATTCTTCTTTTTCATCTTATATTATATCTTTGTACATATGTTCAAGATTCATGGTATGAAGTGATTTCTCTTTAAACAACTCATTTTTTATTATGTAAAGATGATCTGTTGCCCACCGCGTATAAGCCCATCATGTCTACCATGAACAATATAAGAACTGCTCACTACCAATGATGAGCTTGCCCGTGGTGAACAGGAGATCAAATTCATGTAATAGGAACCAGATGAAAATGACATCATACCTTTTTAAATAGGTAAGTGACGATTTAAATGTAGGGATCCAATTTCATTCCAAACACTCTTGATAATCTTTGTAAATATTTTAAAAATAAGAAAAAGGACGACGACGATGAACGAAAGTGACTGCTTAAGGTCTTGGCCTATTGGTACAACTTCAAGTGCTCTATCTCTATTTTATTTTTACGGCTGAGAATGATAATTTCGTTTCTTATTTTGTTTTATACTTTGAGGATATTTTGGGCAATTAATATTTTTGTACTAAAATTTTATTTTAATTTAAATATTCTAGTCAAAAACTATATTCACAATTTATCTTTGAAAGAACTCATCTCACCTATTCTCACTTGCCTTCCTGGCTTTCTCAAACTATAAAATCCAACTGTGTTTCCAAAGCAGGTGAGAAATCAACAGAGAGTTCATTTGCTGTGGCAGCAAAAGGCCATGAAGCCACATGCCGTAGTAATCCCATTCCCTGCACAAGGCCACATAGCCCCAGTGCTAAAATTGGCCAAACTTCTTCACTACAAGGGATTCTTCATCACCTTCGTCAACACAGAGTTCAATCACAGTCGCCTTGTTCGGTCCCGAGGCCCGGATGCTGTTAAGGGCCTCGAAGATTTCCAGTTCAAAACCATCCCAGATGGCCTGCCACCTTCCAACAGTGACGCGACACAAGATATCCCTGCACTTTGCGAGTCCATGTCGAAAAATTGTTTGGCCCCCTTTCTGGAACTCATCAAGAACCTTAATGAATCATCGGATTGTCCGAATGTCAGTTGCATAGTCTCTGATGGGGTCATGAGTTTCAGCTTGGATGCTGCTGAAAAGCTCAATATTCCGGAAGTCGTGTTTTACACTACAAGTGCTTGTGGCTTCATGGGGTACCTTCACTACGGTGAGCTTGTTGCTAGAGGATATGTCCCTCTTAAAGGTAAGATTTCTGTCTAAAATAATTTATTACGAACATTAATTTGAAATGTTTATAATCAGCTTCGAATTTCGATTTGGGCAGATGAAATTTGCTTTACGAATGGATATTTAGAGACAGAGATAGATTGGATTCCGGGGATGAAAGGCATTCGACTAAAGGACATTCCATCATTTATTCGAACCACTGATCCGAACGATATCATGTTGAATTACAACATCGTGCAGCACGAAAATGCGTCGAGGGCTAAAGCCATCATTTTCAATACATACGATGAATTGGAAGAAGAAGTTCTTGAGGCAATTCGAGCCAAATACGATCACGTTTACACTATAGGTCCAATCCAGTTGCTCGAAAAGGAAATTTACGAGCGAAACCTTAAATCCATTGGATCAAACCTTTGGAAAGAAGACATGGGATGTTTAAATTGGCTTGATCAGAGGGAAAACAATTCTGTTCTTTACATTAATTTCGGTAGCATCACGCCGCTGTCACCGGATCAAAAGGTGGAATTTGCTTGGGGACTTGCTAAGAGCAATCAGCATTTCTTGTGGATCATCAGGCCTGATTTGATGAATGGGAAAGGATCGATTTTACCAGAAGGGTTCTTGGAGGAGACCAAAGGGAGAGGTTTGATGGTGGATTGGTGTCCACAGGAACAAGTTTTAGGCCACCCTGCAATCGGTGGATTCTTAACACATTGTGGCTGGAACTCAACCATTGAGACTATATCAGAAGGGGTGCCAATGGTTTGCTGGCCTTTTTTCGCGGAACAGCAAACGAATTGTCGATACGCGTGCTCAAAATGGGATATTGGAGTGGAGATTGAAGGGGATGTCAACAGAGGGAAAGTGGAGAAAATGGTGAGAGTGATTATGGAGGGGGAAAAGGGGAAGGAAATGAGAAAGAAGGCGTTGAAATGGAAAGAAAAGGCTCAGTTGGCAGCTAAGTATGGTGGCTCTTCCTACCAGAACTTAGAGAAATTAATCCTCGCCTCTCTTCTCAGCTACACCAACCACTAGCTCACCAAACAAACTAGCACCATCTTCTTCTCATTATTGTGACATTAAATTAGTGTGGTTTTTTATTTTCAAAAAAAAAAAAAAACTAGTGTGGTTTTTTTTGTTTTTTTTTTTTTAAGCTTTGCCTTCTGTTTGTTTCACTGAAATCCCATTTTTTCATAACAGTTTGTATAAACAATACATTTCCTCAAATCATTTTTCAACCATATATTTTACTTTGAGAATATAATATTCTTTATTTATAAAAACACTTTGATCAAACATATGATAATATTTTGAAATTGTATTTTTATACTTAATGTGCGTTGAACGAGTAACAATTTTTCTATTCGGCCACGTGAACTTTGGCTCTTTGTACATTCCAAATTAATTAGTCTATCCGTTCTATAATGATTGTCTCGTTTTTATTTTCACACAAATTAAGAAAATATAGATAATATATGTTTAAATTATAAATTTACTTATATTTTACTTAATATACACATACATTGAATAATGAGTTGTTCATATTTATTGATAACAATGTATATTAAATACGAGTATATTACTCCATCTGTTCCATAAAAATATGTCCGTTTCTATTTTCACACAGATTAAGAAAACATCATTAATATATGTTAGAACTATAGATTTACTTATATTTTACCTAATATACTTCTACATTAAATAATTGATAGTTCATATTGATTGATAACAATGCATATTAAATAAGAGTATATTAGAAAATTAAGAAATTAATATACTCTCAATAAAGAAAATTGTCTATATTTGGAACAAACAAAAAAAGGAAAACGAGCCTATATTTGTAGGACTGACGGAGTAGAAAATCAAAACATTAATGTGCTCTTAATTAGGAAAGTGTTATATAATTTGGAATAAATAAAAAAGGAAAACAGATATATTTTTGTGAGACGGAGAGATTATAACAATTAATTTTATTTAAAAATGTCATCAATTTGTTAACACTGTTGCAATTTATAAAATGATTTATTTATAATTTTGAAGTAAAATATGTGATTAAAAATTGAAGAAAAAAATATGTATAATTAAAAAATGATTTTGAAAAATTGTGTATAATTTATAAACGAAACAATTGTCAAAGTAGGATTTGGACTTTGATTCTCGTGTATAAGCCCACCTAACTCCTTTTGTCTGACTACACAGTGGGCAGACGTAGGTGAATGGTGTCAAGTTGGTCAATGTACAGTTTTTTGCATAATTGAGTAGCTCTATTTAATATTAATTGATTAATGTTATTTACCATTAATATTTGTACTCGTGCGATATACGGGATAATATTTACAACTTCATCACTATTTGACATATATATTTTATAAAAGTTAATGAAATGTATGATTTAAAAGTGGTGTGATTGTGAAACATGTTGTTAATTAAAATTACAAATATTAACTATGACATAGATTATAATTTTTATCGTATTTTTTATGGGCTTCGTTTATACACGTCCACGTGGTACACATCTTTCGACAATTTTAACAAAAAAATAAAATAAAATGCCCAATTCTTGACAGAAGCAATTCTTTGTTCACCTATTTCGGTATCTCAAAATAGACTAATGGAATATTGTCACGTCGCTATTTATAAACAAAATTTTTAAACGAATTTTCAAATAGACGTTTATCAAGAAATGTGTAGTTATAAAAGATTTTTTATGAAAAAATAAATAATGGGAATAAAATGTGTTACAAAAAGTACACGTGGTTAAAAAGTTATTAGAAGAAATGTTAAAATAATTTCGTTAATAGTGTGTAGTGATATTTCAATTTAAAATAATTGATAGTATTATCATAACCATTTATCGATTTAATCTGAATTGGCAATATAATTTTATTGTAATTTTCTTCATTGACTCGAAACATTAAGTGAATATTTGGTAGATATATTCAGTATTTTCTTGATCAACATTATTTTTAACTTATTATTATTGTAAAGTAATCATTTTTAACTACCTATTTTATCAATAAAACAATTTACCAAATGATGACAATAATTCATAGGCTCATTATTTTATTTCAAATTTAGAATTCATTTTTTTATTACTTGTGAAACTTTACTAAAATAAAAATTTATTATTTTACCTGAATTCGAAATTTGAAAAAAAATAAAATATTGGTTATTTAATTAAAATTACAAATGTTAACTATGACATAAATTATAATTTTTATCGTATTTTTTATGGGCTTCGTTTATACCCGTCCGCGTGGTACACATCATTCGACAATTTTAAAAAAAATAAAAATAAAATGTCTAATTCTTGACGAAAGCAATTCTTTGTTCACCTATCTCGATATTTCAAAATAAACTAAAGGAATATTGTCACGTCGTTATTTATAAACAAATTTTTTAAACGAATTATCAAATAAACGTTTATCAAGAAATGTGTGTTTATAAAAGATTATTTATGGAAAAATAAACAATGGGAATAAAATGTATTACAAAAAATACACGTAGTTAAAAAGCTATTTGAAGAAATGTTAAAATAATTTTCGTTAATAGTATGTAGCGATATTTCAATTTAAAATAATTGATAATATTATCATAACCATTTATCGATTTAATCTGAATTAGCAATATAATTTTATTGTAATTTTCTTCATTGACTCGAAACATTGAGCGAATATTTGGTAGATATATTCGGCATTTTCTTGATCCACATTATTTTTAACTTATTATTATTATTTTTAATTGTGTAGTGTTTTATTTGGAAACTTTATTGTTATAATATATATAAAGATAAAGATTAGTAAATATAAATTTTTATTTTTATCAAATCACCTTTTAATCACACTTTTTTTTTTAATTTTCAACTACATATTTTAACTCAAAAATATAAATAAATCAATTTATAAATCACTATAGTATTATCAAAAGAGACTTAGTTATTACATGTTCATTGGAAATTCTTTTCCAATAGGAACATGTCAATTGAGCCAACGGTTTTAGTGCCCACACAATCGATTTTTTACAAGCAACAAATTGTGGGCACTATGGTATGAACATTTCAAATCAACTAGTTTCGCATCCGTGCGATGCACGAATATATTTCATCGACAAAGCCATCTAATTAATTTTAAAAAATCTATTTTAGAAATCCTAATATTACTTTCAAGTGCTACATTGAAAAATTGATTTTTAGATTATGAACATCCTATGCCGGTTCAAAAATCATCTATGTAAAGAGCAAATTACCACAATATGATAAGAAACACCTAATCAACTGTTAAAGAGAATAAGTATAACTTTAATGAAAGGGGATCATATGTTCCTACTAAAATTGATAAGTATATTGTCCACAATTTATTCCACTAAGCTTAGTCAAATCTATATTGTTCAGAGAAAATTAACCGGAAAGGATTTGCTAATCATTATGGCTATTTTAGTTTCAAATATATTCCCGTAAAATGTAAAATATGTTAACAACACCATTTCTTAGCCTTCCAAGTCTTCTGTGATCCTGGAACCTTCATTCTGCCCACAAAACATCTACATCTTCCTTGAAAAACCAGAATTGCTCTTCCATTAGGTGGCGCCATCTTCTTGAACTCAGCTTCCAGTTCCCTATGGTGATTACTAGGTAATTGAAACAGTCTCTTTTTAACCCATTTTACGCACCACAAGTAGAATTTTAACACACTCCCCTGTCTCCAGTTGTATGTCAAATTCAGTAGCTTTCTTAAGCCCTCGATAGTCTGGTTTCCCACATTTCCTTTATGTACTTACTGTGACTGCCATTAAACGCTATTGTAGCTAATGAAATGCTAAGTCTTAAACATCCAAACACCATTGGAGCACGAAAAATTTCCTCTCTCATCACATTTACAATTTCTCCACCAAGTTCAACAGTATTAAAAAGTACAATTGACAAAGGCTAAATTATGGAAAAAGTACAATTGGGAAAAAAGTATGAAAAAAATGAAACTCCCATTGATAACATTTAAAGCCAAAAACATTTTAAATTCTTATTCCACAATTTGAATGAATATACTAATCAAAAGGAGAACAATTATGACTATTGTGAGGCTCCTTTGGAATTGATGGTAAAACCTCATTTGCCCTTTCCCGATCACTACGCATCACAAGAGTCTTGCGCTCAATCAAACTGAGCAGCAAAGTATATCCTATAACATTACAAAGAATCAAGAGACATTTAAAATTTGCAAAAATAGAATCCCTAATTTGGAAACAAACAAAATATTATGTTGCTGCTGCTTACAACTCACTTGAATTCTTTATCAATAAGAAAAACTCGGCTCTGGCTAGCAAGGTATCCTAGAATATACATAGGCTGCTCTAAATGAAAAACACATTGCTTTCTCACATTCTAGAAGAAAAAAAAGATTGGAGATGTGTGATTGTAATTTGTAAAAATGCTAACAAAACCGTACCTCCCACATGCAGTAATTGAGTCTCCAGGAAGAGTTATTGTAAATGAAACAATCCCCACCCAAATTCCAGTCCTTACTCGTTAGTTACTTTCATAAAGAAGCTCAAAGTCATCTTCCACACCTTGATCATCTCCCACTATCCATATGTACAGAAACTACATCTCGCTCTAGTGTGTAAAAGCCAGTCAAGTCCAAACCACAAGGGACATCCCAAGAAAAAACTTGCAAGCAGATTTATTACAAACTAAGATTAAAAGAATCTAAATTACTATATATATTTCTCTAACAATGAAATTAATTAACTGATAAAAGAGCATCAAGGGAAAAAGTCGGAGACATTTCATATACACTCTTTCAAAACACATGAGATCAAAGGAACAAAAGCAAATATCTAACTTTTAATTATCAATTCTTTTTATCAAACACATGGGATGCACAATTTTTAATACCTGGTAGAAGAAGTAACAGAAGGAAAGTGGCTGAAACCAAAAGGGTAATCAGTATAACAATCCTTCCCCCAAGGTAAGAAAGTTGAAAATTCATGGAATTTGGAACATCATAGCTAGAATCACTGAAACATAATGCGCAGCTGCATGAAAGAACCCAGAAACATAATTCAGAAACAAAATCTTACAAAACTAAAACCAAAAGGAAATATGAAATATTTTTAAAAAAATATTACCTCTGGATAGATCAAAAGAATGAGATAAAGAAGAGCCATGAACTATGGTTGAAGAAGTGAAAGGTCTCCATCGCCTCCCATTCGTCCTCTTCCTCATGTGGATTCAATTTTGAGTTTTTTAGAGAGAGAATGTAAAGAGATGTTTTGCAGCATGTTTGTTGAGACGGAAGTTGCTGTTGAGCCAAAGTCCAAACACTGTTGCCTGCGACGCAGATAGGCGGAGTCACAAAGGTGAGAACCAATTTGTGCCTTAAACCATATAATTGGAAAGACAAATGACCAAATAAAAATAGACGGGACACTTAAAGCATACCAAATTATCACTCCAATAGAAAATTTTCAGGTCGCCCATGGCAGCAACGCTCTTCACCATGAGCCGCGGATGCTGCCCGTTGGCATCCCTCCTCTCCCTCACCATCTCTTCTCGGCGCCACCGTCTCGCCCTCCCACTCATCAACACCGCATCCCCATCCGTCGCCACCCATCGTCCCCACCAACGCAACCCGATCATAATCCCTAGCCGGTTCAAGTCATCAGGGTCGAGTCACTCCCCTTTGAATGACGCGTCTCCCAAATGGAGATACCGTCCGCCAAAGGAAACAATACTCCTTGATGGTTGCGATTACGATCACTAGCCTATAGTGATGGAATTTAATTCGGACCCCCAAGCCAACTGAAGAATTTCATTGTTGGATGGTAAAACCCCCAAAGAAACTTCCATAGAAGAAGTTGAATGATTTACAAACCCCATTTCCTTGAGCAGGATGCGTAGAGAAGTTGAGGGGGGATAAATTCTTTGTCGCAGGTTGGCCGAGAAACTGTCTAAACATAACCTCCAACTAAGAATCATCCCCATTTTCTATATATAATTCCCATAAATTGTGGCAACTGCTAAGAAAAGAAAATTCAAAAAATTTGATCTCAATTCACGTATCATTGATTTAGAATCGAGATTCTGGTCAAAATTAATTGGCCAGAATCTCAGTTGTCATTAGATATGTATAGATTTGACCTATGTTATAGCTTGTTCCCATTTTGCCCATACAATTGATGAAGAATTGTTAATGGTGCAATTAGACTGAGGGTAGAATTATTTGGAAGGAAAAGTTACCACTGTCTTACACGAGTGCAATTTTGTTTACCCCCTAACATAACCCACAAATAAGACAAAGAAGGATGGGCCCACATTTTAAAAAAATTTAGTTTGTTTTTATCAAATCACACACCCATTTCTTTTCTTCTTCTTCATTTTTTTTTTCTTTCGGGAATATTTTTTTAAAAAATATTTGAAGCAGCTTAGGCTTTGTTTGGCGGCTACTATAACAATCAGTTTAAATTGATTTGAGCTTTCTAGGTAAAATGTGTATTTAAAAATTGGAGAGATAAAATATGTAGTTAAAAATTGGTTTGGACGATTTTACATTATAGTAAAAAATAAAATTTAAGCCTATGTTCGGCTCCATCATTATAAATGAGTATTTAAATTGCAAAATTTTTCAAATCACTTTTTAACAATACATATATTCTCTTTCCCATTTTTAACCACATATTTTGCCTAAAAACCCAAATAATCAATTTAAACTGATTATAGTAGTCGCCGAAAAGAGCCTAAATTGCTTCAAATATGAAAAAAAAAATAAACAATTTTTAAAAAAAAAATATTCCCACATTTTTTGGCTCTTTTCGACGGTTACTATAATCAATTTAAATTGATTATTTGGATTTTTAGGTAAAATATGCGGTTAAAAATTGGAGAGAAGAAATATGTGTCGTTAAAAAGTGATCTAGAAAATTTGCAGTTTAAATACCCATTTATAATGATGGAGTTGAACAGAGGCTTAATTTTTATTTTTTATTTTTTACTATAATATAAAATCGTCCAAACCACTTTTGAACCATATATTTTCTTTCTCCAATTTTTAAATACACATTTTACCTAGAAAATTCAAATCAATTTAAAATGATTATAGTAACCGCTGAATAGAGCCTAAAGTGCTTCAAATATTTTTTTAAAAAAAATTTGAAAATAAAAAAAAACTGAAGAATATTCCCAAAAGAAAAAAAATAAGAAAAAAAATGGAGGTTTGATTTGAAAAAAAAAAACTAAATTTTTTGAAAAATGTGTGCCCCTCCTCCTTTATCTTATTTGGGGGTTATGTTCACCTCCCTGGTGAAAAAAATTGCACTTAGTCTTACACAGTAAAAGTCTGACATTACTACAAAAATAATAATATTATATGGTATGGTCAGTCATTTGGACTATCAAATTTTAATAAATTTCGTGAAAAAGCTCTCTAGACAAGAGCTGGATAGAAATCCAACTCTACTCATGATAATATTATCATTCTATTCAATTGAGTATTGCTACTTTTTTTTATAATGAAATTGACTCCATTTTGACCACTGGATAATTGAATGAAAGTTGGGACAAAGCAAAAACTCATTTTTCATTCCAATTTTAGAGAAATGGTATAGATAACCAGTGCATCACAATAAAATCTTGTGGAGTTTGGATTGTAGTGAAGGAACAGGTACAATTGTTGTTGGATATTGGTTAATAAATGAAAATTGATTAAAGTGACTTTGTGTCGACTTCGACCTAATACTCAAAAGTTCGACTCAATCCGTTTAGGCAAAATTGTTTGCCACTTCGCCGCTTCGGGGCGCACAAACGGGGAGAATTTTGATTTCTCTGCATGTATTTAAGGGTATATTTGGCATTTCGAAAACCAATATCGGATGAATGAGAAATTACGGAAAAGGATGAAAATCAGGTCAAATTATTTGACCGTGCGGCCGCATGGTTCGTAAACCGTGCGACCACACGTCAATTTTAATTTCGAAATTTTGAGTAAGACCGTGCGATCGCACGGTTGTCCGGCCAAATGACACATTTTCAAAAATGTGCATTGTTTGGAAAGGGTGCATGGTTTGGGCCTCAACCACTTCGTCCACACCCTTTCATGGTCTATATATAGGACCCTTTGGGTGTCCTATTCCTCACTTTTGATATGCAAAAACACCTCTCTTCCTCACTTCTCTCCCAAAATCAAAATCATTGCATTTGTTATTTTGATTTTCTTCATTTCATCTTTGGAGTACGTAAGCCTATTGTTGGTTCGTTGTACTTGTGTTTTGAAGTGCTACAAACTCAAGTGAAGCCGTTGTATCTTGGGAGTCGATTGCCATTATCCGTAGGCACCGTTGTGGGGCAAATTCGACTTAAGGACAAAGAGTCCAACTCTTGCCTCGGCTTTGTCCTTATTCTTCTTCTTCTTTTTGTTTGTGTTTCCTTACCGTTACTCTGTCCAATTTTCGGCTTGGATTTACAAAACCATCATTTTCATTATTTGGCGTCACTATTCACGAATTCCACCCAACAATTGTACCGATGAATAATAAAATTGCATCAAATGTCCTTCAACCTTTGAAGGTAGTTGCAATTGAGTCTCCAGTTGTCTTTTTGGGTTACGTTTGTTGCAATTCTCTACCCATAAATTGAAGCGGCTTGTTATCACTACTATAGAGTAATTTTGTGCTACCAAGTAAACTCAATAAGACAATGATCAAAATTTGAGGCTCATTTTACTTCATAGGTTTTTTTATAACCTAGGGATGCCAACGAGCTTAGCCAAAGTTCAAAGGCACAAGCTCGGATCGAGCTTTTAGGGGAAGAGTTTTTTTTTTTTTTTTTTTAAGCCGAGTCAAGCCAAAGCTCGCCCCCAAAAATATTGCTCGACTCTAGCTTTTTCAAGTTGAATCGAGCTTTTAAATTTTGTTTTATTTTTATAACAAAAATTCATAAATTTGTTATTGAAAAAGTATGTATACAACGAGTCGAGTCGAGTCGAGTCGAGTCGAGTCGAGTCGAGTGGCGGTCGAGTTTCAAGGTTGAGCTCATCTCGAGCTTTTTGAGCAGGCTTTTTTTTGCTTGAGCCGAGTCAAACCAAAGGCTGTCCCTCAAAAAAAATCTGGGTTCGAGTTTTAGCTCAAAATCTCGAGTCGTAATTTAAGTTATCTTGAGCTTTTTTTTAGCCCGAGTGGCTTGAGTCGACAAGTCGTTTTGCCATCGCTATTCACATTACAATGTTTTTTAGTCAAATTTGTTTAGATATTTGGAGGAAATCAGCCCAATTGAGATTGATGCTCAATACACATGATCTCATCTTAAAGATGAAAATGGGGTTGAAAATGGGTGAAACTCCTTGGCTCTATCAAGATCTTTTTGTTACCTATTTTTTGGGCACTTTCAGCTGAATAAACAATTCTTATAAAAGTTAGAGACTTGGGTCTCCAAATATATCAATGCCTCTACCTTTGAATTCCTCAATGCTTTTCTTTGAGTTCTTCACTGCTTGCTTCATGTTTTAGCTTTTCCTTCTAGTCTTCATCCCTTTCTTTAGTTGGTTCTTTGTGATTACACATTACAACCTTTGTAGTTGTATGATTCTACAAGAAGTGGTGCTATACTTATGGTTGTGGATCGAAATACTAAATCAAATATAAAGGAGAAAATTAAACAACTAAAAGGCAAAAGCCTAAGTTTTCTTTCCTTTTAGTTTGATTTATTGATCTTTAATTCAATCTATTTTTTTGATTTTTTGGATTGTACATTGGATTAACATCACAAATTGGTATCAGAGCTATTGGTGCATGATTTGGACAAGAAAATTGAAGATACGACGTTGAAATCGAAGATCAGTGCCGAGAAGTTCAAAAACCTGAAAATGAAAATACTCAAACTTTGCCCAAACCAACAGTCAGTTGATGAAACGGAGACCACCACCAAACTCAACAGATCGAGGCAGTGCTGGGTGGCTAGCGCGTGGGGAAGGACGGTGGAGCGTGGAAATTCGACGACGGGGAGTGGGCGATGCGTCTAACCTTTTCCGGTGAAGTGGTTTTCAGGCAGGTTTATTCTATTTGCTATTTCTAACATCTTTTTGTTTTTAGTCTTCCATTTCAGGTTTTACAGCGAGAGTTGGACAATTTTTTCCTTGTTCGTGTGGAAAATTAGATAGCTCCTGAAAAATCTAGAACCCTAGGGTTTGAAAAAATAACTCTAGGGACTTACGTCTCTCGATTATACAGACACGAAAAAGTCGATTCTAGTAAATTAGCTGGAACTCTTTCGATTTATTGCACTAGCAGACCATCGAGTGTGGTAATAGAACATATGCTCTTTAATTTCTACGTGAAGTTATTTGATTGCCATCTTTAGATTAGATTTTCTTGTTGAATCTTCTAGTTTTACTTGTCTCGTAATTACTTAGACTCTATCTTGAACTTTTATTCTAGTTTCTTCCCTTGACCTGAGAACGTGATTCTCATAGAATCATGGGATTCTAGAATAGTGTATATCTCCTAGAGCCATAGGAATCTTGTTTTTGGTTAGTTTGTGTAATTTGTGTGTCTTTTGGGTTTTACATACTTGTGTTTATGTTTTGTGCATTTTTGGTAAGATGTCAACACATCTCTTTGAGTTGGGAGTTTTTAATGATAAAGGTGATTTTTCAATATGGTAACAAGAAATGAATGGTATACTTGTTCAACAAGAAGTTTCAAAAGCTATTGATAACTCGTTTTCTTTAAACTTGACAGAAGAAGAAAAGAAGGTCTTAGATGATTTGGCATACACTTCTATAATTCTATGCTTAGATGATTTGGCATACACTTCTATAATTCTACACTTAGATGTTATATTATGAAAACTTTGTAAATTAAAATCAACAAAAGAACTTTGAGAAAAATTGGAGGAGCTTTATGTGTTAAAATTGGGAGTCTTTAATAAACTTGTGCAAAATATCAATAATCGTGGTGAAAAAGTATCTCAAGAATATAAAGTCGTTATCTTCTTAAATGTTATTCATGACGCATATAAATAAATTAAGAGTGCCATTAAATATGAGAGAGAAACTTTAACTCCCGAAATTGTCATGGACTGATTAATGAGTAAAGATTTGGAATTAATAAGAAACTTTAACTCCTGAAATTATAAAGAGGTTAAGAATGTCATTAAATTTGTTATGTTGTTAAATTTTATTTTGCATTGCAAGTTCATTACTTTCGTAATCGCTTCAACAGTCGACAGGAAAAGTTTCTTAATTTTATTTTCTCCAGTATGGATAATCTGAGAATGGCTCGTGTTTCAAGAAATAATGTCCTGTGGTAGAAGGAGATAACATTTTTGCACCCTTCCAAAATTGGAGGATGTTTTGTGTAATGAAATCCATGAACTAGTATTTTAATACTCTAATCAAAGCATACCAATGATCCGTAGATGGATTACTTGTATATCTTTCTAATTTATTTACCAAGTAAGCGATATCCGATCTAATACAATTCATAATGTACTATAGTGTTCCAATTAAGATACACTATCCCTGATATTTTTCCTTAAAATTCACTCATGATTAAAATTAAAATGAGTATTAGACAGATTGCTATCAAAGTTTCCAAATTTTCGAAGAATTGTTTCCACATATATTATTGGCTAAGTACATAACCATCACTAATTCTTTGAATTCAAATTCCTAAAAGAGTGGCTATATTACCACAACAAATATTATTCGACAAACCACGTTTTTTAATAATTTTTCTATTATTACTATTATAACCATTAGTAAAATGACATAAATAACCTTACTTTTGAAAACCTACTCGATACTTTTAATTCTTCCACCACAAATGCCTCCACAGTCATCCCAGCCCCGCCACACACGCCACCCCAACGGAAAACCAGCGACCAACGATCTATTTGAGCCTAAGAAAAGAGATTTTTTATCCTAGAAGTTTCCAAGAATGGCGACTTTCAAATGTACCAATGATTTTCCCAGATGCAATTAAAGCTTAGAACCTAGATCCAATACGTACGAGAAGTAAGTATCAACAACTTGTGTAAAAAGGGGGAAAATCGCCTTGTTTCAAGAGTCTACTACAATTGGGAAGCATCTGCATGAAAAGCCCAAGCTTTTGATGCTCGGCCAAAAGCTCTGACAAGTACTAACTTAAGTTATTTCAAAATGAAACACAAGAAGAAAGGAGACCTCTACATTGATCAAAATCATCCAAACTATTCAAGAAACAAAGAACCCTCGAAAAGGGTTTACTTCAATTAGTATTGGAAATGCTGCATACTCTTTCACAAGTCTCCGAAAAATTCCCACGAGAAAGAAAGTATGGTGCACAAATATTTTGTTTTTATTATATTAAGGATATATTAGTAAGAGAATGTTGGTGTATTTATAAAACTATTTTTTAATTGGGGTGTAGTTAAAATGTGGTGATAATATATTGCCCCTTCCTAAAATAACATCAATTTTCCCATGTCTTTCATTTCAAAGATGAATTCAATATCTTCTTGTAGAATTTATGACATATAAGTTTGGTCCTATGATGAGCATATTATCAACATATAAACATACGATTACATAAGAACCATTGTCAAACTTCTAGATATAAATACATTTATCACATTCATTGATCCCAAGTGATAACATTATATGATCAAATTTTTCATGCCATTGCTTATGTGCATGTTTAAGTCCATATAAGGACTTCACAAGTTTACATATTTTCTTCTTTCCCTTTTATCACAAACCTTCAGGTGGTTCCATATAAAAATCAATTCACCATTTAGGAATGCGATTTTTACATCCATTTGGTATATATCCAAATTGTAAATAGCTGCAATAAAAATTAATAATCTTGTAGATATAATTATAGTTATCGTTGAATATCAAAGAAATTTCGCCCTTATTTTTACGGTAACCTTTCGATACTAACCAAACCTTATATTTATCAATTTTAGCATCAAGCTTCAATTTCTTTTTGAAAATTCATTTGTAACCAATCGATTTGTAACCAAGTGGTAGGTCTACTAATTCACCCATTTGTATTGTAAAATAGATTCAAGTTCATTATTTATTACTTCTTCCCAATAAATCGATTCAGATAAAGTCGTATCCTCTTTATACGTTTGTAGCTCAGCTTCAATGAGAAATGTGAAGTAATCAAGTTCAAAGTCTCTTACAACCTTGATTGTTTTTCCTTTTCTAGGTTCTAAATCTTTCATTTGGATAAATGGCGTGTCTCTATTTGGTTCAAAGTCTTTGTCTTGAATACCAAATATGAAGCGTCGTCAATATCATGACTTAAATCATGTAACTTTTTTTTTTTAATTTCCATTGAGTTAATCCTTATATGGGAATATATGCTTGAACCATTCAGCGCTGTTAGAATCCAATACTTTGAGTTTAAAGAGCCCTCTAGCCAGGTAACCCTTTCCTATAAATGTTCCCCCTTAGTAAGAACAAATTTTTCAGGTTCAAATACAAGTTTACATTCCTTCTTGCTTAATTACACATGACCAAATACAAAGTTCTTGGCAATGTAGGAACACATAGCACATCCATAAGAGCAGGTTCTTTTCCATATGTAAATTTCAGAACAACTTTTCCTTTTCAGCGACACTAGCAATAAATGCATTGCCCATAAACATCTTATCATCACTATTGTTAGGAGTGTAGACGTTAAACATGTTTCTGATTTCACATATGTGCTTGTTGGACCGTATCTACCCATCAATCATTGCTATCAATTACCATATTAACCTAAAATATAACACCAACAAACTTTTCTGCAACATTAGCTTAATATTGTTAATTAACCACACATTTTACCTTGAAAACAATACATTCTTTTTTTTTTATAAACAAAAATTAGTTTGCAAACATGGGCTTAATATTGTCATTTACATATTGTTTTGCAATCCAATACTACTTGTCATATTTGCTTTTTGATCGAGTCTAGTTTCTATAAATATTTTCTTCTCATTGTCTTCTCTTAGATTGCTTGACTAGTTTCGAATAACGGAATAAAAGGAAGGGTAAATATATTACCACTACACTTTTCATTTATCACACCACATTATAAATACACACCATTTAAAACACATTTTTTTAAAAGATAAACACCACTATTAATTTACAATTATAACCCTATATTAATTAAAATGAGAAGAAACCAAAAAGTGGGGAAAAAAGAGTACACCACATATCTCAATATACCTCGTTCATCTCTTCCCTCTTTCCTCTTTCCACATCTTCCGTGCTGGTGAGTTTCATGGATGGAATTTTGGGTTCAAACTTCAAGCTTTTGCAAAGGAAGATTTATGGTTTTCACCATGAACAATAGAGAGAGTTTATTCAGCTCTTTTAAGGCTTGGAAGAATTGTTATTCATATTTATTTTCCTAATTGGCACTGTTACGACCATAACTAAATTGGACATGACACGTCATCTATATGGGACCACCAGGGGAGCCACAAAACATCCAGTCGCCTAATCATGACCTATAGGCCAAAACTGCGGATACCAAATTTGCTGGATTCTTATATGCCGAGGTGATACTATGCCGAGGTAACCTAAGCCGGGGTGATGCTGTGCCGAGGTAACCTAAGCCGGGGTGATGCTGTGCCGAGGCACCCTTATGCCGAGGGGAGTACCCTGAAAAGGTGACAAGACAGCTTGATGTGACAACATCTTTAAAGTGATTTGATGGTTGCTTTAACCCTATGACATGTAGTAATGATTATAACCAAAGAAATGGTTTACCTCATGAAGAGTCAGGATCTTACCACATGTAAAGTATAACACATGTCACAATCTAAGATAATTACACATTCTATAAATAGAGCACACTTGCCTCCAATGAAAAGGTTAGCAATTTCTCATTCTTAACTCTATATTTCTCTCACTCCATTTTCTCTCTTCTACACATTTATATTTCCCGCACCCAATATATACTTGTCCAAAATGAGTACTGACTTAGGCATCGGAGTGCAAACGGGAGCCACCTCGGCCCCTTTTGCAAACTGATTGTTTGTCATAGTGCGCAGGAGATCCACGTGTTCAAGAGGGAGGAGCTGAGACGTGTTGGTCCAATGTCCTTCTGAATTTTGTGGTCAACATTTTGGCGCCGTCTGTGGGAAACCATACTACTAACCAAGAAAACACATGGTAAAAAGTCACACATACAAAGGTAGTTCTGAAAAATGACGAATAACCTCTTATGAAAGAGCGGATAACTGCAAAGAGCTTTGAAATATAAGCTGGTTGGCCTTGAAAAAGGCAAGAACTTTGAAAGATAAGCTGGTTGGCCTTGAAAAAGGTAAGAGCTTTGAAAGATAAGCTGGTTAGCCTTGAAAAAGGCTAAAAAACTTTGAAAGATAAGTTTGTTAATCTTGAAAAAGGTAAAGAACTTTGAAACATAAGTTGGGTAACCTTGAAAAAAGGTGAAGAACCTCTTGAAAAAGAGATGAGAAATACTACAAAAAATAAAAAAAATAAAATAAAAAATAAAAACCTTGAAAAAGGAAGGAAACCTTTTGAGAAAGATTGGTAACAAATGCCTTGAAGAAAGTCCTCCTCGAAAGAAGGCCCCCTCTTATTGCCTAAGCGGCATGGCCGAAGTTCTTCCCCCTCATATTGCCTAAGTGGCATGGCCTAAGTAGCTTTCCTCTTATTGCCTAAGTGGCATGGCCGAAGCGCTTCCCTCTTATTGCCTAAGTGGCATGGCCGAAGTGCTTCCCTCATATTGCCTAAGTGGCACGGCCGAAGTGGCTTCCCTCATATTGCCTAAGTGGCACGGTCGAAGTGCTCCCTTCATATTGCCTAAGTGGCATGGCCGAAGTGGCTCCCCCTCATATTGCCTAAGTGGCATGGCCAAAGTGCTTCCCTCATATTGCCTAAGTGGCATGGCCTAAGTAGCTTCCCTCTTATTGCCTAAGTGGCATGGCTGAAGTGCTTCCCTCTTATTGCCAAGTGGCACGGCCGAAGTGCTTCCCCTCATATTGCCTAAGTGGCACGGCCGAAGTGCTTCCCCTCATATTGCCTAAGTGGCACGGCTGAAGTGCTTCCTTCATATTGCCTAAGTGGCATGGCCGAAGTGGCTCCCCCTCATATTGCCTAAGTGGCATGGCCGAAGTGCTTCCCTCATATTGCCTAAATGGCATGGCCGAAGTGCTTCCCTCTTATTGCCTAAGTGACATGGCCGAAGTGCTTCCATCTTATTGCTTAAGTGGCATGGCATAAGTGCTTCCCTCATATTTCCTAAGTGGCATGACCGAAGTGCTTCCTTCATATTGCCTAAGTGGCATGGCCGAAGTGCTTCCTTCATATTGCCTAAGTGGCATGGCCGAAGTGGCTTCCCTCATATTGCCTAAATGGCATGGTCGAAGTGGCTTCCCTCTTATTGCCTAAGTGGATTCCTTCCGAAGGACCTCTTTCATGGACTTCTTCCGAAGCACCTCTTCGGAAGGACCTCTTCCATGGACTCCTTCCGAAGCACCTCTTCCGAAGGACCTCTTCCATGGACTTCTTTCCGAAGCACCTCTCCCATGGACTCCTTTCCGAAGGACCTCTTCCATGGACTCCTTCCGAAGCACCTCTTCCGAAGGACCTTTTCCATGGACTCCTTCCGAAGCACCTCTTCCGAAGGACCTCTTTCATGGACTCCTTCCGAAGCACATCTTCCGAAGGACCTCTTCCATGGACTCCTTTTCGAAGCACCTCTTCCATGGACTCCTTCCGAAGCACCTCTTCCGAAGGACCTCTTTCATGGACTCCTTCCGAAGGACCTCTTCCATGGACTCCTTCCGAAGCACCTCTTCCATGGACTTCTTTCCGAAGCACCTCTTCCATGGACTCCTTTCCGAAGGACGTCTTCCATGGACTTCTTCCGAAGTACCTGTCTTGAAGGACGTCTTCCATGAACTCCTTACGAAATACCTCTTCCATTAACTCCCTCCAAGTGAGGGACCCCTTCAAAGAGAAGGACTCCTACAAGGGACTTCTTCCAAGAGAAGAACTACGTTAATTGACTCCCTCCAAATGATGAACCCCTCTTCCTAAGGAATCCTTACAAGAGAAGGACTTCTTCAATGAACACCTTTTACAAAGTACTCTTTCATTGGTCGATTTCACTCTAAGAAAAACATCCGAAAGCTATAAATTCGAACCCCATCCATGAATGCCTGGGACATCCAAATTTAAGGGACTAGAGAGCATATACATGCATGTCAACACGAGACACAATGTAGATATACTTTGTTTCATATTCTCCAGAGATATACATATCAAAACGAGACAGGCTTGTAAGCCCTCCAGTCGCTTGAATTAAGCGTATACTCTCTGCAATCCAGACGGGCTATTAGCCCTCACACATCTAGGAGTAAGATCTTCAATGTTATTGAAGACAACCTTATAATTTCCCTCCTATTTGAGGCATGCTTGGGATATTACTATGAGCTTATATGTCTTCATAAGTTCGAAGCACACTCGAGTATTCTTTTTGTTGGGATAAAAGACGCACTTTCAAAATTTGAATAACACAGCCCAATACACTCTTAATATAACCAAGAAAAACCTACTTGAAAGGGTTGTCAAGTGTTCAAATAAGGACCCAAGTGTCCAAACTATATTAAAGCGTGGGCCCCAGGTGCCTATATTATTCCTCATCGGCGATGTTTTACCATGTAAAATATATTCTATTTTTTCCATTCTGGTTATATCTTGCAATAAGGATTTTTTTGATATATTGTGTTTTGGTTATTTCTTAGAGTATACACACACTCCATCATTTTCGATCCCTTATATTTTCAAGTCCGGTTCACACATAAATGAACCAACCAGACTTGAGGGACTAGTGTTACGACCATAACTAAATTGGACATGACACGTCATCTATATAGGCCCACCAGGGGAGCCACAAAACATCTTGTGACGACCCGAATTCTCGACCATTCGAGTGCCACTAAAAGTGACTCATATCATATTATCGAGACTTAAATAGTAATGTAAAATTATTCAAAAGAATAATTAGAATCCCATAATTTTATTTGTGAATAAAAATAGAACATAATTTTCTTACATAAAGTTCAACATAATTATCTCATCAATCTTAACCACTTTTGCCACTTCCATGTTGACCGCCTCGAACCTTCAATTATCTGAAAATGGTAAATATCGTGGAGTGAGATTTATAAAATCCCAGTAAGTATACCAAGCATAAATTTTCTTTTGAAAGCATATGGATCATTTTCATCATAACATAGGATAGGATCGAAATACTCATAAACATAGGGAGACACAAGAATTTTACCGAACTTAAATGGCAAGAATTCTTATGTGTAGCGCTACTAAACTCCGGTCCCCTTAGCATAATCATAAACATATCATATGGAACCCATAACAATCTTGTGAGATTGATTTCATAGCAATGATCCAAACATTTTCATAAAAACATAAGATATACTTACTTGTCATAAAAACATACTTACTTTTCATAAAAACATAAGGTGTATTTACCTTTCATAAAAACATACTTACTTTTCATAAAAACATAAGATATACTTACTTGTCATAAAAACATACTTACTTTTCATAAAAACATAAGGTGTATTTACCTTTCATAAAAACATACTTACTTTTCATAAAAACATAAGATATACTTACTTGTCATAAAAACATACTTACTTTTCATAAAAACATAAGGTATACTTACTTGTCATAAAAACATACTTACTTTTCATAAAAACATAAGGTGTATTTACCTTTCATAAAAACATACTTACTTTTCATAAAAACATAAGATATACTTACCTTTTAAAAGATTAAAATGAAGTGTAGTAGTAAATGGACCAAAACTTTCTTGACCACCTTGAATTTCTCTTACTTGTGGATTTTGTCAAGAGATTGGAAATAAGTGTATATGTGTAGAGTTGTGTGTAAAAGAGATGGGTTTAAATAGATGTATAAAGTTGGCATATTGTAAACATAATCATTCAATTCTATTAATTTTAACACATCATTTTCTTAAAGTAAAGCACCATTCATATACTTTTCCATATTTATACAAATAATATGCTCTTCATGATTATATATAATGGAGTCTTATCAATCATTCATATACTTTTCCATATTTATACAAATATTATGCTCTTCATGATTATATATAATGGAGTCTTATCAATCATTCATATACTTTTCCATATTTATACAAATATTATGCTCTTCATGATTATATATAATGGAGTATATAAATCATTCATATACTTTTCCATATTTATACAAATATTATGCTCTTCATGATTACATATAATGGAGTCTTATCAATCATTCATATACTTTTCCATATTTATACAAATATTATGCTCTTCATGATTATATATAATGGAGTATATAAATCATTCATATACTTTTCCATATTTATACAAATATTATGCTCTTCATGATTACATATAATGGAACCTCCCATGCTTGCATATATTTTCTTAATTTCAATAATAAAAGTAATTTTTGTATAAATAAATATTGGGATAACATTGAATTAAGTACTTGGACTTAATATACTTTAAATCAAGAGAATGGAGATATTTTTTTTTAGAAATTCGGAATTTAATTTAAAATCGAACGATCTCGATTATTTCTTGACTTGGCTATACGAATACGTCGCGGCGTTAACTTAATAGTAGCGACACGATTTTCTATTAAAATAATTATTAATCGCGTAAAAATTCTGGGTCGCTACAATCTTACCTCCTTAAAATAATTTCGTCCTCGAAATTAAACTTACTTGATCTTATGATTTCTGAATACTTAATCAGAATCTCTTCTTCTTCTTCTTATGTAGCATCATTGCTACCATATTTAACCCAACCATATTTAACCCACTGGACTTTGACTAAATGCATCAATTTGTTTTCTTAAGACATGGACTTTTCTATCAATAATAGACATATGTCTACTCATAAATTCTTCTGAATCAAAATGAAAATTCCCAATCGTATGTGATATTTCATCATATCTTGTAGTATTCATGTAACTTGTCACTTATCATCAAATCTTTACTGATATATCATATCATAATAATTTTTCCTTTCTTCTTATCATCGAATATTCTCAAAATAATCAAAACAATTACCTGAATAATCTCTCTATGTAATATACCCAATAACATATCAACATAATATCATCAACTTATCTTTCCAATATTTGTAACCCAAAATTCAGTAAACAAATATCTCCCAAACTAAGATTCTTTACTTAAATATCACCACATTTCCTGCAAAGTATTTCTTTCACTTGCACAAACTTATTAATCCTGATTCAATACAGTCCTTATTTCACTTTCACGTATCCCCGTATTATTTCTATACCTTGATTATTATATCAAAATATCAGTACCCAAAATTCAAGAAAATATTCCATATCTCAAATCCCGTCATCATCAAATCTTCCTTTTATCAAGAAAGTAAACGGCGCATAAACTCTTGTTTCCTCTTTTCCATTATTCTATTCCGCGCTTTCTTGCTGGAATCAATATCACGCGGATTCCCTCCGATCCTTAATGCTTTTAAATAGTTCATGCTGGGAAGAGGTTAGAATCATCAAACAATGGATATCATCCTTTCTAACATTCGCAAGTATTATTCCAATCTTCCTATGAATGATCTGAGAAAGATCTATAGAATAAGGCTCGAAAGATTGAGGTTGCTGATGGCTCATGATATTCCAGAAGATGTTCGCTGGTTGATCGAAGCAAAAGTTCGACTATCTGGTGAATTACCTATGACCTTTCCAAAGCACATGTCTGGTTTAGGCAAAAGCACCTTCGCAAAGAAACGAAGAGCAAAAAGGCTGAATGGTTGCTACAAATGTGCTCGTTGGAACTGTGATACTCGTTGCAAAACAGTAGGATATTCTTCTACTAATCGGGATGATAAAATCAAATTCATAAAGGGTGGACTGAGTAAGGAGTCTTTGGATGATATTCGACTGACTCTTGAGACGCACCCAAGTGGTTATGTGCAACGTGAACTTCTCTCCTTATACGCTCAGTTTAACGAGGACAAAAATCGTTATAGTCTCCAAAATATAATAGCAAAAGATCCTGTTTGCCAGTCTGTTTTACAAAATGAGGCTTCTGGCAGTTCAACAATGATATAAGGTAAATCTCTTGATACACATTTAAAATATTTTGCTGTTTTCTTTCACGCGTTTTGGAAATAAAATATATTTTCCTTTCTCGAGTTTTGATAAAGCTGGAAATAAATCACCGAAAGGTGATATCTTTGGTAAAACAGTCAAAAGTTGGCCGATTTTGTCAAAAGTAAATCTTTACTTTTTCATAATCAATCAAAAACAGTAAATTTTTTCGGCTTTAAATAGCCAAACATATTTCATAGTTCAGGCATCCCAAAATCACATCTTCTTCGTAAGTTTTCTCTTCTATACTATCAAAGATGGAAGCACCAAAACTTCGACAGATCAAAACTATTTGTGTATTTTGTAAATCAAAAGTGGGGAAAGGCTTCGGTTATCTAGAAGCGGCCGTAGATCTTGGAAAGAAACTGGGGGAAAAAGGTATCACTCTTGTATATGGGGGTGGTAGTAGTGGTCTAATGGGTTGTGTTTCCCAATCTGCTCTTGCAGAGAAATCAAAAGTAATCGGTGTCATACCTGTCCCTTTGGTAGATGTTGCAGGCAAAACACGAGGGCATGAAGTTCAAACCTTATCCATCCATGAACGCATAACTTGTATGCTATATGGTTCTGATGCCTTTATAGCCCTGCCCGGAGGTTTTGGTACCTTAGAAGAAATCTTTAACATTACCTCGTGGGCTCAACTAGATCTCCATACTAAGCCTATTGGGCTTCTGAATGTTAACAATTTCTTTGATGGCTTGTTAACCTTTCTTGATTATGCTGTGGAACAGGGATTCATCTCTCCATTTTCCAGAAGGCTCCTTATTTCTGCTCCTACTATTGATGAACTACTGGATAAGCTGCAGTCATATATCTCAATACAAGATCCAGCAGGGGTTAAGATAGATTGGTCGCAAGGAAGGGGAATCAAGCAAAAATGGAGTCCGGTTAATGTAAACTTAACTTTATGAATCTTAGAATAGGTGGGGGTAGAGTACGGAGTATTCTTACTCTCGAGACACCCCTCTAATTTCCTAGGATTTTCCTTAATGTTTAAATCTTGTGTGTACCTCAAAGGTTCCAGGTGGTAGATTACGGAGTATTCTTACTCTCGAAACACACCTCTTTGAAGGTTTCTTTATTTCCTCAAAAGGTCAGAGGTGGTAGGATACGGCTACTCCGGAAACACATCTCTCAATTTGAGGAATTTCCCATGTTGCTTTCTTTTGATTTTGCGTGTTTCATGTATTTCTTTCCAATGTGACTCTTGTGTGTTCTCCTTACGAGAAAATAATAAATATCTCTGTTATCATCTACTAAATCTCGTTTGTGATGTAAATGAATTTGCATGTCTAACCTCAATTCTCTTAGTGATTGCATACCATACTATGCTCTTAATTCCAAACGATAAAATTCTAAGCAGAGTTTCCTTTGAAATTTGGACTTATTCAAACCGTAAGCATACTTCATAACTCACAATAATAAATAATTCCACATTTGATCACAACGATCTAAAAATTGACCACAATTTCATCAAACTTCAATATCATAAAAAAATATTCCAGAAAATCAATTCATAATTCCTCAACATAGAAATTTCAAATCATAGTCGTCAATATCACAATATCACTTCCTTCAATACCTTAATTGGCTCAAAAGATTACTCATACTTATATTTATAAGTCATAAATCATATTCCCAAAATTTAATCACAAGGCCAAAGTTCATAATAAATTTCTCTTCAATATAGAGGCATAATTCACTTACTCAACATAATATCCATTACTTAATTCCCAATAACCAAATCTTTAAATCTCTAACTTCATAATGCTTCTCATAAAAGTCTCATTAAAATCATATCACTTATAATCTTAACATCTCATAAAACTTCATAAAATTGGCTCGCTATTTCTCATTAAATCTAAATGATAGATAATCTGAACATATTTCTAATCATTTCTGTTGACTTCTTATACTTAGTGCCATGTCTAAAATCAATTATGCAAAGTCCATTTAAGGTTCATCATTTCTAAACTCGAGGACAACAATTATTTTGAAAATCATTTTTAAGTCATATTATTCCCATTATGCTCAACACCCGTTCTCTTTCTTTCTTTCCGAATTTTTTTTTTTCAGAATTGAAACTTGAAGAGTGGTACCAATAATCATCCACAGTTTTTCCTTGCTTTTAAGCAAAGGTAGTGATAAAGGGATAAATTATTGAACCGAAAATTGAAACTTGAAGAGGAAGTACTAATAACCATCCACAGTTTTTCCCTTGTTTTTACACAAAGGTAGTGATAAAGGGATAAATTATTGTACAAATTCATTATTAATTTTGTTTGTTTAATATATTATTCCATATATTTTTTGGCAAAAGTTACGAACCAACTTATTTTTCTAATTTAGTCAGTCTTACTAAGCTTAATATGAACCAAAATTCATATCAATATCCTCTATGTCTCATGTTTCTACATAAAAAGGAATAAATTAAAATTCAGGCTTCTATCAATTCATATCATACTCAACATGTATATTTCACTTAAAGATTCATAACATATGAAGATTTCATACTTAACATGTCTTAATAAAATCGTAAATGACTTGCAAAGCATATAACATACCTGGTTCGAGGAGTCAATACGTGGAGAGTGACATAGTAGAGTGATGAGTTAAAATATTTCATATAATCTTATTTTCCTTTAATCAACAATAATTTAATGTGGTTGTATCCAAATCAACATTTTCTTGAATCATAATTCCTAATTAATCACAGTCTTCAAAACAAATCCAATATCGATATAGTAATTATCTCCCCATCAATAATTAATAACTTAACCCAAATAAAATTTATCGTCAAATCTTATTTTTCCTTTAGTCCCCGAACTTCTAGAAATTTATCAAAGACATCAATATAAACATCATATCACTAACTAATTATATTCCATAAAATTTTCAGGACATTACAAACTCCCTTACTTAAAATGAATTTTGTCCTTGAAATTCGCACATCAAATTTCATCATGCTTTTCAAAATCATAACCATACTTGACATGTGAAAATTCAACTTTTTTTTTTTTATAATGAATAGTGATTTCGTTCACTGTTCATCATGAATAGCACGTCGTTTTACTGTTCACGTGAATAGTGATTTTTTTTTTTTTTTTTAAAGAAATAAAATTTCAAAAATCTACAGAATCGTTTTTAAAACTCTTTGCTCTGATACCAACTGTGACGACCCGAATTCTCGACCATTCGAGTGCCACTAAAAGTGACTCATATCATATTATCGAGACTTAAATAGTAATGTAAAATTATTCAAAAGAATAATTAGAATCCCATAATTTTATTTGTGAATAAAAATAGAACATAATTTTCTTACATAAAGTTCAACATAATTATCTCATCAATCTTAACCACTTTTGTCACTTCCATGTTGACCGCCTCGAACCTTCAATTATCTGAAAATGGTAAATATCGTGGAGTGAGATTTATAAAATCCCAGTAAGTATACCAAGCATAAATTTTCTTTTGAAAGCATATGGATCATTTTCATCATAACATAGGATAGGTTCGAAATACTCATAAACATAGGGAGACACAAGAATTTTACCGAACTTAAATGGCAAGAATTCTTATGTGTAGCGCTACTAAACTCCGGTCCCCTTAGCATAATCATAAACATATCATATGGAACCCATAACAATCTTGTGAGATTGATTTCATAGCAATGATCCAAACATTTTCATAAAAACATAAGATATACTTACTTGTCATAAAAACATACTTACTTTTCATAAAAACATAAGGTGTATTTACCTTTCATAAAAACATACTTACTTTTCATAAAAACATAAGATATACTTACTTGTCATAAAAACATACTTACTTTTCATAAAAACATAAGGTGTATTTACCTTTCATAAAAACATACTTACTTTTCATAAAAACATAAGATATACTTACTTGTCATAAAAATATACTTACTTTTCATAAAAACATAAGGTGTATTTACCTTTCATAAAAACATACTTACTTTTCATAAAAACATAAGATATACTTACTTGTCATAAAAACATACTTACTTTTCATAAAAACATAAGGTGTATTTACCTTTCATAAAAACATACTTACTTTTCATAAAAACATAAGATATACTTACTTGTCATAAAAACATACTTACTTTTCATAAAAACATAAGGTATACTTACTTGTCATAAAAACATACTTACTTTTCATAAAAACATAAGGTGTATTTACCTTTCATAAAAACATACTTACTTTTCATAAAAACATAAGATATACTTACCTTTTAAAAGATTAAAATGAAGTGTAGTAGTAAATGGACCAAAACTTTCTTGACCACCTTGAATTTCTCTTACTTGTGGATTTTGTCAAGAGATTGGAAATAAGTGTATATGTGTAGAGTTGTGTGTAAAAGAGATGGGTTTAAATAGATGTATAAAGTTGGCATATTGTAAACATAATCATTCAATTCTATTAATTTTAACACATCATTTTCTTAAAGTAAAGCACCATTCATATACTTTTCCATATTTATACAAATAATATGCTCTTCATGATTATATATAATGGAGTCTTATCAATCATTCATATACTTTTCCATATTTATACAAATATTATGCTCTTCATGATTATATATAATGGAGTCTTATCAATCATTCATATACTTTTCCATATTTATACAAATATTATGCTCTTCATGATTATATATAATGGAGTATATAAATCATTCATATACTTTTCCATATTTATACAAATATTATGCTCTTCATGATTACATATAATGGAGTCTTATCAATCATTCATATACTTTTCCATATTTATACAAATATTATGCTCTTCATGATTATATATAATGGAGTATATAAATCATTCATATACTTTTCCATATTTATACAAATATTATGCTCTTCATGATTACATATAATGGAACCTCCCATGCTTGCATATATTTTCTTAATTTCAATAATAAAAGTAATTTTTGTATAAATAAATATTGGGATAACATTGAATTAAGTACTTGGACTTAATATACTTTAAATCAAGAGAATGGAGATATTTTTTTTTAGAAATTCGGAATTTAATTTAAAATCGAACGATCTCGATTATTTCTTGACTTGGCTATACGAATACGTCGCGGCGTTAACTTAATAGTAGCGACACGATTTTCTATTAAAATAATTATTAATCGCGTAAAAATTCTGGGTCGCTACACATCTAGTCGCCTAATCATGACCTATAGGCCAAAACTGCGGATACCAAATTTGCTGGATTCTTATATGCCGAGGTGACCCTATGCCGAGGTGATACTATGCCGAGGTAACCTAAGCCGGGGTGATGATGTGCCGAGGTAATCTAAGCCGGGGTGATGCTGTGCCGAGGTAACCTAAGCCGGGGTGATGCTGTGCCGAGGTACCCTTATGCCGAGGTACTCCTAAGCTGAGGGGAGTACCCTGAAAAGGTGACAAGACAGCTTGATGTGACAACATCTTTAAAGTGATTTGATGGTTGCTTTAACCCTATGACATGTAGTAATGATTATAACCAAAGAAATGGTTTACCTCATGAAGAGTCAGGATCTTACCATATGTAAAGTATAATACATGTCACAATCTAAGATAATTACACATTCTATAAATAGAGCACACTTGCCTCCAATGAAAAGGTTAGCAATTTCTCATTCTTAACTCTATATTTCTCTCACTCCATTTTCTCTCTTTTACACATTTATATTTCCCGCACCCAATATATACTTGTCCAAAATGAGTACTGACTTAGGCATCGGAGTGCAAACGGGAGCCACCTCGGCCCCTTTTGCAAACTGATTGTTTGTCATAGTGCGCAGGAGATCCACGTGTTCAAGAGGGAAGAGCTGAGACGTGTTGGTCCAAGGTCCTTCTGGATTTTGTGGTCAACAGGCACCACCGTGTCCTTCCAAGCCGTGTCACCAGCTTCCATCATCGTGGACGTTGGGACCGGTCGCCGGTAATGATACCTCGCTCTCGCTCAACTAATGTCCAAACTTTCAACCACGCCACTTCCTCCCTTTGATTGCAACACTATGATTACATTTACCCTCCTCGGCGAAATCTTGTTCATCAGTATCCCTACTCGGCGAAATTCGATTCACCGGTACCCTCCTCGACAAAATCTGATCGATTCCCCAATCCCCGCTGGACTCACGATGGCTCTGCTCTGAAAAATCTCCTTCACTTGTGGAAACAATTTATGCTCCTTAACCCCTTAATAACTAATAGCTAAACTATTGAATGAATTGAAATAAATCGTGAGACCCTGAGATTATTGAGTTTTTTGAAGGACATGAGCTATTGTTGGTTTTTCTATTGCTAGCTTTGGGATTTGGAAGGATGTAGCATGGACGTGATCATTTTGATGTAATATTCTTTGGGTTTACAATTACTTGGAAATGAGGATTGTGAGCAAATAAAGAGAAGAGTAGCATTAACATCGTTACGTGGGGGCCTATAATGGATGGAGGAGGAGGAGGAGGAGGAGGAGGAGGAGGAGGCGGAGGTTGTGGTTTAGATAGAAATTAGTGAGAGATATTCTAAAAAAATAAGTAGTGTGATAAAATTAAAGGGGGTGTTTATGTAATTTTATTAAAAATAAGAAATGTTTAAAAAATGTGGTGCAGAAATAAGTTTTGCTACTAACAGGAGCCCTAGTTGTGAGATAAAATTAAAGGGATGTTTATGTAATTTTATTATAAATAAGAAATGTTTGAAAAATGTGATGCAGAAATAGAGATGGCAAAAAAATTCGATCCGCCCCGTCGATCCGTCGACCCGATCCGATCCAATCCGAAAAAATCCCGATCCGTGGATCGACGGATTGAAATTTATGTGATCCGCCCCGATCCGAAAATTCACGGATCAGCCTCGATCCGCGATCCGATATTTTTTTAATATAATTTTTTTTATCATGTATAAAAATTTAATATGTAAATTTTGTAGAAAACTTTAATTTCTGGGAATAAGCTGCAATCTTTGTATTTTAAAGAAAACACATTTTATGTTCTTCATTTGAAAAAATAATTCCAATAAGTGATGGAAAAAAAACTCGATCTGTTGAATCGACGAATCGGCGTCTATACGTCTCGTTTCAATAAAATAAATAAAATTTCTAAATTTTTTATAAAAAATTTAATTTAAAATATATTTTAAAAAAATTTAAAAAAAAAAAAAAATTCTGGCTGATCGGTGGTCATCGGTGGACCACCGATCCGCCCCCATCCGAACCCGATCCGACCCTACCCAAAATTTGACGGATCGTGAGGCGAATTCGAATCGGGAAAAAAAATTCGGGGCGGGACGGATCGGATCCCGATTCGCCCCGATCCGCCCGTTACCGACACTATGCAAAAAAAAGTTTTGCTAGTAATAGTAACCCTAGTTGCTATTTGGCGCGGACCGTTGAAGGAGTTTTGTAACCCCACAAAAACGAAGTTAAATTTCTTCAAGGCGAGGCGTAGATTCTTACCTTCCTAAACCCTAGACATGGCGGAAGAGAAAGAAGAAGAAAAATCCTTTAAAGATTTGGGAGTAAATGAACAATTAGTTGAAGCCTGTGACAGTTTAGGCTGGAAAATCCCCACCAAGATACAAATCGAAGCTATTCCTCTCGCCCTTGAAGGGAAAGACATAATTGGGCTTGCCCAAACCGGTTCGGGTAAAACTGGTGCATTTGCCATCCCAATTATACAAGCTCTTCTCGAAAAAGAGCAAGCCTTTTTCGCCTGCGTGCTCTCCCCAACACGTGAACTTGCTATCCAAATTGCTGAACAGTTTGAAGCCTTGGGATCTGGAATTGGCCTCAAGTGTGCAGTGGTAAAATATAATGCTTCAGAATTTAGCTTCTAATTTTAAGGATATGATGTTATTGTAACACACGTTTCTTGTTTAATTTTTGAATCTGCGGATCTTTCTCTCATTGATTAGAGTTGTCAAAAATATTTTTGCAGCTTGTTGGAGGGGTGGACCAAGCACAACAGAGCATTTTGCTTGGGAAGCGGCCACATATTGTTGTAAGTCTTCTTATCTTCTGCTACACTGGGGCCTATGTTTAAATTTCTTGTGCAGAAGTTTTTATCTGAATGTATTTTCCGATCTTTGGGTATCCAAAGCAGATTTGCATTGTGTAGAGCATAGTGTCATCAAGTGGATGAAAGAAAAGGAGGGATCTCGTATGATTTCGATGTTTTACTTTGTTACATTAGTGATTTAAAATTTAATCACCGTGAATAAAACTTTAGAGAAAAGGAGCTATTGATGAAAGGTATTGTTTTTACCATGGTGAGCCACAAAAGATTATAGCAGAATAAGCAAAAGGAATGGAAGAAAATATACCATTAAGAAAGTGTTATTGGTTATTCACCAGTAATCTTCCTGTGCTCGGCTGCAACTTGGGATAAATCAGATTAGTAATATCTATTGGGTTGTGAGTCCAAATAAGAGTGCCATGTTTGACTACATTCCAGATTTTAGGTTCTCAGTTCCACACTTAACGGAAGATCAGGATGGGTGAGTAGAGTAGAAAAATAAATTCACGCACAACTGATATCTCTGATCTGGTTCTTTCCATTAGCGAAGTTCTTAACCAAACTACGATTCTTTATTAAGCTGCTGGGTTCAAGTATAGATACATATCGTTCTCAAGTTTTAGATAATTCGAATCTACTTTAATTTCTATTTTCTGATGGATCTTAGTAGTTAATGCATTTATTTGCAATGTTGATTGTTGAAAGTGATTGTATTGTTGACCTACTTGTTGTAGGTGGCAACACCTGGCCGTCTTGTTGATCATCTGTCTAATACTAAAGGATTCACTCTTCGTGCATTGAAATTCTTGGTGAGACTCTATACTGATTTAAGCTAAATTGGCACTCACCTCCCTGTCCCTTAAGCCCCCTCTTTCTATCCAGATCTATTATAATTTCAAGACGTAACATTCTGGATATTGCAAAATTAGCCCCTGTTTGGTAGGGATTAAAATCAAATTTTTAGTAGATTTTAATAGAAGTTGATGAAATGTGTTATTGAAAAGACGTGGGTCTCATATATGTGGTTGATATTAATTGTTAACTTTGACTTAAACTAAAATCTAGATTATAATTCCTACCAAATGGGGGCTCAAAACTGAACACAAATTAATTTTTAACATTTCTTAGTAGGTATTGACAACGCTCCGCAAGTGCACGGGTCACGCAAGTAATAAAGTGGATTTTAAGTCCGAATATCGTTCCCACAGAGATTGTTTTAAATCGTATTTTAGACTACTACCTTAACCGGAACTAGAGATTTGCTTTGATTTGAGAATTTTGATTTTGAAAACTAAAACAAAGATTAAACTAAGAAAGCGAGAAAATTTGATTTATAAAAACTTATGAAATAAACATGTTAGAATTGTGATTCCACTTTGTTCCATCATCCATATTTTGAATTAAACATTTAACGACAATTTATGGGAAATTGAAAATCCATGTTCCTTATGTTTTTAAAACCCTCTTTCGAACGGTGAATTAAAACCTTTTTCTCTAAGGAATTTGACTATATTTCTATGACAAATCCAAACCTATAGAAAAGCATTATCGATTTATGAACACTTTTGGGATTACACAAAGTATAGGGGTATATTTCTATCCCCTATCGAACCTTGTGGCAATTGACTCAAGTCCAATAATTTCCTACTCTTTCGAACATAGAAAATTATCACAAACATCAAATAATTATGCGTCCACAATTATAGATGAAAATAAATACACAATCAATTATTCAAACCCATAAAAAGCTTAAATTAAAATACTAAATCAAAACATGGAATCCGGTAAACAAACTATCATCACAATTCCAACAATAAAAACCTAGCCTAAATACATGATTGAAATTAAATCACAAGAAGTATGAAAAGATGTCACCCCATTCATATTCTTGATCTTTGTTCTTCAATCTTGAATTTGGCCTTCAATGGATCCCTCGGCAGTTGGACATCGTTTTGGCATGAATTATGAAGATTGGGAACCCCTAATTTCGTTCCCCAAGCCATGTATTTATAGATGTTCATGAGAATTAGGTTAATGGAGGAGAAAATTGCTGAATTCATCGCAAAAAGCCCAGCTGCGGCCCAGTCGGGACTACCATGCGACCGCACGGTTCAGAAATGCGCGATCGCATGACTCTGCAGGTAAACTTCAGTCGCTGATTTTTTTGACCGTGCGACCGCACGCTTTTTCAACCGTGCGGCCGCACGGTTATACCGGCAGCTACATTTTTCTTTTTTAAATTTCAACAATTTGGTCCTCATCCTTTTATTGCACAACATTTAGTATTTTGATCATATCTTTCTATTCCATTATCCGATTGAGGTGCTTCAAAGTCCGTTAGAAAGATAACGTAAAGGGCTACAATTCTTCCTGAAATAGGATTTTCCCAATTCGAACGTTTATTGCCCCGAAATTAGGTTTCAAAGTCTGACTAAAAATCCGCCCGAAGACCTTGCTTGATTTAAATGAATTTATGGTAATATTCTTACCATATTTCATTCATTTTTGCCATCTAATTGCATCCAATTGACTCCTAAAAGTCCTCAAGTATCTTATCTTGATCCGAATCAACTATCGAATATTTGCAATTTGGTCATTCTTCTTTTGATTTGTATACTTTAGTCCTTGAACTCCCAATTTCTTCCAATTTGGTTCTTTCTTTGACTTTTCTTTCAATTTAGCCCTTGATCTACTTCATCCATTCTTGATTTGGATACTTTGATTCTTTTATCATCCAATTTGCTTGTTTTTGCTCCAATTCCATTATTTTCTCGACTTTGAGATTATTTTTGAAATATAAACAAATAACACAAAATAAATAGCAAATATTCTAAAACAAACATATAAAGTCATACTTTTATGATAGAAATAAGTGTATAAAATACACTTATCAGGTAATATTCCACCTTTAGATTTGAAAGATAGTCAAATTTATAAATTCTTCATAAATACTTGTGAGAAATTATGGAAACCATAACTATTAGTTTTTTTTCCCCTTCCTTAGCCTCTATTTGGGAAACATGTTACCCAAACTACTTTTTAACTACACATATTTTCTCTCACCACTTTTCAACCACATATTTTACCTAGAAAATATATATATAAAAAAAATATGTTTTTAAATACAAAAAATTTAACAAACAGAGTCTTAAATATATTGTGCGTGTTTGGCATTATTTAAAAAGAGTTTTTTTGAAATGAATAGTGATTTTTTAGGAGTATAGATGGTTGAGATTTGGTTGAAAAGTCAAATATTGTGGGCTTGATTTTTAATGGATGGATGAGATTGAGTACTATAGAAAAAAGAGATAATTTTAATGGGAATCAAACAAGGGCATTATGATCGAAAAATGATTTAAATTTTAGTTGTTAGAAGAAGATAAAATGTTGGAATTTATCAGGTCATTGACTACATGTTTAAATTTCTATTGGGCATATGATTATTTATTTATTTATTTATATGACAGGTTCTAGATGAAGCAGATAGATTGCTAAACGAGGATTTTGAGAAAACAATTGATGAAATTTTGAGTGTCATTCCTCGTGAGCGGAGAACATATTTATTTTCTGCAACAATGACTAAAAAGGTATGCAAATTAATGCATAATAGAAAATTATGTACATATGTTCTATCCATCATTATTAAGCCATACTTTTGTGACTCTGTATGTAACACGGTAGTCTACATTTTTGTGTGTTGGCCATTGTTTTCCCGTTACATGATTTCTTGTTCCTTCTTTCTACGTTAGTCTTGTTTGTTATGATGCATTGATGCAGATGAACTAATAAATGGAAAAGAACGAGATAGATAAGCTCTTGCTTATCAATTACTTCCAGCCTTCAAATTGCATCTTAGAATTTCGTAGGATTTGACTAGTCCCAATTATATAGGTTTGTTTGACTTTTCACACAAATTAAGAAAACATTTTAATATCATTGGAAACGTAATTTTTGTAAAGAAAATTTTCAATTTACCCTTAAGATCAAAACTATTATATTGAAAGTAATAAATATGAGTACATTGGTAAACAAATAAAATAAATAATTTCCAATAAAGAAACAAGTCTATATAATTGGGACAAACGAAAAAGAAAAGACACCCTATACAATTGGGACGGAGGGAGTATATGTTTTGTGAATGATCTATTATATGCATTTTTACTATTTCTTGGCAACATTTCTTTGAATGTTCTTACTTTTTCTTGCTAACATTTCTATATATATATTTTAATAGAATAGAAAATGTTATTTACATATTGCCTTGCTTTTCTTGCTTCTGTGTATACTGTATCTAATCAATATATTCAGGATTTCAAAATTTCTGCTGTCCATTTCATTGATCCACATTTATATTGATATTTTCTCAGACAGGCCTTAACTGGCTCAAGAGTAAAAGAAAACCTAGATAAATTTTCCTTTATACTCATTTGCTGTGGCTATCGAGTCCTGTTTCTTGTGCTTCATCTGTAACTCATAAATAAGTTTTACACTAAAAAAAAAAAAAAAAAAAAAAAAAAAGATGTAATCAGTTCTTCACAAGTTTATCTAGCTTCATTTATGTTGCTCGGACTCGGGTGTGGGTATATATCTAAGTGTCAGAGGGGACACGGCTAAAAAGGATACAAAATTTTGACATGGGTGTATGAATACGTTTTATAAACTTCAAATTATTGTAGATGTATTTCTTGGAGATATAAAAGATTTTCTTTTATTTAAATGATATAAATTATCATGTTTTGGTGTAAAGGATTCGAGAATGATCGATCCCATACCCTTATCCTATATCCGTGTTTCTGACATGGGTACTTAAAAAATGGAGACTTCGAGCAACATAGGCTGCAAATTATTTCAATTACCTAATGAGGTCTGCTCTCAATTTGACAGGTGAAGAAGCTCCAGAGAGCTTGTCTAAAAAATCCTGTAAAGGTATACTGTGTATGTTCTTGCTTGTCATTTTTTTTTTTTTTTTTAACATTCTCATTGAATATTTGACTCATTTGTCCACAATTTACTATAGATTGAAGCTGCAACCAAATATTCCACTGTTGATACGCTTAAGCAGCAGTATTGCTTTGTTCCAGCGAAGTATAAGGTCTGTACTTTCTATTGCTTCAATTTGGCAAAAAGAAAGACTCATAAAATGGCGGAGGCAAATAGAGCTTTTGCACATTTTTTCTTATACAAGAGACAACCTAATGTTGTACGTCTGGTTCTTTATGAAGCTACTGTGTGAACATTAAGACAGTGATTATCAGATTTTGTTGGAATTGTATGTTTGTACGTGTAATTTTGTCTGGATAAGGTGGAAAAAGTGGAAAATATTGAGTCTTAACACTTCGGTAAAATAGTGTGTTTTTTAGTTCATATTGTGGTTCTTCTAATGCTCAGTCATCATCATATGTCACCTATTACTATTAGTCTTCTTAATATGGGCCACTATGATTGTAACGTCCTACAGCAAAACATTGAGGGAAAATGGGTTCAGTTTATCACATGGTGAGGTCACAAGTTCAACTCCCAGTACCTTTTGGCTAGTGGATAATTTTTGCCTAATATTAATAGGTTGAGCCTTAGACCTGCCCACTTCTGTACTTGCTTACAGGGCTGCTGAGTTGGTGAGGCATGTCTAGGTATATCAATGTCCATTTTGAAAATAATGTTAGTTATAGAATGTGTTCAACAAATACGAACATTAGGGATAAAACTATTAGGAATTTAATTTTTACTGGTTGGAATGAAATAAATGTTCAGATTAAAAGCATGTCTAGGAAACACTTATAAACGGTTTAAATTATAAATAGATTGGAATAAGTAGTGTGTAATACTTGTGGGTCCTTTGAAATGTGTGGGTATTAAGTGTGTGTATATAGAGAGTTTATATACATGAGCCAATCATGGTAAGTAAAATGGAGGGTTTTTTTTTCCCTGTTCTCTGTACCGTGTTTCTGCAATTTTAATTATATTATTCCCCTGTTTGGTAAATTTTGTTTATAAATGGCCACGTGACAAGATCTCATTGGACATTTTTTTTAAGTCATCAATTTCGGCTGGTCAAAGATTCTCGCTCACCATTTTTTTACTTTTCAAAAATAAAAATAAAAAATGCACCAATGAAATGTTGACACGTCGTTATTTATAACCAACCGTCTATAAATGGTTTACCAAACAGAGGCAAAGTTAAAGTTGCCAGATATTCTATGCTAATTTATTTCATATCGTTCTTTAGTTTTCGATTTCTATCTTCTATATGCTGCAGGAGTGCTTTCTTGTTTTTATTCTCACTGAGAAGCCAGAAAGTACATCTATGGTTTTCACTCGAACGTGTGATGCAACTGGTCTTTTGGCTTACCTTCTTCGGAACCTTGGCTTTAGAGCCATTCCAATTAGTGGTCATATGAGCCAGGTATTGTATAAATATCATATTAACAGATTTGCTTTAAGTACTTCTTACGCTTTTCATATATAAACATTCTGTTTTTCCAATATAGTCTGTTTCCGTATGCTTTCACTCTTCACCTGGATTTTATTTGCAGGCAAAAAGACTTGGAGCCTTAAACAAATTCAAGTCTGGAGAGTGCAACATACTTATCTGTACTGATGTTGCTAGTAGAGGTCTTGATATTCCATCTGTAGATATGGTTATCAATTACGATATCCCCATCAACTCAAAGGTTAAGCTTTATTTTTTTTAATGGTTCGTAAACTATGTTCTTGTTCCAAATAAGTCATTTTCCAAGGTATCCAATTTCTGAGTTCTCATTTCATGTTGACTGGCTATTGTTATCGCAACTTGTCTAACCTTTTGCGGCTTTCATCCCTTCCATCTTAATTATGTAAATGTGAGTTAAATAACTTGTAAATATAAATTCTTTTTTTCTCCAGTTACAAAACAATTTATTTTTTTTTTTGTTGACAAAACAAAAGATAATTATTAAGAACCTGTTTGGTCAATGGAAAAGTTTTGGTTTTTGTGTTTTTTGATGGATGTGTGATTTAGATTGGTTTGAAAAGTAAAAAATTGTGGACAAGTATGGATGGTTGAGATTGAGTTTGAAAAGTTTTGGTAAAAATTTTAGATGGAGCAAACAGGCTCTAAGGAGAAGAATCGCACAAAACGGCAAGAAGAAGAACTGAAAAACATAATTAGTGTATAAATCCCTTCAATCATTGTGCAAACTCACCCACCTCACTCATTATACCAAATGACCAAATTGTTAACTGTATCTCTGGCCCATACACACGAAGTCTGATGGAACTGTAATGGTATGTTTTATTTTCTTCATTATTCTTGCTTTTGTGGTGGTTGGGAAAACTGAGTTTCTTCGAGCTGAAATGATGTCTGCTGTTTTTTTGTCATCTACTGTAGTGTTATAGACTTGTAGCTAACTTATGTAATATTATGTATAATTTGAATTTTTTGAAATCTAAATTGCTCTTCAAGGTTTCTTCATCCATACCATCTCTTTACCAGCACCGCGCTTAATGCTTCATAACTTCTTAGTGCCTTTGGTCAGTGCTTGCCCCGTTCTTTTGATGTTTGTTGCATTCACGAGGTACTATAATCAATATATGAATGCTCTGCTGTCAAATAATAAGTATACTGGCTAGAATCCTACACATAGTGTATGTTTGGTTGGTGATTGAATTATAATTTAAATAAATTATTGTTAGATGCCGGTCCTATGGAATGTGGGGATAGCAAATGGGTAGTAGTTGTGGTTCATACAAAAGGTGTGGATAAAAAATATGTTTGATCAGAAGTGGTAATAAAATAATCACCAACCAACATGCACACTCTTCTGGTTTTTGTCAATTTAATCTTATATTGTCATTTTGTGAAATGTCTTTAGGATTATATACATCGGGTTGGAAGAACTGCTCGTGCTGGACGCTCTGGGGTTGCAATATCATTGATCAATCAATACGAGATGGGATGGTACCTGCAGATAGAACAACTTATTGGTAAGAAGCACATTCAAAAATAATGTCTTGGCGGAGTTATAGACCAAATATCATTTCTGTTTCAGGTAAAAAGTTGCCCAAGTATCCTGCTGAGCTCGATGAGGTGTTGCAACTGTTGGAACGTGTAACCGAGGCCAAAAGAATCTCTATAACGGTAGGCATTTAGCATTCTTCTGATATCATAGTTTTGCATTTGTTCTGCAATTAGTAAAACTTGGTTGCTGAAGTAGAGCACAGGAGTTGGATATTCTTCTGAATGTGTTAAATTAGTACTGTACAAGATTGGGCAATACAAATGATAAGATTTTTTTTTTTAAAAAAAAAAAAAAAAAGAAATCCATCATCGTCTAGATTGAAATTTTTAAGATCCTACCAAAATATTGATGGCAGGTCCCCCATACCTTATATATTAGTAGAAAGAAGTTATACAGTAAGACTTATCTCTAGAGTTCTAGCAAAGAGCAATCTTTTAGAATTTTAAAAAATATTAAGGTACTACTTCCACTGTGGAAGTTTAAAAATAGGAAATTAAATCAAGATTTGGAGTACGACCCCTATTTTATAACGCCTATATCATTAAACATTAAGCTTCAGCTTCTTTCATCCATTGTATTCTCCTCGATTAAGCGACCAAGATGCAAAATACTATTAAGGTTCCATTGAAGTTTATTGCCTATCAACTGCTGGTAATATTTCCTGGTGGTAAGTGACCGAGATGTAAATTACTATTTAGGTTCCATTGAAGTTTATTGCCTTTCACCTCCTTGTAACATTTCATAGTGCACCCTTCATCAGCTAAAAACTAGCCGCCTTGTTCCCCTCTCTAAATACATCAGAGGTTCTAAAATTAAAGCCCAACAACTTGTATGGGTGAATTTAATCATGTTTTGAGTACTTCAGCGCTTGCTGCCATTCTCGCTTATGCATTGCACTGCCATCAAAAAATCAGATTCAATCCAGACATGTGTTAGACCAACCTACAAAGTCATAACCCATCCATAATTGCTAGAAGCTTATGGAAACCCAGGAGACATTGTCTAAAGTGATCCTGAATGATAAAATAAGATTTTAATTTCCTTTCTTTGTTTATGTTATCTAGTACTGTATTCCACCTTACCAAACATACTCAGTGTCATGTGGAGTTGACAGGCATTATAAGGAGTTTATAATGAGACGGATTCCAGGAAATGTGTGAATATTACGTAGGCAGTGTACGCATGACTAAAATTACAGTTTGATTGGAAATTACAAGTTACTATAATGAAACCCAAAACACACTGTATTTCTGATCTATTTTAAATTGTTGCTCAGATCGCGTTGAAATTATGGGGGTTCAATTGATTTCCTTCGAATTCCTTGTTTTCTATGTCGTATAATTTAATTTCTGATATATTTTAAATTGTTGCTCAGACCGCGTTGAAATTATGGGGGTTCAACTAATTTCCTTCGAATTCCTTAGTTTGACATATGATTGATGAACCGTTTTATAGTTTTGCATATATATATTCTTGGCATTTTGTTGGACTGTTTTTGTAGGCAATAAATATAAGATGATGATTTTATTTTCTTAAAACTTCCGCAGACAATAAAAGAAACAGGAGAACATAAGAGGCGGAAAGGAGGTGAAGATGATACCAAGGATGAGATTGAGAAATATTTACCTCGTAATAAAGGAAAGTCCTTCAAGAAGACAAAAAGATGACAAAAGAAACATCTTCCAAGTTTTGTTCTAATTTGAATTTCTCAATTTTGTAGAAGTATACTTATGTTTCCTTCTGAGGGTCCCTTCAAGGCAAAACCTTCATATGCAATGCATTATATCTCACCACGTCAAAGAAAAACCTTCACCAACAAAGCAACTTATGTAAACAATACCAAAGACAGAATGGAAACAATATCTAAAATCTCAAAGATTTGACTATTTATTCAAATTTACTTTTGAATTCGTTTGGCTAATTTTTTTTTTTTTTTTACTTAGAACTGTTTTAAGATGAAGTTGATCTACTCGTTTGGCACAGTTGTTGTGAAAAAGTTTTTTGTTTTATTAGTAGAACTTTTTACAAAAATGCTCTTAACAAAAAGTAATCGACAATTTTGACTTGTGAATACTAGATTCACCATCTTTAATCATGGATTTGACTATTTATTCAAATTTACTTTTGAATTCGTTTGGCTAATTTTATAAGTGTTTTAAGATGAAGTTGATTACAGCTGTTGTGAAAAAGTTTTTGCAGTAGAGCTTTTATTAGTAGAGTTTTTTTTTTTTTAAAAAAAAAAAAGTGCAGTTAACAAAAAGCGATTGATTATTTGATTGTCACTCTAGAAAGTATTGTTAACATTAAATTAATTGTTTAACAGTACAATTATAAAAGTGTTTTTATATATTGTATAAAACTTAAATTATATATCATAATTAATTAAAATTGAATAATTATTTCACCTCAATGTTGAAATATATATTGGGAAAAAATTTATTTAATTATTTAATTCATAAAATATAATATTTCACTACTTTCAATATATTTCATATTTTTATTAATTAATTATTAAAAAAAATCAATTTATTTTCAAAAGATTTCATATTTTATTAATTAATGAATTATAATATTTTAATAGATTTTCCATAAAAGTTATAGAAAAAATATTGTCAATAAATTTAATATTTTATTAATTAAAAAATATAATTTCATATTAATCAATAAATATAATATTTCAATATGAGTTATGAAAAATAATATATTGTCAACATATTTCAAATTTTATTAATTTATAAAATGCAATAATTTATTAATCAATAAAATATAATATTTTAATACAATTATGGAATATAATATATTTTCAGTAGATTTCATAATAAAAAATTATATATTCCAGTTTTTTTGTAAAAGTGTTTTTTTGAGAAGTTACAAATTTGAGCTTCTTTAGAACAATTTTAAAAAGCTGTTTATCCAGTCAAAAAATATTTTCACAATCATAGCCAAACATCTATATTTTTTACTACCTAAAGTACTTTTAAACCTTCCAAAAGCTTTACTAAACACACCTAATATGATTTTCTCTAAAAGCACTTTCAAAATGATTTTTTTTTTTTAAAAAATTAGTTAAACATTAGGTGGTAATTAATAAAATAAATAATTGAATATGTTTTATAAATAAAATAGGTGATTAAATAGGTTAAGGTTACAATAACATACAATTCTATCATAATCACGAATTACAAATTTCATAAGTCGCAATCTATTTATCGATCAACAATTATCAAATTAATCGATCAAAACTTATTCCTCAATCACAAATCATGTATGTCATAATTTATTTACCGATTACAAATTATCTAATTAATTGGTCACGATTTATTTCTCCTTCACAAATGATCAATTTAAGTGATTGCAACTTATAATTTTGGACACAAATTATTAAATTTAAGGGTTACGACTTAAAAAATTGTAAGTCATGATTATATATTTAATTGCCATATCACATTATTTATTGGTTATAAATTAACTATTTTATTGATCACAATCACTTGTTTAATTAATCAAAAACACTAGTTAAGTAATCCCACCGCACCCCATCCTAACCCCGTCACCATTGTTAGTAACTCACCTGCACAATCACCACCAGTGGTCCTACACCACCACAACCACCACCAACTATAAACACCACTACCGTACCATACTGCCATGCACAATGCACCACCACGGCACACACATCAACACCACTACATATTTCGTCTGCGTGTCACACGGTGCCTACACATAGCTGAAGCGCATCTTTTTTCCGTTCTAATGAGAAATTGAAGAACAACGAAATCTTAGACTTTCATGGTGAAAGGAGTTCATGAACTAATACAAAAACATATAAAAAAAAACAAATTAGCGTCGTTTTTCAAGTAAAACGACGCCTGTAAAAAATGCTGTGGCAAAGTCGTAAATAAATATTGATTAAAGGAGTCGGTTCTTAGTTATATTTTTGCGTCTTCCACCAAATTTCACTCATTTCCTCGATTTCATCTCCAGCTCCAGCCATTTCCCCAACATTTTCAATTCAACCGAGGTCACCGTCCTACATTCTCACACCATCGCCACCGTGCAACCCTCCACCCGACGCTGTAGCACCCCACCGCCACCATCCACCTCAGCCTCGCGCCACCAGCCCCTGCGACTCCTCCCCCACCCGCCACAATATTTTAGTTTTATTGTGGCATTTTGATTTCCCCTACAGGTTGGTTAAGTCCAATTTATAGGGGAGATTTTGTCACAATTTTCGTAAGATTTTATAAATAAAAATGTAAATAATAAGTTTAGGTGGTTTCATTCGTATTAACACATGGTTAATATCTTGATATATGTGTTTTGAATTAGTTACGGATAAGTAATGATTGTGAGGTATTTATAAGTGAATTATTTGAGATGTCTTGTACTTGTTGGATGATTTGGTGAGTTGAGATTATTATGTTGTGTTAATTTGGAGATATGAGCATATATAGTGATTAATTAAGGGGATAAAAATGTTTGAGTTTTTAATATGCTGAGAATGAATATTTTAGACTGGCTGATAATGTTGAAGTTCGATTAGAGTTTTGAATATGTTGAAGTTAAATATTTTAGTTTCATTGTGGCATTTTAATTCCCCCTACAGGTTGGTTAAGTCCAATTTATAGGGGAGATTCTGTCAAAATTTTCGTAAGATTTATAAATAAAAATGTAAATAATAAGTTAAGGTAATTTCATTCGTTTTAACACATGATGAATATCTTGATATATGTGTTATTAGATATGGATCGGAGTTGGATGTATGAGAGACGTAATACACATGAAATATGTGAAAGGAGTTGAAGAGTTTATGAAATGTGCCGAGGAAAACAAAATAAAAGTAGGCGAAGAAATGCTTTTGTGTCCTTGTTGTGATTGTAAGAATTTGAGAAAGTTTCGTAGCTTTGAGCAAGTCAAGAGTCATTTGATTCGTCGTGGGTTTAAGGAAGGTTATGCACGGTGGATATAGCACGGTGAGAGTATACTTCCTAGGACGAGTAGCGGTGATGATAAGGGTGATCAAGAGGAGAATAATGTGGACAATGATCAGAATGATGTGGATAGTGATCGTATAGATGAAATGATGTGTGACATACAAGAGGATTTCATTGAAAAGTCTGATCATATTTTCGATAGCTTGTTTAATGATTGTGAACAACCTTTATTTTCTGGTTGTAAGAAATTCACAAAATTGTCTGATGTGTTTAAGTTGTATAACTTGAAAGCGAAGAATAGGTGGGGTGATAGGAGTTTCACGGATTTATTGGAACTTTTACGAGATATGCTTCCGGAGGATAACGATCTTCCTAGTTAAATTTACGAGACAAAGAAAATGTTGTGCCCGATGGGTATGGAGATCGAGAGGATACATGCATGTCCAAATGATTGTGTATTGTATCGGAATGAGTATAAGGACTTGAACTTGTGTCCAAAGTGTGGAGCATCGAGGTATAAGCGAAAGGAAGGCAATGTTAATTGGGAGGATAAGAAAGGCTCTTCGACAAAGGTGTTATGGTACCTACATGTAATACTAAGATTTAAACGCTTATTTACCAATGCAAAGGATGTGAAGAACATGCAGTGGCATTCCGATGGGAGGAAAGAAGATGGAAAGCTAAGACACCCGGCTAATTCTCCTCAATGGAGGACCATTAATAGGATGTTTCCCGAATTTAGTGGAGAAGATAGGAATCTTAGGCTTGGACTATGTACAGATGGGATGAACTCGCACGGTAACATAAGTAGTCGACATAGCACTTGGCCGGTTCTCTTGGTGAATTACAATCTTCCTCCTTGGTTATGTATGAAGCGCAAGTACATCATGTTGTCGTTGCTAATATCAGGGCCTAAACAACCGGGAAATGACATAGATTTTTACCTAGCGCCACTAATTGATGATTTAAAATTTGTTGTGGAATGAAGGTGTGTTAGCATTTGATGTACATACTCAAATGAATTTCATGTTACGTGCTATGATATTTTGCATCATAAATGATTTTCCAGCTTATGGTAACTTTTCGGGGTATACTAATAAAGGAGCTAAAGCATGTCCCATTTGTGAAGAAGATACGGTTGATCTTTGGTTGAAAAATTGTAAGAAAAATGTGTTTATGAGTCATTGTATATTTCTCCCTGTTCACCTGTGACGACCCGAATTCTCGACCATTCGAGTGCCACTAAAAGTGACTCATATCATATTATCGAGACTTAAATAGTAATGTAAAATTATTCAAAAGAATAATTAGAATCCCATAATTTTATTTGTGAATAAAAATAGAACATAATTTTCTTACATAAAGTTCAACATAATTATCTCATCAATCTTAACCACTTTTGCCACTTCCATGTTGACCGCCTCGAACCTTCAATTATCTGAAAATGGTAAATATCGTGGAGTGAGATTTATAAAATCCCAGTAAGTATATCAAGCATAAATTTTCTTTTGAAAGCATATGGATCATTTTCATCATAACATAGGATAGGATCGAAATACTCATAAACATAGGGAGACACAAGAATTTTACCGAACTTAAATGGCAAGAATTCTTATGTGTAGCGCTACTAAACTCCGGTCCCCTTAGCATAATCATAAACATATCATATGGGACCCATAGAAATCTTGTGAGATTGATTTCATAGCAATGATCCAAACATTTTCGTAAAAACATAAGGTATATTTACTTTTCATAAAAACATACTTACTTTTCTTAAAAACATAATGTATTTTACTTTTCATAAAAACATAAGGTATATTTACCTTTCATAAAAACATACTTACTTTTCATAAAAACATAAGATATACTTACTTGTCATAAAAACATACTTACTTTTCATAAAAACATAAGGTGTATTTACCTTTCATAAAAACATACTTACTTTTCATAAAAACATAAGATATACTTACTTGTCATAAAAACATACTTACTTTTCATAAAAACATAAGGTGTATTTACCTTTCATAAAAACATACTTACTTTTCATAAAAACATAAGATATACTTACATTTCATAAAAACATACTTACTTTTCATAAAAACATAAGATATACTTACATTTCATAAAAACATACTTACTTTTCATAAAAACATAAGATATACTTACATTTCATAAAAACATACTTACTTTTCATAAAAACATAAGATATACTTACCTTTTAAAAGATTAAAATGAAGTGTAGTAGTAAATGGACCAAAACTTTCTTGACCACCTTGAATTTCTCTTACTTGTGGATTTTGTCAAGAGATTGGAAATAAGTGTATATGTGTAGAGTTGTGTGTAAAAGAGATGGATTTATATAGATGTGTAAAGTTGGCATAATGTAAACATCATCATTCAATTCTATTAATTTTAACACATCCTTTTTCTTAAAGTAAAGCACCATTCATATACTTTTCCATATTTATACAAATATTATGCTCTTCATGATTACATATAATGGAGTCTTATCAACCATTCATATACTTTTCCATATTTATACAAATATTATGCTCTTCATGATTACATATAATGGAGTCTTATCAACCATTCATATACTTTTCCATATTTATACAAATATTATGCTCTTCATGATTACATATAATGGAATCTTATCAACCATTCATATACTTTTCCATATTTATACAAATATTATGCTCTTCATGATTACATATAATGGAGTCTTATCAACCATTCATATACTTTTCCATATTTATACAAATATTATGCTCTTCATGATTATATATAATGGAGTATATAAATCATTCATATACTTTTCCATTTTTTATACAAATATTATGCTCTTCATGATTACATATAATGGAGTCTTATCAATCATTCATATACTTTTTCATATTTATACAAATATTATGCTCTTCATGATTATATATAATGGAGTATATAAATCATTCATATACTTTTCCATATTTATACAAATATTATGCTCTTCATGATTACATATAATGGAACATCTCATGCTTGCATATATTTTCTTAATTTAAATAATAAAAGTAATTTTTGTACAAATAAATATTGGGATAACATTGAATTAAGTACTTGGACTTAATATACTTTAAATCAAGAGAATGGAGATATTTTTTTTTTAGAAATTCGGAATTTAATTTAAAATCGAACGATCTCGATTATTTCTTGACTTGGCTATACGAATACGTCGCGGCGTTAACTTAATAGTAGCGACACGATTTTCTATTAAAATAATTATTAATCGCGTAAAAATTCTGGGTCGCTACATCACCACCCTTATCGAAAGAAGAAAAATCTCCTCAATAGAAAAGTCGAGAGTCGAGTTTCTTGCTTACCATTAACAGGAAATGAGGTTTATGAACGAGTTAAAAATATTGATGTTATGTTTGGCAAACCTTTTAAACATCCTCAGAAGAGTCTTTGGAAGAAGATATCCATATTTTGGGATCTACCCTACTGAGAACACTTACAGGTAAGGCATTGTCTTGATGTAATGCATGTGGAGAAAAATGTATGTGATAGTGTCATCGGGACATTATTGAACATTCAAGGAAAGACAAAAGATGGTATCAAAGTCAGAAAAGACATGGTAGAAATGGGGACACGGAATAAGTTAGCACCGCAAGAGTTGGAAAAACGTACCTATTTACCCCCAGCCTATTACACTTTGTCTAGAAAGGAGAAAACAAGTTTTTGTGAGTGCCTAAATTCTGTTAAGGTTCCATCTGGATACTCATCAAACATTAAAAGTCTTGTGTCGATGAATGACTTGAAATTGGTTGGTATGAAGTCTCATGACTGTCATGTCTTAATGCAACACTTGTTACTAGTTGCAGTTCGTGGCATACTCCCAAAACATTTTAGAAATGTCATTATAAAACTTTACTTCTTTTTTAATGCAATTTGCATTAAAGTTGTTGATCCAGATGTGCTGGACGATTTGCAGGCCGATATTGTTATCACTCTATGTCAATTTGAAACGTATTTTCCTCCATCATTTTTTGACATTATGGTGTACTTACTTGTTCACTTGATGAGAGAAATTAAGATTTGTGGTCCGGTGTTCTTGAGGTATATGTATCCATTTGAGAGATACATGGGTATATTAAAAGGATATCTGAAAAATCGATTTTGACCTGAAGCCAGTATCATTGAAGGTTATGCTGCCGAGGAGGTTATTGAATTTTGTACTGATTACTTAGATGATATTGATGTTATTGGTATTCCTAAATCTCGTCACGAGGGAAGACTGAAAGGTAAATGTACGATTGAATGCAAAACAATTGTGTCTAGTGTTGAATTGCGAGATAAAGCACACCTCCTTGTCTTGCAACACCTTACTGAGGTTCATCCATATTTGGACGATCACATGTCCATTTTAAGGCAGCAGAATCCTTCAAAAGGTGAGAGGTGGGTGACTAATGAATATAATCGCTCATTTGCAGAATGGTTCAAAGGTAAAGTGCTGCAAGAATTATCACAAATGTCGAATAACATTTCTGAAATTGTAAAGTGGTTAGCGTACGGCCCTGGCATGCTTGTGAGGTCTTATGAAGCATATGACATTAATGGGTATACATTTTATACAAAACGTCAAGATGATAAGAGCACGATAAAAAATAGTGGAGTGACTCAAGTAGCAATGTCAAGAGATTTTTCCGTAATGTCTTACTATGGAGTAATTGAAGATATTTGGGAACTTGATTACATGGAGTTCAAGTTTCCTCTATTTCGGTGTAAATGGGTTGATAATAGATGGGGTGTTCGGGTGGATGAATTAGGCTTCACTTTGATGGATTTTGGTCGGTTGGGTTATTTTGATGAGCCATTCATACTGGCATCACAAGCGAAACATATATTTTATGTTCTTGACCCAGCAAATACTAAGTGGTCAGTTGTCCTTCAAGACAAAAGACATATTGTTGGCATTGGTGATGTGGTGGATGCAGAAGAGTATGATCATTTCGACGAAACTCCTCCATTTTCTATTGGTATGCAACCAGATGCAATTACAAGGGAAGATAATCTTGAAATAAATTACATGCGTGAGGATCATGAAGAAGGATTGTGGATTGACCGTCGTTCGTGAGGTAATATAATTGTGTAAGATCGTTTACTTTCTTACTTAGAACTTTTTAATATTGTTCATATATGCTCTATTTATTGTTACTATTCGCTTACTAATTTGTTTATATATATTTTTTTGTTATATACGCAGATACGTGCACAGTCCCGTAAAAGTCATGGCTGATTCTTCCAGTTCATCTAATGATCAGTGTATCAGTAAAAAAAAAAAAAAAAAAGAAGACTAGAGGACCAACTAGTTGCAAAAACATGAAGAGGAAGGGGGATGAAGTAAGTGCGATTGAATTTGATGAACGCAATAGGCCAATCGGACCCCATAAGAAGAACTTCAATTCTTATATAGGGTCTTTGGTCCGTATTCATGTGGATATAAATATTAGTGATTGGCATAAAGTCGCTAAAGGCCTTAAAGACATGATTTGGGAAGATATAAAGGTATTACATCACTTCATACATAGTAACTTAATAATTAATTATATATTTTTTTGTTATGGGTATAAATATCGCATATTATTGTTGTATTTCAGAAGGAGTTCAGCATACCCGACGACGAAAGGAAACGGAATATTTTAAGAATTGTTGGGTCCCGATGGAAAGATTTCAAGAGTAAGTTGGTGCATAAGTTCATTAACAATAAGCACCCAAGATACGCATCACCTACTATGCTATATAATTACCTGACCGAAGAAAAATGGGAGCAATTCAAGAAAAAGCGTGAGACTGAGATTTTCAAGGTATATGACATTGTAACTCCTACTCTCCTGTGTGATGATTCTTAATTATTTTTTATTATTGAGTTGAAAAATAATGAATGTGATGCTTTATTTTTCAAGGAAAAAAGCAAGAAGGCCAGGGAAAGCCAGTTGCACAACGAACATCCACATTTTTTGTGTTCCGCTGGTTATGCCGGGATGAGGCCACAGTGGCTTTTATCAGACCCACTACTGTCTTCTGCATCTTCATGTGCGTCACTTAGCTCATCCATGTTAAGTGATGATCGCAGCTTAGATTGGATTCGAGCTAGATCAAAGAAGAAAGAAGACGGATCATATTACATCTCCAACGAGAAAACGAGGGGGGTGTACGGAAAAATTGTAAGTATAGCCTATCATTTTTTCATAATATGATGAAATTTCGCTTAAGTACTAATATTTAGTTTTTTTTTTTTTTTTGAGAACGGATTGAAAAATCTGAGGAAGCAACTCAAGGGACATTTGTCCCAAGGAAGCCCTTGGTAGGGAGGATCATCCTGGTCCGGTTAGGGAATATGGTGTATACGTCACGGTGAGGGATGTATATGGCAGACCTGATTCGGCCAGCAGACGATCGAAAGGGGTTGTGTCAGTAGATGATATTAAAGATATTATCATGAAGGATTTGGAAGTTGGTATCACCGAACGTGTCAGGAAAGAGTATGCAACAGAGGTACAGAGTAAGATTGACAGTATGCAGTAGAAATACGAAGTTATCCTTCAGCGCATGGGTTTAAATGTTGATGCCGAAGTGGACATAACTCCACAACCATGACCACCAACTTGCATTAGTTGCTACTCGGTTAATCCAGATCCATTTGATGGCCTTCAGGTATTTACTCTTAAAATATTTTGTTTTTCAATATTATTGATTATATTTTAATTGTAAGGGCTATAACATTGAATATTATTGAACAACAGAAACCGATTCCTTGTCGTCTCGCCTTAAGTTGTAATGGTGAGCATCAAATAGTGGCTAGAGGAATGATTTTTCCATCCGGACTTGAGACTATTGTACACCATCAACAACTCTTGACCGATTATGTTAAAGTGTCTGTTGATGATGTTATACAAGGTGCCGAAGTATCACTTCTTCCAGTACCATCTCCATACTACACCGTGGTGGGGGAAGCTATTGGAAGTTTCTGTCAATGGCCTAAAGATTTGGTAATTCTTGGAGAGTTAAAATTTTTTATATTTATAAAAAGCTTCTTTCGAGTTTTAATTACTTTTAAAATTATATTAGAAATGTCATGATGACAAAAAAACATATAATTATAGGAAGAGTTGACAAAACAGGTAAAAAAATTTGAAAAAAAATAAAAAATCTCAGAGTTTTGATATGTCATCTACCAGACGATCACCACTAATTGATGATACAACGTTACAATGTCTGGGTAATGATTGTAAGATGTTACACTCTCTGGTGCTTACACTTCCTGTTGGTACAGACTACATCCAAGTGCCTCTAGACGCGACTGTGTTTCATCACACGGAAGGTGAAAGTTTTTATGTTACGATTGACGATATCACCGACTTGCTCTCAATGAAATAGCTGAATGTATCTATCTTGCAAGTATTCATAATGTAAGATTGCTGAACACGCATTTATGTCTTTCATTTAAATTTTCGTTTTCGTTTTTTATTCATTGGTTGTTATTTTTAGGTTTCTTCATGGGTTGTGTGAGCAATTTGGTGTTTAGTCAATTGGATTTATGTGTCCATCACAGATTGCGTCGATCAGAGTTAAAACACATGTAGAAAGTGTTGTGAGTTACATGGCTGAAACAATGAATACGCTGAGATCCAAGCAATTCATTTTAGCGCCGTACTATCAGGAGTAAGACCATTATTATTATTTATGTATTTCTTTATTTATTTAAAGAATACTTACACGTTTATAATACGTAGGAATCATTGGATGTTGCTTGCAATATTTTGTGAAGCCAATACTGTGTACTTCATAGATTCAACACAATCATGTAGGCGTAACATAGAAATCAAGCCGTCATTGAATGTGTAAGTAATTATTGCATTGTTCAAACTTTTGTGTTTAGTGCATTAATATAAATAAGTTGGGTTACTTTCATGGAATAATCGTAGAGAGTTTGAGGTGAAATTGATGTGTTTGTGTTGTGATTATGATAATTGTTAGGATAATTTTCAATAATATATAGGTCTCTATACAGGTTGGATACGTTCAATTTATTGGGGAGACTCTGACAAAATTTATGTAAGAATTTTGAGTTTTATTATTATTTTTATAACTTATTCATATTTATTGAAATTTTAGGGCATTTCGAGCTTTTTGGTCATTAGGAGGCAAGAGGGTAACATCCAATGTAAATTGGAAAAAGATCTAGGTATGAAAACTATAATTTTATAAATTGCTACAAATTCTCATATTAGTTTAATATTCACTTTCATTCGATTACTAATAATAGTTTTAATTTTAAATATTCGAATTTCAGTATCCTCAGCAACCTGGAGGAGATGAGTGTGGCTATTATGTTATGAGAAACATGTTCCAGATAGTCATCGCCTATTCTCAACTTACTTCTCTACACGAGGTATAAGTTATTGAAGATAATTGTTTAATTACGATTTATATGTAATTAACATAATAATTATTAATTCTTATTAATTATTTTTAGGCATTTCAAGAATTTTACTCAATAGAAGAAATTGACGAGGTTCGAAATTTATGGGCCAAATACTTCGTCGAAGAGTGTATGTAAACTTGACCCATTTTATGTTAACATGTACAAATTTTTTAACAATATTGTGAATACAAGATTAATTAATTCGAAATTCTGTTTATTGAGTTATTAAGTTTTATTCTGCGTTCCTCGATTATATATTTTTTGAAGATAATTTTTTGATGTGTGTGTGATTGTTATAGTTTATATAGGTATAAGGGAAATATAAATAAATAAAAATAATAGTAAAAGACATCGGTTGTTATTAAAAAATTGACGCCTATAAGTTACTTAAGGCGTCGGTTTTTATCCTTAAGGCGTCGGTTTTTGAATAAGATCCGACGCCTTATTATTACTTAAGGCGTCGGTTAAGATAAGGCGTCGATTTTTGAATAACAACCGACGCCTTATTATTACTTAAGGCGTCGGTTGTTACTTAACAACCGACGCCTTTAGTTAAGATAAGGCGTCGGTTGTAAACCGACGCCTTAGGTATGCACTTTATCGTCGCTACTAAAGACATCTCCTGTACAATCGACGTCTTTTTTCGTTTTACAACCGACGCCTTTTACTCTTAATATACTAGTCCACAAGGTGTAAACACTTTCGACAAGTTCGTCAGCCTTTTTATCTCGCTTTGATTATATTTTATGTGGAGTAAGAGACACAATGAATATGTAAAACACAAACATTCCGTACATAAATTCCATCATCCCCATATATCTATAAAACATTGGTGGTTCGAAATATCAAAATATTTTAATCGAATTATTACTACTTTATCACCTAATATTTTGTACTAAACTCAAGTATCAAAGATTCTTCTGAAATTTCCTAATCCCTACTATTAATATACTGTGTCGTAATAACTATTTTATGAATGATACAAGGAAGGAGTGCTTTAATAAGAATTCTCACAAAAAAAGTGGTAGAGCGATTTTCTTTTGAATGGTTAAAATCGAAGCTCGGTGTTTAATTATAACTAAACTCTTACATCTTTAATTAGATCCCAAAAACAATGAAGAAAATGACACTTAAATTAGTGATGACAAATTATAGGGGCAAGATGATCACTGATACTTGCACCTAATTATTAAATATAGAACCGAGATAAAATATGAATACATCATTGAAAAAGAAAAAGAAAATATTACATATTTTTTGGCTTCTAAGATCTTATACATTTCGAGAGTCCGGTATTTCATCTTTATTGAAAAATAAAAATTAATAATTCAATTGGGTAGTCCAGGCTCGATTAGACACAATTTAATTATTGGAGCTTGTATAATATATCGATCAGGTCATGTGATAGCTATATAAAGCGTTGGGATATAATTGCAATTATTATAAAATATTGGGCTTAATTGCAATTACTATTAGTTTTGGACTCGATTGTATTGTTAACTTAATTGCAATTGTGATTGAAGTTCTAGTGTTGTACACGTAATTGTAATTACTATTTGGACTTCAGTTGAAATCCTTATTGTACTTGGATTATAATTATTTTTCACTATAAATAGAGACTAGATGAACACTATAAATAAATCAATAATTTTTCCATACCCTTCAATTTGGAGTGAGAGAAAGAGATTATTTTTTTCTTACCTATTCCAAGTATAAACTTGTTGATTTAATTAAAAGAGAGTGCCTACTCATTAGTATAGTCGACTTTGAAGAATATCATAAAAAAATATTGGAATTAATATGGCCGTAAGCTTTTTAGCTAAAAAGTTGGAAGTATATAATTCAAACCCAATTAAAGAATTATTAATTGAATTTAGATAAAAATCAAATTCTTATTCTTGATATGAATCTGTTCCTGAATTAAACCTGTTACCAAACAGAATGCATTCCAACAACATTGCCACGGGGGACATTCTTTCTAGTTCTAGTTCTAGTGTATAGGCGTATAGCCGCACGAACCACAGTACAATATGAATATACTCTGCATAAAATAAACACGGGTTAAAGAGCACGCGTATCGTGTACAAATTTCGGTCCTCATCCGGACCTTGGCCTTTTGGCTTCACTCGTTCAGTGCTCTGGTTTCTCAATTGTCGGCACAGTCGAGTTTCTAACTTCAAGGTAAAACGAAAACCCTAATTTCGCTTTTCCGCTTTTCATCTATTCTTCTCTATCTGATTTATATTAGAAGTTGAATTTTATTTTCCTTTTCCTTACTCATTGCAATTAAGTAAAACCCCAATGTTAATTTGGCAGCAAATATTTTTTAGGTCGATATGTTTGGATTGAATTTTTGGCCTAAATATGATTTCGTTTCTTGTTGATATAGATTACAGTGTTTACATGTTTTTGCTGTTATGAACTAATTGATTCGACCACTTCATGGTCAAAGTTTGTCACGTTGGAACTAAAATCGAGTTTTGTTTACATAACTGCATTGCTATACTTGGAATTGAAAAAAAATGTGTTAAGATAAAAATTTAAATCAATCTCTCCTATATTTTGATTTGGACTTCTGATGTCAATTCAAAAATGGGCACCAGCATAATTTTTGTATTTTCTGTTCAAGCTTTTTTGTTTTTCCTGTTATTTCTTGTTGCTATTTTTATGGAGTGCACTCAGTTGTATGCATCACTATATGATATAAACATTAGAAGACTAGATAAATTTCTCTTTGATGACTTCTATCACTCTAAACATCATGAAGAAGAACTAGAGCGAAGATTTATTAAATCAGCTCAGGTGACAGGTGATGTAAAATAGATGTGAGTTATTTCTTAAGACTTAGAAGATAGGAATAAAGAGCCGATTCTTAATATATAAATGTTACCTCCCGTACATTCAGATACCTGTTGAGCATTAACTATTGACTTCATTTATATGCCTATTGAGTATTGACTATTAACTTCATTCAGATACCTATTGAGTAGATTCTTTACATTTTTACTGATAATTACATGCAACCAGTGCACTTTCACTTTGTACCATGGGACGTATGCTCGAATCTATGGAAACCAAGGATTTCATCAACCTTCCTGCTTCTAGTATTTGTCGAAGTGGAAGTGAGAATAATGGATTACAGGAATCTGTTTGTGAGCCAAGTGAAGTTGGTTCTTTACCTGTAAACTCCAAGGTAGAAGATGGGATCAATGAAGAGACCTCTGATGGTGTACATGAAAAGAAGGGAACTTTGATGGAAATCGATGGTGAAAAAGATCGGTTTGTTAGCACGTCTACTCTGCCAGTAAGTTTTGATTTAACTGAAGCTGTTGCGGCATCGAAGAAGATTACTTATATCAGCAGCTCTGTGGTGCATGCTGAGAATGGGTTTCTAGCTGTTGAAGACGAAACTAGTCTTAATAATTATAAAAGAGATGAAACCCTTGTCAGTGATCGGGGAATAGATGCTAGTTGTATCCTGCTCTAATTTTTATTTTTAATTCTTATACTTCAATTGCTACATAATTCCTAGTTTCCCATTTTTCTATGTTTCCGTAACTTGACCTCCTAGCAGTATCTGGGGTTAAGAGACCCCGATTAAGTGATGATGACAAACAAGCTTCGGTGCGTGTTATTTATAATTCTCTGACCAGGTATGAATTATGAAAAATTGTAATACATGTTCTTTTTTATTAAAAATAAAAATAAAAAAAAATATGTCTCCTATAGGAATCTGACAACTGACAAGATTATTATCTTTCTCAGAGATAGTAAAAGGAAGCTGGAGGAGCTATTACAGCAGTGGTCACGATTGCACGCCCAAATCTGCTCATCATCAAATGTGAGCCTGATGAATTTCTATGAGAAATGTTTGCTTGAATTCTTACATTATAGCCTCTCATTTTCTTGCCTCAATTTATTGGCGAGAAACCCCCCTTGTCTTGGACATAATTAATTGCATTCTTATTCTGTTCTGTAACACCCTTAATATAGTTTATATAGTTGCTTGTTTTATACTTTTATTGCATTTACACTTTCTTAATGTTACTGAAGTGCTGACCTGGACGTCTATTCAACTTAGGATTCAAAGGAATTTTTAGAATCTGGTGAAGAGACTTACTTCCCAGCTCTTTCTGTTGGTGTGGATAAGCCTTCTGCATTGGTATGATTTTATCTCTCTGTTGTACTTGTGGCCATTGGCGGATCTAAGGGCATTACCTTGACATATATTTCACTATTTTGTGAAATAAAACCGAGGACTTAAATAGTTAACTACTATGTTTATCTGACTTCGGAAAATATGCAATGATTTCTGTTCATTTTCTTCTCAGAATTTTGAGTTCACGAGCAATTTGCTGGATATAACTCTCGTGCAAGCTTAATTTCTTGCAGACATCCCAAAATAAACGACTCAGAGAGATTTGCATATTACTATTGATGCATATGGCCAATTTTTTTAACAGCTGGTCAAGCTCAAACTTGTCTCAGAAGTTAAATTTTTATGGCCATATAATTACCATTCAATTGTTTATTAGTGTCAGATTAAATAAAATATTCATGTGGATGATAGTGCTGTTGGCTCACACTTTTGTTTTATCTGCTGCTATTTTAAGGATGCATAGAATTATTGGCAATGTAAAATTGACTTGATCAACATCATCATTGGCATGCCATTCAAGTGCTTTGAAATTCTTCTTTTAACAAGATATAGAGTTCCATTTTAAGAATGCATTTCTGATTTTTTACATGCCATCTGCATGGATTTGTATTCCTTTCATCACCTTTCCAATGAAATATATACTTTCAAATAAAATGAATCTAGAATGCTCACGTCATATTATGCTTCTGTTAATAGAATGGTTGGCAATGGACGTTTTAGCTTTTTACCTCAATAGTTTGTGAATATATGGTTTATTCTCATGCATTCTACTCTATTTAGACCTTTTGGGTGGACAACCAAATAAGCAATCAACAAAGTGAGGCGTTAATACCATTGGAGGGAAATTCTGTCCCTCTTTATGACCGTGGATATTCTTTGGCTCTGACTTCACCTGATGGTTCCATTAATTTGGATGGGTATGTTTTTCTCTGTTATTTATTTGTTGGTTCTGTGCATGTGTGTTAAGAGAAGGATCTTAAGATTCACGGAGAGAGGCCTTTTACATTCCTGTTTAATTTAACTTGTGAATTCCTTTGCTATTACCGGGGATAAATTGATAGTACGGATTAGAATATAAAAATCAGACCCGATACGCAATTTGTGTTTATTTATGTATTGCTAATAAATTATGTCATTAAAAAACATGGAAGGAAATATATTCTGGGTAATTTTTGACCATTTGGCTTCTACCAAAATCAGTGGTACCATATAATTTTTTTAAAACAGAGAACTTACCATAATTAACAAGTTGTAAATTAAGAAAGAAAAGGAAATTAAATTTTTATAATTACTGCGTAGTAAACATGCTCTCGTGGAAATATTGCAATTACAGTGTACTTTGTTCACAATGCTTATATATTGTCAGGAGTTTAATAGTAAAGAAATACTTTTAAAAATTAAGAGAATTATATTAATGTCACTTATAGAGTTAAGCTCATAAATGGTCACTGAAGTTCAAGCAAAATTCCAATTGATCCTTGAAGTATATTTTTGACCCAATTAGGTAACTAAATTTAAATAGCATTATATAAGTGCTTACAGTAATTTGGATCGGTATGTTCTTTTGTTATTTATGTGTTGGTTCATGTTTATTTGATTATTGTCATTTGTTGGTTTTACTTTATTGTTGAATTGTTTGTATTCTTGGGGAAAAAAATGGCAACTTGAAGCTAACACATCTATTAGCTAAAATCTTGGTATATTCAGCACCTTTTGAAATTATTTCGGTTGTCTTGAAAGTAAATTGTTCAACTTTAAAGCTCTACTTTCTTCTATTCACTTGTTTGCAATCATCTGGCTGAACTGCAAGCCCATGTTTATTTTGTGCAGAGGCTTGGAGACGTTAGATAATTCCCGTTGCTTCAATTGTGGTTCATACAGCCATGCACTTAAAGAATGTCCTAAGCCCCGTGACAATGTTACCATCAATAATGCCCGAAAACAGCACAAGACTAGACGTAATCAACACACCAGTTCTCGTAACCCCACTCGATATTTTCACAGCTCTCCTGGGGGAAAATATGACGGTTTAAGGCCAGGCTTACTTGATTTTGAGACAAGAAAACTTTTAGGACTCGGGGTGAGATAATCTTGCTTTTAGATGAATGAGGTTCTGTTTCTTTGTTCATGGACGGTTTTATGTGAGCATGAATATTTGTCGAGTAGGTTGTGAGTTCAAAATATTTTTAATTTTAAGTTGAACTTATTATTAGAACTGTCAAAATCTGTCTACACTCATTGTCATTCTTTTTTATTGTATAGGATCTTGATCCACCTCCATGGTTTAACAGAATGCGGGAAATAGGATATCCACCGGGTTATTTAGGTGAGAAAACAATCAAACAGTTTATCTTGGTAACTTATTGAAATAGTTCTCTGTGCACTGGATGGCAGGGGATTTGGCAGCTTTTAAATTCTCCTCTTTATTGTCATTATGTAAATGCTTTGTTTTGTGTGTGAAGTGCACATCTTCAAATTTTCTTTCAACTTGTTTTTCTGAATCTTCAGATCCAGATGTTGATGACCAGCCTTCAGGAATTACAATTTTTGCTGACGAGTCAACTAAGGAAGAAACTGAAGAGGGGAAAATTCTTGATCCAATTGCTGCTGAGCCATCCAGGAAAATGAGTGTTAAATTTCCTGGAATAAATGCTCCAATACCAGAAAATGCAGAAGAAAGACTTTGGGCAGCTGGGTCTTCAAGTTACAGTGTATCTAGAAATGGTTCATACCGTGGACATAACCACCCGTCTGAAATCTTCAGCAGACGGCATTATCATCAACAAAGGTGGTCCAGTGATTTCGAAGATGATGGTCCTCCCGGTGTTGATCCTGGATCTCGAACCTCAAATCATTCTCATAGATATAGTGGCTATGACTCCAGTTTCTCTTCCCCTAGTGCGAGATCTAGTCCATTTGTTCCTCGAAGCCTGAGTTATGGCATATCCTCGTTGGACAGAGGTAGAAGAAGCCCTCTAGTGCAAAATGGTTCCTCAAACTACGATCAGTATGGTACTCCACATTCATCATCCCCTAGATAAGCTGATTTAGGGATTATTTCCAATCCAGTTTGGACAGTTGGGTTATGGTTGATGCCAAACTTTTGCTAACGAGGAAAGACGTTCATTTAGGAGGAAATGACTGGGCAAGTATTCTTTTGCATTGAAGGGAGTCAGTTTACAGAATCAGATGTATGTTCAATTAGTTTAAACTAGAAATTCATGTTCCATTGAGTTTAGTTGAACATCCTCTCATTTTGTGTAACATGTGTTAATGACATTTTTGTTTGGTCAACATATTTATCAAAGTTTTTGAATTTAGACGGAGCTCTACACGATATCTATTTTTTTTTTTTTTTTCCTTTTATCTGCTCTCAAAAGATGAGCAAGAACAAAATGTTGCAGTAGCTAGTTAGTTGAGGACATACTTCTCTTCCTGATGTTCCCACTGCGACTATGAACAATTCCTCTTAACTTTTCATCACCCTTCATTTTCACTTCCTCTATTTCACTGAATGAACGATCTCGAATCAATGGATTCACCCCTGCCTTCAAGCTTGATCCTGAGGATGGAGTAGCCCGATACTCTTTTCTACGAATCTCATCATCACTAGAAGTATCGGCATACATTGGACCCTTCCCCTTAGCCTCGATTGCCAACTCCTTCGGATTCTCATCGTGCTCTTCTTCGCTGCTGCTGTCTGCAGACGAAGTATCAGTGAGCGTGTGAAATACTGTAAAGCTCTCCTTCTTAGAGCCTAAAAAAGAGTAACTCTTTGTTTTTCCATCGTATAGGGGAAGTAGGGATTTCGGATGTGGTTCTGCCCGGTCCCTTCCTAAACTATAAGTTGTCGAGAGCTTTCTCTTTATGCCTTCTCTTTCTTTAACCAAATCACCGAGTTTTTCCAGTACTTCGTGTGCTATTGCTTCCTCTGCGACTTTTTGCTCAAGCTCTGTGATCGTCCTGTCAAATGCTTGCTTCTGGAGTCGCAAAGAACGCTACATAACAAAATCATGTAATGTGAATGGTTGAATCAACAGCGGTGGAGTAAAAAGTGACAGCCAATCTACATCAAGAAACTGTTCATTTCATGAGAGAATTTGTCTTAAAGCTTACTCTTTTTTCAAGAAACTCCCCAAGGTCTATTTTTTGAAGCTTCTTTTTCTTCCAAAACATAATGCAATATCGTACGAGTATCGCTAGTACTATCAGTAGTATTGATTCAAACAACAGAAATAACAGAATCGTCCTCTCGTTACCTGCATAGAGGAAAATAAAATACCAGATCTCAGTTGTTGAACTTAGAAAGATCACTTTACAGAGCAAAGTTACCTGTGTAGATGCTGATACTCTTGAGCCTCCCTTCTGAGCAGCTACTCGCAAGCTTCTGACCTGGAGCAAGTATTATAGGATACAAAACAGTACAAAATAAGCCACTTTGGTGCGTAAGCAAAAGTAGCTGGGACAAGTAGAAGAAACTTACGCATGGTACGGCAAGGCAATGGAGTTCCATTCTCTGCGCGACGAAAAAATAGATATTTAAGACTTAAATGCAATGAGAGATGAGTGCCCCTTCAATCTGGTAACTAACTATATAAATTCCATCTTATATGAATGCTGTTTTTGACCATAAACATAAAAATTTGGGTGTAGACTTTATTGAGGTCTACTGAAAATAAACCATGCAAAGAAAAGTTCGAAAATTATACATTCGTGCTCAAAGAAACCTAAAGATGCACTACGCTACATCTGGATGCTCACAGTAAGAACCATAAACTTACTTGAAGCAGCAAACATAGCTAGAAGCATTCTTTCATCCAGTATAAAATGCTTCAGATCACCCTGGAACAACTTGACTGAGAATCGACCTGTACCAACAACCAAAGCGCAGATGAAAAAACACTAGCTCATACAGAACATGGGGTGGGGGGAGGGGAGTTGGAGATTAAATTACCGAGATAACTTTCAGACCAGTAGACCGATCCAGAAGCTGGAATAAGCAATGTGAAAACAATATTTCTTGGTTTCATTGCCGATACATAAGTATATCCTCCAATTATTTGGGACATTTTTCCATCCATTTCGGTCTGTGTTATGTAAACTGCATACCCCGAGCAATCGAGTACAGGACTAACTTGGATAACAGAATTCACGCTAGCCAGATTTGGGAATTTCCTGAGCACTCCTGTTGGAGAAAATGAATACAGGAATCCATTCAACGAGCCAATAGATATCCAACCTGGTATTCAATCAACTGTAACTGAATGAGCATCTTGGAAAATCCAGAGAACTGTCAAAATTTTAGAGTTTAAATTAGGAGCCTCAGTGTTGAACACATCTAAACCATATGAAAGTAGTACTGTAATCTTAACTCGAGTTTTTGTCAATCATATCTAACAATAATTCATTACAAGATAAATTGATAGGAAGATTATCAACTTACCATTAGAATCAACAACTGGCTCATAATCTGATGAACTTAATGGTCCAATATTTCCTTCCCACAAAATATTTCCCGTGGAAACATCCAATGCAAGGACGACGGTTCTAAGTGGTATAGTAACATACAATCGACCATTATTTCCAGGAGTAAGGATATATTTATTGTCAGATGAGCTCAAATCTTGGATCCATTTAAAATGAGGACCACGGACTGATAATGAGTAGAGTTCCCCTACATTGTTTGAGATCTGCAAGTGAAAGGATATGAAAAGCACACATACATGACGGCTAAGTGAGGTTCAGATTATTTAATGTCATAACACAAAGGTAAGCAGAACAACATATCATTAAGAAAAATCGTCGGGAATCCTGGAAAATCCCAAGACAGAAAAAGTACTTAAGGCAGAAAGATCATAATAAACAGTTCATTTGCTTTAGCAGAGAACGGACAAAAGGAAATAATGATACTTTGAAACCTCCAATTTCAAGAATCCAATTCGGTGACATACAACATAAGAAAAACACAGTCAATGGATAAGAAAGATGATCAAAGATTTGGAGCTTACATATATACTAGCTTCACAGTGATCAATCACAGGTATTGAAGTAAAATAGCAATCGGTAACATTTTTCCTACAGCCTTGGCGATATCCATGCTGATAAAGTACCGGACCAACACTCCATAGAAGTTGCCCATATAACCTATATGCAAAAAGCCCCCTGTTCTTAACATTAATGAGTACACATGAGCTGAATATGCTTACAGTAATTCCAGTAATTTCTCCTGATCCTTCTGCACCAAAAAATACTTCTACAGCAGCTTCAGAAGTGTGAATTTTTAAAGGATCAATTTTTAGTACTCTGTTTTCTGCAACCAAATATATCTGCGAACAAATGATTTTACGAAATTAATGAAAGTGTGGACTATGATTTCTCTTGGAAACAGAGTTTATATATTTTTGTAGGTTGCATTTAATAGGACAAGAAAAAAAAGAACTTTGAGGAACATTTTACAATGTATCTAGTTTTATGTAAAATTCCAAACTTGTGAGAGAAAGAAATCAAGTCAGAACCTTGCCTTTCTTGACCCTCCATGTACTGGAGCTAAATTGACATTGCATGTATAATTTAATGGTACAGTCCAGGCAATGGAACCGTTGCTCTCAAAGGAAAAGAGATTTCTCCCTGAACAAGCATAAACCCGCCCATCATCTCCGATGAAGTTTCTGGAAAGTCTAGAAGCAGGTTTCTTCAAGGGCTCCTCGGCTGCAACATAATGCTGGCAAGTTAGTTCAGTCTCACAATACTGGAAATCTTGCATGCTTTCTGTGGAGAGCATACCTTTATATATAATAAGGAGTAAGATCGTCTTAAACGGAACTTCAACATTATTACTCTAAGGACACTAGAAGTTCACTCTTAAGTAAAATCTTCAAGCATAACAAATCTAAACACCCAGTGTTCATATATCATTTAGGCCTCAGCAAGCACACATCACATGGTAGTCAGATTAAAGACACATTGATGTAACTTTGAAGAACAAAACCTCATATGTTGGGGACGATGCATTCTGAATATAAACACTTTCCAACTCATAAATGGGCTAAAGGATATCAAAATGGGCAGTTAATTTTATGGAAGCATGGAAAACTGATCAGAAACTGTATCTGTTCCTTCCATAGGTATGGATTGGATGAACATATTAATACTCATCGTCAAGATTACCCACTCCTATTATGTCTCAAAAGTTAATAAAAAAAAAACTACCCATGTCGTCATCGTGTTAAATTTAGGCATCCTCTGGTTAACCCTCGTACATTACATCGTCATTTATTATTTTCACCCAGCAAACAGTCAGAACAACAGGAAGAAACATAAAAATGATAAAAGACCAATTTTTATCCTTTAATTTCATAATAGTTCTTTAATAAGAGAGAAGTACCTGAAATTGAGTGTGGAAACGAAGAGAAATTCCGGATATATTTGGAGTAGGATACCGCGGAAGTGGATGGGAGTAGCAGGACCAACATTATTACAGTAAAGTAAAATTGAATAAGCATTGTCATTGTCGATGATGATGCATCACATAATGAACAAAAAATAGAAAATATACATGATGCATCACATAAATGTTACATGACAGCTGTATACACAAAAAACGGTTAATTAACCTCTTGGTTTATGGCGGGAATGGAGTTTTGATTGTGGGTTACTTGTACGGTTTGTGCTTATGTGGCCTGTGTTTTTCAAAAGCCAAATTTTGATTTATAAATAAATCACACAATTTTCCAAATCACTTTTTAAATCACTTTTTAATTATAAACATTTTCTCTATCCAATTTTTAACCGCTATTTTTTACCTCAAAATCATAAATAAATCAGTTTATAAACCAAACAGTTTTAGAATAAAATAAAAATCATTTCAACGTATCGTTGACTATTTGAAATATATTGTAATTTTATTTGTTGGGAAAGTGCGACCAAATCTCATATCGATTAGACATAGGATAAAATATTGGCTTATAAGAAATTGAGCTAATCCACCTAATATGTTAACATTTTGAGATTGAACCTCAATTTCCTACATGTGTAATCGCAGTCAAACCACGAACTTAATCATATGGACGCACAAGAGAGATCTCGGTTGTAAACGAACGAAGATGGTGAGCTCTAAATTGGATTGCGATGGTATGAAAAATCTATGATTAGCTCTTAAGGAGGTTGTGATTAGGTAAGGCAGTGACCCAAACACAGTGAAAGATTTGAGCCTTGATAGAGTATGTATACCTCCTGTTTGCTTTTCTTTTTGTTGGATATTGGTTAATAAATCGAGAATTGAAAATCGATCAAAGTGACTTCGTGTCGACTTCGGCCAAATACTCAAAAGTTCGACTCAATTCGTTTAGGCAAAATTGTTCGCCACTTCGCCGCTTCGGGGCGCACAAACGGGGACCGGTCAGGTCGCGGGGGTCGAGGGGGCAGCGCCCCTGAAAGAGAATTTTGATTTCTCTGCATGTATTGAAGGGTATATTTGACATTTCGAAAACCAATATCGGATGAATGAGAAATTACGAAAAAGGACGAAAATCAGGTCAAAATATTTGACCGTGCGACCGCATGGTTGGTAAACCGCGCGATCACACGTCAAATTCAATTTCGGTTTTTTGAGTAAAACCGTGCGACCGCACGGTCTATAACCATGCGGCCGCACGGTTTTCGGGTGAATAGACACATTTTCATAAATGTGCATTGTTTGGAAAGGGTGCATGGTTTGACCTCAACCATTTCGTCCACACCCTTTCATGGTCTATAAATAAGACCCTTTGGGTGTCATATTCCTCACAATTTGATATGCAAAACATCTCTCATCCTCTCTTCTCTTCAAAATCAAAATCATTTCCTTTGTTTTGATTTTCCTTCATTTCATCCTTGGAGTACATAAGCCTAAATTTGGTTCGTTGTACTTGTGTTTTGGAGTGCTACAAATACAAGTGTAGTCGTTGTATCTTGGGAGTCGATTGCCGGAATCCGTAGGCACCGTTGAGGGGCAAATTCGACTTAAGGACAAAGAGTCCAACTTTTGCCTCGGCTTTGTCCCTACTTTTCGTCTTCTTCTTGTTTTGTGTTTTCTTTGTCGTTACTCTATCCAATTTTCGGTACGGATTTACAAACCATCATTATACTTATTTTGGCGTCACTGTTCACAAATTTCCTCCAACACTTTTTTATTGTAAAAAAGGTGGTAGAATTAGAAATCCAATGGGTCTTGGACGAATTTGGTGAAAATTTGTGCTTTCATATTTATGGTTTTAAATCTAGGGAAATAATTATAAATGGATCCAATATCTATAGTATTTAGTAAAATAGACTTTGAAACAATAATATTGTAAAAATAGACTTTGACTCTTTAAACTTACAAAAATACCCTTATATATAGAATTTGCAATACAAACCATTAAAGTATGGAAAGATTTCATTTAAGTCCTTAGACAATTTTGTGTACATAATTTTAAATGATTTTTGTTTATATGAATTTTGTTCGCTCATAGTAGTACCCTCACTTTGGTATCAGAGCCATATGGCAGATCTAAAAGATAAATATTATATGACAAAAATTAAAAATAAATATATAATATATACATCAAGATTTATAATGCATACATTAATACTACCCGATAATTATAAAATAGAAATCTTGAGAACTTTAAAAGATTTAGACAAAGATATAAGAAGAGAAATATATGATCTAATAAATTTCGATATAATAAAAGAAGATTTTATCATAAACGAAATATTAGATTTAATCCACAAAGATATACTAGAAAAGTTATATAAAGATTATAGAAATGGATTATCATAGAGCAGATCCTCAATTAATTAGATATCTAGACATAGAAACAAATGAAAAATTAGATTTAATAGTAGAACAAAGAAGAAATTTAATGGACCAAATAAGAGAAGAAAGAAATATAAAACGGCAAGAAAAATTAAGATTAAGATTATTGGAGAAAAAGAGAGAATATTTTGATAAAATTTTAAAACAATTACCAAAAATTTAAACGATTTTAGAAGATAAAGAAAAAACTAGAAAAGAAAAATATGATAAAACAAACACATTGGAAGACTATCTAAAATATTATAGAATATATCATAGAAAATCAATGATTGGATCAATAGAAGAATATTGTGAATATCAAATAATGAATTATAAAGAAGCAAAATATGAAACAGAACTTATTTTAGAAATCGAACATATCAAAGAAAGAAATTAATGACAGAATTTTCAGAAATAAAATTTGAAAAACAAATAATAGAAAATATAAGACTTCCAGTTGGATCTTATCAAATAAAAGGAGCTAATACAACTATGTTTCAACCATTAAGCTCATGGGGAGAGTCTGATGGATTTCTTAACATGCAATTAAATTGGATAAGTGCATTTTTATGGCAAACATATAAAAACATAAATTTACAAGATAAATTAGCTATCGAAGAATTACAACAATTAAATATACAGGACATGAATATCAAAGAAAAATTACATAATATTCAAAATAAACTAACAATACAATTTAAAGAATTAAAAGAAATGATAGGAGAAGTTAAAAATATAGATGAAGAAATCTTAAAAGAATTCCAAAGAAAATCAGGAGAATTAATTAATCAAGATAAAATTGGAATAATTATAGAAAAAATAGATAGGTTAAATGAAAAAATCATATCAATAGAAGAAAGAATCAAAAAGTTAGAAATAAAAATAGATGATATGTATGACAGACTATTTAAGGTACAAAAAACTCAAAACCCAAGAGTATAAAATGTCGATAAGTGAATATATTGAAGATCTAAAAATATTAATAAAAACATTAATAAGTGATGTACAAGAAGTAAAAAATGAATTAAAAGAAGTAAGAAATGATATAAATATACTAAAACTAGAGATTAGAGAATTTAAAGAAAATAATAAAAGCAAAGATAAGAAAATAGACAAAAAACTCATAGAAAAAGAAATACTTAGAATAGGAAAAAAACATTTCGAACAAGAAAAAATTATAATAGAAACAGGAAGTATGGATGATGAATTTAGAAGAAACATATTACCAAAAATACTAGAGGAAGAATTAGAATTACAAAAATTTATAGAAAAAATTTTAGGAAAATTAAAAGCTGAAGAAAAAATTGAAGAAGAACAAGACAAAAAATGAATGAAGAGTTAGACTTGCTTATAGAAAATTTTGACCAATTAAGTATAGAAAATTTTAATGAATACCAAGTTTTAATGAATACTGGAGGAGCACCTAACCCTGCTCCAATAGGAACTTCCAAACAAGAATTACCAGATCCAGATGAAAGTTATGCACCCTTATATAGTAAACCACACCGGCAATATTATGATATAGTCAGAGATAGACAACCACCTAGAGAGAATAAATATAAAGATAGATTTGAACCAAATAATAATTATGATAAACCTATTAATCATGGAGGAACAAAATTGGATCTTGATTGTAAAATAGATACTAAAAAAGTCTTATTAACTTGGGCAGATTCAATGATACTATTCTTTTTATACAATAAAGATGATACATGGGAAAATACTGATAGAATGATAAATTTTTTAATAGCCTCTTTTGAAGGACATGTTAGAAATTGGTGGGAAGGAATAAGCAGTGATACAAAAGCATTAATAAGAAGAAATATACAGACAGAACTAATAAAATCAGATAGAAAGGGAATAGAAAAATTAGTAGATTATATTGCGGATGAATTTTTAGGAGAAAATTGGATAAGTAATTCTGAAGCAGAATCAATAAGAGAAAAAAGATAATGCAAGAGTAAGATTAATAAATTTAACAATATGTGATATGTGTAAAATTAAAGAATATACTTGTGAATTTAAAGAATACTATTATGTCCAATTCTATAGTAATGAAAACCAAGAAGTATATAGAGATATGTATTACAATAAATTATCAGGTTCATGGGGAATATACTTTAAAATAGAATTTGAAAAATTTATTAGAGATAACCCTGGAACACCTAGAACATTAGGATCAAGGATAAAATTCTTATTTGAAAGATTAGCATATATATGTCAACAAAGACAATTATTAAAGAAATCAGGAAAACTAACTAGAATATGTTGTGAAGATATGGAAAAACCTACCCAATGGGAATGTAACCCTGAAAGAAGAAAATATAATAATAAAAGAAAATTTAAAAATAGAAAATTTAAAAAATTCAGAAACTTCAGAAAAAGATATATAAAACCTAAGAGGAGATATTACAAAAGAAGATATAATCCAAATAAAAAACAGAAAAATAAAACTTATAAGAAAGATAAAAGCCAATGCAAATGTTGGAATTGTGGAGAAATGGGACATATAAGCCCTGATTGTAACAAAAAGAAAGTTAAAATATTACAAAATGAATATCTAGAAATAGAAAGTGAACTAAGTGAAATATCAGATATTGAAGAACACTATGATCAAGAAGTCTATATAAGCGAAACAGATTCAGAAAGTAATGAATCAGAATCAGAATAAAGAAATAGAAGAAATAGAAACAAATAAGAACATAGATAAGCAAGAATATGAAGGAATAGAAGGTTATGGATTAAAAGTAACTTTTGATAATAATAAGTTCAGAAAAATACAAAAATTATCTTTAGATTTGAAAATAGGAAAATGGGAAATATTAGACAGAATATGGAAAAGAGAAAAAGTAGTAATAAATGAATATCATAAAATTGAAAGAGTAATAGATGTTAGAACCACTCAAGGAACACACAAATTAAATCTTTTAACAAAAAATACAGTTGCAGAATTATTAACAAAGATTAATAGAAAACAAAGTGAAAAGATTCAATATGTTTACTTAGCAGGTATCCAAATAATGTTTAAATCCCTGTTTAGAGAAGGATTAGATTCGCCTTTGACTGTAAGTTTACATGATGGAAGAATTATAAATTTAAAAGACAGTCATTTAGGAACAGTAGAAGGAAATCTAGCATATAAGAAACTAATATTTACATGTTACCCAAAATATTGTATATCATTAAAAGATAGAAATTTTAATGAAGTTTTAGGATTACATTTCAAATTACATAAAGATGATATAATGGAACCAGGAGATAAAATTATGACTATAGAATACAGGGCATTATACACATTTACTAATTCTAATTATGGAAACATTTATTCTAAAAAACCATATATTGAAATTCATAAAGAATGTAAAGATTTTGGTAAAGCTGTAGAACCAGATAAACAAATAAGTTTAGTTCCAAGAAATTATGAACTTACTATAACAAAAAATAAACCAGAAATCATAGAGTTACGAGAAAAAGAATACCCTAATAATAACATACCATTTGAAGATGGCAGATTAATTAGGAGATCAGCAAGTTTACCTAATAGAAAACAATTAGGAGAAACTAGTAATATAAAAGAAATAAAACTTAATAGAAATGCTGGAAATATGAAAATAGAAGGTGAATATTTTAATGGAATAGAACATATAAAATGATCAAATATATTAATTGACACAGGAGCTAGTGAATGTCATATAGCTTCAAATAGAAATAAAGGACTAATATCTCATAGAACCGATCCATATAGATATATAAATTTTGATGGACAAATACATATGACTGAACTTGAAGTAAAAGTACCAATAAAAATAGGAGGAATAAATCTCCTAGTACCATGTCATGTAGATAGTAGTATGGCAAATCCTCATGTATTATTAGGTATGAGCTTTCTAGATGGACTAGAAGATTATAGTATAAAACGTGAAGAATTATATATAACTCATAATGGTCAAACTATACTATGCAGAAAGGCTGAATAAATGAATAACCAAATAAGTTTTCCATTAGCCGTTTATATACAAGTTACAATTGTTGAAACAAATATAACAACATGTGCATTAATTGACACGGGAAGTGATATAACAATATTCAAAAGCTTCTTAATAAAATCATGGAATACTAATGGAAAAATAAAAATTACAGGAGTAACAGGAGAAAGTACTCATATAATTAATAGTGCTGATAAAATTGATATAATACTTGGGAGTAAACAAATAGTTGTAAATAAAGTATATAATTATAACAAATTAGAATGTGATATATTACTAGGAAATGACTTTATACAACAATTTCAATATTATAAACAAAATAATTACATGGTAATGTTACAAACATCTTGTGCACATTTACTAAAAATACCAAGAGAATTTAGACCTTACAGAGTTCAGCCAACACAGCGTGGTGATAAATGGGAGAAAAAACCAATTATACAAAATGAAATAAAAAATAAAAGAATAATGTATAAAAAAGCCTTAAAAACAAACATACAAACAAATATGGAAAAAATCATTGATCAACTAGAAAGAATTTGTGGAGAAAATCCATTATTATTTTGGAAACCACATCATCCAAAAGCTAAAATAGAATTAACAGAAAATGTTATTATAAGAGTTAGACCAATGATGTATACCATACAAGATACACAAGAGTTTAAAACTCAGATAAAAGAATTACTTAATCAAAAATTAATCAGACCTAGTAATGGACCCCATAGTAGTCCATCATTTATGGTCATGAAACATTCTGAAAAAAAAGAGGAAAAGCTAGAATGGTGATAAATTATAAAGAATTAAACAAATATACTAAATTTGACGGATACTTTTTACCCAATAAAGAGGTACTAATAAATCTTTCAAAAGGAAAACAAATACCAAATGATGGGGTGATGAACATACAGAAATTGTCAAATCACTAAAAGAAGAATGTAAAAATTTGCCAAAAATTAAGATTACCAGATGAAAAAGATAATTTGATAGTTAATACTGATGCCTCGGATAAGTATTGGGCAGCAATATTAAAAACAGATCTTAATGAAATTTGTAGATATTCAAGTGAAACGTTTAATCAAGCAGAAATAAATTATACCACTCATGAGAAAGAACTGTTAGCAATCATCAGAGGAATAAAGAAGTTTTCATTGTTTTTATTATCTAAGAAATTCATTGTTGAAACTGATAATTCTCAAGTTGCAGGTTTAGTAAAAAATAAATTACCACCAGAACCTCAATATAGAAGGCTCCATAGATGGCAAGCCTATTTGGCATTTTATAATTTTGATATAGTTTATATTAAAGGTGTTAATAATTATCTTGCGGACTTTTTAAGCAGGAATATTGAATTTGCAGATGGATAATATCAAAAGATCCCTAATAGATGCCAAAAAGCGAATGAACTTCCTCATGGAGGAAGCTGAAGATATAAAGCTTGGAATTGAACAACTTGCAGAAACTCTCCAAGGAAGTTTCAAGCATTGATGGAAATCTCAACATTTCATCACAATTATACTAAAGAATTGAGCGATAACATAATTGAGATTGAATCTCAGTTTGAATCGTTGATTACCAAACAGGCTGATACCAAACAGGTTATACCAAAAATACAAACAGTTACATCTTCTGGAAGCTGTGGTGGACCAATAATTAAAAGAGATGAACCAAGTCCCAAAAAAGTTGTTATAAATGAAGCCAGTCCTCGAAAAATCACAATCAATGCCAAAGATGAACATACAAGGGTAGTCAGAATTCGTCCTGAAGAAGAAAATGATTCCCCTTTTTTACCAAAAGAAAACGAATATAAAACTACTGTTGAATATGAACTTCAAGAATGTGATTGCTATTACATTTCGTCTGGAGACCATGTATACCCACGATTGATCGTTACTCAGGGAGGAGATCCCGTCATGACAAAAATGGCAGCTGATTATGGATTCTTGGATCTTATCTATCCAGGAAAAGATCTGAAAGAAATCGAAAAATTTGATAATTTACTAAAAGGAGAAATTTCAAAATTTGCTCAAGGAAGAGCCATATATTTAAAATTTTATTCGATCAGTCCTGAAATTGATGGAAGGATATATTATCCTGCCGAGCATATTATCACGATTGGGTATGTTGCTCGAAATTTTCAAATCGAAGTTGGGAAAAATACCAAGCCAGTACCAAACATTACAAGATCATGGTTTAGATCCCGAAGGGTGTTGGGAATTAAAGTTCTCTACAACATTGCCAAAAACCTATATGAGAAATAATTCAAATGCATATGTCAGTACAATGGATGGACCTTACTCACTAATGGAGGAAAAGAAAAGTCAACAATTTTGCAAGAATACATCAATAAATTTGATACTCATCAAATCCATGGAAGTTTTGCCACTTTGCAAGAGGCGTGCATAGCTAGGAATTGCCCCACATGCCAAAGGAATTGATGGACAGGTGGAAGCCATTTGATAAGTCTGCTTTACATACCAACAGAAGTGATGGACAGATGGAAGCCAATTGATAGATCTGATTTAATGGAACAAGACAGCACAATGTAAGGGCCATGAGAAGACTAAAAATAGAGGGATAGGTGTCCCTATAATATAGCCATGTGAAGAAATAAAGGGACAGCTGTATCCTTGTAATAAAGAATAGATGGACAGGTGTGTCCTTGTAGGTCCTTGTAAAATTCAAATTATTGTATCCATTACATAAGCAATGATATAAGAGGTTGTATAGTAATACCTCGTGAAGTTGTATAAATAAGGATCTTCTGATTAGAAAAAAGGCAGAACTCACTTGAGCACTCAGTTTGTGAGAAAGCCAAAAATCTTCTTTGAAAAATTCTCTTATCAATCTTGTTTCAATCTTCATATTATCAATAAAATCTCAATCTACTTATCAAATTATGATGAGTTTCTAAATTCTTGTCTTCTAAATCCTGTTTCCAAGAAGAAGATATTATTAAGAAAACTCCCTACACTCTGTCCTAAAATATTTTCCATCTAAAACGTTATACAGTGAAGGCAACCAGGTTCAGCTAATAACCCGTGAAGGCAGGAAGCCATTGAAGGGTGTGGAGCAGAAACCTATAAGCCTGAAGGTCACTAACAATAAAAGGAAAATACAAAGGTACTGAGAACAGGAAAAGAGGTTAGTATTCTTAATATATCTATCTTTACGGAATTAGGAGGAAGAAGAGTTTTTTAACATGACAGAATTCAGGATTATTAAATTTAATTATCAAAACAGTCCTTATAATGATGAACACCATAACATAATTGAACCTTTATTCATGTATAAACAGTTTATCAGACCTAATAATGAAATAAAAAAGTTATATCATGTGTATATGCCATGTTTGTTAGTTATCTTTCCAACATTAAAAAGAATATTAGGATTAGAAATTACAAAATCAATTATTTATTTTTGGCTTGATAGTGATAATACTGAAATAAATAATGAATTATATTTAGGATATGTGTTTAGCAGTGATAATGATTATGACCCTGTAATAGATTATGACAGTGATGGAAGGGATGAATCTTTCTTTACCAGTTTTTGAAAATCTTAATATCATGAATAATAGTAATTATATCATGAAAAAACCCAGAACTAAAAGAGATCCATATAAAGTTCAAAAGCATATCAAAATTAAAAAAGGTATTGAATATGAAAATGAAATTGATAAAATAGGATACCAAGAGCAACTATATGTATCACAAGAGATATTAAAAAGTTTTAAAGAAAATTTGATATAAAACTTTGCTAGAGGTACTGTAAGATCTATAATGGTACAAATTATTCAAGATATAATTGATAAATTAGAAAAGAGAAAGAAAAGTATTTCAAAATATAATATACCATTTGAACCAAGCATAGATATTATGGCTGATATAGATATTATCAATTCTCAAACATTGATAGAGTTTGAAAAATTACTTGAAATTTTATAAATTATTTATCTTTGTATTTATAATGCCTGGATATACTATTGAAGGATTAGACAATTTGTTAGATAGGATAACGGAAAAAATAGATAACATTATATCTCAATTAATAGATATGAATGAATAATCTGAACAATATTATATACTTTTAGAAAATCATGATCAATACATTATAGATTGTTCTGATATATTACAACTTAAAATAGATTTAGAAAATAAAATAGTAACAAATACAGTTTAAACCTAAATGCCAGGGTATACAATAGAAGGACTAGATAATCTTTTAGAAAAATTAAGAGATAAAATGGAAGATATTAAACATTAAATGGAAAATGAAAATATATCTTCTGAAGAATACAATAAACTTTTAGAAAAATACGAACAATATATTGCAGATTATTGTATTTTACTAGACCAAAGAATGGAATTATACCAGAAAATTTTGTATAATAATTTACCAACCCAATAATCTATGAATACTTTACAAACATCAACATCTAATAACTGTGAATATAAACTATATTTAAATGATAAAGAAATTTCATTTTTATCAACTATTGTTGAAAAATCTAAAAATATACATTCTGTTGGACAAACTAAACTAAAAGAAATATACGAAGATATTGACTATGCAATCCTAAATAGAATAGAATTTAATTCTGTTGAAACAGCAAAAAATATAAATACGGTTCATAAAATTATAGAAGAATACGAAGATATAAAAGAAGAAGTATCAGAAGGAATAATGTTAGGATATATAACTAAAAATGATCATCCTAAATCTTTTGAAAAATTATTACAATATAGAACATTTTTAGAAGAACTTAAAAAATTAAAAAATAGAACCAGAAGTACTGAATTAAATCAACCTGACTAAGTTTGGGGATATACCCTGCAAATTAAACAGTCCTTTTCATTAAGGGTAATTTTGACATTTCAACTGAGGGATCTATTTTACTAAACTTATTACATACCAAACCTATTTAACTAAAAACCCCTTAAATCTATCACAATCATTTCTGTTTGGCTTAGAATTTCGATTACTCTGGTCGGACGGAAAAGGAAGAATGATGATAATGAATCGCAAACTTTCCTCTTGATTTATAATTAGTTATTAATAAAATATTAGTTAATATATAATAAATCTTATCTCCATCCCACTAATAATGTGAATCGCAGACTTTCCTCATGATTTTGAAAATCTTATCTCCATCCCACAGGGTAATTATATTACCACCACAAAATTTATTTACTACACCACATTATAATCACACCACAATTAAAATATATTTTCAATAAATACACCACAAAAAATTTACAATAATACTCCTAATCCTATAAAAACTTTAAAAAAAAAATATTATTGTGGTGTACTTATCATCCCAAATTTCCAATATTTCTCCCATTTTTCCTCATCATTGCCACCTATTATTTCCTTAATTACAATTAATTAGGTTCAAATTTCCATGTTACACAATTTTTAATTGATGTTTGATGGATAATTGAAACAATAAGATATTCAATTTCATATAAACATAGTAGGTGGTTGACTTCTAAATACTTGATACACATTTTTTTTAAATACTAGATGCAATTGGAATCACTATTTTTTTAATACTAGATGCAACTGAAAACACAATAGGTGGAATGCAGTATGAACACGCAAATATATGTAATTGAAAAATCATAGAATTCGAAAACCGAATATAAAATTTAATTGAAAATCAAATATAATTAAATAACCAAAATCCTGGGTGACATCAAAATATAGGGAACCTTGAACAATAAAAATCTTTCACTAACCTAAAGTCCTAAACTTTAATTTATGTTAATGTTTGCATGATGTTATTATTTGAAAACTCATATGAAATTATTGTATTAACATCTATTCTAATTAACTTGGTATTGAAAAGCAAAAATATAAAATAACAAGAAGAACAAGATGATTTAGAAAAATAAACATAGAGAAGATAAGAGAATATTTGAAAGATGTGATGTATATAAAAATTATTTTTAGTGAGATAATATTAAAAGAATATGTATGTAATTTTATTTATGTCTATTTTTATAAATAAAGAAAATACTTTAAATTGTGGTGTAAAAAATATATTTTGTGGTGGCAATATAGTCATCATAAATATAAAGAAGAAAAGAAAATAAATTTATTTGAAAGATTGTGGTGTATTTAAAAATAGTGAGAGAAAAATAAAAGAATATTTTTGTAATTTCTTTTATGTCTATTTTAATCAATAAAGAAATCACTTAAAAATGTGGTATAAGAATTAAGTTTTGTGGTGGCAATATAGCCACCCCACTAATAATGTGAATCGCAGACTTTCCTCTTGATTTATAATTAGTTAATATATAATAAATAGATATTTAAAACCTGGTTTAAGAAATGTTAAAGATATAATCTGAATAATGAAATGCAATTTTGAAAATTAGGACTCGGTATAAATACCTCGATGAAAATTCGAGGCGCGTTTTACTTCATAGGCTTATATGCCCATATTGAAAAATAATTATAGTCCATACCACAATGTTTTGTAGTCGAATCTGGTTGGGTATTTGAAGAAAGGTGGAAATTACAGGTGAGGCTGCTTTTAAACTTTACATTTCACTTATCAAGAAATAAGTTTATTAGTTCATGAATCAGGTGTGAATTCATTTTTTAATATTTACCAATAAGCCAACCCCCTTCCACCCCCACACACCCACCCCCTCACTTATAACCCAACGAAATAAAATCGACAGACTCAGTCTCTCATAAATGCTCTGACTTTGACAAGTACAGGCAGGTTGAGGAGGTATGTCTTGATCTTATCAAAGGCCATCAAAACGCTCTGGTACTGATGACAGCACCGCTACTTCTTCGCGACGGCCAAGGTGTCTCCGCCATCTTCGTGATTCTTCTTTGCAATGGCCAACCGTGGCTACCCACTCACCCAACTCCAAAAAGGGATTTGCCTTATTCATTTTTCAATCAATGGCAATAGAAAATGGTAGGTTGAATGTATTCGAAGGCGACTAATTGGAGGTCTCTACATCATCTTGAAAGGGCTAGTCTATTGCGCACTTCAAGTGAATTCATGCTACCAAATGAGCTATTTTCCTCAAGGGGGCTGAATTTTAATGATTTCGATATAGTAATTTTTCATCAGGGTCACCATTTTTGGAGCTATGTAGGATTAATTGGGTTGTTTGTTCCTTGAAGGAATTAATCGACCGTTGGATGCTTCCCTTTGTGATTGAAAAATGAATTGAAACGAAAACCCAATTTGAGTTGGGGTGAGTGGGTGGGTGGGTGGGTAGGATGTGGTGGTTGATTGTTGATGGTCGCTGGGGTTAATATACAAGTAAGAGGTCATAACTCATGTGTCCCATGTTCAAATCACATGTCACACTTCATATTTTGTAGGTCACATTATGTAGGTCACATGTCTCAATTCATCCAATCATATCATTACATAGGTAACATTCCATATTTTGGGTCATAAGTCATAGTCTATATGTTAAAGGTCACATGTAACAGGTCACAAGTCATAAAACCCCTTGTCCACATATCAATTTTAACATGACACGGATCCAAGAGAACTGATCACACTTAATACATCATGTCAAGTCGCATGTCACGATTCACACTTCATGTCACATTTCGCATTTTATGGTCACATGTCATTGTTCATAAGTTGTAGATTACAAGTAACAATTCAAGGTCACATGCCATATTCCATAAGTCACATATCAATTCAACAAATCAAAGAAACTGGTCACATTTACTAGTCAGGTCACATGTCATGATTCATACCTCAGGTCACATTTATACTCTAAGGTCATATATGACACAGTTCATAACACAGGTCACAAGTCATATTCCATGTCACATATCAACTTCAACGAGTCATAAGTAGGTTACAGATTTTCTCATTTCAAAATTGAAGATATAGACACATACACCATTTCTCTATTTGTAGCTTAAAAAGTGGTGGTGGTCGGAGGTGGCGATGTAGGCGGTAATGGAACGTCAGAGATAGTGGTGATAGTTGTGGTTGTGGTTGTGATGGTGTGTTCAAGGTCATGGTGATGGCGACAATACGTCGGAGATGGTGGGTATAACGACCCGGGTCCCACTTAACGGGATGTCCCGACCGTTAAATGACGGGTACTGTCCCCACCGTACTAACACGAGTCTTTTCAGCATGCTTTGTCCTCACTCGCACGCTCCCCGAGAAAACTTCCCAGGAGGTCACCCATCCCAGAATTTCTCCAAGTCAAGTACGCTTAACTTTGGAGTTTCTAACGATGGACTTTCGAAAAAGAAGGTGTACCTTATTGGTATGAGTAGTACCTATTATATCTTTTAACCTTTCTTAGTCGGGGTATTACAATCACCCCTTGTTAGACTCGCGACGTCCTCGTCGCACTTAAACCATCTGAGGATCTGTTGCCATGCGTTGGGATTCTAGAGGTGGCTCCCGCCCTATGGCGTAGCACTTAGTTCCCGATTTCCGGCTGGCGGCCGTCTCTGATGCCATTTGTAACGACCTGGGTCCCACTTAACAGACTGTCCCGACCGTTAAATGACGGCGTACTGTCCCCACCGTACCAACACGAGTCTTTTCAGCATACTTTGTCCTCACTCGCACGCTCCTCGAGAAAACTTCCCAGGAGGTCACCCATCCCAGAATTTCTCCAAGCCAAGCACGCTTAACTTTGGAGTTTCTAATGATGGACTTCCGAAAAAGAAGGTGCACCTTGTTGGTATGAGTAGTACCTATCATATCTTTTAACATTTCTTAGTCGGGGTATTACAGTGGGTGGTGGTAGTGACGATTATGGTGGTGGTGATAGTAACAACTTTGAGGCGGCTATGGAGATGTTGGTCACGGATAGACGCACAGTGGCTATGGAAGATGGGATGGGATGGAATGAGGTGGAGTGGGGTGAATGTTTCTAATTTATATAAATATATATAATTATTTATTTACCACTTGATTAGTGTATGTTTAAACATTATTTCTTACAATTGAATTGTTATTTATAGCTACCTGTTATGTGGACTTGACATGTTGCACTAATCTAGCCACCAGGAGGGGAAGGGGGTCTTTCCCTTTGTTCTTTTTGTCCCCTACATTCAATTCTTTAACAGCGATGACAACGGAGCTCGTCCAACGAGAAGAACCTTGAACTCATACCTGCCACATGACTCGCTACGTCATTGCGACGGGGGTATGTGTCAGGGACAGGGCAAGGCATCTCATACTTGCTCAATTAATGCCCCATTGGTATTTTTGTGTCTATTTAAACAATTTTTTCACTTGTTTTATTCATACATTCCTTTCAATTTTAAATCTTCAATCAATTTTTTTTATTGGTTAAGTGGGCTATTGGGCTAGTAAATGAAATTTTAAATCTTCAATCATTTTTTATTTTTTAATTAATAGGCGGGTCAAGTCAGTGGAAAGTTACTCAATATCAGCCCCTACCAGATCAAACTCAGGGCGACAAAATCTATCAATATCCGTCCCACCAACCAGCAGGAAGGCCAAAATTCATCACATTAGGGGCAGGTACCCATCAGGTTCGGGTTTGGGTTCGGGTTCGGATCAGGGCGGGTGTTTTTTTGCAATCCCCACTCTTCAACCTAGGTTTTGTCAAGATTTGTAGGTCATGAACCATTTGCGCAACAACCCCATAGATAAGGGACCATTTGTGCCAATTTCCTCAACTTTAGTTCCGTTGTGAAATTTGCTCTGAGAAATGAAATCGTAACGACTTTAGTAAAATTGCACAACCGCTTAAAAACCCTAGCCTTTGCTTTCGAATTCCTCTCTCCGCCCATGGAAACCACAGTGTCACCACCAGAGTCCACCGCCAATGTCTCCACGAACGTTGATCCTCTCGAGCTCTCAGCCACCAACAATCATTCGAGAGATACGACGACTAAAGCCGTTGTTTCGTACGTCCCGCCCAACAATGAACCCATCTCCGAGCCACACGAACCCCAAACCCAACCCCCTCAACCTGGGCCCTCACCACAGAAGAAACGGCGCCGTCGTAGGAAAATCTTCACCGATATGATATCAACATCCGCTTCTCGCCTCCGTGTCCTCCGCCCGCACCCAAAACAAACCACCACCTACTCCCACTCTGAGACTGAACTCCCCGACTCACCTTCCTTCCAGCACCACCGCAAACGCAAGTCCCCTCCCGACCTCGACAAGGAGGTCGACATAGAAGCCCTCATTGCCATTTCTGTTGGATTCCCCGTGGACTCCATTACTGAGGAGGAGATCGAGGCGAATGTGGTATCCCAAATTGGTGGCGTCGAGCAGGCTAATTACATTATTGTGCGTAACCACATCCTTGCGCGGTGGCGATCTAACGTGTCCCTCTGGCTCACGAAGGACCACGCCCTTGAGTCCATCCGCGCTGAGCACAAGAACCTCGTGAATTCGGCCTATAATTTCCTTCTCCACCATGGTTACATAAACTTCGGGGTTGCCCCTGCAATCAAGGAGGTGAAGGTGAAGCCAGTGGATGGAATGCCAAAAGGCAGTGTGATTGTCATAGGTGCGGGGCTCTCCGGTTTAGTTGCAGCCAGGCAGTTAATTTTCCTGGGCTTTAAGGTCGTATTACTCGAGGGTCGGGCCCGTCCAGGAGGGAGAGTCCGCACCAAGAAAATGACTGGAGGTGACAGCAAGACCTTAGCGGCTGCGGACCTAGGCGGGAGCGTTTTGACGGGAATTAATGGGAATCCGTTGGGGGTTTTGGTTCGACAGCTTGGATTCCCGCTGCATAAGGTGAGGGATATTTGTCCTTTATATTTACCTAATGGCAGGATGGTTAATTCAGATATCGATTCAAAGGTTGAGGTCTCCTTTAATGAGTTGTTGGATAAGGTTTGTAAGCTTAGGCAGGGAATAATGGAGGAAGTTAAGAGCGTGGATGTTTCACTTGGGACTGCGTTGGAAGCATTTAGGTCTGTGTACAAGGTGGCCGAGGATCCAATGGAACGGATGTTATTAGATTGGCATTTGGCCAATTTGGAGTACGCCAATGCCACTTTGATGTCTAATTTGTCCATGGCATTTTGGGATCAGGACGATCCATATGAAATGGGTGGTGATCATTGTTTTATTCCGGGAGGAAATGAGAGGCTTGTTAGGGCTTTAGCGGAGGACCTTCCAATTTTTAGTGATCGACCTGTGGAGAGAGTGATATATGGAAATGATGGGGTTTTAGTTCATGCAGGAGGTCAGGAGTATCGTGGTGATATGGTGCTTTGCACAGTGCCTTTGGGGGTGCTCAAGAGGGGAGTAATTCAGTTTGTACCGGAGCTTCCTCAAAGGAAGCAAGACGCAATTGAGAGGTTAGGGTTTGGGTTGTTAAATAAGGTTGCCATTTTGTTTCCATATGATTTTTGGGGTGGAGAGATAGATACATTTGGACATCTAACAGAGGACCCGAATATGAGAGGGGAGTTCTTCCTGTTCTACAGTTATTCTTCAGTAGCCGGTGGACCCCTGCTTGTTGCTCTTGTGGCTGGTGAGGCTGCAGTCAAGTTTGAAAATATGTCTCCCGTGGAATCCGTGAGCAGAGTTTTGGAGATTTTGAAAGGCATTTTCAGCCCCAAGGGAATTGCAGTTCCAGATCCACTTCAGGCTGTTTGTACTCGTTGGGGCCAAGATCAATTCTCATATGGATCATATTCTTATGTTGCAATAGGCGCTTCGGGAGATGATTATGATATCCTTGCTGAGAGTGTTGCAGATCGAGTTTTCTTTGCTGGAGAAGCCACTAATAAACAGTATCCAGCAACAATGCACGGTGCTTTCCTCAGTGGGATGAGAGAGGCTGCTCATATGAATAGGGTTGTTAAGAGGAGATTAATGCCTCCCCCTGAAAAATTGAATAATCTTAATCAAGAAAACAGTGATTTGGATATTCTATTCGAGACACCTGATCTTGCATTTGGCAAATTTTCTGTTCTGTATGATCCCAGATCAGCGGATTTAGAATCCAATGCTTTGTTACGAGTAGCATTCCAGGGCGAGAAGTTGAACTCTGATTTTCTATATCTATATGGCTTGGTCCAGAGGAAGCAGATTATTGAGCTGAGTAAGGTGGAAGAAGATCTAAGCAGGATAAAGATGTTAAATTGTGATTTTCAGGTGAGGTTGGTTGGGAGGAAAGATCTATGTAATTCTGCCGAGTCTATCATCACCTGCATCAAATCAGGTGGTAGACTATCTTCGACTTAGAATTTGTCAAATGATGAAGGAAGGAAAGCTGGATGTTCCTTATTTACTGGGATCATCTTGCAAAGCCTGCAAAATTTGCAGTATATCGATTCAAATAAATCTCAGCTCATTCTTCAGAAGAAAGTGCTCGTGTGGGGCGGAAGATGCTCTTCATGTTGTATAGTGTTAACTGGTCCTGGCTATTTGATTCAGATAGCGGCTTAAATTGATTAGAAGTAGTGTATTGGTATCTTGATTTTTTACTTTCAAGAGGGTCGGCCAAGATATCAGCAAAATTTGGTGTATTTTAGGGAACCTCATTGATGTAACTTTGTTTTCTTGTTCAATCAGTTGCCATCAAAATTTATCCTTTTTTTTTATGTAATCAATCCATCATATTTTCAGATGCTAAGAGTTAGATTTTTCCTTCTTCCATTGTTCCATAGTCTGGGTTTTCAAATTACTGCTGTTTGAATTTCTCGAAAACTTTTATTTACCTGGAAAAAAGACACTAACGATGGCAACAGTAATGTGTTTTGTAAGTGTTGAAAATTGTATTTTTAATTGTTTAGACAGGTTTCTTTTAAAACCGACCTTAGCTCAGTTGGTAGAGCGGAGGACTGTAGTAGTTGCTGAAATCCTTAGGTCGCTGGTTCGAATCCGGCAGGTCGGAATTTTTTTTTTTTTTAACCTACTTTTCTGCCTCTACCTACATTTCAACAAAGATGATAATAATAATAATTTCATTCTAAACTTATTACGCCTCAACCACAATAGATTAGATCGTGTGCGACAAGGTTACATCTATTTTATAGTCAAAGGAATAAATAGTAAATGCTTCGGCCGTGTCCACTGTAGTCAACTTGGCCTCCATCCTTTACGCCATCATTGTAATTTATAAATCAATTCATAAATAAGTAAATAACAAAAATTTTCAAATAATTTTTTTAGCCATGCGCAATTTCTCTCTCCACTTTTAACAACACATTTTACCTCAAAAATATAAATAAAATAATTTAAAATCGTTACAGTGTTGCCGAACAAAGAAATATAGTCATTGCTACTTCTTTGGTGAAAAAAATTATGATTGCATAAAATAAATGAAGAATTAGTTCATGTTTCACGACCGTCTCAGATCATCCTATTGGAACTGAAATGTGACGTGCATCGATAATGAATGCCAATTAGACGTCGGACTCACCATTTAAGCAATTTTGACTTTACTTTGACTCTCAAAATGTCGTTTTAAATAATTTTGGTCTCATAAGAATTTATAAAATTTTGACAGAGTCTCTCTTATAATATTGACGCAACCAACTTATAAAACAATAACAAATCATCAAAAAACCAATCATAAATAATTATATCACTTTTCAAATCATCCAAACAAGACAATTGATATAATAAAATAACTACAATTTTTAGTCCACTTCTTTATATATACAACCCAAGATACATCATTACCAAACACATTCCTAACAAAGTATATAACTTGTGGCGACCCCAAAATCCATTCTTTTTTTTTTATAAAGAATATTAAGAAATTCTTAAAAACAAAATTTTTGATTTGTAGAACCTCAAGTGTTGACATTAAAGTGATTGAGCATGTTCTGTTGGATTGGTGTCGACACCAATACAGTTGGGTGTAGACACCAACACTATTTTTGAAATAAAATAAAATAGTTTTGGTATTGAGATCTAGGATTTCGGTGTCGACACGTAATAAACAATTCCTCATTTTTCCATTGAAATGACTATTAGAAAGAACATAAAACGTACTATATATATTCCATAGTACATCCGAGTTTAGGGAAGAGATTACAAGGACAATTCAAAACTTCTCTTCCTTATTTCTAACAAAACAACTGAAGATCAACTACATCCTTCATTCCCTCGCCGGGGAAATCATCATAATATATATATTCCATAGTTTCGATATCATGAAAATCAACATAAAAGTGGGAATGCCGAAAATGAGTTAAAGCAGGAAAGTCGCGGTACGTCTGCCACGTATGAATTTTAGTTACATACATATAATATTGCCCATCAGGTGACTCCATCCATTCTCGAGAGATTACTTCAAAGCTGTCGTAACGTAACATCTACAAGTTGAAAACGTGAAAAAACATAAATTGATAATTCAATGAGTAGTTCGATACACATGCAAGTTTTCTTCAAAATTCATGATTTCTGGGTCCGATTATAGATTATCTCCTCTACCCCAAATCGCTTAATATATACATAACCCGGATATCGATAAATGACCATAATCATCAACATGTTACTTGAGATCTCATGTCCCTTAGGGCTTCTACATCCCTATCATCTTTCACCATGTTCGACTCCAACAGGGATATTAGATCACCATGTCGTTCCTCACTACCCTCGGAGTCGCGAGGTGCTCCCGACATCATCAACATCGATATCCAAACAATAACCATTTGATTACCAAGGGGGCTAGAGTTCAAATATATAATCATTACTTGAGAATGCCCCTTTTGTGAATCATATCACATTCAATATCATCATCAATATGCATCAAAAGCATTTTATCACATATCAGACTTGCACATAATGAAACATGTAAAAGGGTGTATCGAATACTCACAGTTTTGATGATTATGTAATATCAACCTGAAATTCGTAAAATAACTTCATATCATGAACATAACTAAAATAGAAGGGGTGTCTACATGGGTGTCGATATAGGTAGAGACACCATGTTCTTCGTTCTTCGTTTGGTGTCGACACCAATCGTAGTTTCAGAAACTAGGTTTTGATTTCTTTGATTCTGTTGATCCCTAACTAACATATTTTGATAATCATTTATGGAAAACAAGTTTGGGGATCAAAAGAATGATTTAAAACGAATTTAAACATAGTTTTGGAAAGAATTCAAGAATTGATGTATAAAAAGAAATAGAGTTTTAGGAAGCTGATTACCTGAAATTATGGTTTATAATTTTGAAAACTCAGGTATTTATAAGGAAAAAAAAGTTGTAGGGAAGCCAGGGATCATGGTTGTATATGATGGGAACCTTCCTGCACTATTAAGCTTCCAAATTACAAAGCATGAGGTGCCTATCATGTAACTGGAGTTGGAGTTCGTCCATGCAAGCAGGAGGTGGAGGAAAGGTATAAGCTGAGTAATGGAAGCTATACAAGCATTGGTGGCAGTCTAGGAGTTCAACTATGGCTGCTATTTTGGCTTTTTTCCATTTTTGAGCAGTTAATTTTGAGTCTAATTTTGAAGTAACAAACGGCATCCAAATTAAGAGTTTTTGGTGTCATTACAAAGTACTCATATAGTACTTTCATATAAAATTTTCCTCGCAAAATTTGGACAACAGGAGAAGAAGTTATAGTGTTCCAAAGATGACCCATAGAAACTTCCTTTTTCTGAGTCGCCCGTGTGAGCAGCCAACTTGGAAAAATTACTGAGAATTATACAGTAGTCGAAATGGAAAACAGATTTCAGATTCTCGAAGTTCACTTCGAGTACTTATCCATACATATAAGATATGCATTTATCCGAGGTCGGAAGAGGTCAAACGAACCTCCTAAAAATAGACTTTAAATCGCCATTTTTATTTCTAACTTAGGTTTTATTTCCTTTCCTAATTTTAAATAAAACCTTAAAATATGTTTATTACGTAATAATGAGTAAATAAGGACGTCATAATTTTTTTGGGCATTACATAACTTCTATAGAATAACTGTATAATCCAATGTATTTGTCTAGTATATAACTTCTAAGAGTTTACCAAAGCAAATCATGAAAATGTCTACATTTCAAAGCTCCTCAAGAGCTACAAGGCTCCTTCTATGGTGATCAAAATCTGACTTTCAAAAATATTAGAATTCATTTTCAATTATATTTTTAATGAGATCTAGGAGTGTGCGCGATCCGGTTTCAAAAGGAACCAAATCGAACCGATTACCAATGAGAATCTTAGTAATGAAACCATTGGTTCCATATTTGGCTACGGAACCGAACCGGAACTAAACCAATTGGTTCCGGTTCGATCATTTACATTTGAAAATGTAAAAATAAAATGTTCCCTAATAAAGATTAAAAATTTCTTTCAACGTTACTTTTAAAAAAAACTTCTTTCAACTTTGCCGTTCGCACAAATTTGCATTCGAAAATTGGAATTCCATATCAACAGCTTTTAGAATTTTGTTTGTAAAATTATTTAGAATTTAGGTAATGCCGACAGATTTAGATTTGGGGTTGGGAATTGTGAGTTAAGACTTAAATTGGGAGTTAAATTGACTATGTAAAGTAAAGAATCAAAGAGATTTGATGGAATTGGAGGAGGATTCTGTTTATGTGGAAAGTTGGGAATGAAAATGAATTTTGGTCAAATGAGAACTTGCCTAAAAGGTTTCACTACTTCACGATTTATATTAAAAAAAAATTCAACATACAAGGGAACCGAAATACCGTTGGTTCCAATCAATAAGAACCGGGAACCGGACCGATTCTCATTCGGTTCTAAATGCAAGTACCAAATAGGAAATTTTCCTTGGCCGAACCGGATCTGGACCAGTCGGTTCTAATCGGTTCAGGTCCGATTTCACCGGTTCCGGGAAAATGTGCCAACTCCTAATGAGATCCACTACTTTTTTTTTTTAATCAAAATCTACTAAAAATTTAATTTTTAATCAAATCAAATAAGGATTTAGAAGTTGATCGATTTTACAAGTCTCTTTAAATTCATGTGTCTTCAACTGTGATTTTAATTAATTTCATTAAAATTCTTTAAAATCTATATATCATTATATCCTCAATAATTCAATATTTATAAGGATTTCATTAACGTGTGTGATTAAAAAGTAATTTTAAAAATTATGTAAATTATAAATTATAATCATTACTTAAAAAAAAAAAATGAGTCGTCGAAAACTCAATTATAAAATTGGATCAAAATCTGCTTAGTGTAATTTCTACTTGGAAAAATGTGCTATTTATATTATCAAACACATTATTAATTAATAAAATTTAAAAAATGAATTTAAGCTGTCATTTGGAATTTAAAGTACAAAAATTTTCAAATTATTTTTTAATCACAAACATTTTCTATCTCTAATTTCACTACATATTTTACTTAAAAAATCTTAATAAATCAATTTAAACGAAAATAATGAACCGCTCAACGGAGGTTAAGGTTATGTTTGAAAGACCAAGCTGATAAGTTAGCTGATAGCTGAAAAGTTAATTGGAAGCTGATAACTGATAAGCTAATTGATTGAAATAGAATTGTTTGGCAAAATTAGCTGAAAAGCTAGCTCGAAATACAAAATGATATAAAAGGAAAATATATTTTAAATACTCTAATGGTATAGGAGTGTAATTTTAAATAAATAAAGAAGCTAAAAATGGAATAAAAAAAGAAAAGCTGATGGAGCTTATTTAGAGATAGTTTGGTATTCTTTAAATTTTTCTTTTTTTCTACAATAATCAATTTCAACAATTCACTAAAAGTCAAGTCCACCATATTTGACTTTTAAACAAAATTTCAATATAATCGATTATCCTAAAAATCATTTTCATTAAAAAAAAAAAAATTATTTTTAACAATAGCAAACGCACTTAAAATGCTTGAAAAAGAAGTTTTTAATATAAACTCTAATTTTTCAAATAAGCTCATGAATCAAATGAAACTTATTTCAATAGATAAAATTTATAAGCTCTTCAAATAAATTATAAGCTAACTTATTTAGCTTATGAGACATACTCTAACGCTTAACCTGTTTTTATTTCCCTAATAACAGCCAGTAAACAGTAATTTCCCACCTGCAGTCCTTCAGACACCTGTCCCCCCCCCCCCCCCCCCCACACACACACACACATATAGCATCGCACCTAACCGCGGACACATTATCAAGAAATGGGAAGCGCTGCCGCCGCCGCCACTACTACGCCGCCCCCGCCACCACCTTGTGGAAGTGGTGGGGCAAAGGCGGAAGCTTTAACGTACATAGACATCACCCAGCTTTCCCAATCGGAATTGCAAGCCCTCTCTTTGTGCTCCGAATCTGCATTCGACCTTTACAACACCGACGACCTTGTGACCCCCGACATCGATCGTTCCCTGTTTAATGAGTCTTCTGGGAGTCGACGCCAGGCTTATTCCGGCTTCCGCCACCCTCACCACCGTTCTCACTCCCGCCTTCCGGGCCTACATCCTGCCCTTAAAACCCACCACCATTCCCATCCCTCCGATGATCCTGTTAATCACTCTATTATCCACTTCCTCAAACACTTCCTCAATGGCAACCACGATCCTCCCCCACCACCTCCTCCTCCTCCTCCACCTTTGCCGCCCCAGGCCGAGGTATTGCCACTTCCTGTTAATGGCCCAGGGTTAGGGTTATTAAGACTTCAAGAAAAAATAAAAAATAAGCTGCATAGAGGAGAGAACAAGCGGGAAAAGGTGCGAAGAAACAGGATTTCAAATAAAAAAAGGCTCTTGGAAAATGGTGTTGGAATGGAGTTACAGAAGGTAAATATGAAGGGTGAGGTGGTGGATTTCGAGAAATTGGAGAAGAATGGAGACGAATTGTTTAGCGAAGCTTTGAAGACGAGGACGATGGGATTGGACACTGAGGAGGGTGTCCTAGGATTTTTGTCGAGTTTGGAAGGGCAGTGGTGTAGCAGGAGGAGAAAGAGGAAATATGTGGACGCAGGTGCGTTTGGAGATGCATTGCCAATCGGCTGGAAGCTTTTGCTCGGCCTAAGAAGGCGGGATTTTCGTGTCTCTGTTTATTGCCGGAGATTTATAAGGTTGTTGATTTCAAGTACTTTCATTAATTATTCTAGTTATTGCATACAAAAGACTACCTTTATTAAGGTGTGTTTCAACTCTGATAAGAAGCTTCGAATTGAAAGAAAATCCTTTTTTATGGGGGCTTCTAATGGATCTTTTCTTGTACATTTGGTTAAGAATGTCCTTTACCATATATTTTTAATACGAACCAGGGCAATCTTCTGAAAGACCTTCTTTAGGCCCCAAATGAAAAGGAGGCCTTGTTTGGTTTTTCCTCATTGGAAGGCCTTAATGCAAGTAGCCTTCTTGTTAGTCCCCTCTCTTCTATACTGTTTTTCAACGAAAACTATGCCAGATTGAGCTTCAATAGGTTGATGCTCGAATTTATGTATGCAATTTCATTTATCAGTCAGTAGGTGGAAAACCATGATATTTGGACTTGCAGCAAGTTCATGTTGTGAGAAGATGACCACTTAACCTCTTATTCTGTAAGCATACCAGTGGTCAAGTAAACATTTTTTTTATGACTTGACATAGTGGAAACTATTGAATTGGGGTCAAATGGGCCTTGGAAATATTCTCAACAATGATCCCAAATGATCATCCTTCAAATTGACTTGATATCAGTTGAACTTGAAGAAACTAGGTCAATTTGAAAGAACTTGAAATAGATTTTTGAGATAGATCACTCAATCTGTCAGTGGTCACTTTTCAAACGTTGAACCTCAATCTTGGTAATTGAACCATTATCTAGTGGTTCTCTTCGACGCGCTTCCCACTCGAAACCTATGCCCGTGAACAAGAGAATATAATCACTCCAAACTTCGTCATTTCTAACAAATAAAACCACTGACTTTTTTAATGCTGTGGCTTTCAGTATATAACTGAACCAGAAGGATTTAAAGGCTTGATTTTGCCATCATTGAGTTGAAAAGAGCTTTGGCAAATGATTGAATAGCTTTCTCTGAGTTTTTTTCAGTTCATGTGAGTTAAAAGGCATTTGACAACAAGGGAATTTGGGGGATATCAAATATTTACTTACTAGGCACACAAGACTTTTTTCTTTCGTAAATAAAAAAAGAGGGGTTTTTTTCACATTTCCATCCAAGACAGGCCTTTTCCGTTAATTCCTCGACAAATTTTATGTAGCTTCTAAAGTCATAAAATTTACTCGACGTTAGTCATTTTGAATTGCTGCATCCTTCATTAAGAGTAAAATACTCCTTTCTAGAAAAAAATGTAGCTTGTAAACATGTTCGCCCTTTCTCATTGTTTTGCCATGATTTTTGACATTTACTGAACTAGATTCAGCAATTTTTTTGTTCTGACCTGCATCTTACGCATGGTTATTGCATTAAAACATCCTGTTCATCCTTCTTGGTTTTTTTTCCCCTTTACATGAAACATCTAATTTTTGTGTCATTTCTGCATAAAGGAAATTTGATGACTTATAATGTGCTTGTGTGAATCGTAAAGGCTGTAATTGAACCATTGAAAAGGAGTTATGAAGTGAAAGGTTTCTTCATTTGCAGGGTCTTGGGAACCTTTCCGATGGAATGCTGAACACATTTTACACTTGCACTTCATTTTTCAGATTTGAAATTGCTTCAGTTATACTTTTAATCTTAATTGGTCCGTTTGTTATTCCCAGCCCTACTGGACAACAATTTATATCCTGCAAAGAGGCTGTTTCCTTTTTGTGTTCCTATTTTGAGGGTAATGATGCAGACCAACCAAGGGATCAGAAGACTTGCAGCATTCAGCAGGCATATGGTGTAGCTACTGATGTTGTAAGTTTACTTTTACGTCTTTACAAGTTTTTCTCAGCAGTTTTTGCTAAAATGATAGTAATTAGAGATGCAACAGAATCCACGTCCTATCGACAAGACTGATGGCTTAAAGCATGACGTTCTGGCTCTTTCAACATTGGTGAGTTCAACGCCATCTGATGCTCATGAGAATGATGGTTGCTTGGTGGGAATAGATAATCTACCTGAAGTTCGTGTTCAGGACATCTTTGAATGTGTCAAGTGCAACCTGACTTTTGGTGAGAAGAAAGTGTTCTTGGAGCATCTACTCTCATTCCACCAGAAGACTACCAAAAGGTACAGATTTGGGACGCCAGTTGGTGAAGGCGTGATAATTAGAGATGGAAAATATGAATGCCAATTTTGTCACAAGGTTTTTGATGAAAGGCGAAGTTATAATGGTCATGTAGGCGTACATGTGAGGAACTCCGGTAAAGGTTCTGATGATCTGGTTGCTCCTGTCACTGTCCAGGAGAACTATCAATCTCCATTACAGGAGGCTTTGCCCTCAAGGACGTCGAAAATGGATGCTTTAATAGAAATCGCCCAAAATTCTATTTTTGGAAATCCGAATGGTGGAACCAGTGAACAAACCACAGGAGATCAAAATCCCAGTATGATGAAGTTAGAAGAAGCTCAGGTGCCAAGCACTGACTTTGAAATGAATTTGGGATCTGATCCTATTGAAATTCGGACAAAAGATTTTGAGCCTGACAAAGCTCCTAACGAAGGATTCAATACACCTGATGGCCAAGCAAAGATGGAGGATTTTAACTTGGTGAGGAATGATAACACACAGAACATAAATGTTGCAGTCGGTTCCAATTGCAGAAATGAGCTTGAGCATGTTGAGTTGAATGAAATTGAAAATTATGAAAACAGTGAGTTAGAGACTGGTTTTGAAGACGGAGGTTCAAAGCCGAGCAAAGATCACATAGAAGATACACCTGGGCTCATTGTCGAAGAAATTAGTTTTCACAATGTGCCTTCTGCCTCTTCAGTGCCCCTTGCTCCATCATTTCAGTACTTTCCTTCCTTTGATTCAATGTCATCTAAGGTAAGCATTTTGTTATTAACTTTTAGGTGAAAGTATTTATTAAATGTTGATGATGTTTCTGTACTTCTGTTTCTATTTGGAACTGATGGTAATTCAAAGCTTCTACGATCTGGGTTCCCTTGAGTTGATTCTATTAAATTGTCTGAAGTAAAGGATCTTGTGTATGATGCTATAACATCCCATGAATAACTTTGATTAAAGTCACTTGAATCACATTCATCATTAGATTGTGCATAGAGGACTAATAATTCTAGTAATTTGTTATGATTTTGAGATTTTTTTATCCAGTTTCCATCTGGCTAGAGAACACTTTATTCAAGTAGTTTGTTACATGTTTGAGACTTATTGATCAATTTTCCATCTTGCCTCCAATATTCTAGTTGACGATAGTCTCCCCTGACATGAGATACCAGTTCAAAGTCTTGGTTCTTAATTCTTTTAGATATCTTGTAGAGATGCATTTTGTGTTTCATAAATTTCCAAATGTGTAGTACTAGTTAGCTTAAAATATTTTCTTAACAATGTATATTTGCCTTAATAATCGTTGCACCAAGTGGTCTGCTCATGAGGTATGTGCAATTGACATGTTGCTCACAGCTACCCCTTGATCAAAGGAGTCTTTCCAACTATGCGTAAGCACAAGAACCCCCCTCATGATATTCACAACTTCCTCTTGCAACCATGGAAGGGCATCCCTACATGTGTTTTTCACTTTTTCTTTTCTTAGGCATGCCTAGCATCTAGGGACTTGCACAATATCCTGTTTTATATGAATCTTTTGAACAATCTTGACTTCTATGCATGCCAATTTTATTCTATCATGCTATTCTGTGTATGCACACGCATATGCTCAAGTTATGCATATGCTACATGAGTACACAGCCATTCCAAACTTGTGTTCATGTAAAGAGTACGAATAATGTATATTAATTTGTGTCATAGTTGAAACAAACATTTACTTGCACCTTGGTCTGTAAACACTTTTTGTAAGTTAAAGGCTCTAAGTTCCTGCTTTTGGGCCTGAGATGCAAAAGTTGTCTGTTTTAGACGTTGAAATCGTCGTAAAATCACAATAATAGCTGTTTGAGATCGTCGTAAAATCACAATTAATAGCTGTAGTCATACTTTAGGTATCTAATTCCCCAAGTTTACCACTGAGTATTATTCTTTTGGGGCTTGGATTACGGGTGTCAGTACCTGACCTTGGAGGTATGGATACCAGGGCCTGATGTGTTGGAGAAGTTTTGGCTTTTTATTTAACCTGTAATGAGATGTGTGGACACTTGCCTTTATTTTTTTATTTTAACTTGGCCCGTTTGATGGCAATTTTAAAGAGAGTGATTTTTATGGAGAAAGCATGGTTAAAAAGTGTGGAAAAGTTTTGGGTTTACGTACATAATATTTTCAAAAATGCTAGAAGCACCTCGGGGCTTACCCCCGAGGTGACCCCCTCCTCACATGGAGGGGGTGGAGCCCACTGGGCTCCACCCCCTCCATGTGAGGAGGGGGTCACCTCGGGGGTAAGCCCCGAGGTGCTTCTAGCATGATCCTAATATTTTATTGTGTGAATGTGTGGTTGAAAATGAGTATGAGAGAAAAAGAGGTTTGATTTAGAGGGAATAAAACGAAGCCTTTTTGGCATTGTTCTCTGTTTAGACAGTGTATAATATTCTAATATGCTTGCTTGCAGGTGGCACAGGGATTCTCTGTGATTGATCAGAAGCTTGAGAACGTTACAGGTTTTGAGGAGTTGAGATTTGATGATATAGAACCTTTCAGATACGGTTTTGTGAATGGACAAGAATCACCATCTTTGCCAGGGGGTTCAATAGATTTGAGAAACAATGCTGGGTTAGAAGACGGGTTTAATTCCTCTATTAGATTTGGTTCGGAGGAAGTTGCATTGAATACGTCAGACATTAATCAGCTGACAACTGTGTGCGTATGGTGCAGAACAGAGTTCAAACTCGACGGCGTTGAATCAGAATCTCCATCAGATTCGATTGGCTATATGTGTCCAACTTGCAAGGATAATATCTCAGGGCATTTGAATGGCAGTCTGTCCATGGATCATGGTGGTTTCTGATTGTTGCAATATCTTGTGTTGCTCGAGGATTTCTACTTTCATATGGTACATACTTGATTCATGCTTGCTAATTGTTGTATGTTTCTACATCCAACAGGTCTTCCCTAACTTCAATATTTATTGAAATTTAAGTGAACACGAACACCGTAGAGTAGCTAACATTGATCTGCTGTGAGAGTTAGTGCTCTTTAGAGATTTAACTGACTGAGATGATGCCTTGAATTGAGCTGAATCAATCTCACAAATCACAGTCTCTTTTTTTTTTTTTTTTTCAAAATTAAACTGCTTATCCCTCCATTTTTCTTTCGTAGTAAAGTAAAGAATTTCTTGAAGGGTTAACTATGTTTTTAGTGGTAGGCACGGATCCTTTATAATAGGACTAGCATATACTCACGATTTTTTGATAAATATGACAGATTTGTAGGTTGAACATTGGACAGAACAGTTACTAAAGACTGCTAATAATTTCCTACTGTCTGCTTTCTCTTTAGCAGCAACATGGTGATGATTCTTGGTGGCAGACAATTCCCGCAATTGTGGAGTAATGCAGTTTAAGAAGTCGTGGAGATCAACGCGGTGTTCGCGTCTGTGTCGCAGTAGTTTGCTTGCTATATATTTCTTCACAGCACTTTCTTGTACTTAATCCTTTCTTGTAATGACCCAGTTCTAAAGAACAAACTCGATTTGCCTGTGTTCGATGTATCTATTATTGTGTATTTGTACATTGATGGACGGAACTTTGAGGGAATCTAAGGTTCCAGCTTCGGACAAAGAGGGAGAAGATGAGTCTAGGAGGAAGAGATGAGAAAATAGGGTGTTGAAGCGGGAGAGATGGATTTGGTCTTCGACCACATCGAACTTCTCCGTACCACTATTTTCCAGCGGGATGACAACCCTCAAGAGGGCTGCGTCACCATAAACAACGCTCTTTCGACTACCTCTTCACCCATTTTTTAGAGATTCCAAATACAACAGGACTTCGTTCTGACTAGCATTCTATATAGCCTCATTATCAGCTAATAATATTTCTTCATAAAGTTATACCACCACAAATCCCGTATAAGAAAGAATCTCATTATCACCTAATCATATTTCTTCATGGTTAATTCATTATAACTTTGGGTTAATTATATTAATGAACTTTCCGTATTGTAATTACTTATTGATCTTTTATGTGTTACTATATGGTTACTGAACTTTCAAACGTGTTTCCCTTATTGCTTTGGAAGATGTTTGGGTCAATGGACGGATTTTCCCAAATGTCTAATGAAAATCCTACAAGACCGTGTTTCACGGATCGCAGGTTTAGTTACCGAAGTTTCTCGTTTCTAGGTAGTTTACCTCTCATTCATTGACCAGCAAGGTAGAACAACTGCCACACACGCACGCTGATGGATAAGATGTAAGGGAAATATCTGCAATATGATTATATCATTAGAGCACTTCATGGTAAAATAAGCTAATCGTCTAGCTGTTGCTGACTTGTCGAATCGAATGGAGAGATAAGCATTTTTATTGCATGACATTCTCCCCCATTCGAATCCGCTTACATCCTCGTAGCGGGAAGTGAGCTTCGCATCAACGCGTACTCCTCAATCGCAGAATTAAACGGCACCATCCCCTCATAGAAGAGCATTCACACGGTGGTACTCTTACACTTGCCCGCTGTAACTTGTACATACCGCCTTCGACACCAACCTTCACCATTTGCCCCCATAAGTAGTAGTTCTTCGGTGGGCGACCTCCAGCCGCAGCGCCTCCAGCACATGTCGAAGCACATACCCAATACATTCTCATAGGCCCTGCAAAATGCGCTCTACAAAACTCCCTCAAAGCAATCGCGCAACGCCGCCCAGCACACCCGTCTTCCCCATAGCTTGCTTCTTCGTGTTCCGCATGCTTGCCGACACGATCCATGGCCCAAAATATTTTCTTCACGAGAATTCATGTCACTGATCTCCACAAGACCAACAACGCATTCAAGCGGTCCCGTTCTGATACCAACTTTCACGAATCGCAAGTTTAGCTCCCGAGATTTCTCGCCTCTAGGTAGCTTACTTCTCATTCATTGGCCGGCAATGCAGAACAACTGACACACAAGCAAGCTGATTGGTAGGATGTAAGGGAAATACTTGCAATATGATCATATCATTAGAACACTTCATGGTAAAATAGGCCAACAGCCTAGCTGTTGCCGACTTGCCGAACCGAATGGAGAGATAAGCATTTTCACTGCGTGACACTGTGACTTGGACCAAACGGTTAGCACCGTGTCATAAAACTGAATGCCAAACATGCCATTCCCAATCTAACTACAAAATTATCCAATTAACATTAAATCCCTAATTCTCTCCTTGAACCCTCGATTCCAGCCTGAAAATGAACTCCACTCACTTTCACCGAATCTGTAAGCATCGTCATTGTTCGTTGAAATTGAGGAATTCGGACCTTCAACAGCAATAAACTGATTCCCTAGTAATCAGACTTTCCTACAATTTTCAAACTTGAAGTCGAATGTGAGGGTAGTTCAAGTGTCAAAATCGGGTCCCAATCAAAATTTGAGTCTTCCTTCCTTCCTTTTTTTTTTTTTTTCAAAGCCTAGACTGTAAACCCATGTTCCCAAAATGCAGAAGTCATATTCAGCTCGTATTGCAAACTGATTTGTATGATATTGTGGTAAAGTTCCTATTTTGAAGACTTCTTGGACTAAGGACACTCCCGAAAGAAGGTTTATAGGAGGTCCATTGTATATATATATGTGGTCACCGCCATGATGCCTGTGATTTTTTTGACTGGGTATATCCTCAAAGTTGTGCAAGCTACATTGATGAAGAACTTAAGGATGCAAAAATCGCTGAGCTGTGAAAGCAAGTAGTATGTTATAAGTTTGGGTTCTAGGCATTCCTTGCGTATTTTTTTGTTAAGGTGTTTTATTGAATCAATATGGGTTTGGAAACTTGTACTAGTATATATTATATGCACCAGTAGGGAAAGGGATCTCGGTGCTATATTTCTGTAGTGTATTCAGTTTCTTGTACTGGACGGTAGGGATGCAGGTGCATGGAATGTACTCATTTGAAGACGATGTAATGTATTCATTTTTGTGGTAATGAATGAACTAGCAAAATTGCATGTAATGCAGTAAGGTTTATATAGTTTTCTCAATTTAATGTATTAATTTTTTGTACAAATCTATGTATTCTACAAATGCAATTGTCCAATATCATCTTCTTTAATACAAACAACATCAAAGTTCCTCATTCCAATAAAACTGTCATACTGTAAAATTAATATGAATGTGCCAAAATCACATGAAGCTTTCAAATATAAGATGTCATAAGGGAAGTGCTCGTTGCTAAAGCAACTCGTTCTTGGTGAGTGTTTTGCGGTCAAAAAAGGAAGTATGTAAAGGAGTCGATCAATAGGGAGAATGCAAACTGGATGAGCGAATAAAGTCATATTTCACGAATTCTAGGTGGTTGTAGAGGGTTTAAGCATTCCTTTGAACGCAATGAGAAAATCTAGGGTAGAAAGTAGCTCCTCGGTAGCTTAATACAGTGGATTACAAAAAAAATACATGTTTACATCTTTTTCCATGAACTGCATACATGCATCTACTACAAGAAAAATACATGTTGGCATACAAAAGACTGTCATACATAAAAAAATAAAAAAAAAATAGATCCCATGAACTGAACTTACGTTTCAACAAACTGATGCCCTCAATGTTGTAGATTCATCTCATTACATATGTTCATAGGAGTTGGCATGAATTAGAAGCATGATGTCAAGGAAGAAACAGGGCCTGAATTGCCTCTCAAGTTGTTGGTTCTTTGAGGAACAAGGTTGGCCTAACATATGTAGGAAAACAAGACAATAATCCAAATGTAAAATAAACTCGATGTAAAACTTATAACCCAATCCAACAAAATCTACCTCTGTGTTCATATTCTAACTTGACACATCAAAGATTGTGATAGGACTGTTTACAACATATTCAGACCATTCCTATTAGACAACATCATAGTTATAATTGACATTATTTTAAATATGAAATAATTGTAAGAATCCACATGTTGGAAATGACAGACTATGCGGCAAACATAAACAGTGCCAGAAGCATCCTTCCAGGAGTGATATCGCTTGTTGTGTCCAGTTAATTCACAAACAATGCAGGTCATTTGATCTTATCCTTTTCTTCTTATTTTTGAAGTGTCACTATTGTGAGATACAACATCTTCTTCTGCTTGTCTTTTCCACTTAGTTTGCTTTCTACCTCTCTTTGGTATAGTCCAATTTGGAGGCTTGATATTTGGAGCATCAACAAGAGGCCATAGTTTCTTCCACTAATGGGATTGACAAGATTATCATAGCAAATCAAATAAGTATGCACCTTGTAATAGTCGTGTACAAAGTCATCTAGATTTTTTTATTCGATCTCTAATAGCAGCACGCACATGTGAACATGGAATGTCAGTCAACCGCCACATCCTACAACCACACATCATGTTTGACATATCCACTGCAAACTCTCCAGAAGGACAAGAAACATGAAAATGAGGTCCTCCATTCAAATCCACCTTGAAATCATCATCTACGGATATGCTCTTGGCCATTTTTTTTTAATCTTAGGACATAAAAGACCATTTACTTTCTGCATCTTGTCCTACCTTATTTGATTCCTTTCATGCAATTAATGTGGATGTCTATAAACATGGTCAAGATACATTTCTCTCAAACCTCTAAGATCATCTTGTTGAAGCACTCACAAACTTTGTTCAATACCGTGTCATTTTTAGGTTTCGTAGAGAAAGGAGACTTACTCCATTGAGATGGAGATCGTTTAAGTAACCACTTGTATGCATCTTCAGACTCCTTGATTGCTTCCATCCAGAAATTATAATCAATGTAGATAGTGCAACCTCCATAAGTAATCCTTTAACGTTTTCCTTTTGAAGCCTACATTGAAGAAGTTTGTGTACATAACCTAACACAGAAGCGATGCTCAGCCTTCAAAATGTTGTCAGATATTACATTTTGAAGCCCCTTCTGCCTATCAGTCATGAAAGTCTAGTCATGACCGCCGTGAATGCCTAAATATTCCCCCACATGCCTAAGAAACCAAGCTCAACTGGATGTATTCTCTATCTCCACAATGGGGTATATACAGTCATTCCCATCGATGCCCAATTGGTTGATAGAAATATACTCTCGAAGCCGCCCTTTAAGAAGCAACCATCAAACATTAACAACTGCCTAAAATCCCCTAATAATCCTCTCTTACATGCATCAAAGCACACATAAATCCTATTGAACTTATCATCTTTTGATGCAACTATAAATGTCGATCTCGAATTAATTCTCAACACTTCCGCGATGTACGATCTTAGCAAACCAAATTGATGCTCATCAGATCCTTCGATTAGCAATCTAGCGTACCTCCTAGTTCTTCATGTAGTTACCCAGTTAATATTAAGTTTCAAATCATCTTTTACCATCTTCCTAAAATTTTACGTTTTACATTCGGGATCAACCTTAAATCTCTCCAGATACACTTGGAAACATACTTGTAAGTGCAATGCATGTTTGTTGTGTCTCTACTACAAGTATGACTGAAAGTGCGTGACTTGATTTGCACACAATCCTCTTTTTTGTTCACGAAACTCATATTCTCCACCTACAATCCTTTTTACACTCTGCTTGAGCATTTTCTTTGTCATTAACCTTGAATTTCGAATTACACCGATTCTTGACACTGTAATTCCTTATTGCAATTTTGAACTCCTGAATATTCTTAAATCGCTATCCAATTTCTAACGTAGGGTTTCTCATTTCACTTTCAAGATCAAATTCAAGAAATCTATGTTTTTTCTCTTTACCAGAAGAGTAATCTGTCTCCAATTCTTAAACAAAGGGATAATATGGTTATCTACTCTACATCAACTTCAGGCTCATTGACTTCACCAACCACAGAACTAAATCTCATGACAATGCGTTTCAGCACACTCTTATCAACAACAAAATTATCATCATCAATCTCATTTTCAGAATCATTGAACTCATAATACTCAATTTTCAGATCTTGGTCCTCATTATCGCATTCTGAAATGTAAATGTAGGGCTAAGTATGTTGATTTCAACTATTACAAAAGAATAATAAAAAGGGGGAAAATTGCAAGAAAATAATGATCCCAAGAAGAAAAATTACATCTCAACCATTGCATTAGGAAAACACAAATACGGGTTCCAAAAAAAAAAACTGAACTTACCTCCATGTGGTCCCTCCTCTTCTAATAGCCATTGTTAGTTGTAGAATTATCTTCACCTCTGTTGAACAAATAGAGAATACAAGTCCGACAAATGCGTAGGTTTCAGGGGAGGGGACATTTTGGCAAGAACTCTTTCAAAGCCTTCATTGGAAGGGTGTGTCTGACCGTTTGGTCCAAGTTACAGCCATATAGGATTTTCGTTAAACAGTTGGCCAAATCCGTCCACTGAACCAAACGTCTTCCGTAGCAGTGAGGGATGAGAAACACGTTTGAAAATTCATTGACTATTGAGTAACACATGAAAGATTAGTGGGTGAATAAGTAGTAACGATATAGAAAGTTTAGCCGAGCCTCTCAAACGTCTTAGCCCATCCCTCCATTTCACATATTGCCAAACCACGTCGCTAAAATACTTAGCCTGCGTTTAAGTCCCATTCTTTAAAAACTCATTTTTCCCAAACTAATTCTTCCATCCAACACTTTTCCAAGCTTTAGATAGTAATTCAACAGTTTTATCAATGATAAAAATAGACGAATATAGGCGACAGTTGGAAATTTCGAAATGATTTACATCAACAAAAGATTAGAACCTTTTATTGCAAACTATATACACAATATAATAATGAAATTACGTGAAACTTCAAATAAATAAATAAAAAGATATAGAAAAAGAATCATTAGTATACAACAAATGGGACAGAAAAACGTTGTTCCTTTTCTATGTTGAAAGTTTCAACATAGTAATTAGGTGACACTCAAGAAGCGATACTTGGGTTGTTGAGGTTGAGATGAGTGAGAAACCGACGAGCTCTCAAGAAAAGATTTTAAGTGTTTGGAGAATTCCTTTGGCTTTTCAATGTTAACAGCATGTCCTGCATTTTTTATCACTACCAGCCGGGCCTTCTCTCCTATATGCCTGCAAATTTTAGCTCATAAATAAAACAAGAACTGAAAATAACACACAAAGTGCACGTTTGGTATAAATGATTTAAAATCAGATTTTTAGTAAATTTTGATAAAATTTGTGAGATTTGTAGTTAAAAAGCTGTGAGTCTCATAAATTATGTACTTAAAATTATGAAGTTTGTGTATCGTCATTCTCACATTTGGAGTCTGTGTCCCAATTCTACTGGAAATATTCTGTCCTGCTCTCCCCAGATGATCAATGTAGACTGTTTCAAGAAACAAAATTTGTTACATTAACAATCTAAAATAAAATTTTTATCTATTTCTTAAGAGTTTTTCGACACAGAAATTATTATGTGAGTATAGCAAACCTGTCTTATTTTAGGAATGTTAGACATTTGTCTATCTTTGAGTATTGCTTGGATTAGTTCCTTCTTCTGTTTTATATGATCTGTACAGAAAACCTGCCAAAGTAATTGAATATTAATTATACTCTTGAGATTTTGATTGAATATTTGAATTAGAAAAAAATCAAATACTTACATCGATATAATCAGAAAGGAAGCAAGAGGGCACTACTTTAACAGGCTTTACAAAGGCAAATTTCATCAGTTCCCTTAATTTATCCGGCGATTGTGGCATCAAAATGCTGGCCGCTTCATCCAAATCCGCCACCTGAAAAAGCCCATTTCTCATATCTTTCTCCTCAAGGCACACGCCGGTACAGCAAAGCACCACCTTCTCCACCGCCTGTGGGAACTGTGCAGCCATGCTGTACCCAACAAACCCGCCATAACTTATCCCCACCAGGCTCAATTTTTGCACCCCGTACCTCTCCATCAATCTCATAACACATTGTGCCTGAAACTCCTCCGTTCTCTCCGGCCGCTTTGTGGTGGAGTCGCCGAAGAATAGAAGATCCGGGACGTATATGTTGAACCGGGGCATGAAGTGGCGAAGAAGATCCCCGTATTGCCACATTGCGTTGGCTCCGAAGCCATGCACGAGGAGGAGATTAGGTTTTGTTGGCTTCACTGTTTTTGGTGCCCAACAATGCATGATGGTGCCATCCTCTAAATCCGTAGTCACCGACCGTAGCCCGGAATACGAGAAAAAGCTCCGGTACAGCCAATCTGCTGATCCTGTGAAACTCAAGCATCTGGCCATTCTTTATCTACAGTGATTATCAAGAAATTTCGATAAAATTATTTTATTGAAATATCCTTTTTTAGTTGGTTGGTTGGTTCAAGATTTATAACAAGATTAAGAAAATACAATGTTAAAGGAATGGGTGCGAGGCAACTCAGGCAAGGCAAGGCAACCACGAACATATATATATACACAGAGAGAGAGAGAGAGAGAGAGAGAGAGAGAGAGAGAGAGAGAGAGAGAGAGAGAGAGAGAGAGAGAGAGTTTTCAAGGAGAGATTGTTCACAAAACTACCTTTGCTCGCGTTTGTTTCGGTTTATTTTCGGCAAAAAAAAAAATCTGAAAAGATGAATAATATTAATCAAATATAAACGTGTTGCCCACAAACACTGAAGCACAGCCAAAATGGCTATCTTCTTGATGTATGGCTGAAAGAAAGACAGCTTATCCTATTTTGATTAAAATACACCTGCTTTGAATAATGAAAAAAATTATTGTGAAATTCTACTCAAAAGAAATCAGCCAACAATAAACTGGAGAATGGTATCTTAATATAAGAGTATGAGATAGGCCATTTCCACATAATTGTGTTTGGTATTGTTTAAAATGAATTTTTTTGAAATGAATAGTGATTTTTAGGAAAAATAATGATTGAGATTTGATTGAAAAGTCAAATATTGAACTTGACTTTTAATTGATGGTTGAAATTGAACCCGTACCCGATTTTGGTACAATTTTTTTGCTAAAATGCATTCTTAACGGTATATTTGAAGTCAAAAATGTAGGCTTGTGGGACCTTTAAATATTTTAATATATTAATGCCTTATTTTTTTGGTTTGAGGGATCACAAATGGATGACTTTCAATAAAAAAATTGTACTTTCTTAGCACCAAATTGACCACACATGGGGCCCACTGAAATGTTCCCTTCGAGCGCCTACAATGCTTGGCAAGTTCACTATACAAAACTTTGGTTTTTGGCCAAAAATCGGGACACCAGACAGGGGCTGAATAGTGTAAAAAAATAAGAAAATTTTAATGAAAATAAAACAAGGGCTAAATTTGATTCTTGTACTGGATTTTTTGGAATTTGGAACATCTGCAGCCTACGAAACCGTGTCTTCTAGTAACTACGTAATATACACAACCTGCATGGAACTGTGACATTGTGCATTTGACCCCTAGAATCGAACAACAAGTTACGCAGGAGAGGAGATATCGTCTTTACTTTCTCTGTTCAATGCTTCCATTGCTAATTGTTTGGCTGCCTTCTGGCGATCTTTTTGATCTTCTTCGCAACATCAATGTCCTCTTGATTCAATATATGTATTTCAAATGTCATTAATCTCGTGTACATCTAAATTCACTTGGGTGTGGTGATGTTGCTCACTAACCCATCTCAACATTTATAATTCCACGTGTCAGCATACCGTGTATAGGTGATTGTTTCCACTTATATAATTTCCATATCCACAAATAACCTGATCTCTCTGAAAATACATACTGTAAGGCGGGCAGACATATTTGTTTTATTAATTATGTGAGTTTTAGATGAAGATGCAATTAGGCAGTGTTCTCATCAAAGCCTAGCTAGCATTAACGTACCGTTTGGAACTTGTCCACTTTGCCTACCTTTTTCTGTCACCTTCACCTTCCCATTTCAACTAAATTCTAAAGACTTTCGCTCGTCAAATGCAATGTTCTAGCTCCAGCCAAGTGTAAGCTAGCTTCTGAGGTTCAGAAACCACGAGAAAACCAAAAAAGGCATCAAGTATCATATGATTGCCTTTTGTGCAGTCAGCTATTATCCAAGTGAAACTTAATCCATTATTTTGGAGAAAGTTACTAGTCATAATTCAAATCCAACTTTAGATTTAACACTCATTCCCAAAGAAAGAACTATATATATCTATACATCTATACATTATATAAAAGTAATAGAGTTCAGCACAATTTTCCCGCTCATAACTTCCCGCCTAAGACTAAAGCAAAAATCAAAAGAAAAAGGCTCTCTTACCAATAAATCACTTTTCTGCCTCTACCAAAAGAAAAAGCCCTCTCACCGATAAATTGACCCTAAGCCCTGATATTTGACCCCAAATTGAAAATGTATATGCAAAAGATTCTGAAAAACCATTTTTCACCAAATTCTTGGGCGAGATCCTGCAATGGTGATGCGATTTCGATGGTGGTGAGCTGATCGTGCAGGTGGTACTGTTATAGTGAGTCAATCGTGCTGTTTTCGATGATGACGACTGCGGTTTTCTTGGGTGGCACCGGCGGTGGTTGGTTTGGTAGGGACAATTTGCGTAGATCTATAATGGCGGTGATGGTGTTGTGTTCTGGTGCCTGTTGTGGGTGTGATTGGGTGCTGTAATTTTGATGGTAGTGGTGGTGCTGTGTTTTTGTCTGTGGATCTATAATAGCGATATGTAAGATATTTGTATGTGCATATAATCTTGATATGATTTTTGCATCTGCAAGTGGGCTCCTTTGCTTCTTGGAGGATACATTATAGATAAGTGCTTCCCATATTTTTATAATAAAGACTTGCTTCTGCTTGTGACCTAAATTATACTGCTTCATTTTACTTTAGATATTGCTAAGTTTTGCAAATGATGTCTTTTTGTTTTTGCTTTCTTGTGGCATTGAGCATAGCTCAAGAAAACACAAGAAATAGACTTGAAACTTGAAAAGTAATGAACGAGTAGGGGAAAAAAACAACTAATGGAATAGATGATGAGACGAAGAGTAGGCATTTGACACTCCATAGTGGGTCGTTGATGCATGTGAATTGGAACCATTTTATTCTTTTCATAAGTTCCCGTTGAGTCTCTGTTCGGTGTTATTTATTTTCAGTTAAATATATATATATATATATATATATATATATATATATATATATATATATATATATATATATCATTTTATTTACTGGGGATTATAGGCTCAATCTATGCATTCAAGTTTCTGCCTAAATTCTATCTGTGCGTTTGTTTCTGTGCTTTGTTATAAATTTCTTTATTCAAAGGTATGGAGTTTTGTTGGTTTTTTTGTGACTCCTTCTCTGTTTCTTTTTTTAGTTTTTATTTTGCTGGAAATTGTGGTATTGTGAGATGGTGAAGGATATGAGTAATTTTTCAATTGGTGGTGTTTAAATTCTCGTGAAAAGAAAGATTCAAAGTTTGTCAGTATTTTAGGAGTGAAAAGAAAGAGGGAAATAGTGGCCACTGTTGGAATACTACAGTTAATTCATTTTTATCATCTGAAAATTCAGTAGAAATATGTAATATTCAAGAAAAAACCTGTAAAGACTGTGTTCTAGAGCCTGAACATGGTGAATTTCCATTGACGACATTATATTCATTAAAAAATACCACTGCATTCCAGAAAACGTTTTCAATGAATTAATTAGTTGATCTAATATAATGCATCTGCAAAATGATAATTTGTTAATTGGGATTTCATCTGTTTCAAGGCCTCCATTTTGAATTGGCTCTCTCCAGAAAGGGGAGTGGTTGGTTCTTGTCCTTTTGGATTTCATCTGTTTGGATTGTAGTTATTTTATCACGTGTACTATCCTTACTGACATGCTTTCTTTGTTGGTAGAATGGAGAACTCGTGGGACTGTCATAATGAGATATGATTCGCGTTTGGGAAAATATGATGGGAAGTGTACCTAGGTCAACCTTGTACATATCTTCTCAAGTACTTATTTTATGTTTCCCCCTCTCAAAGTTCGCATACAAAGGAAATGCTCCTTCCTATGATAAAACCTTTTACTTACTGTAACTTTACATTTTATGTGGTATTATAAGTGATTATAAATTTCATCTGACTTTGCAAAGGTTGGATGCAAATTTTGTGCAACAGGAAGCATGGGATTCAAAAATTATCTTTCATCAGGTGAAATTGTGAACAACTGATGATAAGGTTCGAAGCGCGGAAGAAACGCAGGAAAGTTCCGAACTCAGGTTGTGGTTGGACGGATGAATCATGACCCGATATTCACGACACGATGGCTCGACGATGCGGAATAAAGAACCACGACTTTCGAAACGCCATAAGGATTTGTCTAATCTTCCTGATAAGTTTCTGGTTTTGAACGCCACAAGAAATATTCTTGATAAGTTCGAAAACATAGGAATCCACCTATATCTTTTATTGAATCCTCAATAAAAACTGTTTTTATCAAATCAAGTATGATTACAATGAATGGAAAAAGCGTATAAATAAGCAAAATAAAACCCTAGTCGCTAATTTACTCAAAATATAATTCTAATTAGACTAAAATTCTAAAATAGGCAAACAAATAATTAAAAACGGAAAATAATCAAAATCTCTGAAAATCCGGAAAATTAGATTTACGGCCGTGATGAACTCATTTACAGCCGTAAATAACTTTCTGTTTAAGACTTACAGCCGTGATCATATTCTTTACGACCGTAATGAAGGTTCTGCTCAAATTTGCGATAACTGTGTTACGGCCGTAATTCCAAATGTTACGGTCGTAAAAGGCCTGTTGCTTAATTTTCTGGTTCTTTTCGACACGGTTTGATCTTCAAAGCTCGTCGAACCTGTTGAATTCTTGTTTTGGCTTGAATATTTAAATTTCCCCGTCAAGCCTTCTATGACTCCGATTTTCGAGGGTCCGGAACACATCAACTGGTGCATGTATTGCATTTCTCTTTCAAGAAAACTATCATAAAATACTTCAGATTAGTTAACAAACCACTGCCTACACCACACCCTCATCCAACGAACCAAAAACCACCGCCTGCACCAAACATGTATCAATTGGACAATTATATTGATAAAAGTCCAGGTAAATATATCAATTGGACAATTATATTGATAAAATTTTAGATTCTTTTTCTTCAATAACATTGTACAGTTTCCAATCTACCTTACCAAACATGTTAGTGTTAAAAGGCAGCTAAGGGTTTCTCCAGCTCTCAGACACACTTTATTAGCCAATAACACTTGCATACTAAGTTTTGGTCACAAGCTTCTTTAATAATAAAATCATAGAATTCCTCTTTTCCCAAACGTATTATTCAGGTGAAAGACTCTGGGTGTGGTTTCAACCCACATGATATTCCACTTCTTTTCACCAAATTTAAGGACTCACGAAGTGCGTCAAATCGACATAAAGGCGATGCAAGACTTGGAATCGCCATTTGCAAACGGTATTAATTAACAGCATAGTTGACTTCGTAATTGCTTAGATTTCAGAATGTAGCCACATTAGTCGAACATGCCACATCTTTATAAGCATAATTCTTGAATCATTGATGTACATAGAGCTGTCATTCATCCATCTGATAATGTCTATGTTTGGATACAATAATTATGTTTCCCAATAATGATGTGGTCTATTTTTATTGCATATCCTCCAGCTTATGGTGAGTAATTGTAATGTTGCCACTTGCCATGTTTAAATGATTCAGTTTGTAATAAAATTTAATTAGGTTTACATCTTTGATAAAATTGAGTCTAGAGTAGCATCCTTTTAGGCTTTTAGCAAAAGTTATGGCTAAGAACTAGAGAGATAATTTGAATGGTGAATCTTGGTATTTGCATTATATTATTATTTAGAATACATGAGTTGTGTTTTCAAGTTTTTTGTGTTTCGCTGACATATGTTTTCCATATTAAAAATGTCATTTCCATTCTCAGGGCATGCACATGTTACTGAATGAATTGGGCTTTCAACAGAAAAGAGGTATATTGTTTGGGACTTCACACACATTTGCTTCTGTTCTTTGTGAAATTCTATTCAACTATTTACATATCTTTTATCATTTAACAATTAACAATTTTCTCCACTGCTTTTCAGTTTCTTTTGTGGCAGTTCCATGGTTATTGACTTGCTAGCAGAAACTGACCCTACAAAAATGAATTTTTCAAGGTTCGAGTTGTGCGAGTCTGGGAACATTATTGATTAAAAAAGAACTCATGCCATCATTTTTAAAAAGGAACATTATCTTTTTCCTGATTATTTTTCAAAAATCGAAGTTCAGATTTGAAAATAAGTCCAGAATGTATTTCCATGCTAAGTTTTGTGCTCATCGACCCTTTGTTTTGCTTCAGTTTGAATGAGTGAAAATGAACTGTTATTTTTGAATTATTAACATTATGTTTATCCTAATGAATTTTCACAGAATGAAGTCCATATTTTCACTTGCTGAGTGCATTTACTTCAAGCAAATATAATGATACTGTTATTCGTGCAACGCACGGATAAATATTTCCTCTAATACATACATATTGGGCTGAAGTCGAAATCTGGGAGAAATATTTGTTGGAATATAGTACTTGGATCCTTTGAAATCTGGGAGAAATATTTATCTCTACATTCCTTTTGGCTTGAAATTTTATATTAATGAAGTTGTGAATTTTTTATTTTGTATGCTAGAGCATAATTCAAGTTGTCTTTTTGTTTCCAATAGTTGGATGTAATGTTATTCAATAAGTAAATGTGTGTATTATTTCCTATTTTACTATTTTGGGTTTCTTTGAGTTTGGTTCTGGATTTTCCTATGGTTAGAGGAGTCGTGAGAACGATGGAATATTAATAGTTCTTTAAATTTTAATAATGAGAATATTGATTTTAATAAAATGTTAATTTGTTTTGCGATTTTTATTTTAATTCTTTATAATAAATAAATTTGTTTTTTTTTTAAATCACTTCCATGAATTCAATTGTCATGCATCGCACGGGTAATAACTAGTTTCCATTAAAAATATAAAGCCACCCCACGTATATATTTTGACCAAAAGAAACATTTATGACATAATTAAATTGTCACGGCTCGTCCCAAATCACCCTACTAGACTTGGAAGGTGATGTGCGCCGATAGCAGATATTGGACCCACTACCAAAGCAACCCTGACTTTTCTTTGACTGTAAAGAATTTTCTTAAAATCTGGCATGATCTTCCCTTTAAATTAGACTAAAATCACATGAATAGCATCAAAATTTCCCAAACGTACATATGTCTCATAAATAGTGGGAACCACCTATTCCTCTAACGCATACTAATCAACTAAAGTATAACCAACTCGATCATTTTAACATAACTTACAATACATCTCAAGTGAATATAAAACCATGAAATCGCAGTGAACCCATAAGCTTAGATACTTAAATCAATTAAATCATACAATCTTATTATATTTGTGGCTTGACTTGGTAGATTAACAGGCTCCAAATGTTTCTTAACTCACATTCACCTGCATTCTATAAAAATATATGGGAAAATATATGAGTTTATAACTCAGTGAGTGGACATTTCATAATTAAGTATATGTTCTCATTTATAAATATTTACAGAAAAGATTTTACTATTGTAACTTTAAGAAATTCAAAGATATGATAATTTCTTCGAAAACTGTAACAGCTAAGATAATAAAATTCTTTACTCTTTATTCTAAATAAGCAACTGCAAAGCATATGAGTATAATTAAGTAATCTTATATTAATGAAATTCTGAATAAAAATATCATTTTACAATACTATAAGCTGAATACTTTATTCTGTAAACTGAAAACTTAACTCTGAAATATTAAATTCTAATAAACTATATAAATACTAAAATTTCACACCAAAGGTACCCATAATCTAATAATTCTGAAATTCTGAGATACTGTAATTATGTGATTCTGAAATTCTGTAATTCTGGTCATACGCTCGCAGAGCTGCCCCAAAGGCTAAGCATCCTAGTACACGGCCCAAAGCTTATGTGTGTACAAGAATGAGTCTCAAAGACCTCTGATAATCTGGTCATACACTGTGGAAACGAATTTACATCAGTGTAGAGCGGGTAAAATCACCTAGATACTTTCTGGTTGTTTTTAAAATACTTTAAATATGCTGGGATATTTTGATGCTGATATAATGTCAATGAAATCCCTTAACAGAACTGATTCTAATTTTAAAAAGAGCTCCTTATAATAAAAACTTCACTTTATTCTTACAATCATGTTGAACCTCAAGACTTGAAAATAATTTGAAAATAATCAAGTTCTACAATTTATATAATTCTGTACAAGCACTATAATAAATAAAGACTTCATAAAGCTTTTAGAACTGATATACATTAAACAAATACTTATTTTCTAAAGAAAAGTATGTTTCCGCTCACAGAGCTATCAATTGGAATCTAGCTGGGCCATAGGCCTAATCCAATCTCCAAAACATCTCTTGAAATAACAATATAAATATCTTGTATTTAAAACCAACCATATCAAATCATTAAAAATCAACTAATAATAACTTAATTCTTTTACATTCTTATCCTTGCTAGAATTAAGGAAATATATATTTTCTGCTTTTCTTTTCTATCAAAATCCAGAATTCCCAAATAATAATTATAAAATCCAATCAAACTCTCTTTTAGTCCTTATTCCCCATTTTTATTCAATCACATGCCCTTATTAAATTCCCAACATACTTCACGTTTGGCGCATATAAAAGATTCTATCATATGAAAATGTACTCATTGTTTCCATATATTAATGACTCATTTCCTCCATAACCAAAAGCATGAAATTTGCACAATTATCATATGATACCCATTTCATCTCACTGCCATATTCTTCTTATTTAATTTCAATCCCTTAATCTACACTTATATACCACAATTCAAATATTTAGAATTATATAATCATACTAAAATTAAAGATCAAGGTACTAATTTAAAAAAAACCCATTTCATAAATAAATCAACTTAATCATCAAAATCTACATACACAACTTCTTGACAATCTCTTTAGTTTTTCATCTCAAATATATGTCAATAACATATTAATTACTTCAATTAATCCAATATATCCCCAAAATCTTGATAACTTCAAATTTAAGTAGATTCTTCCATGAACCCTAAAAATAATTTAACACCCTCTCTAAATATATCTAAATTAAAAGAGACAAATAAGGGATCAAGCTTGAAAAAAATCACATTTTTCCTTCTCTTCCTTTTCTTCTTCTTTTCCCACGTTTTTTTTTTTTTTTTTTTTTACTTCTCGATCTCTCTTTCTCTCTCTCTCTCTCTCTCTCTCTCCCTCCCTCAAAAGACCACCAGAAAATGGGCTCAAATGGGTCTTTAAAATGATCAAATCACAAGACAAGTCCCGGCCCTTTCTATAATATAAAATTAAGTCCTTTAATTTCAATGGTAGAAAACTAAGAATTTAAATTTCTACTTCTATCATCATAATCCTTAAACTTTTGTAATAATATAAATTAAGTCTCAATAAAATCATTTGTTCAACATAAGTCCTTATTTTACTTAACTATTTGACTTAGACTAAATATCATTTGACTTTTTGACTAGTATAAATCGAGTTGTTACATAACTAATTCAAATTTTATATAAAAGCATATCCCTGATCAATTGAGAAGTTGAGAGGATCGAATAGCCACAACTCAATCTTCGGTAAGGAGGAGAATGGCACTAATTGGATTAGGTCACTGTGCCTGGTCTCCGATTATGGATGGTAATGGAGCGGGTTCGGGGCCGCCCCGCCCCGGACCCGAAAACACCCTGCCCCGCTCCGCCCCGCCCCGCGACCCGCGAAGTCGCGGGATGGGTCGGGGCAAGTCTCGGGGCGGGGCGACCTCCCGCCCCGCTAAGGACCCGATTTTTTTTTTTTTTTTAAATAAATAAATAAATTGGTAATGAAATTTTACGTGAAAAATTTAGGCGTTGAACTAGTTTGAGTTTTTAAGTTTGAACTTTAAAAATAATACGTATATACTTGAAGAAAAAAATCAATAAACAATATAATGGTATAGTGGTTGTATATTCTCATATCCCTAAATTCCACCAATGTTCAATTCTTCTGGACTTCATCAAATTTATTTTAGTTTCTCATTATTATAATAAATAAAAAAAATACCGGGTCACGGGGCAGGTCGGGGCGGGTCCGCCCCGCGGACCCGACGGGGGGGGGGGGGGGGGAGGTCATTTCGGGTCCTCCGGGTTTCGGGTCCTTCCGATTTTTTTGCCATCCCTATCTCCGATTGAGATGAGCGGTCTCAATGTAACGTGCGTTCTAAATAATTCAAAATGCTTATTTCAGCGGTACACGATTGAATAAAATCACAGTATAAAAATCAAAACTCATGGAGATCCTTTTAGAAAATGATAAGATGTTGGAATTGCAGTATAATTGGTCAAAAATAATGTATTCTCAGGTCAGCGAAGTTGTGCATAATGGATAGAGTAATATTTCTAATTTCTATCATCATCGCGAGCGCGGCAGACTCTTTTAATCCTTAGGGGGTGCTGTCGCACTCACACTTGTGCAATTGGTTCTTAATTTGGAAACTCAGTGTTAAAAACAAATCTTCTAGAAGCAATATCATTTATATATAAGTAGAGAATAAATTTCAAGGACTAATAAAAAATGATCTATAAATCACAATATAATAATCACGCACCTTCTCTCATCTCGCCCTCATAATTAATGGCTCTTAAGTTCGAATCAGTGAGAACGCGTCAGAAATTTCATTGGGGCTTAACCATAGGGATGGAAAAATTGCTCATTAGCTCGAGCTCGAATCGAAAAAAGCTCGAGCCTTGAAATTCGGTCGCGAGTTCGGCTCGGCTCGGCTCGGCTCTTTATATATATACAATTTCAATAACAAATTTATGGATTTTGTTATAAAAATAAATAAAATTTAAAATCTCGGAACTTGACTCAAAAAAGCTCGAACCGAGCCTTATTTTTGGGGACAAAAATTTTCTCGACTCGACTCGAGCCAAAAAAAAAAGCCCTCACCCTAAAAGCTCGAGCTCGAGCTCGAGCTAGAGCCTTGAACTTTGACTTTTAGATCGGTTCGGCTCATTGACATCCTTACCTAACCCCTAGAGGACAGTAGATAAGCTAATGACGCACATCATAATCTCTGAGACAGATTATGAAGGAAAAATTAGAGAAAGTCCGTAGTCATTACACACAATAACTGGCATGTAAGAGAAAAATCCACCCCTGTTCTCAATGCTACCTCATGGTCAACTGACATCTGTATAGCCTACTCCTTTCTGGAAATGACCACTCGTGAATCTCCAACATTGGCTACCCGCATTTTTCCCAGAACTAAAAACAAAGCATTTTTACCAATAACAAGTCCGAGCTGTATCAACCACACTCTTCTTCTACATACTAGTTAGACGCACGTGCAATGCACGTGTCGTATGACTATTGAGTATGTAATAGCGTGTTACTGAATAAGGTACTTTTAATGAGTTAATTTGGCAAATATGTCGTAACCTATTTCAAATTTATTTTAATCATCACAAATCTAAGGATTCTATCAATTCTAAATTTCTTAAAATAACTTAATAATACATGAACACCATAATTGAGTGTTAATGTTGCTAACTTATTAATATAGCTAAATCTGTTAATAAAATCTAGCTAATATTGTAAAGCCAAGATATAGAAGACACAAAACACATGAATCATGAGTTATTCAATTTGTTAATATTTCAAAGCATAACAAAATATTTATAGAATTAGAAATACTAAGCTACAATCTAAAACAAAGTCCAAAAGTTTCTGCCAGCATTATATATTATGAGAAGGTGATGGTGTGTGCAACAAAGTTTTAGATTGTAGCAATGTTTCTTTTTAGCAAAAGGAATTAAGCTGACTAATCGAGCTTCCTTTTTCCTTTGGCACGATCAGTGGAGGGCTTAGGTGTAGAATCTTCTGTTTCAGGCTTGCTGCTGGGAATTTGTGGCTCAATTTGAACTTCAAATAGTGCCCGCCTTGAGCAAATTTTGAATGCCACGAAATTTAAACATAAAGTCCTTTAAAGTGGATACAAACAATGATGATGTTGAAAATAAGGTAGCCAGAAACTAAAATGAGAAGGTAAACAATAGAACTGAACTTGGTCGAACAAGTGGTTGCCAACACATTCGACAATTAGAGCTTCTTTGACAGCAGTTTATTTTAAAAAGAAATTAAATTATTTTTACACATATTTTCTTGAAATTCCTATCTAATGATATCTCTAGGCTCTAGTCACTGCGAACACAAAATTTGATAGCCATGAATGAATTGAATTTCATGCTATTCTTGCCACTCCTAAGCTTGCTATCTACTGAATTTTATTGAACTTCTTTTACCGCAATTTCAATATATTATTCTTATTTATCCATCTTGCTAAAACAAATAAATTAACAAATTGACGAAGGAAGCATAGTTTGATTAAAAGGCCTAAAAGATACACGTGAAGAGGAGACCTAAATGAATTTTCATATGTAATTTTTGCTAACGTAAAACTAACTTTTATAAAATATAAATAACTAATACCAAAAATATAAAATGTCATTTATTATACATGATTCTTTTATGTGTATGAAGGATATTTAATGCATTATTGTAACAGAAATACAAAAAGATATTCAGTTCAATAGATAAGGAGGACTATTATTATAAAACAAGAATGAAAAATTGGATGTAACAATCCATGAACACAGAATACTCGAAATTTTAAACAAATGACTAATTGAGAATTTCATAATACAAGTGGAAGCCGTGAATAATTTATCTTTTAATTAAAATTTAAACCCCTATGTGAGATTTATAAATTTAGCAGATGTTCAGGAGATCCATCGACACACGTGAAACTATTTTCCCAATGTACCTTCAAACTAAAAGGAATGTAGTAAACATAATAAGAGCACTAAAAAATGAACAATGAACATCTCTAAGTAAACAAGTCGCAGAATTGTAGACAATCATGAAATTTTGCAACATATGAAATATAAGATATTTAATAACAGACATAACAAAGCAGCAGTAAAAGATCGCAAACCTAATAATCAACTTCTTTAGTATTGTTTTCTAGATTTGGAGAAAGTGCATTGCAAAGACCTCTAAAAGGCAAGAATAAATCATAAGAATGAACCAAAAGATTATTGAAATCTTGCCCATATAATTACCAAAAACTGTAAGCTTCATAAAATAGGGAAATTCAACGTGTATAAATTATAAGGCTAAACCAGTTAAGGATGACATTCAAAGGAATAATTTCAAACTATCATAAATTTTCATCTACCAGACTTCTTATGTCCAATACTGAAGGCTATTTTATGGCTTATCAATAGTAACTTAAACAGATTAAATTTCTATATTCATTCAAATGTGCATGTTCACTGCTCTATTGATAAAATATTGTAGCAGCTTACCTTTCATGGTTTAAATGGATTTTTATAATATTATTATGTAAAATTAAGAAATATATTCTCAAAAATCACAATTATATTTCGTAGTTGGTAAAATAAACACAATAATAAGTGAATGTTCGGTGTAGGTAGTTTTTGAGGAATTTTGGATTTTTTGGAGAACTATGGTTAAAAGGTGATTGAAAAATATGAAAGTAGTGAGTCTCAATACGATATCTTAATAAGTAGCCCAATACGAAAAGACTATTCCAAAACTAAACTAATTAAATTATTGAGACAAAGATTCTAGCAAGGAAAATGTTTTATAAAAAAAAATGAATTGCTGAAATATCCAAATCATCATTGAAATAAAGGATCAAAATTTTCATTGAAGCTGTCAAATATCTAATGGACTTTCTTCAATACAACAAAGTTAGTTTTCAGTATTTTTACCTCGTACTCTTATACTTGAATATCTAGGTATTTCTTCTTGACATCTGCATGGATGAGTAATAAATGAGAAACATAATTCAATAGTATTAATCCCTAGTCAAAAATGGAAACTTCCTAAATGATGGTGGGAAAGAAGTAAATCCTAAATTTTTAGTACATCTTCAATGTTAGAAAAATAGAAAATTTGGAGATATTATCACGGATCCAGACATGAATGAACTTATATAAACATAAGCATGTTTGGCTAAAAAATTTCGAGCAAAAAATTAGCAAAAGAATGAATAGAAGCAGAGCCAATTCAGCCCTTTGTGACTTACTTTTGTTGTGTCTATAAATGTCATTGATAACTCCATTCTCATCAAGCTTCCTTTTCTGAAATGAAAAATGTATATTAATTTGGTTAGATAAATGATCAAGAGGTCCAAATATAAATCCCAAGCAAAGAAAGTTGTCTGTGGATTGAGAACTTCAAAAGAAAATCTATGGTTGCAAAAGATCGAAGCTAAACCTAGAACTTGTAGAAATGCACACAAATTTAATGTTCCTCATCAAGCATAATGTTAATCTCCTTTAGTTTGGTCTCATGAATTAAAATAAATTAAATGGAGAATAAGAAAATAATGTAAAACAAACTTTAAGCCATAGGAAACAAAAGGATCCGCAAACATGATAGTTTATGACATTTTAAACATTTGCAAGTCAGTATTAGCTTCCAGAGTGCATTTTGATATTTCGCAAGAAAAAGCATGAGCAAATATTAGCTAAAAAGTGACAATTGGAAAGGGATTAGCTAAAATGTAGCAAAAAGACTAGTTAATAAATTATTAGAGCCAAGTTCAGGACCCTCAATATGGGAAAACTAAGTGACAATAGGAAAGGGCCATGGCTAAAGTTAAACAGATGAAGTAAAAGTATTCACTCAATGGGAGCCTCCAATAGGCAAATTTCTTATAGGAGGTAAGTCAACTGATGTTGCATCACTAAGTTGATATTTTGAAAATAAGTTTGCCTTAATTTAAATCAAACATCATTTTTCACTTAATAGGTAAATAAGAAAAGTATCCAATCATGTTCATAAAGGCCTACTCTTTAGATGAACGTGTGCACTAAAGGAAACTTGTGTCAATTAATATGTGATTATGTGCTTTACTGTGAAACATTAACAGCAGTCAAGATAAAACTAAGAAATTCACTTCGTAAAAAAATGTAACTTGAGTTTATTTGCATAATCCCTTCGGTACCCACAAAAAGTTTGATATCAATGCAAATTGACGAAGCCATTAAACCAATGCTTGCTTTAAAAATCATAAATTAAAAGAATATACATGGCTCTCAACAATATCGTTGCAGAAATTGTACCATATATGAAGTAGTGCCTTTGCAGAGAAAGTGAGTGGTTTTCTAGGGTTTTGCTATCAACTGAAGAAGACGAACACGCATGAGTACTCCGATGAGATGATACGCTCGTTGAGATGGGGATACAACAAAGAATCAATTATTAATCTTAAAAAATAAGGGGAAATATCATTAAAACCAAAATAATCACAAGACCAAATCTCGAGAAAAAAACGTTGAAGCCAAAAGGCGGGAGTGGTGGTGGCAGCGCCGGCGTGATGGTAGCAGAACCATGGTGAAGTAGAAATCGGCGAAGATAAAGAGCAGGGGAGAGAAATTGTCTAGGGTTCATGTGAAAACTCTGCATCTTGGGAAATCTAAACCGACTTCTCCTTTGAGCTTTAGCAATCCTTCAGTTCAGAAATTGTGTTGAAACCGGTGGTGACGGCTCCTCATTGGCGGCGCCGCGCCGTGTTCAACGTCAGTGATAGTAGTGACCCGAGGAGCTCCGCCTTGGAAGACAAACGGAGATATACAGGCCGCCTTGGTTGCTTAGCCTAGCGCCGAAACTCAGATAAGTTGTTACATAGAGAAAGATGAGGAGTAAAAGGTAGGGGAAATGGAGCAAGTATGGCCGGTTGATTGAAAAAATGGAGAAAGACAATGGGGAGTGCATGTGTCAGGAAAATTATTAGGAAAACAGTTGCAGCTTCAATGACTCAAACGCCTTCAGCAGCTTAAATGTCTTGTAGTCGGCTTCAGACACAGATGCAGCTCCAAATCGGCTGAACGGCTTATGAATAGTGCGCAAATAGGACACTCTTTTATAGGATAGGAAAATATACCACATATTAAGAGGGCCTCTCTTCACCATCACATCTCGTATATGAAAACAAATTATTCTTCCCTCCTCAGTTTCTCTATGCTAGTTGGACCTCCATTTTCATCTGATGTTATAATAATTCGTAACTTTACCAAAGGCATATCATAAATCATAAACTCTCATTCATACCGACATCACCGGCCATGTAATAATCATACTTTAAGGATCCCAAGGACAAGGACATGTCTAGGAAATTATACGACAATCAAAATTGTACTTGAGAAAACTTCAAAAAAAAAAAATGCACAAACTATTATTGATAACCATAAATTTGTGTCAAAGCCTAAGATATTTAAAATTTAAATATTGTTGAACTGCAAAATATCTAATACAACAGTTAACAATAATCTCACCTGAGGAAAATAGCATAAATTATCTATATAATTCAGAGGCCCCACCTTACTGTCCTCTCCAATTCAACATCTACCTCGTACTTCTTAAAAGTCGAAAATCCACAACATGTGAGAGAGAGAGAGAGATTCTTGATCATAGAAAAGGAAAACCCCAAAATAAGAAACGTATTCAAGTATCAATTTTTTCTTCAAGAGACGAGAATAACTGATTCAAATCTTTCCTGTTATACATATTATCAACTTTTATCAAAATTCGAGATAAAAATTAGATTTTATATTATTATTATAGATGTTTCATCACTTGAACTTTCTTGTTCTAAAGGTATCATGTTTCTTATACTCCCTCCGGGGAGGATATTCCTTATTTGTCCATCCCAAATTATAAGCTACTTTCTTTATTAAAAGTATATTTTTAATTTTTCTAATATACCCTAATTTAATGTACATTGTTATCAACAAATATAAACTAATTATATTTTAACAAATGTTTAATGTAGGGATATATTAAGAAAATGTAAGAAAAATTTATATTTCCAATTTCATTAATTATATTTTTCTTAATCTGTGTAAAAATAGAAACAAACATATCTTCATGAGACGGAGGGAGCACAAGACATGAGTGGACTTTTATTATTTATTATTTTTTGTACTTTGTTCAAATATACTCTAGAGAGTTTGATTTAAACTGTTCATTACCTCCATTATCAGGTTAGACCAGTGGTGGACGTAGATATCTTGTAGTAGTGGAGCATAAAGATAGATCTATGTTTTTCATGATAGACTTTACGAGGGTTCGGGGTAGTGCCCCCTATTTATTTTTATTTTTTTTTAGGATGAACCTTTGGAAAATGTAGATTTACGTTTAAAATATCTATTCATAATTGATACAAGCAATCAAATGAACAATTGTAAACAAATATTCAACAATTACCAATAATCACATATTGCAAATTCAGCACTTGAAATCACAAATTCAGCATTTATATAGATTCATAATCACAAATTCATACTTCGTAAATCATAAATCATTAGTTAAAATTCACTTATTCAGCATTCAATCTTCATAAATCAGAAATTATCATTTAAAATTCACTAATTCATGAAATGACAGCAAATCGAAGTTGTCGATGTGTCAAATGAACTAACATTTTTCATTAATTCATGAAATGTGATGTATTTAATTTTCATATAAAAAATAAATAAATTGGGCCAAAATTTTACTGAGTCATGTGACCCAGTAGGACCTAGTGTGGGTCCGCCCATGAGTTAGACAATGCTATATGTACTATTTGACTTAAACACCACTCACATGGGTGGCATTGTCCTATCAGGTTTTATTATCTTCATGCCTTTTACAATTTTATACCTTGGTGTACTGGAGAGTTTTTGTTAGAAATGTGATCCTCACTTTCAAAGGTCAAAACACGTTTTTAGCTATTGTGCCTAAAATGGTATTTGACCCACATTACTTAGGCACTTCTCTCTGTATACTCTCCTTGCATTTGGTATTCGTGGGATGAACAATAGAGATTTGATGGGACGTAAGAAAATGTGAAGAAGGCATCCCATTTCTATCCAACAACAATAAATTTGGATTATGCTCTTCGAAACTTTCCCTCTTCTTGTTTGGTTCAATCTTTGTGGAACCTTGGGTGATAATCTTAGTGTGTATCACCGTATTTTGTGGAAACATTCAAATGGTTTTTTGTGGTGCATTTGCTCTCAATTTGTGGGGCAATTTTGATTAAGGGTTTGGACAAGATTTCTTAGTAGTGTCCAATTTGTAGTTCTCTTTATCTCTTATCTTTGTGGTTTACTCTTTTCTTAGTGGTTAAAAGAGTGATTTTATAATTGGTGTAAAACATAGAAACTGGGGTTAATTCTTAGTGAAATCCGATTGTTGTTTAGTAGAGTGTAGGATTCGCCTTTAGGAATCTTTTAGTATTCTTGGTGATCTTGATTGTAATGCGTTGAACTTCTTGATGTATTTAGTGAAATTTGAGCGTAAATCCAAATTTAATATATTGCTCAACAGGGAATGTAAGGCTGCGTTCTCTTTGGTGCTTTCCAGCCGTTTTCCGTTTTCCATTTCCGAAAACGCGGAAAACGCGTTCTCTTGCGCCGTATTCGGGAAAAAATTTCGAAAACGTTTTCAAAATTTGTAAAGAAAATGGAAAACGTGAAAATCACGTTTTTCGCGTTTTCCAAAATTTTTGCCTTGTAAGTGGAAAACGCGCGTTTTCCGCGAAAAAAAATTTAAATAATCAAAAAAATTTGAAATTTGTCAAAATTTATCATTTTTAATTACATTATTGGTCCCTAATTTTCAAAACTTGTCAAATTTTGAAATTTCTTTCGAAAATATCCTAATTTATTTGCAACTTAGGTCCCTCAACTTCAGATTTTGTTGCACATTAGTTCACAAATTTTACTTTTCTTTCAATTTAGTCCTTTTCGTATTTGCTTTATAGGTCATTGTCTTCAAACATGTATAACTTTTGATATACAACTCCGAATTGCACTCTGTTTTTTGCGTAGAACTCCAAATTCAACCATCTTTCTGATGATGTATCATGTGTTTAATTATTAAACATTTCTTTTTTACTTTTGTATTGTAGACACTTATTTTGTAAGGGCATAATTAATTAACGTAAATTGATTTTTGCAAATTTTATTGAAACTTAAATTTTAAACATTATGAGTGCTTACTAGAAGGATGTATCTATATAAAGTATTAAATGGAACGATTACTTTAGAAGGGAAAATTACTGCTCAAATGTGGAACGATTACTTTAGAAGGGCAACATGAATTTTTGAACTTTTTTGGTATAACCAAATTGTGTGATAGGGGTTATTTCATTTATTTTTGTTGTGTAACTCAAATTATGATATCTTTATTTCATTTATATTTACAAACAATATAAAATAATTTTCTTCAAAATTTTAAACAGAACGCGTTTTCTAGCTTTTCATTTTCGAAAGCAGTTTTCAGAAATAACAAATCAAACGCGTTTTCAGCAATTTCGAAAAAAGTCACAGAAAATGGAAAACAGAAAACATTTTCGAAAATAAAAACAGGAAACTAAAACACAAAGAGAACGCAGCCTAAAGGATTCTTGAATTATCGAACTTAAGGAGTTTTGGACCAAAAATCATGATGTTCTTGTATTTATATTTTGATTATTTATATTTTATTGTTGAAATCGATTCAACAGTTTTTAATCCCAATGAAACTACCTTTTCTTTATGGACTATTGTTTCATCTTTTCTTTTCTTTTTCTCTAGGTTGCAGCACAATAATAGAAAATGGTGAACAAGCTTTGACCCTCTGTCTCTCAGAAGAAAATTGTTCCTGAATTAAATAGAATAGATAATACTGGGGGAGGAATATATATAAAACAATTTCAAATGTATTTTGTATACTTCTTAAGATCATTTTTGATAAATTGGACGCAATATGGAGCATAGTTATCGTACTTGACCATTCCATCTAGACAGTGGCCTGGTCAAGATATTACTTATGCTTTGTTTGACGATTATTATAATCAGTTTAAATTGATTATTTAAGTTTTTTTTAGGTAAAATGTGTATTTAAAAATTAAAGAATGGAAATGTGTATTATTAAAAAATTGTTTAAAAAATTGTGCAGTTTAACCACATTCGCCTAACAGAGGCTAAGTGCGTGTTTGATATTGTTTAAAAAGAATTTTTTTTAAAAGGAATAGTGATTTTTTGGATAATGGATGATTGAAATTTGTTTGAAAAGTAAAATATTGTGTGTTTGACTTTTAATAGATGGTTGAGATTGAGTACTGTAGAAAAAAAAAGAAAATTTAAATTAAAACAAACAAGGCCTAAATGAGAACTTCTGGATCGAGGTCGCTGCATGAAATTTTTTTCTTAAGACATAATTAAATTTTTAATTTATCATTATAATAGTGGCTTGCCAAAAGTTTTGATAACAAAATTAGTAGACTTTTTTATAGGTCACACTAGAAATCCATATCACATCACAATAAAACAAAAGTAACTTTGAAAGTCTTGCCGGGGAGGACAAAGGTTCAAAATTGATTTTTTTTTCATTTTTATTTTCTCCCAACACTTAATAGATACGACGTTGTAAATTAGACTTCTTGTATAAGTTATAACTTTCCTTGTATTAATTATACATTAACTTTAAATTTTTTTTTCCTTCTAATACATGCATAACAATGATATACTTTTTATAATAATTCAATACCTCAATTGAAAATAAAAGTCAAGAAGTTGACAGCCAGTCTTGGGCTTGAATTGAAGATTCAACGATGAAGAAAAGCAAGTTCTTTATTTAGGTTTTTCTTATTTGCATGTTCATATGTTTCAACCGAGGATTAGCCATCCATCATTTCAACAATGGCCAGAACCACCAACTCCACCACCATGAGTCCACCACAATCCACTACATGCACCAATAGCCGACCCAACAGATTGTTCGATGATTTTAACAAATGCGGATGGTTGCACAAGAGACTTGATATCTTCTTTCTTCTCAAGACAAGATATATAGTGTTGCATGCACACTCGTCGTCATATCGTCTCAAGGGTCTCAAGGAAATGCTTCGAAAAAGCATTTATAGAAAGCCCTACTTGTTTGGGGATAATTAATGCAATTCATTTCTACCTTTCACAGAATCACAACATTTGCGTAATTCATTCATACCTTTGATTTTTTAGCAAATTCATCCCTACCTTCTTAATTCCTTACCAAAATCATCCCCACCTTCTGCTAACCGTACCATTATCTAATCCAATTAAAAACTCATATTTACTTATTGTTGAGGACAATTTTGTCCTCTAGCCTTTTATCTGATATCCGTAAGAACCACTCTCTCTCTCTCTCTCTCTCTCTCTCTCTCTCTCTCTCTCTCTTTCCCTTCAGTTCAAGATTTATCAGTACTGATTTCACATTTACTAAAAGAATTTCACCCAAAGTTTGTTTTTCATGGAAAAGTCCTTCCATGAAGCTTGGCTCTTCAGTGGTGTAATTACTGGTTGTACCATTTGAAGAAAATTTCTGAAACTGATTTACTTCGTTAAAAGGAAAATGAGAAATCCCATCGAGAGATGGTTGATTTTTCAAAGGTTTAATTACGCAAATATAGTGAAAGGTAGGGACGAATCGCACCAATTAACCGATTGTTTGATTACAGCTTCACGAAATTTTATTTAAATAAGGTAAAATACTCTACGAGTATATTACTAGCATTCTGCACGTACAATATATATTAAGAAACAGTATCAATTATCTTGTCAAGTATACACCTGTTTTATTGTCAACACTAACACTGATGTTCCATGTACATCTATAGTTGTCAACCCGTTTATAAATAATTGTTTATAAATATTTATTTATAAATAGCAACGCGACAACATTTCGTTAGTCTATTTTTTTGAAAAGTCAAAAAATGATTAAGGGAATCTTTGACCAATCAAAATTGTTGACTTTTCAAAAAAATTGTCCAATGAGATGTTACCACATAACTGTCTATAAACAAAATTTTATAAACAATCTTGCCAAACACATTGGTAGTCCGGGATTTTAAGGCAAAACAGAAAACAAGTAAAAAAATATCATCATAGGATAAAAAAGCCTTTTCATGCCTTCTAAGAAAAATGATTAAAAAAGTTCTAAGGTTAGAGACAACCTTTTGTTCAATCCTCGGGCACAGAAAGGCTCTCGTAGAAGAGAATATACCCATGATCTGTATTACTGGAGTATTCTTGAGCTGATCCGAAAAATGTCTGGACAGCAGATTCATCAATCATCTCCACGTTTTCATCGTCAAAGAACAGCCAGTGGTTGTGGCTTTTGACAAGACTAACGTAATGTCCATGGTTTGGGCCGCTCCCGACATGAACTACCACAGCAAACAGAGAGTACTCAGAGTCGGTATCTTCCATAGTATTGCTCAGTTTCATCTCCAGAGGGAACACAACACGGTATGACAACTTTTTGCATCGACCAAGTTCCATGTACTTGAAACGCTTAAGATGAATGACCAGGATATGTGGCGGTTTCTTTATCTTCATCCTCTTTTGGGCTTCTTGCAAACTGCATTACGGTAAGAAAATAAATTAAACTTTCTGTTTTGACGTTAATGATTGATATTATGAATGTACAGAGACACCTGCCTACAGCATTTATCGCAGAAGAATTTATCCTCAGCATTCAGGGTCTCGGTAGAACTGAAGTTCTTGAGACAGCTAGTAATTGAACTGTTTTGTTCAATATCAAGGCTTAAATCTAAGAATGTCTCGTCCCTTGCTGTAACTGTCTCACACCTAAGACACCTAGTCTCATTTGTGAGAATGCCCTGTATTTGGGTGAAAATCGAGATCAACAGATGAGAAGCTAGTCAAACAAGCGAACATTAGACAACCTCAGAGCATCAGAAATTACCAAATGATTAAGATATATTAACAAGTTCAATAATTTAGGCTCTGTTCAGCAATACTCTAACAATTATAAATTGGTTAACTTTTGTTTTTGAAGTAGAATGTTGTTAAAAAGTGAAGAGGGAAAATGTATGTAGTTAAAAAGTGGTTTGGGAAATGTGTTGTTTATAAATTGTAATGATTGCGTTAAAGAACAAATGTTTAGGCTCATATTACACTGTTAACCAACTTTCAAAACATTGAACTGGCTAAACACAACAGGCTTATAAAAAATAGAAACGAGAAAATAGAATAATTTTTACAAATTACTTTAATAGAACTTGGCAACTTGCAATAAGTTACCTGAAAATTCTTGTGCACCAAAGTAACCAATGGTTCCTTCTTAAAACCATTAACCTGAGCATTATTGAGCCCATTTGCAACAAGCTCAGCAGATGAAGTTTGTGGCAAGCTTGTCACTTTGTGGGATTCTTTCTCCAGTATGTCAACGAGTTCATTTAGTAAAAAGTTCAAAAATTCATGGGCATCCTGCACAACAGCATGAACATCGCATCACTCGAATCTATTTTTGATCTTCAAAATCACAATAAATATGCATACTTAGTAAACTCAGCATTCTATCTTGGATTGACCCAACGATATAGAGATGGAGAATAAACAATAATACAACAGCATCTGCAGTTTCTCTCTGATACTAGTGACCAACAGACATTTTTAAATGAATCTCGTCCCAGAAATATACGACAATTTTTTTTTTTTTTTTAAAAAAGAGAGAAATATCCAGAAGAAAGGATAAAGGATAATGCTATTCGTTAATCTGACTAGCCGAGCTGTATGCTAGCAAACCCATGTAAGAGATGTGAGATGTTGCATAGTCTCTACTGAGTACAAGATACATTACGAATGAGAGATGGAGAGATAATATATCCAAATGAATGATATATTCACTAAAAAAAAAAATAAACTGGCACTGAAAAATATTTAAGCACAAGGAGACATTTACAGAATTATCACTCCTGCAACAATAGGACGTGAATACAAGATAATTAAATGACTAGGGTATACTTCCATTTTCGGCTTTGGCATGAAATTTGAGCTCCGAAAAGTTTTAATAATAAAAACTTTCAGTCAAATCTGGAGGGTAATCCTGACTAGTGAATGTATGTTTCAACCTTTTCTTAACCCTCCTCTCCCATTGCAACCTAACTACCTACTTGAATTTCAATAACACATTCCCTCTGACCCTTTTGGTCTTCTTCTTTGATATTGCAAATAATTAAGAAACACATTAAATGCTGTATAATTTATATTTCCTACTTAAATTTCCTAATAACTCCCATCCAGCCAAGGTAATTATAGCTGCGCACATAGAGTAAATTTTTGCCATTTTATATTAATGAAGGGTTTTTTTGGTATCAAGAGAATACCGCCTATTGATTTGAATTCGAATTGGTAAAAAGAGAAATTTCAGGGTAAAAGATATAGTAACTTGGAAGAACATATTTGGACGGAGGGAAAAGCAATAATGTTATGCCTGGAAAGGTGTTCCATTATTTTTAATAGAAAAACGATTTTTGATTTGATAGAAGTTTTGATGATGCATATAACATGTCCATATATTAGCAAATGATGGATTGGACTTTGCACTGCCAATAACAAATAGAAAACAAACCATAATTTACCTGATGCATATATCCACGGAAAAGCTCATTTTGTTTTCTCACTCTTTGAACAAAGCGTTTTGGAGCTATTACACCTGTTTTCTTCTTCTGTGAACTAATCTGTATAAATAACAACAGGTTGGTGCCTTCAACATCTCATGGAAATGGTACGTTGAACATGCATGTTAATAATCTTCAGTCTTCACTACCAAATCAACAATGTAATTTTGTGTAACACACAATGTTATGACAAGCCTAATGTTTGTAAATATCAAAATTTTCCAAACTACATTTTAACCACGCACATTTTTCGAAATCACTTTTCAACCGCACATTTTACCTCAAAAAACTCAAATTCCTTATTTATAAACAAAAATTAACCGCCAAACAGAGGCTTAGTTAAGTAAATCTATTCATGCCATTAAAAACTTAATAGACAGATTTAGACAGGTCATGAAAATTATTGCAACAATTGTTGCTATATACAAGACGTGGTGTGTAACCATGGGTAAAGAAAAGCCAAGGGCTGCATACAGACTGAACATTACGTGTATAATCTCGATGAAGTCTTCCACCAAGCAAGCAACTGGATTCATATAATAAGTTTCCAAAAGCATAAAAATTATTTAAACTTCATGGCAGTTTATTTGCAAAATCTATCATCTTCCACATGTTGGAAGGATGACATGTGACCCCCAATTGTACTTATTGCTCGTTTGGTAAAGCAAAAAATTTCACTCAACTTTTCAAACTTAGTCTCAACTATCCATTCTTAGTCAAGCCCACAATTTTTGGCATTTCAAACATTTTTAAACTACGCACCCATCAAAAAACCACAAAATCAAAACTCTTTACATTACCAAGCAGACTTAATATCCATATTAAACAGACATGGTAGGACTATTGCCAAACACCCCCAGCCCCGGCGCCCCCAATTGAGTCTAGGTGGAGACTTGAAAAACCACTTAGGCTCAGACGGTGTTATAATCTTGTGCTCCATAGTAAATTAGTACATAGTTTTATTGCCACCATGGTTATCAATTATGAAATGTATTACCTGTGAGAACAATTCTGCTAGACATGTTAAGAGATTCTCATCTCCTTCACCAGAATTTTTGTTGCTTGAATAATACCCTAGCAGTTGTTCACGAAATGGTACACAGAAGTAAAGAGCCTATAAAACACAATGACATTATTGAATTAGCATCATTAGCATCTAATGAATCAAAGAAGTGCTCAGCACAATAACATAGAAGCCTAGTTCTTACCTTGTAAAATTAATTTGATCACACATATACTCCCTTATTTAGGCATGCGACTTTCTAGTCTGGAAGAAACTTGAAAGAAATTGATTTTCATTTGAAAATCATTTTACAGTTTCAACTTTAGTGTTTGTAAAATAATTTTCTTAACCAGTGGCATTATGCCGAGTAGAGTCAATACAGTAGAAATGGCAAAATTGGTGAGTGGCACAGTGCTGCTAAGGGCCTAGGCAGAGGTCAAGCAAGCAGTTGGAAAATGACCAGCTTCTAAATGCAAACCCGTCATTTTGCTTTGAATGTGGAATTAATATTTTGTAAATTCTAAACAGAGAAAAACACCAAATCTACCAGAAATTATCAGCTTGTGCACAAACAAATGAATCCATCTAAAATTTTGTAGCAAAATTTTACAGTTGAACTTCACTCGGCCATCAGCATAGCGAACCATTTTCCTTTTCCATGGCCACACAAAAAGAACAGCAATAGAAGTCAGTAAGTCACAAGATCACTATTTTACACCAAACAGAGAGACCCATCTAAATACTGCCCAGGAACACCCAGGAAAAAATAAAATAATAATAATAATAATAATAATAATAGCAATTAAATAGCTCTCCCATGGTAGTTCAGTGAAGAACTCACCATTTTTTTCGTTTCTGTGAACAGAATAAACAACTCTATAGAAAGTCAATCAACCCACAGACCAAAACCTTGTTACACGATTCTAAGACGCAAATCCGATTATACTCTTCAAAATCATTAAAATCCCAAATTAGGAAGAAAAAAAAAATTGAATCACAAACCCACAAATCAAATACCATAAAATAAATCTGCAATTGATACTACTGCACATATTTAACAAAGATAAATTTTAAACATATCTAGCTAGCTACCTGGAGGACGCTGTTGCAATAGCAAGTGTTTCCGAAGTTCTCGAGGCCAAAATAGCGTTCTCCTTCGGGAAAATGGTCGCCAAGAGCTTTCTCTAGCTTGGAACCCGCCACACCCATAGTGAGTGTGACACCTTCCACCATATACCAGAACTCCTCTATCCCTGTAATCCGATCACTTTGTATACTCTTGAATTTTTCATCAATTAATAATACTAGCTTATAGCTTAGATTTCTGCTGAAGAATATTGCTAGCACATTTAGGAAATTTGTGATGTATCAAGTTGTTTATGGAAGCCTGTTGTTGTGTTGACTCTTCTTCTGGTATGGTAGAGGTAGCATTTGTGCCTTGCTCGGTCGCTTCGCCTTGTCTTGCGAGGTTGTGTACTTACATATGAAAATCGCATTTTGATACCAAGCGATTTACTGGAAATTGTTCAGTTTTTCACAACTAGTTGTCTACCCACGAATATATAATTTTTAAGGCATAATTTTAAAAATATCTTATTCATTCATATTAAATAAAAAAACATAATTTCAATAAAAATGTTATTGAATTTGAAACTTTAAAAAAGATAAAACTATTCAAAATAAAAAATGCTACATGTACACTAAATACTGCGCCACTCAAAGTTTGACATTCATTTAAATTTTTTATATAATTTTTTTTTTACTTAATTTACGTTTTTCTCTGAAGATTTGCGGACCTTATCATCTATTTTTCTTTTAATATGTTATAATTTTTTATTGACTATTTGTTTTTAATATGTTTCTTACATATATTTTATTTGAAATCCAATATATTAATTAATAGATTTTATTTTCCCTTATTTTTTAAACATGCTAATTTTTGTCAAAGTGATGAAATGATTAAGCCTCCGTTTGATAATAATGTTTGGTTTATAAATTTGTTTATTTATGATTTTGAGATAAAAAGTAGTGGCTGAAAATTGGAGAGAGAATGTGTGGTTAAAAAGTTGATAGAAAACAATTAATTATTTTATAACATGCGTATTGAAGATCCTACTAATTTATTGACATATTAGGAAGTAAAATTTCAATAATTTTATTTATTTATTTTCAAAAACTATTAATTCATTTTTTTCATTTTTAACTTAACAAATTTATATAGCATATATTTATTTATTTTAAAATATATTAATTCAAGATTTTCATTTTCAATGTAACACATTTATATAAATATGATATGAAATTTATTTATATTCAAATATATTAATCCGATTTTTTCATTACCTACATAATACATGTTATTGAATTGAAACTTTAAAAAAAAAAAAACAAAAAAAACAAGACTAATAAAAATAAAAAAATTATGAATGTACACTCAGTGTACCACCCCACTTAAAGTTTGACACTTAATTAAATTTTTTATATAAAATTTCTTTTGACTTTTATTTACGTTTTTCTCTAAAAATTTGTCCACCTGATCACTTATTTTCCCATTGGTGAGATCGTTTCCAAAAAGGAGCCCAATGAATCACCAGTAAAGGCCCAACGGGCCCAAGCCCATGACCAAAACTTAAGGCATCCCTCTGGGCCGGCTGCCGAGGTGGAAAATCACACGAACTTTTATTATCCGAACTGGTTTATAACAAGTCGAGGTGCCCCATAACAACACTTCGGGTAGATGATGGGACAACGGATAGTGTCGTAACAAATGCCTTTCCCCAGTTGACTGTAGCTTGATAAGACGTTGCCTTTATAGAAGATGTGACAGGCGTCTATCCCCTACCAAACGTAGTAATGATTACTTCAAAAAAGTTGTTCCACCTCTCCAATAGCTAGGGTAAAGACATGTGTAAAGTCTACCACATGTCGTCATCTTAAGACCAAAACTTCTCAAATAAATAGAACACTCTCACCTCAAAATGGGGGTTGGTAATTGAATACTCTAGCACAATATATAAAATCTCACTCCTTTTCTCTCTTTTACACATTTACATTTCCCGCACCCAATATATATTTACTTGAAATGAGTACTGACTTTGGCATCGGAGTGCAAACGGGAGCCACCTTGGCCCCCTTTGTAAACTGATTGTTTTTCATAGTGCGCAGAAGATCCACGTGTTCAAGAGGGAGGAGCTGAGACGTGTTGGTCCAAAGTCCAGCCGAATTTTGTGGTCAACATTTTGGCGCCGTATGTGGGAAACCACACTTCTAACCATGAAATCACGTGGCAAAAAGCAATACAAAACCTTAAAAATGTTTAAAACTTTGAAATATAAGTTTGTTAAACTTGAAAAAGGCTTAAAACTTTGAAACATAAGTTTGTTAACCATGAAAAATGCTTAAAACTTTGAAACATAAGTTTGATAACCTTGAAAGAGGCTAAAAACCTTGAAATACAAGTTCACGAATTGCTATAGACATGAATGAAAGTGATAACGATGTCAACCCTCAGAGACCTCTTGAGGACGTAAATGAGGAGGTGGCTCAACCTAACCCTCCACGCCGGCACCAAAATCGTTACATGATGCGATACATGACGCGCATGGCGGCCCAAATGTTGGAAATGTAAAAACAGCAGATAGAGCAAACCACTGCGATGAATGCCTATATGGCTAGGGGATACGTTATAAACGAACCTGTGATGCCCCCGCAATACTCGCAGCCAAATTACTCACCATTTGATGCGGCCACTGCCTCGTATTATTACCAAGATCCGCAGGCTTATGAGGAGGTGGAATATGTTCCTTTCGGCGAAGAGGACCCGATGCATGAAGCACCAAGAGAACGAGGTCAACCACCTAGCAACCATGGGGAGGCCTCGCCCTCAAAGTCTGGCAGTGTTTTTAGCCGTATAGGGGGCCTATTCAGGGGCAAACAAGGAGGTCTAAATGAACCGGTCGACCTATTGCGGCTGTGCCTAGAAATAGGCGGGAGAGACGGGCTGAAGAAGCCCTTTCACGAAGCCAAAAGCCTAAAGATAGATACGACAAGGGGCGGGAAAATTGAGCCCCACGCGTGAGCCTAGGAATAGGCGAGAGAGAAGAACAGAAGCAGCTTGGAACCCAACTCAAGGAGGCCTTCCGACCTTTCAGAGACCAAACTACGGCCGAGTTTTTCCACCACAGGGGCAGGATTACCTTTAGCAGCCCTATGACCAATATCATGACGCAATGAATTTCGACCATGGTGAGAACAGCGAATTGCCATCATATGAACTAGATGATGAAGAGGAAATAAGCTCCTTTACGGAGGGCATCCGAAAGTGTCTGGTGTCCCACGACTTTGAAATTCCAGAAATAACAAAGTACTCGGGCAGAGGTGACCCTGATGATCACTTGTTGAATTATCGTGCCATCATGGAAATAGCTGGAGCCACTCCGGCACTGAAGTGCAAAGCCTTCGCTTTAACACTTGAGGGAAGTACAATACGATGGTCTAAAAAACTCCCTCCTGGTAGCATCTACAATTGGAGAGATTTGAAGGCAGCCTTAAAAAATGGCTTTATTTCCTCTAGGCCTGGCCAGCTCCCACTCCAACGCCTTTAGGATTTAAGACAAGGAAGGGTGGAGTCTTTGAAAAGCTACCTAGCTAAGTTTACAGAAGAAATTCACATTTGTGAAAACATCACCGAGGCGGAGATGTTTTCTGCTTTAATAGGAGGCCTAGACATGACAAGCATGTTTTGAAGGGATGTCCGAAGCAGAAAGCCAAGGGATTACAACGCCCTGGTAGATCTGATAAAGGAGGAGATTGTCTCAGAAGAGATGGCTAGGGCCAGAGATAACCATCCTCAAGGGAGATACAATATTGAGTACCCAATGAAATGAACCAGAGGAAAAGGGGTAATAAGGATAGGTTCGGCAGTAACCGAGGTGGTGCGCCACGTCCATTTTCGGGAACTGGATCCAGTTATGAGGCAGAGATCATGGAGGCTATCCCCAATTTGCACTCCAATGCTCCTGCCCCAAATCCTCCCACGACCCATGGAAGGTAGCCGAAGTGGAAAACAGCCTATGATTGGGCCTACTGTGCATACCACAGGTATTATGGTCACACAACGGAGGATTGTAGGGAAATTCACATGTTGGCGGACGAAAAGGCACACAGAAGGAGGAGAAGTGATTTATCCCCTGACAAAGGAAAAACGCAAAGGCCAAGTAACCAAAAGTTCGATCGAGCTAATAGGCGAGCTCCATGGAAAAACCAACAAAAGAAAGGATTGACGGTCGTCAAAGAGACAGGGGCAAGGATCGGAATAACTCTCCGGCACATGTTAAAAATACAAGAGAACCACCTATGCCTACAAATGATCGGCCTATTCAAGAGATTGACACGATATTGGGAGGCCCCCATCCAGGTGGAAGCACCAATAACTCCCATAAACAGTATATCAGAGAGGTCAAGAAGCCCGCTAACGTGAATTATCACATCCGTTCACATCCTACAGGGATGTCCCGGACAAAATCTATCACGTTTACCCAGGATGACGCTATTGGGGTACATTTCCCGCATAATGACACGCTGGTTATCCAAGTAGTGGTGGCTCGGAATGGATTGTCACGGATGTTGGTGGATGATGGTGCCTCGATAAACGTGATTTATGGAGTAACTTTTGATAAGATGGGGATTAGTTCCCCACTTATTCCGGTCTCAGATCCAATATATGGATTCACTGGAGACAGCATAACCCCCAGAGGGTCCATAAGACTTATGACGGAAGTAGGGCAAGCTCCCACTCTCTCTAGAATACCCATGGAGTTCTTAATTGTGGACAAAATTTCCTCCTATCACGACTCAATTGGGAGACCAGGTCTTATTCACTTGGGGGCTACAACTCATACGAAGTATATTTGCATGAAATTCCCCACGGAGCATGGTGTAGCAACTGTCAGGGGGAGCCAAACTGAATCACGAGCCTGTTATACAAACGCTATTTGAAAATTTCAAGACCGGAGCTTAAACATGATTAGTGATGTGGCAATGGCCGAGGCTGTTCCAGACCCTGAAAGATTGGGTGAAGAGCCCTCAGAAAGTGAAGATATTACAATGTCTCCGAAAGAGGATCTAGCAGATCTGGACCCAAGAATGACCGGAGACAGTTGCTCTACCCCGATTAAAGGCTGGAATGCTTTTGTGTTGATCCACTTGATCCAATCAAGGAGTTGCAGATTGGATTAGATTCACCAGTTGAATGCAAAGATCAGCTGAAAAGCTTCTTGCTTGAAAATCTCGATGTATTCGAATGGAAACATGATGACATAATTGGAATTGATCCTAAAGTGGCATGTCACAGACTCCAACTTGACCCAAGAAGCCATGGGCACAGGTAGAAGAGGAGGCCGATGAGTTCGGATAAATATGAGGCCTTGAGAGAAGAGATGATGAAGCTATTGAAAAATGACTTCATTAGAGAGTCTCGGTATCCGAAGTGGGTGTCAAAACCCTGTTTTGGTTCCGAAGCAGAATGGAAAACTGAGAGTATGTATTGATTTTTCGAATTTAAACCAGGCATGTCCTAAAGATAGTTTCCCTCTGCCTCAAATTGATCAATTAGTCGATTCTACAGCAGGACATGAGATGCTGAGTTTTATGGATGCATACTCTGGGTACAACCAAATCCCCATGCATGAGTCGGATGAGGAGCACACCTCGTTCATCACGGATAGAGGGCTCTATTGTTATAAAGCCATGTCGTTTGATTTAAAAAATGTCGGGGCCACCGACCAAAGGTTGGTAAATCATATGTTTTCAGAACAGTTGGGAAGCACCATGGAAGTATATGTCAACAATATGCTGGTTAAAAGTATGGTTGCCACAGAGCATGTCCGCCATTTGTCAGAGGCCTTTGACATTTTGAGAAAATATCGGATGAAGCTCAACCCCGCGAAATGCGCTTTTGGGGTAGCATCTGGAAATTTTCTTGGATTCATGGTGAATAGGAGAGGGATTGAAGCAAATCCGGATAAAATCAAAGCTTTACTAGACACGCGCTCTCCTCGAAGCCCAAAAGAAGTGCAAAGCTTAACGGGAAGAATTGCGGCCTTAAGTCGATTCATTTCTAAGTCCACTGACAAATGTTTGCCATTTTTTAAGGTCTAGAAGGGAGGGAAACGGTTTCAATGGACCCCAGATTGTGAGCAAGCCTTGGCTGACCTGAAATCATTCCTGGGTCAGGCCACCCTACTGTCTAAACCAAAGGTCGACGAGCCTCTTTCCCTGTATTTAGTCGTGTCAAAGGAGGCTGTTAGCTCACTTTTGATCAGAGTGGAGAATGGGAATCAGCTTCCAGTGTATTATGTTAGAAAAGCCATGCTGGATGTAGAGACACAATACCCAGACATGGAAAAACTTGCTCTAGCACTGGTCACTGCGGCTCGCAAGCTCCCCCTACTTCCAGTCACACTCCATCCATGTTCTCACGAACTTTCCTATGAGACAGGTATTACAGAAACCAGATGTATCAGGAAGGTTAATGAAATGAGCGATAGAAATTAGCAAGTACGACCTGCATTATGTGCCTCAGACAGCTATAAAAGGTCAAGCATTAGCAGATTTCATAGTTGAGTTCACGCATCCGCCCGAGGTAGAGATGATTGATAACACAGATAATAGCCTTGGGTGGAAATTGTTCGTTGATGGGTCCTTAACTGAAGGAAGATCCGGGGCAGGGATACTGCTCGTGAGCCCGGAGGGACGCAAGCTGCATAGCGCGATTCGCTTTGGCTTTAAGTCCTCGAATAATATTGCAGAATATAAGGCGCTCCTAGCTAGATTAAGGCTTGCAAAAGCTCTAAAAATTAAGTCAGTGGTGGCGAGCAATGACTCGCAGCTTGTCATAAGCCAATTTGACGGACAGTTCTCTACCAAATAGCCAGCCATGATTGCATACTTGAAGAAAGTAAAGGACTTAGTTGCCCATTTCAAAAAAATTGAACTGGTTCATATTCCCAGAACTGAGAAGTCTAATGCGGATGCTTTGTTTAAACTAGCAAGCAGTAAAGATACCGAGCTCCTCAATTTGGTGCCAATTGAGCATCTGCCTATCTCTTCCATCGAAAAAGGAGCGGAGATTTTGGCAATAGAAGAAGAAGGTTCTTGCATGAATCCTATGTTGGCATACTTGAAGCATCAAACTCTACCAGACGAGCCTGAAGCAGCTCGGAAACTGCAAAGGTATGCCGCAAATTTCGTCCTCTTGGACGATTTGCTCTATAAACGGAGCTACACCTCTCATTTGCTGCGATGTGTTGGGCCGGAGGAAGGACAGTATATAATGAAAGAGACTCACTAGGGCATATGTGGCAACCACGTTGGAGCATTATCACTAGCTCGAAAAGCCCTTAAACAGAGATATTTTTGGCCAACTATGCGAAAGGATTCTCATAACTTCGTCCGCAAATGCGATAAATGTCAGAGACGTGCAACCATACCACATCAGCCGCATCACAAGCTGACTGTGGTAACCAGCCCCTGGCCTTTCGCGAAGTGGGGAGTTGATATTATTGGTCTTATGCCCCGAGGTACTGGTAACAACTGTTTCGCAATAGTGGCGATTGATTACTTCACCAAGTGGGTCGAGGTGAAGCCCCTGATGAGAATTACTAAAGCCAACACTACCAAGTTCATCTGGAAGAATATTATATGCAGGTTTGGAATACCGCACTCATTGGTTAGTGATAATGCAAAATAGTTCAAAAACAGAAGTATTGATGAATTGTGCGATGATTTGGGAATCAATAAATTATTTTCGTCTCCGCATCATCCACAAGCAAATGGGCGGGTGGAAGCCATGAACAAAACCATAAAAAATACCCTAAAGAGGAAGTTGGAATCAAAGAAGGGTACATGGGTAGATGAACTCCCATAGGTGTTATGGGCACTTCGGACTACCTCGCGCACTGTCACAGGGGAAATGCCTTTCTCCATGGCATATGGATCAGAGGCGGTATGTCCAGTTGAAATGGGGTGCCTTCTCTTCGTCAGATCCATTATGACGAGGCGGTAAATGAAGAAGCACAAAGGGCAAACTTGGATTTCCTCCTAGAAAAATGGAGTGACTCCCAAGTGGTGATGGCCAGGTACCAGGAAAAAATGGCCCGCTACTACAAAAAAAAGGGTAAAAGGTCGGCACTTTAACATTGGGGATTTGGCCCTTAAGAAAATCCTCCCTTCCACTCAAGAACTAGGAGTAGGGACTCTATGTCCTAATTGGGAGGGCCCTTATAAAGTCACTGTAGAGGTGGTACCCAGTACATATATGATCGAAGACCTAGCTGGGATTCCTTTGTGAAACCCCTGGAACACGGATCACCTTCGTAGCTATTTTCAATAAAATGAAGTTCCTCTTGAATGATTATAACGTCTCCACATAATTTAAATGAAAATTGAAGCGAGTTACGTTCAAAATTGCATCAAGTGCTCTTCGATAAACACGGTGGATGTTAAAAATGCTAAAATTATTTTTGTTCATAAGAAAGTACAACACTACCTATGGTAGTCAAGCAACAGTAAAATGATGATAATACTATACTTGAACTTCATCAAACAAGGGACTCTTATAAGCCCGGCTGCACTCACTGCGTCTTGGCTGAAAGTATTAAACCATTAGCAGCAGCTTGTTTAAACTAATAATCGTAAGAAGATAGAATCACAAGTGCTAAAAAGTATAACACGAATATGGTCAAGTATTCATCAAATCAGATCTAACCAGTAAACATGAATGTCTTAAGCTGCTTAGATCTGAGGGACTATCAAGTATATAATGCATTTAGAGATTTCACACTCTTACAAACAACGTCGTACAAAAAATTTGTGCACACAACTGTTGAACTTCACAAAATGATCAAAATATTGAGCTAATTAAATCATTACATTTACAATTCAAAATTTGAGAAATGTATCTAAAAAAAAAAAAACTAAAACTAAAAAACTAGCTACTACCACATTTATTGAAGGACATCTTTCGCAGAGTCTCCGCCTGGAACAATCTGGCAGGAGTCAGAAGGAACATCGGTAGGAGAGTCTTCCCCTGAATCTTGTGGCTCCGGGTATAAGGCCTCGATCTGGGAAATGTCCAAGCTTGGGAGAGCCTCTTTTACATCACCCCAAGTCCATCCTAGCCCTGATGTTCCCAAAGACCCTCTGCATAGCTTCATGCTCAGGGGTCTCCGCAAAAGTGTCCTTGAAATTTTGAACCGCCTCCGCCACTTTGCCCCCCATGACCTCCTCCACCATTGCTGTAATGGTACGCTCCAAGGCTTCAATAATTCTGGAGTCAATGTGTTTCTCTAGGGAGGCATAATCCTCCTCAGCCTTCTTCCTAGCCTCCACCTCCCTCTCCATTTTGGCGGTAACTTCTGCTACCTCAGCTGCTAGTTTGCCCTTCATAGAATTTGCTTCTACCAGGGCTTCAGCTGTGATGAACTGCGCGCAGTTGGAGTCGTCAAACTTCTTGCACAGAGTCACCACATCTGACTCAGAGGCACGGAGGTCATGCCTTAGCTTTTCATTATCCTCCTGAGGCGCTTTGCAAGGGCCCTATCTTCTGATGAAGATTTGCGGGCTATGGACAGTTGATCTTTAAGATCATTGATCTCTTTCAGCATGTTGTCTGCATGACGAAGTGCAGTCTCCGCATCTTTCTTGTCTCGCTGCGCTTCTATCACAGAAGATTCCACCTCATCTATGAGGGCCAGCGCTCTAGCATTCATGACTTTGGCAGCGAGTAGTTTCTGGGATGGGGTGGCACTGGAAGAAAAGGCGGACCAGCCCTCAGTCCAAAATTGTTCAGTGACCAAGGCAGCCCTAGCATGAGGGGAGCTAGGGGATTCGAACAGAGAGGGATCGAAAGTGACGTCCCTAGGAAGGACACTAGCCTTAATCTACTTTAGCTCTTCGGCCGTCGCAGGTGTCACTTCATAATCCACCCCCGGAATTGACACGGAAGGCTCATCCTCCAAGTCTCGAGCCTCCGGTGGTGGTGGTGCAGAGGTGGTATCCTTGCCCTTCCTGAGCCTCTTCAAAGGGGCGGGCTCATCCTCGGATATGGGCTCAGAAATGTCCTCGGATAGGGAAGATGGCAACAAAGCACTTTTAGAGTCTCTTTCCCTCTTAGAGCCACCACGATCCGACCTCTTCCCTTTCCCGTTATGGTGACCCCCTTGGGATTCGGCCCCTTTCTCCAAGTTTTTCTGCTAGGGGCCTACAGGTAGCAAGCTGGGGGAGGCAGTAACGCAAGAAGGGGACCTTCAAGCTAGGCAGTGGACACTTCGGATACCTCCTTTGCAACCCCCACTTGCAGGTTGGCAAGCACTGCTTTCTGCTTCCTCTCGACTTCGCTGTCGTGGCGAAAGGTAGGAGGGATCTTCTTGGACATAAGGCCCTTTAGAGAGATTTTAGGGAAACCCTTGGAACCTAGCAGGAAAGAAAGAAGAATGAGACTCTGAATGCCAATACAGAAGTTACAAAGACAATGAGAAAACTCTACTCACTCATGGCTCTCATAAGGGCGTGCTAGAAAAAGAGTTTGTTCTGTTGAATGACCTCCTGAAAAGTGCCCCGATAGGCAAACATGCGCCTTACTGCCTCTAAATCTGCGTCGGAGAGGAGGCAGGCAAAGGTAGACCATGTTATAAGCCAACAAAGGAAGAAAATAAATTAAGAGTGATGAGAAAAAATGAGAAGTAAATAACACACAACACTTAAAGACGCAAAGCAAAGACAAGACTCAATAGGGGAGGAAAGAGTTTGGGGAACGGTGATTTCCGGAGTGGGGTCCACGGGCGAGCTCTGCCACTTCCCCGCAACCCAGAACCACTGGTTTCTCCAATTCTTTATCGAAGAAGGATGACCAGTGATGATAGGAGGATATGAGCCTCTGGGGGACAGGTAGTATCAATCCTTGACATCCGACCTCACATCCTTATCCCTTCTAACAGATTTCTTCAGGGTGTATAAGGTGTGGATGATGTGCAACGAAATGGGGTAGTCAGGGTTGACCTCTTGCTACACCAACCAAGTACCCATAGCCTGAGTCTAGAAGTTCGGAGCCAACTGGTAAGGACACAAGTTGTAGCTCCTAAGCAGCACCCTGAAAAAAGGGTGTAGGGGCAGCCTCATCCCATAGGATAAAGCGTCATAGTACACTGCCACTTAACCCGGGGGAGGACTGCAGGGTCGTCAAGAAGGTGTGGGATGCACCAATCTGACCCCTTCCAGTATCTTGAATTTTGCCAAAGCACTTGCCAAATCAACGCCTCGAATTTCTGAGGTGATTTCACTACTTTCCCAGGACTCTGGGTTCGGATCAGGATCCACATGATACCCTGATACTTTGTTCACTAGGTCCACCCAACCTTCGACCTAGGCTATTTCCTCCTTAGATAGTCCTAGTTCTTCCCTATACGCTCTAAATGGAGCCCTAATACTTAAGCCCAGGTCCTGATGACTAGAAGAAGAGCCCACTGCCTCTTCTCTTCTCAAGTCCCTATCTCGCTTGCTTCGGAGTTCCCTCAAAGAGGCCTCCTCGTCATATGATAGGTGAGCCATGTAGGTCTGGTTCTTTTCTTCTTCACTGTCAGAATCATCCAAGTTAATTATACTGTCATATTTCTATTCCTCCTCTTAATCTGTTTCCTAAAGAAGCAAGAACTAAAAATCGATAAAGACAATGTGCAGAAACCTCTGACAGGAATCGCCATTGCCAACAGTTCCTGTGAACCCGTTCCCCTAACTCTTTCCTTTTTTTTCTTAAAAATAGGCCAGACTCACCAAGCGGAAAACAAAATGCAAAAAAAAGTTTTCAAACCCGCACTCGAAGATTAGAAATGAAAAAGTTTTGCACATGTAAAGGAAAATAAATTTACCTTAAAAAAATGAACGTTCGAGGTTGTGCACTTGAAAGGAAAAACGCGCCAATGGAAGGTGATGGACGGTGGAGACGATTTTTCGAGTGGAAAATCCTCAAGAAATGCTGAAGGCTTGCAAGGAAAGGAAGGATGCTACTATTTCTTTCGAAAAAGTTACTACGAAAATTCTGAGAAACTGGTAAAGGAGAAATGCTGGGATGAATGAGGCTTTATAGGGAACCCAATAGTCTCAAACCCTCGGTCTTTGAGCCGAATGATTGATGTGGATAACCCTCTACTCTTAGGGGAAGGGCTAATCAAATCACCATCTATAGAAGGAAGGGAAGAAACCATTGAGCTACCAAAGCTTGTACCACGCGCAGTAAGGTGTCCTCCTCCATCCTCTTCATATTTCTTGGAAATAGATACCGGAAGCCTCTTTGTATTAAATGTGCCGCCTAAAAGATATGCTAGCGTAATCCCAACTTTCGTCTGGAAGGGAAAGCAAGAGTAGAAGGTCGACTTTACCTTGAGTCCAAGCCTCACTAAAGAATGGCATTCCGAGCCGTAAGTTCATAGTGCTATGTAATGATTCCCAACCGATTGATTACATAATAATTATAAAACACTGGATATAACAAATAACGAAATTAGGGCAAAACTACAATCCTATGGCTATCTGCTTACGGAAAGTTACCAGAAAAAGACTAGTGTTTCGAACATATGGCAAATTCGATCTGCTCATAAATGACCACATTGGATTTGAGGGACTAGTGTTGAGACCGTGTCCAAAAAGAAGCCCGATGAATCACCAGTAGGGGCCCAACGGGCACAAGCCCATGACCAAAACTTAAGGCATCCCTCTGGGCAGGCTGCCGAGGTGGAAAATCACACCAACCTTTATTATCCGAACTGGTTTATAACAAGCCGAGGTGCCCCATAACAACACTTCGGGTAGATGATGGGACAACAGATGGTGTCAGTAACAAATGCCTTTCCCCAGTTGACTGTAGCTTGATAAGACGTTGCCTTTATAGAAATGTAGCAATAATTACTTCAAAAAATTTGTTCCACCTCTCCAATAGTTAGGGTAAAGACACGTGTAAAGTCTACCACATGTCGTCATCTTAAGACCAAAACTTCTCATATAAATAGAACACTCTCGCCTCAAAATGGGGGTTGGTTATTGAATACTCTAGCACAATATATAAAATCTCACTCCATTTTCTCTCTCGTACACATTTAAATTTCCCGCACCCAATATATATTTACTTGAAATGAGTACTGACTTTGGTATCGGAGTGCAAACGGGAGCCACCTCGGGCCCCTTTGCAAACTGATTATTTGTCATAGTGCGCAGGAGATCCACGTGTTCAAGAGAGAGGAGCTGAGACATATTGGTCCAAGGTCCAGCCAGATTTTGTAGTCAACACCCATTAATATGTTATAATTTTTAATTAACTTTATTTTTTAATATGTTACTTACATATATTTTATTCAAAATCCAATATATTAATTAATATATTTTATTTTTCCTTGTTCTTTAAAGATACCAATTTTTGTCAAAATGATGAAATGATTAAATTTTCTACCAATTTATCATTGGTGGTAAAAAGCTGAAAGCAAATAATTAATTGTTTTTGTAATATACTTATTGAAAAACCTACTCATTTATTGAGATATTAGGAAGTAACACTTCAATGATTTTATTCATTTATTTTCAAAATATATTGATTCAAAATTTTCATTTCTAACTTAACAAATTTATATAGCATGCATTTATTATTTTCAAATATATTTATCCAAAATTTTAATTTTCAATGTAACACATTTATATAGATATGACATTTATTTATATTCAAATATATTAATACAATTTTTTTCATTTCCTACGTAACACATTTATATAGATATTACATTTATTTATGTTCAAATATATTAATCCAATTTTGTCGTTTCCTACATAACACATTTACATAGATATTACATTATTTATGTTCAAATATATTAATCTAATTTTTTCATTTTCAATTCAAAATATATTGATTCAAAATTTCATTTATAACTTAACAAATTTATATAGCATGCATTTATTTATTTATTTTCAAATATATTAATCCAAAATTTTAATTTCAATGTAACAAATTTATATAGATATTATATTTATTTATGTTCAAATATATTAATAAAATTTTTTCATTTCCTACGTAACACATTTACATATATATTATATTTATTTATGTTCAAATATATTAATCCAATTTTTACATTTCCTACATAACACATTTACATAGATATCACATTATTTATGTTCAAATATATTAATCTAATTTTTTCATTTTCAATGTAACACATTTACACATAGTACATTTATTACAACTCTTTTCTTTATATATATATATATATATATATGAGTAGAAGTGAGGAGATGAGAGATGATCATTAAATGCAAATTTCCCTCCAAAATGATTCTCTCTCCTCACTTCTACTTTTATATATAACTAGTTGTCTACCCGTGCGATGCACGGAATATATAATTTTTAAAATATCTTGATCTAATCATATCAGATAAAAAACATAATTTCAATACAAAATATTTTTTAATTTGAAACTTTAAAAAAGACAAAACTATTCAAAATAAATAAAAAAAAAAACTACATGTACACTAAGTATACCGCGTCACTCAAAATTTGGCACTCATTTAAATTTTTTATATAATTTTTTTTCTTTGAAAATTTGTCACCTCATCACCTATTTTCCTTTAAATATTTTATAATCTTTTATTAACTATATTTTTTAATGTGTTGCTTACATATATTTTATTTGAAATCCAATATATTAATTAATATATTTTATTTTTCCTTGTTTTTTAAACATGTCAATTTTTGTCAAAATAATGAAATGATTAAGCCTCCGTTTGGTAATAATGTTTGGTTTATAAACTTGTTTATTTATGATTTTGAGGTAAAAAGTAGTGATTGAAAATTGGAGGGAGAAAATATGTGTGGTTAAAAAGTTAATAAAAATAATTAATTATTTTTGTAATATGCGTATTGAAGAGCTTATTCATTTATTGACAACTTAGAGAGTAAAATTTCAATAATTTTATTTATTTATTTTCAAAATATATTAATTCAATTTTTTCATTTCTAATTTAACAAATTTATACACCATGACATTTATTTATTTTAAAATATATTAATTCAATTTATTCATTTCCTACATAACACATGTTATAGAATTTGAAACTTAATTAAAAAAAAAAAAAAAAAATCTGCATGTAAACTCAGTGTACCGCGCCACTCAAAGTTTGACACTTAATTAATTTTTTGGTATAAATTTCTTTTTACTTTTATTTACGTTTTTCTTTAAAAAATTTCCCACATTATCACCTATTTTCCTTTTAATATGTTAAAATTTTTAATTAACTTTATTTTTTAATATGTTGCTTACATATATTTTATTCGAAATCCAATATATACTAATTAATATATTTTATTTTTCCTTATTTTTTAAGCATACCAATTTGTGTCAAAATGATGAAATGATTAAATTTTCTAACAATTTATCATTGGTGGCAAAAAATTGATAGCAAATAATTAATTAATTTTGTAATATAATTATTGAAGAACCTACTCATTTATTGACATATTAAAAAGTAAAACTTTAATGATTTTATTTATTTATTTTCAAAATATATTGATGCAAAATCATCATTTCTAACTTAACAAATTTATATAGCATGTATTTTTTATTTTCAAATATATTAATCCAAAATTTTCATTTTCAATTTAACACATTTACATAGATATGACATTTATTTATATTCAAATATATTAATACAATTTTTTCATTTCATACATAACACATTTACATAGATATCACATTTATTTATATTCAAATATATTAATCCAAGTTTTTCATTTTCTACATAACACATTTACGTAGGTATCACATTATTTATGTTCAAATATATTAATCTGATTTTTTCATTTTCAATATAATACATTTACACATAGTATATTTATTACAAATCTTACTAAATATGTAATAAATAATAAACTTTCCTACAAAAATATTTCTCTTTTCTTTATTTATTTTTATGTATTTTTTTATACATAAAAGTAGAAATGAGGAGAGAGACTCATTAAATGCATTTTTCCCTCCAAAATGGCTCTCTCTCCTCACTTCTACTTTTATATATACTAGTGAATCATCCCGTGCGATGCACGGGAAGAAACTTCTAAATAAAAATAATCCTATTCGAAATTAAATGAATTCTTAAACAAAGTAAATAACATTCACAAATAAGAGATAAGTTCATCATTTATTAGTTTCATGTATAAATATCAACCTTTTAGGGAGAAGTCATACATGCGAAAATGATTGTGCCTGACTCTTATTGATAGTCATGGCATATGACACCATCAATGAAAATTGTTTTTTTTAAAATCTAATAAGTATCATAAAATTTGAATGGCTCAACGATATTCTTGGAATAAAGAACATGTATCCTGCATTACTGTCAGATAGAATTTGACCTTATATAATATGATCTTCAAGTTTTGTAACGATTATTCACTATCTCCTCGAACCAAAAATTCGTCTTGCAAAATGAACACTTAAATGTAGGATCTCCAGTGTTCATGTACTCTGAACATTCAAACAATAGATGAAAAAGTTAATAATAGAGATCATTCATATAAAAGATAAAATTCAATATTTTGACCATTGACAATGAAAAACAACATGTATAATAATAATAATAATAATAATAATAATAATAATAATAATAATAATAATAATAATAATAATAATAATAATAATAATAATAATAATAATAATAAATTGCGAGGTTGACAAAGATATTGCATCAAATTTATGATATTTTAGGTTTTCATTATTTATACAACGTTATTATTTTCTGATTGAAATTATAATTTAATATTGATCATCTCAATTTTTAGTTAAGTAAATTGGGAGATAATTTATATATTATTGTGAAAAAATATCATAAAATTTGAATTAAAATATAGCAAAGAATATCTTGGCATGGTTAATTACTTTTTGAAATTTTAAAATTAACAGTTAGGACAAAAACTATTAATAACTATATCATTTCAAACAATATAGATAAATTTGTTAACCGTTAATGTTAAAAAATGTGATATGAGATTTTTTGGAATAAAAAATTAATTAAGAATTAAATGTAATTGTCATTGAAATAATTTTGATAAATAATGCAACATAGGAAAGAACTTTAATATGTATATGTAATAAATAACTTAAAAATAGGATTTAGTTATAAAAGTTTCAATACAACGTGATTTATAAAAATACGAATGTGTATAAATTTTAGATATAATTTTAATTGAGAATTTAACATTGGATCTGTATGACTGAACCAAATATTTATCCATAAAATTAAGACCAATAAAATATCACAATTATTATAAGAAATTAATTACGTATTAAATGTAATTATCTATAAAAATATTTAATAATTTAATAATACGCTATAAAAAAAGCTCCAATTTTCAGATGTACTAAATAACTAAAATAAGATTATTTTTATAAAAAAATACTATATGCATGATGTGATTTATAATTTAGTACTCCCTCCGTCCCATAAAGATAGTCCTCTACTCATTTTCACACAGATTAAGGACAAAATGGAATATAAAATATTAATTTCACTTTTAAAAAATAAAGTAGACTATCTTTTTGAGACGGACAAAAAAGAAATAGTGGACTATCTTTGTAGGACAGAGAGAGTATTATCTAGTAATAAAATTTCAATATAATTTTTAACTGAAAATTTTACTTTAGATTTTTATAAATGAACACAAATATTTATTTGTAAGATTGAAAACGTTAGAAGAACACATTTTTTTTTTATGGAAAGAGAGGTTTTGACACAAAAAATCAAATATAAATAAGTAAAACCAAACAAATTATCGTTCTTATATCATAAAAAATAAAAAACAACTTTTCGATAAAAGCAAATTTAAAAAAATAATAATTATAGTTTCTTATTTTTATTATTTTTTATACATTGTGATATACAAGTTCATCAAATATATATACTGACCCATGAATAATATGTTTTTTCTTCACTCAACGGTCGAAACCATTAACATATCTATCAAACCCAAAACTATTCTAAATAGCCCAACATTAGTTAACATTTATTACAATCCCAACAGAGAAATCTAGAACATAATATAAATAGACTATTAACAAATCCTCTTATTAGTCTAAAATAATTTTGCATTCTATATTGTTTTTGAAGCTTTCTCTACAATATTATTGTTTTAATATTTTTTCTTTTTTGTTAGAAACCAAAATTTATGTTCAACGACTCAAAATATCACAGGTCTTAAAGAAAAGAGTAGTGTCAATCCTTTTTACTTTTTCAAAAAATAATTTACTATTTTTTATTTTCAACTGGTTTGTAATATTAATAACTAATAAGCATTACCACCGCACCAGAAATTTTGAATCATAAAACGTGATAAATAGAAGGTGGAGTGGAGCGGTCATGTTAAACAATACACATTTTTTCAAAAAATAACCCTTTAATTAAATCTTTTATTATTGTCTATATCTTCATAATAATTATATATAACAGAAATGAAAGAGGTTATATATAGGAAAATGAAGAAAAAAAAGATATATAAAACAAAAATGAATCAACAGATTTTGAAAAATGGGAAAAAAATGAAACAAATTTTGAAAAAGCGAAAAAGGGAAAAAAAGAAGAAGAAAATAACTGGCTTTCCAGTGTAATTAGGCGGCGGGAAATAGAAGTCATGTAAACACAACAAATATTGAAGACTGTAAGTAGACATTAGCGATTTTGAAAATAATAAATAAATATTGAAGGCCCAACTATTTTTGAAGTGAGTTTTGAAATTGATTATTGGATAGAGGATATAAGTAGTGTGAACATGATAAATATTGAAGTCCCCAAAAATTGGAAAAATAAATAAAGAAATAAATAAAATCTGCACATGGCACAAGAGTTTTGGAGGGAAACAATGAAGTTGACTGGGGTTGACTCAGCTACTTTTATATATTATATAGATAAAGATAAAGATAAAGACTAGTTGTCTACCCGTGCGATGCACGGAATATATAATTTTTAAATCATAATTTTAAAAACATTTTGATTCAATCATATCAAATAAAAAACATAATTTCAATACAAAATGTTATTGAATTTGAAACTTTAAAAAAGATAAAACTATTCAAAATAAAAAAAATGTTACATGTACATTTAGTATACCGCGCCACTCAAAATTTGACATTCATTTAAATTTTTTAAATAATTTTTTTAAAAACTTTTATTTACATTTTTCTCTGAAAATTTGCCCACTTCATCATCTATTTCCCTTTTAATAAGTTATAATTTATTATTAACTATATTTTTTAATGTGTTACTTAGATATATTTTATTTGAAATTCAATATATTAATTAATATATTTTATTTTTCCTTATTTTTTAAACATGTCAATTTTTATCAAAATAATGAAATAATTAAGCCTCCATTTGGTAATAATTTTTGTGATATGCTTATTGAAGAACCTACTCATTTATTGACATATTAGGAAGTAAAATTTCAATGATTTTATTTATTTATTTTCAAAATATATTAATTCAATTTTTAAATTTCTAACTTAACAAATTTATATAGCATATATTTATTTATTTTAAAATACATTAATCCAATTTTTTCATTTCCTCCATAACACATGTCATTGAGTTTAAAATTTTTTTTTTAAAAAAAAAACTAATCAAAATAAAAAATGGTGCACACACAGTGTACTGCACCATTCAAAGTTTGACATTTAATTAAATTTTTTATATTAAATTTCTTTTGACTTTTATTTACGTTTTTCTCTGAAAATTTGCCCACCTTATCACCTATTTTTCTTTTAATATGTTATAATTTTTAATTAACTTTATTTTTTAATATGTTGCTTACATATATTTTATTTTTCCTTATTTTTTAAACATACCAATTTTTGTCAAAATAATGAAAGGATTAAATTTTCTACCAACTTATCATTGGCGGTAAAAGGTTGATAGCAAATAATTAATTATTTTTGTAATATGCTTATTGAAGAACCTACTCATTTATTAACATATTAGGAAGTAAAATTTCAATGATTTTATTTATTTATTTTCAAAATGTATTAATTCAAATTTTCATTTTTAACTTAACAAATTTATATAGCACGTATTTATTTATTTATTTTCAAATATATTAATCCAAAATTTTCATTTTCAATATAACACATTTACATAGATATGACATTTATTTATATTCAAATATATTAATACAATTTTTTCATTTTCTATATAACACATTTAAATAGATATCACATTTATTTATGTTCATTTCCTACATAACACATTTACATAGATATCACATTATTTATATTTAAATATATTAATCTAATTTTTTCATTTCCAATGTAACACATTTACAAATATTACATTTACTACAACTCTTACTAAATATGTAATAAATAATAAATTTTCCTACAAAATCTTTATCTTTTCTATATTTATTTTATTCATTTATTTTCAAAATATATTAATTCAAAATTTTAATTTCTATGTTAGCAGATTTATATAGCATGTATTTATTTATTTTCAAATATATTAATCCAAAATTTTCATTTTCAATATAACACATTTATATAGATATGACATTTATTTATGTTCAAATATATTAATACAATTTTTTCATTTCCTACATAACACAATTAAATAGATATCACATTTATTTATGTTCAAATATATTAATCTAATTTTTTCATTTCCAATGTAATACATTTATACATAATATATTTATTATAACTCTTATTAAATATGTAATAAATAATAAATTTTCCTACAAAAGTCTTTATCTTTTATTTATTTATATATATATATAAGTAGAATTGAGGAGAGAGAATCATTAAATGCAAATTTCCCTCCAAAATGACTCTCTCTCCTCACTTCTACTTTTATATATATAAAGAATAAAGATAAAGACTAGTGAATCATCCCGTGCGATGCACGGGAAGAAACGTCTAAATAAAAATAATCCTATTCGAAATTAAACCAATCCTTAAACAAAATAAATAACATTCAAAAATAAGATATAAGTTCATCATTTATTAGTTTCATGTATAAACATCAACATTTTATGGAGAAGCGATCATACATGTGAAAATGATTGTACTTGACTCTTATTGATAGTCATGGCATATGACACCATCAATGAAAATTATTATTTTTTAAAAATCTAATAAGTATCCTAAAATTCGAATGGCTCAACGATATCCTTGGAATAAAGAACTTGTATCATGCATTACTGTCAGATAAAATTTGACCTTATAGAATATGATCGTCAAGTTTTGTAACGATTATTCACTATCTCCTCGAACCAAAAACTCACCTTGCAAAATGAACACTTAAATGTAGGATCTCCAATATTCATGTACTCTGAACATTTAAATAATAGATGAAAAAGTTAATAATAGAAATCATGCATATAAAAGATAAAATTCAATATTTTGACCATTGATAATGAAAAACAACATGTATAATAATAATAATAATAATAATAATAATAATAATAATAATAATAACAACAACAACAACAACATAGCCGTCACATAAATTCACACATAGTTTCCCGCCATTTTTACCTGCTATTTTAGGAAACTTTATAATTTTATTAATTATTTTAATAATTGAATTAGGAAACTTCAATTAATGCAAAATTAATTATAGGTGGCATATAATAAATGACTTATTGATTTGTAAAAAATAAAAAATCTATAAATAGATCAAATTGTATATTATTTTTATTATTTTGATAATTATTGTAATATTTTGAAGTAAAAAAAGATGCAATATGGGTGTCAAATTTAAGATCTTAACGAGAAGTTTAATACAAGCTAACAAATGAAAACAAACTCTAAATATATCATTCGTAAAATTGTCTCAAATAATAAATGTAAAAGCTTAATTTATACTTTTTACTTTTTCCAATATCCAATCTTTTTAATTTATCTCATTTAAATCATAAAATGATATCTATCTTTTCTTACATAACTTCAATTTGATATAAATGATTAATTTCATATATTTTTTCTTATCAAATTAAAAGAAATAATAGATATACAATCTTTCTAAGTAAATTCAATTAAAATATTTTAATTTTTACAACTTTAGATTTCGATAGTTTTTTTGGTAATTTTGAAATTAATTTTATAAATTTACTCATTTTGTTCATTTATCTATTTTTTAATTTTATAAATTTAAAAGAACATCAATTTAAAAATAGGATTTAGTTATAAAAATTTCAATACAACGTGATTTATAAAAATATGAATGTGTATAAATTTTAAATATAATTTTAATTGAGAATTTGACATTGGATCTGTATGACTGAATCAAATATTTATCCATAAAATTAAGACCAATAAAATATCACAATTATCATAAGAAATTAATTACGTATTAAATGTAATTATCTATAAAAATATTTAATAATTTAATAATTCGCTATAAAAAAGAGCTCCAATTTTTAGATGCACTAAATAACTAAAAATGAGATTATTTATAAAAAAACTATACGTATGATGTGATTTATAATTTTGTACTCCCTCCGTCCCATAAAGATAGTCTTCTACTCATTTTCACACAGATTAAGGACAAAAAGGAATATAAAATATTAATTTCACTCTAAAAAAATAAAATAAACTATCTTTTTGAGAATGACAAAAAAGAAATAGTGGACTATCTTTGTAGGACTTAGAGAGTATTATCTAGTAATAAAATTTTGACATAATTTTTAACTGAAAATTTTACTTTGGATTTATATAACTGAACACAAATATTTATTTGTAAGATTGAAAACGTTAGAAGAACACATTTTTTTTTATGAAAAGAGATATTTCGACAGAAAAAGCCAAATATAAATAAGTAAAATAAAACAAATTATCGTTCTTATATCATAAAAAATAAAAAACAACTTCTCGGTAAAAGCAAATTTAAAAAAAAAAAAAAAATTCTAGTTTCTTGTTTTTATTATTTTTTATACAATGTGATATACAATTTCATCAAATATATATACTGACCCATGAATATTATGTTTTTTCTTCACTCAACGACCGAAACCATTAACATATCTATCCAACCCAAAGTTATTCTAAATAGCCCAACATTAGCTAACACATTGCAACCCCAACAGAGAAATCCAGAACAAAATATAAATAGGCTATTAACAAATCCTTTTATTAGTTCAAAATAATTTTGCATTCTATATTGTTTTCGAAGCTTTCTATACAATATTATTGTTTTAATATTTTTTCTTTTTTGTCAGAAACCTAAATCTATGTTCAATGACTCAAAATATCACAGGTCTTAAAGAAAAGAGTAGTGCCAATCCTTTTTTACTTTTTCAAAAAATAATTTACAATTTTTTATTTTCAACTGGTTTGTAACATTAATAACTAATAAGTATTACCACCGCACCAGAAATTTTGAATCATAAAACGTGATAAATAGAAAGTGGAGTGGATGTGTCATGTTAAACAGTACACATTTTTTCAAAGAAATAACCCTTTAATTGAATCTTTTATTATTGTGTATATCTTCATAATAATTATATATAACAGAAATAAAAGAGGTTGTATATCGAAAAATGGAAGAAAAAAAAAGGATATAGAAAACAAAAATGAATAAACAAATTTTGAAAAATGGGAAAAAAATGAAACAAATTCTGAAAAAGCGAAAAATTACAAAAAAAACTGGTTTTCCAGTGTAATTAGGCGGCATGAAATAGAAACCATATAAACACAATAAATATTAAGAATGTAAGTAGACATCAGGGATTTTAAAAATAATAAATAAATATTGAAGACTCAATTATTTTTGAAGTGAGTTTTTAAGTTGATTATTGGATGAGAGATATGAGTAGTGTGAACATGATAAATATTGAAGTCCCCAAAAATTGGAAAAATAAATAAATAAATAAATAAAATCTGCACAAAGCACAAGAGTTTTGGAGGGAAACAGTGAAGTTGACTGTGGTTGACTCAGCTACTTTTATATATTATATAGATATATAAAGATAAAGATTTCAACCCGAATGCCTTGCGAATAATCTATATCTATACTCACCCTAGGTCATAATTGAAGTAGTGAAAGGGGAGGGTGAAAAAATTCAACCTCGTTCGTAGTTATCGTGTGAGGGTTCGATTCCTAAAAAGCGGAAAAAACTCTTGGCAAGCGGAGTTAAAGGGCAAACCATCAACCATACACCACTTGAAGCACATCCTGCGATTTACATCATTTATCGAGGCCCAGGACAGGACAAGGCAGGTGAGGGCCATTGAGGGTACGGTTCAACCTTTTTTATATCTATACTTCTATACTATATATTAAAGTAGAATAACCGTCATAAAAATTCGCTAGGGATGGCAATTTTGAACCGCTTGAACCGAAACCGCGATGAACCGAATCGAATGGTGGGAAAAAAAATCGAACCGATGGAGCGGTGAGGCGAGTATGGTTTTCTAATCTAATGACCCGATTTTCTGTGAGGCGGGTATGGGAATTGTTTCGATGCCCCGAACCGAACCGAATACCCGATTAAAAAAAATGATTTTTGGCTATATTTAAAACTTAAAAAAAGATCAAAATTAAAGTTTCTATTTAGGGCTAATTACACCCACTCATGTGTTTATATTTAAAAACTTTAAAATCAGTTAATTTTATACTATTTTGCTAAATAAGGTAAAATCTATAGTCCCAGACCACTGACCTTCTTTATCCTGGAAACGAGGCTCCGTCGTCGGAAATTGCCACTGCCGTTGTCGCCGCCAGAAAACTACAAATTTCACAAAAAGCTTGTCCTCTTCATCGTGAATCCAATGGCGCAAACTGTTTCTCGATCGGAGCACCCTACCGGTCAGAATTTGAGTTTAAAGCTCCGGTTGCAACTTTTAATTTCCGGCCAAATCCGCCATTTGGACTGCTGCAGCTTCCAGGCGAGTGTTCCCCGCTATTTATACGGCTCTTTCGGTGCCTTTAGATTGTCGGTTGATGGCCGAAGATCGGAGATTGAAAAAGTCAGGCTTCTTCTTCACAGGTTTGGTTACTGCCTCTGTCCAGTCACGACCACTTCTCTCAATCATCCTTCACCCCAGATTCTTCAGATTCTTGCTTCACCCCTTCCTTCACCATCTACCACCACAACTTGGCCGAAAATAATGGTTTTTAAATGTGTCAATCTCTTCCTCCTTCACTTCGGTCACCGTTTTCTTCTTGCTTAGTGGTCCTTCTCTGGATCTTTGCGGCTTCAATCTCTGGAGAATTATTTGGATCTTGCAAGCTGAAGGCGGTGGTGAAATTGATGATTTTGCAAGCTTCCTCTGTTTTTCTCTGTTGTGGTGGTGGTGGTGGTGGTGGAGGAGGAGGACCGGTGGTGGAGGTAGAGGTGGTGATGATATTGAGATGGTAATTAAAATTACAATTATATCTAGTTAAAAATCTGAATAAAGTTACAATTCTAATTAATCACAAATTGAAATAAAGTTTCAATTATATTTTCGACGGTGGTTCGACGATGGAGGTTGTGGTGGTTGATTATAATTAGGTGGTGATCGGTGGTGGATGTGGTCAGTGGTGGTGGTGGTGGTGGTGGTGGTAATTAATTGCAATTGTAGTTAAAATTACAATTGTAACTAATTACAAATTGAAATAAAGTTACAATTGTATTCCGACAGTGGTCCGACTATGGCGGTTGTGGCGGTGGCTGATCGGTGGTGGTGGTGGTGGTAATTAATTGTAAAATTGTAGTTAAAATTATAATTGTAACTAGTTACAAATTGAAATAAAGTTTCAATTATGTTTCCGACGGTGGTTCGACGACAACGGTTGTGGCGGTGGCTAATTACAAATTAGGTGGTGATCGGTGGTGGTGGTGGTGGTGGTAGTGGTGGTGATAATTAATTGCAATTGTAGTTCAAATTACAATCGTAACAAATTACAAATTGAAATAAAGTTACAATTGTATTTCTGATGGTGGTCCGACGATGACGGTTGTGGCGGTGGCTGATCCGTGGTGGCGGGGCCGGAGGCGGTGGTGGCTGGTGGTGATCGATGGTGGTGGTGGTGGTAGTAATTAATTTTAATTGTAGTTAAAATTACAATTGTAACTAATTACAAATTGAAATAAAGTTACAATTATGATTAGTTATAGAACCTGATTCTGATTTCAAAAAGAAAACCTGATTTTAAAAATTATTTTGATACTTGTGTAATTAATTAAAAGTTACATGATTTAAAAAAATTTCAAGCCTAAATATGTGTAATTGTGTACTTAACCCTTCTATTTAAAAGTCAATTAACCAAACCCACATGACCAAAGCCCCAATTCAAATTCATTAACCCTAGGTCTATAGTCATTTGAATATTTTATTCATTCATCTTCACTCCCTTAATCAATCTCTATTTCGATAGACGACAATTCTCCACAGGTTGTGCATTTAGAGTATTGTTGGTGAGTGTAAGTATAATTTTTTCAGATAATAGGGAGTTGAAAGGGAACTTTGTATATGGAGGGTTATACTAGTCGTTATGTTCTCAAATTGTCTTTAACATGAGAGTACTTGTTTGAGTAACTTGGTTCTCCTTTGATTGTTTAACGTGCTTTATTGTCAAGTTCTCTCTGCTAGTATATTCTTAGAAATATTTAGGTCACAGCTAAAGTTATCTTGTTTTACTATTCTTCAATGAATAGTTTGAAATTCATTGAAACTTATACTAAGTTGTTATACTAATATTGTTATGCTCGTAATATTATTTGCTAAATTCGAATTTTGAATTTGAGATATTGTTTTCGAAATATGCTTAGTATTGTCATGTTGTTTGTTTTTTTTTTTTTTAATAAACGACATTTTCAGTTGGACTTGTAAAAATTAATTTATATAAAAGTTGTTATTAAACGCATCAAACCGAGACACGAACCGAAATCGAACCAACCCGACTTATGCAGTTATGATATGAGCAAAAAATTGGTGGTTCGGTTATGATTTTGGACGAACCGACCTCAAACCGAACCGTTGCCATCACTAAAATTCACACATAATTTTCTAAATTTGAAATTTTTTGGAAAAAAAATAGTGTATTAAATATTTTAACAAATATTATGATGCATGTGTCATTAATGGCATTTTAACATAGGCATCCGTATTGTGCTATTAATTATTGTATTATTTTGAAGTCGAAAAATTAAAAAAATATATTAAATATACGAATTTTCGAAGTAAATTCAACTAAGTTGTGTTAATTTTTACAGCTTAAGATTTAAATACAACTAAGTTATGTTAATTTTTACAATTTAAGATTTCGATTAATTCATTCATCATTTTGACATTATTTTTATTTATTTACTGATTATGTTCATTGACTATTTTTTACTATAAAATTAAATAACTATAATATGCAAAATATATATTACAAATTTTAACAATTAGTTCATATAATTTTTATTAAGAAATTGAGCGTTAGACAATTTTTATTAAAATATTAAAATAATAATAATGTAATATTATGTATAAAGAAATTGACAATATAAAGAAACAAAAACAAATTAATGTAAAAATATTTATTAAAATTAATGATTTTTTTATGAAAACACTTGAAATCAATAATTAATGCTTAAAAAAATCAAAATATACCAAAAAAAGTCTATCGTACATCTCTTTTTGGGATGAATATAATAAAGAACAAAATATAAAAAGAAATACATCGGTCATATAGAGAATATGTGAGTTGATTCTTTCATATATATTGTATGAGCCTAATTTGATAGTTCAAAATTTTTTAAAATTTTTTTTTTTCAATTGAGCGTTAAATCCAGAAATCGAGTTGATGTGTTTGTAGTACAATCGCTATAACTCTTTAATTTTTAATACATTTTTTCTTTCTTCTTTCCAACCACACATTTATCAATAAAATATTATTACACATAAACTAAAAAAAATTCACAATTTTTTAACCACACATTCTCTTAAAAATCACTACTCATTTCAAATAAACTCTTTTTAAAAAATATCAAATACAAGCATTGACAAAAAAAACTCATTGCATATAAGGTTAACTATTGGTTGCTGGCTGCATTGGGTGCCGCGGGTGGTGGTGGCGGTCACGACGGTAGAGGTTGAAGGAGTTGCAGACGCGAGATAGGTGCGAAGCGAGAGGGCCGCTGATGGTGTATTCTTCAGGTGAGTGTGGCTACTGTAATTTTTCTTTTATATATATCTATAAATGTTTTGAATGGTGGTTGGAGATTGTAGGAGATGGAGATGGGCAGTGGCGGAACTAGCTATATGCTAGGGTCCGCCCAAAGCCCACTACGTTTTTTGAAAAAAAATAATGAGTAGCCTTTTTTTTTTTTAAGCCTAAATGCCCAAATATAATTCTTGCTCACCCCCAAGCCCACTAGATGTTGGATTCAGCAAGTTCAATTCCAATTTCAAATAAAATTTTTCCTTGTTGTGTATTTGTATGTCTACACACATGTATACTTGTTTAGAAAAATTTAATTACAAGCTTTAGTTTATCTCCAATTTTTATTATTTTGCAGTACTTGAGATTATTTTGAAGTAACTAGTAAGTATTAAGTTATCTTTGAATGTTGATCATTGATTAATTTGTTTAAGTTTAATTACAAAATTTGATTTATTTCTACTTCTGGTTCTTTTGGACAACACAATATTCCTTACAGATTTATTAGAATGTTTAAAAGCTCACACTTTTATTATTTTAATAAAAATATAATGTTGGATCATAAAGTATTCAAATGTCTCGCATGAAACTTCTGTTTTGAGTAAAAAATCAATGATTGAGAACGAAAGTACAATTGACATACTACAAAATAATACTCCATATTATGACGTGAACATGAAAAGCACATCCTCATATATGATTATTTAGTTGACAGCACAAGATGAGGTTTGAAAAGTAAATGTTGAAATGGAACCATTTCAACCTATATATCATTATGTAAGATTTGAGAATCAAAATCGTCAATTTCAATTTTCTTGCTTTGAAGGAAAAAAAAAATTCGGGGGCTGACCCGGGAGGGGGCCTCCCCCCTCCACGCCATATTTTTTTATCCCACTACATTTCAATTCCCTAGTTCCGCCCCTGGAGATGGGGACAGGAAACGAAGTTGGTCGAATTTATGGTGGGATGCGGTCGATGTTGAAGGGCAATGAAGTTTCAGACCACGACTGTTGGTTAGGGAATGATTTTGACTGGATATGGGGGAATGAAATGGTGGAGATGGTCACTGTAAATGGAGGATGTCGTTAATTTTGTGGGTGACGGCTTGTGATATGGGTCTGCCTGAAATTGAAATGCGTTGCAACAGTAGGTGGGGTTCTGTAACTTGTATGAGGTTGAATATGTGTGGTTTTTGAAGTTTGTATTACTGACTTATTTCCCAAGTTTAGATCTAATACCAAATTTGATGTATGTTCAATAGGGAAGAGAAGAGATGTAGAAATGTGAGAGGAGAAAAGGGAGAAGAGAAAAGGACGAAAATGAGAGAAAGACAGACGAAGAGGGAGAAGAACCCGGCAGCAGCCTCAACAATATTTTCATAATTTCATTCATCAACTTCTAGGTATGTCAACGAGCCGAGCCGAGGCTCGAGCTTTTTAGGACCGAGCTTTTTTTGGCCCGAGCCGAGCCAAAACTCGGCCAAAAAATTGAGGCTCGGCTCGAGCTTCATCGAGCCGGACCGGCCCGTTTTTTTCCGTTTTTTTTTACGGCGAATGAATATGTATTATATTTGTAATTACTTAAATGAATTATACACAATAAATGTAGTTAAAATATCAAACATAAAATTTAATAAAAAATTCAAATTTAAAAAAAAAAATTGCATATTTCAAATCAGATAAAAAATGTAGCAACTCGTGTTGCAGGCAGCTATAGCAGACACGGGCCATTTCTGGCCCCTTGTGGCTCGGCGGGCCACACGGGTCGGCCCCGGCTCGAGTCCAGTGAGCATTTTTGGGCTTGGCCCGAGCTTCGGCTCGAGCCGAGCTTAGCCTGAGCTTTTAACGAGCCGAGCTCGAGCTACCCGAGCCGACGAGCCGTTTTGACACGCCTATCAACTTCCCCTTTTCAATACAAATTACACTCATATAAATAGTAGTAAAATAAAAATAAATGTCAATGGGCTTGGCCAACCATATAAAAATTAGATAAGGCCCAAATAAACGGCCCAACAAAAGACCCAACAAGAAATCAACAAAAGGATCTCCGCATCAGTTTCGCCCATTTTTTCATCTATTTCACTACATACTCAAATCTAAATCATCCTATACCCTCAATGCACATATATTTTCATAAATCTATATTTAAATTTCAATGAGTTTTTGAATTATTCAAGTTTCCTCTAAATCCAAATCCACTTTTAAATCTAAATCGACATTTACAAAAAGTAGATATTAGAGTAATGAAATTTATTCTAACCTTGTTGATGATGAAGACCGGACGGCTTGTTGATCGATGATTTCAAAAAATTTCAAGTTTGTTCAGTTCTTTTTCTCTTCACACGGATAGTAGATCTTTCTCTTTCTCTCTCTAGACAGACGGGTTGGTCGTTGCTTGAAATGAATAAAGGTATAGTAGATTTTCAAAATTTTAAACCTCTTTTCTTTTTTCTTTTTTAACTCGTAAATTAGTCAATGAGTATTTTGAAAAAGGGGCTGGGTGACCCACCCAGCTATTGGCCACCATTTCCTCCTCGACTGAGTGGCACAAGCATGGTCTACATATCTATATATTATATAAAAGGAGCTAAGTCCAGCAAAAAATTCCCGCTCAAAGTTTCCCGCCCATCTACCAATAATTAAAAAAAAATCTTTTATCATCTATTTAATATCTATTTAATAGGAGAAGAGTGGGGAGAGAATTCCCTCCTAATGTTTCCCGCTCATTTCTCAGTCTTCTATATTTAAAAAAAAATGTTTAAATATATATTTTTAGATCAATTCAAATTTTAAAATGATGTCAGATGTTATTTTATTCTGATTCATTACCACATGGTGGGCCAGGTCAATAAACAAATCAGAAAACGAAGGTTTCACGCAACCCCTTTCACGCAACCAGATCTTTTTCTGTCTCGGTAATAACATCTGGCTTCCTTTGCACATTCAACCTCTCTCTTTTCCAGCTCTGTTTCACGCAACCAGACAACAGCGCTTCAATCCTTCAAAGTTCGGCCATTGACGACGCAGACTGCAAACCCGTCCCGTCGAGTCGCGTCTCCTCTCTCTCCTGCGGCCCTGCAGCTCGGTAATGGTTGATATCGATTTTGTGGTTTTGATTTTTGGGTTTTGTAATTTTTTGGTTTTGCAACGTAAATGACGACGGGATTGAAGAAGCACGGCTATGTGAGCGTCGGTCATGGCCGTATCGGAAAACACTGAGAGCATCCTAGAAGTCGCGGTAACGCCGGAGGAATTCACCACCATTTTCCGGAGGGGTTTAATGTGGTGGACGGGTTCAAAACCTGGCGGAAACAGCCCAGTTTATCGTGATCGAGGCACTCCCTTCAAATTTAAGCTAGGCCAAGGTATATATTTTCCTATTGTCTTTAAATACTGATAGATGTATTTAGGCATGTAGTACTTTTCATAGGCATACGGTGGGTTTTTGTGAATTGAAGATCCATCTTTTGCTAAAAAAAGTTGAGGCTTATTTGTGGCTAATACAATAGTACATTTTTTTTCATGGATACTTAATAGGCTAATAAATTATATTTTTATTTTCAGTTTCTGTTTATGTAGTTAACTTTGATAGATCTGTTATAGTTCGAGTTGAATTTTGATGATTTGTATATGGCTTAATTTATACGAATTTAATATGTTTACTATACTCTTTTCATATGCATTGTTAATGGATGCTGAAATTAATGGAAAATTGGGAGATAATCAAGTTTTACTTTTTCTGTCACTTTTAGATGCTGCACATGTGGAGAAAAGGCTAATAAATTATATATATATTTTAGTTTCTGTAGTTAACTTTGATAGATCTGTTATAGTTTGAGTTGAATTTCTGCTGATTTTCAGAGAGGTTAAGAACCTTAAGACTTTTTCCTCCCCCAGTGAATTCTTGAAGTCCACCAGAAATTGAATTGTTAGGTAGTGAAAGAACCTGAAGCATTGAAAAGTGACCTTGGGAGAGTTCCATTGAAGAAATTGTTGGAAAGATCAAGGGACTGGAGATGTTCAATGAAGCATAAATCTTCTGGGATTGTTCCTAGGTGTTTGGAATTTGGAAGGACTAGGCTAATGACTCGAAACATGCCTGGGACACAAGTTACACCAGTCCATAAACATGGTGTAACATTAGTGTAGTCTCAATTCTTAAGAACTGATAAAGGGTTGTTGAGAATAGAGTACTTGAAAGAAAGCAAAAGGGTTCCATCTAAGTTGAGGCCAAGTGCGAGAACCAAAAAGAGCATGGAAATATGTGAAAATGACTAATGCGTTTCATTTGACATTTTGCTGCAGGCTCTTGACTTTTTCGTTGTTTGTAATGGCTACTTCTCGACTAAAGCTTGATTCTATATACACATATGGGTGAGATTCTTTTGGGAGATGGTATGACTTACTCGAAGCTTTTAATGTTCATTTTGCACTACCTGTGTAAATGTTTTCTACTTTGTGGACTAACTGAAATTTCCTTGATTATAACTTGATCTATTTATTTTCTTGTGTTCAAAGGCTAAAGAGGCTGCAATTGCTGCATTGAAAAGGGCTCTCAGAGCGTTGAATACCCATCTTGCCTTGCCTCTAACATATACTTGAGTTGGTCATGGAATCATACATTGGCGGACATTATTATGTTGTAATTTCTTAAGATTTATTTTCCTGGCATTAACTTCTAATCTAATTTCTTTTTACAGTTGAAGAAGACTATGAGTGAATTTGACGAAATCCGGACTAAGCTAAACTCTACTTTAGAAACCAATGCAAATCTTAGAGGGTAAGAAGTCTTATTTATTTATTTCCACGTTTTTGGGTTTTTTTTTTTTTCTTTTTTTGTTTGTATTGTAATATCTCCTTCGTCTATTCCTGATTGTAACTTTCTTCAGTACAGTGTATTTGCTCATGAGCTATTTGAGGTTACTTAAAACGTGTTTTAACGCACAGTGCATACTACCGCACAGTGCCTCTGACTTTAACGCACCCCTCTCTCTCTCTTCCTCTCCCTCCCCAAACTCTCCTTCTTCCTCCTTCGACAACAAACCATGTTTTATCTCATTTTCAAAATTCAAACCATGGCCTTCTCATCGTTTCTCTCTGTCTATGTCGAAGGTTATTTCAATGTTTGACCAGAAGTATAGTTGTTCCGGCAAGAATGGAGTCGTTGGTGTCACTGGAGGTATGTTTCTTGCTGAATGTGGTGGGTGTTATTAAGTCAGGTCGGAGGAGGCGTCAGCGGTCCAAGGTCAGTTGTTGGTAGGTTTTATTTCAGCTTTTCGTTCTGTCAAGTTTTTGTCTTCTGCTTACACCTGATATCTTCATGCTAGGACGGGGAAAATCTGTCGTTGCAAATTTGTTGTTTGCTATTAATTTCCTCAATTGAATTTATTAAGGAAGTGATTATTTTGATTCTGCCAGTTTTTTGTGTTCTGCTTACACCTGATTTATTCATGCTCGGACTGGGCAAATCTGCTTACACCTGGTTTCTGTGTGCAGAGGTGGTGATGATGGGGATGAGGTGACAAAGGAAGTAATTTATTTTCTAGAGCTTTTGGGAAAGGAGATCGAGAAATTTAATAGGGTCTTCATCGATAAAGAAGAAATTTACATTTTTAGATTAAAAGTATTATCTTTCTTCTTAATTATTTTATATTTTATGAGTATTAAATCATTTTACAATTTTTTTGTCATTATTTTTGTTGGTTTTGGGTAGATTATGCATTACATGGTATTTTAATGGAATCTGTATTTTGTAATTGACTTGAGTGTGGGCTGTACTGATGAAACATTTCTTACTATTTGAATTTTGGTTGAATACAAATTCTAAAAGAAGAGGTTGCAGAATATAAGGATTCAGAGGTAGAGCTAATGAAAGATAGTAGATTATCATGGAGAGATGATTCTGTTGGAAAATTACAGTGCTCTAAACTATACATGTTCCTGCCTCTTATTATGCTTTCATATTTGTAAATGGCTTGCTTATGTTAAGTGGATGGTTGTTATGGCTAAGAATTTTCATGTTAGCAGTTAAAATATGAGAGTTTTTGTTATCTACCTATCTATTCATGGTTACCGCATTATTTTACCTGTGCAGCATAAATTTGTAAATGGTTGATTTCAGATCCGACTAAGAGGCAGTGGAAATGGCATTGCAGCAGCAAGGATGGATGCAAAACTCAATGTTGCTGGTTGGGTCTCTGAAAAAATTGGTGGTGTCAGGTTTAGCTATTTATTTTCTTTAGTGGGTTGAATACCATTTTGGTGTTGATCAAACCAGCACTTAAGTTTGGAATTTCTTACCTTCCATATATCTATTTGGTCGTAGGAAAGTATTAATTTTTTATATTTTACTCCAGACCTACGATTACCTTTCAAATTTCAACGGATTAGTCAAAGCTTAAGTTTTTGTTGAGTGATGTCTTAGTTTTAGGCAAGTGAAGTGATGATAGCTGAAAAATACTCATTATCTGCCCTTACTATTGTGATTTTTTTGGATATCAGGTGAAAATCTGCCCTTGATTTTGGTAAAGATTTTGAGTGTCACAGGCAAAAAAAAAAAAAGAATCAATTTGAGGTAATAATATTTTTTTTTTTTTTGGAATTTTGTCTGAATCATTTATCCGAATCATTTATAAGCAAGTGATGTAAGGAAGCTCTGTCATCTGAGGAGGAGCAAGCCAAGGTTCTTAATTATATTCTATATAGTATATGATTTTCTTTTCTCCTCTATAAAATTATATTTTTCTTATTTAGTGGATATAAATTATTGTTTTATTCTACTTCTAACAAGTATCAGTATCTTTATAGCAAATTAAGCTGCACTACGCTGAATCATGTCTTATAATCTTATGCAAAATGTGCATTTAACTGATATACTCATTGTCATTTAGGCTTAATGGAGGATGCAATGGTGCTCCTCCAGACCGGAAAATGCCTCGCCCCCGTGGCATCCCATCGTGCAATCAGTGTTATTTTTACTTCAACCGTGATTATATGTTGGTTTATTTATTTATTTATTTATTTATTTATTATTATTATTTATATTTATTTATATTTATTTATTTTTTGGATAAAGTTCTGAATGTTGAGGATAGAGCAGGCCTTGTGAATGCTCTCAAAGTGAGTATTTCTTTCCTCTTTTATATAATTATTATTAGTCAATGTGTAAAGGTGATTTTGGTTGGGTTCACTAATCTGTTGTAATATCTTTTCAGGATAAGCTTTAGGATCTTACTGGGAAGCACTCGAATGTTCTCGAGAATTTTCCGCCAAATGTCAGGAAGCGTGTAGATGTTACGAAAGGGATTCATTCAGGCATGTCCTATTTTTCAAATATTTATGTTTCTTTCTGGCCAATGAATTGGGTTTTACGTTGGGGAAAATTGTTTGGTTAAGAAATGAGCTTTGCCCAATGATCTTGCTGGTTCTTAGAGCTGCTGGCAGTGATGGAGTTTCTGCTGGTTCGTGGATTTTGATATAGGTCAAGGTATTTTTGTGTATTTTTCTTATAGATTTAAGCCCCTTTTTGATGGCCATTATGTTTGGATTTACTTGAGTAAACGAACTATGCAATGTTTTCCCTTGATTTTCAGCTCTAATTTTACGTCTTTGCTTGATTTTTGGGTTCTAATTTTGGGTTAAATTGCTAAAGCCATTTGTGAATTGTGCCAGAATTTAATCACAGCAGGTTGAAGAAGCTAGCTTCTGGGGTTTTTCTGGCTTAGATGTAAGATTTTGTTTTCTAGATCATTTTCATTAATTTTATTTTGTGTTGTGAATAAAGAGAAGTTTCATTGCGGTATTATATTTCAATTGTCCTAAACTTAATGATTTGTACCTCAACTCTTGTGTAAATTTGCATTTGTAAGTTAGCTATTTCTTGAGCTACTATTAAAGATATGAAAGATAACTCAGTTTTAAGTTATTGTAGAATCAAGAAAGCAATGATTGTATGGCTTATTGGCTGTATCAAACACCTAAGAATATTGGTCTTAATAAAATGATAATGTCTTTTTGTGAGTTTTATTTAATTCTTATTAGTCAATAAATTTGCTTTTTTTAGATCGCTTTCATGAATTTCAATAGCCGTGCATCGCACGGGTAATAACTAGTTTGTACTCCATTCGAAGAAAGTCTAACTACACAATATTTTGATTAGGGTATTGTTCGATCGGTGGGTGACTCTCGAGGAATGGATAGATCGAAAAATGTTTAATTAGAGACAATGTTTGAGTCGTGCAAATCAATCGAGAGTCTAGAGCATTGTAGAAAGAACTGAGAACTCAGATGTATCATTGCACTCAGACTTACCATTTTCTTTCCCAAAGAGCTAGCTGCTAGTCTAAAACGTCAATGGTAAATCTCTAAGATCATCTACCGCAATTTCAAAACATAATGTGGCCTCAAGTTTAATGACTACATATAGTGTTACTAGTGGAAGCTAGGAGTTGCAAAGTTGAAAATATGACATCTTTCATTAATTACTGTCAAATTTCCTAGCTCAAGACAGAAAATTTATCATTAAATACTGTCCCCAAATTATGTAGCTTACTTTGAAAAGATGAAGAAGTGAATTTCAAGGGTTAAGTCCAAGATCAACAAGTCATGATCAGTGAATTTCATGAAATGCATCAAGAAGATAAAGCAACTATATCTACACACCTGCAACTCTTTCTCTATCAGACAATGTTACATAAGAAGAAAGTGAACTGCAGCCTTTGATTATATGTTCTAACTGGGCTAAGTTTTCTCTGTGATAAGTTATTTGAAGCCGCGGCGCTTCCCTGCATACTAAAGCCAGAGATGAAGGGAACTCGGCCATCAAAAACTTTTCAAACTTCCCTTTCACACGATCATAAGAATAAACAATCATTGGAGACTTGAGTCTGTAATCAGCGAGCAACAATTCTCCGGTAGGGAGGCTTCCAACTGGAAAATGACATCCCTCTTCGCACAACTCTGTTGGCAACTCAACAATGTGTTCGGTCCAGAATTCCAACTCCCCTACTTGATCATCATCGAGTTCCCATAAGATCAATTTCCCATCATTAAATAAACATGCTTCGACCTGTGCCAAGGTAAGCCTTCCCCCAAGTTCCATAACATTAAACCGGTACCATTTGTTGGTCTCTGTCATATAACGAGGTATAGTATTAACCCGGAACTCCTCCTCTGTTAGATCAAAAGCAACTACTGTGTAAATAGGGTGACCATCCCGACCCCAATACAGAACTCCATCAATGCAAATGCTTTGTGTCTTTAAATCAAGAGTTGCAGGCTGGATGATCCTCCATGACGAGTCGATCCCCAGAGTAAGAATTTCACAAGGATAATCATCATCGACTCTTTCTGAACTTATTTTTAGTAATTTGTACAAATCCTTAACTGGATCATACCCAAAATAATATTTAGCCCGAGTAGTAAATTCCGTGGACGGAAGCTTCATAATTTCATGAGTGGAAATATTGCACAAGAAGATGAGATTGTACGAATTAGCATACAAACAAATGAGGCCATTAATTGTCTGTGTTATATTGTAATCTGAGAGTAAAACGCTTGCCTGGTGATGTAAGGTTTTATCAGGGGACACGTGAAGAATCCGCTGAACCGGTTGCCCGGTTTGCGACGTATCGTCTTTGTCTGTGAAATTGATAAGGAGGCCGCCGGAATTCGAGTGGTGGGCCACAACGAAATCGGAATCGGAAATAGTCTCGTACCAGAGCTTGGACACGCACTTGAATCGCATTAGGGACTTAACTGGAAGACGCAAAAGCACTTCGATTACTAAGTCACGAGGGATCCGCTCCCCTGAATTAACGCCTCCGCCTCCGCAGCGACGTAAAACTTCTTTCGTATCAAGAATTGATGCAACTGCTTTCGATGATGACGATAATTTTTTTGCGCCTGTTAACTGATCCATTGATAGAGCTCTAAATATGTTTTTGGTGAAGATTGAATTATGATTGCAATTTGCAACTCTTCTAAGTCTTCGTCTTCCTCTCCGGCCACGCTGAAGCTTTCAAAAGTTTAGTGGGGGCCACTCTACCGTGTATCTCCGCCTTGACTAGCTGACTGTAAAGTCATTCTTCTTCCACCACATAGATGAAGAGATTCTAAAACGAAAGTTGTTTGTTTGTGCTAAAACTAAAAAAAATGTTTTGGTATCACCGATTTACGATTATTACGCTATGTAGAGGCATGTTTATATATTGAAGGAAGGAATTCAAATTTGGATAAAACAAACAAAGATTTTCAACGACAGCTAAGTTCCTGATAGTATAAATCGATGAATTTATAATTTCGCTTTCATATATTAATTAAGCCTTGTTCTTCACTGCAATAATTATAATATGTGAATGAATTTATAAACAACGAAATTTCTTAAATCACTCGTTAACCACACAAATTTTTCGAACACACTTTTTAACCACATATTTTACTTATTAGAAAATAAAAAATAAAAAAAATTGTCAAAAGATCCTAAACAGAGCCTAAGATTATAGGAGCGAAACGATTCTAAAAACATTTGTAAGGCAAGGCTAGATGTAATTCACAATTTAACAAATCAAAATTTGCCGATGGGACATTATTCATGAAACTTGTGATAAAAATTGTCATATATTGTCTCCCATAGTCATGAATTTTTATTTATTTTTATTACATATTCATGAAAATATTTAACTTCCACTATTTTGTTGCATGTTGTCTTTCAAATCCATAAACTTTGCTTTATTAATAGTAATAATAATACCTTAATAGAACTTTCACGTGACATACCAGATAGAATGCAGGGACTTATTGCTGCAAAATGGAACTTGAAGGATCAACTTAAACTACTACAAAGTTGTGATAAAACGTGATGAAAGCAAAGTGCGATTTTACAGTGTTGAAAAATTTGGAACTGTAGCAGAACTCGTCTCTCTCTTCACAAAAATGCTACAACAATAATCAGTAAATATCAAACGTTTGTTAGCTAGGTTTTCCTGATTTCTTGGTTTGCTTGCCATGTGTATAGAGAATCATTTAGTCTGTATAGGGTGGTTATTTGTAAACATTCTTATATGTATAGGTTGCAGCCTATATATTCTGTATGTTCTGGGTATTCAATTGAAGGAGATCGTATTCTAAATATTGTGAGTCTTTAAAGCTTTAAATTCTAATTGGTATCAGAGCCTTCAAATGGCAACTCCTTCTGAAACTAGTCACAAACCAGCTCAAACACTACCTTCGTTCAACCAAACCCAGTTCCACTAAATCTAACCTAAAATCTGTCAATCAAGCTAGATAAAGATAATTATTTGCTTTGGAAAAATATGGTTATGCCCATTATTAAAGGGCATAACCTTCAAGGGCATCTGCTGAGCACACAGACTTGCCCACCTGAGTTCAACAATGTCGAATTCACAACTGATTCTGGAGTTGTTACTGAGAAGGTCCAAAACCCAGAACATACCAAGTGACTAACAAATGATTCTCTCCTCATGGGTGGCTATTAGCTTCAATGAGCTCAGATATAGCAGTAAGAGTTATGGGAAGCAATACAACAACAGAAATGCGGAAGGTTGTCCAACAAAGTTTTGGTGTCCTTAATCGAGCCAGAATGCCCTTTCTTATTAGAGAGTTGCAGAGAATCCGAAAAGGATCTATGACGATGGATAAATACTTGACATCGGTCAAGAGGCTAGCTGATAATCTGGAGGTTGCAGGGAAAGTCGTTGATGAACAAGACCTGATCAACCATGTTCTAGCTGGGCTGGATGAAGATTATACCCAAGTCGTGGTGTAGCTAAATGACAAAGAAAGCTTGAACTGGCATGAGATGACTTCGATTTTACTCACCTTTGAAAGCAGGTTAGAGTATCTAAAAGAAGTTAGAATGGGACTTGGCTAAGTAAATTTAAGCCAAGGAAGTTACAGAGGAACTGGTTCCAGTAGAAGAGCAAGAGGAAGTGTCAGGGGAAACCTTACCAGAGGCAGAGCAAGAACCAGAGGAGGAAGGCATATGGATTATAATACTCCATGTCAAATATGTGGTTTGCATAACCAAGTTGACTGGTGCTATAAATGCTTTGATGAAAGTGTAGGAGGTTTGAAACCAGCTCAACTGAATGCATCAAATCAAAATACCAATGGAAATCATTCTTCCTATCTTGCATCCCCAAAAGATTTCATAGATCAAGGCTGGTATGCTGATTCAGGAGCCAGTAGTCATGTGAAAAATGACATGAAGCAGCTTAATGAAGCTTAGGGGTACACTAGTAATGAAGGGGTAAAGATTGGTGATGGTAAGTCCCTCTGATGAGAATCATTAATCATAGGAGGCTCGACAAGGAAAATCAATCATTTGAGTCAAACAATTTTTGAAGTGCATGTTTTGGGAGCTCCGGGTCAACTATGGGCAATTTGGAAGAATATTCAAGGCTTAAACAAGAGGACAAGCCAAGAAAAGAAGCCTAGAATCAAATTGGGAGCAAATACATGAATATTTAATCAAGTTTGAGATTCAATTAAAGTTTTGACAGAGATAAAGTCCGAATTTGAGGTTCACTATTTCTTGAAGAATTGTATATCATTTCTTATAGTTTCCAAATCATTTTGAATCATCTCAATCGGATATCAGGATCAAAAATTATGATCCAAATACTGAAGAAGACGCTTGCAGTCAATTTCGGTTAACAATTTTTGGTCGACCGAAAGTTATTGAAACATTCAGAATCACGCGTTTTCTACTAATTTTTGTGTTTTCTTTATTTTTTTCATATTTGTACTATTAATACTCATTTTATCTCAAACCCTACTAGTTTATGATGTATGAACATTGAAGTCCCCATGGTGAGTAAATTAGAGGTAAGAATTCCTCTTCAAATCTTGTTGCCTCTTGAGGTATTATTTTCGACTTCATGTGGATTTTATGAATCTTGTATTGTTGGAAGAAATCTATGAACTTATTTATTTCTCTCCATTGGGTTAAAATTTATTCCTTAAAATTTTGGTTAGATTAAATTTGGGTTTATGTTTATTTTACCATTTTAGCTTTCTTGGGTTTGATATTAAATTATTGTGGGAATTTTTGGTCAATATACCATAGAGGGTCCTCATCACCCTCACTATTACTCATGTTGGTTCTAAATTTATTCCCAAACAAGGCAAGAAATCTCTGTGCTTAAATAAAGTATTACATGTGCCTGAAATAAGGAAAAATTTACTCAGTGTTTCAAAATTTACTAAAGACAATGATGTGTTTATTGAATTTCATCCAACTTATTGTGTTGTGAAGGATCTGCCAACAGGGAGTCAACTGGCACAAGGGATGCTTGAAGATGGCCTTTACAAATTACAACTACCAGATTCATCAAAACAAAACTCAGACTCTACTACACCCAAGTTCCAGTTGTTTTCTCTTCTTGTCTCTTGTAATAAAAAAATCTCAGAGTCAGTTAAGTGAGATAGAGAAATGGCATAAGAGATTAGGCCATCCTTCATTTCAAACTTTGAATTATATTTGAAGCTTTGTAACAAGTCAAGTTTACTAGATGAAAAGTTATTATTCTATGATTCTGTCAAATAGGAAAGAGTGATAAGCTTCCTTTCAAGTTGTCCACGTTAAGAGCATCCAATCCCTTCGATCTAATACACTCTGATCTCTGGGGCCCTTCACCCATAAAATCAAATGCTGGTTATAGATATTATATATTGTTTGTTGATGATTATAGTAGATATGTGTGGACTTATCCCCTTAAACAAAAACCAAACAATCTGAGTACATTCATTCATTTCAAACAATATGTGGAAAAACAATTTGAGAGAAACATTAAGACTTTATTGCTGCAAAACGGAACTTGAAGGATCAACTTAAACTACTACGAAGTTGTGATAAAACGTGATGAAAGCAAAGTGCGATTTTATAGTGTTGAAAAATTTGGAACTTTAGCTGAACTCGTCTCTCTCTTCACAAAAATGCTGCAACAATAATCTATAATTATCAGACATTTGTTAGCTAGGTTTTCCTATTTTTTGGTTTGCTTGCCATGTGTATAGAGAATCATTTAGCATGTATATGGTGGTTATTTGTATTCATTCTTATATGTATAGGTTGCAGCTTATAAATTCTATATCTTTTGGGTATTCAATTGAAGGAGATCGTATTCTCAATATTGTGAGTCTTTATAGCTTTAAATTCTAAGTATACCAACTTACTATCATGCCATGTTATGAAAGTCTTTTTAATCTAATAAAGATGTTGTTACAATCCTTATTTTACCATTTTTTGATCATAGTGGCTTAATAATGAGCACGTGAAAGATTTGTTATGATCATATGGTTTTCTTGGCTGAGATATTTATGTCAATTTAAGGGACGGTGATAAGTGAGAAATGTGAAATTGTGATGAGATTTTTTGGAAATAAGTTGAAGTTTAATGATCTAATAGAAATAAATTAAAAGTGTAATGACTCAATCGAAGTTTCTCTGAAAGTTCAGTGATCACTGATGAAATTCTCCCTCCAAGGCTCCAACAGTCCAACTTCCCCCTCACCCAAAACAATCCAAAGGCAGGCAGCTGAGAATAAAGAAGACACAAAAATGGAGTCAATATTACTCTATTCGAGTCCTTTGTACCCCTCCAAGTCCTTAATTTCCCATTCTACCACTCTCACCCACCGGCGCTTTTCCCCGAATCGTTCGAGTGAACTTGCTCACCTCCAGTTCAGGTGTAGCGAGTTCGGCAGGATTCGTGCGGGTCCTGTGGTACAAGGTATTGGTCATGTGGACCCACATCGGACCCAATTGCACTGCGCGGCTAGCGCTGTTTCCTCTTTTGCTTCCGATGGCGGAGGGTCTGAAGGGATTGATGGGAATGTCGGCGGCGGTGACGGTGATGGTGCGCAGAAGGGTTGTGAGGGGAAGTTGACGGAGGTGGCCTCCGGGGCTGATGATGCTTCTCCTTTCAATCCTGATGTTATTGTTCTTCATGTTGGAGTGAGTCTTTTTATTTCTCCTCAAATTTATCTCGCTAAATTTAATAATACAAATAAATAGCTACGCTGTCTTCAGTTTTTAAATCAAATATTTGGTTAGCCATAAATATAATTCTTCAAATTGAGAATTACTCATAAGTCATCCAGTAGCTCGTTGGACGAAATTTGGAAGGGTTTTATATTTTTGACTTTTGATTTAAAAAAAAAAAAAAACTTCTTTTCTTAACTTTAACAAAAAAAAGGATAATTTCTTGAGTATCATAAATTACACGTTCAGCAAAAATGAGTATTGATTGTCTGTTTGAATGAATTTTTACTCTTTGTTCTGTTCAATATCTTTTAATTAACTTTTCTAAAATTGCAGGGAATGACATGCGGGGGATGCTCGGCAAGTGTGCAGAAAATTTTAGAAAGTCAAGTAAGTGCATAAAATCATGGTGCATCTACGAGTAATTTTGATGCCTGCCCGCCCATGTCTAAAATTTGTTTAAGATTTGGGTGTAAAGAAACTTCACTGTTGAGCTTCTTTGTTTTTTGTGTAATGGCATTGGTTAATTTATTTCATATCAAAGATACCATTGTTGCTAGCTTTTTGAGAATTCAAAGTAGAGTTTGTACTTGTTTTTTCTTGCCCTCACATGTAGGTATCTACTGTTTGTTAAAATGAAAACTCAGAAAAACCACTCTCTAGCAGGATAAAGACGTGGAGCAGGAAAAACAAATTTAATACAAGAATCGCATTACCAATCTCAACTTATTATAACGCATAACTTGCTGCTGCCGATAATTGTGATACTGATACTAATGAAAGAGAGCTACCAGATACTATAATTTTTTAGACCATTGTTGACGTGTCTAATGGACAATGTCTTACAGTATGGGCATGTAGTTTGCCACGTGTTGTTTTACGTCTTGGAGATTTCTTACTAGAAGCCTTGTTGCCATAATGGTTTAAGTAATAATTATTATATTAAATTTGTGAACAGCCACAGGTTTGTTCTGCTAATGTGGATCTCACAACTGAGACTGCAATTATCTGGCCTGCATCTGAGGCCAAGACTGCAATCAACTGGCAAAAGGATTTAGGAGAGGCTTTTGCAAAGCACTTGACAAGTTGTGGATTCGAATCTAATCTTCAAGGTTTGCAATTTTCTGTTTACAATTTTGAAGTTTTTTTTTTGGTTCTGCAATTCTTTGTGCCTCTCATGGATGTGTGATAATGTGATTCTTTAAGATGACATGTACCGGTCTGTGTTTCAAATGCTACTCAGCTACTGGATCACCCGTATGAGAAAGAGAAACTGAAAACACGAACAAGCTTGAAAAGCAGTTCTCCAAATGTCACAATTCAGATATATGGGAAGTCATGAAACAGTCCTTGGTGTCGGAATAAGATGATTGTAATGCACTAAAATGCAAGATGTTGTTTCCTCGTGTACTCTCTGACAAATATCAGTTTCATAGATTCCTTGTGAAATTAGGAATTGACCGGAAAGTCAATGGTTGAATTACAATAATCCTTGGGTACCATTGTCTACCGAACTCATTGATATCATTTTGTAAGAGGGGTTACAGATTCTGGATTAATTAGGTTCACCGGTACCAGACCTATTGAAAGTTTTTCTCTATAAAAAATTCAACAGGCCTCTATTATCTACATTAAAAGATTTGTCTGCTGGGAACACGTTGGGTTATGAAGAGTTTCAAATATATAAATATATTAAAAGAAACTGATTTTAATTACAAACATTTGCTGCTCTAAGTTGATAGAGGTCAATAATTAGTTGTGATTTTACTAGAATAATTCAGCACTTCAAAGCCTGATCTGTTAGATTCCAAAAATGATGGAATAAATGATATCAACATATAAAATCGTACAATAGGCATAGGAAAGATTTTAATGAAGCTCAAGTACTAATTTGGAGTATTCAGAGAATTATGAGCCTTCCTTGGACACTTTCTTAAGGATTATAGCTCATAATAATCTTAGTTCTGTCATTATTCAATTTTTCATTTGATGAAGTCATGTTCTCTTATTATTTAGCCTCGTTTGAGCCCATTATCTAAAAACTCATTTTTCCCAACTTATTTTAACCACACATTCTCACAAAAAAAAATAAATAAATAATGCATAAATCTAAAACTTTTCCATACTTCTTAACGACACTTTCTCCAAAAAAAAATCATTATTACAAAATCTATTTCTCCTAAAAATGGGGCTCAGCCGCTCAAACATAGCCTTATTTTCTACTGTGAGGGGTGTTTTGGAAATTTGAGAATATTCTGGCAGGAAGTCATAACAGGTTAGCATGTCCTAGTCTAGTCTAATTATGTTTTAAGGTTGTCCATTTTGATTGAGGATTTGTACTATTCATTTTAATCCAGATTCCTATTTTTAATTTATATGGAAGTTCTGTTCTAATTGAGCTGGCATTGGCGGAATCTTTTGTTTTATTTAAAATTGAATAATATTTATCTTTATGCGATTTTGCTTTCTTGAAGTTGTATTTCCATGTGAGCATAAGAGGAGTCCTTAGAGTATCCATGCACTGTCATCAAAGTAGACTTCAGCCTCTGATTCTAAATTGTTTCTACATTTTGTCCTCAAGCTTGAGCCCCAATTTCCCTAATAATTAAGCTCCTAGAAACCACCTTCCTCCCAAGCTTGAGTTATTGAAGAAGTTCAGAAATCCAACCAGTGACACTGGTGGAGCCAGGATGGGTCCGGTGGGGGAAAGTTGCTTCCTCTGGGATTTGAGTGCACTTCTGATTTGATTAATTAGTGTACAACATAGCAACAATGTTTTATATTTGCAAAGTACATGAATCACAGTAGCCCGCTTTATGTTAATGTTAAGAGACTAAAAGAGCATGAACAAGTGAATCTTTCGTATGACCAGTGAATAGATGGGATCATATATAGGACTAATTAGTAAGGGTCATCATTATCATTGTATTGTTTATGTAGTCATTATGCTTCTAAGCAAAGATAAAGTTCTATAAATTGAAATGATTAGACAATGATTTTTAACATTTATTAATGATTTTGTACTATTATCTTCATATCTTGTTTCAAAAATTTCACTCTTAGTTAAGTCACGTAGCTCGTACCCCAACTGAATTACATTTCTGGAGCTGGCCCTGACTAGAGTATACTTTGTGAGCTGTGCGTCAAAATTTATCTCCTTCGATTTATTTTTGACTCTTTATTCCCCTTCCTCTTATTTCCAATTCTCAATCATCACCTCTATAACTTATCATTATCAATACATAATATTACACAAAGTTTCTTTGATAAAGTAATGTTACCTATCGCACTGCCTCTGGTCACTTTTTAACTATAATAAAGTTGTAGGTAAATCATGTCATTCTAGGTCACGAAAGCTTAAATAGAAACAAACATGAGTAAAGTAAACGTACACTGATTTAAATTCTGGAAAGTATTTAAAATCAAGAAATGGAGGAAAATAAGTACTGAATTTTGTCTGTATACTTGAGAATCAGAATTGAGATAGATTATTTGTATGTTGGCAATTTCAAGTATCCATTTGTGGGTTAAATTGTAAAATTAATAGTTGTCCTACATATTTTTTTTTTGAACACAATCCTTTTAATGACCTGAAAGACAAAAGAGGATATTTAGCCTCTTATATCCTGGTTTTTTGCTCAAGGAAGAGAGAAAAGGGAAAATGCCACGGCATCTATTATTAGCACAATGAACTTGTCCTTTACTGTTTTCGAGTTAGACAAGTCACATTTGGGCTTTGTGTAACTTGCATATTGTCATGGATGATAGGTATATCAGGAAGCTGTTGAAGGGAAAATCTCATCATGACACAATCTTGTAGCAATTATCTTTCTTCTTCATGGTAAATGGTACCTCCCTACGATTACAGTATCATAATTTTGTACTTTTCAAATAGTTTCTTGTGACTAATAAAATAGTTTTTTTTAATCCATCAAATGATACTTCTCTTTAGCTGCTGCTGGATCTGGGAAAAGCAGGCTTATCTATTAATAAAACTCCATTCAATATGGATTATTTACCTTCACACTAGTCGATGAAATTCATTCCTAAACAATAGTCAATTTATTCGAGTTCTGTTGCCACGCCTGTTGTAAGATCTAAAGAACATTTGTTTTTGGAGACGTGTTCATTTCCTCGCGCCTTGGTAGGAAACAATTTGTGCATATGGTATGTTTCTCCCCCACTATAATAGTCGTCGAACAGAGTCTTAATGATCTTGTAGAGTCCCACATATTCAAGAATGATAAACCATGATGCATGGAATGATGAAATCTAAGTTCAAGCACACCGGACGTAGATTGAATATTGAAGAGCTTCTAAGGATTCTATCTAAAACAAACCAAATAGAACTACAATTTATAATGTATTAAAATAGAAAAATTAGGGGGAAAGACTCCTCCACTTGTGCAAGGATTAATGTCTAAAAATGGACCATGAAAAGGACAAAAGGTAAAGAGACGAAGGATCGAGCTGGAGATTTTCAATTAAAAAAAAAAAAAAAGGGATCGAGCTGGAGTCGAACAGGTATCCACTGTGCATTATCAGTTACCATAGTTAGCTGCACTATCATGAATTCATGCTAATAGACCTTGAAGTACTAATCTTTCCAGATTAGTTAAATTCCACGTGGCTGTCCCCTATTGGATGGCCGGCTGAAGACAAAGACAGCTAACTGATTACGTGTGTACAGAGTAACAAAAAGGCACTTCCTTTATATTTAAGGAATCAATAATTTTAGATTTAAAATATTTTAAAGTGACATTGTGATGTGTCAAATTCTTGTGTTTTAAATTATAAAATTATAATCAAATGAATAATCATTCAATGAAAACATGAAACATCATAATATTATTTTAAAATATTCAAAATAAATGTTCATCTAAAATTGTATCGTATATACATGTTTGCCCCTAACAAAATATTCAATTCCAATTGTTATCCTCGTTCTTTGTGTCTGAATGGATCAAATTTTTGTTCGGTAATTTATCAATTTATAATTTACACAATTTTTCAAATCATACATGTTTTCTCTCTAATTATTAATCAAACATCTTATATCGAAAAATGAAAAAAAAAAACTGATTTATAATCTGGCTACAAGATCCGAATAGAGGCTTAACCACCCACAAAATTTTCTCTCAATTAGTTTTACGTATAGACAGGCAGTTTAGTGAGTAATTTTTGTTTACAATGTTAGTATTAAAAGACGAGAGGTGAAAAAATTAGTATGTACAGTATAGAATGCCATTTGACTCGACTCTTTAAATGATACATTCATATTTATATTAATTAATATATTTTATTTTTTCTTGTTTTTTAAACTTATTAATTTTTGTCGGAACGATGAAATAATTAATTTTTCTACCAATTTTACTGATGGTAAAAAGTTGATAACAAATAATTAATTATTTTTATAATATGCTTATTGAAGGACCTACTCATTTATTGACATATTATGAAGTAAAATTTCAATGATTTTATTTATTTATTTTCAAAATATATTAATTCAAAATTTTCATTTCTAACTTAATAAATTTATATAACATATATTTATTTATTTTCAAATATATTAATCCAAATTTTTCATTTTCAATATAACACATTTACATAGATATGACATTTATTTATATTCACATATATTAATACAATTTTTTCATTTCCTACATAACACATTTACGTATCTTTATTTTTTGATAAGTGTATTTTATACACTTATTTGTATATCTAAAATAGGTGTAATTATTGTCGTTTAGGAATATTTGCTTTTTAATTTGTGTTTATTGTTTACTTTTCAGAAAATATCCTAAAAGATGAAGAATGATGAAATCAATGGGAAAAACGCATAATTGGATTGCTAATTGGAGGTAAATTGGACAAGTGAGGAGTTTGTAACGTCAACCGGGAAGGTTCATGGTGCTCATGTGAACAAATCAGAGGTTGAAGGACCCAAGTGAATGAATTGAGAGCTTAAATGGGCAAATCGAGAAGAAGATAAAGTTTGAGGACTAAATTGCAACAATTGAAAGTTGAGGATTGAATGTGCAATTAAAAGTCAGGGACCAACTTACACAGTCGAGAAAAGATGTAAGTCGCGATCGCTGGATACGTGCCACGCGATCGCGAGATGGTGCGAAAATATAACTCGAGAGTTTTAGGGTCAAGCACGCGATCGCGCAGTTATCCGACTGGGCCGACTGTGAGCTTTTTCTCGCGATTTTCAACAGAAGTTTCTCTTTCTTGACCTAGGTTTCTCCAAAACCTATATATACAACATAAGAGGCACGAGATCTAGACCTTTGTCTCTCCATAGAACGAGCCACAACAGAGATTTTAATTAAAATTCTTGGAGATTCAAGCATCGCAGAGGGGCGTGAATTGAAGATAATTGAAGAATTGATAATTGGTGCAATCTTTCCATTCTTCTTTGTTATTTTCAATGAATGTTATATTTTATTGTTTTTGTTCTACAATCATGATGTGTAACTAATTTTAACGTTGGGATGAACGATGTAGCATAGTCATATTATTTTAATTTCATATTCCTTGTTTTAACGCATTGATGCATGCGTTGATTATTATTGCGTTTAATGCGTGAATGAACTGGCCACTTATTCATGATTTTATGTGTTATTTCCATAATCCGAGAGGTGAGTTAATAACATAGATCTAGGTAATAAATCTGGTAATTGAACGAGAGATAGAGATATACTCTTGTAATTATTGCGGTCGTGTGTGAATTCTTGTGTGTAATGCATCTAGATAAGGAATATTCGGACCCTCTGTAGAGATACAAGGTTGACTTATTTAGGTATGATTGATTTAAACTCGAGAGAGGAATCTCAATTTGAATCAGTGAATTCGATCGATCACATATTTAGAAAATAAAATCTTGAATTTGAATTAATTTAATTGGTTAGGTGAAATCGTGAATCCCAACCACTTTACAATCATCTTTTAAAACAAAATAATTTCACAATTGAATTCTTTAATTCATCTTCTTGATTTTAATTTGAAACATCAAGTTTTCTTTGTTTGTTCAAATAAAGTATAGATCTAACATATTTCGGTAATTAATAGCAGTTTTCGTGGGACGATAATCCGAACTTTAAGGTCCACTATATTACTTCTCACAACCCGTACCCTTGCGGGGATATCTCGCATCGGTGAACAAGTTTTTGGCGCCGTCGCCGGGGACTGTTAATTAATATCGATACCCATTAGTTCTTATTTTACTTTGAACTTTATTTTGCTTTATTTTTATTTTTATCTTTACTTTCAGTTTTTGTTTTTAATTAGTGTTTTATTTAATTTATGTTAAGAAGGACTAAGTCATTTGATTTGCTTCCTTTTGATACTGAAATTGAACGCACCTTTCGACAGAGGCGTAGACAACAGTTGGAAGCGAATCAACAAACAGACTTAGCCATGGCAGATGATATAATTCAAGATAATCAGGGAAATCAACAAAATCTGCCCGCAGCTGTGAATGGACAGCAACCAAATCATGGAAGACGCATATTAAGAGACTACATGGTTCCTCCCGTGGGGAACATTGGAACGTGCATAGTGCCGCCTGCTATCCTTGCTAATAACTTTAAGAACAAGACTTCTTTGATCTCTCTGATCCAAAATTCTGCCGTATTCCACGGGCTGCCTTCTGAAGATCCACATGCCCACCTACGGACGTTCCAAGAACTCTGTGACATGCAGCGCATGAATGGAGTTCCGGGTGATGCCGTGAAGCTGAAACTGTTCTCATTCTCACTGGCAGACAAAGCTAAAGCTTGGTTCTATTCTTTACCTCTCCACACTATTACCATCTTTGAAATACTGAGCCAAAAATTCGTAGATAAATTTTTTCCACCTGGCCGGATGTCAAAGCTTAGGCGTCAGATTTTATCATTCAATCAACAGCATGGGGAATCAATTTTTGAGGCTTGGGAAAGGTTCGACGAGCTCATCAGACAGTGTCCTAGCCATGGAATCGCTGATTGGATCTTAGTCCAGACATTCTATAATGGGTTGACAAATGAAAATAAGAAGCACGCAGACTCAGCAGCTGGGGGTTCAGTAATGGATATGACTTATGAAGAAGCTTATGAGATTTTCGAGAAGATGGCTTCAAACAGTTACCAATGGTATTCAAAGAGGTCTGCACCTAAGTCCGGGGGAGTAATTGCTGTTAATGAGATTACTTCATTAAATGCTAAATTGAATGCGTTGACGAAGAAAATTGACAGTATGGGTGTGCAGACAGTCAATTCAGTTCAAACAGCGCTATGTGAATCTTGTTATAAAAATCACACTGTTAATTTTTGTCACATACAACAGAGTCAATCAAATCCATAACAAGTCAATTTCGTGGGCAACAGGCAACAGGGTGGTCCTTATTCACAAACCTACAACCCAAAATGGAAGAACCATCCCAACTTCTCCTGGTCTAATAATCAGAATATTCAGTGTCCGCCTGGTTTTCAACAATAGCAGCAACAACAATCTCATAAAACCATAGCAGAAAACATGGAGATGTTAATCCAGGTGGTCAAGAGTCAGAATGGTGAGATTATGAATTAAGCAGCCGAGATTAAGAATTTGAAGAGACAAATGGGAGAACTGGCAGCTAGCAGTTCAATAAGACAGCCAGGACAGTTACCCAATAATACTGAAATAAACCCTCGGGAGCAATGTAACGCAATAACAACAAGGAGCGGGGTTCAGCTATCTGAAGTGACTGTAGAGGAATATGAGAAGCAGAAGAACCAAAAGAAAGATGTGGTGGAAGAATAGGAAAGTGAGGAAGAACAGAGGTTGACTCCTGAAGTGCAAGAAAAAGCTGAAGAAGAAGTTTGAGTTAGACCGCAAGTTAAAGCTTATGTTCCTCCAATTCCATATCCACAAAGACTGAGAAAACATCAGTTGGAGCAGCAATTTGGAATTTTTTTTGAAATATTCAAGAAACTGCACATAAATATCTCATTTGCAGAAGTGTTATCTCAAATGCCCTTATATTTGAAGTTTATGAAGGAAATGCTGTCAAACAAAAGAAAGTTGGTTGATTTTGAGACTGTAGCACTGAGTGAGGAGTGCAACGCCATACTTCAAAAGAAATTACCACAAAAATTGACTGATCCAGGGAGTTTCTCGATCCCTTGTACTATTGGTGAATTTACTTTTAATAGTGTATTGTGTGACTTAGGGGCTATTGTTAATTTAATGTCTCTTTTTGTGTATAGGAAATTAGGTTTGGGGGAGCCTAAGCCAACGAATATCACTTTAAAGTTGGTGAATAGATCAATCCAATATCCATATGGGATAGTGGAAAACGTGATAGTAAAAGTAGACAAATTCTTCTTTCCAGTTGACTTTGTGATCTTAGACATGGAGGAGGACACTCAGATGCCCCTCATTTTTGGAAGACCGTTCCTAGCTACTAGAAGAGCTTTAATCGACATTGAAAAGGGAGAAATCATCTTTAGGGTCGAGAAGGAACAAGTCACGTTCAGCATTAAGCCAAGACAGGATCCAAATATTCAAAATGAAAGTTGCTTCAAGGTGGATGAAGAGGTCAAGAAACCAAATGGCTGCATGAAGGATGAGATTAAGATTGAGGAGGAGCTAATCACAAAACATGAGTTCCTAAAGGCAAAAGATGGATGGAGGGACAAGAAGGAAGAAAAGCCTAACATCTCTCAACAAGTGGCTAAAAACGAGGCTTTGCAACTAAATAAAGTGAGAAAACGGGTGGAGAACTGCAAGGCTGGAAATTGCAAGATATGCAAGGCTCTGAGATCATCTTTCAAGCCTCCATGATATTTATGTGCTAAAGTCGGGCTTAAGACTTAAAACGGAGTGCTTGTTGGGAGGCAACCCAACCTTTCGTCCCTTTTACTTATTACGCTTTTATTATTTATTTTAGTATTAAAATTTTAGATATATGCATGGTAGGAAATGTGTTTGAATGTTTTGCATGTTTCATGTTTAGAACACTCGTGCATAAGAGTCTATTATTGCATATTTAGGTATGTTTTTAATTTTGCATGTTTATATTAGGCTAGGTGATAAGTGCTTTATTAGCATGTATTTAATTCACTTATTATCCTATTTTGTTATTAGTTTGATCATATTGAAGTATCGTTTAATGCATTTTCATTTATTGTGTTATACAGGATCGCAAAGAACGAAAAGAAAGGAAACATGACCAAAGAAATACAAAAGAAATCAAGAAGTGAGGTTCAAGGGCATATTCAAAGAGCTCCAAATCAATAATGGCATGTGTGAAGAAGATTAGATGCAAAAATTATGGTCAAAGAAGGTTTGGAATGAAATTGGAAATCAAAAACCCGCAAGGATTGTGATCATGAATTTTAGTCATAGATTGAAGCTCAATTTTGTCATAGAAGAATTCGAATTTTGTAGATATTTGAGTTTTCTTTCCAACGCAACTTGAATCACCACAATCGGACTTCGGGAGAGAAAGTTATGACCAAAACATCGATCACAGGCGCTTCTCGGCAGAAATACACTTACGGCCGTAAATGACAAAGTTACGGCCGTAACTTCCAAATTCCGAAAATTTTCAGAATCCCAATTACGGCCGTAATAAGTAAAGTTACGGCCGTAACTTGCTCTCCAAGGAATTTCCTTATATGATTCAAGGTCTATCTTTGGTATATCTGGTAAAGCTAGGGCACGATTTTGGAAGTATTAAAGGAGGAAAATCACCACAAAAAAGAGGCTAGACATTGAGGAAAATTGAGAGCAAAATATAGAGCATTCTTGGGAGATTTTCAAGCCAAAGAACACAACAACAATAGAATTCATGAAGCAACTTGAAGAATCTACCACAATCATGCTAGGCTAAATTCCATATCTTGTTCAAAGGGGAAGTTGTGTTAACTTAATTATGTTATTTTCTTTTCCTACAAATTAGTAGCGTGAATTTATTCCTTTATTTCAATTGTTGGATTATTATTTTTGAATGTTCATTGAGTTTATTTGATTAATAGTTTAATTTGGCCAATTGGATTATTGATCTTTGGATTCATGAATATGTTATGTTTAGATTCTTGATCCGTAATTGTCATTGAATCTTTACTTTAGTAGCAAATAAATCTCGTGCAGGTTTAGTAATAATTCAACTTGGATTGATTAATTCGAGCTTGTGAAATTAAAGATCCAATTCAATCTATTATTCTAGATTTTCATACTAGTCGTGTATTAAATCCTAAGAGCTTGTTTAGGATTATCCGTGGCTAGAATTGGTTCGAAGAACTTGTTTTGAATCAATATACATAAGGAAGAGTTTAGATAATCAGAGCTTGTTGATTATTTATGATTAATAATTGAATAGGGATATAAACACGTTATAAGGAAAAGTATAACATTAATTAAGGACACAACCGAACCCGAGAACAAGATTTTTCTCATATTAATTATCTAGTTATCTTTTATTATTTATTTTATGCATAGTTTTCATTCAAGCAATTTCACACAACAAAACCCTCCATTCCATTATAATTGATCGAACAACTAAAATTAGTTTTCGTTCCTCGTGGGATCGACCCTTACTCTCGCTACTACATTATTAATTATTATTTGACGAGTAAGGATTTATTTATTATTTTGGTGCATTGCGACACGCATCACTAGGTTTTTATCGTCATTCCAAACTCACACACACACTAGTTTGAATCATGACGATAAGGTTTGGAAAATCATTGCATCGATCATGAAGTGATTAGGGGGATAAAAATGATTTTGGAAATCAAAAATAGGAAAAATTTTCATTACAGCCGGGAACTACGCGATCGCGTGCCAATAGGCTATGGCAATCGCGAGTTTGCATTTAAAAATCAACAGATTCTTAAACCTTGAACCACGCGATCGCTGGCACTCCAGTCAGGCGATCGCGTGGCTGTACTGGGACCAAAATCGGCAGTTTAAGTGTTGTGCCTCATGTTTTCAATTTCAAACATTATAAACTCATTTTTCTCTCCCCTAATCACCTCATATTTGATCTTACATCTTGTGTGCATGTCATCAACACTTTGTTGCATCAATATCATTGCTTACATGACTTCATAATCCAATCGAAGGTATGATCTCTTCACTTAAATCAATCTTTAGTTAAAATTGTGAAAGTTTCTTTAAGTTCTTCAACTTAGACATTGAGAATTGGGAAGAATGGGCGTATGTTAGTGGTTGGAGATTGTAATTTGTGGTTTAGTAGAAAAAAAATTTGGGTTCATTCATGCCTCCAACCCTATACATATCCATTGATTTTTACAATATCCATTAAGTGTTTGATGAAATGCCACAAAGACATTCTTGTGCTAATTTTAGAAATTCATTCGAGCATTTATCTTCATGACATGTTCATCATTGATTGTGTGTATTTAGTTCAAGATTTATTTCACTACATTGCATGAAAATAATGAAAACCAACATTGCATCAAGGCAGCCCCATTGCAAGGCCACTGCAGGCCATTGCACCCAGAAACTGTCTCACGTCACCTACTTCTTCACAATTGTTCGTGACCCTGTTGATCTTCAAATAAGCTGAATTCTTAATATGTGGTCAAGCATGCTATGAACTTTAACATATCAAAAGATGACTCGGGAAAACTTGTGTTTTTCTAGGGGATGTTGGGGCATGAATATGTGTAGTCGACCAAATTTTGAAATTTCAACATTTTTGCTTTAACTTTAGTTTGGGGGTGTGGTACTGAACTTCCATTATTTCTTATTGGTGTTTATGACTTCTGATGTTTATTATTTCTTATTTACAGGGAAAACACCAGTCAAAACATGCCAACCCAATTTGAACAATACAAACAAATGGTCGATTCATCCAATGCAGTGCTACAGGAAGCTTCAAAGAAATACATCCTCGACACTTGGGAAGTTCTCGTTCTCTTTTCTTTGTCTCGTTTTACATTGTTGAATCTTTTTGACAAACATTGAGGACAATGTTCATTTCAAGTTTGGGGATGAAAATTCATTACATTCTTCATTCATTTTATATTCATTCGATTTTATTGGGATTAAAAAAAAAAGAGAGAGAGAGAGACGTTGAAAAAGTGTTAACATGTTTATTGCCTAGGATATAGTATGAATCAATTTGTGCTTAGGTTTGAAAATTGAAGAACATGAAAGCATGAACTTATTTTTGAACTAGTTATGTTTTGCTAGATTCATATTTATTGCGCACATAGCCAGTGTTGGATAATTGCTTGTGTAAGAGATTTTGTTTAATACACGTGGGGCAAATTTATGCAATTTGAACTTAGGAATGACTCAAAAATCCCTGAACTTAAATTGTTAGACATCCCACCCCTAAATTAGAACCAATCATGCTAAAAGGCAAGTTTGGGGGTAAAATGGTTGGAATTTGTGTGTTTTGACGGGTTGGAGGTCTGTGGTTCTTGATTTTTCACTTTAGTCATTATAGTTTGGTCAACGGGTATAAACAATTTCCAGCATAAAAACAGAAAATGCTGAAGGTCTTATTCTGCTCTTCAAATGTCTTTTTGACTCGAGTAAGTACGTTTGAGGGGTCCTTCAAACATGGTGCCCTAAAGCAATCTAGCTTGGGAGTCATCAACCTAAAGCTCGTTACAGGGGTCAATTAGAAAGCAAGTACGGAGAGTGGACTTACACATAAGACATTATAACATCTTTAACTTTTCTGTTTAAGCCTTTATGACTCGGGCAAGTACGTCTGAGGGGTTCTTTGAACCTGGTACCCTAAAGCCAACTGGTTTGGGAGTTGCCGATCTGAAAGCCCGCTACATGGGTCATATAGAAAGCAAGTATGAAAAGTTCTGCACAAAAATGGTAAAAGATAGGGACATTAAAAGAAAAAGTCGTCCAAAAAAAATTGCATGGTATAAGCTTTGTTGACTGAGCTTTGGTGGTTGAGGTTGTAGAATTGGGGACTGCTTTCTTTTGATTTATTATGCACACTTACTTCTGATTATGACTACCTTGGGTGGAAAAAGCAAAGAATGTTTTTAGAACCCACATAGATAGAAACCCGGAATATGTTAGAGAAAAGCAGAAAGTGGTGATCATCCATGAGCGCTGAAAGGAATTTCATTAGAATTCATAGATTGACCACATGGGATTCGGGCTGGATTTTGCATAATGAGCCACACAGTGTTGAGCACATCTTTTGCATAAGTATGCTTTTGACATTGGCTATTCACACACACACTTGAGACTCTGGCAGGATATAACTAGAAATTATTGTGCATTGTTGTTCATGACGCTTACTTAAAGCTTAAATTGGTTTGGATTATGGAGGCATATGATAAACATGTTAACACAACAAAAATAATTTCTCTTTTATTTCTTTGATTTTTGTAGTTTATTTTTCATTGTTCGAGGACGAATAATAATTCTAATTTGGGGATATTTGATAAGTGTATTTTATACACTTATTTGTATGTCTAAATTAGGTGTAATTATTTTCGTTTAGGAATATTTGCTTTTTAATTTGTGTTTATCGTTTACTTTTCAGAAAATACCCCAAAAGATGAAGAATGATGAAATCAATGGGAAAAACGCATAATTGGATTGCTAATTGGAGGTAAATTGGACAAGTGATGAGTTTGTAACGTCAACCGGGAAGGTTCTTGGTGCTCAAGTGAACAAATTAGAGATTGAAGGACCCAAGTGAAGGAATTGAGAGCTTAAATGGGCAAATCGAGAAGAAGATAAAGTTTGGGGACTAAATTGCAACAATTGAAAGTTGAGGACTGAAGGTGCAATTAAAAGTCAGGGACCAACTTACACAGTCGAGAAAAGATGGAAGTCGCGATCGCTGGATACGTGCCACGCGATCGCGAGATGGTGCGAAAATATAACTCGAGAGTTTTAGGGTCAAGCACGCGATCGCGCAGTTATCCGACTGGGCCGACTGTGAGCTTTTTCTCGCGATTTTCAACAGAAGTTTCTCTTTCTTGACCTTGGTTTCTCCAAAACCTATATATACAACATAAGAGGCCCGAGATCTAGACCTTTGTCTCTCCATAGAACGAGCCACAACAGAGATTTTAATTAAAATTCTTGGAGATTCAAGCATCGCAAAGGGGCGTGAATTGAAGATACTTGAAGAATTGATAATAGGTGCAATCTTTCCATTCTTCTTTGTTATTTTCAATGAACGTTATATTTTATTGTTTTTGTTCTACAATCATGATGTGTAACTAATTTTAACGTTGTGATGAACGATGTAGCATAGTCATATTATTTTAATTCCATATTCCTTGTTTTAACGCATTGATGCATGCGTTGATTATTATTGCGTTTAATGCGTGAATGAACTGGCCACTTATTCATGATTTTATGTGTTATTTCCATAATTCGAGAGGTGAGTTAATAACATAGATCTAGGTAATAAATCCGGTAATTGAACGAGAGATAGAGATATACTCTTATAATTATTGCGGTCGTGTGTGAATTCTTGTGTGTAATGCATCTAGATAAGGAATATTAGGACCCTCTGTAGAGATACAAGGTTGACTTATTTAGGTAAAATTGATTTAAACTCGAGAGAGGAATCTCAATTTGAATCAGTGAATTCGATCGATCACATATTTAGAAAATAAAATCTGTAATTGTAATTAATTTAATTGGTTATGTGAAATCGTGAATCCCAACTACTTTACAATCATCTTTTAAAACAAAACAATTTCACAATTGAATTCTTTAATTCATCTTCTTGGTTTTAATTTGAAACATCAAATTTTCTTTGTTTGTTCAAATAAAATATAGATCTAACATATTTCGGTAATTTTAAAAAAAAAAAATATATATATATATATATATATATATATATATATATATATATATATATATATATAGAAGTGAGGAGAAGAGAGAGTGTCATTCAATGCAAATTTCCCTCCAAAATCCCTCTCTCCTCACTTTTTCTTTTATTATTTACTATTGGTTTCATATGACTACAAATTTTGGAATACTTCTTTGTACACAACATTATTTGTTGATTTTGTTGGTCTTCCATTCTTACCACATGCGAAAATGATTGTCCCTAATTTTTATTGATACTCATGGCATGGGACACTATCAATGGAAATTGTCTTCTTGGAAATCTAATAAATATCTTAGAATCAGAAGGGATCAACGACGTCCTTAGAATAAAGAACTTGTATCTATAGTTGTTGTTAGAAAGAATTTGACCTTCTAGATCATGGTCGTCAAATTTTGTAACTAACAACCTTGTTCCATTGCACAATCCTTGTGTATGATCAATATTTCTCAGAAAGAGCAATGGATATTGCAAAGGAAAATAAAGATGATGCACTTAGCTTATCCGCTGCAACGGTCCATCATATGGCGCAATAATGATATCCATGTGTCCAGGTTGTGTACCAAAATTCACTGACAGTCAATCCGGCTATTTCATCGACAACGGGCAAATCATATACCCTATCATCAGTTGCCCACCGACTAATAAGTATAAGTCTTACATTTGAAGTGTTTTCCTCAATCATCTTTTCTTTAACTGACCTAAACTGCCTTACCAATTTGTTGTACTTGTCTAGCATATCCTTCAAATCAGAAAAACTATACAATCACGCAACATTGAATTGCATGATTCACTTCTATCGGGGGACATTAAAAGATATAAATTAAATTTTAGACTATCACAACAAAATGATTCATAAATAATATAAATATATAAGCAATAAATACATAATATGTACCCATGACCCTTTTTTGCTTTCAACCTCATTCGCATTGTCAACAATGTAAAGTTGAGTAAATTGCGGAGCTGGACCGTTATCAGACAACAGACTCTCAATCTTATGAGTTATGACAATTTTGACTGTGTAATCTAAAGATGGAAGGTCCTCTACCATCATTCAGCCCATTATCTATTCCTCCCCATAGAAGTGAACGAAAAATTATATGTCCAAATGCTTTGAACGAAATTCTTAATCATGTCGTCCCTACCATATAACAAATATTTAAAAATAAGAGGATGATCTTCCATAAGAGGAATTTTCACTTTCCCTTGCATACAACAAAGTAGGGGTGAACAAATAAGTTGCGAAACCGAACTAAACCTCAACAAATTGTATGATTAGGTTCGGTTTTGAAAAATTCCAAACTACCTTAAACAATGTGGTTTAGGTTTCAATTGTCAAAACCGCGGTTTCAAACAGCCAACCCGCCAAATTTTTAAAAATAATAAATAAATAAAAATAAAGGCAAACGCTCAATTAAAAAAATGCAACACATTTTTTATTGTCAACAAATCAAAGAGTCAAAGATTAATTTGTTCAAATCCACAACCATTTGAAATAATTATTGCTCCTATATTTCATAATCATCATCAAAAACATTTTCTTAAAAACTTGATTAATTATTTGATATAAATGAAAATGAAAATTCGACATTGAATTTGTATGATTGAACAAAATTATTTATCTATAAGATTAAAATCAATAAAATATCACAGTCATTATAAAAATTATTTACGCATTAAATGTAACTTTGTATAAAAATAGTCATTAATTTAATAAAACGCAATACAAAGGAGCTCGAATTTTAGATTTACTAAATAACTAAAAAAATAAGATTATTTATAAAAAGTTTTATACGATAAGATTTATTTAGTATTAGATGTGTAATACAACGTCAATATAATTTTGAACTGAAAATTTTACATTGAATTTTTATGACTGAACACAAATACTTATCTGTAAGATTCAAAACATTAAAAGTTCAAAATAATTTTATGAAAAGAGGGGTTTAAACACAAATAACAAAATATAAATAAATACAAAAATTCTCTATAATTATGCATCATTGGTCAAAAGTAGCAACAGTGTGAACACAATAAAAACTGAGTTTTCCCTTCAAAACTCAACTACTTTTATATATTATATATAGATAATATAGAATATAGATATAATAATAATAATAATAATAATAATAATAATAATAATAATAATAAAGATTTTATTTTACTCTCTTTCTCAAGATCACGTTTTGAACGTGTGACGGTATCTCAAGAGATTGTGACAGTAAAATTTGCTCCAGATTTTGGGGAAATTTGATACGATGAAAACTGTCTAAATAATCAACCCTTGTAACAATCATATGGAAAAGGAGTTAAGTTGAGTCAAGTCATTCATTTCTTTCCTCTTATCATTTTACATGAATGATAATGAAACTTATAAAGGAAATTATTCTAAGGCTGCGTTTGATAACGATAGTGAAATTTAGTGGAAAGAAAATGAATTCCAAAGAATTAAATTCTAGGGAATTGAATTTCTAGGAATTGTAAGTTTAATGTGTTTGATTGGTTTAATTTTCTAGATAGAAAAAATGGAAAATTTTTCGACTTTTGTTATTTGATTGATATTATTTTTCATGGTAAATAAAACAAAATTTAGCTATTGTAATAAAAAAAATATTATTTTTTTTTCCACACATTCATACTTGATAATAATAATAATAATATTAATTTTTTGGAAAAAATAAATGAATTAGCAACAACAAAAAAGGATCAAACGTGATAAAAATGGTACGCGATTTTAACTGAAAAATAATTTTTTTTATTTACCTGGGAAAATGATTTCCTTAAAATCAAGGGACACTCGCGCATGACCAAAAAAATTAGAAATGGAATTGCCTAGAAAATAGTTGCAATCAAACACACATTTTTTTAGAAAGCGGGAAGTGAATACATTTTCACTAGAAAAAGTTGGGTTTGAAACACACCATATGCCACAAAAGACCTCAATTCCGGTATGAAATCAATTTTTAATAATATTAAATATTTTTTAATTTTGTTTTTCATTTTAAAGTGTAAATAATTTCTATTTTTATTTATGTAATCTTTAAAATATTTTAATTTAATTTTTAAAATTTATTTTCATTTTATAGTGTAAAAATTAATTTGTGTGGACGGTAGAGGTGCGTCAAGGGAGAAGGGAACTCATGAGTAATTTAGGATTGTGATGTGTCAATCTTTATAATTTCTTATTATATAATTATATAAGAATATTTTTGTATATGTATTGTGGTGAATTTATAATATATATATTATTAGCGGTGGTAATATAATGTATTGTATTTAGTAGATATTGTGGTGAGAATGTATTCATGGTCATAGATATAAGAACAATGATATGAATTGAATGTCTTGCATTTCATTGATGTAAAATGGTGTTTATATATACAAAATTGATATTCTTGGAATGCAAGAAAAGAATAATCTAGAATTTACACAATATGGTAGTATACATAAACTAGGAAACATAAAATAAGTAGGACTCTAAATATGGTTGCAATATATTCTCTGCATTGTTATCCAAGATCATGATCCGAAGCTGTGTCAATCAAGTTCGAATCGTCTTGATCCATTTCCTTTACAATTGAATTGGAAATTTGAGGGGTTATGGTCAGATTTGTTGGAAAAAATTTTCTTCATATTTATTAGGGGTGAACAACGAAACCGTCAACCCGCCAAATCGAACTGAAATCGCGATTTTGAAACCACTGGTTTGGGTCAACGCGGATCCATCAACGTTTTGATTTTGACCCAAACCAAACCGCTTCAAAATAGTTTGGTTTATGTTTCGTATTCCAAACCCGTTTAAAATCGTCAACCCTCAAAAAAATAAAATAATAATAATAATAATAATAATAATAATAATAATAATAATAAAACGAAAAATGGAACATTCAAATCTATAAATTTTAAAAATACCACATTACTAAACCGGGAGAAAAATCATGGAGATAAAAATTGAAAATGGAATGACAGGTACAATTTACAAATTAGAATAGCAAAATTCTACCAAATCTTTATATGGAGATATGCTAAAAAGTCTTCATATTTTCATTTAATTTGATGATTCTCAACAGTTTAAAAATAATCCAAATAATTCCCTTCAGTTGATAACGATTTGATTAATTCTCAGTGATATAGTCTGCCAATTTTATTCCAACTCTGTGTCAAGATATCAACAAATTTACACACAAATATGATTATCTCCATAATTTTTATGAAATGATTTCATACATAATCTATTTTTTATGCAATGAAGAAATAAACAGCTCAGATGTCAAAATCTAAGATAAAACTTAGAGACATAATGTAGAACCCGAAGTTTAAGCATTTAGCATAAAAAAACTGCATAGCCAAAAATAACTGCTCAATTAACAAGCAATTTCTATATCTTTTTGCATTACTTAGTCAAGAAACTACTAACGCCTGACAACCCAACTAGTGCTTCTCTTAGTGGGGTAAGTTCCACAATTTCCAATACCTCCTCTATAAACATTTGCACATATAAGTGAAAAGTCAATATAAAAAAACCAATCACGTGTTGTCGTGATGAATCCCTTCTAGTTTAAGATCTACCAACCTTTCTAGTTTTAGAATCGACATCTCTAGATAACCTTAACAAAGTTGTTATTGCCATGAGATAAGTAGAATTGAACGAAAATTCAGCAAGGATACTATGATTTACCAAAGTAAAAATCATTTATTGGGGCTATTAGTCCGAATCAACATATAATTTCTAGGATTTTTTCTTCATTTTGTGTCGTTAGTAAACCGCATCAAACCCAAAAAAGGTTTGGTTTACAAGATGAAATGGTTTTGTTTGGGTTGAAAAAATTTCAACCCGCTTTAAATGATTTGGTTTGAATTTTTGTCAAAAATCTCTCAAATCAAACCGTGTTCACCCATAATATTTATAGTTTTAAATCAATCAAAATCATTTCAATTCCATTCATATTAGAAATCCACTGAAATCTATGGATTTTTTAGGACGCTGAAATTTTATGGAATTAATTGAAATCTACATTCAGGACCTTGGATTTTTACGTATTTTATAAAATTCTAAATTGAGGATATTTGGAATGTTATGAAATTCTAAAATTCCCCAAATTTCATGTTGGGGACACTTCTAAGCCTCCGTTTGGTAATCAAAATAAATTGGTTTATAAATCAATTTATAAAATACACAATTTTTCAGACTAATTCTTAACTGCACACATTTTTTTTTATCCATTTTCAACAATTACTTTTACCTAAAATTATAAATAATAAATCAATTTACATAGTGTTTGGTAAGCTTTTTTTTTTTATATACAATTTTTTTTTACACAATTTTTCAAATCACTTTTTAACCACACACATTTTTCTCTCTAATTTTTAACCATACATCTTAACTAGAAAATACAAAAAACACCTAAAAAACCGTGTGACAGTTGCCGAACAGAGTGTTATAAATCAAACAGTCTTATTTGTTATTAAAACTTAAAACGACCAAAATATGTATTCTAGTTCTAGCAAAATATCAAAATAACCTTTTCCACGCGCCACATGCACAAAGTGTGTCAACATTGATTGAGTGGGACATATGAAAAATCAGAAAACAGGATAAATTACAGTCATCATCCCCAATATTTGACCCATTTTATAATTTTGCCCCCAATATTTTTTCTAGGACAAACCCAACATCAATCTTTATTTAATTCGCCGGTTAGTATCCCTAGACAATTTCCTTCCAAATATTCAAGATATAAAAGATAAGATTATCCTTTTATTTTAACTTAACAATAAAAAAATAACTCAGACAAAAAATAAAACATCAAAGGTGTAAAATGTTTTTCAAATTATGAACCTCATAGTTAGAACCACGACGCTCTAAACTGTGTGCATTTGCCTTCTCTAAAGACATCGTAATGTATCTAAATAAAGTAAATATATAACTCTCTAAACACACAATCATAGAAGTATAAACAATAAAGTACATCAAGTCAGTTCAAAGTTCTTAGATAACACGTTCATTATTTATATAATGAATGAGCTAGACGTTGACCCTCGTAAATTAGATTTTTAGTAAGTCTTTTATACCAGCTTCATAGAAATATGGATAGAGACTATCAGTGAGAAGTGAGAACAAAACTTAGCAATTAAAGATTAACACTTAAGTTAATTTGATTGTAAAAGAGATCAAAAGTTAGGGACGAGATTGCTATAATTTATCACTAAAACTAATTGTTGATTATTAATAAGTCAAACCATGGTCTTGACAGTATTTTGATTACCAATAATAATAATAATATTTTTTAATATTTATTATGGTTGCACAACGAACATTAATGATAAAAATAGTCAAAATGTTCAATATGTTAGTGCATAACTACCTGAGTTCTATTTAAAATTTTTTTAACACCGATTCAACTTTCAAGTCGTGAAGCAAACTCTAATTTCACAAATCACAAAATTAGACAAGTATACGACAAATTAACACGTTTGGATACTCTCTATGATTAATATAAGTGAAGAATTAAATTGCTTCTAGAGTAATAAGTTGGGGACCAGTCGTGCAATCTTCCCTATTAAAAATACATTTAAGGGAAAATTGCAGTCGCGATCCCAAACCTTTTGTTTTTCTGCAGACTTTACCCAAACCTTCAATTTGTGTCATCCGAGGTACCTAACCTTTATGAAAGTCGCAGCGGAAGGACAAAATCACGGATTCCGTCAGTTCTTCCATCAATTGACCCAAAAATTGAAAAAATCTGATTTGATGATCGTTTTTAAGAGGGACATAATTGTCAATACATATTATTAGAAAATTTATCACAGACAATTATTTATCTATGATCTAAAATCATCATACTGAATTATCAAGAATTAAATAACTGAAGCGGAAGCGTACCTTAATCAAATATGATTCACGATGAACGATTCGGTTGGTTGGATCTTCCAAATCAATACGTAGTCCTTATTTTCTCTCTGATGAAGGGATGTCAAAAGAATGAACAGTACGTATGATTCAGGGACCATAACCGACTTTATATACTGAATTTCCAGTTAACCTAATTCGGCCCATCATGAATTAGGTAATGGTCTGGTATCTACACATGAAAGCCCATACTTTAATTAGATGCATTAAAGCCCGATATATATAAAATCCTTATTAGATCACTTTAAATGGGCTTAACCAAATTTGATAGCCTTTTATTCAATACACAATAATTCACATATAAGCCCACACGATTGATTAAAATCCTTACAATCTCCCACTTGGGCTATATGTGTAACCTTACAATTGTGTATCAATCATAACCTTATGAGTACTCAGAATTTTGCTATCATTACTGAATGCATCCCCAAACAATCCGGTCCATCAATTATATCAACATAGGATCAAAGCGGCTTTCGCTACATTAATCGTAACTAAACCTATCAATGGTCACGTATATCGACATAACAGAATGACATGGATCAAGTATGGATGTGTAGCATGGAAATTACATGTAATGTGATCTTCAACATGCCTATTTCCAATTGGTCCAACTTTAGTGAGATCATCCTCAAACGAGTTCAGAGATAATAAACCTGAAACCATACAGCTGTAAATAACTTTAACTTTAAACTGTATTCGAAAGGACAGTAAATGTGTCTAAAACACCCAAAATACAAACTCCCACTGAAACCAAATATCCTTAAGAAATACAACACCCATATGAGTAATGTGCTCATGAAAGACCTTGGGTTGTAATACTTTAGTAAGCGGATCCGCAATTATGGAGTTTGTCCCAATGTACTCTTATTGACACATGTCCACTCTGAACTGTATCCTTCACAACCAGGAACTTATGTCAATGTATTTTGACTTAGTTGAGCTCCTATTGTTACTGGAATATAAATCTGCTGAGTTATTGTAACAATATAACCTTAGTGATCTTTCTTTACCGAACAAAATGTGCAGCCCAGTGACAAAATTTCGCAGCTATATTCCATAATTAGATGCCCCCAAAATTGCTACAAACTGTGCTGCCAAGTGAAAGAAGCTAAAGTGTTTGTTAAGCACTCCTTCCGAAAATAGCTCCTCCAACTAGCAGATAGATGTAGCCTGATGTGGATCTTTTACTTTCTTGGCATCTAGCAAAAATCAGAATCATAATACCATATGATCTCCAACTGATCCGATTTTCTGTATGTGAGCATGTAATCTTCTGTTCTCTTTAAATACCTTATAACCCATGTTTGGCTGCTTTCCAAATGATCCATCACAGGGTTACTTAAATATCTCATTAGTATCCCAATAATGTACGCAATATCTGGACGCGTACAAACCTGAGTATACATCAGATTTCCTATAGCTAAACTATATGAGATCTTCTGCATTTTCTTAACTTCAAGATCACTTTTCGGGCATTAGTTGAGACCAATTTGTCTCCCTTAGCGATAGAGGTGTCCCCTGATTTACTGTCTTGCATGCCAAACCTCTTAAGTATTTTATCGATATAGCCCTTTTGTGACAATTCAAGAATACCCCGAGAACAATCCCGGTGTATCTGAATCCCTAATACAAAAGAGACGTCACCAAGATTTTTAATCTCAAAATTCCTTGACAAAAAATCTCATAATTTTATGTGACATGCATATATCATTGCTGGCAAGCGATATGTTGTCAACATACAAAACCAGAAAAATACACTTACTCCCACTAAACTTGTAATACACACAACCATCAACAACATTAATCTCAAGACCAAATGAGATAATTACTTGACGAAATTTGTATTATCCTTAACGGAAAGCTGGCTTGAGTACACAATGGATTACTTTAATTTACAAACCGTCTCATCAATGTCTCCATTGAGAAACGTCGTCTTAACATCCATTTAATGTGACTCGAGGTCAAAATGTGCAACAACCTGACTTTCCTGAAAGAGTCTTTCGTAGAAACCAAAGGGAAAGTCTCTTTATAATCAATGCCATCAATCTATATAATATATAAAAGTAACTGAGTCAACCCCAGTCAACTTCACTGTTTCCCTCCAAAACTCTTGTACTATGTGCAGATTTTATTTATTTATTTTTCCAATTTTTGGGGACTTTAATATTTATCATGTTCACACTACTTATATTCCCTATCCAATAATCAACTTCAAAATCCACTTTAAAAATAATTGGTCCTTCAATATTTATTTATTATTTTCAAAATCGCTGACGTCTACTTACATTCTTCAATATTTATTGTGTTTATATGACTTCTATTTTTCGCCGCCTAATTACACTGAAAAGTCAGTTTTTTTTCTTTCCCTTTTTCGCTTTTTCAGAATTTATTTGATTTTTTTCCCGTTTTTCAAAATCTGTTTATTCATTTTTGTTTTCTATATCTTTTTTTTTCCATTTCTCGATATATAACCTCTTTCATTTCTATTATATATAATTATTATGAAGATATAAACAATAATAAAAGATTCAATTAATGGTTATTTCTTTGAAAAATTGTGTACTGTTTAACATGGCTCCTCTACTCCACTTTCTATTTATCACGTTTTATGATTCAAAATTTCTGGTGCTGTGGTAATGCTTATTAGTTATTAATATTACAAACCAGTTGAAAATAAAAAAAAGTAAATTATTTTTTGAAAAAGTAAAAAGGATTGTCATTACTCTTTTCTTCAAGACCTGTGATATTTTGAGTCGTTGAACATAGATTTGAGTTTCTGACAAAAAAAGAAAAAATATTAAAAAAATAATATTGTAGAGAAAGCTTCGAAAACAATATAGAATGCAAAATTATTTTGGACTAATAAGAGGATTTGTTAATAGTCTATTTATATTATGTTCTAAATTTCTCTGTTGGGGTTGCAATGTGTTAACTAATGTTGAGCTATTTAGAATAGCTTTGGGTTGGATAGATATGTTAATGGTTTCGGCCGTTGAGTGAAGAAAAAACATATTATTCATGGGTCAGTATATATATTTGATGAAATTGTATATCACATTGTATAAAAAATAATAAAAACCAGAAACTAGAATTATTTTTTTTTTAAATTTGCTTTTACCGAGAAATTGTTTTTTATTTTTTATGATATAAGAACGATAATTTGTTTGGTTTTACTTATTTATATTTGGATTTTTTTTGTGTCAAAATCTCTCTTTTCATAAAAAAAAAGTGTTCTTCTAACGTTTTCAATGTTACAAATAAAAATTTGTGTTCAGTTATACAAATCCAAAGTAAAATTTTCAGTTAAAAACTATGTTAAAATTTTATTATTAGATAATACTCTCTCCATCCTACAAAGATAGTCTACTATTTTTTTTTTGTCCGTCTAAAAAAGATAGTCTACTTTATTTTTTAAGAGTGAAATTAATATTTTATATTCTTTTTTGTCCTTAATCTGTGTGAAAATGAGTAGAAAACTATCTTAATGAGACGGAGGGAGTACTAAATTATAAATCACATCATACGTATAGTTTTTTTTTATAACTAATCTTATTTTTAGTTATTTAATACATCTAAAAATTGGAGCTCTTTTTTATAGCGTATTATTAAATATTTTTTATAGATAATTACATTTAATACGTAATTAATTTCTTATAATAATTGTGATCTTTTATTGGTCTTAATTTTATGGATAAATATTTGGTTCAGTCATACAGATCTAATGTCAAATTCTCAATTAAAATTATATTTAAAATTTATACAAATTCTTATTTTTATAAATCACGTTGTATTGAAATTTTTATAACTAAATCCTATTTTTAAGTTATTTATTACATATACATATTAAAGTTCTTTCCTATATTGTATTATTTATCAAAATTATTTCAATGACAATTACATTTAATTCTTAATTAATTTTTTATTTCAAAAAGTCTCATATCACATTTTTTAACATTAACGGTTAACAAATTTATCTATATTGTTTGAAATGATATAATTATTAATGGTTTTTGTCATAACTGTTAATTTTAAAATTTTAAAAAGTAATTAACCATACCAAGATATTCTTTGCTATATTTTAATTCAAATTTTATGATATTTTTTCACAATAATATATAAATTGTCTCCCAATTTACTTAACTCAAAATTGAGATGATCAATACTAAATTAAAATTTCAATCAGAAAATAATTATGTTGTATAAATATTGAAAACCTAAAATATCATAAATTTAATGCAATATCTTTGTGAACCTCGCAATTTTTTTTTTTATTATTATACATGTTGTTTTTCATTATCAATGGTCAAAATATTGAATTTTATCTTTTATATGCATAATCTCTATTATTAACTTTTTCATCTATTGTTTGAATGTTCAGAGTATATGAATACTGGAGATCCTACATTTAAGTGTTCATTTTGCAAGGTGAATTTTTGGTTTGAGGAGATAGTGAATAATCGTTACAAAACTTGACGATCATATTCTATAAGGTCAAATTCTATCTGACAGTAATGTAGGATACAAGTTCTTTATTTCAAGGATGTCGTTGAGCCATTCGAATTTTATGATACTTATTAGATTTAAAAAAAAAAAAAAACAATTTTCATTAATGGTGTCATATGTCATGACTATCAATAAGAGTCGGGCACAATCATTTTCGCATGTATGACTTCTCCCTAAAAGGTTGATGTTTATACATGAAACTAATAAATGATGAACTTATATCTTATTTGTGAATGTTATATTTTGTTTAAGGATTCATTTAATTTCGAATCGGATTATTTTTATTTAGACATTTATTTCCGTGTATCGCACGGGATGATTCACTAGTTTGTGTAAAGCCTTTAGATACAAGACGAACCTTATATCTTTCCATATTACCTTTCGAATCCCTTTTGGTTTAAAAATCCAAAGACCAATGGGCTTCGCACCTTCTGGTAATGGGACGAGATCCAAACTTTATTGTCTTGCATATGCTTATACTCCTTATTTATGGCATCAATCCACTTCTGAGAGTTAGAACCGTGCATGGCCTGATGGAATTGATTGGACCATCTTCCACCATTCCATTATTTCATTATGTTCTTGGAAAAACACTATTTAAATCCTGAATAGCATTTTTCCCTTTCTCTCGTGGATCTCCTTAATGGCTTTAGTTATTGAGGTTGTTGAGTTTGTACTTCTGAAATTTACCTTATTTTGGATGGGAGGTTCTTCAATATTGTCGAATTGAGGTTCCGGATATGCTTGTTGATCAATGACATGCATAAAAAACTTGCACATTATCAAAAGCAACAATAGGAATCGAAATCGATCCTTCCTCAACTTCTTCCTTAAAGACAATATCTCTAACCTTATTTCTCCCCCAAACTCAACATCCTCAAAAAATGTTGCATTTCCAGTTTCAAAAGTTGACTTAAGTGTGGGATCATAAAATTTATAGCCCCTCGATCGCTCAGAATAACCAATAAAGTAGCTGCTTTAGTTGGTACTCTGTACGATCTTTCTTTAAATGTCCAGATTTTTGGCAAAAGAAACAACCATCAATGTCTTTATGTGGTTTCTTTTGTTCTGAACCCTTAATAACTTTATGTTCTTTATTTATTTTCTTACCCTTATCTTTAGAGGTGTTTGCCAAGTGAACACTTTCAGTTCTGTCCTACTTCAACTTTTCTTCCTCTTGCACACAAAATAGAATGAGCTCATTTAGAGTTCATTTCTCCCTTATAACAGTTCTAACTAACCTTAAATTGACTGAATTGTGTAAGAAGCTTACACACTTTGAAATAAGCTCATTGAGAGTCTATTTCTCCCTTTGACAGTTATAACCAACCTTAAATTAACTGAATTGTGCAAGAAGCGATGTCAATACCAAATGCATTAGAAAGTCATCAGATAAGTCGAATTTTAGTGCCTTAAGTTTTGAAGCAGTGTGAGACATCTACATGATGTACTCCCTTATTTTCCTATTGCCTTTATACTTTATTGAAATCAAGCTTTGCATAAGCGTGCTTGTTTCAGCCTTATCGTTTTTCGCAAAACGTTTCTTAATTTCTGCAATGAATTCATTGACATCATTTACCTCCTCAGATACTGTGCCACTAAAGGCTTCCGGAATGCCGCACTTAATGATCATGAGACTCACGTAATTTAAGCAATCACACTTCTCAAAGTTCCTCATTTGATTGGATGAACTTTCATCCGTAAGAGGAGCAGTATACGGCCTAGATCCATGCAGCCAACGAAAAGTTAATGTTCTTGTTTTGATCCTTGAAGTTTGTTTCATAAATACAGGGATTAAATTTGAGCTTGTAGATATACTACTAGAAGAATTTGAAACCGAATAGAGAACACTTAAACGAAATAACTCACATAAGTACATTATTATGCAAATCATACTTTCAAACAATGGTAGGGCCCATCACAAGATACCTAACACAACATCAATATTTAGTCTTTGGACAGAAATATTGACTTGTAAGTGGTACTCTTGGTGTAGTAATCAAACACTGACAGTAAGACATGTCAACCAACAAACCTTTCTTTGGACCGATTTATTGATCACACGTAAAACCAAATAACTGTCACGTATTTATCACCACATGTTCATGTGAAATTCGAGCCAAATATTGACCTTCCTTTGGGCCGATCAATACCCGCATGAAATAACACACAAACACCTAATTTTCCCTTGGTGTAGTGATCAAACATTGGCAATAAGACATGTTAACCAATAAACATTTATTTGGACCAATTTATTGGTCACACGTTAAACCAAATAATTGCCACGTGTTTATCACCACAGATGCATGTGAAATTCGAGCCAAATATTGACCTTTATTTGGGCCGATCAATATCCGCAATGAATAACACACACAAATACCTTCTAATATTCAAAGTTAATTAATATCCACAAGAGAGGTTGCTTTGGCAACATGTTGCTTCAACTAACTTACTTTCGAATATTATATCTCTCAAAAGATTCCGATGTACCAAGATTTGAAATTGAAATCACTGATTTGCATATATTTTGACTTTAGGATTTGAATTATAGAATTCAAAACTTTAGAATAAAGCAATCCTTAAGTTGAGAGAGTCAATTGCAATATTCTTAAACTTTAGGTGGCCAATTACGAAAAATTTCATGCTTGAAGGGTTTAAATTACAATTTTTTTTTTCCAAAACCTTATTGGCCAATTAAAAGAAATTCCAAATTTTAGGTCCCAATTTGAAAGAAATCAAACTTTAGAGGTCCAAAATAGTGAATTTGGAAACTTTAGGGGACTGAATTAGAAAATTTTCAAACTTTATGGACCAAATTAGAGAATTTCAGAACTTTAGGTGCTATATTAGAAAATTTTCAAACTTTAGGGACTGAAAATGAAGATTTTCGAACTTTTTGAAAATTTTCAAACATTAGGGGCTGGATTAGAAAATCTTCAAACTTCAGGGGCTGAAATATAAAATCAAGAACTTTAAAAGGCCCAACTTAAAATTTTTTATAACCTTACGGGCTTAATTATAAATTTCAGAACTTTGAGAGCCAACTTAAATAACCTCATAACTTTAGGATCAATCTTTAATTCCTTAATAAGATTAGGGGACCTAATTGTGCAATAAACCCAAAATTATGAAATTGCACATTGAGTCCCCGAAATCATCAAATTTTCAGCCAGAAGTCCCTGCAAAAAAAAAAAAAAAAAAATCGTGACAGCTAGGGTTTGCCGCAGCCGTCATCACTTGCAGCGCCAACCAAGAACCCATTGCGCGCAACGCCGCGCGTACCCAAGTCCACCGGTCAGCTCTGCCTTCAGCGACTGCGGTTTACCATCTACACCGAGCGACGCCCGCTGACGCCGCGAATGCAGTCTCCTCCGTCACTGCTCGGCGCCTGCAACGCGTCTAAAATCCACCGCTAGTAACGCGCAGCTCGCGGCGTTTCATCCCCAACCGGATCCACACACCAATCTCAACCACAAATACCAATTCAAAAATTTCAACAGAAATCCATACCTTGACCTCGAAAAATATATACATACACAAAGAAATTCCAAATCTGAATTCGAAAGGCATATACATACAGTCACAGATTCTATATGTTCAATTTTGAAACCTGATTGCGCATATACATACATGCTGTACACTTAAATCCGATTTCCATCACCTAATTTCAATATATATACACGCAGGAACATATACATACACAATATGTATCCTTCGATTCCAAATTCAGAAAACCATATACATATATATTATTAATCCGATTTGGTTGAGTCCCAACTCATATATCCAAATTCACATATAAAGCAGTAGGCAATTTACTGATTTTCTAAATCCACAGTTAATATACACGCATATATATGGCATAAAAGTTTTTAATTATTATACTCATATGCACGTATGAGTGATCTGATAATCACCATGATGATTGACTCTGATACCACTTGTTAGAAAATTTATCACAGACAATTATTTATCTATGATCTAAAATCATCATGCTGAATTATCAAGAATTAAATAACTGAAGCGGAAGCGTACCTTAATCAAATATGATTCACGATGAACGATTCTGTTGGTTGGATCTTCCAAATCAATATGTAGTCTTTATTTTCTCTCTGATGAAAGTATGTCAAAAGAATGAATAGTACGTATGATTCAGGGACCATAACCGACTTTATATATTGAATTGCCGGTTAACCTAATTCGGCCCATCATGAATTAGGTAATAACCTGGTATCTACACATGAAAGCTCATACTTTAATTAGATGCATTAAAGCCCGATATATATAAAATCCTTATTAGATCACTTTAAATGGGCTTAACCAAATTTGATAGCCTTTTATTCAATACACAATAATTCACATATAAGCCCACACGATTGATTAAAATTCTTACACATATTCCTCTCAATTAAAACATCAAAAATGCACTTTGTTTCCCTCCAATCCCTGACATATTAATATCTCTTCCCCCCATCACTCTCTCTCTCTCTCTCTCTCTCTCTCTCTCTCTCTCACAATAACTCTAAGAAAACTAGGAAAGAAGCCGGAGATGAATGTATGCAGATGTGGTTATCCAGTACAGAGGAAGACTTCATGGACGAACTTGAACCCAAGGAGAAGATTTCTCAGTTGCGCAAGTCGTCAAGATTTAGGTGGATGTAAATTCTTTGACTGGTTTGACCTGCCAATGTGTGAAAGATCAAAGGAACTGATTCCTGGGTTTCTACGAGTTAGAAGGGAGGTGGAAGCTGAAATAATCTCCCTTCGTTCAGTAAGATCAAGTGTGTGGAAGACTTGGTTGTTCGGATTTGTATGTAGAGTTATTGTAAAACGGGTCTTTACCTAGATCTAGTGAAGGAGTTAGTAGAAGTTAGATCTGGGTTGTTGGGATGTGATTATGTTTTAATTGGGTATCGTGTTTAGTGTGTTGGAGTCATATTGTAAGTTTCCTTGGAGTAATGAAAGTAGTCCTTTATTGAACTTCGTTTATCTCTATATTTCTGTTTTACTCTATTGTATGCATTGGACGATTAGAGAGACATACGTTATTTTAAGTCCCCAGACATTTTGTTGATGGTGTAGCAGTAGTCCCAAACCTTTTCCGTTTGTTGCAGTTGCAGCCCCAAACCTTTTACAGTTGTCGCATCTTTAGTCCCAAACCTTTTGCTTCACAGTCATCAGAAGTCCCAAACAAGTTGCTTCACGTGTGGTTATAAGTCCCAAAAAAAGAAAGAAAAATGCACAACACTTTGTTACAAAATCTGGATAAATAAACTTCGAAAGCTACACTTTTTCATTCCAAAACAAAATGTGATTTATACATACTATAACAGCAATTCAGTACAAAAAACAAAGAAGGGGAGAATTTCACAAGCCCAAGTGACGAATAGGCTAGAGAACAACATATGGACTTGCAATATCGGTAAAGGAAAACACTTATCGTCCTCTACAAGTACAGAGAAAAAAAAATCAAAAAAAAAAAAAAACTGAAAATACTTACCAACACAGGTTCGGGAAGAGCGGCTCGAAGATGACATGCAATATTTTCTGAAACTTCCTCAGAATCATGGGCTTGGTCGAACTTCATTGAGGAAGATGGCTTTCGGTATTCAAAACAAGAATGAAGCAGTTAACTGGTACTTTTGATGTTTTAAGGGAGAGGAATATGTATTGACAATTATGCCCCTCTTAAAAATGGTCATCAAATCAGTTTTTTTTTTTCATTTTTGGGTCAATTGACAGAATCCGTGATTTTGTCCTTCCGCTGCGACTTTCATAAAGATTAGGTACCGTGGCGGCACAAATTGAAGATTTGGGTAAAGTCTGCAAAAAAATAAAAGATTTGGGACAACAGCTGCAATTTTCCCTACATTTAATTAAGAATTAAATTGGTACTAGAATATGTGTTGGGGGACCAGTTGTGCAATCTTCCCTAATAAAAATACATTTACTTAACTAAGCTTGTCTATATATATCTATATAAAAGCAGCTGAGTTTTTGCAGTTGAGTTTTGACGGGAAAACTTAGCTTTTATTGTGTTCATACTCCTAAATTCAGTTTTTATTGTGTTCACACTGCTATTTCCACTTAAGTATTTTTATAGAGAATTTTTTTTACTTATTTATATTTGGTTATTTGTGTTTAAACCTCTATTTTAATGTTTTGAATCTTACAAATAAGTATTTGTATTCAGTTATACAAATCTATATCTATGTCTATATAATCTATAAAAACAGCTGAGTTTTGACTAGAAAACGCAAATTTTATTGTGTTCACACTTCAAAACTCAGCTTTTATTGTGTTAATACAGCTAATTTCACTTAAGTATTTTTATGGAGAATTTTTTTCACTTATTTATATTTGGTTATTTGTGTTTAAACCTCTCTTTTTAGAAAATTATTCTGATCTTCTAATGTTTTGAATCTTACAAATAAGTATTTGTATTCAGTCATACAAATTCAATGTAAAATTTTCAGTTCAAAACTATATCGAAGTTGTATTACGCGTCTAATACTAAATACACCTTATTGTATAAAACTTTTATAAATAATCTTATTTTTTAGTTATTTAGTACATCTAAAAATTCGAGCTCCTTTGTATTGCGTTCTATTAAATTAATTAGTATTTTTATAGAAAGTTACATTTAATACGTAAATAATTTTTTATAATAATTGTGATATTTTATTGGTCTCAATCTTATGGATGAATAATTTCGTTCGGTCATACAAATCAAATGTCGAATTTTTATTTACATTTATATTTAATATTTAATCAAGTTGTATTAAATTTTGTTATAAATAATCATACTTTTAGGTTCTTTGTTACATATACAAAATAACATTCTTTTCTATATCAAATTATTTATCAAAATAATTTTTTACAATTACATTTAATTATTATTTAATTTTTATTTCGAAAGTCTCATATTACATTTTTTAACATTAACGGTTAACAAATTTATTTATATTGTTTTGAAATTATAGTCATTAATAGTTTTTTGTCCTAACTGTTATGTCTAGATTTTGAAAAATAATTAACGATGACATGATATTAATTTTTATATTTTAATTCAATATTTATGATTCTTAAATTTCTACAATAATAAGTAAATTGTCTCCCAATTTATTTAACTAAAAACTGAGATGATCTATATTATTAATTTTTTCATCTATTGTTTGATTGTTTAGAGTATATGGACATTGTAGTTCCTACATTTAAGTATTTATTTTGCAAGACAAATTTTTGGTGATGGAGAGAGTGGATAAGTGTTACGCAATCCAAAGTTCTCATTTTGTTATGGGTGAACACGGTTTGGTTTGGGCGATTTGTAGTAATATTTCAAACCAAACCATATTTAAAGCGGTTTGGAATTTTTCCAAACCAAACCAAACCATTTCATTTTCTAAACAAAACCAAATCAAACAATTTTTTGCTGGTTGGTACAGTTTGAAACCATGGATTGCCAAGAATGAATTAGTATATTTCAAAGCGAGCTCAAAGACATATATTCGTCTAAAATTTCGAATTGAAACTAGCTCAATAATATTATTAAGTTTCTAATTGAGTGCTTTATTGTGTTTCAATTCATGTTGACAAATAAACTAATTATATAGAAGCAAACTTTAGTTAGTTTTTATATTAAAAATTTTATTTTAAGAAAATATCTTGGATGATGATTATGAATTGCAGGAGCAAGAATTATTTCCAAATGGTTGTGAATTTGAACAAATTAATCACTGACTCCTTACTTTTGATTTGTTGACAATAAAAAGTGTTTTGCATTTTTTTTTAAAAATTGAACGTTTGTCTTTATTTTTATTTTAATTTTTTAAAATTTGGCGGGTCGGCTGTTTGAAATCGTAGTTTTGACAATTGAAATTTAAACCAAATCGTTTAAGATGGTTTGAATTTTTTTCAAACCGAACCATTTGTTGTAGTTTAGTTCGATTGCCCAGTTTATTTGTTCACCGATACTTTGTTGTACGCAAGAAAAAGTGAAGATTCCTCTTATGGAAGAGCATCTTCTTATTTTGAAGGATTTGTTATATGACAGGAACGACAGGATTAAGAATTTCGTTGAGAACATTCGGACATATAATATGATGTTTTCATTCACTTCTATGGGGGAATAGATAATGGGCTAAATGATGGTAAATGGCCTCCCGTCTTCAGATTACACGGTCGAAATTTCCATAAGATTGAGAGTCTATTTCCTGATGAATGTTCAGCTATTCAATTTGCGCACTTTACATTGTTGACAATGTGAATGAGGTTGAAAGCAGAAAAATGGTCGTGGGATACGTATTATTTATTTATTACTTTTATATTTATATTGTTTACGGATAATTTTGTTGTGATAGTCTAAAAATTAATTTATGTTTTGTAATGTCCCTCGGTATGAGTGAATCATGTGATTCAATGTTGCATGATTGTATAGTTTCTGATTTGAAAGATATGCTAGACAAATATAACAAATTGTTAAGACAATTTAGGTCGGTTTGAGAAAAGATGATCGAGGAAAACACTTCAAATGTAAGACTTATACTTATTAGTTGGTGGGCGACCAATGATAGCCAATATAATTTTCCTGTTGTCAATGAAATTGTCGAATTGATTGTCAGTGGGTTTTGATACACGACCTGGATACAGGGATATCATTAGTGGGCAATGTGGTGGACCGTTGCAGCGGATTAGTGAAGGACACAAGTTCTTTCTGAGAAATATTGATCATATACAGGGATTGTGCAATGGAACAATGTTGATTGTTAAAAAACTTGACGACCATGTTCTAGAAGGTCAAATTCTTTCTGGCATCAATGCATGACACAATTAAATTATCTTTATCCAGACGTTTTTTCTCGTGCATCGCACAGGTGATTCACTAGTACATATAAACAGTACTATCTCCAGCTCAGTATTTTTTAACATTTGTAGGCTTCAATTCAACCTGTAATACAACAAATGCAAAGATTAGATCGAATTAAAACCAAGAAAAATCAATTCAAATGAAAAAGGAAGAAACTAAGAGATTAAAATTGATTTCCCCCCTTTTTGTTTTGGCTCAGAAAATCGATCCACGACTACAAATGCAACACCACTATTTGGAGATTTGTACAACCATAAAGGAAGTACGGGTAATCACAAAAATCGAAACCGTCACGAAGAAGGCAGTCCACGAAGGAGAAGAATAGAACAGACAGTATCACAAAGAGCACAAGAACAGAGGTTAGATGCTTAGGAAAGAACCACGAAGGAAGCACTTGGAAATTCACATAGAAGGCACACAGAATATATAGCTAAACTCGACTATTTATAGACTCAAGATCAAAGAGTCCACCCCTGGATGAAGCTTATCAGAATAGAGGAGATCAAGGGGAACCAGATGAAGCTTAGCAGAGAGATAAAAGGAACGGAACAAGCTTATCTATAAAAAGAAAAGATAAATAAAGATTTATCTTGATTTTAAAACCAACCGAGAATAACAAATAGATAATGATAGAGTTCATCCAATTTTATCTCTTTTTCAACATTATCTCCAAAGTGAGTATAACATCAATCTCAATTGGATTGACTCCCTCAAAAAATCGGACCAAGTGAGCTAGATATGGACTTAACTGTTCTTCAATATTAACTTATAAAAGGCTGAAGTTAAAACGGACTCAATTTTTCAACATCGCTAAAGGAATTAATTTGGTAACACATTTATCTAACAACATTATATTATTCTCTCACTCTAGTATATACGTGTATGTATAGAGAGAGAAAAAGGGTGCTAGAGAGTGTGTCTGTTCAAAATCCTCCTCCTTTAATGGCGTGAGACCGTACCAGACCAGAGAGAGTATGCTTGTGTATAATGTTCAGTGTGTGTATGTATGTATTCTATGCTTCATCTTGGCATGCTTCACCAACTCTTGTTCTGTAGAAAACCCAAAACCCAAATGAACTAAAAGAGAAGGAAACATAATATTTTTAAAGAAAATGAAATTTCACCATCAAAATCCCATTGCGTCTTTCCATTTTTATCATCTACACTTTTGGGATTCTTAGACCCAGATGAGAAAAAGCGGTAATCTCTCATTGATTTTTATTGGGTTCTTTACTCTTGATCATTTCCTGTTGTTGGTGTTTTGATTCTTGTATTGTTTCGTTGTGAAATCTTGTGTTGTTATTTATTTGTGTTTTTTTTTTTTTTTTTAATGTATGAGAGCGTGAAGATCAAGAAGAAAAGTGTAGAAAACATGAATGATGATGAACTTGAGATGTTACTGGGCGAGATCCCTCATGCAACATCATCATTGAATCTTCATCATACACATAGCAATGTCCATCATCATAGTCTTGTTGATAATACATCACATATGACACAGAAAATTAATGGTCATGGTATGTATGATGATGAGCTGTTGAGGCATAAATATGCATGTGTATCTTCCCCTGCCAGTGGGTTCTCTTTACAATCTGACGGCTCATCCTCAAGCTTGTTCTCTGGAGGGCGTTCATTCTCTGACAATGGATCACCAACTTCCACCCAATTCGGAGAACTGAAGCCCCACCTGGTTTCTGACTATGGTTTCTGGTTAGATTTCAACAAGGCGAATGAAGTTAATACAGTTGAGGGACGGAGTTTGTCAAGCAATTTTAGTAAAATGTTTATTAGTAATGAACAGGAGGATATTTCAGCACCCCCAAATGGTTTTCAATTTCGTGATCAGTCTGTGGATGGGCCTATTCGAATGAATTGTGAGAATTTTTGGACATCTGATGACTATAGAAGAGGCTTTTCAAAATGTAGAGGATTTAATTCCTCTGTTCCAAGAAGTCCTATGAATTTTGATGGTGAGATGAATTCTGCATTGTTGTCAATGCTGCCTGACTCTAAAATGCGCAATAAATTTGGATACCGGTATTCCCCTGGTGCGTCTGAAGGATTGTTTGCTGGAACAGAGTGTGGGAATTCAGCTTCGACTCCTCAATTTTATAAAAATAATGTGCTGGCTGGAAATTATTTTCCCATGGGGATTTCGGCATCAAAGCCATCTTTCAGTTTGAAAAGGCCTTCATATGATGATTCTTCATACTATGATTTGCAAAATAGGACGAATCTGATAAAAAACATAGATCCATTTCATTCACCCTACATGCTTCAATTGGCTCAGCTAATACCTCCATTTAATGCGGAAAATTTACTCCATTCTCAGCAACCCGTGCATAATGGAAAAAATAGATTACATTCTCGTGTTAGAGTGCCTCATGGAGGTGTTGAAGCTTTTTCCGGAGAGGACAGTTTGATCCTTCAAGGGGACGGTTACAGAGGATGTGGACGTCCCAGGGTACAAAATGCTAAGGGTTTCATGCATGAGAGTGGCACCAGTAAGGCTCAAGAAATGGCAGGTCTTCAAGAAAGTGGCCGGACACATATCCCTTTCTCCTTGCCATCAAAGTGCAGCTCTCTGACAGAAGCTCAAGGATATATATATCACATAGCGAAGGATCAGCATGGTTGCCGATTTTTGCAACGGATGTTTGATGAAGGGACTCCTCGAGATGTGCAGATAATATTTAGAGAGATAATTGATCATGCAATTGAACTTATCACAAATCCATTTGGGAACTACCTTATGCAAAAACTTTTGGATGTGTGCAATGAAGAACAGAGAATTCAGATTTTGCTTAGGGTGACTGAGGTGCCAGGGGAGCTTGTTAGGATCTCTCTTAATACACATGGGTAAGTCACCCACATTTTGCTTTGCTCTCATCATTCTTCATGTTGGTTAACCATTTTATTCTTTTTGTATCAGCACTCGAGTGGTCCAAAAGTTGATTGAGACTCTCAAAACAAGGCAGCAAATTTCGCTAGTTATTTCAGCCCTTGAGCCTGGCTTTCTTGCCCTCATTAAGGACCTAAATGGTAATCATGTTGTGCAGAGATGCTTGCAATGTTTTACCAATGAAGATAGTAAGGTATTTGCTTTAAAATTTCTTGAGCTCAAAAATATTTAGAGGCTTGCAATGATATATCACTCCATCTACCATTTTGTTGTCATATAGCCATGTCACTCAATTTCTGCTACATCTTGCATTATGATTAATGTGTCGTTACATACAAAGAATGTATATGGTTGATATGGTTCGTCATACAGTCATTTGGTTAACCACTTGCTATACCTCTCCCATCTTCTTCACACACTATAAGATTGACACAGCTTTGACAATTCCCTGGAATTTCTCAATTTAGAGGTACAATTATTTAAAAATAAAGCTTAGTTTGTTTTGAATGAAATACAGCCAGATGGTAAGTCTTCATCCTCAGCCCTCAAACCAAGATATGGATTTCATTTGTTTCGTGCTATCAAGCCATCAGAAACGAAATTCATCATTGGATGTGCAACACCTAGAATTTTATCGTGCTCATTCTCCCAGATCCCAACAGAGATAATGTGTTAAGAATTGTTCTTCTTTCTCTGTCCAGTTTTTCTTTGCACATCTTCAATAACTAATTTAAAACTTGATGCCTTTCTCATCAGTTGTCTGATGCACTCTTATTTTAGAGTTCAACAGTGTAAATCTGTGAGGACGCATGCATCTAAAAGATTAAAAGTAACGTGATACTGTCAAAATCTAAGTACATAAATCAGTCCTCTCCTCAAAGGAAAAAAGAATAAGCAAGAAAGCATTACAGTTCCCTGAATTATCATGCGATAAGATGAATCCAGTTGATGGACTTGTGGCGAGCTGTCCTTCGCAAGTGGTGCAAGTTAGAGTTTTATTCTTTGTCAGTATCCATTCATTCCCCGAAACAACTTGCATTAGTATGTTGTTAAAGTACGCGTATCCAGGCGGCAACATCAATTTTCTTTATGGTCATGTCTTGTGAGTTCTGATACTGAACTTCTTTATAAAATGAATTCAGTTCTGCCATGTGCTTAACTCAGTGCGAACATTAGGCTTGACAGCATCCTAGAGTTACGAATATATATCATCATTAAGTCTGGAGCATATTGATAAGTTTAGATGCTCATTTCAATTTTATATGATCCATGCAGTATAGGGAGTTTGAAACCCATCGCATCTGTAATATGCACGCTAATAAATCTACTTACGACTTTCTATTATTTGCTTAGTTGTGAAATTTTGATGTTTGATGTTCTGGAAATTAATTCTGATGCTACGATTGTCAAGTACATAAAGTGGCATGACCGATGAAAACAATCAAGAGGTTAGCCTCTGTTTGGTAAAAATTGGATTTTCTAATGTAAAACGAAACTCCCAACTTAAGGGGTCATGTCCCTATGCTTAAACCTTTTATATTAATAGCCTAAGCGAGTTACTTTACCATCTAAGCTCATCTACTCCGAAGTGGGGATGAAAGTCTACTATCACCTGTTGAAGTCAACTTGAGCTGACTTCTAGCTTCGGTCATTTCTGATCAGGAAAGAAAAAGTAGTTTGACTGTGGGTTTCCGCAAGCTCCACTTCAATAGCTTCAGACACTTCTGGCTGGAAAAAGGACTTGTTTGATCTTAACTTCTAATAGAGGGTTTAGTTGAAAGGGATTGCGTCGTCAGATAGGTTTCCTGTAAAACACAAATGTTTACATTAGCAAAAAAAGAGGATGTGTAAATGTTTTTTTTTTTTGGTTATCTTATATGGTTAATATGGTCACAAAACCAAATTCATTTGGCTAACAAATGGAAACTTAGCATTATGTGTTGACTAAAGAAATTTGATTTTCTTAATGTAAAAAACTCCATAAAGATGCTAATGAAATAGTTCATTGACCCTACCTTTACTTACACTCCTTTCATGTTAATGTTGAAATGAAAGGTGGTATAGGTAAGGAAAATTCATCCATGCCCGGTTAGGGAGTGCCTATTTGACTTGTGAAATATAATGAGAATGGGTTATTCAAAAAGGAAAAGAACCCAAGGGGTCATATCCCTTTGCTTAATCCACTATATATCCATAGCCCAAGTGAGTTACTTTACCATCTGTAAACTGAAAGCTCATCTTCTCAGAAGTGGGGATGTAAGTCTGCTATTACTGCTTGAAGTCAACATGAGTGGCGTGTCACTTCATTCATTTCTGGCGGGAAAGAGAAAATAGTTTGATTGTGGCTTTCACAAGCTCCACCTTATAACTTCAGACATTGATCTTGATTTCCATATAGTTAATGTCGTCAAAAAACCAAATTCAGTTGGCTGACCAATGGAATTTTCAGAAGGTGGGCACCATAAACCGTGCCCACCCGCCAAATGGCAGGTGGCAGGTGGGCATTGGGTGTCACCGGGCCCACTGGGGGCACCGTAAAATTTCCATGGAAATTTAGCATTATGTGTTGATAAGAGTTGATTTAACAGTTCTCACAGATGATTTTTCTATTTTACTTCAAGCAATCCAATTATGAACTTATAGTTATCGTAATTATATTTGCAGTTCATTTTTGTTGCTGCTGCAAAGTTCTGTGTTGATATTGCAACACATCAACATGGATGCTGTGTTTTGCAGCGCTGCATCAGCCATTCAACTGGAGAACATTGGGAGAACTTGGTTGCAGAAATTTCTGCAAACGGGCTTCTACTTGCTCAAGATGCATATGGGTAACTATATTCCAAACTGATACCAATAAGCTATTTTAGGTTTCATCCATTTGCATTTGCTGATATATTTTTGCAGTTCTTGAAATAAAGCATGACAGATGTTGTTTCAACTTTTTTCATTACCTGGGTGGATTATCATATTTGTAATTACAAAGACCAGAACCTTTAGTTATTTGCCTTTAGATGCCCAACTCTTCATCTACAGGTCTTGGTATTATTATTGATGATAGATGTGTTAGTTTGAAGTTTCAAGCATTCTTAATACATCCTTGCCAATTTTGAGACAAGGTGGTTTTCAAATTTATTTTCGTTTCCAGGTCCTTATTTTTGGTGAAATAGTCAATCATCATTGTGAAGATTTGCTAACTATAAACCTTCATAAGCTCAGATGTGCTTTTAACATGACTAATGTATATCATGTTCTATGGATCAAGCTTGAAGTGACACTAAGCCCCTGTTTGGTCCAGGAATTTTCACCCAACTTTCTTCTAAAACTCATTTTCAGCTACACATTTTTGTAGGACCCACCACTTTCACACTTTTCAACATCTTTTCAACCACACATTCTCCAAAAAATTCAAGTTTTCTCCAATTTCTCCTACACCAAACGGGCTCTAAGGCTGAGTTTTCACTCCAGGGTCTATTTTCTTTTGAGTGCAATAGCTAATTTTTTTAAGTCATCATTTAGGAAACGGTAATCTCTTATATCTCACTTGCTTGATGATCTTTTTTTGCTGATCTCTAGATAATTGTTTCATTAATTTTTCTTATTTCCATGAAATTCTCATTAATGACAAAACTATTTCTAGATTTTCTACGAGTTATGCATTTCTTTCTTTACTGATATACAACTTGATTTTGTCACTCTTTCAATATATTTTTATCTCAAGGCATGAATTAATATTTACTACAGAAATTATGTTATTCAATTTATTTTGGAGCTCAAGATCCCATCTGTCACATCCAAGTTGACAACTCAGTTTGAGGGTAACTATGTACATCTCTCTACCCAAAAGTTTAGTAGCCACGTTGTTGAGAAATGTCTTGTGGTATGTAATGATGAAGCCCGATCAAAGATCATCCATGAATTGCTCTCTGCAACTTATTTTGAGCAGTTGCTTCATGATCCACATGCAAATTATGTCGTTCAAACAGCTCTCCGTGTTTCTGAGGTACTCTATCCATGGTCTATGGCAAAAATTCTTAGAACTGCATCATATTGCAATTGTTAGTATTATCTATAATTCTTGGGTGTGAAGCACACTAAAGATTGCACTTAACCACTAAAACTGCCATTATATGGATCGGCTAAGATAATGTTTTTCTTGCATGACCGTATAATATTTTCACCAAAATCATCTTAAATTAAGAACTTGTTTTAGTCACTTGTATCACCCTTGCGATTTGAAAGTTGAGCATGTTATCCTTCAACTCAAGAATCCATTGCTAAGAGTTTGATTTCCTGATGGGAAGCTTTCTTTCTTCTTCTGCAATCAGGGTCCTCTTCATAATTCTTTGGTTGGTGCAATTGAGTCTCACAAGGCAATTTCGGGCCACAGTCCCTATTCCAAGAGGATTTTCTCTCCCAAGCTTTTAAAGAAGTGATGCATAGTCTTCCTTCGGGTAAGAAATTATGTTGTTGTTCTCCGCTGACTCATTCATTTCAAGCTAGCACCATTTGTCTAAGCTGGTTCGTCATCTGTTCACAAGTGCTGGTGAATGGATCTTTTGTCAATTTTGCTGAAGAATATTTGCTTAATCAGCGTTTACTTCCCTCCAGAGTGTAAAGGATAGGCAACCGTGCTTCTGGTTGATTGAAATAGAAATTTTTGCTATCAATGTTCCTCCTGGATTTATTTTTTTTCCATCTCTTGTGGGATTTTCACCGTGTGGATGTAAAGGGTGTTCTTTTGCTGTATTGTGTCCTCTAGGTAACTTGGATCTTTGTCTTATATTAGTTGTTTCTTCAGCACTTGGATTGGATGTGATAGGAATGCATCGGTTTTGAGTTTTCCCTTTTTTTAGATAAAATCTTGCTGAGTTTCTCTTGCATATTGGATATGTTTATAATGTGCATTTAGTGAGTTTTTGGTAGCCAATATTGAACATAATTGATTTCTTTTTCTTCCTTAATACCTTCCATGCGATCCATTGTCTTTTCATCACATGAGAACTCTTTACATTGTAGAAAGAGGGGTATTGGTTTTAAATTTTATAAATTTCATGTTCTAATTATGATACTAGTTTTGGGTATTAACCCATAGTGTGTGCATGACTCTTAATACCCATTTTTCATTTTTTGTGTTTTGTCACTTAAAAGTCTGATTGGTGCGGATTAAAATCATATTTTTAATGTATTTTGATAATAGTTGATAACTTATGTGGTTGAAAAGTTGCAGATTCCATGAAATATGTGTTAGAAATTAATTGTTGATTTTAACTTAGATTAAAATCTTGATTTTAGTATCTATCAAACATGGCTCGAGTTTTTTAAATTTCAAATGCAAGAATATATGTGAAAGTTATTGTCCATTAAGAAACTCTTACTATTATTCACTAGGGTGTATGATACATACATATTCCATGAAAATGGAAAATGTTTTTCACCCACTTCATCTTTGGACCGTCTAATTGCTTTTTCATTGCATGAAATTGGCTTCCCATACTCATTTTTCGCACTTCTCCTTGTTTTTAAAGAAAATGTTTTTCTTGTGTGTTGAGAATTTTTTATCGTTATATCATACTTTCAAATGTCAATTTCACTTTCAATTAAATACACTTAAGTTCTTGACAATTCAATTTATTGAAACTTTTTTTTTTTTACCTAAATTTCACGCTTGCAATCAAATGGACCCTAATATTTCCTTAGAAATTAGTTTCTTTATCGTATGAAGTTCCTCATTTTTGCCAAAATCAAAATGGTGAAATTGGGTGCCCATTTTAGAATATATATATATAAATAAATATCTCTTTTCATTTTAGAACATATAAATAAACATCCCTATAAATATTAATTGTCCTATAGTAGGGACCATTACACGTTCCTAGGAATATGCTTGTCCTTCGAGATAAGAGAGGGGACCTAACTTTGTGAACTTAAGTTTGACGACCTATCAAGATACAGGTTTACCGTTTACACTTTAGCCGTAATTTTTTAAATTCATTTTTTAAAAATTATTTTCAAGAACATGTTCTCTCAATGATAATTTTTTGCACGTGAACTCAAAATTTTGCGTACTTTCCAAAAACCACTTTTAACTAAATTCAGCCCTTCTTTGGTCCACATTAAATTTTTATCTTTTTTTACAGTACTCAATCTCAACTATCAATTAAAAGTTAAGCTCACAATTTTTTACTTTTCAATCAAATCTTAATCATCTATTCTTCTAAAAATCACTATTCATTTCAAAAAAACTATTTTTAAACACTACCAAACACACACTCATTCTCAAAGCCCTCATGTTGACTTACACATAATTGGGTTAACAAATTTAGCTCCCTAGTAAGAAAAGAAGATAGAAGTAGATCTCATGAAAATATGCTCCATTAAATAGAACTATTTTGTCTGTTGAACACCACTGTTACTAAATAACATTATTCTTCTTTCATTAGCTATTGTGCTTCTATTCCTAAATTGACTTGGGTGGTTTGTTCTTTAAGATTATTCCATTTCTTTGATGATACTCAGCCCTTGTTTAATTTTACTACTTTTTCATAAAAAATACAACTTTTTTTTACATTAATCAATTTCAACCATCTAAAAAAGTCAAGCCCACAATTTTTTACTTTTTAAACCACTTTTTAACCATTAGATTTCTCAAATCTTTTTTTCCCCAAAAAGTATGGTTGTCAAACACACACGAGTCTTGGTTTTGTAGTTATCATTTTTCGAAGTGTAAAACTTCTCTATATATTGCATAACATATTATCAGACTGCATTAGATTTACTTTTGCAATTCGAATGAAACTTTAGCCTTTAGTTCGGCATGCAAGTCATTATAATGAGTAATGATTGTAATTTATAATTTAGACAATTTTTCAAATCACATTTTCACTAAACAAATTTTCTCTCGCTAATTTTTAACCACACATTTCATCTAAAAAACTCAAATAAACCAATTTAAATCAATTAAACCGACGCTCCAATCAATTCATTAACTGAGATCTCGTGGTCCATAGCCATATTTACCGACACGGGCATTGATAAGTTTCCGAGTACTTATCAACACGAGCTTCAATTCAAAATCAAGAAAACATGCATATGTATGCAACTTGCAAGGAAAGTTCTGTCAAAAGAAAAACATCCTAATCAGCTTCCATGCATGTTTGTTACTGCTTGATAGAACGTGGTTTGTTTGAAATATATATAGGAAACCAGAGAAGTGTCTGTATCCTAATATGCAACCAAAAGTTTCATGCTTAAGATAAGAAAACATCACCTCCACGTCCTCATTAATTTCATCGAAAGTCTTTAATTTCAGGGTTTAGTCTTTTCAAGTTTGGTAGTTGGTATCATCGATCTGACCAGAAATTCATTCACCATTCCCCCCTTGTTGGCAGCACGTAAGAAATTAAACAGTATTTACTCTACTTATAACCTAAAAAATGCTGTGGCCAAGATGGGAAAGAGTGTCCAAGTAAAAATGTATGCAGAATTCTAAGACTAAGAAAAGTTTTAACGTGTCTAAACTTCTTTTTTAATGCATGCATGTGGGGTTCCATTACCATTACCAGATTTCATATTTGCATGTGAAGATTACGTATAATTTGACTATTTCTTTTTATATATACCACGTTGTCAACATTATCAGCTGGCTACTGTAATTCACTGTTTGAGTTTATGTGCTAAACTTTCTTGAATTTGTCTGTGTGTGTGTGTGTGTATATATATATATATATATATATATATATATATATATATATATATATATATGGCTCAAACTCATTATTATATAACTTATAACTACACTACACACATTTGTAATCTTAATTTGAAGATATATAAGAAATTATGGGCAATTGCAGAATACAGGCAAGAGAAGCCGGAGAAGGAAAAACCCCAAAGGGGTACTTTGTGGTTTACGTAGGCGAAAAATTACAAAGATTTGTGATTCCCACCTCGTATTTGAAGAATCCTGAGTTCCAAAAACTGCTTCAAGAGGCTGCAGAGGTTTATGGATATCATAGCCAGAAAGGCATCGCATTACCGTGCGACTTGTCAACTTTTCATGGAGTCGTAAACTTCAAAGGGAAGTGATTCCCAGTCCCAGACGCAGATTAATGATGATCAAAGTTTTAACGTAAAGTTGGAATTTTTCAATTTATTTGTAATTTCTATTCTTGGTATAATGATGATTGCATAATGCATTCATATCCATCCATATGTAGCTAGCTAGCTGTTGTCAACGTGACTTTGAGGCTTAAGACCGGTGGAAAATACGCGATACTGTTTTGGAGCTTAACATTGCCATTGATACTGTTCTTGGGCTTGTCTTAAAGAAGAAGATTGGGGAAGAAAATGAGTATTCTGAAAAATGGAAAATAATCTAATCTAATTAATTAACCCCCCGTTTGAGCTTCATTATTTGGAAAATAATGTGATTTTAATAGTATTTTTAGAAGAATGTGTGGTTAAAATTTATTTGAAAAGTCAAATATTGTTGACTTAACTAAAATGGATGATTGAGATTGAGTATTTAAAACTTAGTTTGGCTCAAACAAGGGAAAGCAACAAATAAGCTAATCAACTAATTACACAACAATTACAAAGAATATTTTCACAACTAATTAGACAATCCCCTTGGTATTCATTAATTTTTTTATTTTTTTTTATAGTTCTCAATTTCAACCATCCATTAAAAGTGAAGTCCACAATATTTGACTTTTTAATTGAATTTCAACTATTCATTCTCCTAAAAATCACTATTCATTTCAAAAAAACTCTTTTTTAGACAATACCAAACATACAATATAAGAATATTTTCACAACTACAATTAGACAATATTGCTCCTCTTGTAACTCTTGTTCTTTATTGACAAAAAAATTATTAATGCCGGTACTAGAATATTATATATGAAAAATTCAATATAAAACAGTATTTCCAAGGCCAGGAAAGAAACGACCTGCTAATATTTTTTCATTAGGACCACATAAAAGATGATCCTACTCGACCGCTATGCATTACTAACTTCAGGTAATGAAATTGGCGAGAAATTTGAGAAATTGGCCGATATGCTAAAGTAGTGATGAATCCCATAATAAAATGGGTCCTGGAACGAGGCTGTTGAGGCACTGGCTTAAGTCTCCCCAAATTATGAGGGCTCCCAATTTTTTTTTTCTTTTTGATTTGATTAAAAAAAAATACAAAACAGGACTAAGCATATAACTTAGAAGGTCCTTGTATAACATAACCGCTTTTTGTTAAAATAAATCATATTCAAAGACCAAAAAATCATCTTTTTTTTTTATCAAAAGGCCCACACATAATTTGTCGCTTAAGGCGATTACTAGCGATTCCGGCTTCATGCAGGCGAGTTGCAGCCTGCAATCCGAACTGAGGACGGGTTTTTGGGGTTAGCTCACCCTCGCGGGATCGCGGCCCTTTGTCCCGGCCATTGTAGCAGGCCTTCATATCTCAGGGCGGGCCATTATGAGTCCTAAGTTTTCAAGCACATGAAGATTAAATAAACATAAACTGGAAATTTGAAAGTAAATGCATAAGTAAACGGTAAATAGCACCAACTTCATATTTTAAAGAACATTACATGTCCAAAAAGTTTCTCCATGTTCACAATTGACAGTAAATACCCATTCCAATGTTGTAAAAAACACTAAAAAATTTGTAAGCTATGCAACCTGGGAAAGCCAAAAAAGAGTTTACAATTTCACCAATTTACAGTTTTTTAGATAACTGTAATGTTCAAATTGAGCATATGAAATAGCACCCATCAAGTCTACATCAAGTTTCAATTGTTAATTACGTTCTTTTTATTGATGACCATAGTAGGTTTAGCTGGATCTATCCAATGAGAAACCAGTCACAAACTCTAAATTGTTTCACCCAATTCAAAACATTAGTAGAAAACAAGTTTGAAAGAAAAATCAAAGTATTACAAACAAATGGCCGTGGAGGAGAATTTAAACCCTTAACCACTTTGGCCACCAAATTTGGAATTGAACTAAGATCATCTTTCCCATACCATCATCTCAAAATGGAAGAGCTGAAAGAAAACATAGACATATAACTGAAACCGGCTTGACACTATAGCACAAGCTAAAATGCCACTTTTCTATTGGTGGGAAGCCTTCCAAACTGCCACTTATCTAATCAATAGACTTTTCACACCTGTCCTAAACATGAAATCACCCTTTGAAATCCTATTCAAAAAGAAAGTTGACTACAGTGCACTCAAAACCTTTGGTTGTACCTGTTACCCTTGTCTCAGGCCCTATCAAAAAAATAAGTTTGATTTTCATTCAGTCAAATGCACTTTCCTAGGTTACAGTCAGTCTCGCAAAGGATATAAATGCCTTAGTGAAACCAGAAGGATCTATATTTCTAGACATGAAGTCTTCAATGAATTGGGCTTTCCCTTTCATAACAAATTTCTCAATAAAAACTCAAGTCAAGAAAAGTCTGAAGTCATAATTCACACTCTTCCTATCCCAACTTACTCCTTATCATCCAACACTGATTCTACTTGTAATGATCAAACACAAGCTGGTCAGGCAACAGAACCTTCCCACAGGTCTGAACAGCTAAATAGTGAACCGGAAACAAATGAAAAAATGACTGGTGAAAATGAAAGAGAAGAAACAGAGACAAATGATCCTACCTCTCAGGAATTTCAGAATGTCACCACTATAGAAACTCAAAGAAGTGATGAAATGACCACTGAGCAGGCTATCAGTGGACATCATATGACAAGAAGAAGCAAATCGAGCATTTTTAAACCAAAAGTTTACTCAGCCAAAGCCACTGAACTGCAACTTCCCAGACTTGAGGGTGAAGATACACTAACAAGTGGTCATCAAGCTTTAGCTTGTAAAAATTAGAGAAGTGCAATGGTAAAAGAATTTGATGCACTATGCAAAAATGACACTTAGACTCTTGTTCATCCACCAGCAAATCACAAAATTATAGACTGTAAATGGGTCTTTCGAGTTAAACATGAATCTAATGGAAAGGTGCAAAGATACAAGGCTAGACTTGTAACTAAAGGTTTTCTACAAACTTATGGAGTTGATATCTACGAAACCTACAGCCCAGTCATTAAAACATCTACATTAAGGGTTATCCTGAGTCTAGCAGTATCAAGGAACTGGGAGCTTAGACAAATTGACATAAACAATGCCTTCGTAAATGGCAAGTTGGAAGAAGAAGTCTTCGTCAAACAGCCTGAAGGATTTGTGAACAAAGAAAAACCACAATTTGTGTGCAAGTTAAATAAAGCGCTTTATGGATTAAAGCAGGCTCCAAGAGCTTGGTTTGACTGTCTAAGAAAAACTTTTTTTGATTGAAAATTTTGTCAGTCTAAGGCTAACAATTCCTTGTTTTTCTTAGTTGATGGACAACACATTATCTTTGCATTGATTTATGTTGATGATATAATTGTGACTAGAAACAATGCAGGAGTTCTACAAAGTTTCATAAATCAGCTCAACAAGGTTCTTGCTCTGAAGGACATGGGACCTCTACATCAATTCCTGAGAATTGAAGTTCATAGAAGCAATAGAGGTTTACATCTCACTCAAACTAGGTACATAGCTGAGCTACTGAAGAGATTCAACAATGAGAATATAAACCCTTCACCCACTCCTATGGTCTTAAGGAAATTGCTATCTGAAAATGAAGGAGTTCCACTAAAGAACCCTTCATTATACAAAAGTGTAATTGGGGGTTTACAATATTTGTCACACACAAGACCAAACATTACCTATTCAGTCAACAAGACGAGTCAATTTCTTGTCTCACCAATTGAATCATACTGGACAGCCCTAAAATGAATTTTCAGGTACCTAAAAGGAACTATCAGTCATGGTCTATTGTTTAAATGCAGTGAAAACAACAATATTTCTAGATTTGCTAATGCCGAATGGGCATCTTGTCCAAACGATAGACGATCCACTGCTGGATACTGTGTCTATCTTGGGGAAAACTTAGTCTCTTGGTCATCCAAGAAACAATGCATCGTGGTAAGATCCAGCACAGAATCCGAATACAAGGCTCTTGCACACATCGCGTCAGAAATCACCTAGTTGAACTCATTACTGAAAGAACTCAAGCTGCTTCAAACCTTTGTGCCATCAATCTGGTGCGACAACCTGGGAGAAAATTCTTTGGCATCCAACCCAGTATTTCATGCACTCACAAACACATAGAGTTAGATCTACATTTTGTATGAGACAGAATCTTAAATAATGAACTGGAAGTCAAGTTCATACCTTCTTCTGACCAAACTGCATATCTGCTTACGAACCCTTTGACAAACTCACGTTTTTCTTATCTTAAGGACAAACTTAGAGTCTGCACACCGACTCCAGCTTGAGGCGGGGTGAAAGAGATGGAGGACTGCTGAACCCAACCAAGTGAACTATCTGGAAGAAGCATCTGACCTTTTGGAATTGTGTCTGAAGAGTTAAAGATCATTTTATTTTATTTTATTTTTTTTTGATCGTAGAGTTAAAGATCATTAGTTGGGTTATGGGTTAAATACTTAGTGTAATGCCCGAGTTTTAAATACCCGAATCGTCACTTCATCATCTCAATTAACTTTTTAAATAAAATTAAGCGAAAAATAACTGAAATTTCAATGACGTAATTTTATAAAAATTGACTCAAATGGTCAAAATTCGAATATATAAAATAACTTGAAAAAACAAACTTGAAATAAATGAGTTTCAATTTCAAATAAAAAAATTTCAAAAATCTCAATAATGGCCACCATCGTACGCCTCGTCGCCAACTCCATCATCTGCAAAATTGATTTTTTGGAAAACGTGAGTATTTCTTTATAAACTAACGCATAATAATCATTTGACATTATAAATTAAAACACATAATCATGATATTCAAGTCTCAGGTGTCAAACGATCACCAGTAGTCTCATGAACAAGTAAATAATTACAAGTTCAAGTCTCATGCATTTAAGCAAGTAATTTCTCGTAACATAGTCTCATACTTGAAAAATAAGTAATTCTCATGAACACATTCATACATGCTAAATTATAATCCAAATAATCATTGATGCGCATTTTGAAAATAAAAGTTCGTAGATTAGAGTCTACCTTATTTCTCGAGTTATTGAGCAAGCAGGAATAATACTTCTAATTCTCTGGCACTTCGTCTAGCCCTATAAATAAATGACTAATATTAGACTTTTGGATAAAGAAAACTTTAAAAGTATATTTGTGTAAAAGAAAAAAATAGAGCTTTAAGAACTTTAGGAACTAAAACGTGAAAATTGAAAAAGTTAGGGACTGTTCGTGCAATAATGGAATTGGAATTAGGGACTAATTCATAACTTTTTAGAAATAAAGGGGTTGGCAAAAATATTTTAAAACTGCAGGGCTTAAAATAATAAATTTTAAAACTAGGGACTGAAATTAAATATTTTAGGACTGAATTAATTGATTTTAAAACTGAAGGGACTAAAAGGGCAATTTTCGAAAATCAGAATTTTGATTTATATATCAAATCTCTCTCTCTCTCTCTCTCTCTCTCTCTCTCCATAACAGAGAAGAGAGGGCGAGCGAAGCTTGCCCCTTTCTCCAGTTCGTGGCCGCCGGTTGGACATCGGCGGTTGTACTGTCGTTGCAAGGAAGCAGCAAGGCCGGTGGAGTGGTGGGTGAAAGGTGAAGGTTTGGGTCAGATTTTTTGTGTGAAAATCAGGGTAAACCAAGGCTTGACTTTGGGCGTTTTCTGGTGAAAGCAGGGTTGAACGTGCCGGTGGTTGAGGTAAGGTAATGGGCTAACTTATTACTTGTTTTGAGTTTGATTTTTGGGTGCCAATATTTGGAAATTTGAAGTGGCAAAGGTGAATTCGAGATGGTAGTGTTTTGATGTGGCTGTGGTGAACTCGGTCATAGAGGTTGATTGTAGGGTGATGATTCTGGGGTTGCATATTGTTTGAGGACTGCGGAGTGCTTGAAGCCGGTGACGAGTAGAGATGGCAATGAGTTGGGTATGGGTCGGGTTTGCCAAACTCGTACCCTACCCACTAGAGATTTACAACATCCATACCCTACCCATTACCTATTTAAAAATGATGGGTCGGGGATGGGTCGGAAGTGGGTCAGGGGGTATGCTTCCATACCCATTTAAACCCATTAACTATTTTTTATATATTTATTTTTTTAATACACTTGTTGGTGTGAAAAACTCTAAAACTATATATATACTTCCATGATTCACATTGATATATAATGGTTTGTGCAAGATATTAAAAAATGAATTTTTTACTCTTTTCCACAAGTAGCAACTACTGTTGTTAAAATATATATATATATAATATTTTATTATAAAAACTATCAAAATCTGATAAAAATTAGCTAAAAATTCACTACCGACACGACGTATTGAAGTTTAGAGAAATTGATCTTATCTATAATACACTTGTACTTATTTTTTTAATGATTTTACTATATTAAGAAATTACTTCCCAATAACAATATATGGTCATATCTCTCCCTTATTTTTTTAACGATTTTTTTTACAAAATCATTTTTATTTTAAATTTTATAATTCTTTAAGGAAACTAATGGGTATGCAGGTCGGGTATGAGTTTTGCAGTAAAACCCACACCCTACCCATACCCATGTCGGGTTTTAACATTTACCTCCATACCCGACCCACAAACTCATTTAGTCGGGTAATCCCCGCTTGTTTATGTCATGTCCCCAACGGATATCGGGTCCGTGGGTATTACTGCCATCCCTGGTGACGAGGGATTCGAGCCTTAGGCCGCTGACAGATCCGTGGTGGTGATTTGTGACTGTGGTGAGGCTTGGTTCGGTTTTGGTGTCCATTTGAGGAAATTCAAAACTGGGCAGTAGTGTAGCTCGGGTGCAGTGAGACTCATTGATTGCCTATTGTGTATGTTGGTGGTTTAAAAATTGGCCGACAAGTGATTCTCAGTTGGATGTTGGACATCAATGTTTGTGTTTTGAAACTGGATGGGTTCAGCTTTGGTGTTTGTGTGTATTGCAAACATGAAGGAAAACTTACCCAAATTCTTGCAGTGCTCGTAAGTGAAGAAAAATGGAGAGAGAAAGAAGATTATTATATATAGGCTGATCTGTAACTCCTGTGTGTTGATGATGAATTAATCAGCCATTGAATGGCAATAAAATTTGGACGTTTCACGTTTCAAGAATTTGAATTGAAAGAAACTGTTACTGAACATTGATGGGGAACGTTTGGTGTTGAAGAAAGTTGAATGGCTGGAGTTATATTTGTATTTGGTTGAGAAATTAACTTCTGCATTGATTTAAAAATTTAATAAAAATGATGATGATGATGATGATCATAATAATAATAATAATAATAATAATAAATCAATAAAATTGAATATTGAATTAAAATAAAAATTTGGGTTTAAAAATGAGATAATGATTTTTGACAAATTTTGAAATCTCAAATTGGACTTAAAATTATGAATTTTCAATTTCTTTCTTAAAATCTCAAAATAACTAATAGACTAGATGAAAGCGCTAATTTTGACTGTTAAGAGTTGGAGAGTCGTAGCGACAAGTTCGTTAAAACTAACTTTTAAATTTGAAAATTTCTCGGTCGCTACAACCTTCCCTACTTAAAATAATTTCGTCTTCGAAATTTAACTCATTTATTCTGGGAGGTCTGGGTATTTGACAAGAACGTCTTCTTCCTTTTCCAGGTGACCTCAACTTTATTATATATATCTCATTGGACTTTGACTAAAGAAACTTCTCATTTTCAAAGGACATGGACTTTTCTTAACATGATAATCAATCATCTCACTTACGTGTAAGTCTACTCCCAAAACTATACCATCGAAATCTATCAATATCTTTCTAGCTATCCTATGAATATCGATCGTTTCTCCGAATAGCATACTAATCTCAAAAATATTACTAGTTTCGAACTAGCTAAGGATACTTCAGATAATACGTTGCATCAAAGTTTGTTATGAAATTTATAGGGATGCTGATAGTATACCTGTGCTCACATCATAATCTTGATTGGAGTCCTCATGGGTCATAGAGAATACCCTGGCCTTTCCTTTCTTTGCTTGATCGATTTTCCTAGGCCCTAGCCTGCTCATTGTTCCCAGCTGACCCGGAGCGACAATCCTTTGCCATGTGACCCTGCTTCCCGCATTTGTAGCAAACACCTTTACCCCATAGACACTCCTCACGATGGGGCTTCTGACACTTAGGGCATAAGGGAGTAAAACCTTACTTCGGTCCTCCATTAGGCTTATTGTTGGGTTTCTTGTTAGGTGTGTTGCTCCCGTTCGCATTCTGATCTTGATTGTGGTTCTGCCATTTCTTTTTACCCTGCTCGTTCTCGGAACACTGTCGTCCATACTTTACACTGGCATAGGCCACGCCCTGAGCTTTACGTACAACTTCTCGATAGGTAGGCTGCTCATGTGAACTAACAATTTGTCTGATCTCCGAACGTAGGCCTCTCTCTCAAATTGACGAGCCTTTTTAGCATTGGTCTCCACCAAATGTAGAGCATATCGTGATAGCTCCTCGAACTTTTTCTCATAGTCCGTTATGTCCATCTCTCCCTGAGTCGAACGCAAAAACTCGGTCTCCGTATGGTCTCGGAGGGCTTGTGGGAAGAACTTGTCTCTGACCTCGGCTTTTAAATTCATCCCATGCCAAAGCTGCTTGTTCCTCTTCTGTTCTGGTATGCGATGCAGACTCCCACCAAAAGTCTGTCCTTCCGACTAACATGAACTCAGAGCATAAAATCTTCCTATCATCGGGACAAGATATGTGCCTGAAGATCTTCTTGATTGTTTGTAGCCATTCTTCAACGGCTAGCTGTCCATTTCCTCCGTTAAATGTAGGCGGGCGGTCTCTTCGAAATTGCTCTATTATCGGCACCATGGAAACTACTGGAGCCTGCCTCAAACTTTGTACTGCCTGGAGTAGATCCCTGATAACCGTGAACTGGGCTGTGGAGCCCTGTTCTGGGGTAGCCTGATCCGATGCAGTTCTGTTTCCTTGCCTCGACATTTCCTTTAAAAAAAAAAAACAAAATATATTCTTTTAAACTTTTTTTTTTTAAATCAACATCATGATAATGTACTCAACTCCAATTAAAAAAAAATATATATCTTTATTAATAACTCAAAGTCCTTCAAGTGGGGATACAAAAATAGGAGGGCGTGAAATGCCACATAGCTCAAAATAAGTAAAGCCTATTCTACTACCAACTCTAGTGATCTACTAGGTAACAGACGACTCAACATTCGAGATTTCCCCTAGTGCTTCATCAGCATCTTCCTATGGTTCCTCCTCTGGGTCCTTCTTCCGGATCTTCTTCAGGTTTTTCTTCTTCCAGTTCTTCTTCTGGGTCCTCCTCGGGATCGCTCTCGAGCACCAACTTAGCTCCTTACCCAGGTTCGGGCTTGGTTGTTGTTACCTCACCAGGAGAGAACCCCAAAAGGTCCTTGTGGTACATAGGCCAGTACGACACAAGTCTCTCGTAGAAAGAGTCGTAGTCGAGATCTGCGTTAATGGATGTATTCACGTCCATGTATATCAAGCGAGCTATATCTCGTGTATTATCCGGAAAGGACGAGATCAAATGATTGATCTACCGGGAGTCGTTGGTCACATAGCAGTATTGCATTGCTCGATTACGTAAGTAACTCACTTGCCCAACATGCTGGTTGATATTCCATTCAGGCCTAGGTTTAAAGTGGTCATAGTCCCTAGCGACTATCTCTGCGTGACTAGATTTGAACTTGATTCCATGTCCTAAAATCAATTATGCAAATTCCAATTAGGATAAGTTCTTTAATCTCTCTAAGTTAAATTACGAGGATGTAAAATAAAATCTTTAATTATTTCCAATTATGCTCAAACTCGTTTTCCGGTTTGGATACAAGCTCTTTCTTTTCTAATTTCTCATAAAAATAATCTTATGTATCTTCTAGTTGATACAAGCTCTTCTTCTTCTTCTCTAAATTCTCATAAAATAATCTCATGTATCCAAAATAATTGATCATGTCTAAACATACTTTTTTTTACCTCGGAGTCGGTGATGGTGGTGGCAAATTTTCATTGCTAAAAATATTTTTGAAAATCTCTTTTGAAAATTTGGGAGTCTACAGAAACGTAGACCTTGCTCTGATACCATCTGTAACGCCCCGAGTTCTAAATACCCCGATCGTCACTTCATCGTCTCAATTAACTTTCTAAATAAAATTAAGCGGAAAACAACTGAAATGTCAATCACGTAATTTTATAAAAATTGACTCAAATGGTCAACAATTCGAATATATAAAATAACTTGACAAAACAAACTTGAAATAAATGAGTTTCAATTTCAAATAAAAACATTTCGAAAATCTCAATAATGGCCACCATCGTACGTCTCGTCGCCAACTCCATCATCTGCAAAATTGGTTTTTTGGAAAACGTGAGTATTTCAAAGAAAAACTCAGTAAACTAACGCATAATAATCATTTGACATTATAAATTAAAACACATAATCATGATATTCAAGTGTCAAACGATCACCAGTAGTCTCATGAACAAGTAAATAATCACAAGTTCAAGTCTCATGCATTTAAGTAAGTAATTTCTCGTAACATAGTCTCATGCCTTGAAAAGCAAGTAATTCTCATGAACACATTCATACATGCTAAATTATAATCCAAATAATCATTGATGCGCATTTTGAAAATAAAAGTTTGTAGATTAGAGTCTACCTTATTTCTCGAGTTATTGAGCAAGCAGGAATAATACTTATAATTCTCTCGTGCCTCGTCTAGCCCTATTAATAAATGACTAATATTGGACTTTTGGATAAAGAAAGCTTTAAAAGTATATTTGTGTAAAAGAAATTAAAAGTATATTTGTGTAAAAGAAAAAAAAATAGAGCTTTTAAGAACTTTAGGGACTAAAACGTGAAAATTGGAAAAGTTAGGGATTGTTCGTGCAATAGTGGAATTGGAATTAGGGACTGATTCATAACTTTTCAGAAATAAAGGGGTTTGCTAAAATATTTTAAAACTGCTGGGCTTAAAATAATAACTTTTAAAACTTGGGACTGAAATTAAATATTTTAGGATTGAATTAATTGATTTTAAAAGCGAAGGGACTAAAAGGGCAATTTTCGAAAATCAGAATCTCTCTCTCTCTCTCTCTCTCTCTCTCTCTCTCTCTCTCTCTCTCTCTCTCTCTCTCTCTCTCATAACAGAGAAGAGAGGGCAAGAGATGGCGAGCGAAGCTCGCCCCTTCTCCGGTTCGTGGCCACCGACGGTTGTATCTTCGTTGCGAGGAGGAAGTAAGGCCGGTGGAGTGGTGGGTGAAAGGTGAAGGTTTGGGTCAGATTTTGTGTGTGAAAATCAGGGTAAATCGAGGCTTGACTTTGGGCATTTTCCGGTGAAAGCGAGGTCGAACGTGCCGGTGGTTGAGGTAAGGTAATGGGCTAACTTATTACTTGTTTTGGGTTTGATTTTTGGGTGCCAATATTTGGGAATTTGAAGTGGTAGAGGTGAATTCGAGAGGGTAGTGTTTTGATGTGGCAGTGGTGAACTCGGTCATATAGGTTGGTTGTAGGGTGATGATTCTAGGGTTGCATATTGTTTGAGGACTGCGGGGTACTTGAACCCGGTGACGAGGGATTCAAACCTTAGGCCGCTGACAGATCCGTGGTGGTGGTTTGTGACTGTGGTGAGGCTTGGTTCAGTTTTGGTGTTCATTTGAGGAAATTCGAAACTGGGCAGTAGTGTAGCTCGAGTGCAGTGAGACTGATTGATTGCCTATTGTGTATGTTGGTGGTTTAAAAATTGGCCGACAAGTGATTCTTAGTTGAATGTTGGACATTAGTGTTTGTGTTTTGAAACTGGACGGGTTTAGCTTTGGTGTTTGTGTGTATTGCAGACATGAAGGAAAACTTACCCAAATTCTTGCAGTGCTCGTGAGTGAAGAAAAATGGAGACAGAAAGAAGATTATAATATATAGGCTGATCTGTAACTCCTGTGTGTTGATGATGAATTAATCAGCCATTGAATGGCAATAAAATTTGGACGTTTCATGTTTCAAGAATTTGAATTGAAAGAAACTGTTACTGAACATTGATGGGGAAAGTTTGGTGTTGAAGAAAGTTGAATAGGCTGGAATTATATTTGTATTTGGCTAAGAAATTAACTTCCGTATAGATTTAGAAATTTAATAAAAATGATGATGATAAAATCAGCAAAATTGAATATTGAATTAAAATAAAAATTTTGGTTTAAAAATGAGATAATGATTTTTGACAAATTTTGAAATCTCAAATTGGACTTAAAATTATGAATTTTCAATTTCTTTCTTAAAATCTTAAAATAACTAATAGGCTAGACGAGAGCGCTAATTTTGACCGTTAAGAGTTGGATAGTCGTAGCGACAAGTTCGTTAAAACTAACTTTTAAATTTGAAAATTTCTCTGTCGCTACACTTGGACCTCGGCATTTTTTTTTATTTCAAGCCCCAGTCCTATACCCATCACTCATCAAAGTCCATTTAACATTAGGGTTAATATTTTTGTCTTATTCGATGCGTGTAAAATTGTACAATCAGAATTTTTTTCTGTTAAGGCATCCTGCCTATATAATCAGTACATTGTGTCAATCAAAACATAGAGAATATTTTGTTCTATCTTTACATCAAAATATTTTCTGACCGTTGTTGAGATTGATCGAATTTTTGCCTTTTCAGTTACCACCTTCTTCATGATGTGCGCTTGAGGCCACAGGATCAAGTATGAAAATTATTTCATACTTGTAATTGGTTGAGGTTTTTTGAAATGTTTCTTTATACTCAATTGAGTCTGATGCGATTGGTATTGCCTTCACATAGAAGATAAGATCTTCATTAATGTGGGTTTGCATGAATTCATGGTTGGACAATGAAATGCCATGTAAACATGTAGTGATTTAGAGACGAGTAACAATTTACTTACTGTTGCATTTTTTTCCATCAGAGTATGTTCTGAGCACTGAAGAATATTTTTAGTCGTGTTACCCATGGAAGATGCATTAATAGTTTATGTTGAGTCCTGTAATTGCACTTCTTCCCTTGCCCCATGGAAATGTAAAGTGATAATATTGTGAAATTGAATTTCTGGAAGAGCAAATTTTTTGTTATTGCTATTCTTGACATAACTGAATTTATTAAAAGAGTGTATTGGAATTGTACACAAGTTATATAGTTGAAGTGCATAAATGTGAAATGAGATTTGAATTTGTGTTGTTATAGAATTAATCGATTTAGAGAACCTACAATAGTAAATGTCACCATCTTTGGTAGCATTTGAAACTCTATTACGATATTGTAGGAAAGATATCAAAGGGATATTTTCTGAAGATAAAAGAAAAATATTAAAATTTATTAGTAGAAAATACTTATATATTTATCAGAGTCCATGTGTTGCTCAAAATCATCGAATGGCGTGAACTGGTAACTTGAAAACAGTAATGCATTGTAGTTTTCCTGGAGTTTCTGCACTCGAGTAGTTCTGGAGATACTCCATTGTATGCTTGTGGAAGATGATTTGTAATTTGTTTTAGGTTATCGAATTGTAGCATTTTCTATCAGGTATGTTTTGCCAAGAACGAGTTCAGTCTCCAATGTCGTGATGTTATAGTCCCACAGTGTTGCTTGAATTGTGTTCCCTTGTTAGTAGGAGTTTCATAAAAGCTCATTGCCTCGAGCAGCTTAGGCTTGTCCTGTAAAAAACTCGGGCTAAGCTCGACTTGAGGCTCGAAGGACCGAGATAAAGCTCGAGTTGAGCCCCAAAAATCGGACTGGCCTGAGTGACCCACCGAGCCGTACGAGCCAATTTTGGCCTGCCTGAAGAAAGTTGCCCGCAACATGCAATATTGTTGCTAGCTGCCTGCACACAGCAGACAACTAGTTGCTTCACTTGAGTGTTGCAGCCTACAACTCAATTAAAATCACGCGTATAATCTGTAAAATTGAATCGTAAAATGATTGATTTAACTTGTCTGTTGTCATTGTAATTTGAAATTTGAAATGAAGTTACGTTTTTTAAATTCAGTTGTCTATAAATATCTGTTAATTCTTTTTTATAATTCACAAGTTCACAGTTCAATAACAATTTCTTTGCTATAATATTCGTTGCATTACTATATCTTTCTGGTCAATTCTCGATATTCCAGCTCCAATATTTCTTTTTGTTCCAAAATTGAAACTACATATGGATTTTACCAGTTATGAAGTCAATCAATATAGGTGTAGCTCGAGCATCCCATCTTGTTTCGATCATTTCCTTTTTGCTGCTTTCACAATCTGCTCTACTGCTTGTACCTACCAACTCATATCAACAAATATAGATAGTATAGCAAGAGAACCTAGAGTTAAAACAGGCGTGCCTTCATTTTACCGATGGCTGGTGAATAAATATCCCAAGATAATGATTAATGCCATTAAAGAAAAGGGGGAATTTGTTGATCCTAATTTGTAGAACAAAAATGGAGAATTTGATAATTTTTACATAGATATGAATGGAATAATACATCCATGTTTTCGTCCTGATGATAAAGTATGTTCTTCATCTTCATCATCATCTTTTTTTTATATATTTATTTTTTATTTTTTACGAATGTATGTCACTTGTAAACGGGTGTTGCGAGTATGTTTGAGTTTTGGATCGGTAGGCGATGGTGGAGAGGTTGTAGCTGACTACGACTTTGAAGCGGGAGGCAGTGAGCAAATTGGGGTTGCTGGAGTTTGATGCAGTATGTGGCTAGGTTTTGGGAAAAAGATGGGTGGCGGATTGGTGCAGATGGTGATGGTGATGTGCTGCGATGGTGATTTTTGGATGGAGATGTTGGTGGATCTGAGTCAGGACAACGGTGGTGTTGGTGGTCAGAGGAGTTGATGTTGTGATCTTTGAAGTAAAAATGTGACCTAAACATAAATGCCCCCTAGTAGGCTTTTGCTGGTTTTAACCTTATTGCTTCAGTCTTTCAGGTCACATAATAATTGACCAAATAATTTGTTAAATATGATTTTAAAAAAATGTGTGGCCTAATAATTGATAAGCTGTGACTCAAAAATCAAATAATCGTGACTTAATAATGTGATAATCGTCACTTAAAAGATTTGTGACCTAAAAATATCTCAGGTTCTATTAATTTGACATTTGTGATCTATTGATTTTATAATCCGTGACCTTGAAATAAGTTTGTGACCTAAAAAATTATTATTGTGACCTAAAAATAAGTCTAATTTATGACCTAATATTTTGATAATTTGTAACCTAAAATATTTGTTTTTTGTGATATATAACTAATAAAATATTTTAATTATTTAATTTAATTAATTAATTTTTATTACAACTTGAATTTTGAAATTATACAAGTTTAATCTCAATTTTGAAATATGTATTTTTAAACACCTTATTATGTATTGCTCCTGTATAGGTATGTACTTTTCCATTAAGCCCATGTTTAGCAAGCACATTTAAAATATTTTTTTACAACACAATTTTTAAAATCACATGCATTTTTTTTTTCACTTTTCAATCACACATTTTATTTAAAAAACATATTTTTGAAGACAATTTTTTTAACAAACAGCCTAGCAACCACCACAGCCCAAACGAAATATCAACGGCCCAAGATACTCTTCCACTTCCGTACTACATGTTGGTCCAGAACCACGTGTCCATCTCTCAAAGCCCAAGGAAAACGTGGACCAATCGGATCGTGTAAACAGATCGTATCCCGACCCGCTCTCTCGTCCACGAATTTTATACCCACCCGTCGGTTGGCCGACTCTTTATTGATTTTGTATACACGTGGCAACACATTTGTGACTCTCCTTTTTCGTACATTAATAAATAAATAAAAAATATTCCAAAAAAGGTCTAATGTCTCCAGAAGTTCGAAACGTATAGGCTTCTCTCTAGAACCTCCGAAATTTGTCTCCCCAAACCAATGAAACCAGCCGATTTAGGGTTTTTGTTTGATCTGTGAAGTGAACTGTAACGAATATTTCAGCGTTTTCGTATTTCCAAATTTTGTCAAAATCTTCGAACCAATCTGATTTAGCGTTTTTTGGTTGCTTTGGGAAGTGAACTTATCATTTCCAGCTAACTTTTGCGACTTTTCAGCGTTATCGTATTTTCGGGTGAGTTTTCCTTTAAGATTTTGTTGTAAAAATTAGCTGTTTTTTTTAGCTGCAAAGGTTTTCTTCTTTTTGTTTGTTTGTTTGTTAGATTGATTGGTTGATTTTCTGGATCAAGATCTGTTTGATTATTGAGAAACTGAAGAATGAAAAGATTGAATTTCGGAGATTACTTTTGTTAACTGTATGCTACTTAAATTAAATTTTTGCTATGTTAATAATTTTTTTATTTCGGGTCAATTGAGTGGAATATTTTTCAAATATTATAAACTCGGGGAAAAGATTTATATTTTTGGTGTACTTAATCAAAATTTTTAGGTCGTAAACACTATTTTTCATTTGATTTTGTGATACCAGAAGATAAAAACATGGAAACCTGAACTTGATTTTTTTTGGTTTAGTTGGTATGTCCTTTATAATTTTTATATTTTTTTGACGTGTGTGTGTTTTCTTTGATATCCTTTGTTCTTATGCTGTGATAATTGTTTTATTGACTTCGCGAATGAACAAAAGATTTGGTGTCTGTTCCGCCATTGTAAATTGTTTATTTATGTTTTGGGTAAAATTTGGGGTTAAAATATGGTTTGGGAATTTTTTTTGTTTATAAATTGGTTTATAAACCACTTAAAGAACACAGGCTTGGATTCTGAACATGAAGGGAATCGCATACAGTTTGAGCGCAGGCTGAAGACTTGAAGAAATGTCAGACTTGTGCTTGTACCAGGTGTGGCTTCTTATAGGGTTGCCTTCCCAGGCCTTACATTCTTCTTCTCATTGCTTCTGTTTAATAACACCCCCACCCTTCAAAAAAAAAAAGATATAATTATTTTGGTGCTTATTTATTTTTCTATAACAAATTCTGTTGATAGAATAGATGCATTGTGCATATAAGAGGAATTAGTTATGAACTGTGTGGTTGTACCTATTCCTTATTTTGAGAGACTTACCCATTTGATTTATGAAGGATAGATAGGCAGATGACCATAAATTAAACCTTTGATCTATTATTTTAGCTGGAGTTAACAAGGGAGCCACTCTGCCAGAGCGTGTTAAGCCCGCAATTCAACAGTTTTCTTACAACATTAGGGCCGTCCCCTTCATTCTACTATGCTGACCCCATCCCAGGCCGGCTTTTTGGGAAGCCCGTTCCCACAGCGCTCACGGCCCGGCTGACCTAGGAGTTAATGTAAAATGTATATTGGAAGAATTTATGGCGCATATGGTTCACATACGTTGCAAAATCTTATTCTAGAAACGAATATGCCACGTGCTTTACCATTAGATGAGAATTCAGGTAATCAAGGACGATGGATGCAAAAAGCTAATTAGACATATTGTCTTAACCAAAAAAGAGTCTATTATGCTACTGATTGGGTTAACGGTGTGTACCGTGTACGTTAGATAATTTTAGGTAAGCATACTATGTTGGGAATTTCATATTGCTCTTGTGATCAAAATATTGATCAGTGATTGTGCCCATGTATTATCTACGTTTTACTTTCATGTTTTAAAGCACCGAACTTAGTCTACAAGAAGCAAGGTTGCATAAGCGAGAATAGGAGGGGTAATGAATGTTGATTGATTGTTGCAAGAATACGAAATAAAAGGTTTCTGACATAAAAATTACTTATTGCATTGGTAACCCCTGTATTCCTTCTGTTATAGTTGATTATTGGTAGATAGCTAAAGAACATGGAATGCTTTATCACTTTTAATGTCTCAGATCCATGCAGTAGTAATTTTTACTTATATCTGTAATCTGTTTCCTTCTTTGGTGAAATTTGAAACTAAGAAACAAAGGAACATATTGATTGTTGTACAAGATATTTGCTTTTTGGTTCATTTCTACACTTGAATAATGTTTCCGTACTTTTTAACATATCAAATATAGAAATGATGACATTCTGTTAATTCTATTCTTTAAATGTGTCTTTTTGGGGAAGCTTTATATCGTCAGATTTTTCATATGATGATACGGAGTCAGGTTCATTTGAAATGTGGACATATTTTATTTGAAAAGGAAATAAAGCCCCTTTTGTCAGATTTTAGTAGATTTTGATAAACGTTGATGAAATGGTGATTGAAAGTTTATAAAAGTTGTGAGTCCTTGAAAGTGATTTTGAGAAAAAAAAATGAGTTTTAAGAAATGAGGTCCAAAAAGGGAAAATAATCTTATTATATCATACCCCCCCCCCCCAAAAAAAAAAAATAAATAAAAACACCTACCGAAGCTTTTGAAAACCTTTGCTGAGACAAATATCCTTCCTGGACAGGCAATGGGGTACACGTTGGACCCTCTTGCGGAATCAAAACATAATTATAAAAATGAAAACTTGATTTATTATAATATGAAGAAATTTGGGTCACAATGAGAAGAAAATTGGCAAAAAGATATTGAGGAAAGGAAAGTTAAAAGAGTGATCATCTCTTACTTTTGTGCTTTCAATAACCCCTACTACCATTGTTTATCAAGCATAACATGTTCAATGAATTCCATGTACTACTGTATTTTTCTCCATTATAGCTATCCAATTCAAACAATGAACCTATGCTATGGTTTTTTTTAATAGCTATTATTTTAACCAGGATTGTCTTTTGCTTGAAGTTTTTTCAATTTAATTAATTATTTGTCTTCCTATCAAGAAAAGAAATTATATTGGTTAATGGTTAGCAGTTCAGTTAGATGCTTTGATCACAAATGTATACTATGTTTTTAAAATTTGAACCTCTACTACTCGTAAAAAATTAGTAAATGACAAATCATTGATACCCATCTCAATGGGATGTAATGATGAAGCTCTTAATTTGCCTGGACAGTAAACCAAGGCTATTCATTACTTATGTAAAACTGATTACTAAAACTCAGGTTATCATCAGGCCTGAGCAAGCATTCCTGCATTTTCTTGAAACCTAAATGCCCTTCTTATTGGTATGTCTTTCAATCTTTTGACGGGGAAATGCTTTGTGAACCCTACTTTAGACTGATCTTCTAAGGTTTCATTGTTCTTGTGAACATAACATCATCTACTATGCGATCAATGCAGAAGTTAATCTTTCCTAACATACTTGAAACAGGAAAAATAGTCAAGCTTAAAACAGTTGGATGATCTTACCTATAAATTTAGTTGTTTATAACAGAATGGACTCCTGAGAAAATGTGCTGAAACAGTAGATTATTCATCTTTAATGGAAGTATCCTATACACCTATCATTTGTCTCCTTTTCTCCAATGTTTAGAAAACCAGACCGGACCGACCGGTTCAATCGGAAAAATTCGGAACCGGTTGGAAAACCAGTCCAAAACTACCCCAGAACCGTCCATTTCAAAATCGGACCGGGAATTGGGTTTTGAACGGTTAAACGATGACCCGGTCAAATTTTGAGACCTGGTTTTACCAATTTTCGTTTTTTTTTTTTGGGTTTTATAATTATAAAATTAATTAAACTAAAAAAAGGAACTAAAATTTAGTTTCAGCTGTGTAAGCCACCCACTTGCAAAAGTGGCTTAATTGAATATTCATCCAACAGCCCTCTTTACAGGGGTTGTTGAAACCCCCGTTCCCACATCTATCCGATGTTTACCTTTAGTTATTTTCTTTTTTTAAATTGTTTCATTCATTTTTTAATGGTGTTAATTTAGTTTTTCTTTTAAAAACTGTTTATTCTTTATTTTTTAAAATTCTTTTTATTTATTTATTAAATTTTCTTCTCTCAAATATGTTTTTTATATATCGTTTTATCTATTTTTATCAGTTAAAGTACTTTTAAATATTTTGAAATAAGTTATAAATTATATATAGTATAATAAATGAGTAAATGTTTTTATTTGTAAAATAACTTGTTTTTAAGAAATTTTTGCGATTTTGAAATAATTATTTAATTGAAACCGGTTCGACCCAATCAGACCTTCTGACGATTGATCCATTGCCCGTTGCCTTTTTTGGTTCAAACTGGTTTCCGATTTTCTAAATACTTTCTCATGTTGCTTTCTCTCCCCTGTTATTGTGTAATGCGGCAGTCAATGCACCTTATCCTAGTAAGTTCACTGTCTTAGTAAAACTTTGAACTACTAAATCAGCCTACTCATTTGTGCTATAGAGGGAAAGGCAAACCATAAATATCCTGTAACATAAAATGCATAATAGATAGAGTGCAAGAGATGCTCTAAGTTTCATTTTTATCGTGCTGGATATAATATATTCTCATATAATAATACGAAAGGATCTCTCAAAACTACGCATGTACATGTTTGATTTCAGTTCTTTTGTTTGAGGTTTAAGTTTTCCTTCTTTACTTGGTACAAAAATGTGCTCCTGGAATTGTATTAATGGTTGATGTCTAGCTTACAATCACTCTTATCTTCATCTACTATTTTTCATAGTTCGTGATGTTATAATCAAATACTGTTTACTTATTTTATCGAAGTATTCTCTGCAGTTAGCAGCTAAAATTCTGTGAACTGCTGTAACAGTTCGAAGATATAATTTGGGATGAATATTACCAGAGTGATGATCGTATAGGGCCTCATCCCAGTGACAAACAGGCCAAAGAAATTTCATTTCCGGGTGATAGCTTCAAGAAACCTCGCTGTGAAGTAACTGGTATTTCAAGAAGTTGTAGCGATAAATCTGCTGCTGAACGTGTAGGTGAGGAGAAAAAACAAAGAGATCTTTCAACTTTGATTAGTAGAAAGAACACTATGTTGGAGATGAAGAAGGATTCCTGGTCTCACACACCCAACGGTGCATTCCTCTCTCCAACTGACGCAATCAAAGAAGATTCAAGTTTAGCATCTGACAATACCAGAATATTAAGTCATGGCTTCAAAAGTAATAATATAGATTCCAGTGGTAGTGAAGTGTGTGCAAATGATCCCACTCTCAATGACAATTGCACTGCAGTTGACAGCAACTCATATAGTTACCCATTCGGTGACATTTCTCAAACAGATGATATCAATTTCTTTGACAAAAATCCTGAAGATGAAGATTCTAGCAATCTCTTACATTATGATTGGTCTGAAATAGGAAATTTTGAGGATATCGACAGGATGTTTAGGTAATTTCTGATATCCAATTAAGATGAAATACTTCTTCATTCATATTAGATAACTCATTTCTCATTATTACATCTCCTTCTGCAGAAGTTGTGATTCTACGTTTGGACTTGGGATTGGTAAAGAAGATGAATTAAGTTGGTTTTCATCTGATGATGCTATGGGAGGACACGGTGATATTCTGAATTCAGATTTTAAGTTTTTCTGTTCCGAGTCAAAGGAAATGGAAAATATTTCAGAAAACCATAACCCATCAATGGTAAATGGAAGTTATACCAGTGATACTTCCAGGACAACTGCATCCGTTCGGTTCTCAGATAAAGATGAATCTGCTTCTCATGCGACCTTTTTGAATGGATCCACTAGATCTGAGAGAAAAGTAGAGGTCAGTGACTGCTACTAAAATTTGATTCCGTGTTTTTCTTTTCAGAGATATAAACTGTTGAAACCATAATTGACCAGTGCAAGACAATTTTTTTGCAGGAAATAGAACAGAATGGTAGAATTCAACCTAAGATTTCAACAAACAAACGCTTCAAGACTGAAAGCAATGTTATGGTATTGCATAAAACTTGATGAATTGGTTTTTTTAGGGCAAGTTATTTTCATAAAATAGCTGAGGAAAAAAAATCATCATTTTCTAGTAGAAGTTTACCTAACCTATGTAGAATTTAGATAACACTTGTAGCAGGGAATAGGGGTGGGCGTGGGTCTGGTTGGACCCCAACCTGAACCCAACCCGACTTAGTCGGTTTCGTAAAAAATAAACCCAATCCAACCAAACCAAGTCTCGGTCGGGTTTGGTTGGGTTCGCTGTTTGGGCTTTGGCCCAAATTGAATTTTTTTTTTGCAAATCATTCATTTTTATTACTGTCTCAATTAAATAAGTTGACGTAAAAAAAAAAAAAAAAAGGAGAAGTAACGAAAACACTCATTTTCGTTGCAAATGTTGGGCATGAGTTTTTGAAATTTAAATAAATGGACCAAAATTTCTTATTTTTTTATTGGGTTGAGTTGGGTCTAGTCGGGTCCAACCCACAACCCGACCCAAAAAAATTGAATATAAACCGAAGCCAACCCATTTTCCATAAAAAACCAACCCAAACCGATCGGGTCGGGTTGGGCGGTTTGGACGGTTTCGGTTGGATAATGCCCACTCCTAGCTGGGAATACCGAATCTTTATTTGGTCTCTAGAAATTTTTTCTGTAACACTGTTGAAAGACAGTCTACTTAACCAGTGTGACAATACAATAATTCAAGTTTAACGTACTTTGCAGGTCGATGAGCATAGAAAGCAGTCAAAGCAACAGAACCATTCTCAGAGAAAAAGAAAAGAACAATACACTGTAAATGATTGTTTTAACTATGTTAGAAACCTGCCAAATGAAGTTAGGCATATTCCTTCTGGGGCCAGATCTCTTGAAACTTTCCAATCTATGGCTATTCAACATCAACAGAAGTATCTGGTTCGAGATTCCTGTGATAACCTACAGAATGCTTTTCCTTACATGCATTTAGATAGAAGTCATTTATCAGATAAAACGTCGGTGCATACAACTCCATCTGCTATCAGATCAGAGAATGATGACTTGGCATTCCTCTCACTAAGTGAGACATCCTTGAACTCCAGTCAGGTGCAATTCGTGGAAAATTCTGGTGATCCTTCATTTCAGGTGGTTACTATAGTGGGCAGTGAAAAAAGAGAGAAGCTAGATAATCATCAAGGTAGTCAGTCTTCCGTACTTGATCCCATTTTAGTAGAAAATAAAATTCTCCGTTCTGGAAATAAATTTGAAGATCAGAGTGATGTTGCTGGAGTCAGCATGGTGATTCCAGCAGAATTATGCTCGTCAAATATACAAGAGAGCTCATCCATGAATTCTGCTTCGGATGATATTTCTATTGAAGCAGCTAGTTTCCAACAGCTTCAGTTTGTCATGAAACAGGTATGACGTCCTTTCCACAAAAAAATTATGATTCTCTTCCATGATGCGCTAAAAAAAAATTTTGGATGAAGTTTGACCCATTCATGTACATTTCATTGTGTTCTATCATTGGTGGGATAAGTTTTATAATTGTGAAGCACTTAGAAATGAATGGAAAAATAATTGGTGGTGAGATTCTGTCAAAGGTTTGATTATTAGAAGCGGAGTGATTGTCTTATGTTATATCCATTTTTATGCTGATGCTAGATACTCTTGTAGTAGTGCGAAGATCCTATAGACAAGACTCTGCACGAAAACCTTGATCTTGCTTATCCCTGTCCAATACGTGTCAAACACTATCGAATATCAAGACTCCTCTAACATACTATCATGTCATTTTTTCTTTCTTAACCATCTGTGTTAATTTGAAGTTGTTATTGAATATCAAAAATGTACTATTCAAAAGATTTCAACAAGAAAAATTAATGAGTATAAAATTTAATTTATACTATATAAATGAAGATATTTGAAGAATTTAATTATTGTGTTGGCGACATGTTGTGTAAATACATTTTTGAAAAATCGCCCGACACGGACACTCCAAGCATATGTTCAGCAAATTTAGTCAAAATATGAACATTTTTTTAGAGCATACCCTCGGAGAGGCAAACAGAGGTTGGAGGACTTTCTGCAAATACAGAAATTGAACACACCCTGAATGTACGTGTGACTGCCACCTAGATATGTGTGAATGTTTGCATCTGAATGAACAAAGGAAAATATGAGTAGAGTGTTTAATTTATTATGTTAATATATCTTACATGTCGTGATATAAATTTCAGTGTTCGCACTTCGCACTTGTTACATATTCAACTGTCTTGAAACTGATGTTGGTTAATATCTTCTTGGTTTAGTTGGACATGAGAATGAAATTATGCATACGGGATAGTTTATATCGTTTGGCTAGGAATGCCGAACGAAGACATACCCATGCAAACCCCGATGGTGACTGTAAAGATGAGAGAGATGCCAGTGGAGCATTCATTGCGGAAGAATCAAACAAGTACTCCATCTTGATTTCTGTATCACATAGTTGCATCCTTAGTAGTTTTCTTCACTGCACAACTGCTGCTCAAAACCAGATGTGTTACTGATTTTCTTCTTAGGAATCTTTTTGAAATAATGAAACCTTCTGATACCCTCTTTATGAATTTTTATCAGGTGCACTGGATTTATGGATATAGAAACCGACACAAATCCTATAGATCGCTCTATTGCTCACTTACTGTTTCACAGGCCTTCGGACTCACCTTCTATATCTGTCAATGACTCATTTGCTTTCAGGTCGCCAAGCATGGTAATTTTTGAATTCATGTTTAGTTACATGTATGTATATTAATATTTGTCCAACAGTATCTTGATGACTTCTAATGGTGTTCAATAATGAGGATTAAACAGTAGTAGATGGTAAAAAGTAAGAAAAAGAAGCTGAAACTCTGTTATGAACAGGTTCATGGACCCATCACGAGCTTGTCCGTAATGGATGAGAAATCGATCAATAAGGAAGAAACTGCTGCTTGCTGAAACAGAGAAATTTGTTTCTTGAATGCAGACATTAAAGGTCGACCATTCTCTAGCTTTGGCAAAGTTCATATCATGTACGGAAACATACCAGTTGCCTCGAGCCTCGATACTAGATGGGTGTTGAATTTATGAATGTAAATTTGAGTCTGGTTTTTAACTATGTTATGCTTTACCTGATGCCCCCCCCCCACCCCCACCCCCCGGGGACATTTTAACCAACTGTTCGGCTGCTTAGGACGTCGTTTTTTTGGTGTTTTTAGGTAAATGTGTAGTTGAAAATTGGAGAAAAAATGTGTATGGTTAAAAAGTAGTCTGAAAAATTGTTTATAAATTGATAAATTGTAATCATTGCGTAAAAGAACATAACATAAAATAGAGGAACTCGTTTCAAAAAGATACGCCGCCTGGGGACTTGCACAAAAGAAATTATGCTTACAGTTATTGATGCGAGAGAGATGATGTTTGAGCCCCATTAAAAATACATTTTTGTGAAAATTACACTCGCACTTTACTTTTGAAGTTTGCAATTCTAATAGCTGTGTTTTTTTTAATTTTTTGACAAATAAATAGAATGTTTTGTGTCAAATTAAGGAATTAAAATTATTTGTTGATTTATTTATGTTTTTTTAGATAAGATGAAGGGTTAAAAATTGGAGAGAGAAAATGTGAACGATTAAAATGTGGTAGGAGAAATTGTGTAATTTAAATGTTTGTAATGATTACAAATTAAATTTTGGCCAAGCCTAGCCGAACCAGTGGCGGAGCCACCATTAGGCGAGGTAGCGCGGTCGCGCTACCTCGCCGCCGGTGGACCACCACTGTCGTCGGAAGTGCAAAGAAGGAGATCCCATTTTTTTTTTCACCCAAGTTCCTAAATCCCTTCCCGATGCTGACTCTCAAGCTCAATCCTTCCACAATCGTAGCTCCACGCCTCCAAATCCAGCCTCTCCACTCCGTGACTCCTCCGTCACTCCAACAGATTCATCTCACTGCCTGATTCATCAGCTCAGAGGAACAAAGACAAATATCATCACAGCCCCTTAAGAGCTTAGGTTCTGTTTGGCAACCGTTTATAAACGTGTTGCTTATTTTTTACAAGTAAATAATTTAAGCTTAGCCAAGCATACGTAGCAACATCATGGTCCAATTTCGAACAACAGTAGAAGAAACCGCAGCGCCAGCAGGATATATGCATACCAGAAAGAAAGAAAGAAAAGAACAAGAAGATCCAGATCCGGCGAAGGGACCCGAAGATTCACTGAAATTTCTGCTATTCGGATGTAAACATCGAAATACACACACACACACACACAAAAGGGTTGTTGATTTGGAGGTCAAGGATGAAATCACTGGGTTAAATGGAGAGGCAACCACCCTCGAGAAATCCCAATCTCCTTTCACCCTCATTCTTTCCGTCTGAGCTTAACCCTAACCTCGAGGATAATATACTTATTGATTCGTATGATCCTCACATTGGAGATGACCCCAATCGATTCGTATGATCCTCAAATTGGAGATGATGTTAGGATAATATACTTATTGATTAGTCTTTAATATTATTTAATTAAATATTAAATAAAAAATTTAGTTATTGCGTCATTATCCGTCAACGGTCCACGGTCAATAGCCGGCCGCTCTAGCTGGACTTTTGTCCTAGATCCGCCACTGAGCCGAACTCAAGTTTGCAAGTTTTTTATACCATAAACAACCATATGGCGATGGCGGGGCTCTAGGCAGTGGCGGCTGTTGTGAAGCTGATGGTGATGGGGCCTGGGGCAGGTGGCGGTGGGCGGCACTGGTGAAGTGTCTAGTGTTCTTTGGTTGTAGATTGTGATTGTGGTGATGGTGATAGTTGGGTTGGGTGGGGAATATTAATTTGTGATAATGATCATAATTTGTATATTGGTTTTGTTCTCTTGCCAGACATCTGGCAGGAGAAGGTGCCAGACATAGACACAAGGGGGTGGACCCCACATGTTGTGGGGTCCATCCCCTTGTGTCTATGTCTGGCAGGAGAAGGTGTCAGATGTCTGGCAGGAGAACAATTCTAATTTGTATATTATTGTGACCTCAATTTTATATAATTGTGATACATTATTAATTAATAAAATATTCTTAAGTATTTATTTTAATTAATAAATTTAATTAAGACCTGATAAAATCAAATGTAAACCATTTTCTTAAGCTAGAAATTATATTTTTTTAACCATCTTTTTTGGATATTGTTTAATACATTTTTCTCTTTTGACTACACATTTTTCAATGAGTTAATCGAAAATTTTATAGAATCAAGTGATAAGATGACTGTTTAGCCAGTTTAATTAGAGTTTTTAAAATTAAAATTGGAGCCTACAAATTATGTCTAATTGATAGTTGATTATGCGGTCATTTCATCACCTGATTTCATAAAGAATCAAGTACTTGATTCTATAGAATTTTCGATAAATTAATATTATATGTAAATTAAAAAAATCCTTATTTTATAAATCATGCATTCTTTAAAAGAAATTATTATTTCAAAAGTGCATTTCCTCCAAAATACCATTATAATGTGGCTCAAACAAGGATCTAATGTACTTCGTGGTTGGAATAACTTTTCCCTAAGCCAAAAGTGATCTTTTATTTTAGTAATTCGAAAAGAATAACGCTAGTTTTACAATATGAAACGGTTTACATATAAACGTGGAGTTAAACAGAGTGAATTTTTTTTATTATTATTTATTTAATTGTATAAATAACATTTTACTGAATAATCGAATCCTAGTGTGAGAGTCGGATTGTCATATTTAATTTGACTTTTTCCATGAAAAATACTTGATATCAAAAATGTACCTTCAAGAGAATATTATTGATTATTTATCTTGAAAATATGAACCCATTTTGTAGTAAAAAACTAGATCGTGGAATGTAATCATTAGTTGTATTTGTGATGAGAAATTTTATTTTATCAAGCACAAGAACAGACCTTGAATTCTTTGATATCATCATCCAAACGCTTAATTTACTCATCAGACCCGAGATAAAGTTATATTTATTTTTTCATTTTTTTTTTTTTTTTTTTTGATCGGAAAAAAGGTGTAGCCCACACCCTGAGGGCCCGAACCGACCACGCCCAAGGCCATTGGTTCGGGAAGGTAAATCCAGGTTATGCCTCCAAGTAGCCAGGGTGGAAGGGCTTATGGTAAGCATGAGCAAATCTCAATAACTCCCGCTTGCCACAAGGCCAATTCCACCTTGCGGGGAATCGAACCAAGCACACAGCTGCGCTGAGCACTTACCACCCATCCCCTTTGCCACTTGGAGATGTGCCCTGGGGGCTATATTTATTTTTTCAGCTTATACGTTAAGAGGATCAAAATCTTAGCTTGTAACTCTCGCGATTAAAAAATGTTGATAAATAATTAACGTGCATAATTATATTCTAATAACGTACTTTTTATATGCATAAAATTGGATAGAATTCCGACTTACCAAAATCGAATATATGAAGTAGAAAATCAAAAATACATGAATAAGAATTTGGTTGAGACAAGAGTATGACTCTTTGTCCTTAAGACGATAATACCCCGTACGGGTGCTAACGATTTTCTGGCATTTGTCTCCTAAGAAACAACGACCACGTCTCGCAATAGGAGCACTTCAAATTCCAAGACCAAGGAACCTTACTTATGTTTTGAACTCTCTTTACATGAAACTTGACTCCAAATAGATGCAAAATTATTTTGGAGTGAACATGCATATCATAATGTAAACATGAAATGAAAAGTGAATGAATTAATAAATGATTCAATTGATGAATTAATGAAGGAATGAAAAATCCAAGCATATGGGATATATATATATAGATGTTGAAAAGTTGTGTTTCAAAAGACACAACTCTTTCAAAATACACATCCTTTGAAATTTGCCTCTAAAATAAATAGACACAACTATTAAAAAATATCAAATTCAAAAGTCACAATCTTTTATATGAAAAGACACAACTTTTCATTTAAATCAATTCTAGAATATTTTATAATATTCTAATAATTTTCCAATAATACCACATTTTTAAGTGGCTTAATTTTTCATTCATCATCTAATGATTCTACTTAAATAATTACATAAATTGGTCAAAACTAATTTTCTATACAAATTTCCAACAAAAATAAATAAATTTGAAAACTGCAAGCTATCCTTTCGCAAGGTACGCTATTTCCTAAGAAATTGCCCCCATGCTTTAGATTCCCTTCCAAAGTATGCAAAAGGAACATTATAAGGGTGTGTTAGTTAAGGTTTAATTAGAAGAATCACAGCCTACTGCCTACAAGATTAATTATAAAAATAATCTCTATTTGGTAAAATGATAATTTGTCGTCATTTTATTTTTCCATTTTTCAGAAGTAAAAAATGATAGGTAAAAATCTTTGACTTTTCGATAAAAAAAAATCCATTAATACGTTGTCATGTGTCTATTAATAAATTTTATTTTATTTATAAACAACACTTTACCAAAAAGAGGCTCGTGAATTAATGGACCAGCATACAATCATGTACTTTGATTGTTCAACAATCTGAATGCTTTGTGTTCGATTTTTTTTCAAAATTTGATGCGTGTCGCAATGCATCAAAATAATAATTAAATTCCTTGTTCACTATTACTAAGAATATAGCAGTGGAAGCAAGGGTCGATCCCACGAGGAACGGGAACTAACTTACTGTCATGTCAATTAGAATCATAAAGGGGGGTTTTGGTTTGAGTTGTTTGTAAATGATTTAACTAATAAAATAAAGCAATTAAAATGATTGGAATAAATATCAAATGTGGACGAGCCCTAGTTCTCAGGTTCAGTTGTATTCTATCACAATGTTATCACTTCCCAAGTAACGTGAGTTCAATTTCTTCTTTGATTTATCACCCGTAAATAGTTAATAAGCTCTAACTATTCCTATTCTCCCTTAATTGCATTTAATTAGAATAAGCTCTCTAATCAAACATTAGCCCTTGAATAACCTAAAACAAGCTCTTTAGATTTAAGACAACAACTATATAATTGTCGAGAAGAATTAGGGTGAATTAGATTATCGATCACACAAGCTCGTGACAATTAACCTAAGTTGGAATTCTCTATGAAAATATTAAATTTCCACTTGCTACTATGATTTGAACAAAAAGACGATTACGGATTCAATCATTCAAAATAGCAAATCTCAATACAACAAATTAAATGATAAGGCCTTAATCAAATAAAGAATTGCATTGATTGGATTAAAAACGCATAAGAATCCAACAAATCAAAATAAAGAATTTAGAACTACGTTACTAGTTTGGAAAAGCAATAACAAATTGATATAGAATACAACTTCCCCTTCGAACTAGGTATGAAAGCTTAGCCGCGCATAGTCATGGTGAAAAGCCCGAATTTTGCATCTCATTCATCTTCTTAAGTTGCTTAATTTCCTTCCAATTCTTCAAGCAAGCCGCGCCTCTTTCAATAATATTTTTCACCCTTTTTTCTGTCATGAGAACCCATTTTTATAGCCTCAATTTCGTGCCCTAGCTTTGGGAGCAAGAAATCCAAAATTATGGAAAGAATTGAAATAAGGAAATTTTTGACTTGAAGATTTACGGCCGTAACATTCCTTTTACGGCCGTAATTGAGTTTCTGCATATTTCCTTAAATTGGAGTTACGGCCGTAACATTTTGATTTACGGCCGTAACTTTTCCTTTACGGCCGTAACTTTTCCTTTACGGCCGTAAAGTGGTTTCTGCTTATTTTCAACTTGCTTCACGACACTTTCACGGCCGTAACCTTATTTCTCACGGCCATAACACCTTTTCTTGCGGCCGTAAATATATTTGCACCTAAGTCCCCAAACTCCGATTTTGAGCGCATTTTGGTCCTTTTTCCTTCTTTTCTCTTCCTTTGTGATCCTATACAATATAAAACATAAAATGCATTAATAATACTTAGATAGAATCACATTATGGCATATTCAAGGATATAAGTGTATAAAATAAACGTTAATATAACACTTATCTAATACCCCTACACTTGAACCATTGTTCGTCATCGAACAAAGATTTGCAAGGATAAGAATAGGATTCAAACAATAGATTCAATTTAGAGACTTGAGGTTGCAACCCACTTTTCTTTAACAAAAATGTTCCATTGCATGATCGGATTGTGTTAGTGTGTGCTAGAGATGCAACGCCCGTTATTTCCCATCCCAATCATGGCTCGTTTCCTTTCACCTCTCGTGAGCACTCACCTCCCAATCATTTATGAGTGACTACAAAGATAATAGTTTCGCCCAATTCCAGAAGAAATCAGTTTAGTAAACCGAGTTGTTCATGATGTGAATTCAGTCAACACAGTACCCCCGACCACATTCATACCACCAACCCTAGACCAAGCAATTCAAACCACTCATAAGCATATGTAATGGGTTTAACACCCTCACAAGCTATTTCTCTCTTCGCACAAAGTGTATAAGGGTTAGAATTTTCGCTAAGCTCTCTGCATGGATAAGTTAGTACCACAGATTGCCTAACTGTCATAACCGGAGCCAACAATAACCAAGTGCAAAGCGAAGGTCTTTATTTGGTTGTAGCGGGGCTTCAGGTCAGGTAAGATAAAAGGATATATTTAGGCTGAGTCGAGAAGGAATTTCGCAAACTAAGTCAATTCAAAATAACATTACTTCTTTCTCCCTTAATATGATCTTCATTGTTTTCCACTACCCAACTTTATTTACACTTGAATCTCGTTCTTGCTTTTCTTTTCTCTTTTTTTTCACAAGTTGAGTGTTTGATATCCTCAACTACTAATAAAGAATTCAACTTTTTCTCAATCACAAGATAGAATTTCAATCTCCTGAATTCAGTCCATTACACAACCATTGCCCAACACAAGATAATCATCTCAACTTCTTAGACTTAGACCATAGCACAATCCTCAATCAACAAAAGCTTGCGAATCCCTTCTCTTATGGGTTCAAAACAGAGACAATGCGAAAGAAAGGGTATTCGTGGCTTGTATCGTGGCATCAAAGATTCAAAGAAAGGCTAAGGATCAAACGGGCTTCTAATGGTTTATGTAGTAAAGTAGGCTCTTTTAGCAAGTCAAATTTGGCTTGACCTATTGCCTTTGCTATAATTTGCACTTGAATCAAGAAGCTACAACGGTATGCACAAGAAAGCACATCCAAGCATAACCCAACCATGCAGGACACACATTAAAGAATTACGAGCTCATAAGTATTAAAAACAGCTCTTAGGCTCAAAAGCTCACAAATTATGGTTTTCGTGTGTCTCTCCCATCCAATTATGAGTTATAGGTCATTGCTTGATCTTCATCCAATCTAAGTCCATTGGTCGAGGGTAACGGTTAAAAGTATTCAAACCATGACTTCTCACAAAAGTATAATAATTGGGATGTTCAGGGTTATATATGAAGGGTAATATGTCTATTGTAGGTTGGGTTGACTCGGTTGTAGATATTTGACAATTTTACTTTTCAATTCCAACCTATTTGTGAAGTTTTGGACGAGACCATCTCTATGTGCTCAATTAATATCCAATTATGCAATGATTTTTCAAAAAATTGCACCAAAAGTTGGCTGCTTCCTATCAAAGTGCCTAAGTGCATAGATATGTGACACAAGTAGAAAACAAAGCTAAAAAGGATGATGGCTCAAAATGAATTATAACGACTTGATTACAGAAAGAAAATAAAAAACAATAAGCTTATAGTCAATTCAATTCCCCCCACACTTAGACAATACAATGTCCTCATTGAAAAGTAAAACAATAAAGGGGAAAAAGAAAAGAAAACTCCCTCGGACTAATGTGGCGGTTGATCGTTCCGGGGTTTCTGCAGTTGTCGAATCTCCTCCCGAAGGGCTCTCTGCTCTTCCAGCATGAGTTGCTGATCTTCCAGCATACCATTCAGCTGAGTCTGGAAGGCCTGCATCAGTTCCAGCATCTTAAATTCTTGCGAAGAAGAAAATGGAATTGATATGTGATACAAAGGAGAATCCTTGAAATTATGATTGTGGGTTGGAAGAGATTGCGCGAGAAGATGGGAAATGATTTGGTTGAAATGGAAGTTGCCTTGTATTTATTTATAATTTTTTTTTTTTTTTAAATGAAACCGCCGGGTTTACGGCCGTAAATAGGTGGATTACGGCCGTAAACAGGCCTCTGAAGATTTTGAAAAAAAATATCAATTACGGTCGTAAAGATGTGGCTTACGGCCGTAAGGTGGTTTCTGGATAAAAATTAAAAAGTGAGATACGGCCGTAAGGCTGTCTCTGAATTTTTTTTTTTTTTTTTTTTTTTTTTTTTGAAATGACGAAGTAAACTAGAATTAACCAAAAATGAAAATACGAAAATAAAAAGGTGAGGAGATAAAGAAACTCCCCTCTCGGGTTGCCTCCCGAGCAGCGCCTTTGTTTACTGTCGTTGGCTCGACTGAGTCATTTCTCATTCAACCGGGATTAGGTGGATTCTCAAAGCTCAATTTCCTCTTCATGCTCTTCGTTAGTGCCTGCAAAGTAGGGGGAAACTTCTCATCAGCTACTGGTAGGGCGGTACAAAAGTTTTTACCTGGTTGTGATGGCTTTGGACAATCATTAAGCTCAGCAACAGTTTCCTGAAATGGAGAATAACTCACAACAGTAGAATGAACTTTGTTAGCATCATTAATGTGTTTCATGGAGTCATAAATACTGAACTTAACAATTTCATTATCAAACTCCATGGTAAGTATACCATCACTAACATCTATCTTAGTTTTCGATGTTTTTAGGAATGGTCTGCCTAAGAAAATAGGAGTAGAGTTGGGGCAGTGGTCATCATTCATGTCCAATACATAAAAATCTGCGGGAAATACTAACCCGCCTACTTGCACTAGAATGTCTTCAACTACCCCGTCAGGATAAGCATTAGAACGATCGGCTAGTTGAATTATAACATTAGTCTCAGTCAGTTTGGCAAGTTTTAATGAAGCATAGGTGGACCTAGGCATTACATTGATAGATGCACCTAAGTCTATTAAAGCACGATTTATTTTCTTATTACCTATTTGACAAGGTATGGTAAACGTACCTGGATCCTTGCACTTGGGAGGTAATTTTCTTTGAAGAAGTGCAGATACAGACTCACCCATTCTCACCATCTCATTTCCCACCAGTTTCCGTTTGCTAGTGCATAAATCTTTTAAAAATTTTGCATACCGGGGGACTTGCTTGATGGCCTCCAATAGCGGGATATTGATTTCAACCTTCCTAAACATTTCTAACATGTCCTTTTCCTTGCTCTCTTTGTTTGTCTTCGCTAACCTGCTAGGAAAAGGTGGAGGTGTTAGTTTAATATTTAAACGGGAGTCAGTTTTTACCTGAGGGTTTTGCGAAGCGTCGTTCCTCATCCTAACTCCTTCCTTTTCAGGTGCAGCCGGTTCCAATTGCGGACCCTCAATTTCCTTTCCGCTCCGAAGAGTTATGGCGCTCACATTTTTGGGATTCACCTCGGGCTGTGATGGTAGCTTCCCTCCAGATTGTGCCTCCAATCTATTTATGGCAATGGCCATTTGGCTCATTTGATTTTCCAGGTTTTGAATGCTTGACTTGGTATCCTGCTGGAATTGCATCGTGTTAGTTGCCAACATCTTAACCATATCCTCAAAAGACGTACCTGAATTTTGAGGTTTTTGTTGATATTGTCCCTGTGGTTGGAAAGTCCCTTGCTGCTGGAATTGCCCTTGAGATTTGTTGGAGGGGAAACTCGGGGGCTTGTTATTCCCATAGCTTAGGTTGGGGTGATCCCTCCAGCCAGGGTTATAGGTATTGGAGTACGGGTTGTATTGTTGTTTTTGAAATGGAAACCCTTCTGCAGCCTTCACCTGTTCGCCATTCTCCTCTTGCAGCACCAGACATGTATCCGTTGGATGTCCAAAGTTTGAACAGATTCCGCATGCTTTGACCTGATTCGAATTCCCTACAGCAAGCTGCTTAACGAGATTGGTTAGTTCATATAATTGACCTTCGATATTGGAACTGCTTGCCTCGTTCACTCGGCGGACTTGGGAATCTCGGGTTGAATTGAATTGTTGAGTGTTTTCATCCATATTAGAAATTAAAGCCCGCGCTTGTTCAGGCGTCTTGTCCATCAGTGCTCCTCCACTTGCGGCATCTATCATGTTTCTATCCATCGGTGCTAAGCCTTCGTAGAAATACTGTACCAGGAGTTGCTCACTGATCTGATGGTGGGGGCAGCTTGAAATGAGTTTCTTGAAGCGCTCCCAATACTCATATAATGTCTCGCCATTGCTTTGGCGAACCCCGCAAATCTCCTTCCGAATTGTCCCAGCCCTAGATGCAGGGAAGTACTTCTCTAAAAACAACCTCTTCATATCATTCCATGTGGTGACTGATCCAGATGGTAGACAGTACAACCAGTCTGTAGCGGCATCCTTTAATGAGAATGGGAAAGCCCTCATCTTGATTTGCTCCTCGGTAATACCCGTGGGTCTCATGCTATCACATACCACGTGGAACTCCTTGAGATGTCTATATGGGTCTTCACCGGCATGTCCCTGAAAAGTAGGTAGAAGGTGGATCAACCCGGATTTTAGCTCAAAGGTTCGTCCTTCCTCCACCGCCGGAAATGTGACGCACAATGGTTGTTGAACGACATCCGGAGTGGCTAGCTGCTTAAGAGTCAAATTGTTGTTGTTAGCTGCCATTGTTTGCTGTGCTGCTCTCCTTCGCTGTCGAAAAGTCCTCTCAATTTCTGGGTCAAAATCAAAAAATTCACAATTAGTTGACCGAGTTTTAAGCATATAAGCAAAGAAGCACAAGTAATAATTAAATGAAATTTTAAAATTGATTTTTTTTTTTTTTTTTGAAAAATTATATTAATAAAGTGAAAATAAAATTAATAAAATGCAGAAAAATAAAATTCTAATTGATTAAACACTAAATTGGTTAACCGCTTCCCCGGCAACGGCGCCAAAAATTTGATGCGTGTCGCAATGCACCAAAATAATAATTAAATTCCTTGTTCACTATTACTAAGAATATAGCAGTGGAAGCAAGGGTCGATCCCACGAGGAACGGGAACTAACTTACTGTCATGTCAATTAGAATCATAAAGGGGGGTTTTGGTTTGAGTTGTTTGTAAATGATTTAACTAATAAAATAAAGCAATTAAAATGATTAGAATAAATATCAAATGTGGACGAGCCCTAGTTCTCAGGTTCAGTTGTATTCTATCACAATGTTATCACTTCCCAAGTAACGTGAGTTCAATTTCTTCTTTGATTTATCACCCGTAAATAGTTAATAAGCTCTAACTATTCCTATTCTCCCTTAGTTGCATTTAATTAGAATAAGCTCTCTAATCAAACATTAGCCCTTGAATAACCTAAAACAAGCTCTTTAGATTTAAGACAACAACTATATAATTGTCGAGAAGAATTAGGGTGAATTAGATTATCGATCACACAAGCTCGTGACAATTAACCTAAGTTGGAATTCTCTATGAAAATATTAAATTTCCACTTGCTACTATGATTTGAACAAAAAGACGATTACGGATCCAATCATTCAAAATAGCAAATCTCAATACAACAAATTAAATGATAAGGCCTTAATCAAATAAAGAATTGCATTGATTGAATTAAAAACGCATAAGAATCCAACAAATCAAAATAAAGAATTTAGAACTACGTTACTAGTTTGGAAAAGCAATAACAAATTGATATAGAATACAACTTCCCCTTCGAACTAGGTATGGAAGCTTAGCCGCGCATAGTCATGGTGAAAAGCCCAGAATTTTGCATCTCATTCATCTTCTTAAGTTGCTTAATTTCCTTCCAATTCTTCAAGCAAGTCGCGCCTCTTTCAATAATATTTTTCACCCTTTTTTCTGTCATGAGAACCCCTTTTTATAGCCTCAATTTCGTGCCCTAGCTTTGGGAGCAAGAAATCCAAAATTATGGAAAGAATTGAAATGAGAAAATTTTTGACTTGAAGATTTACGGTCGTAACATTCCTTTTACGGCCGTAATTGAGTTTCTGCATATTTCCTTAAATTGGAGTTACGGTCGTAACATTTTGATTTACGGCCGTAACTTTTCCTTTACGGCCGTAAAGTGGTTTCTGCTTATTTTCAACTTGCTTCACGACACTTTCACGGCCGTAACCTTATTTCTCACGGCCGTAACACCTTTTCTTGCGGCCGTAAATATATTTGCACCTAAGTCCCCAAACTCCGATTTTGAGCGCATTTTGGTCCTTTTTCCTTCTTTTCTCTTCCTTTGTGATCCTATACAATATAAAACATAAAATGCATTAATAATACTTAGATAGAATCACATTATGGCATATTCAAGGATATAAGTGTATAAAATAAATGTTAATATAATACTTATCAGTGTCGGATCTCGTCATGGGTCTCACGGGCACGCGCATCGAGGTTTGACTTTCTCAGTTCTCATCATCCCCTCCCTCTTGAAAATGATTCGACTTTGAATCTTGCTTGAATGCACTGTCGTGAAACTCTTTGAACTCTGATCTTGCAACATTGTGGGTCACAGGTTCGTGCAATGAAGTTGGACCTTCGCTATTCTCATCATCTCCTCCATCTCGAAGAAATTCGACCACGAATCGATACCTACAATAAAAATAGAAAATTCAGGTACAATAAATGCAACTGAAATTTCATGCTCACCGTGCAAAATCAATTTGTAGGTGTTGCCAGGAGCTTGAAATAAGCCAACACCGCAGAGTAGCAATTTAGATTTTATTTGATCGGAGGGTCGCTCCTTCCACGAATGAGAACATATCTGGCCGCTTGGATCAAATGGAATATGCTTTCCACCATGGTTGGCATTGGAATTATATTGTATACCAATTCCCTCAAATGGAAGCTCGAGCCTCCTGCAAAGGGGCTTAACCAAATGTGCATTCTCGTGTCCACCTAAACCAACTCTTTCTTCAATAAACATATGCATAAAGTTTAATGGAGTTAATAGGATAAAGTCACAAACAACTTTAAGTGGAGAAAATTTACTAATAGGGTGGACACTTTCATTGCAAGCAAATTTAACAACCACAAAATTAGCACCAATTTCGTGCAAATGTACGACTTCCCAAAAGAAAAGATTAGCTACGTTGATGACCTTGTTGGTTTCATGACATGCAATCAAATGTGACATTTTAATACTCATACCAACAATCACAAAAATAGCATCATTTTCTTTCTTTATTCCAAGTAAACCCACTATAAAATTCATAGAATTAGTAATCCAATGTTTACTCATGATGGGTAAATATGTATGGAATTCTGGGGCAAAAACTTGAGTTTAGCCATTTTGCAAGTTCGGCATATACTACAAGTGCAAACATGTTCAATACCAATCTTCAAATTAGGCCAATAAAATTGATCACATAATACCTCTAAAACCCCGTTAATTTTAAATCGCTCCATCAAACAACCATCATGTGTATCTCCCATTAGTAATTCGCGCATGACACATTTAAAAAGAAACAATTCAATTTTCCAAAAGAAATAATTATCATGCCCATAGAATCCATCAAGATATCGCTCACAACATGATTCATAAATGTTTAACAAATTTGGATTATTAACATAAATGCCCTTAACATGTTCAAAACAAAATGAGGGAGCATCAAGAAATGTTAGAAGTGAAATCTTTTTATCATCAAGACATCCCAATAAATTTCTCTCATGAACTCCCCTAACTAGCAATTCCTTTATAGGGCAAATAAGCACATCAAGTATATTTTCATAAAGCTGGAATTTATCATGCGCATAAAATTTACTATATGCAACATTTTCACAAAAGGATTTGGTACTTGGGCAATTTGGCACATGCAAAAAATTGCATTTACGAATTAAGCACTCATTATGCCAATGATCTTTACCACATGTTACATTTTCACAAGTCAACAACACACTTGTCAAGTCTACATCAAGATTATACAACCCTCTAATATATTCAAAACACAATAGTCTTGGATTCAAGAAAATGTTAGGAGCATACCTCCAATATGTTGCATCGGTTACGTCATTTTCTTTACCTCGGTTGTACTCGTTGTTGTAGGAAAATGTTTCCATGAACTTCTTCCAATCGGCATGTTGTTGGAGCTCCTTGTTTCCTTGATAAGTTGAGCTCACGATCTCTGCAACAAAGAAGTAACCAAGCTAATGAGAAAATTGTTAGAATATTCAAGAGTAAAGAGCATTTTTGGGTGATCTTTTCTCTCAATTTTCTTGGTGACACTTATCACTTCCTCACCTTTTTCTGAGGTAGGAACCTCAACTCTCGGTTCTTCTCTTACCTCTCCTTTTTCTGAAGTCGTGGCTTCAACCCTCGTTACATCTCTTTTTTCTAGGGACGTGGCCCCAACTCTCTTAATCTCATTTTTGTTTTCTTTCTTCTTTTTGTTTTCTTCTTCATTTTCCTTTTCTTTCTTTTTCTCATTTTCTTCATCAAATTCCTTCTTGAGCTTGATTTGGTCTTTGCATATTTCTTCCGGGCTCAAAGATAGGATCACAAAATTTTTCCCATTCATTTTGAAGTTATACCGATTCCTCCCCCTGTCATGATTCACATTTCGCTCGCATTGCACCAAGGTCTCCCCAAAATTATGTGAGTAGTGTGTATGAGAACTACATCACATATCACTTGGTCGCTATAGGTTCCAATGTTGAAAGTAAGAGAACTTGCTCACTCACTCTCACCTCCTCATAGTCATTCAACATTTGCAATATATAAGGATTATGATGCTTTATTCCCAGTAACCTCAATTTTTCCACTCTACTAGCACTCACCAAATTCGTGTCACTCTCCCCATCTATAATGAGACTACATGCCCTATCCCCCACAAGGCATCTAGTGTAGAAAGTATTTCCTCCATGCTTCTCCCTCTCATTATCATGGGCCAAAGATGTTGGTGGCCTAACATTCATCTCCAACTCTAATTCTCCACTTTTACTCATCCCATGGAGTGATGAATTTTGCATTCTCATATTATCAATATTTTCACCGACTCTATTCCTCCTATCATCCAACCACTCTCTTCTTTTCCTATTCATACTCCCATTTTGTTCACCATTCCCATCACTTCTCAAAACATCCCCACATTTACCCTTAACTTCTTTTCTATTCTTCCTTCCCATTCTCCCATCATCAACAAAAATATCTCCACATTTATTCCCCATTCTTCTATTATCCATTCCCTCTCTTCCATTACTAGTTGATGTACTCTCCCCTTTTGTTGCTAACCTTTTTAACCCTCCCTCAATCTCCTCCATTTTCCTAGCCATGGTGATTGAAAAAGTTTGCAACAATTCCTTCAAGTCTTGAGTTTGAGTATTGGAATTTGACATGGTTTGCAAGTGTGAAAGTGTTCTCACAAGAATATTTTTCACTCCTGTTTCACTAAATTAGGCTCTAATGAACTCACCACTCTTGCATTTTTCCACTCAAAATATCCTTTCTCAAGTTCTCCAAGAAAGGTAATCAACTAAACCACAAAGTATAATTCTTGTGGAGTCAAAGAAAGCACAAACAAGGAAGAAGGAATTTATAACAAGTAGACACAATAGCAAGTGAAATTTATGTGCTTGCTATACTCAAAAGGAACAATGTTATGTGCAATAAGATGCTAGGAACACAATTTAAACAATGGGATTGAATAACCACAAGTAATTAGCAAGACATGGATATTGAACAACAAGGAATTAATAGATTAGTTCCCATTGAGGCATTTTACCAAGCACTTGGTGTGCTTACTTTAAATAGCTTAGGTTTTCAAGAGTTTGATCAATGTAAACCTCAACAATCCCAAATAAGATAACAATGACAATGTCCAACATGTAGGAATCAAGAATCATTCATGGGCATACAAGGAACTATCAAGGAAAGGGTTTAGTGTAGAGAATAGTAGTTTACACTAGTGTAGTTTCTTTGAGAGATTTCATCAAACACATTGTGTGTAAACTTCGAATATCATGGAAATGGTAATGTATGGCTATTTTGATGACCCCAACAAACTCAATGATGATAATAACAATAGACTCAATACGTAGGAATCACAAATAGCTTAAGAACAACAATTTTCTCAATTTTTTTTTTCAATTTGCGTTTTTTTTAATAACAAGTACAACAACAAGAAAGTAAAGGTAAGTTTACCAAATTAGAGTCAAGCTCTGATACCAAATGATGCGAATTCCCTTGGTACATTGATCAAGAATTCTTACAACTATTTTTGTATCAACCCAAGAAAGCTAATATGGTAAATAAAGGGATAAACACCTTAACCCAAGTTTAAATCTAACCCAAAATTCAAGGATTAAACTAACCATAACCTAATGTGTATCAATTAAACAAATTTCAAGGTGGCGGAAATAAATAACAAATACAAGAATATAATATACTCAAGTAAAATTGATTAATTTCCTAAGAATACAAGATCAAGAACAAGGGTTTACCTCACCCGTGGGAGACTCTCTCAAGAGCATTTCTCATGAACATCAAAGTTAATTCATGAGTTTGAAATGAAAAGTGTATTTAATGTACAAAAATGGGTAAAACGTGTAAATACGAAAATTGCACAAAAACCCCCTTTTTTGAATTCAGGGTGTTTCGATCGACTAAACTGGTCGACCGAAATTGCATTTTCAGTCGACAAATCCTCATCCGAACGCGACTGAGGCTAGCTCCAAAATTCTCTGCAGACTTTCGATCGACTGGAATGATTTTCGGTTGATCGAAATTGGCTAAGTGCAATTTATTCTCATTTTTTGCTCCAACTTGATTCTTGGCTTCTTTTTCTTGACTTATTCACATTGTTTAGCCTCGAATCTTGAACCTCTTCGGCGTCGGATCTCGTCATGCATCTCACGGGCACTCACATCGATATTTGACTTTCTCGGTTCTCATCATCAACTTGTGAGTTCAAATAATTGGGTGAGACTTACAATTCTTGTGATCAAGAGGTCAACATATCTCATTGATTGTGTTGGTTGCTTGGTTCAATAATTTTGAATCAATCTCTAAACTTTGATATATTGGCTTTCTTGAGTTCGTTTCAATCTTTTGTGGGTTGCGGGCTAAAACTGCTACTTGGTTTGCATCAGTTAGTATTAGAGCTTGAGGCTCCAAAAAAATCAAGGTTATATCATAATAAATTTAGCTGTCGAAATAAAATATAAAAATGAAATATAATCCAAGAAAATAACATTTAAGGTTTATAATAACAAAAAACTTTAATATTATACTACTTCCGTCCCAAAAAGATAGTCCTACGGTTATTTTCAAACGGATTAAGAAATGAGAGTTAGTATAGTTAGGGTATTAAATTTTATCAATGTTTTCCATTTATACCCTTTATCCCTTATTTATTGTTTTAAGTTGACTCACTTTGTTTCCAACAAAAAATTTGAAAATGCAATAGCTAAATAGTTGATGTGCATTGTACCAAGATACATTAAATAAGGGTACATGTGAAAATGAAAAATTTAATGCATGCTCAATATAGAAACATGACTATCTTTTTGGGACACACAAAAATAGTATACAAGACTATTTTTTTGGGACGGAGAGAGTATTAATCATTTTGTGAATAAGTTATTATTTTTAAATTTAAAAAATACGACATAATCAACAATATTTAAATGTAGACAAAACTATTGGAAATAAAATTTAAGACTTATTCGTCAATTTATCCATATTCTCTAGAAGTACGTCAATTTCATTGACACGTTAACCCTAATTCACATAGTGCATTGAGGGTAAAATAATAATAAAATAAAAAAAAATTCTCCCTTTATGGTCTTTTAGAAGATTTTTTTTTTTTTAAAATTATTATATGCACGTAAAAAAATTAATTCAAGAAGTACACATTTATTATTTTTCTCTCATTAATTAAAGGACGTATTAGAAACCATATATTATATGAGAGTTGTTGATTTTATTTAAAAGATATTTTAGTGAGAAAGTGAAGAGTTTAGATTATATATATATGAAAAATATTTTTATTTAGAATACGAAGTCTAAATGCTAAGGTGGCGTTCTGTTTGTATTTTATTTTGTATTTTCATTTTCGAAAATGTTTTGTGTTTTCATTTTTGTTTTCAAATTTGCTGAAAACGCGTTTGGTTTGTCATTTCTGAAAACTGTTTTTGAAAATGAAAAGCTGGAAAACACTTTCTGTTTGAAATTTTGCAGAACACTATTTAAACTATTTTTAATTAATTTGCTTGCAGAATACTACTAACTCCAACTCAAATTTCTTTTCACAATACACTAAAAATATGGTTACATGCAACACACTAATGTGAGTATTAAGAGTCTATATTAACACAGCTTGGTCAGGTTCGAGACTTGAGAAAGCTCTACTTATATTAAAATCCAGAAAATGCAAGTTCTTTCAAAATCACCAGAGTCCATTTATCATTGCATTTTTTGAAATATAACAACAAGAATTCTCATTTAATTTTTTTTTTTTTGGTAATGTTGATATCGAATTCAATAAAACTTTATTTAAACTAAGTTCCAAGTTAGGATAATTTTCAAAAAAAAAAAAAAAAATTCTTTATTTAGGCTTAGTTCCAAGTTATGATAATTCTAAAAAAAATAATAAAAAAATAAAAAAAATAAAAACTTTATATTAAGCTTAGTTCTAAGTTAAGATAATTCTAAAAAAAAAAAAAATTCTCAAAACGCGTTTTCTGCGTTTAAGCCCCTGTTCTCTTTGCTGTTTTGAGGTCGTTTTCTGTTTTTATTTTCGAAAACGCTAAAAACGCATTCTCTTTACCATTTTCGAAAACGCATTTTTAAAAACAAAAAAAAATTTGTACACAAAACGGAAAACGCCCGAAACATCGTTTTGGACGTTTTGTGTGTATTTCGACAAAAATGTTCAAAACGCGGAAAACGCGTTTTGGGAATTTTTTTTACTTAGAACTAAGCTTAATATAAAGTTTTTATTTTTTTTATTTATTTTTTTTAGAATTATCCTAGCTTGGAACTAAGCCTAAATAAAGAATTTTTTTTTTTTTTTTTATAGAATTATCCTAACTTGGAACTTAGTTTAAATAAAGTTTTATTGAATTCAATATCAACATTACAAAAAAAAATTAAATGAGAATTCTTGTTGTTATATTTCAAAAAATGCAATGATAAATGGACTCTGGTGGTTTTGAAAGAACTTGCATTTTCTGAATTTTAATAGAAATAGAGTTTTCTCAAGTCCCGAACCTGACTAAGCTGTGTTAATATACTCTTAATGCTCACATTAGTGTGTTGCATGTAATCATATTTTTAGTGTATTGTGAAAGGAAATTTGAGTTGGAGTTAGTAGTATTCTGCAAGCAAATTAATTAAAAATAGTTTAAATAGTGTTCTGCAAAATTTCAAACAAAACGGGTTTTTCAGCTTTTCATTTTCAAAAACAGTTTTCAGAAATGACAAACCAAACGCGTTTTCAGCAAATTTGAAAACAAAAATGAAAACACAAAACACAAAACATTTTCGAAAATGAAAATACAAAATAAAATACAAACAGAACGCCACCTAAGCCTCCGTTTGAGAGTTATTTATTTATTTATTAAACAAGGAATTTGAACTTCTTTAAGTTTTAAGGTGTGTTCGGCTGGATTTTTTTTATTACAATTTATAAATTACATAATTTCTCATACTACTTTTTAACTACACATATTTCTCTCTTCAATTTTTAACAATGCATTTTACCTTCCAAAAAAAAAAAAAAAACACTGCAATGGTGCCGCCGAACAGCCGAAAAGTCCGTGAAACATATGGTTGAAAGATGATTTCAAAAAATGAACATGGTTAAAAAGTGGTTTGAAAAATATAATATTTATATACTTGTTTATTGAACACATTGCAGGTCTTAAAGCAGGCTGATTGAGCCAGGAGGCTAAGGTGGATTAGATTGATCCCATGAATGCCAGTTGAATAATTGCTCCTGTGATAGAAGAGAACGTAACACCCTCCATCCTTTCAGCTCGAGCTCACAAACTCATCTTTCTCAATTCAAACTCTTTCGAGATCACCACACATTTCATGCGATCCAATATTATTCCTCCTAAGATGTTATTCAGCTGCCAAGTTGCTTGTAAATAAGTTTTTTTTTAAATAAATATTTTTTTATTGGTAAAAATTTAGAATAAGTAAACAAACTAATGTTATTTATCCATCAACGCTAAAAAATCTGGGTGACTGTCCAACTCTGGAGAAGAATTACATGACGATGACGAATAACAATAAAAAATAAAAGAACTGTCTGAATAGGTCAAAACTCTATGAAAGGAGAGTTGCCCTTAAATTAAATGCGTAGATAAAATTACTCTTCTGTTCGACTGATTGAAATATGGGAAAGCTCCAATTTGATAGCCTCAAACTCTGTGCTCTCTCTTTCTTCCTTTGACAACCATGTCGATAAATATTGCTTTATCAACTCACGGGCAGACGCGAAAGTTGAAATGCTCCTTGAAACCTTCGTCTGTCCGAATCTTGTAATAAGTTTTAGATTTCCGTCGGTGGGATCGTTGACATAAGTTTCTAGGATTTCTTTGATGGCATTGCACCAGATTGGCCGAGCCACCTCAAGGAACTCGTGCACCACCATCACTGGAAGACTCACACTTCCCACCTCAGACTCGTGCTGACCACTTCTCCCATGATAATCCGATCCTCCGAGTTTCAAAAGACTTTGTGCATCGGCTAAATCACTGTATACTGATATCCAAACAACAAACTTGGCAGCTGAATTAATTTTACTCTGTTTCATGTGAATTGCACAAAGGTTAGAAGAATTAGATATACAATGTACACACACCTTCGAGTTTTCCATCGCTTCTGTAAGTCTCGATCCCGTGTAGGCCAGCTTCCTTCAATCTTCTGATGATGGCGGCAGGATTCTTCAGTGCCCATGGATGTGCCAACACTGAAATACCTCCCGTTTCAAGTATCAATTTCACTGCTTCCTCAGACACTGGTTCACTTCCCCTGCACCAAAGAATGACGGTATGGACACATAATAAATACCACTTCTCAGGAAAGGAAAGCTGACGGCGTCGAGAATTTTACATAGAATATGCAGGTCCACCATCATAAAGATACTGATTAAAAGCCTGTTTTAGATTTTCTACATGGCCAGCTTCAAGCAAAGCACGAGCAAGATGAAGCCTCCCAGGAGCAACACCCTTTCCTGCTATCTTGATTAGATTATCCCATTTAAGAGGCATCTTCAGCTTGTTCAGTTTTGAGATCATGTTTTTAGCACGGATGTAACGCCCATCCCTAATAGTACCTAAGAACTTCTCGAATGCCTCGGACTTTTTCGGCCCGCAACTGCTGTAATATGCAAGAATGTGAACGGGTTCTTTTGGTCCCGACTCCCCTCTGCTAGTCATTTTACAAAATCATACAAACTAGTACAAGAATTTAATTGCAATATTCTAGATAATCAGTACCATGGTGGTAAACAGTAAGCAAATCAATACACAGCAAGACTATAACCTTGTGGAGAACATTGTACTAATCTCAACGCCGGGTATAATCTTGATTCCAAATCTGCGTGCTGCTTCCAGGGCCTCTGGGATGCCAGACATCGTGTCGTGGTCCGTTAAAGCGAGTACTTTGACCTGTTATGAAAAGACTAGATTAATAGCACTTCTAATTATGTTCTAAAAAGTATGATTCATAAGAAAATAAATTTTCCTCAAAGCTAAAATTGCAGTTTCTTGATAGAAACCAAAAAAGTGAAAGAAAAACAAACAATTTAGAGAGTAGAGTATCAACATAATCATGATACATCCAAAACATACAGAAATAAACCTGAAGGATATATAATATCAAATAATCAAAAGAAACAGAATTATAGACCATCTCATCTCAAGTTTTTTTTTGTCAGACTTAAAATCAAATTAGATTTATAACATACAAATGGTATATACGTTAACGTTGAATCTCTCTCTCATTCATACGATTATAGAGCTTCCTTGTTCACAAAAATTCCTCTGCATATTATTTAGAATTCATTTTTATAGATCCTGTCAAAGTTCCTCTCGGATCTTCAATATTGGTGAATGAGCCGTGGTTATTTTACAATTTCCTCATTGGTTTCTTTGACTGTTCCTGAAGGTTGCAGGACCAAAACCAAGAAGTCATTATTTAATGTGAAAGGAAATAACTACAGAAATATGCTATTTGTACAACTATTGTCAAACTTATGGTTGACAACTATGAGGTGGCAAATTGTTATGTGTTGATTATGGAGATGATGTGATTTATTAATTAACAAGATTGTGCCACGTCATGAGTTGTCAGCCATTATTGTCAAAGATTGTTGTACAAGTAGCATTACTCAAAACAACAGTACCCCCTCTATCGCAAGCTCCTACCCATCCCCCTCATTCCCATCCCTTCAGAGAGAGAAGGAAAAACAGGTTAACCTCTTTATGGAGGCATGCGCGCGCACACACAAACACACACTAATAAAAAGAAAGCCACTCAATGAACACCAACACCAACAAATACATTTCTTGGAAAGTGGTAGTATCGAATTTCAGTAATGACCTCTGACCTTGAGACGACGAGAATAGCATGTCGTTACAAGTGACCTAAAATACATTGACCTCCTTTTATTTCCATTCTTCTAGCCTCTCTGGTAGTACTTTTGCAATTAAATACCAGTAAGACCATTTGGAAACAGTTGATTATCTTTTAACATTTTTCTTCTTGCAATATTTTGCACATTTAGAATAAATAATCAGGAAGAACTGGAGAAAAAAAGAGGCAAAATTCTATTGAATAGGGGTGGGCAAAAAACCAGAACCGAATTAACCAACCGGAACCGCAAAAAAAATAGAAACCGATCAGTTTTTTAGGAAAAATGAGAATCAAAATCGAAAAATGGAGAACTGAAAACCGATATGTTCCTATTTGAAAACTGAAAACCGAAAATTCTTAATTTAAAAATTAAGTCCACGTGATACTTTTGACACTCTCTGAGTTGCTTTACGTGACAATGTAAAAATCCAACTTACTTAGATGTATTATGATAATTGTTGAATTGTGCATATCATTCTGCATTTTACATGAAATTTTGTGCACCAATTTTAGAAAATTAGATGTCTGGTCTGTCACTCGCATTGGTTGCATATTTTTGGTGCAATATTTTCAATGCAACTTTTTCGGTTCGATTCCTTCAATAACCGAACCGAAAACTGCCCAGTCCTAACTGAATGTATTGTTGGGGTAGAAGATCTGCATAGACGAGAAATCTACAAGACAAACAACTTGTATCTTGTGCTTCTAAGACGACATTCAACATGAACTTTGACAATAAAGTTGAAAATATGGCATATTTTACAACCTAACTGTATCTCCTTCCCCTTCAAAATGAAAAATTGAGCCAAAACAAAATAGCCCAAGAAGTGTCATAAACCTACAAAAAGGATGCTTCTTGGTAATCCTGAACTATACAATTCATACAACACAGCTGCCAAATTGTTACTTACATTATAAACTACAAGATCAGAATTCTCCAGTTTTGACTAATGTTTAGAGACTTCAAACCTTAATTCCAATACTAGATTGAGCTCAGAGGAATCATTGATACAGTATACACTGTCCAATTTCCATTGACTTGTGGACTCAACTGACTCCAAAGGTTGAAGAGATTATATATAAACACGCCTAGGATTGTAAATTTTTGCCTCAAACATTAAAGGCGTTTAATTTTAGAAGTACTTCAGCAGGGCAATAAATATAAGCAACTTTAAAGGGAAGAATTAGTCACAATTCAATCACCTACCAACTTATCCCAAAGAAGAAGCAAAAAAAGACGAATTTTGACTATCAGAAAACACCAATTGCATATAACAGGGTGAAAAAATAAATAGCACATTCAGATGCATAACAAAACCAATTCAAAGGAAAACCCATCTTCCATCACTATAAACAAATCAAGAAACACCCACCATCTCCACCAAAAAAAATGGAAAATGTAAAAATGAAAGAAATGTTTACCCCATTTTGATGAGCTCTCTCCACGAGCTTGGAAGGAGACAAGAATCCATCGCTGCATGTTGTGTGACAGTGAAATTCAAAGACAAGCTTTTCCTTTGGCTTGTACCATTGCACCCCAAAATCATCCAAAACTGAATCAAAAAGACTCGTTGAATTATTGCTATTATCATTAGACCGGTCCAAGAAAATCCAATCACTGACTGATTTGTATGCCACACTCTGTTCAAGGGTCATTTTCCTCTTGGCACCGCCTCTCTTCTTTTTCTTCTTTTTCTTAGAATTATTGTTGCTGTTATGAACGATTGGTTTTTTAGGGCTTTCTTTATCAGCCATCATCCCATTTGAGAGAAAGGGGAAATAAATTGACAATGAAGAAGAAGAAAAGAACTGGGTTTTTTGGACTGTGTCGAGGTCAAGCTGTAGGATCTATGTGTAGGTTAACTACGCGCTGCGTATTGAAATTGGAGAGGATATCTTTACGGGCTTCTCTGAATGGGGCAGTCTTTCAGGAAATTTTCTTACATGTCTGTTCGGCGGCAACTGGGCATGGATTTTTTTATTTTTATTTTTATTTTTTTGTGTGTTTCTAGGTGAATTGGAAATTGGAGGAGAAAAATGAGTCTTGTTAAAAAGGGTATGAAAAATTGTGTGAATTATAATTTGGGTTATAACATCTCCAACCGACTCCATTTGACAAAAATGTTTTTAAACATTTTATTTTTACACAATTTTTTAAATTATTTTTTAACCACACACATTTTTGTCTCCATTTTTCAACCACACATTTTACTTAGAAAACATAAAAAAAAAAAAAATACGTTTTTAAACAAAAAATACTTTTAACAAAAATCCATTTAAAAGCATAAATTCCTTATCAAACAAAGAAATAAATAAAGAGAAATAAGAATCTTGATCTTACTGGTTGTATCAAAATTAGTAATGGCGCTCGTGTGATTCATGAAAGATATAATTGACAATTATTTATTGAATAAGTTGTAAAAATACAACAATAAAAAAATAATGATAATTACCCAGAAAAATAAAATATAAAGTTGCGACTTTCATATTTCTTTTAACAGCTAATTGTTCATTCTTTAATTTTCTTAATCTATTTAGGCGAAATAAGATTTGAATACGTGGGAGTTTATAACTTATTCATATAGAATTGATTTTCTCCAAAAATAATTTTTTCAATGTTCATTATCAACCATACATTCTTTAAAAGCTCATTTTTCAGAATTACACATACTATTTTTTAACCACACGTTTTAAAAAAAATCACTTTTCAACTTTAATTTTCAAATACTTGATTGATTGATTTGACAATTATTTTATTTCTATATACTACTTCCCTTCACTTTCAATCACACTTTGCTTCCACCTCCGGTCATTCCTCAAAGCCATATATCTACGTCACCGTTCGGTTAGATTTAATTTGCCAAATTAATCGGCTAAAAGAAAAAAAAAACAACAAATTTAATTTACATAATTTTTCAAATTACTTTTTAACTATCCATATTTTCTCTCTCCATTTACACAATTTCTCAAACTAATTTTTAATCTCATATCTTACTTAGAAAATACAAATAAATCCAACATAAAATTTAATTCGGTTCGAACTCCAACCGAACAGAGCAGTACCATTATAAACCGTTTCTCTTCAAAAGCCTGCACCCACGTCCTGGCCTGAGCCCTGGACCCCGATCCTGCCATTCCTCTTTTTCACAATTCAATTTTCTGATACGACGTGACGTGGTCAATTACCTTTTCTTGGTATAAAGTTTAGAGGGACAGTATGACAAAAACAACATTAGTTGCCCTCTTTTGGCACTTAAAATAATCATATTTTAAAACAATACAATTTTCTAATCAATTTTACTACAGTCACAATTAGGGTCACAATGAGGATTACAATTTGCCTACGGGAGCAATCCTCTCTTTCCACACATTACATCATCTTTTAAATCAATAACAATAACACCTCCACATTATCAAATTGTTATTTACATTGTCAAATGAATTGTGCACTTAGATTAATTCCTTTTCAAATCAACTTTTAATTATACATATTTTCTCTCTCTATTTTTCAACTATAATTTTACCTCGAAAATATAAAGAAACATGTTTTTAAAAATACGCTTTATTAAAAAATAATATGAAAATTTGTAAAATTTATAATTCAATTTATAAATTGACTCCTCAACAAAGGCTAAAGAAAAAAAAAATCTAGGATTACTATAGTGATGTGTACAATCCTACCACAAACAACTTCGAGCACTCTCCTTAGGCCAAAACATTCTCGAGATTGGGCTCGAAGTCATGATAACCTCGAGCAATTTTGTTGGATCAAAACATCGTTGAGCTTGTTTGGTCGGGCTGACCTTGGGTTACCCTATGGTTCCCAAAACTTGACGACTCGCACAACATGTTATATCCTCACTTTTGTCTTCAGGATATGAGTGCTTGGAATACTTTTACCAAACGTCTGAGACCAGTGATCATGTGGTATTCTAGTGCCTCGTACTCAACATTTGTCTTACTTGTCCAGTAGGACTCTATCTTCATAGTCTATCACACTAATTCGACAAGTCCAACTCCCAAGAGACTCCTACATCCTTTAGGATTCTCATGGGACAATGCATTCACATAACACGATCCTATCAAGATAGTGCTACTCGTCTACATTATAAGTCATTCATGTAAACAATTATTATTTCAGTTTATAAACTCACGGTTACTATTTCTCTCTTTTTGCTAACTTGAGCATCGAAGAGATGATGATGACACAACTTGAAGACTATGTTTCAGGTATCAGATATTCTGTCTGCACTTGTTCCTTGATCAAATTCGAAAAATCACATGTACAGATTTTTTGTAGCATCATATAGTAACATGTTCTTTGTCACCAATGTGCTCGCTTGAATTAACGTACGAGCAAACATAATTGAAGCTATCTTATTACGTAATAACATCCAAAAACGTACTACCATAAGTATCAAGCTTAATACTTATGCACAGACTCTTTCGTCATTTGTTCATTATGAGTCATAAATTGTCTTGATAGGAGAATGACCAAGAGGTGAGGATGGTAACGGGTTGGATATGGGTCGGATTTGACAAAGTCATACCCTACCCCCCTAGGAATTTTTAGTTTTCATGCCCGACCCAAAAACTCATATCACTAAAGTTTGGTCGGGTGGGGTCGGAAGCGAGTATGATTACCCATTAAAATCTCATTTAGTTTTTTCTTTTTTTTAACTTTTTTAATGGACAGAATTGAAAGAAAACATGACAAAATAATGAGTAGTAATTAACATATTTAAAGAAATCAAACTAACAACTAATTAGCTTAAAGAAGTAAAAATCTTGAATGAAAAAGGTGAAAAAATTGGGAAAGAGAGAACGCGAAATTTTTTGGAGATAGAGTAGGCATGTTTGGAAGAATAAGAGAAATATGTTTGTAAATTGTGATTTGTGTCTGCAGCTTTTAATGAATGTTTTTTGTTAATGTAACAAATGGGTATTCTAATTAGGTATGAAGTTTCTAGAAAAATCTACACCCGATCCATATCCATGTCGGATTATTAAATTTACCTTCATACTGTTGGAAAACTTCAGTTTCATTTTGTGCACTTCAGTTCCAGTTTTGTGCTGAATAAAAATTCCTTCAGTTCAATTTTGTGTTGAATGGAAATTAATCTTCAGTTTTTAGAATTTAAATTTTTAGTTTCACAATTGAATGGATACTAAACTGCTTGATGATTTGAACCTATAAATAGTGACCATTCTTGGCTGGAAATACACAGAGTGAAGAACATAGCAACAACACAGTGAAACAACCACAGATATTCAGCTTTCCATTTCCTTTCATTTTAGCAACTTCAACCTCGTTCATTTCCTTCCTTTATCAAAGTTCTTCCAGAGAAAGACACATTAGTTTGATAGGCGGTTAATGTAATGCAACTCACCGAAAATTGATTGTATACCTGGAATCGAACAACAATCAAAACCTCGTGCACCTCGGTGAGGCGACGAATTCGATTTAAGGAAATCGTGTAAACACGGGCCTTCGGTTTGATTATATTTTCTTTGATTCTCTAAATTTTCCTCCAACACATACTCGACCCGCAAACACATTTAATCGAGTAATTCTCGTCCGTTTGTGTCTATTCTTCAACGACTCTATGAATATCATTATCATACCTAGAGGAGATATTTCATGTATCCTTTCAATGACAAAAAGAGGAAAGATGAGATGGTAATTTCCTCCGTTCGGCGGCTGAGTTCCTTTTTTTTTTTGGTTTTTTTGATTTATAAATTTTGCAATTTCTAATACAATATTTTAACCACACATTTTTTCTCCCTTCAATTTTTAATCCTCAAAATTTCTCGAGATTTATGCAAAACAGTGAAAAAACCAGCTTATTGGCACATGGATTCATTTTTTTTCCCCCGGCTTTTTAATTATTTTGGTGCCTTCATTATTATGAGTGTGGGGGTCAGGAAAATAAATGGTGGCTGAATGACAGATGGTCTAATCAGATGAAAATGCAGAAGGCCCCCCTATCTATCCATAGAGAGGAGAAAGAGACAGCTTCAATGCAAATTCACCTGTCCCCCCCTCTCTCTCTCTCTCTCTCTCTCTCTCTCTCTCTCTCTCTCTCTCTCAAAAGATACAGTGCGTTTGTACATATTTTTAACCACCGGGCACCGACCAAACAGCTTCAAATTTAAACATTTTAAACTAATTATAATAGTCGTGAAACAAAGGCGTGAAAGAATCTTTGTTGTGGAAATGTGAATAAACAAATTTTTTAAATTATTTTTTAATTATACATATTATTTCTCTCTAATTTTCAACTATTACTTTTTACCTCAAAATAATAAATAAACAAATTTATAAATCAAACAATGTTATCAAACAGAAGAATGCAAAAAAAAAGTTCTGAAATAATAGAAGACAAACAGGAGCTAAAGTGCATATTCTTTTTATTTTTAAACATTTTGATCGTCAATTAGGAGTAGACAAATGATGATTCCACCAGGATATCTTGAGAGTCGAACCATATCAATTCTCAGTGAGATTTATAAAAGTAGAACCTTTGGTTATAAGGAAGAATCGAACAGGATTAGACGTGTTTGACCGTAAAACAAAGCTAACATATTTTCTTAAATCAATTTTTAACTATATTATATTTTACCTGTAAAATATTATATTCTTTATTTAAATACAATTTTTTTAAACAAACAGAAATTTGTGCAAGTACTGTTCAGAAACGGCCATATTGTTTATACAATTTTTGTTATTTTTGAGATAAAATATGTAGTGAAAAGTAGTTTGAAAAAATATTTATAGTTAAAATGTGTTTAAGAGAAATGTATTGTTTATAATCATAAACAACTTATCAAAACATCCTAAGAATTTATGCAATTTCACAATAAATATAATGGAAGAGAGCAAACTTTATTTAATTTAATACTGAAAACGATAAAATTAATAATAATAGAAATTATGGTTGAATAGAGTTGAAGGAATTTCGACGTGCTGTAGCCAGAACAGTCTTGTCAGCCACAATGAAATATGCCATTCCAGCCACTGTCATTTTTTAAATCAAAATAAATCTTTTAAATTTAAATATTACTGTAAATTAAACTCGATAAGACTGAACAAATCTCAAAAATTGTGAATCGATTTCAAGGTAAAAAGTAACCTGTGGAGACGATGAGAGCTTGGGCTGTGGGATTGAGATTAGCTCTTGCCCAAGGCACCATTCTTGCACTTGCCAACTGTTTTAACACATAAAAAGTATATCCATTATAAGTTCAAAATTAATAATAATTATTAATTAATTTATTTATTTAATTTAACGTACCGTAGGAATCGCAGTAGCAATGGAAGCCATGGCAGCTGCTTTGGCTCCCGCCATTGCACCTTCTGCACATACGTACATACATATATACGTACAAATATGTTTATTATTATACTGTTCGTTCAGTATTGTACGAAGAAACATTTATAGTTTCGTAACGTACCATGAGAACAACGTTTGGCAATGGCTAGCTTTTGATCGAGGGAAGCCGAACTGGTCATTTGACCAACATTTTTGGACATTATATTGTGGTTTGATCGGTGATTTTTAGAGAGTAACTGGTTGATTTTACGAGGATGGTTGATTTATTATTTATAATTTTATAGAAAGCATTCAAAATTCAAATTGATAGCCAGCCCCCTGAATCATGATCCGTTTCAGGACAACATTTGATGGTTTCATTGTCATTTCTAAGGTCGGATTCGGGTTAGCATTTTATGGTCGGTTGCCAACTTAAAATTACAACATAACCCTTCTGTCTCATATATGCTTGTACAAACTACAATGTACATATATAGGTTTTTTGAATTAAATAATTCTTTTTTCAAGAATAATTTTTTGACAATTTCGCATTTCCATTTCGCATTTCCATATCCAATCATCTATCCCTGTTTATTTACATTTTTTTTTCCCGGATGTCTATGAAAAAAAATGGAGTATTTTTCTCCCACAAATTTATGTCCTAAGTAACATAAATATCAAGATATTATATAAAATTTAAGTCCTAAGTATCATACAAATTTGAAAAGTATAACAACATGATACTTTAAAAAGACGTGAATTTCAATAAATCAAGAGTATAATAAAATATTTTAAAAGTATGATATTTTTCAAATGGCTTAAGTTTCAATTGTACTTGTACCACAAAAAGTAATATATTTTATTTAAATTGCCCATAAAATAATTTCCAGTATCTTTTCACCCACTGCCACTGGTTTGGAATGTCGGATAGGAAAGTTGGTGTCTAAAACCATGGGTAAAAAAAATTCACCTGGATTTGGAGTCTGGACCCACCAGCACTAATAAGTCCATTGGATATCAAAGCATGTCAACAAAAAACACAGATTTATTACCGTGTATACTTCTTTACGGGAAAGATGGATACCAAAATAATTAATTGAGACTTTAACAAATGGATACTACCATGGCTTCAATTTACCGTGAGTAGAAATGTTCTCCTGCCAACCGTCTGGCATCATAAGGTGCTAGGCTTAGACACATGTGAGTGAGACTCACAAAACAAAGGTCTATGCCATTGTGTATGTGTCTGACATCATAAGGTGTCACACGTCTGACAGGAGAACAAAATCGTTACCATTAGTAACAAATAATTGCTCGTAATTCTAAAAATCCACTCGAGTGTATATATGTTTAATATAACGAACAAGCTATTTATTTTTTTATTTTTTTGAGAAGGATAACAGACAAGCTATTATCATATTCTATATTATTATGCAATACAACATAGCAAACACAGTAAAATATATCATCTGAATAAGTCGACCTTTCTAAAAGAACAGAAATGACCATATATATTACCTACCCGCCAATATTGGTTGGAAATGGGTGTGAGCCCTCACAAGGATGAGTGATATTTGAAGTTGAGGAATCAATATCCACCCGTCACGTTATAAAGTGTCAATTGTGAGCACCATATAATTTCCGTTTAAAAGAAACACTCTCATTTCTAAACTGCCAGTGCTGTTTAGCTAATATAAATGAAAGGCAACTATATTGCAATTAAAAACCAATTATTATTCCCTGATAGAGAAGCAATGTTTCTTATCCCTTGAACTAAAATAGATACATAAAACATGACATTTCTACTTTTTTTTTTTATCTTAGAAACATGGACTTCTCAATTACTTGTTTCTCAGCCATAAAATAAATATAAAGCTTCCAATGTATCAATGTCATCCGCTAAAGGATCAACCTACATTCTCAAAAAATCTGTCCACACTAAGCACATAAAAAAATTTAAAAGGAAAACCCTATAGTGCATAGCATCATAGGAAATTATGAGTTCAACTTTTGTGAAAATAAGTACGAGGAAATTCACTTAAATTTTATTTGATGAATGTACTCCCTCGATGAGAAGCATTCAAAACCATGCTAATGGTTATGTGATACTTTCTAACTAATAGACGAGATGCAGGTGTGTGCCATCATTTTAGACGTACATTTCGTGTGAGTTGTATATATCACAAATAACATAAAAATTTGTACTCTGCAGAGTCATTAGAAAACAAAGTCGAAAAATGTCGCAAACAACTTTGTTAGCAAGATTCCAGTTTGAAGCAATTCAAACTTAATTTGGATTTACCACCAAGAACAAATATTAGCTGGCACTAAAAAACACCTAAATATTTCAATCTGACTACTATTCTGTACAAAGTTGGTTCATTTTCCATCTAAATTCATTTCTGTTTAACATCAATCCACCGGACAAGACCAAATTCTTGAATTACCAGTTCTACATGACAAAAAATACTCCATTTCCTTGTTCTGGTGGGCTAATGCCTAATAGTGAGGTGACAAAAAGTACTCCAATCCCGCATTATAGGCAGTATAAATAGGATTAACCACCATTTTGACATTTTCACACCTTTTCCTTATGCAGGTTGCCTTTTCACACCTCATGCTTTGGGCCCACCTAGGCCCTACACCGGTGAAAAGATAACCGAGTAACTTGATTCAAAAACTTCTAATTTTAGGAGTGTTAATCAGGGCTCTAATCCAAGCTTTCGGCTGTCCATACTTGGCTTGATATCATAAAAGAACAAAAAAGAAATGTTCATTTTTGAAGCCAAGTCTAATCAAACTATTGTCGAGCCAAAATTCAGATCAAGCTTGATTGACCAACTAGGTTGATTAGCATTACATTTACACAACTAAACAAGCTGGGCTCAACCAGAATCCAAATAGTTTTACAAACTAAAAAGTATGCATTCAAGAATCTCTCCCAAGTCTCAAGAAAATCTTCAACGAGATATAGAGAAAGTGAGCACAAACTCATCCCTAGCCGCTTGAGCCTATATACAACCATAGACACTTGAGGATAATGTTATAGAATAGGTGTTTCCTTCTTACATGATTTCCAAGACTGATTGAATCACATGAAAATGGATACTATCAATTTCCCATTAATATAACTACATGTCTTCCTCTGACTAAATTTACCACTGGATCTCAACACAGGATTCATACCCTAACAAATAGGTTTTCATTTTCACTGTTAACGAAAAAGAAAGCATTGGTCATCTGTATAAATTATGTTTCCTGTTTTAGAAACTGACTATGCTGCTGTGCAGTTTCAAACCATATGCTAAATTAAACTTCAACAACACAACATCACTAATCGGCAATCATTCTACGATAGATCCCCCCCCCCACTTGCCTCAATTTGACCAGAGGAAGCATAAGATTTGTGACTTTATCATCTTCTTAAAACCTCACCAATCCTACCAGAAATAATCTATATTGATCCAATCCAACTAACACATAGAGGGTGTGAATACGTGTATAACGTGGAATAAAAAATTAATTTAAATCTAGATGAATTATAATCAATTAAATGCATTACAATCAACATTTAATAATTGCGTAAAATAAATAACACAATGAATTGTTAACTAAGGAAAATCCTTGAAAAACTCTTCACATGGCAATGACCACCACAAAAACGTGCCAGTAAACTCCACTAGAAAAGAATAACCTACAGTTGGTTCAGACACAACTAAACCTTAGTTAGATTTCTATAATCACCGATTCACTGAAGAACTCTTCAATTGTGCTTCTAGTAATTCCATCCGCATGGATCACAAAGAACAAACTTCAATCTTCTTCATCTGGAAATCCATAGACCTCTCCAACTCCAGAGCACTAAAGGCTTATTAGTAAAAGATTTAGTGCTTGGACTCCATAGACCTCTCCCCAACTCCAGAGCTCTGAAGGCTTATTAGTAAATGATTTAATGTTTGGTGTTTTATGATTTGAACAATCCTAAATAATAATCAAGAAGTTGTTGTGCTTGATCTTTGAAATCAAATGATGGATCAAGAGATGAATGTGATGTTCTTTCAATTAATAATAACGATCAACCACTCATAAAAACAAAATAGGACTTTAGCATATATAGTAGAAGCTTTAGAGGAGGTTTAAGGCTTTTAGAACTCTGAAAAATGCTCAAGGGCTATTAGTCTATTAGAGCAAATTGGAGTCGATTTTTTTCTCCTTAATCCATAATTCGTCATCTTCGCCCCGAACACCTACCTAACACTTTGACTCTACTTTTGACTTTATAAACGAGTCATTTTATTCACGAGATTGTCAATTACATCAAAACTTAAAACTATGGGTGAGTGACATGGATCTGCTTCCTGGACCACTTTTATAATGTAATTAAAGGTTTTAACCCTTTCAATTATCAAGATTTATGTATTTTTTAAACATCCCCTCTCCTGTATAATAACCCCGTCATTTCTCTCAATAAGTGCATCTAACAGCCTAAATAATTCCAACTATGGTTAAAAGGTTTTCGCTTCGGGGAGTTTGAAAGAGAAGAAAAGCATCCATCTTCATAGCCCATTGCGGGGCTTTGTATATGTTATTTGGCAGAATCTATCCCTTTTGGGTTCGCTCCTCTCATGTGTTCGAGTGGCTACGTCTTAGTTGTTTTCCACTTTATCTCTTTCTCAATCAGTGGGGCTCTTGGGGGAATAAGGAACAGGAGGAGGATCCCGACAGCCGAACCGAATTTTGTGTTTCATTTTGTTGAATTAAGCCTAGGCCTAATTTAATCTGGGATCAGGAGGAGAGCACACCATTCTCTTACAAGACTCGTGATTGATCTGGCGTCGGACCCATCATTTGCACGGGATTCATTACGACTCTACCCTAGTGGCTGGCATCTTCAGACTGTCCAACCTGTCTCACTCGATTCTCTCGTAATTACCATCAAACAGTTTCCTTATATGTAAAAGCTACATTCACTTTTTACCAGTGATAATTCTATAGAGCATGTTCAAGTGGCTTAGGCTACCCCATTAGTCAACTAACTATAGGAGCCAATCAAACCAAATCATATAATTTTGATTTGGCTACAAGGACTGATGTGCAAAATTCGAGATGTCACTAGTTCGGCGTTCTCCTAGGATGTCACAGAACATCCAGTACTCCCATTGTTGTTCCATCCATTCATCAACAATAAGAGCAAGAATTAGGATCTCTAGATATTTTCGGGTCAACAATAGCAAAGGTAAAAAATGCAAAGAAACCAGTAGATAAACATAACTGATGTGCTAAGAGCATCTCCAATGAGACAATGTCTACTTTGTACATGTGACAAAGACATTGACGTTATATCAAAATGTTTCCCTAATGCAACAATGTTCAATGTGCAAAACGGCAAATTATTATTAGTTTTCTAGAAAAATGAAAGAGGGAGAAATATATTGATTGAGTAGAAATTATTAAATTAATGGTGACAATGTGTAAAGTTCGAAATTGTGTTGGACCATGTCTAGAATTAATTATGTCACATAAGCATTTTTTGTCATTTGTCAAAAAAATAGGTAGACATTGTAGCTTGACAATGTCTCATTGAAAATGCTCCAACAATCACGATATCTAGGTAGGCATCAAATTTAGTTAAATAAGTGCCCTAGAAAAAGAAGTTAAATTAGTAACAATAATGCAGTTACAACATGGAGATGAAAGTTTGCATGGACAAGAAAAGGCATAATGATGGGATGGCTACTCAAGTTCTTTATGTGTCATTCATCACTCCGCGTGTTGACCCAAACATTGCATGCTTTCTGTACACATTTAAGCCACCATTAAGTTCATCACATATCTTAAATGATAGTTATACATAACTCTTATAGCACGACCGTAAAAGGAGGAATACACGCAACATGCACATTTCCTCCTCCATGTACCTGTAGAAACAGCATTAATAACCTAATAATCCATCTCACATAGACAGCATGGGCTTCAATTTTTATCTATTTCAAAATATGTGTTCAAGGATTGATTCCTCTACTTTCATGCCAATGTCTTAGTTGAAAATACCCGAGAAGAAAGTAACAGGGTGGAAAATCGTGCATTATAATCTCATCCATTTTTCTATATCAATTAGCTAGCTTCCTGGATCTGACTTTGATACACAAGTAGAGATCACTTATCTGATGTTCTAAATTTATAACCGCTCAAACCTATAATTCATTATAAATTGATTATTCAACTTCTGATTTGTTGTAATTTACAAATTACAGGGGACGCCGGTACCTAAGTAGAGTTGGCATATGATTAAATATGGTATTTCTAAGCTATTTTTGTAATACCCCGATCAAAAAAGGTTAAAAGATATGATAGGTACTACTCATACCAACAAGGCAACAAGGTGCACATTCTTTTCCGAAAGTCCATCATTAGAAACTCCGCAATTAAGCGTGTTTGGCCTGAAGAAATTTTAGGATGGGTGACCTCCTCGAAAGTTTTCTTGGAGAGCGTGCGAATGAGGACAAAGCATGCTGAAAAGACTCATGTTAGTACAGTGGGGACAGTACGTCGTCATCTAACGGCAGGGACAGCCCGTTAAGTGGGACCCGGGTTGTTACAAATGGTATCAGAGCCAACGCCAACCGAAAATCGGGAACTAAGTGCTATGCGGGACAAAGTGCTACGACATAGGGCGGGAGCCACCTCTTGAACCCGTAGGAGCCACCTCTAAAATCCCAACTCATGACAACGGATACTCAGATGGTTTAAGCGCGACGAGGACGTCGCGAGTCTAACGGGGGGTGATTGTAATACCCCGATTAGGAAAACTTAAAAGATATGATAGGTAATACTCATATCAATAAGGTGCACATTCTTTTCCGGAAATCCATAATTAGAAATTTCACAGTTAAGCGTGCTTGGCTTGGAGAAATTCTAGGATGAGTAACTTCCTGGAAGTTTTCTCGGGGAGCGTACGAGTGAGGACAAAGCATGCTGAAAAAACTCATGTTGGTACAGTGGAGACAGTACGCCGTCATCCAACGACCGGGACAGCCCGTTAAGTGAGACCCGGGTCGTTACAAATTTAAATTTGAAATTGTTCACTTATGCTGACAAATAAGTGCAGGGCTTCTATTAAAAAATTAAGAATCATTGGATGAGTTGTACTTGGTCTCTTATAGCAGTATGCTTAAATCATATGAATAAACCTACAACAATTACGCAACAAGTAATCAATAACTAGACCTGAATCACTGCCAAGCAGTGTCAACACTTTGAACGCCTGTGAAAACCCAAATAGTTTCAATAACAAAGGAGTTGGTTGGTTACACGATTACTCTTCTTTACATGTTGGTTCAGCCATGAGTTAAAGAGCATGTTGAGATAGCATTTAAGCACCAAAAGGAATTGAACTTAAGCATAGGTATATACAACGAGTTCTAAACAAATTAGTGTTTACTAAAAGCATTGACAAGACAAGGAAATTCAAAATTGAAGATTACAATCTTATACATGTTTTACTCATGTGAATTGTAACATCTGTCACTTCAATCTAACATACTCATGGTAATAAATACTTATGATACACTCATATGAGCAGTTAACAACTAAAGATAAACAGAAATCACATACATTTTCACAAAAATCAAAGCTGATGACAGGTTTAGAAGCCATATGCCTTATACTAGTAAAATCACTTGGAAACCAAAAGGATCTCTGGCTTCTTAGCCTTACTTGGCGTATTTGCATTGGACCCAGGGGCACTGGTTGTTGCTGCCACTGCTGCGGCCTTCACTGCATCACGCTCCCTATTGTCTAGCTGAATTAAACTCCTGGTCGCCAAAATTGCCTGCGGAACCAGATCGTGTGAAGATCTAGCATAAAGACGCCGCAATGCCACTGATGCTGCATCCTTCACCTCCACTACATTAAGAGGACCTAACAAACAGTGGCCCAAAATTCTTAAAACTGGCTGCAACAACTCCCAGGGAAGCGGAATTCTAGCATCCGGCCTTGTATCCTTGGAATTATCATCCTCTATATCCAAATCCTTGAGCCTTTCCTCAACGTTCTCAATCTCATTGAAATTGACCCTTTGATCTTCCTCAAACCCATTATTGTTCTCAAACCCTTGATTATTTTCCACAAAGTTTTCAGGTTTTTTGTCAAAATCTGACGTACAGGGGCAATCCTGACCGGCCCAGTCAGCTGTGAATTTACAAAAATCAAGCTTTGACCAACTGGGCATCTGCGAGATCTGCTTATAATAACAATCCAGAGCAACCCCGACAATGCAGGCGCGTTTAGTTGATTTCACTGCGATTTGTGGTTCTAAAGGCGGCGATAAAACGCCAACCAAAGGCTTAACCTGAGAATTGGAGGAATTAGGGTTCGACTTAATGGGATTCCGAGGGAAGTGATAGAGTGAAGGCTGGGACAGATCCGGGATCGAAATAGTAACGGGTTTGCCATTGCGTGCTTTGGTTTCAGAGGAATAGAGGGCCAATAGAACGGCTTCAAAACCGGCCAGAGAGATGGCGGTTGAAGAGGATGGGTGATGAATGCGGTGAAGGTAAAGGGAAATAAGAAGGGGGAGAAAGGAGAGAACGACAAGACGGAGGTCCGGATCGGAAGAAAGGAAAGTATCATAAAGCCACTGGCAGAGGGGATCAGCGCCGGAGCCGGAGGAAGGGGAGGAAAGGGAGGCGGAAAAGGAAGAGTAGGCGGCAGAGGAGAGGAGGAGGGAGCGGGCAGGGCGATCGGTGTCAGCGAGAGATGAGAGGGAGAGAGAAGACTCTTCATCAGTGGGGAGGAGAGATGATAGGATGTGGATGCGGGTACGGGCTTTGGAAATGGATTCCCACCAAGAGTGCATGGGGTCGGAGGTGGGAGAGGGGGAGGAGTAGGGATGACCATTCTGGTGGTGCGGCGTGGAAGAGTTAGGGTGATGGTGGTCAGATGATGAAGTGGAGGAGGAAGGGGAGCCACGGGGCAGGTTGAAGTCCATGGCAGCGGCGGAACGGTGGAGCAAGGAGATTAGGTAAGGCTCCTCCTCTCCGTTGGCTGGGAATTATGTGTTATGAGTTAGCTGGAGAGGACTGCACAGTAGAAGTGACCCTTCGAGAATTTTCACAATTTTCATGTCAAACTCAAACGAAGCGACGGGATGGAAAAGGGACGAAAAATATCCTAATTCGATGGGAACCCATCCCAAACGAGACGGGATATCTCCTATAAAGACATAGGCGGGGATTGTTGGTGGATTTTGTGAATAGTGACGCCAAAATATATTATAAATTCGTGCCAAAATTTGGACAGAATAACGGCAAGACAAATGCAAATAAACAAGAGAAAAGAAAAGGAGAAAAGTGATAAGCCGAGGCAAGAGTTGGACTCTTTGTCCTTAAGTCGAAATTGCCCCGCAACGGTGCCGACGGAATCCGACAATCGACTCCCAAGATACAACGGCTTCCCTTGTGTTAGTAGCACTCCAAAACACAAGTTCGACGAACCGAATATTGGTTATTGTACTCCAAATATGAAATGAATGAAAAATAATTCAAAAAAAAAAAACAATGTTTATGAATTTGATTGGGAGAGAAATGAGTATAGTATATGTATTGCATATCAATTGTTTTTAAATAGGACACCCAAAGGGTCCTATTTATAGAGTATGAAGGGTTGTGGACGGAATGGTTCAAGCCAAACCATGCAACCCTTCCAAAAGATGCACCAATTCCAAAAGGTACCTTTTCTCGGACAATCGTGCGACTGCACGGTTATAATCCGTGCGGCCTCACGGCTTTAGCGAAAACCGGAAAATAAAAACGACGTGTGGTCGCACGGTTCTTAACACCGTGCGACCGCACGGGCAAAAATCCGAATTATATTTTGTTCGTTTCCGCAATTTCTCATTCATCCGATATTGGTTTTCGAGATGCCAAATATACCCTTCAATACATGTAGAGAAATCAAAATTCTCTTTCGGGGGCGTTGCCCCCGAGCCCCCACGGGGGGCGCTGCCAGGTCGAACCCCGTTTGTGCGCCACGAAGCGGCGAAGCGGCAAACATAATTTTGCCTAAACGGATTGGGTCGGGTTTTGAGTATTTAGCCGAAGTCGACACGAAGTCACTTTAATCGATTTTAAACTCTCGAAACTTTAATCGATTTTATTAACCAATATCCAACAGGGATAATATTCTCGAATCGGGGACGGGGATAATAAATGGGGATGTACACATCCCCGCCCGATTTAATGGAAAAATGATGGGGATGAAGATGATAAATCTTTAATGGGACGGAGACGAAAAAATGCATCACCATCTCATTGTCATTCCTACTCAAATGTATCAAAAAAAAAAAAAAAAAACCGAACTCCAATCTTAGAAATCCTTAAAACTCCTATTATGGAGATTTATAAATGATGTAAATTGCAGGATGTGCCTCGATAGAACATAATTAAGAGTTTGTTTTTTAACTTCGCTTGCAATAAATCTTATCCACGCCAGAGGTAAGAATAAGATTCGAACTCTTACACTGCAACTGTCAACTCAGTTGAGATTTCTTATTCTAACATTTTAATCAACTGAGCTATGTCCCGAAACATACATATCATTTTACGTATTAACCTAACTTACTTTTTATTTATAACAATAGTCTCTATTATATCAAAAGATAAAAATATCATTCATTAAAAAATTTAGAAAACAAAAATAGTAAAATTTAAATTTTATAATTAATATATAAAACATGGGTCAAATGTTACTTTTAAAATGAGGCCAAGTCATCCGACTATTTGCCACTAATTCCTCGCATCTAGGTGAGACCCGAATTGTCATGCAAAACTCTTGTTTGATACCATTATATTCGAACTCATTTTTCCAAAATTTATTTTCAATCACGATTTTATCAATAAAAAAATCTATCTTATATTTTAACAAAATATTATCCAAAATTTACTATTACAAGATGCATTTCTTGTGAAAACTGAGGTTCGAACAAGGGCATATGATATTATGAAAATTAAAATTATCTAGTTGAGGAAATCTCACCAAATCAGTGGAAAACGTTCCAAGTGTTGACCGTATAGTTCTCCAATATTTGAAAAGTCGCATCCCTTCCAACAAATAAGCAATTGTTTAATAAACTTATTTATAAACTATATTATATGGTATATTACTTTCAGCGAGTGGAATCTGACCATAAGACCATTTTAGCAAATATTAGCTTGAAAGAAAATCAAAAAATGAGTCTATATTTCTTCGATGTTTTTTCAACCCACGTAGGTGTTTACACATTAATTTGCTATGCTTCGATATCAGTTATATACGTGCAGTGCATGCTGCAATAGTTAGTATGCAATTGGAATTTCATTTCTCAAGATTCAATGGATTGATGAAGTATGTGGATTGCAAATGCCTTCTATTTTTTTCCATACGATATTTAGTTCTTCAATGCATTTCTTGGTGGTCGAATTAATATCATTTTCAGATTACAGGGTCTATATAAGTTTATCGAGTTAAATGTCTCCACTGCCAGTGAATTATTACAAATATTCTTCAAATGCCATCGAACATTGAATTATCTCTTGTGTGCCATTAAACTTCAAAGTAAAAACCCTCATTGCCACCGTACTATTTTAAAGGTTCCTCAAATGCCATTAAACTTTAAATGACATCTGGTATGCCATTAAACTATTAAAAGAGTGTTCCATGTGCCATTATCTTCAAAAACGTTTAAATTGTTTTATTAATCAATTTTTTTGTTTGATTTTTGTAAATGGATTTATTTATATTTTTTTCTTTATTCAAGAAATAATTTTCTCTTGATTATGAGAATATTAATGATGGATAAAATTATGTTTATGTTGATTTTTTAACGATTTTTTTTATAGAAATATGTTGTCCAAATTATGAGTTATTTTTTTATGGAAAAGTTTATGTATAAAAATTATATAAATTCATTAACGCAATGGATTTATTCATAATTTTTCTTTTGTTGATTTAAGAAATAAATTTCTTTTCATTATAAGAATATTCATGACATATAAAAATATATTTGTGTACATGCTTTTAATGATTATTTTTATAGAAAACTTGTAATGTTCAGATTAATCGAACATTATTTCGGAAAATAAATCAATAAATTAATTAACAATGATGTTTAGAATTATATTTGAATTGAATTACTTTTCTTAAAGAAGAAATTCAATAAATTCATTTACAGTAATGTCCGAAAGATTAAATCTAATTGTTTTTATTGTAAATAATTTTCTTTTTCATAAAAAATTAACGATAGAAGAAAACATTTTTCAAGAAGAAATGCTAGATTAATTTGGACAACATATTTCTATAAAAAAAATCGTTAAAAAATCAACATAAACATAATTTTATCCATCATTAATATTCTCATAATCAAGAGAAAATTATTTCTTGAATAAAGAAAAAATTATAAATAAATCCATTTACAAAAATCAAACAAAAAAATTGATTAATAAAACAATTTAAACGTTTTTGAAGATAATGGCACATGGAACACTCTTTTAATAGTTTAATGACATACCAGATGTCATTTAAAGTTTAATGGCATTTGAGGAACCTTTAAAATAGTACGGTGGCAATGAGAGTTTTTACTTTGAAGTTTAATGACACACAAGAGATAATTCAAAGTTCGATGGCATTTGAAGAATATTTATAATAATAGTTCAGTGGCAGTGGAGACATTTAACTCTAAGTTCATCATTTGAAAGTACATATTTGTTTATGCTGTTGTCATTTGAATTTGCATCTGCAGTATAAGGTGAGAATTCCATACGAAACAATTCTCTCTCTTCAATTTAATTTTGCAATACATTGCTCGTGGAAGTTCGTCGTTTTTTTTTCCCCGTGCTACACACAGAAGTTGCACCAACATATTTGACATATTAAGGGAGCTCCCAAAGAGAAGCGTGCATTGAAACTCCGAGTTGTTCGACTTTACAAGAAGCCTGCTTATGGTAATGTGAACTAAACGACATTTGAGATAGTATTCCACGACAAAGAAGTACATTTGAAAAGTGAAAACACATTTTCACATTTTTTTATTGAAAAATGATGCTATTTATTTGATTAGCTACGCGCTATATTCATGAATTTGGCCATGTGAACTAGTATTTTTTGTTTTAAACATGCTTTCAAAGCTGATGGAAGGAAGAAAAATGACGTGAAATATGATAGAGAGGGTACAATGTGTTTGGAAAAAAAAAATGATTAGGCATAATTTAATACTAAAAAATAATTATTATTCGTTTATAGCTTTGAAGAGAATTAAAAATAAATCGTAAAAGATAAAAAAAACCTGATTGTTCATTCAATATAAAAAAATTTGATTTCCGCCAGGGGCGGACCCATGTAGGAACCATTTTCTTTTCTTTTTTTGTTTTATTTTATTTTTTTTCAATTTTTCAGCATATTATTGATCGATTCTTCCATTTTACAATATCTCGCACCCACTGGACTAAATTCTTAAGTTCGCCCCTAATTTCCACATCAGATGTTGTATATCTTTCCATCAAGACTGTAGGCATCAAAATAAACGCATAAATGAATAAAAAAGGAATCGTGAGAGCATTAACCGAAAAGAAAAAAATTAGGAAGATCACGTTTCAGACAAGAGATAGATCTGAAAAGCTTAAGACCTCGTTCTCTTTACTGTTTTGAGCCCGTTTTGAGTTTTCGATTTTTGAAAATATCGAAAATGCGTTCACTTTGCCCATTTTCAGAAACGAGTTTTCCAAAACACCAAAAAAATTACAAAGGAAACTCAAAACGAGTTTATTACGTTTTGGATATTTTGTGTTAAAAAGTCCAAAATGACCAAAACGTTTTGAATTTTTTTTTTTGTTTTTGTAAATGTGAAACACTTCGTTCACTTGAAATTCTTATATTATTTTGCCATTATATATAGATCCATGTTAATTTTTTTTTTTTGTAATTTTTTATTTTTTATTATTATTATTATTATTATTTTTTAAAAATGTGAGACACTTCTTTCACTTGAAGTTCTTATGTTATTTTGTCATTATATATAGATCCATATTAAGATTTTTTTATTTTTTTTATTTTTTTGTAAAAGTGAGACACTTCATTCACTTGAAGTTCTTATATTATTTTGTCATTATATATAAATCCATTTTAAGATTTTTATTTTATTTTATTTATTTATTATTTTTTTTTTTTTGTAAAAGTGAGACACTTCCTTCACCTGAAGTTCTTATGTTATTTTGTCATTATATAGATTCATGTTAAAAAAAAAATTTCTTTTTTTTTTTGTAATTTTTTTTATTTTTTATTATTATTATTATTATTATTATTTTTTTTGTAAATGTGAGACACTTCCTTCACTTGAAGTTCTTATATTATTTTGTCATTATATATAGATTCATATTAAGATTTTGTTGGTACGTGGTTAAATTTTTGTTTAGCTGAAATAATATTAATGATGAATTTATTGACATAGAGAACTAACTGATTTATTAACATTAAAATTAATGATATTCAACAAATCAATCCTTTTTTACATATAAAATATTACAAAATAAATATATCAAAAAATTACAAAGTAAACGCATTTTTTAGTTTTCTATTTTTGAAAACAGTTTTCCAAAATTACAAAAAGAACATGTTTTCAGAAATCCCAAAACAAACAACCAAAATTCAAAATTCAAAACTCAAAATCCAAAATCGAAACACAAAGAGAACGGCTTAAAGTTCAAATTTTTACATTTTGCATGAATATTTCTTAAAAATGAAAAAAAAAAAAAAATCATGTTTTGGCAAATGTTTTCGATCAATTAAAAACATGGGCAAACAAAAGAGAAAATTGAACAGATCAAGCTTAAGACATAGCGAGTCATACACGAAAAATGAAAAAAAATGATTAACAACTCATAGATGTTAGATTTGACATGGATCTTGATTTGAATGAACTACAAACCTTCAAAACCCAAAAGAGGTCGAAGCATGACACTTCGTTTTAGCTGTTGTTTTCTCGAGATAAAAAAAAAAAAAAAAAATTAAAAATTAAAGAGTATTTAGCAAGAAAAAATATCATACGTTACAGATCTAAAACTTATAAAGATCCAAGAGTACAAAAATGAAAATATAAGAAAAAAAACATAACATATGTAGCGATCAAGAATTTTCACGTATTTAATAATTATTTTAAAATTATGAAAATCGTGCCGCTGCAATCTCACCCATTTTTTCATTTAAGTTACGACGTATTCGTCTAAATCAAGTCGAGAAATGTCAAATTCATTCGATTTTAATTTAAATCCGAATTTTTAAAAATTTTATTTATTTATTTAAGTTATTATTTTTGAAGTCGTTTTAAGTTCCAAATTACGAATTGTGAAGGGAGTGTGTGAGAGAGGTTGATGTAAGACGATGATAAATGGAAAGATCTCGTGTTGTACGAGAGAGGTTTTATTGTGAATGCACTTTTTGTCCAATGACAAGCGTTTCTTTATGTATATTAATTTGTAGATATAATTAGGGAAAATTATATGTTACACTTGGCTTATTTAAATAGAAATGTTGTTGTTTTTGCGTTGATTTTTGTGTGATTTTAAAAGACGTGTCGATTTAGATGGAAACGTACAAACTCTTTACGTAGCATTATTACTATCTTTAAGAAATTTAAATTTAAGATCACTCACGACAACTTGATTGTACAACAAGTGATAAGGCTCTAACTGAAATTGAATTTATTTTTTTATTGCGTTTACAATACAACAACGTTTGGTTCGAGCCGGTTATCTTTAAGCGCAATTCAGAAAAATATCGAATATAATAATACATTATTGTACAAACGAAACCTAGATTGTGAACCTAATTTAATAGTAGATATTGATTCGTCGGAAAATTGCACAGTATTATAATACCACTTGTTTATTATTGACAACTTTATTATTTCAATTAGTGTATATATACAAATGTAAAAAATATTATTTTTCGATTCAAGTAATTGCGCCTTTGTTTTGGTAATTTTTTTTTTATATAAACAAAGAATGTTTTTCGAGGTAAAATATATTATTGAAAATTAATTTTGAAAAATGTGCGGTTAAAAGAAATGAATTGTTTATAAACTTATTTATAAACGAGATTATCAAACGGAAGCGCATTATAGAAATGGTCAAATTCGTTCATTGCATTAATTACGTTAAAGAACAGGTAAGCATCAAACACACCTTTAACAAATCACAAATGGCGCATACCTCTCAATCCTACTCTACCTAGTCATATCTTGTGATTTAAATTCTTTACAAATCCTGTAGTATGGGACTCTTGAGCTCTTGAGTTGGAGTTCACAAATAAATTAATCTGTTTGAACATAACGGTGTCCATATCAGATTATCAATTGATGTGTTGACAGATTTGTAGTTATTGATTTTGAAGATGATGCAATGGATAAATTAATGAATATTTACTAAATCATATATACGATACCCAATTGATATAATGCTATGTACGAATATCACGATTCTTTACAAATAGCAACACACTATTTCGGACAGATTTCTCTCTCTCTCTCTCTCGGTCTCTCCGACGCATTTCTTGCAATTTCCTCCCAACTTTGTACCAGCAATATTGACCCACTCGTCCGCCCTCGTTATTCTCGCCCCATCTCCCCATTATAGCATTCAGTCATTCACAATACTCTCCAAAATTTCTTCCCAAACAGACACAGTTAGATATTCCATATTTCCATCAAAATGGCATCCACATCTCTTTCCCAATCGTTCTCCATTCTCAATTCGCACACCTCCATATCCAAGAAAAGCCTTGAGAATGCGACGCCATTTTCTTTTTCCCCTAATCAAATCCTTAATTTATCCAGATCCCGTAGTTTTTCCACCCAATTTAGGAAGACCCACAAAGTCTTAATCGCGAACTGTGTTTCCACTGTCAATGATGGCTCCAGTGCTGAAACCCCAATTGAACTGAGTACGTATCTTAGCGTTGCATGTTGTGAACTTTTAATTTTTTTGTCCTCTTATTTTTACCCTCCGATTTTAGAAGATTTACTGTTATTTTATTTTAATTTTCTTAGAGTACCCGGCATTTCCTACAGTAATGGACATTGAGAAGATTCGCAAAATTTTGCCTCACCGGTCAGTGGAATTCACGCAATCCTGATTCCCAAGTTATTTTATTGAATTAGTTGTTCTTGAATGCGGTTGCTTGATATTTTATTGTAATTCTTAATTTGAGTTCATTTTTTTGCTTCACTGGTTATTGGTTAATGATATTTCATGCATTCATTTTCTCTTGTCATATTTTAATAGTCTCTGTTGGTTTTTTTCTTTTTTGGTTGTTTGTTAATATAATCTGTTTGTTTTTGCTTTGGGTTGTAGATTTCCATTTTTGCTGGTAGATAGAGTCGTTGAATACAATCCCGGGGTGTCCGCTGTGGCTATCAAGAACGTGACTATAAATGATAATTTCTTTCCCGGGCATTTCCCTGAGAGGCCAATTATGCCAGGCGTGCTCATGGTCGAGGTAAATAATTCAAGCTATTTTATCTACAATCTTTGTTGTTTCATACTTTGAAAACGTTCTCAATATACATAGAAGAAAGGTTCTTTAACGCCTCCTGATTCGAGAACACTTTTGTTGATTGCAACATCCTTGTATTCCATTATTATTATATGTGTTTTAAAAGGATAACAGGATAAGAAAAATGATGCATCTTTTAATGGTTTTGATACACAATAAAGATGTCTTAGTAGAATTGGCTAGAATGTGAAGGTTTGTCAGAACTACTATAACCTATAAAGGTTTTGTTCCACTAAATCTTTTGGTAAATATCTTGATGGATCAAAATTGAACTATCAAAGTATATTTATGTTGTACACTCTAATATTTTTGAAAATAAAATATAAATTGTTAAATTGACATGAAGAAAAGATTCGTGTAATAAAGTTTAAATGTATCAATAATAGAATTTCATTTTATTATGTATACAAGACTTTAGTCCTGTTAAGTGCGTGCTAATGTTTATAGTATGCTTAGAACGTACATCACGTGACCATTACAGATTATTGAGTGGTCTATAAGTAGAATTTGATCATATGCATTATGTCCTGGTTTTTACAAGAATATAAACCTCACAATATTTGAAAAGTCAAAACACAAGCCTATTGATGAAGAGTTAGTCTCTCCCTTCGTTTCAGGAAAAAAAGCCGCTTTGATATGTGTGTGTGTGACAGAAATGAAAGTATAACAATAGCGAAAAAGTAACGGCAAGAAATTGGGATACCCAAGGTTTACATGGTTCAAAAATTTACTGCCATTAGGTCCATGTAGGGGGAGACTTAAGTATTTTACCATCAAAATTTGGAGATTAAAACAATTATTTTCTGAAGCTCACACTTTTGGCTTTTGCATCACTTGCTTTCCTCCACCTCGCATTTGTTTCCCCTGAAGGTAGTTTTAACTTCTTCACTTGTCCATGTCTTCACACTTTGGTTATGCATGCTTGTTTTACAACAGACAGAATCCCACACACAGAATTAACTGGCTAAAAACAATAAATGGTTCAGGCCAACCATGCTATAATTTTTCAGAATGCAATTAGGTTGTGACAATAACTCATTGTCTTTGACACACGCCTAACAGAAATCACAACCCTTTCCTCATGTTGGCCAATATCTCAGATGTAAATAATTACTTAGTAGTGTGAATGTTCTCTTTATGCATATATAGAGAAAACCTTGAACTATTATCGAATATCTGTCTCGATATCTTAATCTTACTTTGCAAAAATTCCAAGCATTTGTTAGTGAGAGTCAATCATGAGAAAGTTTTTATTTGGATTGGTTTTCATCTGATTGCTAATCGGTTAAACACTTAAACTTAGTTAAGAAAGCACGTGACAAGTTTACAATGAATCCAACGCAAACAGTAATTGTCTGGGCAACACACAGACACACATGGTTTGTCTACTTATCTATGTTTAATATGTATTGTCTCGGCAATGAATTCTCTTCAGATATCAATTTCTCACACTGTACAATTTTCTGCTCACTCTCATGCTTGTTTAGTTCTATAAAAGTTCAATTAGAAGCTGTAGCTTTCTGTGAGGTCAGGGAGGACGGGATTCATTTTATGTTCTCTAAGTGGAGAGGGCACGGGTCAGGCATCTGTTAGAGCTTCTATTACAAATTCTTGTGTTCATGCTTTTGAGTCTAATGGCAGAACATATTGTCAAAAAGTTTAAATTATTATTTTGAAAGCAATACATTGAATTGAAATAAGAGTTGTGGACAGAAAGAAGGAACACTGTCCAATTCTTTTAAGAGATGTTCTGATTTATGGTTCACTGCTAGTATCACCTGGTCATATACAAGGATGAAGTGAGAAGTTGAACCCATACCTGTTTTTAGTGCTTCCATTTGGAGGTACCGTGGTAGCTTACATAGCAAGGGTTCTGCAACCAGCCACACACATCACAGCACTGGTTCTTTAATAAAGAAATCAAAAGTGAGAGCCAAGTTTGAAAAGTAGTTTATATGTGGGGTTGTTTTCACCATCTTGAGTCTTGAATAACCATGAAGACCCCTGGGAGGCGAATTAGTCACTTAGGTAAAACAAAGTATTGTACTGGAAATATTGCTGTAATTCCCACTCTGATAAAGAAGTCTGCTCCCAGACTTGAAACTTTTGAAGGCAATGGGATCAGTGGTAGGATTTAGTCCCAGAGTTGAGTTTTTGCAGTTTTTAACTGTAATTTACTTAATGGCTAATAGCTTGAGGGGATCCTTGTTAATTAGGTAGCATGAGTGCATACAACTCTTTATTTTTCCCCTACGTGTAATCCTTGTTGTGTTGCTCGTTTCTTTTTTTCCCTTCATTAATCAACTGTGCCCCTTACCCATACTGACCAGGGACCGTTATTGTGGATAATTTTACAAATGAAAAAAAAGTTCATTCAGACTGTTCCAACTTAAAGTGAAATGTTTTCCTTTGATTTGTGTTTGAAAATGACTGAGCTCCATTATCGCTCATCTCATTAGTTTACTGCAAAACTTTTATTTATGACTAATAAGTTCCTGTATGCCCACTTTTCTCAAAAGCATGTATATTTGCAAAAGAAGTAATGTATGTGTTACTGCTGGATTTAGGCAATGGCTCAGGTTGGTGGCGTGGTTATGCTACAACCAGAAGTGGGAGGCTCGAAGGAAAATTTCTTCTTCGCTGGGATCGACAAAGTAAGATTCAGAAAGCCAGTCGTTGCAGGAGACACCTTAGTTATGAGGATGACACTTGTGAAGCTGCAGAAACGCTTTGGAATAGCGAAGATGGAAGGAAAAGCATATGTTGGCGGGGAAGTGGTCTGCGAGGGTGAATTTTTGATGGCTATGGGCAGTGCCAGTGAATGATTATTTCCCACCAATAGGGTATTTTTTTAGTTTCATCTCTCTCCTTGTCTCTTTTTCTGTATGTGCTGAGAAATCTTTTTCCATTTCTTTTCCATTGGAGATTTATTTATAAATATTTTTCATTTTTAAGAATGAAGACTAATATTGCAGCTTCAAAGTAACTCCAAGTGGCTTAAACTACATTTGTGTCGTGTTTACTTGCTTCAAAGCTTACTTTTAAGTCGCTTATATATTTTACAAAATATGATCTTGGAATTGACTTTTTTACTCGCAAAACTTAGTGAACTTGCTCTATATGCTGTTGCAAGAATTAGGGATCACTTAGCAGGTTTTTTAACTTCTTGTAGAATACCTTACATTTGGTCAACTTCCTCTCAAAACTCCTCTAATAATAGAAAGCATTTTTTAAAAAATTATTCAAATGTAGTCAAAACAGTCTCCTAATCTCAATTTTAACTTTTTAAATTTATAAATGATTTATAATTTCAGTGAAAGCTAAACATTAATTTTAACAACACAATAATAATATTATTAATTACACATTCATTTTGTATTTAGGCATATGCACATTAGTGGTATGGTTTATGCCCTTCATTTATTAGGTGTACAAATTTGATTTTTTTTTTTTAAATAAAAATTGTAGGGGAATCCAAACACATCCAAGTGGGTCGAGGGGAGGTTTAGAAACCACCCTAAAGCCTGTTTTGGGAATTTATTGATTTTTCTTTTTTAATTAATTACACATTTTGTTGGACATATACTCTACTTATTATTTCTACAAATAGATTTACAGATAACGACGTGGCGACTTTATAGCTATTGGTTGTGGAGATAATGTGATCTCAAAAAATCAGGATAGTGTCGATTGTTAATCTATCATCCAGCTTGTAAGAATTGCTTGTACATGTAGCAGAATTATATTTCTATTTATTTATAATTTTGACAAAGGGAGGCTAATAATGTTTAATTTGAAAATGAGTAAGTTCAAGAAATGTACGGTGGAAAAATTCTTCGAGAGATGTAATCTTTAGCATGAATGGAGCTATATTAGGACCAGTGAGGGTCCATGCCCCCATTGAAATTTTGAACTTTTTTTTTTTTTTTTTTTTTAAAAGTGAAGGAGAAGGATGATTTTTGGATCAAAGAAGGATGATTTGTATCTCCATCTTTTTTCTTTTCTCTCTATATTGTGTATATGTATGTATATGTATATGTTTGTTTAAATATATTAATCACTTTTGTTTACATTTAGTGAGATGATTTCTCCTATTCCCCAATTGGGTCATTTTATTCAAAGAAGACAGCTTTTTTTTCCTTCCCTTAACTGGATGGTTGGTTACTTCAATGTATTGGACCCACAACCATTCTAAAGAATCAGTTAACACAAAAATAAACGTATAATTTTCACCTATTAACGGTTTCAGATGTTCACGTGCTCTAAACGTGAACATTTATAAGTAGATATTGTTTCATATCACTAAAATAAGTTAAGAACTGTTTGTACAATATGTATGAATCGTCATTTCAATCATTTTGGTTCAAAAAAATTTTGGGGACTCTACCCTCGAATCCTCGAGAGGGGCCTCCTTCTCCCACTATTTGAAAATTTTGACTTTCACTCGCTCAAAATCTTGACTATGTTCCTGGTCTTTAGCAAGAGATCCAATTTGAAATTGAGCAAAATTCAATACTTCCATGAATTGAGATCTCAATACATACAAATAATCCGCTGGGAGGAAGATTTTTCAAGAATTAAAAAAATCATTTGTAAGTGTTCGATTATGGATAAAGCCTTCAAATGGTTTATGAAGGGAAAGGAAATTTTTAAGGTACCATGAGGATATATTTTGGATTGTGACACCCATACCCTCTATGGATATGAGAAGTGGAACCCACTCACACATAGTTAATTCTCACCCATCACATATAGGGTGAATTAAATTTACGGTGTACATGTGAGCACCATAGGATTGTAGTGAATAATGACCAATTTTTTCTCCAAAACTAAAAGAAGGTATATGCTTCTTGTACTAGAACTTTACAAAGAGGTAGAATCATACTTGTGATTCTTACACAAAAAGAAAAGTATATCTTGAAAAAATTTGACCTTTTATACTAAAAGACTTAAATAAGAAATTGTTGGAGGAACTTTTATACTAAAAAATACAAAATATGGGTTCTTATTTTTTGAGGCCCAAAGCGTCGGCCTCAACGACGGACTCACAGTGGGTCATTGTGGGTCACGTGACTCACTAAAAATCTGACTTTTCATTTTTTTTAAAAAAGAAATTAGAAATTGAGAATTATTATTATGTGTTATTTGTTTGGAGTTTGTACTTTGAAATTAATATTTTATGCTATTGGTCTCTTTTGAAATTTATATTTGGGGATTGAATATATGTTTACAATTATTTATTTGTTTGTTTGTATTAGTTATAGATAGTATTTTAAGCGTAAATTCATGTTTCCTTGTGATGATCAACGTAATAAAAATGAAGTTAGATATGAAAGGATTGAACTTGGTGAAAAATCAGATGGAACTTTGGTCTCTTCCTTAAAAAAAAATTCGAAGGTGCTGCCCTCGAACCCTTGTAATGCCTGCCGCAAAAAACACAATTACATTTTTGTGCCTCACTATTATAAAATATTTGTGTCCACCATTGGTCGGCCTGGTTTGATTTGGCCCAAGTCTAGCTCTGCAAAGAGGTTGACAAAAATAAGGTGACAATTTTGTATGTATTGATTTAGTGTAAGAAAAATACTATTTATACTTAGAATTTGACAAAAAAAAAAGGACAAAAAATGAGGTGACAAACTTGTGATTATTGATGTGATGTGTGAATTATTAAGATTATACCAACAAAACATTATATCAACGGTTAATGTTCTTGTACTTGTACATGTAGAATAATCGATTAAGGAGGTGTTCGGCTAGCTCATTAATGAGCTATTTAAAATACAATTTAAATTACACAATTTTTTAAATTACTTTTTAATCATACACATTTTCTTTCTTTAATTTTTAATCACATATTTTACTTCGAAAACAATAAAAAAATCTTTGCTCACCACATTAATGAGCAGCCGAACGGAGTCTAACATTTCTCCCAAAAAAATCTCCTCGTGTCCATACTCTTTCTTCTGATCTTCTCCCCTATCCACACACGTACAGAGAGACCATAGGAAACAATCACTCTCGAGTCTCCCAGTCCATTGATCGTATCGTCTTCCTTTTCCCAAAATGTTTATGTGAACCAACTGTGTTCGAAGATGGCTGATTTTTTCTGCAGTTTCTTGGATTCTCGATCTTTTACCATCAACTTCCAAATTTTCTTCCTACCAAAGCCATTCGTCCGGACCATTCGTCAACCCCACAATCCAAGAACCACAAGGAGAAAAAGAAAACCACTTCATCTCACCCTGTTCTCTGCACCCAAATCTCCAACGCCTTCTTTCAGTTCAGACTATGATCTCATTTCAATCCACGGTTTGCCCTCGTCAAACCCAGTCGTAATTGATATTTTAATTTTTACTATTCTAACTAATGTAGACTACTCCATACCATTATGGACAAGGGTTTTGTTTTTTTTGTTGAGTTGACATTTGACAATATCTATAATAAGTAATAACCCATTGTATTATAATTCTTGTGGATTCATTTTCTTTATAGAACACTGCTGACTATATTATAGGCTGAGAAAGGATGAAGTGGGAAAGAAAAGCTATAATCTTTTAGGAGTGTTTGTTTAAATGAATTTGAGACAATTAATCTTGAGGTAATTTTTATGATTATATTTGCAGAGCATTCGGATGGTAGTTTTTTGTTCCGGTTTGGAGATCCAAGTGAGATAGCAGAAAATGTGAAGCCTGCGGAGCCCAAAATTTTGAGGGAGATTAAGGAAGAAAGTCAAGAGGGATTTAGTATGGTGAAGGTTTATGATGGAGACGTTGAGAGACAAGTGATTGTAAAGAAACTAGATAGGGAAGTTAGAAGTGCTGGCTCAACCAAGGTGGCTAATAAAGGCAATGAAAGCAATAGTGTTGTTGGGACAGAGACTAAATCCAGCGAGAAATTATCAGAAGATTCAAAGAAAGTTGAATTAGAAACCGATATAGCTATCGACAATGAAAGCATTACTGTTGTTGAGAGAGAGAATGAATTGAGTGAGAACTTATCAGAAGATTCAAATCAAGTTGAATTAGCCATGAGGGAAGCTAATCCAATAATTATCAGCAATGAAAGCATTAATGTTGTTGAGAGAGAGGACGAATCAAGTGAGAGGTTATCAGAAGATTCAAAGAAAGTTGAATTAGCAATGAATGAAGCTAATCAAATCAATATCAGCAATGAAAGCATTGATAGAGAGAATGAATCACGTGAGAACTTATCGGAAGATTCAAAGAATGTTGAATTAACCGTTCAGAGTTCGAGTATAGATACAGAAGATTCTTCTGGTCGTAGTGCAGATTTAGAAAGTGTTGGATACGTGGAGGAATGTTCGGGTGAAAAGCACAAGGATGAGATTTCACCTCTTGTAAGTGTGACTGTGCTTGATGAGAGTTCTAAAGTAGATAATGGTCATGCTACTATTGAATCAGCAAAAGAGAAAATTGGTGGAGATATGATGCTTCAATCAATTCACTTGAAGCCAGACCCTATTGATGATTTAACTGACGATATTGTTACTGAGGAACGTACTGGGGAAACTATTGCAGCAACAGATGTTTCTGCAAATGATAAGAGTATGGTGGCTGGAACACGAATTGAGACTGTAGAAGATGGTAAAGGAAATGATAGGAGTGCAGTAACACCAGTTTCCTCTCAGTTGGAACTCTCCACGAGTTTGTCTCCAGACACTAAGAATCAGAACTTGGAAATTGGATTGCCAGCTGAGATGACTAAAGATGGTAACACAAGTGACACGAATGATGTGGCCACGTTCCCTTTCACAGAAGCAGCTGTTGATTCTTCTGAAGATTCCAAGGATCTGAAAGAGGGGACTGAGAATGGAATGCCAAGTAACACCGTTGAAGACAGAAGTCAAAGTGATATGATTGAGGTAATGCCTGTGTCTCAGTTGGAAGCTGAACCAATTCTTGACGAGGAAGCAGATAATGATTCCATGGAAGATTCTGCTGTGGCAGAGAGAAATGAGAGCATAACAATGGTTAGTTAAGTCTCTTGAAGCACAGCTTAGTTGAGAATGAATTCCATTTCATAATTCTCAATTCTCTTGTTACTTCTTGCATTCTATTTCCTGAATCATATCTACAGGAGAGAGATGTCAAAGTCTTATTCGTGAAACAACTCTACGGGAGATTTCATTTTTTTTTGGGGGAAATATGTATAATACTATTTATCCACGCCAATGAAAGGTTGAGTTGCTTTACTCCCACTGGCATGTAGACAGTGTTTGTCAGCACCCAGAATTAAGCTTCTTTGTTCATGCCATTGGATATGTAGTGCTTCTAACTCACTGTAGTTTAGTCATTTTGGACCATCTTACGAATTTTGCAAAATAAAGGCAGAATGGTGGATCACACTGCATTTAACTCCTGCCACCCTAATCTTAAACAAAAAAGGGAGAGGAAGACTAGAAAAGAAAATACCATGGAAAGTTAATGCTCGAAGGGAGGTTTAATCTTCGTATTATTATGAACCTAATAGTTCATTTAATCCTTCGTCATTTGTATTGAAAAAGTTTCTCATCAAGAAAACGCTTGTGCCCTGACAATGAAGTTTATATTCCTATCTCCTATAATTTTATCTTCTGTGACGTCTTTCTTTCCGTTCTTTTTATGCAAAATCTGCTGGGATAAATTTTCACTTTTTACAGCTGTCAATTTTATGATCGTGATATGCAGATGTTTTGTTTAAAGCTTAGTTTTGTTGATTCGCCTAATTTATTGCACCAACATCTGGCGTGAGAACTTTGATTTTGAAAGCAAATAGAATCCGGTCTTCCATTTGAAGAATCTGACTGTTTTTAGATTTATGTTGTTACAGCTTAACAATTCTCAGAAGTCACTTTTCAAACCAAGATGGACTGATGAAGATCACAATGTGACAAGCAATGGTTTTACAGAAGCATCAGGTTGTGAAGTGACAGAGCTAAAATCTATTGAATCTGTTGCAAGCAGGTCTCTCTCTCTCTCTCTCTCACAGTATTTTCCTTCTTTGTTTTGCTGGCATTGCTATCTTTCAGTGTTTCCTTATGTTTTCTGCATGCGTTGATTGGACTTGAACACAATGTTTTACTTCGGTATATATAAAAAAAAAAATCTCTTTTTTACCTGAAAAAGGACTTTACTAAAATCATTCAGGTTCTTGAGAATTAAAATAGCATAAATCATTTATTTTCCCTCATGAAATTTGTGCCTCCTATTTTCTCCTGCAATCAAACTTTTATTTCTGGAAACTTGACTATTTGAAGTTGGCCTCATAAAACATATTTTCCAGTAGACCATATTATAAAATTATTGTCAGGATAGATAATCTCCCTGATTTTTTTTGGCCCGGTTATTTAATTTAATACTATTGCCCTTCATTTGGAAAGTTTAAACACATCTAATGTATTTGTTTTATTCAGAATAAAAGCAGATTTTGTTCTTTCTTCAGGCGCTGCTTTGTTGCCACACCCTTCTAAGGTATCTTATGGATATATTTTCCTTTAGCATAGGATGCACTTTATGTTGACCTTGTGGTTTCTGCAACTTAAAATAGCGTATATAACTTCAAGTTTGGAAAGTAAAGAAAAAATAAAATAAAAATTGAACTGTTGCAGTGTTCTGAACGATTTTAGTTCACATCTTACCACGTGGGAATTGAATTTAAATCCTTAGCGAAGTCTCTTAACCTTTTGGCATTGTAAGATTGCTGGGAAGTAATTCAAATAATAATAAATTCCAGGTGTTGACAGGTGGAGAAGATGCATATTTCATCAGTGGCCAAACCTGGATCGGTGTAGCTGATGGAGTTAGTCAGTGGTCACTAGAAGGTACTGCTTCCTGATATCCTGGAGGCTGAAGTCGAGCAATGAGTACTTTTAAGATGGTTTTATCCTGATAATAATATTTATTTGTAGTTGAATATTAACTGTCCAGGTGAACATGTAAATTTTATTTTTATTTTTCTTAGGGGTCAATCCAGGAGTTTATGCCCAAGAACTCATAAAAAATTGTGAAAACATCGTCTCTGATTGCACTGGAGATTCAGTAAACAACCCTGTTGAAGTCCTTAAACACAGCGTCGACAGAACACTGTCTCCAGGTTCCTCGACTGTTTTGATTGCTCACTTTGATGGTCAGGTATAGTTTATTCTAAACTTCTGGTGCCTCCTTTTGGTTAGTGATGCTTGTTGTGGTTTGATTATCAATGTGGTTCTTCTGAATGACATAGAAATCATATATATCACCGTTATTTCCTAAGCAGTTGTAATATCATAACTAACAATTTTAACCACAAAACCAAGTTCTCAACCACATAATATAAAGCCAAAACACCTAAAATCTGTACACAAGGAACAATTGACATCAAGCACGTATCCAAAAAGCTTAGGGCTCAGTTCTGCCTACATTTCACCCAACGATCGACCCTCAACCACACTGCCTAGTTTCCTTCCCTGCATGAAGAAACTCAACCTTGGAACCACGAAGAAAGCAAGAGTATCATTCACAAATAAGGGCTGAAGAACAAAGACGTCACAATTAGAATCAACAGTAAGCAGCCGAGTGCAAGAAGAAGAGAGGCAGAGAGAGTGAATTCGAGAGAATGAGAGTGAAGTGAGAGAATGGCTATGTTTCCCTCTTATATGAGGACCCCATTGATCAAGTTTTGATCCAAAGGTCACAATTAGTTCTGAAGAGTAGCATAGGTCATCGAGCAACAACTTTAAAAGTTGTTACTCCTCTAAATGACACTTCCACTTGGGCATGGGTCAATTTTGGTGTGAAATGATTGGGCTTTATAAACTCTTCAATTTTGGGCAACTGTCCTGAAGTCCAATAAAGACACATTATTGCCCTAAGGTTGTTTGGAAACGATAGCCCAACAACCACACACATGGCAATCATAAATGTGAAATTGTTGACACTTCAACCGGCATATTTAAATGCTGTTCGGGATGTCAAGATACGAGTTGCTGCAGAATGGTGAAGGGACTGACAGTAAACGAAATGAGTAATCTTATATAAAATATAAGAATCAATGTCATAAGTTATCGAACTCTTCTAGGACTTAGCAGTAATGTGTCATACTTTTGATCCTGGATAACACAGTCTGTCAGGCTCTTGTTAAAGTTTCAAGAATGCATGAGCTAAGTTCACATTGATTTTAATGGCTTTCAATTTGCCAACAGGTTCTTCATGTGGCTAATATTGGAGACTCCGGATTTTTAATACTGAGGAACGGTATTGTTTACAAAAAGTCTTCCCCTATGTTTCATGAATTTCATTTTCCGGTGCAAATTGAAAGAGGTGATGACCCCTCTTATCTCACAGAGGTATGCTTTGCAGAATATTGAATCATCTTAGTATCCTCAAACCTTATGATGGTTAAAAAAAAAAAAAGAATAAAATGACTCCAAAAAGTAACCTGAGTATTATTGTATGTGCTATTCTCTTCAGGAATACAGAGTTGATTTAGAAGAGGGGGATGTGATTATCACTGCAACTGATGGACTTTTTGACAATTTATATGACCAAGAAATTTCGTCAACAGTCTTGGCATCATTAGACAATGATCAGCTAGAGGTGCTTAAAACATCTTGTTTAACTTCTGAGCTTCTATCAAGATTTTCTGATTGAATAATGTTGTTATGTTTACATACATTCAAACACATATATTTATGTATTTCATGGTGCAAATATGTAGTCACTCAAGTTCCTTTGGATCATATTGTTCATCAAAGATCAATGGTGTTTTTCTAACTCTATTATTTTTTTCGTTCTTTATTCAGGAAATTGCGAAATTATTGGCAACACAGGCACAGGAAGTGGGTAGGTCTGCATCTGTCAGAAGTCCGTTTGTTTATGCTGCTCAAGCAGCTGGATACGTAGGTTACACTGGCGGCAAGCTTGATGATGTGGCTGTTATTGTGTCAGTGGTTCGAAAACAATAGAACTTTTACACGACACAAGGTTAGTGGCTTAGTGCATATTTGATACAGAGTACTAAAGATGACTTTTTTTCCTTCGTACTATCCAGTGTCTTTTAGCGGAACATGTCATTAGTTTTTCACTTTTTCTTAGAGCTTGTTTGGTGCAAGAAAAATTGGAGAAATTTTTTGAATGTGCTGTGAGAAGTATGTAAAGTGGTGGGTCTCATAGAATGGTTGAAAATAAATTTAAGGAAAATGTTGTGGAATTTCTCTTGGACCAAACATGACCTTAATATGCGGGAATGTATAGTGGTCGTATATTGGCATATTTCTTTAAAAAGTTCCAATCTTTGGGCGTGAAATATATGTTTTAAGGTCTATTATGGAATAATCCTGTCATGTTTTACATTGGTACATTTGTTCTCAAGAAAGAATGTCTACATCAGCTAGAATCTATGCTGTTTCTCAAATGTTTACCTGTTCAGCTACAGATGGTCCGATGCCAATTATTGAAAGATCTTTAGAAAAAGCTCTGCTTTTCCAGTTGAGTGAAATATTTCTACGCGTTCATGTTATTATCATCATGATATGTATATACAGGATAACAAATATAAAATGCCTTGAAAAGTTAAAAACATTTAGCAAGTAAAGGGGCATAACAATGATTTAACAATTGTTCCGAAAAAAAAAAAAAAAATGATTTAACCATGTGCTCCATCGTTATAGGTGATTGAAGAACTCGGTTCAAAAGTTTAAGCTATCAAAGATGGATCATGTTTATTTATTTAAATTTGTCTTCCACGTTGTTCGTCACGTACACTGATCATGTTAATTTTATTTTATTTTTTATATGTGCTATTTTTATAAATGAATTTAAACTTTAGGATAAGACTAGATTATATGAATAATGTATGTTTCTTATTTTCGTCAGAAGATTTAAAGCAACTATTTTCCTTGGTAATTTATAATTGCATTGCCAGCCTTCTAGGAATTTATTAGCTACAAAATTCTCTGACTTGACTAGAAGAATAATAATAGTGTTGTTGGAAATAAGCAACAACAGAAGGGGACCGTTACAAGTGAGAACATAAAACGTGTTACTTTGTAGGGCATCCGCCGAAAGGCGTGGCACGAGGGCACTTTACCAACCACGCTTTTGGAACATCGTGTTTGAGTGCTTCCAAGTTATTCCTACCCCACTTTGACAAATCGAAACAATGACCCTCGAATCTAATACTTTTCCCATCGTGAAATCAAATCGAAATTCCGACTTAATTAAGCTAACAAAGTAATTAATTCATAAACTAATTTTATAATAATCACCTCTCTCAAAATAGGAAAAATTTTCAGTACTTCTGAAATATCATAGCTCGGTACTAGAGGTCAATGGGTGTAGGACACATATACATAATGTGTCACATTATTTGGATAGTTGTGATACTTATATGTAAGTGTAATGTGTTGATTGGTCCGGACTACTGAAATTTTTTCCCTCAAACTAATTGTCAAATATATAGAATATAGAATTTGTAGTGAGAAAGTGAACTAAAATAGGGTATCGTCGTGTTGAAGATGAAAATGGATTCAACACGTCATGAAAAAGGTGGAAATGTGAAATGGCACATTTGGCAAAGGAATAAGTGGAATCGAGAAAGATAATTCCACTCCCCACCTTTTGCGCAATAACACTTGGATGTCATTAATTTCATCTAGACTTTGGCAAAATAGATTTATTGCCATAATCACTTGACTTAATTAAAAAAAAAAAAAAAAAAAATTGATAGAAGGAAAGACCCAACTCTGAGTGCACTTCTTGTTGAAAATTGGTACATTCCTGATCAATAAATGGGCAACGTTCTCTGGAGTCTTGAGTATATGTTTAGATTCGAGCTTGATAGAAAAAGAAAATGGACATCATAACAACTCATCTTCAAGTCCTAAAAATAATGAGATCTTAAATTAGTAAAGATAAAAATAGTTGAAAAAAGCTTGTTGTACATCAAAATATGTTTACCGCTAAAACGATTGTGCTTATGTAATGTGGCTTAGTGGTAAAAAGATATTGAGAGATTTTTTTTTTTTTTTTTTTTTTAATTATTATTATTTTTCTTTTTCATTTGGTTGGTGAGATGTCATCCGTAGTTAAACAAATCTGTAAGTTGTGATATACAGTAGCACGACAAAAAATTAACCAGTTGGGCAGCCAATCATTTGCCAAGCTGCAAAACTAGCTTTTTAACAGCCTAGTTTGATTTATCGGCGTTAATTTTGGTCTAAAGCAAGCCCAACTTTAATTTAGCATATGTTTGTCTCCTTTTTTTTCAAACTTTTTTTTTTTATATTCATTTTCAAATCTTAAGATAAACTGGTTTATTTATGATTTTGAGGTAAAAAGTAGTAGTTAAAAATTGGAGAAAAAAAATATGTGATTTATAAATTGGTTTATAAACCAAAAAAATGACGGTTACCAAATAAGGGCTATTATTTTTAAAAGTAGAATAACCGTCAAAAAAATACACACATAATTTTCGACAAAAAAAACTTTCTAAATTTGAAAACTTTTTGCTAAAAAAAGCATATTAAATATTTTAGCAATTATTATTTTATATATGTCATTAATTGCAATTGGCATCCGTGCTATACTATTAATAATATCAAAAATGTTATTTTTTCTATTTTATTATTATTTTTTAATAATTATTGTGTTATTTTGAAATCGAAAAATATGTAATATGGATGTCAAATTAAAGATCGCAGTGAGAAGTTTAATTTAGGCTAACAAGTGAGAGCAAATTGTAATTATATTGTTCGTAAAATCATATAAAAAATTAAAAATAAAATTTTATTTATATTTTCATTAATAATTTTTTATTGACATATAATTAAATATGCATTTAATTATGTTTCATTAAATGCATCGCATTTAAAAACTAAAAATTATTAATCATGTGAAGGATCTCTTGAGTTGAATTCCAAGTTCGTGCACCACAAATCTTGAAGTTGATTTTTACTTCCGTGTATCGTCAATATTGTTTAATTTGTTACATTTATTTATATACAGGACAACATATATTTAATTTGTTACAATTACTTTATTTTATGTAAATTATAATATTTTGAGGGTTATTATTTCTATTCATATTAGTCAAAAATATTTGGATGAAATTTTTTATTTATTCTATACAACATATATTTGAAAATTTGCATTATTTAATTTAAATTAAAACAATTGTTTAAATATGTTTTGTCTATAACAACTTTCGTGTATTACAAAGGTGTGAGCAACTACAAACATTGTATTATTTAAAGAGGTTTTCCAAAATTGATGAGAATTGTAATTTATTTTTATTTTGAACATTCATTGATGGTCTGTATCATTAATCAAAACAAATTACGTGTTCAATTTTTTCCTATTTTGTAATGATATTTACAGTAAAATCATTTCATATTATTCTTTCGTGCAACGCAAGAGTGTGATACTAGTACATTCACAAAATAAAATATTCTGTACATAAATTCAAAGATCTTCCAATATTTTAATTTCACATTTCCTAAAAAATCACTATTCAAAACATCAAATTTTCTTTATGGATTTAATCAATCTCTCATGTGATCTTAGGTTGCGTGTTTCCAGTATATTATAGTCCTAAAACGAGTGCTTAGGTATTAACTTTTGTGTGTTTTTTTTTGCCTTTGTTCGGTAAATATTATTATTTTTTGTTTATAAATAAAGAATTAGAATATGATATTTTTTGATGTAAAATATGTGATTGAAAAGTGGTATGAAAAAATATATATGATTAAAAAGTGATTTTGAGAAATGTGTTTATAAATTTATTTATAAACAATTTATCAAACGGAGTTGTTTATTCCTTTCCTATATTGTGTAAACCTTAAACTACACTACACCTCCGTTTGTGTTTCATTTCATATTGTATAATATAATATAGAATAAAAATAAGAAAATAGTAATCGAGGCAGGAAGTATGTTTTTACATATAAGGATGGGTCTAATAATTTTGTCATTCCTATGCAAAGTAAATATTGGTATTTGCTTATTCTTAATGAACTAAAATTTCAATACAAAAAATAAAGTAATCACAATATTATGAGAAAAATAGGGTTGGGTGCTCAAACCATTCACGTGGTGTGTTGAGAGGTCCTGACTTTTAAAAGATAGGTTTTTATTTCTTAATTATCAAATAAAAAGAATTAATAGATATCCAATATTTCTAAGCAAATTCAATTAAATCCTCGAAAACTCTTTGGTCATTTTGAAATTATTTTATTAAATTTACTAATTTTGTTCATTTATCTATTTTTAATTTTATAGATTTAAAATAACCTCAATCTGTAAAATATATACTTTAGATTTTAATAATTAATTCCTTTAATTGTATAAAGAATAAAAATATAAGGTGTTAGCAAATTCATTCTATTTAAAATAAAATATGGTCAACATGATTATTTAACATGTACAAAAAATATTTTTTTTGATAACATTACCTTTTTTACTATTCGGTGAAAAATAAAATGTCACGTTGTATTGGAAACTATTGAATAAGAATATGTTTAATAGAGACTATAGATTAAATAATTTTAAATATATGGTTGAAAGTAAAAAAAAGTAGTATAAAAAATAAAATAATTTGCAAATCAATCTATTGAGTGGCTGAAAATGAAAGTTGAAAAGTGATTTTTTTTTTTTTTTTAGAATGTGGGGTTAAAAAGTAGTACTTGAAATTGTGAAAATTAGTTTTTAAATAATGTGTGGTTGTGAATGAACATTAAAAATAAATTATTTTTGAAAAATCAATTCTATACAAATAAATTGACTAAGAAAACTAGAGAATGAACAATTAACTATTAAAAGAAATATGCAAATAAGAAATTTTTTAGGGAGAAAAGAAATTAATTATAAAAAAAATATTTTTAAACAACACAATTCTCCAAACAACTTTTTAACCACTTTTTTTTTATTGTTCATTGTGTTATTTTTGTCGAGCATTATATTTTTACAACTTATATGATAAATAATTTTCAATTATATATTCCGTGCATCTAGTGCGATTACTAATTTATAATAAAATAATATTACACATAAATCAAATTTTTTTTTTTTTCTTAACTTTCAATCACATAATATCCTAAAAATTACTATTCAAAAAATTATTTAAAATGAAAGCTAGTAAAGGTTGGGGAGATTTTTTTCCTAATTTCTCAAGATTTAATTACCCCCGATTTTATTTTGAACTTCAAAATTTCCAAATTTAAGGAAAATCGTAACTCCATTCTTGAATAGGAGTATAGGACACCACAACTTCTGGCCTGACCTCCATGTGTCCCTAATTTCATTCCCATTATACCCCCACCAATTTTATATAGCCCATTAATTGTATATATAAACCTTTATCAATTCCCCTGCCCTTTCACACTCTCACTCAGCCTTTACTCACTTTTCACTCAGGTTCTACTTTTCTCTCCGAAATGGCACAGTTTTCGAGCACCACCGTCCACAGTTCCTTGAAATTTCCACTATTCTTCGTGCTTTTTTTCTTTGCTGTTTTCACCACCGTCCAGTCTGCCTCACACTCGGCTCCGGCCCCCTCCGTGGACTGTTCTAGTTTGGTATTAAATTTGGCAGATTGCCTTTCATTTGTTACCAGTGGAAGCACCACCAAGAAGCCTGAAGGTTCCTGCTGCTCTGGGCTTAAGACCGTGCTGAAAACAGACGCTGAGTGTCTCTGCGAGGCTTTCAAGAATAGCGCACAGTTGGGAGTCACGCTTAATATCACCAAGGCCGTGACTCTGCCTGCTGCCTGCCATGTCTCTGCTCCTTCTGTTAGCAACTGTGGCCGTAAGTTATATGCTCTGTTTCCTTATTTTATTTTTCTCGCCATTTTCCGGCCAAAATTTCTTTTGAGAAATTTATTTTTTGCCCTCTTTATTGTTCCTTGTATATTTTGGAATTTTTTTAAGGGTTTCTTCAGTTTCATTGCCCCTTTTGTTGTTGTATCGGAAAGTACTTCAATAATTGAAATCTCCCTGTGTCTGCCAGTTTTTTTCCCCCCAAAAACCCCTACTTCCTTTTGTCCTTTTTTTTTTTTTTACACATCTCATTTTCCATTGATGAATTATTTATTATTGTTTTGAAATTATGCATTTGTTTGTGTAAATTCAAAACTAACTTGTTTTCTTTTTCTTGTTTGCAGTGACTGCCACTGGTGGTGCCCCAGGTATATATTATATATAGTATATAATACAGATCTAGTTACCCTGCTTTGACAGATTATAGATCACATCCCCACTAATTAATTGAAAACGATCCGGGTTCATCTTTTAATCAACTCTTAAATTAGGATTATGCACATTAGGGTTTGTTGTGTTTTAACTGTTTATATCAATGCAATTAAATTGCATCAACTTGTGATTGATTGTACGATGTATTAGTAAGTAAATCATTTATTGGGCAATGACAGTTGTGAAAATTCCCATTTGGAGGTGGAAATTGTGTTGAATAAATGGTGATACATTTCATCAAAGTTACCCAGTTCGTCTATAGTTTACTTATATACAAAATTTTCAAGTTGAGTGACAAGTGCATATTTGGGTTCACTGCAGCTCTTTCTCCTACTGCATTATCTCCTACTACGATTCCGGGCGCTCCATCTACGAGTATAGTACCTAATGAATTTTCACCTGCATCTGCACCTGCTCCAGCATTAGGAAGCTCTGGTTCTTCTGCACTAACCGTCTCTTTGGGGTTTCTCGTTCTTTCCATGGTAGCTGCCGTATCTTCATTCTGAGCATTATGTTAGTAATTTAACCTTTAGTAAGATTAGGCTTTGTAGATGTGAGATGATGATGATCAGTATGATCCATTTTGAGCTACTACTTATGTTTACTACTACCATCTTGTTATCCAGTTTGACGGATATATGATTTGCTTACCTTAAATTCATGGTTTCATGTTTCTATAATTTGAATGTCTCGTGTGTTGCTGTGAGCTTGAGGCCCGGTTTTGTTCTGGAATTGAACGAGTATGTTCATACGTTTGAATTTGATGCGTGATTGTGTCCTCACCACAATTAATGTCGGTTTTGATGCTTTAAAATGAGCAATTCTATATTACAGGAAAAATAAGTTAAAATTTTGTTATGTGCATTGAAGTCATTCTCCCAATTGCTTGATAAGAAGCAATGTCATTATTATGCATTGCTGTGAGGTTCTCTCTTCTGTTTGGATATAAATTCCTTAATGACTTGTAAATTAGGTCAAAGTGGAGAAAATTTTTTGTGTAATAAAAATGGTTACCTTAAAGATTTATGCTAAGGCCTCTAAGTTGTTTGCGTCTCCTCTGCTTGTACCTTGACGCCGACCCGTCAGTTTTGCAAGACAACTTGAGCACATGTTAGATAGAGTGACATATTTAGGGGTGGATAAAATAATCGAACTAGATTAAATCAGAATCATATCAAAATCAAGAATCAAACTCAATACGCACACACACACAAATTAGTGTGTATTTATTGATAGTTCAAGATAAACTAATCAAGAGGGGGTGAATTGATTTTACAAATTTTTTTCAATAAATGCTCTTAAATTTGATAAAATTAATCAATTATGAACAATAAATAATTAGGAGTATTAAACTTATCAATGTAAAAAGATAGGGATAAAAGAATTTAGACAATTTATCAAATACTACAATAAAAGGATATTACACAATACGAAATAAGAAATAAATACAAGTGCATTGGAAGTAATTAAAAGGGATAAGAGAGTGCAAATGATGATTTAAGGAGGTTCAATCAACCAACGTGATCTACGTCCTCCGTTACCGAGCTCTCTATCACGAGTAAGGCCAAATCCATTATATTGATAACTTACAATAAGGAGTATCGAATTCTTAAGTGACTTACAATAATGAGCACTTATGCTTAAGTGACTTTACAACAAGGAGCACTTATCCTTTACAATCGAGTTTTCACAAGGATCTCGAAATCATAAACAAAATACAAATGAGAATTTTACAATTGAATAAACTCTCTTAACAAATGATATGATCATGTCAAGTGTCTTGAGAGTTTTATGATAATACTTCAATAGATAGCAAATATTTAAAGTTCAAGTGTTTATGAACACTTTGATAAATTATATAAAATAGTTTTGCTTGAATTAAAGTTTTTCAACCAACGATCTCTCTTTCCAAATAATACTTAGTTAAGTATGAAGAGAGATATACACTTCAATAAGTGTTTGGTGATGAATAACTCAATCAATGATCAATAATAAAGTAAGAGTAATGAGTTTTCTTTAAAATAGAATTCTTGATAAATATATGAAAATTTTTGTTCAATCGAGAAATTCTTTTCAATAAATGAAATAGAATGTAAAACAAAGTAAGTTCAATGATTTTCTCAATGATTTTCTCTCTTAAATGCTCTTGTAAGTTAGTAGAATTGAATGCAAGAGAGACGATTATTTATAGAGCAAATTTCGCACATACTGACTCTTGCGGTAGATCTCAATATAGCCGTTGGATTTCAAAAAGGAACAATGCGGTCGACCTGACTAAATTTGCGATCGACCTCAAAGCACCATGTGGTCGACCTCATGTGATTTGTGGTAGACCTAAAAAATCAGCATTTTAAGATTTTGATTTTTCAAGGTTTTTTGATCAAAGTTGATTTTGAGAAAGATATTTTAATAACTTTAAAATTGTTACTTGAGCTTTGTGAAGTGCATTACCAACTATTGATGCATTAACCTTACATAAGATAAATGCTCAATTCTTTGTAGGCTTCATTCCTCGATCTTCATATTATCATGCTTCATATCTTGAACATCGCATCTTGTGTTTTTGATCTTTTATCTTCAAGAGATGATTTGTACTTTAAATGCTTTGAGGATTATCATTATATGAAAGGGTTAATAGCACAAAACGTCCATACCTTTGACATGTATTGTGCAAAACGTCCCAACGTTTTGATTTTTGACGCTAAACGTTCCAACCTTTACATTTTCTTGTGGGAGACATCATTTCCGTCAAATTTAACCCCATTTCACCGTTAATTTAGAATTGAAAAGTAAATATTTAACACATTCAAGGGCATTTTCGTCAAAATCAAAACAACCAATTCATATTTGGGTAATTGGCACAAAACGTCCTTACGTTTGACACTTATTGTGGAAAAACGTCCATACGTTTATTTTTTTGACGAATAACGTCCCTACCTTTAAATTTTCTTGTTGATTAGTCCTCAAATTTTACTTTTCTTTCAATTTAAGCCTCCGTTTGGTAACCATTTTTTTTTTGTTTATAAACATGTTTATAAACAACACAATTCCCCAAATCATTTTTTAACCACACACATTTTCTCTCTCCAATTTTCAACCATTACTTTTTACCTCGAAATCATAAATAAACAAGTTTATAAATGAAACAGTGTTACCAAACGGAGGCTAGTCATTCCGTATTTGATTTAAAGGTAATTGTCTTCAAACATGTATAACTTTTGATCTACAACTCCGAATTGCACTCCGTTTTTTGCGTTGAACTCCAAATTCAACCATCTTTCTTATGATGTATCATGTGCTCATTTATTAAACATTTCGTTTTGACTTTTGTATAGTAGATATTTATTTTGTTAGGGCATCATTGATTGACGTAAATTGATTTCTGTAAATTTTATTGAAACAGTGAAATTTTAATTTTAGTGTGTGTTCGGCGGCTAGCGGAATTTATAAATTGGATTTATTTGACTTTTTTATTTTTTTAATGTAAAATGTTTGATTAAAAATTGTTATGTTTAATCTCTGTTTGAGCCATATTATAATCTCAAATCACTGTTTGAACAACACACATTCTCTCTCTTCAAGTCACTTTTTAAAAATTGGAGAAAGAAATTGTGTATTGTTCAAAAAGTTATTAGAGATTATAATATGGCTCAAACATGGGTTAAACATACAAATTTTGTTATAAGATATGAATGATGATTGTTTCATCATACAATGTTTCTGTCTGTTTTATGTTTAACAAGTATGTCCTCTTGGATCGTAAATTAGTGATTTTTTTTTTAATTTTATTTTTCGCCTACTATTCTTTTAAATTTCTAGCAAAAAATAAAATATCATAACAAGAATATTATAACTCTAGATAAAATTAAATATAATACGACCTTGACAATTGACTAAGATTAGATATGGAATTTGAGTTTGAGTTAACTCTTGAGAATTGACTAATTGGGCCGAGATTTATATATACATAACTTTTAAAAAATAAACATCAATTTCGTCGATGGTGACTAAGGAGTGCAGCGATTGCTGTGTTATAGGAGTGCAAGTAAAGTAGTGTGAATGCTTGTCTATAATTGAAAAGAAGCAAAATAAATTAGAATTAAAATTTAGATTTATGATTTAAAATTTTTGTCTAGTAGGAAATGAGATAAAATGTATGGTAAATAACATTTTTGTACATTTCACATTTGTAATTTCAGATTTGAATTTTTTTGGTGAGATGAATATCCACTAATTTGTAATATATATATATATATAAATTGAGTTTGGTTCTTGGTTCTGGAACCAGAACCAGATGGTTCTTAATTCTAAGAACAAAACCATAAATTTTTTATGTAGAACCGAACCGAACCAAAACGCTTGGTTTGGTTCTGGTTTGGTCTGGTCTGGTTCGATTATTTTGTCCACCCCTAAGTGTAATCATTTGTTGTCATGTTGTCAGCAATGTCACTAGTCAGTATCAGTCACATACTGCATACGTGATATGTTGTAATGATTATATTTTGTCTCCCCTCCTACTATAAATAAGGGACACAAATGCTATTTTGAGGGCAAGAAAAAAGAAAAACCTCTTAAAACTCTTGTTATTTGATTTCGTTGTTTCGACCTGGTTGTCAGATCAGTATTGAACTGGACGTGAATTTATGCAGCTTTGACCCCAGTTCGCTCTTATCTGTTACCTTTTCTGTTTCATTTGGTATTTATATTTTATTTCAACGTCGGTCATTAAGTTTAAAAGCTGTATACTTAACCAAATTATCCACAAATATATGGTTCAACATTAAACTACATAGATCCTATCACATTTATTTGTTGACAAAAAATGACGTCAACACCTACCATAATTAATCCCTATGGACCCGCGCTGCAATTCAAGAATATACCATATAAGGGAAGCGCTGAGGTCGTATAGTACTTGAAGTTGTAAGTCCGTGACAACCTGCTCTTGCTCTAGGAAGATCTAATTATTCACTAATTTTCTATGTGGTCTTTCCATGGTTGCTGTTATATCTTTACCTTTATTCTAAGAGCATTTGGTACTCTCTTCTTTTCAAGACGAGAATAAGTACGTGACGAATTGTTGGAATGATACAATGTCCATGAAAGAGATCTTTCAGCCACAACATTCAGTAACAGAACAAATATGGAAATCTGCATAAATGAATATTCTATGTTCAGTTTGGTTCTCCGCTTGAGAACCAAATGAGCTTTGGCAAAGCTCATTGACTTTTAAAAAAAAATATATATATTAATGTTTTGTTTGTTTAATTTTTTATCTTTTTTATCTTATAATTTGTTTGTTTATTTAATTTTTTTATTCTACTCATTTATCTTATAATTTGATCTATTTGTAATGCATTATTTTTGTCTTATATTTTGTCATAAAAAAATCTAATAGAGGTACATATATTAATTTTTTTTTTTTTGATATTCTCCCATTTGGTTTTGATTAGCCTTCGTTTGATAATCAAAATAAACTAGTTTATAAATCAGTTTATAAATTGCACAATTTTTTAAACCAATTTTTAATTAAACACATTTTCTCTCTCTAATTTTCAAATACTATTTTTTACCTCAAAATCATAGATAAACCAGTTTATAAACCAAACATTGTATCAAACAAATCTGATTTTAATTTCAAGTAAAAGTCAATAATTAATGTGTGGTTGAAAAAATGTGAATTCCATAAAATACGTGGTTAAAATTGATTGTTGACTTCTACTTGAAATTAAAATCAGAATCGAATAGGAGAATATCAAACAAAATTTACGATGTTACTTTGAATAACAAACGAAATTCAATACATGTATATCTGTTAGAATTTATTATGACAGAATAAAAGACAAAATAATGCATTACAAAAAGACCAAATTATAAGATAAATAATAAAAAAATTATTTTCAAAAAAAGTAGAATAAAAAAATTAAACAAACAAAACATTAAAACAACAAATTACATTTTATTTTGAAGTTTAAACAAACAAATTATAAGATAAAAAAAATAATAAGACAACATTTTAATAAACAAAATAAAACAAAACAAAACATTAAAAATTAAAAATTAAAAGGTTGTTGGCTGCAAAATTGCAGTTGACAACTCATTTGAAAAGTCAAATGAGCTGATTCTATGTTTTAAAATTAAAATGAGTTTCATATTTTCATGAATTTTCATTAAATTTATCCATGATTCATTTTCGAATAAGTCTATTTTTACAATCTCATATGAGATTGTGAACGTAACATTGTTGTTAATTTACATACACAAATTTATATTCTAAATTCATGAGAAATTCTTCTCTCTCAAGAGGGCCAAAATTCCGCTCTCTTCACCTTTGACATGCTCTCCAGTACAACAGACGGTGACACGTGCCCTCTCACTGTTACCCTCTTGCTCTCCAAATCAATGTTGAATGATGTTACCCCTGCAAACCCTAATATTAATTAGGCAGTTTAATTACATATCAATGTCACCATGTGTGTATCCATTAATTTCATGTACCTATGTCTTCATTTTAGATAACAACCAAACAAATGCAGACTAATACCCTAAACAACCCCAATTTATTTGGCCACGTACACGTGGTCCAATAGTGTTCACTTTGTTAAACAAGCACGGCTAAGATCTTGTTAATTACACTAGCTCTTCCTTTATGTTTAAACTTTAGTGCTCAATCTCTACATGTTCTATGTCGATACATAGAACTAGTCATCATGTTCTTGCCATCGAAGCTTTTGTTATCTTGAAAACATATTTCTTAGTTGTGCACAGGGGCGGATCCAGTCCTTGGCTAGGGTGGTCGGCCGCTCGGACTGGATCCGTCAAAAACTCTTTTTTTACCTTATAATTTTTGGTATTGAAATTTTTTTCTCATTACCCGTTCGTGTTGAATTGAATTCCTATATTTGCCCCGAGTTATGCAGCAGGTAAATATTGAGTGTCATGCGGGGCTTGGTGAGCCTCGTCTGACACCCCCCCAATGGGGGACGACAGGTGTCCAGTGGGTACCGTAAGGTGCCCACCGAGGGCATAAACTAGTTTTAGAAAATGGGGTCACGCATGGATTATGTACTCTATTCTTCCCTTCTGAATATAGTTAAGTTTAGTCGGCCAGCATATATAGAAGGAAAAAAATAATAAAAAAAAAAAACTTGATAAATTTTAAAATATATAGTTTATATGCATGGTTCAACTTAGAAAATGAATACCTTCCATTTTGGATAAATGTTTCTTCACTTTACCAGCACAGCCTTGACAATGAAGAGAGACTCTCATTACCACCACCTGTTACCAACATTATATGTAGGTAGGTGACTTTAGAAAAGGATAATCCTCAACTACAAAGCAAAGAAAAAGAGGGAAAAAAAATTAAAGAACCTGGTAGACATTGTGAGATGTTGCTATTGAAGAAACTTCTTGATGTCCTTTATCTTTTTTCAAGGTTGAAACATTTATTGATCTCCTGTGATCAGTTGCAGAGACTTTACACGGCTCCCCTAATCGAATGTAATGTGCATTGTTGATTGATTTTGCACGATCAACAATCTTCCTCGCCGACCTACTTGGCACGATCACAGACGTGTGATCTTGATTCATGCACACTGCAGTAGAAGCAGGAGATTGGCACATTAAGCCCTTCATTTTCTTTGCTGCCTTCAAGCTCTTGTTCATGGCTATGTAGTTTGTGTAGGGATGGCTTGGAATGTTTTTGAGGATGTTCTGTCTGAAATATATGGTAGTAGGCAAAGTGTATAATGCATTCAAGAGATGGAATGAATAGTGTGTACTGTGAGGTGGGTGGGGGGGTAGGGGCCAAAATTGCTGTCTTTATGAATTAGCTAACAGAAGGAGATGATTTGGCAGTGGGAGCATATAATGTAAAGTACAAATACCTAGTAGTTGATATTCCCCTACCAGCCATTCAAATTGAAATGTTTTTAAAGTTTAATTCAAATTATTGGCAAGTGGAAAGAACCTTACAATAAATTTCTCTGAGTTTGTTGACTAATCAAGATCAATGTATTAATCTTAGACATGGACTGAAAAAGGCAAAACTAATTAGTTACAAGCATAATAGGGGTGCAACAATCTCGCTTTAAGTTCATGGGTCGGATTACTCAAATGATGGTGATCGAATGATATAACCGGTTCTCTCTCTAGATACCAATTGATAAATTTGATCCTACAAGTTATATTAGCTAGAGTCATGAGTTCGAGTCACAATGGCGTTTTGTTGAGCGAGAGATTGTTGGGGGTGCAACAACACTGCTCTTAAGTCCATGGTTGGGTCACTCAAATGATAGATCCGTTAGCGCTAGTAGCTAACCCACGGATGCTGCGAAAAGACAAATACCATTCGCATTCAATTCGTTTTGCATCGGCAAGATCCATTTCTTTTCTGAGTTCGAGCCACTAGAGTTTTGTTGAGTGAGAGATTGTTGGGGGTGCAACAACACCGCTCTTAAGTCCATGGGTTGGGTCACTCAAATGATATTAGTGATCGAATACTATAAAAGGTTTAATGTGTTCTCACAGATACCATACACATGATGAGTATTGTTTTGATAGAAATCTCAAGTTGCAGTCTTGCATCATCTTATGTGTAGCAAACAAATTAAACAAGACCTTTATTTTATTTGACACTAGAATAATTCTCATCTTAATACGATTCATTTATGTTTAATTTAATAGAATTTTTGTCGAGTGCAATGGGTACGAGCAAGACAAGGAAATTATTTTTTTGTGTGAACATATATAGCCTTCGATAATAACTAATAAATATACAAATTAAGAATATGATTTCATTAGGGGTGGGAAGGACCACCTTGAAAGCAATGTGACCTTCCAATTTTAATAAAAAAGTTAGTTGGTGTAGCCCATAAAGTTTAAGTATGACAAGAAAATATCAAAAGCCCCACTCTACACCCTCTTTGATAGTGAGTCAGTATACCACATGCTACCTATTATATCTTGTAATTTCAAGTGAAACTATTGGATGAGTATTGATAATCAAGACTAGTTAATGCAATGTACAAGGGAAGATAACTGAAGATGTGGTTAAAGATGGCTTGATGGGTGGTTTCGCTAGAATAGGCAATAGTGGGATCATTATTTTACTAAATGATGCAGTAAAGGGTAGTGATATGGAAACACAAAAAGCTCAACAAACTCTTGAAATAGTCGAAGCCAATTTGAGAATCACAAATTTTACGAACATAAGCTCTTGTTTTTATATTTGTCATTCCTTACCTTAATTCTAAATCTACATCTTGACAGAAAATAAGTTGCTTGAGAATTTTTCATCGCAAATCATATTGAATAAAAACCACAAAATCCTTCCAATTCTTGTTGCGGGGTAGATAAAGATCCCATGTATTTCGGAAGCTCGTAGCATTGGTCCTGATAAACCCCAATTTAGTGCTTCTCCTCCTCCCAAAATGCATACGACCTAAACTATTTCTAAAAAAAGGGATCCCCTGTAATAAATTTTGATACTCAGCAACCCCTCGTGATTTTTTTAGTGATTTAGAATAAAACAAGTATTCAAATATAAGAGCAAATATGTCCCCCCCCCCCCCCCCCAATATCTTAGCGTTGGTATATTTTTTATTTTATTATAGGTGTTTCTTTTAATTGAATAAGGAAAAAGTTAACAAGGCACTCAAGCGACGCACAATCTCATGTCACCTAAGGTCAGTGACCTTCGAAGGCCAAGCTAGAAATAGAGGTGGCAAATGGACACAGTGACTAATATTCCCGATTTAGTCCATGGGCGGCTCGAACTTGTTTTGAGACAAACCGTCGTTACCAGCCCACGAGCTCAGAAATACAATGTTTTAGTTGATCGTCGAATAAGAACGAGCCACTATCGGTAGCTCCATGTACATTGGAACTATAACTTGATCTACTTATTCTGCAGCAAATGCATTTTAATTGCAATTATTTTTCCCAAAAGGCTCAAATGATTTTGTTTATCATTAATCCTTTCTATCGTTATATCTATGATAAACTGAGAAAAATTGATATATACCAAGAAGTATGAAGATGATGAACTAAAAAGATGAAAATACAAGCCGTAATATTCATCTGGAGTTATGAGCTATATATACAACTAACTAAGCTAGTGAGGAAAACTAAATAACTGATTATATTCTAACTACCATGAAACAAACTAACTGATAAACTGTACAAACGACTAATGGATTTTCAGTTAATCATCCTGCTTCTATTCTGTCACACTCCCCCTCAAGATGAACAAAAATGTTATGAATGTTCATCTTGTTAATCAAATGATAGAATTGTGTCGGATGCAAAGCTTTTGTAAATGCATCAGCTAGATGTTCCTCTGTCTTCAAATACTCCAATCCGATTATGCCTGATAAAACATTTTCCCTGATAAAATGACAATCTAATTCGATGTGCTTGGTTCTCTCATGAAAGACTGGGTTTTTGGCGATTTGTACATCTGAAACATTGTCACAAAAGGCTTGCTGATAGTATGCTTTCCAAACCAAAATCTCGTAACAAAGAAATTAACCAATTGATTTCACAAGTAGTTGATGCCATAGACCTATACTCAGCTTCAGCTGAACTTCTTGAAACAACAGTTTGCTTTTTGGACTTCCAACTAATCAATGATTCTCCTAAAAATATACAAAATCCTGTTAATGATCTCCTAGTCTCGTTGCATCCACCCCAGTCACTGTCCGAGTAAGCTTTAATCTGAAAGTCTGATGATGCTGAAAATAAAATGCCTTGTCCAGGTGCTTTCTTGATGTACCTTAGCACTTTGTATGCTGCTTGCAAATGAATCTCGGCAGGTCTATCCATGAATTGAGTTAAAATATGAACCGCATAACAGATGTCTGGTCTAGTAAGAGTAAGATACATCAACTTTCCCACGAGTTGTCTATATCTGGTTGCATCTTCAAGGATCTGATTTGAATGAACCAATCTATGATTTACTTCAATTGGTATATTGCTGGGCTTGGCTCCCAGTTGTCCAAACTCATCCAACATTTCCAGGGCATACTTTCTTTGACAAATAGAAATTCCAAACTTTGATCTTGCTAATTCAAGGCCAAGAAAGTATCTTAAAGTCCCCAAGTCTTTAAGTTTGAAAAATGCATTTAACTCTATCTTCAACAGCTCAATTACTGAACTGTTATTGCTGGCAATTGCTATGTCATAAAATCTGCTCCTGATGATCTGGTGAAGAGTGAATAGTCTGATCTTGACTGCTTAAATCCAAGTTGCATCAAAGAATTTGTAAATCTTACATTCCATTGCCTTGAGGCTTGTTTTAAACCATATAAGGACTTTTGAAGTTTGCAAACTAATTTTTCAGATTCTTCAAATTCGTGTTCACAGTTCTGCATCATGTTACCAGATTCAAATCCCTTCTCCCCCTTAATCTGGTAACCTGGAGGGATCTCCATATATACATCTTCCTCTAAAGTACCATTAAGGAATGCATTATTTATGTCAAGTTGAGCTAAATGCCATCCTTTAGTTGCAGCAAAAGAGAGAAAAACTCTTACCGTTGTATGCTTAACAACAGGACTAAATGTTTCTTGATAATCAAACCCTGCTCTTTGATTGAAACCTTTTGCAACAAGACTGGCTTTGTGTCTTTATAAATATCCATCCGAATGATACTTGGTTTTATAAACCCATTTGCATCCAATGGCTTTGTGTCCAATAGGTAAAGTGGTGATGGTCCAAGTCTCATTACCTTCTAAGGCATCAAGTTCAGAGTTCATGGCTTCAATCCAATGATCAAAACACTTAGCTTGCTCAAAGGTTAGAGGATCAGGAATTGAAGAAATGGATAAGACTAGTTGTTTGAAGGATGGGGATAATTTGTTGTATGAAATATGATTTTGGATTGGATGATTGGTGACACCAGAATAAAATGGAAAGGTATCTTTGTTTTGAAGTGTGGTATGATAATCTTTGAGATATGATGGAAGTTTAGATATTCTGGAGCTTTTTCTGATTGAAGGAACAAAAGAAGAGACATCAGATGATTGCATTTCAGTAGACGTGTTGCTGCAAGACTTTTGATATGTGTTTGATGTATGATGATCAAATGAATTATAAGAAGGTGAATTGAGATTTTTTGATGAGGGATGATTAAATGAAGTGGAAGAAGAAGCATCTTGATTTGTATAATCTGTGAGTGTATCAGGGATAGAAGGAAAAACAAAATTAGGGAGGGAAACTTCGGAATTGAGCTTAGCTTTTAGAAAGGGGAAAGATGTTTCATGAAACTCAACATCTCTGGAAAAGAAGACAAATTTTGAATCAATATCATACGACTTATATCCTTTGATTGTGGATGAATATCCAATGAATACACAGGACTTTGACCTGGGATCAAATTTTCTTCTATGAAGAGCAAGATTCACTGCAAAAGCTAAACATTCAAATGACCTGAGATGTGAGTACTGTGGTTTTTGTTTGTATAGAAGTTCATAAGGTGTTAAGCCATGCAGTATGTGAGTTGGGGTTCTGTTGATCAATTATACTGCAGTAAGGACTGCACCCCCCAGAATTTGACAGGTAATGAGGAATGAAATAGTAGTGATCTAGCAATGTTGATGATGTGTTGATGTTTTCTCTCAACAACACCGTTTTGCTGAGGTTTGTAAGGACAAGATGTTTGACGGATAATTCCATGAGAATTATAAAATGTTGAAAGAAAGAATTCCAAGCTATTATCTGTTCTTATGATCTGTATTTTGGATTTAAACTGTGTATGAGCAAAATTATAGAACTGAGGCAATATATGGGATACATCAGATTTTTGTTTCATAAGGTATGTCCAAACGACCTTTGAAAAATCATCAACAACGGTGATAAAGTAATGGTTTCCAGAAATTTCAGATTCAGAATAAGGACCCCAAACATCAACATGTACAAGCTGAAATAACTGTGTATTTTTATTGATATGAATTGGAAAAGGAAGCCTTTTTTGTTTGGCTCGAGGACATGTAGTACATATAGGAATTTCACGACTTATTACATCGGGAATAAAAGAAGAAATCTTATGAATAGGAAAATGACCTAACCTATCGTGCCACACACTAATGGTCACCATACAATCAGATTTACAATGAGACTGATGCAAATCACGTAGCAATTGTAGCTACGCAACCCACAAAATATTGGAATCGTCCCAAGAACGTCAAAAAATCACGATTTAGAAATTGATTCAAATTAATTGAACCAAGCAACCAACACAATCGATTGATATGTTGACCTCTTGATCACAATAAAAATAAATCTCACCCAAGATTTGAATAAACAAGAATAACTCGCAAGTTCGTATTTTATTCAATGAAGAATAAGGTTGTTAAAAACAATATAGCCTCACAATAATAATATCAAAGTTATTTAAAGTCTGTCTAATACAATGAATGGAAAAAACTATAAATAAGCAAACTAAAACCCTAGCAAAATCCTAACTGGCTCAAAATAGAGTTCTAATTAAAGTAAAATAGTTAAATAAAGAAAAGGAAACAAGATAAATAAAAATCTCGCAAATCTGATTCGCTAGCTATTTACGGCCGTGAAGAATTCAGTTACGGCCGTAAATGATTCTCTGATCCAAAATTGATATTACAGTTACGGCCGTGGCACATTTGATTACGACCGTGAATGTCTTTGCTTTGAATGGTTACGGCCGTGAAAGCTCCAATTACGGCCGTAAGCCGCTCGCTGATGAAGAGTTACGTCCGTGACTTCATTATTTATGGCCGTAAGTGTAAAGACTTGAAATTCTGCATTTTAACCCAAGACTGGATTACGGCCGTGACAAGCTGGGCATTACGGCCGTAAGGATGAATCTGGTCCTTTTTCCTTTGTTTGGCTTGAATATTTGAATTTTTCCGTCAAGCCTGCTACGATTCGTATTATCGGGGTTCTGGATCACATCATACCCTCCTTCTTTAGGATGATTCGTCCCGAATCATAACTTTGTTCGTGAATGCAACTGCTCCCCCTGGATCAAACGGAAAATCTCTGCTTCCATGCCATGAGTTCAATAAATTATGCTCCTTTGATTGGAAACATGGAAGAGATGGAGCTTGAACTCCCTTTGCCATACGTAGTGTGGTTGAAGCTTCCAAATATAATTAACCTGCAAAAAAGATTTAAACAAAATGGGGAGGGACATGTTAGCTTCATGAGGTACAAGGTATGAATCCTTGTATTCATGATAAACTACCACCAACTCCACTTCTTGAACCATGAGGCTCTTCTCTTCGCCTCTTTCCTCCTTTGCAATTTCTTGTTCAATTTTTTTATTTTCAAACTTAACCACATCTCCGACCTCCACATTTGAATCATCATGTTCATGTACTACCTCATCACTACCAAAATGTGGATCTTCCAATTCAAAGCTCAAAATTTGAACTTCTACCCCAACTTCCAATTTTTCTTCATCAAATCTTGGAGTTTGATCACCTAACTCCACCTTTTCAAGCTCAACTACTTCTTTTAAATTTTTGGCCTCAACCAACTCCTTCATGTTTTCATTCTCTACCCCGTCAACTTTCAATTCATGCATATCTTCATCAATAATTTTAACTTCTTGTTTATCCACCTCTTTATTACCCAATTCCACATCTCCTACCTTAAATGTTGGATTTTTTCAACTATTTCTACTTTCAACTCACCCTCTTTCTTCCCAACATTCATATCCTGAGGCTCTTCTTGCAACTTAACTACATTTTTACCCCTCCGTGCAATCATGTCCTCTTCTAGAAGTCTTAATTGATAATTCAATCTGGATAACGGATTAATCTTTTCCTTCATCTTCTTTTGATCTTCAAATATCTGCTCTAGTGTTAAACTAGCTAGGGTGACTGATTCTCCATCCTTCACAAATTTATACTTGTTTCTATTCTTATCATAAAATGCTTTCTTCTGATGCCTCCATGGCCTACCCCACAACATATGACAAGACTCTAGATGCACCACATCACGTAATACTTCATCACTATACCTCCCAATGGTGAAATTCTCTAAGACTTGCTTGGTCACTTTTAACTCCCCACACTCCTTTAACCATGTCATCCTATAAGGTGTAGGATGTTGTAGTAAATGCAACCCCAATTTTTCAACCATGTTGATACTAGCCAAATTAGAGATGTACTCCCTATCAATAGCCAAACTACACAGCTTATCACCCACACGACATCTAGTCATGAAAGTAGGATCGAACTCATAATTCATCCCTTTATATAGCTTTCAAAAATTTGAGAGATTCAAAATAAGATGGTCCAGATATTGACAAATATCAAGAAGGAATTTAATGTTGACTCGAAAAGGAAAACAATATCAAGAACTTTAAAGAAATTCAAGAAAGTGGTTCTTGAATTTTGATTAGAAAGGAAAGAATATTAAGAATTTTAATTTGACTTGGAAGGCAAGGAATTATCAAGAATTTAAGGAAATTCAAGAAAGTAGTTCTTGAATTGACACTTTTTTTTTTTTTTTTTGAATTTTGGATGAATTTTTGGAATAAATAAAATAAATAAATAATTTTTTTTATAAATTCGAAAATTCGAAAACGAACACGACAAAACAAATGGAACAAACGAAATTTTATTTGAATACCAAACGAAGGAAATAACGACTTTTGAATTTTTTTTGTGACACCTTTTGGATTAAAGACTCAAAAAACTCAAGAACAAGAAGAACGCAAAAAAAAAAAAAAAAAAAAAAAAAAAAAAAAAAAAAAAAACACTCAACAAGATATGGATGATTTTTATGGGACTCGATGATAAACATAAAAATCAAACTGGATAGAAAACTAGAAACAAAATAAAGATATAACCTTGATTTTTGGAGCCTAAGCTCTGATACCAGATGATGCAATCTACGTAGCAATTGTAGCTACGCAACCCACAAAATATTGGAATCGTCCCAAGAACGCCAAAGAACCACGATTTAGAGATTGATTCAAATTAATTGAACCAAGCAACCAACACAATCGATTGATATGTTGACCTCTTGATCACAATAAAAATAAATCTCACCCAAGATTTGAACAAACAAGAATAACTCGCAAGTTCGGATTTTATTCAATGAAGAATAAGGTTGTTGAAAGCAATATAGCCTCACAATAATAATATCAAAGTTTTCTAAAGTCTGTCTAATACAATGAATGGAAAATACTATAAATAAGCAAACTAAAACCCTAGCAAAATCCTAACTGACTCAAAATAGAGTTCTAATTAAAGTAAAATAGTTAAATAAAGAAAAGGAAACAAGATAATTAAAAATCTCGCAAATCTGATTCGCTAGATATTTACGGCCGTGAAGAATCCAGTTACGACCGTAAATGATTCTCTGATCCAAAATTAATATTACAGTTACGGCCGTGGCATATTTGATTACGGCCGTGAATTCTTTGCTTTGAATGGTTACGGGCGTGAAAGCTCCAATTACGACCGTAAGCCGCTCGCAAATCTGATTCGCTAGATATTTACGGCCGTGAAGAATCCAGTTACGACCGTAAATGATTCTCTGATCCAAAATTAATATTACAGTTACGGCCGTGGCATATTTGATTACGGCCGTGAATTCTTTGCTTTGAATGGTTACGGGCGTGAAAGCTCCAATTACGGCCGTGACTTCATTATTTACGGCCGTAAGTGTAAAGACTTGAAATTCTGCATTCTAACCTGAGACTGGATTACGGGCGTGACAAGCTGGGCATTACGTCCGTAAGGATGAATCTGGTCCTTTTTCCTTTGTTTGGCTTGAATATTTGAATTTTCCCGTCAAGCCTGCTACGATTCGTATTATCGGGGTTCTGGATCACATCAGAGACACTACAGAAATATCTTGCAGATTTGATGGAACCACAGACTTTGTATGAGGTTGAAAGGATTGCTGTAGATAGAAGAGTCCGCCTCTCATTTTAGGCAACCTAATCGTCGTCAATGAGGAAAGGGCCTGAATAAAACATTGATGAGACAAAAAGATGAAGCACAGTCGAGATTTGAGTATTAGCTTACTGACATTTATTAAATTGAATGTAAAGGAAGTGACAAATAGTACATTGTGCAGACTGAGATATGAGTTAAGAACTACTGTTCCAACATGGCTGACTTGAATTTTGTTTCCATTAGGAAGATAAACAAATAAATTGGAAACTGAGATGTAAGAATCAAACAAATCTAAGGAACATATTATGTGGTCAGTGGCTCCTGTATCAATGATCCAAGGAATCTCATTGGATTTTGATGTGATAAGTGTTTGGAATTTATTTATGTTTTTGTGAGAGAAAAAGGAAGGAACATCACCTGCACAATTGATTAAAGATGTAGGAGGAATTGAAGTAGTAGTATTTCCAACCGTGTTCTGATCAGAAATGAGAGTCATGAGTCTCTGAACTTGGTCCTTTGTTAGACTAAGACTTGAGATTGAACTGGATGTTGATTGATTTCTCTGAATATTATCTTGAGCAGCAGAGACTTGGTTGACATTTCTTGAATTCTGATTCAAATTCTGGTAAGGTTTTGATTTGGTGAATTTGAAGTCTGAAGGAAATCCAATGATCTTGTAGCAATGTTCTTTGAGGTGTCCCAGTTTTCCACAGTGATAGCATATCTTATCCTTATCCGGATTTTGTCCTCTTTTAACAGCCATAACAGCTCCCCCATTGAAATGTTGTGATTGAATCAGTAAATTTCTTTGATTCTCTTCGCTTAGAATCATATTATAAACTTGGTCTGGGGATGGAAAAGGCTTCATGATGATGACTTGTGATCTGATTGCCTGATAGGATTCATTCAATCCATTGAGAAATTTAAACATGAAATTTTTTTGAGCTTCTTCTGCAAACTTCTTAAAACAATCCTGATCACATTTCCCATAAGAACAATGAGGTAATGGACGAAAACTTCTCAATTCTTCCCAAATACCATTGAGTTCAGTAAAATATTCATCCACTGATTTGGTTCCTTGTGAAATGGAGTAAATTAAACTGTGCAGATGACAAATCCGTGAATCATCAGGTTGTGAAAATCTCTGATTTAATTTCTCCCAGATCTGATGTGCTTCTTGAATGTAGAAAACTCTTGATGCAATAGATGGGGATAAAGATCGCAAGAGCCACGCAACAAGAAGGTTGTTGTAACGAGTCCAAGCCAAATATAGAGGACTGGTAGAAGCAGGTTTGGTGATAGTACCATCAAGAAATCCTACTTTGTTTCGAATTGATACAGCTAAGAGAAATGACCTTTTCTAAGAAGAAAAATTCATTGATGTGAGTTTAGGAGATACCAATACGGAGCTGTGATTTTCTGAATGATGCAGGAAGTAAGGGGACGGAGGATCATCATTTGGATTTTGAGATGTTGCAGTCGCCATTGAAGAAACTTGAAAGAATTGAAAAGCTTAACAAAAAAAAAAAAAGCTCTGATACCATATGATAAACTGAGAAAAATTGATTTATACCAAGAAGTATGAAGATGATGAACTAAAAAGATGAAAATAGAAGCCGTAATATTCATCTGGAGTTATGAGCTATATATACAACTAACTAAGCTAGTGAGGAAAACTAAATAACTGATTATATTCTAACTACCATGAAACAAACTAACCGATAAACTGTACAAACGACTAATGGATTTTTAGTTAATCATCCTGCTTCTATTCTATCACAATATCTACATCTCACACGTGACAATAAAAAACAATGAATGAAATATATTCTTCAGATTATATAATATTTATTAAAAAATAAAAAATACTAATAAATAAATCATCAATCATCATGATTTTCAATCTATCTCATTATTCTTCTTAGTTTCTTATTCTTTAGACTCCAATTTCAATTTATACTTTGCAAATCTATAATTTTTAATACTCACTAATTGTTGCTTTAAGCGCCACCGTGGAAAGCTTCTTTCTTCATCGTGGATGCGACCACTGAAAGAAATCACTGGAAGGTTCCACATGACTACGGTTTGCCCGGAACCTACTGAGACCGGATCATGAGCTACTAGAGTTCGAAAAGCACGTCTTCACAACACAATGCCTAGAAGAAATCTTGATGAATGAAGTCTCACATTGGATCATCAGACAAGGCAAGGAAAGTAGAACCGCCGACCAGGGTCTTCTCTCGGGTGCTAGTTCCCAAACTGGGTTAAATCCAGGCAAACCAAAGCAAAGTAGAGTGGCTTAGCTTAGCAAGAAACAAGCTCCCCATCCTCCTATTGCTGCTGTCTCACTCGAAGTATTGTCATCATGCATTTCTTCATGGTGATCTGGTAGAAGAAGTGTACATGGATCCGCCTCCGAGATTTATGCTAAGGCTATTTTTGATTACCAACAATTTGCCGTGGAAAATTCAAATATTTTTCATCTTCCATCATTTTCCCTTGTTTGTCAGCAATTACTTGACATGGAAAATATTTTCCACTTTGAACCCATGCGCTACATTTGCATTGACTTTCAAGAAAAATTTTCCTAGACATACTTGGAAAACTTTTTTCTTCGCTTTTGATCATTTTTTTGTTGTTAATTGATTTTTTTTTAAAATTAACATTATTATTATCAAGGACAAATGTGGTAAAAAAATTTGATTCAAATAGCTAAATTTTACTTTATTACTTTATTTGCGAAACTTTTGTTGTAGTTCGAAGACCTATTTTCAGTAGGGGCCTTTAGTCTTTTGATTAGAGTAGGGTTCATGGAAAATAATGTCAATCAAATAACAAGATTTTAAAAATTTTCCAATTTTTCCACCCAGAAAAATAAACAAATCAAACACTTCCAGTTAATATTTTCTACGAAAATAATTTTTAGGAAAATTAATGTTGAAAAATATTTTCTTTCATCCCATTTTCCACCCACGCAATCAAACATACCCTAAAAATAATTTCATTGTTTTCCTTACTACTATAATTTCAAGATCTTTAGTTTTTGTTATTATAAAAGTAACTAGTTCTTCCACCCCTGCGATGCACGAGAAGCAACAACTAATTAAGTAATGATGCGATAGTAGATGAATACTACAGCAGAATAAATAACATTAGCAAGAATAATATCTCATCCTTAAATGTTCTCTTCCTCTTAATACAAATATTTGAAAAACTTCTTTGCACACAATATTTGTTGTTGAATTTGTTTAAACATTTAAAACATGTTTAACAAAATAAACTATAGCATGTAAATGTAGATAAATAATCTTAAACATAAGATTATTTAACAAAATATAAAATGTAACATGATTATTAACATATGTGGTTGTAATACATATTCGACAAACATTTTCACAAAATATTATCTTGGCACTTCGAAAACATTCTCACATAAATTATTATAAACCAGGAAAAGAAGCTTGGGTCATTTCTTCAGGTTCTCAAACGTCAAAGAAGCTCGGGATATTGAATTTTCTCAAGAAGCTCAATGGCTGAATGTTTTCAAGAGTAGATTCATCCCTCTTAGACAGGACTTGCAGCAGTGATTAAATAATTGTACCATGTTATATCTTTCTTAATAATAGACATATTTTATGAAATAATTAAGTTGGCTAGCCCCTATTTGGAAATGTTGAGTGATACTTCGTATCAAATGCACCTAGATTGAAAAACAAATATGAAAAAACAGTATCAAGATGGGTTGGATAAAACAATATAAAAGTTAAACAATTGTAACAAATATCATAATAAACAATAATAAAATCACCTCATTGAAGAAATGAATATTTTATAATTCTTTAAGAACTGAAAGTTTTAAAGCATTCTTGGGTGTAGTAATAACCACTATAAATTATAATAGTACAGAATAACCACTATAAATTATAATTCAGCACAAAATCTTCATACTCAGATTCAAAAAACTAATCATGCCATATCTCGCAAACACAAACACGTAAATCCAGGTTTTTGATAGTAGGCTAAATTATCCAATAAATAAAATTCCAAAATGCATGTGTAACCTTACCACTTATTCAATTAAACAAAAACTGTCTTCAAGAAAGAAATTAAAAAAGGAAGATAATCGTTGACCTGTGTTTTTTAGAGAGAAGCTTGTTCTCGTTGATCTTCCATTCGCCGCCTTCGGTGGCATTGTGGGCCCCTTCTTTCCATTTGTTCGGCACTATCACCCTGGATAGCTTCTTCTCGTCTATACATATATACACACATACCCTTATATAAAATACCCAAATGGACAAAACTGAGAAAATCATCAAAACTACTTGATTGTGATGATCACTGTCCTATAAATTTGTCTACACCTTATAAGCTAATCAGTGTTCTACAAAAACCCAATATTAAACATTTGTGATTATGCCGCAAGATTGACACAGTTCTTGTACCCATGGACTTCACTTGTGTAGCTGGAAATAAAGATGAAAGATGATGAACAGCGATCAAAAAGACTATTACTAATGGCATCGCAATTACAAAATTATCTAGGAAAGAAGATAGCTTGACTGAAACTTCAATACTAAGCAACTTGAAGTCAGTGTTCTACAAAAACCCAATATTAAACATTTGTGATTATGCCGCAAGATTGACACAGTTCTTGTACCCATGGACTTCACTTGTGTAGCTGGAAATAAAGATGAAAGATGATGAACATCGATCAAAAAGACTATTACTAATGGCATCACAATTACAAAATTATCTAGGAAAGAAGATAGCTTGACTGAAACTTCAATACTAAGCAACTTGAAGTACTTCTCTAAATCATACTTTAGAAAATTGAACTTCTGCATTGATTTAATTTGTCCAGAAACAAAATTTAGTTGCATTAGAAAACAATCTATTAGCTAAATTTCTACACGTTCAATTGAGTCTTTTGTATTCATGGTACAAATCACAGTTACATTTCGAATTGTTGTGTCAAATCTCTACTCTTTGTATTACTGAAGGTGCAGGTGGTGTCATTGTTCCATCTTTACCTTGTATATGAGACTTTAATTAAATAAAGCTGCCTTTGGACTGTAGTATTCCTTTGGAAAGCGGCTAGGACTCAGGGAGTTAGCTTTCATTGGATTCAATTTGTCACCTTTCTCTTGGAACTTATCCTCCACAACTTCATCATGTGAATCACCATGTTCGAACTTCCTGAGCTAGAGAACAACATTAGCAAAAAAAGCCACAAAACAAAGTCACTAATAGTAACTGTTGGTTTACCAAAACAAAAGTTATATGAAGAAAGAGTTACCCAATCACTCTACATAAAATATAGGTCTTCAATATAAAAAATTAAGCATTCATTTTATCATGAAAAGAAAGTAAAAACTTGATGCATGACAATGTGAAGATCCAAATATGATTTACTCATTTTATTGTCTTTAAAGGAAAAATGTCGTCAAAGGAAACCGATTTTACTTAAAGCACCATAAAACATTCTATAGATATCCGAATGACTTGATTTCAAGTTTATAAGATAGCTAACTCATTAAGCTATCAAACCTTATTGGTTTCATCCATTAACTCCAAGTAACCAGAGATATATGAATGTTTGAATATAAGGGCAGAAGCTGGAAATGCAGGAAGAAAATTGCTATGCACCCCTCTTCTTAAAAAATTCATGCAGACCTCTGTATAACTTTGAATTAAGTTATTCTCGCGCTAATAGTAAGACAATTCAATTAAGAGTGCCAACGTGTCTTCAAAATGTCATTTTAAAGTCTACACTATGAACAGTAATGTATGAAGATTATTATACTGCTGAATGGAACTCTGAATGAAGAACACTGTATGAATTTGATATTCGCACCACTCACTTGCGTATAGAGAAGTTCAATTGTTCCTCCATTTCCTGCTTGAAACAAAGACATAGAAAGAAAAAAGTTTCAGGCAATCATTAGTAAAGGCGTTGTTGTAAATTTACAATACTAAAATACCGTGAATGAAAAAAATACCGTATTTTTCAATACGGTATTTTCTTGAATCTTCTCAACAATGATTACTGTATTTTCCAAGTCATAATGAATTGTTATATTATTGTTATTTTTGTAAAGTACAAAGAAATTATGTGAAGCTGTAACTACTTTGACATGTGATATTGACAATGAGAAAAATGAACCATTATTACTCATTGTGTGGAGATACATATGGTTTATGGTAAGTTAACTGATTTCTACTGAAAGATGAAAAGTAGCGGGCTGCGGGCATAGCTTTAGCTATAGGCTGATCCTGCCATGGTTTAGTTAGGACATAGTAAAAATAAGCAATACACACATCACAATTGAGGCATGTCTACATCAAGAACCAAACCACTGAAAAGTTTAGCAAGTGAATCTAAATATATTTGTGCTTCAAATATTTACATGCCGTTAGAATTGTCTATGGTGAAGTTGTTGTCAACCAAATTGCTACATAATACATCAAGAAATATTTCTATGTAAATTTTAGAAAGGGAAATTTAAATCATGAAGAGATCTCAAATGAAATATCCAGCAGAACAATGCCACAAAATATAAAGAATACGCATAATCCACATACAGTTATAAATTTGGTCCGCTGACCCAAGATGGGAAGCTCCCAGATAATCCAATAATAATGTTGGACATATATTACCTTGAATGAAAAAATATGTAAATAGCAAGATCTATAACAGGAGTCTTCATAAAATTCAAGGAATTTATTTGTATCTCACTTTTTGCCAAGAAACAAAATGTAAATAGCAAGATTTATAACTTGCTTGATTCCTTCACCAGGTTTTCTTGAACCAATAAAAAAACCCACCTTAGCACATCGTAAATAAATCACAAAATTCAAATTATACGTACAAATTCAATGTCGGCAGATGACAGTGAGGGAATTGGAAATGGAAGTTTGATTTTGTGTCACTACCATTTATAGACTTTACTGGGATTTTAAAGAAAAGGAGGAAAGAAATGTTGGAAGATTATTGAGCATTGTATCTGCTAATTAAAGAAAATGAGGAAAGATAAAACCCATCTTCTTCAATCTGTAGGGTGCTGACTGAAGACCCCGACAACCTGTAAGGTGCTACTGGTTTGCATCTACATACACTATGAGAGACTGCGATGGTGAACGGTTGGTGACCCGCAGAGCAGTGGTTGCCGACTGTGAAAAATCAAAACATGAAGGCGGTGGAGTCGTGGCCTGGTGGGAAATGAAAATGCAGCTTCTTTCTGGTTCTAAGAATTTTAAATGGTAGTCTGATGTGTGTGGGCAGGATTCAGACTTCATGTCAAAAATTTTTGTCTTTTTTTTTTTTTTTAATTGGTTTTAGGCGGGATAAATGAGCGGGAGTTTTCTCCTCACTTTTCTCCTTTTATATAATAGAATAGATGTATCGTACATCACCATTCAGACACTATCTACATTACAAGAATAAGGTAATGCATTTCCGCAATTAAATCTTTCTTTTTATTGAATATTTTAAGAAAGTTGTACATGAAATAATTGTTCATGTATATAAATTATTTTAATTGATAAACTTCAAAATAAGGTAATATATTTCTCATAATCATTTTTTAATCGCATATATTTTTTCAAACCACATTTCAATTATATATTTTACTTAAAAAATATAAAAAAACTATTTAGCCTTTGTTCTTTAACGCAATCATTACAATTTATAAATCTATTTATAAACAACACAATTTTTCAAATCATTTTTAAATTTTAACTATAGACATTTTATCTCTCTATTTTTAACCAAATATTTATCTCGAAAATATAAATAAACTAATTTATAATTGTTATAGTATTAACAAACGTCATAAAGAAATTTCCTGCCGCCAAACAAGTCTTCATGAATTACATGAAACTTGTAATTGAAAATGAATATTTAAAAAGAAAAAATATATAGGCAGAAGGTGTTTATTCAATATAGATTTTGAAAGATATTTAAAGATTTTTTTTAATTGATTTCATTAAATTTTATTGACTTTTATGGATTTGTATAGATTTTCAAAAGGATAACTATATTACCACCACAAAATATATTTCTCGCACCACATTTTTAATTAATTTTTTCATTTACTTAAATACCCTAAAATAAAATTACTCAATTATCACTTTTACGTAAAAATAATTTTTTTTTTTCAAAGACATCACATCCCAGTTTTTTCTTGAGACAACATCCCAGCTAATCTTGAGACAATTTCTTGTGGTGACGATGTGACTCCCCTTTTTGTACATCTTCCCCTTTCTTCTACCCCTATCCCCATAGGCCCTACTCACCTCCAAACCAGGAAAAATGAAAAAAATTGTATGCTTGTTTCTTCTACTCCCAGTAAACTCCACCCAAAAAAAAAAAAATGCTTGCTCTCACTCAAAGAAAAAAATGGATCTGAGATTTAAAATAATAATAATAATAATAAAAATTCTTCAACAATTAATTTAAATTATATATATGAATTACTCCTATACAGTTGCACAAGTGAAAATTGAAGAAAATCAATATTTAGCAAGTTGTGATTGTGGGTTTGAGAATATTTCTTTCGAGTCAAAAGAGTCTATGTCTAAACTTCAAAAATTTGGTTGTGGCTACGTGAATCAACCAAGCGAAAATGATTTTTCTTGTACACAATGAAGCTTCTTTTGGTACAACACAAAACTGTAATTTTCTTTTTAAGTTTTTAGTTTTTTGTGAATATGGTTATAATTGTAAATTTTCGTGTGTGTAATTAATAAAAATTTATTTTATCAATAGTGTAATTATAATGTGTTGCAATAACTAAAATATGTGATGGTAATATAATTGACATTTTCAAAGACTTTTGCATACTCTAAAAGATTGGATAATTGGCATTATTTATCTAGTTTCAATTTAACACTATTTATCCAATTTAATTATTAAACGTTATTCATCCAAATTGGGCACTATTCATCCAGTTAAACACTATGCGGCGGGCAACAATGACAATATTCATCCAATTCAATTGTAATTAAATTGACACTATTCTTCCAATTTAAGCAATATTCATCTAATCTAATTGCAATTAAATACTATTTATCTCATTCAGGCACTATTCGAATTGCAATTGAATACTATTCATCCAATTATGCATTATTCGTCCAATTTAAGTACTATTTCATCCAATCCAATTGCAATTGAACACTATTCATTCAATTTATGTACTATTCCAATTGCAATTAAACATTATTCATCAAAATCAATTACAATTAAACAATATTCATTTAATTTATGAACTATTCTAATTCCAATTGCAATTAAACACTATTCATCCATTTTAGTTACTATTCATCAAATTAAACACTATATGCGTGCAACAATTGAATGTACTATTATTCATCCAATTACAATTAAACACTATTCAATCAAATAAGAAATCATTATTCGAAACTTTTCTGATAGAAAAATATTGGCAATATGCGTTCAACGCACGCACCAAAACTAGTTTTATATAAAAGATTGCATACTTTTATATAAAAGACTTTCATATACTTTCAAAGATTTTTGTAAACTTTTATTTAAAAGACTTTCATAAACTTTAAAAAACTTTTACGTACTTTTATTTTTTCAATCAAAAAACTTGTATATAAATAGATTTATTTTCCTATGACGTGAATCTTAATTGTTAATAATAATTATATGTCAAATGAATAAAGAAAAATGAAGCTTGAAAGATAAATAATTTTAGGACAGAGAGGCATTTGTAATAAAAAAAAATGGGGAAAAAAATCATATTTTATATCGATTTAAAAAAAAAAAATTGTACTATGTTCATGATCGCACTTCTTACATTAAGGGTGATGTATTTAATTTGAATTTCTCATTAGATTTTTTGAATATACAATTTTTTATAAATTTTGATTGGCTTTTAATTAAATTTTTTGAATATACAATTCTTTAAGAAAAATTCTAGAATCACTTTGCTTAATTATTACTTATTTTGATACAATTTAATTAAAGAAAACGATGAAATACAAGAAGTTGAAGAGATATGAAAATAATGATTTATTTAGTTGTAGCTTGTAGGTTTAAGGTTTCTAAAAATAACATGTAGGGGTGGGCGTGTGTTGGGTTGGGTCGGTTTTTTGCCCAACCCGAACCCAACCTACCACGGTCGGGTTGATAAAAAATCAACCAAACCCAACCCAATTACGAATTCAAACCCAACCCAACCCAACCCACCAAATTTCGGTCGGGTTGGGTCGGGTTGGTCGGTTTGGGCTTTGGCCCAATTAGTAAACTTTTTGAAAAAAAAAAAAAAACTCATGAATCTATCTTTAATTCAAATCAATTATGTACACTACAATAACCAAAAATTCAATAAACTGAATACTTGCTAATAAAATTAAAATATATTCAATCAATATTTAAATAAGTCAAGTTTCATTACAAAAAAAAAAAAAAAAACTGTATTTTTTTTGGGTTGGGTCGGGTCGGGTTATTCACCCAACCCGCAACCCGACCCAACTCGAAAATAATTTTTAAAAAAAAAACCCAACCCAACCCAATTTTCATGAAAAACCGACCCAAACCGATTGGGTTAGGTCGGTTTAGACGGGTTCGGCGAGTTGGGTCGGTTTTTGCCCAGCCCTAATAACATGAATGAAAGAAGAAAAATATAAAAGAAATAAAATTACAATTTAAAAAAAAAATTATTTTTAAATTTTTTTTTCAAAATCCTAGAGGTTAATGAGAGATACATTAAGAGATTTTGTGGTTATAATTTTTGTTAGAAGTTAGTAATAGAGGATTTCATAGAAGTCTTTAAAAGTTATTGTCGTTTTGAATAACACAAGAATTTTATAGTCCGTTCGACGGCTGTTTCTCACGTTTTTTTTGGTGTTTTTGAGGTAAAATGTGTGGTTAAAATTTGGAGAGAGAAAATATGTGTGATTAAATTTTTTTTTGAAAAATTGTGTAATTTATAAATGGTTTATAAACAATTTGCTGAACACTCCGTTAAAGACTTTTAAAAGTCTTTATATAATATATTATGACTTTTATGAACCTTTAGAAAGTCCGTTAAAATTTATATTAAATATTTTAAGATTTTTATAAAGAAAAAATCCTAGTATAAAGAATTTTGTACTTATAAGATACTCACTGTATATAAAACATATTGCCGAACACTCTCTTAAGGGCTTTTAAAAGTTTTTATATACTACATCATGATTTTTATGATCTTTTAGAAAGTCCGTTAAAATTTATATTAAGCCCTTGTTTGATTTTCTAATAATCTCAAAAAATCTACTACTTTTTTCTATAGTAATCGATCTCAACCATTCAAAAAAGTCAAGCCCACAATTTTTTAAATTTCAAATCACTTTTTTACCACACGATTTTCCAAAAAAATTTCCCAAAAAGTTAGAAAATCAAACACACATTAAAGAGAAAATCCTAGGTCCTGTTCTCTTTCCTGTTTTCAGCCCGTTTTGAGTTTTCGATTTTCGGAAATATCTAAAATGCGTTCACTTTTTCCATTTTCAGAAACTCGTTTTCCAAAAAAAAAAAAATATATATAAAGGAAACTCAAAACAACTTTATTGCGTTTTGGATGTTTTGTGTTAAAAAGTTCAAAACGCGCGTTTTGGACTTTTATTATTATTATTATTATTATTATTTGTAAATGTGAAACATTTCCTTCACTTAAAGTTCTTATGATATTTTGTTATTATATATATTTATATATATATTTAAATGTGAGACACTTCCTTCACTTGAAACTCTTAAATTATTTTGTCATGTGAGACACTTTATTTACTTGAAGCTCTTATCTTATTTTGTCATTATCGTACCGTTCGGTTGACATTTAATTTGCCAAATTAATACACCAAAAGAGAAAAAAGACAACAAATTTAATTTAAACAATTTCCCAAATCACTTTTTAACCATCCATATTTTCTCTCTCCAATTACACAATTTTCCAAACCAATTTTTAACCCCACATCTTACCTAGAAAATACAAATAAATCAACAAAATAATTTTAATTCTCCCACATAAGCCGCCGAACGATGCCTATATATAGATTCAAGTTAAGATTTTGTTGATATGATGTTGAATTTTTGTTTAACTGAAACAATATTAATGATGAATTTATTGACATAGAGAACTAACTGATTTATTGACATTAAAATTAATGTAATTCAATAAATCAATCATTTTTTACATATAAAATATCACAAAATAAATATATCAGAAAATTACAAAGTAAATGCATTTTTCAATTTTCTATTTTTTAAAACAATTTTTCAAAATTATAAAGAGAACATTTTTTCAGCAATCCCAAAACAAAATTCAAAACTTAAAATTCAAAATCGAAACATAAAGAGAACGATCCCCTCGTGTTATAGAATTTTGTACTGACAGGATACTAACTATAGCATTTAACTGTGATTTTATTGTTCACTGTTACAGACTTACAGTGATGCTAATATTGTAAGTACAGAATTTGTACATCTTGCATTTCTATTTTATGAAATCTTTAAAATCTTAATTGAATATACTCAAAATTTTAAAATCCTAAAAATATTTGAAAGTCTTTCAAAATCTGTAATGAATAAATCCCTAAAAAACTTTGTAAATAGAAAATTAATAATATCTCAAATAAAAAAAAAATTTATTGGTGACTTTTGACAGACGCAAAGATTAAAGAAGCACCTAAAAATCATTCTGAATGAAAAGTTGTTTACACACCATGACTTGTTAGTGTCCAAATTTCCTTCAATTTATCCACACAAATCTTGAATTTTACTCTCTTTTTATTTCTTCAATCAATATTTACAAAGGTAATTTTTATTACTTATTTTAGTTTTGATGTGTTTTATCTGGTGATGAATTCTTAATTTCTCTTGGACTTGTAATTTGTTGTGTGCTTCTCGAAGAGTTTAAATTTGTGCGTTTCTTGTATTTTTCCCCTGGAGAAAAGATCAGCACAAGAGAGGAAACTGATGATTTTTATATTTATTGAGCATGGCTGCAAGGTCGATTATTATTGGTAGAAAATCCTGTTTGAATTATTAAATTTTATTTTTCCGAGCAGGAGCAGAAGTTTTTTTTGCAGCTGAATTTGATTGTGTATTGAATTCAATTTGATTTACAATACTTTTCCCGATAAAAAATGATGAAATTTGAGGGCGCAGTTTTAATAGGTTTCTCTTCTCGATTTCACGTACACTGACTTTATGTAATTCCATTTTTCTTGACTTTGTAATTGCTTGGTAAATGATTTTTTTCCCCCATTGACCATCAGTTAATCAATTTATGTTAAGTGCTTTCTGAGTAGTCCTTTAATAATTCATAATTTTAATTTTGCTGTTCATCTTTAATTATTTATTTTTCAAACTATAAAGTGCTTTCAAATGAAGAGTAGGGAGTATTAATTATTTTCTTCCTCGTGAGCTGGTTTTTCTAAATATTGAAGCTGCATTAGACAATGTGCCCTTGAAACTAAAAAAATTATGAAATGCTTTTTTGGATGTGAAATTATGAATTTATGATTATATACCTTATTTTTCTTGTCAACTGTCATTATTCTCCTCATTTTTTTTTCCCTTTTCTGATCTTAAATTTATTGTTGGCTGTTCTGAATTAGCGATCAAATGGATTTAGTGTGCATAAAATAGAACAAGATTGTTATAGCGTGGATACACTTGTGTGTCTGTCTATTGTTGCAACAGCAAGAAGAAAGCCAATGGGAGCTACATTGAGTGCGAATAATCATAGGGGTAGCACGACAGAGCTCTCTGAGGTGACACAGAGTGAAGCATGTAAGAGACAAAGGGAATCCTCGAGTTTTTTGGATGAAAATATGAGATTAATTCCATGTCTTCCTGATGAGATATCACTTCAGATTCTTGCAAGACTCCCTAGAATTTCGCATTTTAATGCGAAGCTGGTCTCAAGGAGCTGGAAAGTTTCTTTGACTAGTGGAGAACTTTATAAGTTGAGGAAAGAACTTGGAACAACAGAGGAGTGGCTTTACATTCTGACTAAGATGTTTGGTGATAAACTTTCGTGGTATGCCCTTGACCCAGTCTCAAGGATATGGCAAAGGTTGCCTCCAATGCCAAAAGTTGCTGTTGACGATAGAACTAGAAAGGGCTTATCGGGCATTCATCTGTGGAATGTTGTCACTTCAAATATTAAAATTGTGGATTCTATTAGGGAATGGTTTGGAAGGAAGGATGCATTTCACAAGATTAGATGCTGTGGTTGTTCAGTTGGATCTGTCGATGGCTGCCTCTATGTCTTGGGTGGATTTTCTGGGACTGCAGCCCTGAATTATGTCTGGCGCTATGATCCAATTGTAAATTGTTGGAGTGAAGTGGCTCCTATGTCTATTGCCAGAGCATATTGTAAGACAGGTGTCTTGAACAAGAAACTTTATGTTGTTGGAGGTGTTACTCGGGGACGAGGTGGACTGAGTCCTCTTCAATCAGCTGAAGTATTTGATCCTTGCACTGGCATGTGGTCTGAAGTACCAAGCATGCCATTTTCACAAACTCAGATGCTACCGACTGCCTTCTTAGCTGAACTGCTAAAGCCTATTGCTACTGGGATGACATCATATAGGGGGAAATTATACGTTCCTCAAAGTTTATATTGCTGGCCGTTTTTTGTTGATGTTGGAGGAGAGGTATATGATCCGGAAACAAATTCATGGGTCGAAATGCCAATTGGCATGGGGGAAGGTTGGCCTGCTAAGCAGGCAGGAACCAAATTAAGTGTCACTGTTGATGGAGTCTTATATTCATTGGATCCATCTAGTTCTCTAGACAGTCCTACAATCAAAATGTATGATCATCAAGATGATTCTTGGAAAATAATTGAAGGAGATCTACCCTTTTGTACCGATTCAGAATCCCCATATCTACTTGCCGGTTTCCTTGGAAAGCTACACGTGATCGCAAAAGCTACAAATCATAGCATTGTAGTCATGCAAGCTGATAGGCAAAATCAACTTGTTTCTGCTGCATCCACCTCATCATCTTCTTCAGGTGAAACCTTGCAAGAGATTTCTCAAGATGGGACAATATCTCCTGAACATATTTGGAAAGTTATTGCTGCTAAGAGTGATGGATCTACAGAACTAGTTAGCTGTCAGGTTCTTGACTACTAGTTCTATTATGCTACAGGATCAATCTCCTTTGGTCATTTGGTATTGCCTGTTTTTGTTGGTCAGTAATAATTTTTTACTATCGTGTATGAAGTTTCGAGCATCATAAATATACCCTCTCTCGTATTTGAATATATTGATATGCTATTTGAAAGGATTCCATGCACTACCAATTATTTCATCCACCTATCGATTACTTCAGAATTTGGTTGTATCTTGACCAATATATTTTGCAAAGAAGCTGATTCACGATTCATGTAGCTTGTCATCAAAAAAGCTTCATAAAGTTGGCACCCAATTAGCTAATATAACGTCAACAACTAATGCAAGTCTGATGATATATTTTCCTTCGTCTGGTAAGTTTTCATTTATTCAATCTTTATTTTAAATGGTATCCTGAAGGGGATTGGACCTTTTAGTAATCGACAGAAAATAAGCAGTTTCTTTGTGTGAAGATCTTGGCCACATAAACTGCCGGAAAATTTGAGCAAGTCTGCCCTTAAACGCTGAAAGTATCACTTTCTACATTTATTGTGATGAGAAATTCTATTTATATAGTATATATTGGAATCCTTTGCAAGGACTTCTAGATATTTGGTAACAATCTGTGGTTAATCTTAGCAAGATTTTTGAATCAATGGCTGGAGACAATAGCGCTATTATTTCTGTTAAGCTGAGAATTTGGGGAGTTTTTATTGAATCTGAGTCCATGTTTTGTTTATGAGAGAAAACTTCTGAGCCTTTCTGAAGCTTCCAGGATATTTTCTCTGTGGCCAAAAGCAGTGACCCGGATAAACTCTCTGCCTCCAGGACCAAATCCACTTCCGGGAGCTGTGATTACGTGTGTTTTTCCCAGAATTTCGTTAAACATGTCCCAAGAATCTGACCCTGGGAAGTGTACCCAAACATAAGGGGCGTTTGTGCCTCCGTACACCCTTAATCCCAGAGAAGTAAAGGTATTCACCAGTATCTCTGCATTCTTCTTGTAATAATCAACATTGGAAAGTACAGCCTGAAAGGAATGTTGCAGGAAAACTTTTTTTAGGACTCTGAAACCTTCTCCCTATACTGTATTGAATAGTGCATTTTCTTAAATTTGCTAGTTATTGAAACATAAACAATATATCCCAGTGTTATATTGGACTCATGCTTTACTCTACTGAATTAGATAGCACTGTTAACACCTTGTTTTTATGCTATGTTGTTCTATTCAGTATTGTGTACTACAGATTATTGGTGTTCAAAACTGACCTTAAAGCCATCTGAGGATAAACAAGCCAGCCCACCAGCCTGAGCTACATTGGAAGCACCATTGAAGCAGGTACATACTATGCGATTGAAGTCGTTTATAACCGGGTATCCATTGGAATACACAAGTTCCTCAGGAACCACAGTCCAGCCCAGACGGATGCCCGTGAATCCGGCGATCTTGGAGAAGGATGAGACTTCAATTGCAACCTACAGCATTAACAAATATTTTGATTGTATTTCCATTTCTTTTGTGGGGCAAAAGCGGAAAAAAGGTGACGGGATGCAATTTACCTTTCTTGCTCCAGGAATTTCGTATATTGATCGAGGTCCATCGGTGATATAAACTGCATAGGCAGAATCATACACAATGATGGATCCATTTTGTTGTGCAAATTTCACAAGTTGCTCTAGTTGCTCCCTTGATGATGCATGGCCTGTCGGATTATTTGGAGAGCAGAAGAAAATGATATCTGTTCTTGCAGTTTTTGAGAGGTCAGGAAAGAAATTATTTCTTGGTCCACATTCCATGTATGAAATATTCTGGTACCTCCCTGATTCTTTCTCAATGTCACCAGTCTGGCCAATTATCACACTTGAATCTATATAAGCCTGTTTTAACTTGTTTCGTTAGAAGATACCAGATGAAGAAGATTTAACTGTTTTCGTGCATGTTTGATACCCAACATTTGATACAACAGTCCGTATCATTTCTACCGAAAATGCTATATCCTGTTTGAGACCCATAATTTCAAATAATATGGTTTATAATAGTAATTTTTTTGGATAATGTGTGGTTAAAGGATAAAAAATCTTTTTGGATTTATGTGCTGATTATTTTGTTGGGAGAATATGTGACTAAAAATGAGTTTTGGAAAAAAAAAAAAAAAGGGTTTTAAATAATGGGTACCAACAGATTAAATAGAAGTATTACCGGAAAGGATGGATCTTGAACAGCAATAGACACATTCGACCCGAAAAGCATCTGCAGGAAAACATAATCAGAATTCAGTTTAATCCATCGACTTCGGACTGTAGAATTGAAGAGTACACTCGAGACATATATATACCTGAAGACGACTGATATCGCATTGTGAACCGTCCGATACAAATACTTCGGAGTCTTTTATTCCCATATCTCTGTAAAATGTTTCTGCTATTGCATTTTTTAGCTCCTGCAATATGAGACTGTAAGTAATTCGTAGGGTTGAGGCTGGGATGTTTACTAATAAGTTAACGTTTTAAACTTAGCCAAACATGCTAGTTTCATGTATTTACTTATAAGTTAACTTCCTTATTGCATGCTGCTAAGTATATGCATAAATTACCTCGTTCCCTTGTTCAGCTCCATAACCTTTATAACCTTGAGGTGTTGCAAGGTTCTTTGCATACTGCAATTTACAATGTTAGCAAAACACTTGAAATTTGTTCGATCTTAATCTTTTTGATTCAATGAATGTTGCCTTGCAACACAAGGAAACAAATCGAAGAACGCGTATTTCATAATCCCTGTCTGTATATTACCTTGTTTTGAGTCTATATTGAAAATTGAAAAAAACTTATGGATGACAACGGGACGGGGAATATCCGAACCTAAAGGCGGAGAATCCTCGATAAATACGGGGATGGAGATGAAAAAATATCCCCGAATTAGGGACGGGGATGACCGTCTTATCCCCGCCCCGGCCCCAATCCCCGTTCTCAATTAATAATTTTCATTAAAATTTAAATGTTCAAAAGATGTGTAAAGATTATTAGATTTAAAAAATCATAGGATTGCTCCTACATATTTTCTTATATTGTCTGTATAAAATTATTTTAGGACTTAAAAAAAAAAATAATAACAAATGAGGATGTAAACGAAAATATGCACATTTCCGTCCAGTCCCGTCCGGTTCCGTCCCATCCCATCGCTGATTAAATGGGGACGGGGTGGGGATGACAATTGTAAATCTTTAAAAAGAAAGGGACGGAAAAAGGCATTCCCGTTTCATACTCGTCCGGTTGATATTTTTAAAAAAAATTATATTTGACTACTCCAAGAAGAGCTCTTGTTCAAGGGGAAAATAAAAAGTACATTTGAGCATGACATGACAGGAAAAGGTTGGTGAACTTCAAAACCAAAAGCAGGTAGCCCTGTCCAAAAGGAAATCGTTCTCTTTTTATTTCGATTTTGAATTTTATTTTAAATTTTAGTTGTTTGTTATGAGATTGTTGAAAATATGTTTTCTTTATAATTTTAGAAAACTGTTTTCAAAAATAGAAAATTAAAAAATGCGTTTACTTTGTAATTTTTTAATATTTTATATGTAAAAAATGGTTGATTTATTGAATTACATTAATTTTAATGTCAATAAATCAATTAGTTCTCTATGTCAATAAATTCATCATTAATATTGTTTCAACTAAACAAAAATTCAACCTCATACCAACAAAATCTTAACATGGATTTATAGATAATGGCAAAATAACATAAGAACTTCAAGTGAAGGAAGTGTCTCACATTTACAAAAAAATAAAAAAATAAAAAAATCTTAACATAGATATATATATATATATAATGACAAAATAATATAAGAATTTCAAGTGAAAGAAGTGTCTCACATTTACCAAAAAAAAAAATCTTAATATGGATCTATATATAATGACAAAATAATATAAGAATTTCAAGTAAAGGAAGTGTCTCACATTAACAAAAAAAATAAAAAATAAATCCAAAACGCGCGTTTTGAACTTTTTAATACAAAATATCCAAAACGCAATAAACTCGCTTTGAGTTTTCTTTGTAATTTTTTTTTTTTTTTTGTGTTTTGAAAAACGAATTTCTGAAAATGGATAAAGTGAACGCGTTTTTGATATTTCAAAAAATCGAAAACCCAAAACGAGCTGAAAATAACAAAAAGAACAAGGCCGAAACTATTTCACTTCAACACGTTAAATTTTTAAACATTGGGATGGTAGCTGAGACAAAATTAGGGCTATTTTGCTGAGGTCAGTGGCGAATGCAGACGATTTGTAATAGTGGAACACAAAGATTTATATGTATTTTTCGAAACGGATTTTATGGGAGATTATTTTATTGAATTAGGAAGAGACTGAAAATGAAGAAGTACTTGGAAATTTAATACAATTGTTCCCTATGTTTAAAACATTTATCCATAATTGAAACAAACAAACAAATAAACAATTGTAAATAAATATTCAACAAACATCCTTTCATAAATTGCAATGCAAATACACATATTGAAAATCATAATAGTAGACAAATATTTAACAAATAGTATACTTTAAAAAAAAAAAAAAAACATTGGTCACACATGAGTCTGTCTATTTGTACATCGGAAATGTTCTTAATCTATCGACTGAAAGACCCTTTTTGAAACAATTTTTTTTTTTTTTAAAGACAATTTTATTGGGGCACGTTTCCCAAAAGGCCCCAGTTTGGTTTATCCTTTACTTTCTTGTAGGGGTGTTTTTCGAACGGAACGGATGGAAAATAGGTATTCCAAGTTCCGTTCAAAAAAATTTCGGAATCTAAATATTGTTCCAAATTTCTTTCCAAAATTTTCGGAATACACAAACTTCATTTCAAACTGAAATTTTGAAATTTCAGAAAATTTAGAAACTTTTCAATATTTAATATTTTATCAAGATTTATAATAATTTTAAGTATATGAAAAAAGAAATTCAAAGAATTGAATGCCTAAAACTAAATGAGTTCAAAATCTCTTCTAGTCAAACACTATATCTAAAGTTATAAATCACAAAAAATAAAAAAATAACAACATAATATCTATAAATAGATTTAACATAAGTTTTTCTTCGTGATCCAATAAAATAAAAGTTAACAACGATAACAATGCTAAAATTTTTGCTTCAAAAATTTATTTTCCAGTAAACAAATAGTGCCACGTACCAAAGTTCAAACGTGATGATCACACAAACAGTGAATAAGTAACGCAAACTTTGTGATACCACAACTGATAACACATTTTGAACTTTTGATTTAATCTGAAACTTTTTTATTATATTTGATGTGTAAAATATTTTTTCGTCACACCAATTTTCTTAACATAAATCCTTATATGCTAAAATTGAAGTATTATTCTCTCTATTTTTTAATTAAGTGAATGTGTTACCCGTTAGTTAGCCTCTGTTTGGTAACTAATTTTTTTTTTTTTTTTTTGTTTATAAACAACACAATTTCTCAAATCATTTTTTAACCACACACATTTTCTCTCTCCAATTTTCAACCATTACTTTTTATCTCAAAATCATAAATAAACAAGTTTATAAATCAAAAAGTATTACCAAACGGAGGCTTATATGTTAAATCTCATGTTAATAATATTTTAATATAATTAATTGTTAAATAAATTAATAAAAAATCTGAATTTGGATATGAATTTCGGAATTTTTGAAAATTTGAAACTCATTCCAATTCCAATCCAATTTTTTCGGAAAGTTTCGAAATTCAGAAGTTTTGAATTTCGGACCAATCGGAATCGAATTTTCCAATTCAACTTATAACCCTAATTTCTTGTAGAAGAGCTTTCAAAAAAAGTTATTTTAAAATTTTTTTCTCCAAAAGCCCTTTTAATCATACAAAATGCTTTCAGGAAATTATTCAAATTGGTTCTAAAAAAGTTTCTAAGACTTTGTTTTTTAACATTGTTGCATGTTATAAATTGGTATAGTCTGAGAATCAACTTTTGGATCACTTTGGGATGACTTTTTTGCGAAGTCAAAAATAATTTTTCATATTGAAAGGCTACTTTCGACTCGTTTGGTAAAAAGATTAAAAAATACTTTCACCAACTAAAATAATTTTTAGAGAAAACTGGTCAGCATGACTTCATTCGAAAGTACTTTCAGAATAAGAAGTGCTTTTAAAAATTACTTTAGCTCTTTTAGAAATCTCTTCTGAAAGAATGAAATTTAAAGCAAAAGCTGTGTTAAACCGTGTCATTTGTCTTTGCAAAAATTTTGTGAAATGGACCCATAATCCATAGATGGAACTTACATTAGCCATGGTCAAGGCTACGGTATCTGGTATCGGTTCCGTGGTATCACCAATCCCGAGGCTTATGACTTTAGCATTTGGATACTTCTTAACGTGTCGAAGCTCACGAACAGCGATCTGTAATGCAGTAAGCTTTAGAATTCAAAGGTTGGCTGTTGAAAAATTTACAGATCGTCTCGAAGAATACCTCAGGAAACAAATAGTTGTATTGCAGCTTCTCCAAATTTGCATTGCGCTCAACTTTTGTACAGTAAGAAACTGCATCCATTAATCACATAAAATTTCTCAAAAACTATAAATTGTGTCTAAATGCAAATAACAAAAGTGCACGACATCGTACCTAAACCCTTTTCTTCTACTGCCATTCTGCAACAAAACCAGTAATTAAACAGTAAAATCAAATTCATCTCTGTGTGTGTGTGTATATATATATATATTGAGCATGAATAAAAATGAACTCGAAAAGTTACCTAGCTATAGGCTGCAACATGGTTTTGCAAGGAGTGAAACTCAAAGTTGAAAAGGTTTGCATTTTTTCTTATGATAAATTTATCCACTTATTCTCTCAAATAGCAATGAGCATAATGTATAAGGTGGCACATTTTTATACTCGTTACACAGTTATTAAGGGGGTACTTAGGTCATTTCATAATTCATTTAATTAAAGAAAATGTAAATTGGAAAACAAAGTTTTTCAACCTATCCTACCTAATTTCCTAAAAAATGAAATTAATACAAAATAAATTAAATAATAGTTGACACATGCATACTTGGGGACTCATTTTCTTATTTTTTTCTAATGAAAAATGTTTATTTCATTAATTAATAGATATTTGCAATGTAGCAGGTTTGTCTTTGCTAATTATATAAATACATACTCCAAATTAATTCGAAAACTAGGGAATTTTTTGTCAATGGTTTCATGCTTCATTTTCATACTCGAGTTATTTATGTAACTATGTCTTATACAAAAACCTATAAAAATTTAAAAATAATTCCATACAAATTACTTTAAGTTAAGTTTGACAATTTTCATAATTCCATACAAAATAATTTCAAATAAGTTTCTTACACAATTATTAATAAGTATGCATAGATTTTGGAAAATCTAAGAAAATATACTAATATAAAAAAAAAAACCTTTAATTATTTAATTTCCTTTAAACTTCATACGAGCTTACCAAAAAATATACGTGGAGAGTTCGCCACCTAACTCTAAACTTGATTAAATCATGATATCAATTTCCACAATACAATAAAAATAACGATTTTCATTATACATTTTTTTTTTCTCATCTTACTTTCCAAGAAACTTCAATGTTGATATTTTCTATAACTGGTTATGTGTTACAAGTATATGAAACTTTCATTGGGACCTCTCTTTTAGAAAAATTATGGAAGAAAGAGCTGAGAAAATGAAAGGACGAACATAACTAAACGACAAGCTTTGCCTAAAGTCGACTTGACCTTAAGAAATAGAATATGCAGAGCCACAAATATTCATTCCCCCACAACAAAATCTGCAATTAAATATGCATATACATTGCCCCCCAGGAATGGTGTAGCTAGCTGTAAAGTAGGAGGTTGAAACTAAAAGATCGAAGGTTTGTATCTTGATTCTTTGAAGGTAGCATTTAAATATTGGAAGACAGGTGCTTACATAGAGACGAAGTCATGGAACACACTATCACTTTTTCGGGGGTCTCTTCCACACAACGTAAATGAGGTTTATGGGGAGGAGAATTATTGCTTGAATATTTACTTCAAGCGTGCATAAAATGTATCTGTATTCGGGCGAAATTTGGACACCTGAGTCATCAAAAAAATAAATATGCATAGTTGACTTTTGTTTCCTCAAAGTCTAAATGATGTGCTGAAAATAAAATTATAAAAATGGGCAGACAAGTAGCTTCTGCTGATATAAAATGCATTGACTAAAAATATGATCTTGTGAGGACAAATTTCTCTTTTTTTGACCAAGACATAAATATATATACAAAGACCATTTTGAAATTAAAGAATTCACACACAAGTATATAGTCAATATATATTAATGTGAAATACAGAAACATAGTTCAAATTGTTTGAACATTATAGCAGAAATTCTATTCAAAGACACTAGTCATTTTAGACTGGATTGAGTCCATTGTTTTACTTCTCGAACCGTTGAATTTTGACAGCAGGGAGTGCATGATTTTTCTTAGATAAAAATGCAGTAAAATATGATAAAACTGTAGGAAAATGGGAACTTTTAAGTCAAAGCAATTCATACATAATTATATAATTTTTGCCTTTTGAAAAGCCACAAGGGCGTGCATGGAAATTCAAGATGATTGATTCTGGTGAGTGGTGACAGATTTTTCATATTTTTCTAGGTTGTCTTGTTTCCACTTAGGTCCAAGGATTTTTTTTCTTCCCTTTTTTACTCATTTCTTGGAAATTCATTAGTTTTCATGTCTTTCCACAATAAGGATTAGGCATTGTCGGATCAACTTTGTTGGGTGACTGTTTAAAGAAAATTTAAAATTAATTAGTTAGGCTCTTTTTATTAGAAGTTTTGTGTTTAAAAATATTTTTTTTTACTCAATTCGTCTCATTTATATAGATTGTATTTCTCTTTTCTTTTGTCCTATTTATATAGACTTGTTTCTTTATTGAAAAATATTTATTTTTGTTTGTTTACTAATGTACCAAATTTATTACTTTCAATAATAATAGTAGTTTTTATACTTAAATAAGAGTAATTTGAGAATTTTCTTTACAAAAATTACATTTTCAATAACATTAAACATGTTTTCTTAATATGTGTGAAAAATCAAACAAGCTTATATAATGAGACGGAGGGAGTATGTTTTTTAGGTAAAATATGAGGTTAAAAAATGAAGATCAGAGAAAATATATTTGATTAAAAAGTAATTTAAAAAATTGTATTAAACAATATGCTAGGTTCTCAAGGTAAAAAGTGTGGTTAAAGTTGGAGAAAGAAAACGTGTGTGATTAAAAATTGATTTGGAATTCTCGGGAAATTAAGGGCAGGCATGCACGACAAAATATAATGCCGTGGAAGTCATCAAACCATACAAAGAAAATTTTGCTACGTCCTAAATTTTGAAAGACGGTGTTTATTACGTATAGATATAATAATTCATAAATTTTATTTCATCTAATTATTTGCCGAAATGTCGACCAAATGTAGTGGCAATATCCCGGGAAATTTTTTTGATGGATTTTTTGGATTAAGAACAAATTAAATTAAGTTGTGGAAATTTTGGGGAACACTCTAGTAGTTTAGACTTTTCAAATCATTTAGCAAGACGATACGAAACTTGATTTTCCAGGAAACAGGCCAGAAAGTTTGGCACAATTGTCAAGGACATATATTCACAGTTAGTCTTATAGAGCACGTGGATTTTACATCAATTTATTTTTCATAGTTTACTACTAGTTTTAGTAAAATTAAACAAGAATGTTTGATGTATTTCCCTTAGTCACAATGATAGGTATGAGTAATTTTTTTAGTACTTAAATGTACGATTTTGTTTACAAAACATAAAAACTTGTTGAGACTGATCTACGATGAATGAACTAGGAAGCTTTCCAATTTTTTCTAAGAAGACTTTGAGAGTACTAGAAAAATGAAAAGACAAAATCGAGGTGCAGTGAAAACCACTTTCATGGAAAATCTATCAGCACAACATTCAAATTAATTTAAGCGAAAAGAATAAAATATTTCATTATTGTTGACAACTTCGCATTATCAATGTGACAATCCCGAAATCTTACTTATGTGTTCGGCAATAGTGTTATAAGAAACACAATTTTCAATACTATTTTTTAATTACACATATTTTTCGAAATCATTTTTCAACCAGAAATTTTACCTCGAAAATACCAAAAGTAAAAATAACGACGACTACATAACAGTCGAACACAGTTGTACAAGGGAATTCAATATCTTGTTATGTAAAACACGTCAAATAGCAATTTATTTATTTATTTATTTTTAAAATCCAATTTCAAGCTTGTTTGTGATGATATTTCTTATCAAAAAAATTAAGAAAACAGTGTAAATATCTTTGAGCCATTATCTATACTCTGGTTTTGATATTACTTGTAACAAATAAGTGAGTCATGAAAGGAAGTTACATACTAAGCCCTTGCCGTACTTTTTGAAAAAAAGAGTTTTGAATTGTAGTTTTAAAAAATCGTATAGTTAAAAACTGGTTTGAAAAGTAAAAAATTGTGGGTTTGACTTTTTTGGATGTTTGAGATTAATTACTGTAGAAAAAAATACTCCTCCATCCCAATTATATAAATTGTCTTTCCTTTTTTCTTTTGCCCCAATATTATAGACTTGTTTCTTTATTGAGAAGTATTTGTATTTATTTGTTTACTAATGTATCCCTATTTATTACTTCTAATATAATAGTTTTGATATTAAATAAAGGTAAGTTGGAAATTTTACTTACAAAAATTACTTTTTTAATGACATTAAATATGTTTTCTTAATCTGTGTGAAAAGTCAAATAAGTTTATATAATTGGGACGGAGGAAATAGTATTTTCTTTATGAAAACTTATGGTTGGCATACAAGGGCTAAAGTTGAAGGGATAATTTGTCGTTGCAATTACATCAATGGTCACTAAAGGAATGAGTTTAAAGCTAGAAATCCAAGTAAAAAAATACATTAAATCCGAATTTACAACATGTTAATTCGCAAAAACATACGATCAAATTACAACCCGACCAGAGTCGAAGATACGGGGCCTGCCTGGCCCAGTTGATTTTGTAAGGATTTTTTTTTTTTTAAATGAATTTTTCAGTATTAAAGAAAATAATAAAAAAAATAAAATTAGTCCCTTCGGCTGGCTCCACCCTTGAACCCGACTTAACCATTTTATAGAGACTGAGGGGCTGTTAAGATTTTGAGGGAACATTTTAAAAAGTCAACCTTATTAAAATGATTAGTATAATTTTTTATAAATTGATTTATATTTTCATTTTTATTCAATGTGAAATTTTATCTCTTAACATGTCCCTCAAGATGATAGCTCATTTGAGCGGACTAATCTTAAAATATGCATGCTCATTTTTTAAATCTTAATCGGATCCAATTGCTCGTTAGAGCTTAATGAACTCTAATACCATATTAAGATTTGAGACTCTTTCTAAAAATGTCAACTTTTTAAAAAAGAGTAGTCCAAAGCCTTATAAATTGATTTATGTTTTCATCCTTTAACATGCACATCAAGAAGGTAATTCGTTTGAGCAGATCAATTTTGAAATTCGTGTACTCATTTTCTAGTTTTAATCGGATCTATTTGCTCGTTAGAGCTTAATGGCTCTAATACCATGTTAAGATTTAGGGATCTATTTGTTTGATATTGTTTAAAAATGATTTTTTTAAATGAATAGAGATTTTTATGAGAATGGATAACTGAGATTTGATTGAAAAATCAAATATTGTGAGCTTGATTTTTAATAGATAGTTGAGATTGAACATTGTAGAATTCTTTTTTAAAGAAAATCAAACAAGAGCTTCAACCTTATTAAGATGAGTAATCCAAATTCTTATAAATTAATCTATGTTTTAATCTTTATACGTGTAATTCGTTTGAGCAGATCAATTTTGAAATTCGTGTACTCATTTTCTAGTTTTAATCGGATCTATTTGCTCGTTAGAGCTTAATGGCTCTAATACCATGTTAAGATTTAGGGATCTATTTGTTTGATATTGTTTAAAAATGATTTTTTTAAATGAATAGAGATTTTTATGAGGATGGATAACTGAGATTTGATTGAAAAATCAAATATTGTGAACTTGATTTTTAATAGATAGTTGAGATTGAACATTGTAGAATTCTTTTTTAAAGAAAATCAAACAAGAGCTTAAAGGATCAACCTTATTAAGAGGAGTAATCCAAATTCTTATAAATTAATCTATGTTTTAATCTTTATACGTGTAATTTTATCTTTTAACAGAGACTAGGTATGTTGCTAATTTATTTTCTTTTTCTTAAGTACCAGGACGACAAATCATGTTATTCCTTATCTAAAATATAACATATATTCCAAAATCATTCAAAACAAAAGTGTGATTATCAAGTGTCCTTTACAGGTCTTGACTTCATAAACAAATCATAGTATCTCTTATCTAAAATATAACATGAATTCCAAAATCATTTAAAACAAAAGTGTGATTATCAAGTGTCCTTTACAGGTCTTGACTTCATAAACTCTAGGTCAGTTTGATTGAAGCAACTCTATGGAAAATGAGAATTTCATTTACCACCCATTTTCCACATTTAGTAGCTTTTTTCCTTGAAAACAAGGAATTTTTTTTCCTTATGTTTGGTTGTGAATTTATTCTCACATTTACTACATGTTGAAATATCAGTTCTACTTTTCATTAGACACACCCAAATTTAATGTTTACAATCAACCGGACCCTTAAAGTAAAAGAATCTTTGGCAAAGTTCCATAACACATTAGATGATAGATATCTTTTAAGTTCGTGAAATGATCAATCAGACCTCAGATATAATTCATATTACATCGATCTTTTGTTAACATTCGCGGTATGCTCTTTTTGGAAACTTTTGTTAATAAATCTTATTTATAAATAACTAAGTTGCATAATTTCTTTGAAACTTTTTTTTTTTTTTTTTTTAAAAGTCAATAATTTGGACTAGTCAAAGATCCCTATCCACTATTTTTGACATAGCAAAAAAATAAAAAAAATATATGCACATAATAAGTACTCACTCAATCCTGTAAAGATAGGTTTGCTCATATTTTCACATAGATTAAGAAAATGTCAATTAATGTAGTTTGAAATATAATTTTTTCTTACATTTTACTAATATGTTCATACATTAAATAACGTAATAAATATGATTATTTTATACTTGTTAATTACAATGAATATTAAATAAGAGTATATTAGAAAACTTAAAAATATGTTGACTTTCAATGATCTATAATTTGGAATGGACAAATAAAGAATACAAGTCTATCTTCACGGGACAGTGAGAGTACTATTATAGATTCATCTATTTGCATGCTAAATAATATACTCATATTGCTCATTAGTTACAAAAATCATGGAAGTATTTTATCTTAAAGCGTGTATGGCATGGAGAATTAAACACTTTTACATTTATAATTTCTCGACTCGTTCTTGTACATTAGCACATAAATACATGAACTATAATTTGTTTATAAACTCAAAGATAAAATTTTGAATATTTCTCAACTGATTCAATAATTAAAATTACTTCATCCAACTGGATTATATAGACACAAAGAAAATACATGGAAAATATATACACTTTAGACATGGCAATCTAGACGATATTTAAATATTGTGTAAAATACACAGCCTTAATATTCCTCATCTTTCTTCCAACTATTTATGCAGAGAATCAATTGTGGATTTAATAGCTTGCAAATCTTGAGGTGAGGGTCAGCTGCCAGCTGAAGGTAGAAAATTGAAGCCCAAGGTAAGTTGTCTTTTGAGAATAAATTTTTATTAGTTGTCGACTATTTAATCATTTGGTCCCAACTCTTTCACTGTTTGTTCATTGTAGTTTTCTTCCTTAATTTTATCTCCCCCGATTAAGACGGAGAATCTAGGCATTACTCCGATCTTGTCTCTAAGAAACACGAACCTTGAAAATTACAGTGCCTTTGTCAATAGATTAGTTGTCTCATCTGATGAAGGAACATAATTCACAATCAATTTCTTGTTTAACACTTTGTCTCTAACAAAGTGTATATCGAGCTCTATATTCTTGGTTCTCGCGTGGTATATTGGGTTTGAGGCTAATGTTGTAGCACTTAGATTTTCACACCATATTGTAGGAGGTTCTGTCTGTACAATTTTCAACTCATTCAAAAGGGATTGAACCCAATAAATTTTGACAGTGACATGAGCTAGAGCTCTATTTTCTTCCTCTATGCTTGATCTTACAACTACACCTTGTTTCTTAGAGCTCCGTGAGATTAGATTTCCTCCTAAGTAAACACAGTATCCAACCATTGGCCTTCTACAGTCTGGACATGACGCCCAATCCGCATCACAAAGTCCATTCAAGCTTAGCTCTTTATTGTTCCGTATAATGATTCCATAATTTGTTGTTCCTTTCAAGTATCTGCATACTCTCTTCACTGATCTGTGTGAATTAGTAGGATCTGGTAGATATTGGCTCAATCTGTTTATACTAAAGCCGAGGTCTGGTCTGGTATGTGCCAAGTACCGCAGGGCTCCAATACAACTCCTATACAATGTTGGATTAGTCAATTTGGTTCCTTTAGTTTTTGAAATTAGTTTCCTAGCTGACATTGGTGTAGAGATTATCTTCAAGGAGTCAAAACCAAATCGTTTGATTGGATCGAGTGCATACCTTTTTGACTTTTGAATAATCCTTGTTCATTTCTTATCACTTCCAATCCTATAAACCTTTTTAGCTGTTCCATGTCCTTCAATGCAAACTTGGCATTTAGTCTGTCAATAGAACTTTGCAATTTTCATATATCACTTCCAGTAATTATTATATCATCTACATAAATCAATGTGTAAATGATATATTTCTGATCTTGTTGGAAGAATAAAGAATTATCTGCTTTAGATTGAGAGAACTTCCATTCTAACAAAGTACTTTTCAACATGTCATTCCAGGCTCTTGGTGCCTGACTGAGACCATATAGTTCTTTATTTAGTTTATAGATGTAGTTAGGTTTCCCTTCATCCAAAAAGCCTTTCGGTTGATACATGAAAACATCCTCCTCAAGTACACCATTCAGAAATGCATTGTTGAAATTACATTGCCTGATGTCCCATCCATTGTACACTGCCAAATTTATAAAAACCTTTAGCATAGATGGCTTAACCACTGGATCGAATGTCTCTGTGAAGTCCACTCCTGGAGTTTGCAAAAAACCTTTGGCAACTAATCTCGCTTTGTGTCTTTCAACTTCTCTTTTTTCATTATACTTAATCTTGAATACCCACTAGCAATCAATTATTTTAGTAACCCTGTTTGATGGAACAAGCACCCAAGTTTTGTTTCTTTGTAGAGCCTTAAATTCATCTGACATTTCCTTTCTCCAACACCTATTTCTCAGTGCCTCGTCCATAGTCTTAGGTTTTGAATTCTAATCTACAAAACTTTAGGCTTGAAGATTCTATCTTTAGCTCTTGTAACCATAGGATGACCTACTGCTTGTGTTGATTCTTCATTACCAACTTCAACATGACTTGTGTCCAAAATTATCTCCTCATCATCAAACCTCTGATTTTCACAAGATCTAGCTTCAGTTATTTGTTCTGGACTGCTACTGAAGGGTACTGGCTGTTGAGATGAGTGTGAATGAGTTTTACCAAATTGTTGAGGTGAGGGTAGGGATAGCAAAAAAACTCAGAGGACCCGAAACACCCAGCCCAGACATTGACCCGCCTCATCGAGTTCACGGGGCATGTTAGAGACATTATATATATATATATATATATATATATATATATATATATATATATATATATATATATATATTGAAAAATAAATTAACGAGGTATGAGTATACACAACCACTACACCATTATGTTGTTTGTTGATTTCTTTTTCCTTCAAATATATACATATTATCTTTAAAGTTCAAATTTAAAAAATCTAACTAGTTCGACACATAAAATTTCAATATCAATTTCGCAAAAATAAAATAAAATAATAATAATCATAATCGGGTCATTGGCTGGGGGTGGGACCAGTCGGGTCGCGGGGCGTGGTGACCAACCCTGCCTCGAACCTGCCCCATTATCGTTGCTAGGTAAGGGTATGATGAAGTCATTGTTTGAGTGATCTTCTGTTCTGTTTTGAGATGATATTTCTGGATAGATTTGAGTGTTTGTTGTTGATGATGAAGTAGTCTCGAAATTATATGGTAAAGAGAAGGAGATTATGGTAAAATTTGAGGGATTATTTTTCATGTCTAGGAAATCAGTTTTGAAAGGAAATTCATCTTCTTTAAATATCACATGCCTAAATATAAAAACCCTACCAGTGGGTCTTAAGGCACTTGTATCCTTTGTGTGCTCAACTAAAACCTAAGTTAACACATTTGTTAGAGTGAAATGAGAATTTATGTCTATTATAGGGTCTAAGGTAGGGGAAACATGAGCACCCAAGGACCCTGGGTTGATCATAATTTACTGGTTTTAGGTTTCAAAAGGTGATTTCAAATTTAAAATTGGTATAGGGATTCTGTTTATTAGGTAGTTGGATGTTTGAAAAGCGTCTACCCAGTAATGAAGTGGTAAGTGTGATTGTGCTAATAAAGATAAATCCGTTTCTTTCAAATGTCTATCCTTCCTTTCAGCTCGACCATTTTGAGCTAAAGTGTGTAGACAATAAAATATTACCTCAATTCCATTCTCTTTAGCGATTTTTTCCAAAAGTTCTATACCCCCCCCCCCCCCCAAAAAAAAAAAAAAGCACTCTACAATGTTTTGATTTTCCTCTCAAATTTAGTTTCTACAAGTTGTTTAAACTGTAAAAATATTTGTAGTGATTTGGATTTTGTTTTCATTGGGTATATCAAGAAGAACCTACTAAAATCATCTAAGAATAATGTTAACTTAATTAAGTTGGAATTTACTATTTTTCTACATGATTGTAATTTAAGAAAATTTAATTTAATTACTAAATACGTGCATTTAGTAATTTATTAAGTTTAATTAAATTACTTGATTATTTCTTGGACTTGATTTTATATTTATCTCCTATATGTTTGTGATAATGATTTAATATTTGGAACTAATGTTTGTCATTTATTATTCTTGATAAGTATCTTGATATTATTTTAGCCTTGCTAAAATATTCCTATTGGCCGAAAATTATGGTCTTTATTTCTTGGTGTCCAAGTTTGTGTATATCACTTGGTTGGTAAGTGATTCACTTATGGTAAGATTCTTTTATTTCATAATTATCTTTGATTATCTTACATTATCTTTATTTAACTTGTAATTATCTTTAATTTATTACAAGAAATAGAGATATTGCACAACTAGGATTCTTAATGGTCAAGCAATTCAGTTGTGCCTATATAAAGGAAGACAGTGACGTGTTCTTTCTTAAGTCACAGAAGTTGAAAAATTCGTGTGGTGTAGAAAACGTACTCGTCTTTCTCATATTTGTGACTTCACCAATTGCATAAACATCTAAAAGACATCGAGCTTATTCATTCATGTAAAAACCAATCCTCAAATTACAAATATAAGAGGCTCTCCGGGAAGAGTTTTTCAATCACTACGAAAAGAAAAGACTTTCAGCCAAAAGATCAAACGGGAGATTTGCATCGAGATCGAAAAGGATTTCGAATTTGCTGAAGACTGTTGCAGTGTCAAGGGAAGCTACTGAACAGTGGTTGGACGCCAGCTCATAATACACGTCATAGAAGAATCATGGAGTGATTCATTTATTCATGGGTGTTTGATAAGTTTATGAGTAAATTTATCCTGTAGCTTATTGAACTGTGTAACAATTTTCTTGAATAGTGATTGATTTTTGTCCGCAGAGTGCGGGCACATGGGTTTTCCCTGAAAGGAATTTTCTCACGTTAAGCTCATATATCATGTACATTTTAATTTACAATTCTGCATCGTTTAATTGTTATGTTTACGTTTTATAATCCAAACGAATCTGGAATAACATGATTCATCTGGATCTGTGCTAAACAAAACTTCACGTTTTCTATTAACACTCAACTGTCCAAATAAATGTATAATAGTCAGTTACATTTTAGACAACTTTAAATTTTCAAATAAGATGTAATATTTGAAGCCTGCAGTGGATGCCATAGGAGATGGGTCCCACACATCTATGTGAATGAGATCTAAAGGATTTTCAGCATTGTGAGACTTTGAATGGTAATCTGTGTGATTTACCAAGTTGGCACGTTTCATAGAATAAGGAATTTTCATTGAATTTCAGATTTTTCACATGTTTTCTCAATACAAAGCTCTGTAGTTGAAAGGCTGAATGTCCTAATTTCCTCTGCCAAATTTCCAAATTAGAATGTGACCTAAAATTATTACAACTCATGGATAAACAGAAAACACGATAGTTTAGGTTCTTGGAATATTCTTGAGCTTGAGGACTTGACTAGTTTGATAGGTTTAGTTGGTAGAGCTAGTCCTTAAGCATCCCTTGGTCCAACACCGTCTTCGTTAGCAAATCCTTAACAACACAACAATTCAATTAGAACTTAATAAATACTCCATTATCATGAGTAAACTTAGATACACTCAACAGATTCTTCTTAATATTAAGTACAAATAGGAGCTTATTCATTTTCAACAACTTGTTACCAACTCTTAAATTTTTACTACCAATGTGTGAGATAGGAAGAAGATTACCATTGCCAACCTGAATCTTTTCCTTACCAATGTATTCCTTTAAGGAAGAAAACTACAATGAACAAACAGTGAAAGAGTTGAGACCAAATGATTAAATAGTAGACAAATAATAAAAACGTATTCTCAAAATACGACTTAACATGGGCTTACGTTTTCTACCTTCAGCTGGCAGCAGACCCCCACCTCAAGAATTGCAAATTGTTAAATCCACAATTGATTCTCTGCATAAATCGTTGGAAGAAAGACGAGGAATTAGGGCTATGTATTTTGCACAATATGTAAATACCGTCTAGATTGCCACGTGTAAAGTGTATAAATTTTGCATGTATTTTCTTTGTGCTATATAATTCAGTTGGATGATTTAATTTTAATTATTGAATTAGTTAAGAAAAATTTAGAATTTTATCTTGGTATCGGAGCTATTTCTTCCACCATGACTACACCTTATGCAAATGACCAAAATACCTCAACCAACACATCACAAAAAATCAATCCTTTTCATCATACACCGACAAGAAGTTTTAGCTTCAATAAAGTTGTCTTAGTAAAATTTGATAGAGATAACTATTCGTTATGGAAAAATATGGTAATTCCAGTGGTTAAGGGGCATAACCTAGAGGGCTATCTGCTGGGAAGTCGTGTTCATACACTAGACTTTGTAGCACAAAGAACATTCTTACTGTGAATGGAAAATTTCCAGGCCCAACTTTGAAAGCTCTGAGAGGAGATAAATTTATCATCGAGGTTCATAACAACGCAGAATACAACATCACGTTACACTGGTGAGTACTCATATATTTTTTAGTACGCTCGTGGGATGCACGGAAATGAGAAGATGTTGTTAAATATGGAATGAAGATACAGAAGATATTTACTTACTTTTCATTTATATTCCTAGAATAATTTATATTCTCATTCGTAGAATAGTTTTTTTCTTTCCAGTTTATTTCTTTGCATAAATTATATCTCGACATATTATAAATTCCTCATTGTATATTTCAACAATATCAATGAAAACCTATTCTTCATTCACCAATTCTTGAATTTTAACATGGTATCAGGGAGAGTTTCAATCTTGGCTTAAACTTGCAATTGCTTACGCTTCCCACGATCGCTCGTCCTGCCATAGTTACTTTTCCGGCCAATATATTTTTTCCGTCTATCAAATAAAAAAAAAGCACCCGAATCTTATAAATTGCAGTAATTTTCTCTTCTGCGGCTATCGCTTGTTAAGGATGAAGATCTCTTGCCTTTCCATATCTGGTGTAGTCTAATTGATTGTAATTCATTTTATTGATTCTTTCCTTTATATGTAATCAACTCTTGTGTAATTACATCTCTATAATGAAATACTCACCAATGAACAAAGTATGGTGTGAGCTTTATACATTCTCATGGTATCAGAGCCCCTTACTGATTAACCTCCACCGATCCCTTTTTCTTCCATGGCTACCGAATCCACTCGTCTCCCCTTCAACATCCTTATTCATATGATTACAATTAAACTCTCATCTTCCAACTACCTTCTATGGAAGAGCCAATTACTTCCTCTCCTAGAAAGCCAAGAATTGATCGGATATGTGGATGGCACCATTGATCCTCCATCCCGTTTTGCCCCAGCAAACTTTCAAACACCAAACGTCAAGCATGTGGCGTGGAAGAACATAGATAGACCAAAGGCTTCTCAGCCTTCTACTGTCCTCCCTCACCGAAGAGGCTATGGCTGAAGTGGTCGGCCTTTCCACCTCTCGTGAAGTATGGGTTGCCCTTGAAAACACCTTCAGCCATCGTTCAACGGCACAAGAAATTCAACACAAAGATGAACTACGGTTAATGAAACGCGGCACCAGATCTGTCTTCGAATATGCCCAAGCCTTCAAAGGCTTGTGCGACCAACTTCATGCCATCGGACGTTCTGTTGATGGCACAGACAAAGTGGATTGGTTCCTTCGAGGTCTTAGTTCAGAATTCTCGAGCTTCTCTACGGCGCAAATTTTGCCGAGTTAGTACCTAAAGCAGAGAGCTTCGAACTCTTCCAAAAATCATTGGAACCCGTTGCTCCGCCTCCTGCAGCATTCACTGCCTCTAATCGGACCTTTGCAAAACCAAACCAAAAGCCCCCTTCTCCCGCCATCAACAACATCATGGCAGTGGCAGTAGCAATGATCGTGGTAGAGGGCAAAACAAATCCTTTGGGAGGAGAACCCCACGCTGCCAAATATGCCGTGAAGAAGGGCACTTTGTGACCGCTGCCAACAGCGATATGAGCGACATGGACACACCAATGAAGCCCAACTCGCCGAAGCCCTCACCTCTTCTTGTTCAATCTCAGGAAATGAATTTTTTAATTGGTATTTGGATACTGGAGATTCGGCCCATATGACTCCAGCCCATTCCAACTTGGATCAGTCCACTTCATATACGGGTAAGGATTGTGTTATTGCCGGGAATGGTGGTCCCTTCCCCATCATTCACACTGGTAAAATCTCACCTTTCCCTAATTTTCAATTACTAGACGTTTTGGTAGTCCCTCATATTACCAAAAATATTTTGTCTATTAGTAAATTAACAACTGATTTCCATTATCCGTCACATTTACTAATAATTCTTTTATTGTTCAGAATCGCTAAACGGGAAAGGTCGTGGCAACCGGTAAATGAGATGGCGGCTTATATGTGCTAGAACGCGGAATTTCAGTTTTTGTTTCTGTCCTAAAAAATAAATCTCTTCATGCTTCATATGATTTATGGCATGCGCGTTTAGGACATGTGAATCACTCTACCATTTCCTATTTGAATAAAAAGGGACAACTTTATGTCACATCTTTATTATCATCTCCTGTGTTATGTGAAACATGTCAACTTGCAAAAAATCATCGTTTTCCTTATTCTCGTAATGAACGTTGCTCAAACAAACCATTAGACCTAATTCATTGCGATCAGCGGGACCCTACACCCGTGCAGTAAAATTTAGGTTTTACCGATTATGTTATATTTATTGATGATTTTTCCCGTTTCACCTGGCTTTACCCATTGAAATTAAAATATGGCTTTTATAATACTTTTCTTCAATTTCAAGAATTTGTGGACAATCAACTTTCCTCACGCATCAAAATTTTCCAAAGTGACGGCGGTGCAGAATTCAATAGCAATTACTTTCAAGCACATCTTCGTAACTCTAGCATTCATCATCAACTATCATGCCCATACACACCCGCACAAAATGGTCACACCAAAAGAAAACACCACCACGTGATTGAAACGGGTTTAGACCTCCTTTTCCATTCTCACATGCCTACTCATTTCTAGGTTGACACCTTTAGCACTTGAGCTTACATCATCAACCGCTTGCCTACACCGCTTCTCGGAGGTATGTCTCCCTTTGAACTTCTTTATGGTTCATCTCCTAATTATGAAAATTTTCATCCATTTGGTTGTTGTGTTTATTATTGTTTACATGATTACATGACTAACAAATTTTCTCCCCGTAGTATTCCTTGTATGTTCATAGGTTAAAGTCCCTCTCATAAAGGATTTTGTTGTCTTAACCCCACCACCTCCAAAATTAATATCACCTGCCATGCCCAATTTGATGAGAACCACTTTCCCTTACACCATACCTCCCAGGCTACACCCATCCCCTCATTTCATATTTCAAAATTTTTGGAACCCAGTCTTTCCCACAATGACTTGTCCACGCCTTCCCCTGCACCACATTCCCGTACAATTTCCCAATCTAGATCTACCTCGTGTATTATTTGTACTGATCCTATGGTTGAGCCTTTGCAGGAAGATCATTCTCATGCAGGTCTACCCTCGCAACCCCTTATATAGGATCCTCCACTGGATTCTCCCGATCCTACTACTGCATGCACTCCCGTTGCCCATGCTTTATTGGGTTCTCATCCTATGCTCACACGTGCTAAAGTGAGTATCTTCAAAACTCGACATCCAGCACACCTCAGTCTTGTGGGATCTTCTGGACTTCTTACTACTCTTCTTGCATCTATTGAACCTAAGGGGTTTTAAATATGCTGCTAAGAATCCTGCTTGGGTTGCCACTATGGATGAAGAGGTTTGTGCTTTGCAAAACAACCACACTTGGACTCTGGTTCCTCAACCCGCACATACAAATATTGTGGGTTCTAAATGGGTATTTCAGACCAAATATCTACCAGATGGCTCTATCGAGTGTCTCAAAGCACGCCTAGTTGCTAAGGGTTACACACAGGTACCTGGTCTTGATTACACGAACACCTTTAGTCCTGTCATCAAGGCTACTACTGTTCGGGTTGTACTCTCTCTTGCCATAACCAACGAATGGCCCATTCGGAAACTTGATGTCAAAAATGCTTTTTTGAATGGCCATCTCACTGAAGATGTTTATATGGAACAACCCCCAGGGTACATTGACCCTCGCTTTCTTAATCATGTTTGTAGACTGAAGAAAGCTCTCTATGGTCTAAAGCAAGCTCCTCGTGCCTGGTTTCAACGCTTCAGCTCCTTTCTCATTGCCCTTGGATTTTATTGCAGTCGTGCAGATACATCACTTTTTGTCTTTCATAAATAGAATGACATAATCTACCTGCTTCTCTACGTTGATGACATTATCCTCACAGGCAATAACTCCTCTCTTCTTGACAGCTTTATTCATAAACTTAACTCCGAGTTTTCCACTAAGGACCTGGGCTCTCTCAGCTACTTCCTTGGTCTTGAAGCTACAACCACAACTGATGGTCTCTTCCTCAGTCAACTGAAGTATGCACAGGATATTCTTAAGCACACTCAGTTACTTGACATCAAACCAATCCACACTCCCATGGTTGTCTCTCAGCATCTGACTACTGATGGTAATTTATTCTTGGACCCTACACTTTACAGATCCCTTGTCGGTGCCCTTAAATATCTAACGATCTCATGCCCTGATATTTCTCATGCTGTCAATTCTGTAAGTCAATTCTTGCACTCTCCGACTGATGACCACTTTCTAGCTGTCAAACGCATTCTTCGCTATGTTAAGGTTACACTACACTTTGGACTTACTTTTCATCCATCTGCTACACCTGGTGCCCTTATTGCTTACTTAGATGCCGATTGGGCAGGATGCCTTGATACTCACCGCTCAACCTCGAGCTATTCTATCTACCTTGGCGGTAATTTGGTCTCCTGGAGTGCTAAGAAACAACCCACTGTTTCTCGCTCTAGTTTCGAATCTGAGTATCGTGCCTTGGCTCTTATTGCTGCGAAACTTCTTTGGCTCACTCATCTCCTTCATGATCTCAAAGTTTGCCTTCCTGATCGGCCTACTTTGGTATGTGATAACAAAAGTGCAATCTTCTTTAGCTCCAATCCAGTTTCTCACAAGCGCTCAAAGCATGTTGAGTTAGATTATCATTTTCTTTATGAACTTGATGTTGCTAGCAAAATTCGCACCCAGTTTGTCCCTTCTCACCTGCAGGTTGCTGACATCTTCACCAAAAGTGTTTCCAGGTCTCTCTTTGAATTTTTTTGATCCAAGCTTCACGTTCGATCAAATCCGAAGCTCAGCTTGCGGGGGGTGTTAAGGATGAAGATCTCTTGCCTTAGTCAAGGCTTGCCTTTCCATAACTAGTGTAGTCTAATTGATTGTAATTCATTTTATTGATTCTTTCCTTTATATGTAATCAACACATGTAATTACTTCTATATAATGAATTACTCACCAATGCACAAAGTATGGTGAGCTTTTTACATTCTTAGCTTCTACAACGTGATTATCCGTCTGGTTCCATTGGTTTTGGGACTAGACAAAGTAAACCCAAGGTTTCTTCTCCAGCTAGCTGCTACGTTCACTTTTCCACGGTGCCTTGCAAATTGGGTGGCTATAACCACAAAAAGCTATATGGGCCATATGACCCCATTTTTACTCATTTCTAACCTATCAATTATGATACTTCGTTGTATTCATCTTAGCCTTTAAAGGTTTATTTTCTTGTTCCTGGATTTTCAGCCTCCATCATAAAATCTCAACTTCTAAAACCATTCAAAAATATGGTTCCAAAATTAGGGATTCAAAATTTACAAACCCTAAAATTTAATTACCCTCAATTTTCAAAAACCCAAAACCTACCTAAAAAATAAATAATCAGCCCCTGGTTTGGCCATATATATCATCCCCTAAATCTTCAGCTGTCATTATTTCTTGGAGTATTTTGCAGTCTTCTATTCATAAATTCAGTTCCCTATCAAATCGACCTCGATGATCAGGTGATTCTCATACTTACTGGATTTACGTCTCTTGTGCTAACTGTATATTTTGGTGTTTACAATTCCACTAGTTGCGGGTCTTGGATTCATATATCTAATTAATCCTTTATTTCAACATCAATACAAGAAGATCATTAAGAGCTTGTTTGGTCCATGAAAAAGTTTTGATTTTTGTGGATTTTTTTTTTTGATGGATGTGTGTTTTAGATTGGTTTGAAAAATCAAAAATTGTGGACTTGACTAAGGATGAATGATTGAGATTGTGTTTGAAAAATTTTTGTAAAAAATTTAGAGAGACGAAACAGGCTCTTAAACCAGAAGACAAAGGGAACAACTTGTGTCTCAACTCTACATGACTGACTTTTGCACATTTATTCACAAGTTGATGTTCTTGACATCCACGCTCTAACTTGTGGGAGAGTGTTAAATATGGAGTGAAGATACAAAAGATATTTACGTGCTTTTTAATTATATTCCTAGAATAATTTATATTTTCATTCCTAGAATGGTTTATTTCTTTTCAGTTTATTTCTTTCCATAAATTAGATCTTGAGGTATTATAAATTCCTCACTGTTGTTCAACAATATCAATGAAAAACCTATTCTTCATTCACCAATTCTTGAATTCTATCAGATGTCATAAAGAATTTTCATATAACATTTGTGAACATAATAAAGTCATTGTTTTTGAGTATTTTCAGGCATGGAGTGAAACAACCTAGGAATCCATGGTCAGATGGTGTTGAATATATCAATCAGTGCCCTATCAGACCGGGGCAGAAACATACTTACAGAATTCAATTGACTACAGAAGAAGGAACAATTTGGTGGCATGCACACAGCGGGTGGGCACGAGCAACTGTTCATGGAATGATCATTATTTATCCTCAGCATGGAACCGTTTATCCTTTCCCCAAGCCTGATGAAGAAGTTCCTATTATTCTTGGTACTAATTCACTAGAAATATTGATCACCTAACAATTTAAGCTTGAAAACTAGATGATATCTTATCTTTATTTTATTTTTTTTAAGCTTCTCGGCATATGATCACTTAGGAGCACATCCCTAATGAGCCGGTTTTAAAAGTGATTATCTGTTGTGACGGGAGAAATATAAACTGTAAAAGCAACTTCCGTGAATTCATAATTATTACGGAATATATCCAGAAAGGCATTTTGGGAATCGATCTGATTCTATCCAGGTTCCTTTTGTTTGAAGAAAGGAAGGATCCCAAAGACTAATCGACTTTCTTTTAGTTGTTGAATCTCTCTTTGCATGGCCGGTTATGGCAGCAAAAGATCTCAAACTGACATGAGAATGGCACGAAATGATTCATGATTGACTCTAATTTTTTTATGAAACAAGATGTAGTTTGTTAGCGTTTGATTCTTCATCGTTTACAGGAGAGTGGTGGAAAAAAAATGTGATGGACATAGCAAGAAATGCAAATAAGACAGGAGGAGAACCAATAATATCAGATGCTTATACCATTAATGGGCAACCAGGTGATTTATATCCATGCTCCAAAGAAGGTAAGCCATTTTCCCATACAAAAATAATCAATTATCTCAAAATAATTACTTTCCAATAAACCTGAATATTAATTAATTCATCTCCATTTTTGCTGCAGGAACATTTAGAATGGAAGTAATACATGGAAAAACATATCTGCTTAGGATAGTGAATGCAGTAATGGATGAAAATCTCTTCTTTTCCATTGCAAAACACAAACTGACATTAGTAGGAATGGATGGATTCTATACAAAACCATTTGAAACAGATTACATTATGATCACTCCAGGACAATCTATGGATATTTTACTTAAAGCAAGTCAGTCTCCCAATCTCTACTACATTGCAGCTAGATCATATTCATCTGCATTTGGGGCCGGTTTCGATAACTCTACCACAATAGGGATTTTACAGTATAAGCAAAATGTTTCCAATCTTTTCTCCTCTGATCCTTTTCTCCCGCCACTCCCTCCATATAATGGGACATGGTATGCGATCGAATTTACAAAGAAACTAAGAAGCCTAGCCAGCAAAGAACACTCGATCAAAGTCCCTTTAGAAATAGACACACATTTGTTCTTGACAGTAGCAGTCAATTTGCTGAATTGCACTGGAAAACCATGCAGTGGTCCTTTTGGTAAAAGGTTTTCAGCTAGTTTGAATAACATCAGTTTTGTCTTCCCTTCAAGTGATATTCTTCAAGCATACTATTATCAAATTCAGGGTGTTTTTGACAAGAATTTCCCAAGAAAGCCTCCTCATAAATTTAATTATACAGGCTATGATTTACCAGATAATCTTCTGACACCGGATTTCGGAACTCGGGCTTTGGTCTTGGAATACAATGCTAGTGTGGAGCTGATATTTCAGGGGACTAATGTGCTAGCAAGTGACAATCATCCAATGCATTTACATGGTTATAGTTTCTATGTTGTTGGTTGGGGTTTTGGGAACTTTGATCCCAGAAAAGATCCCTCAAGATATAATCTTGTAGACCCTCCTCAGCAAACAACAGTTGGTATTCCTAATAATGGTTGGGTTGCCATCAGATTTAGGGCAGACAATCCAGGTGAGTCACATTTTGTGCAGAAAATAGTTGAGGAAATTGTTAAAGAAAGACCAAGATCAAGAAAAAAGTGAAAAAGAGCCTTGAGTTTTTAAAATTTAGTATGCATGTCATGCTTCTGAATGAGCCATTTCTTTTTTCACATCTACCTTGTATATCCATCCTAATCCCCGTGTACTGTTGTGTATTGGGTTCCATTTTAAAAGGTCAACCATTGTAACAAACATGTATGGCCATGCATTGCATCCTTCCTACCTACCCATCTTCCCTGCATTTTCATCCTTCGTCCTTCTTGAGTTAAGATCTACTGTCTCATTTGTTGTCCTCACCACTAAAAAATTGACACATCACTGAATAAACAACCAAATTGAACAATCAAGTGAACTACCCTCTCACATGGGTGGAGGGGCCCACACACATGTGCGAGGGTAGTTCACTTGGTTGTTCATTTTTAGTTGTTCATGTAACAAAATCCTTTTTCAAATGTGAGGATAGCCAATGAAACAGACAAATGAGACACTAGATCTCATCATTCTCCCCCTTCTGTTTCATTCCCCACAATTCTTTGTTTCACCTCCCTCGGCCTGATCCCATACCCTCTTGTTACATTTTTATCATTAACTCGGTTTTACACGAAGTACCTGATACAATACAACACGACACATTCACATGGTTGTAAGGTTTATGTATGGTTTTGTATATTTATGCAGGGGTATGGTTATTGCATTGCCACTTGGAGCGACATGCAAGTTGGGGAATGAATATCGCCGTACTAGTAAAAAATGGTGAAGCTCCTCAAACTAAAATATTACCGCCGCCACAGGATTTGCTTAGATGTTAAGAAATGCCACCGATCATAATTCAAATTAGTATGATTCTGTCTGTAAATCATGCAAATTCAAATATTTTAGTATGGTTTTGTCACAAAAACTGTTTTTTTTTTCCTTCTTTTTTTATTAATAATTTCTGTTGTCACAAACACACACACACACACATTTACTTGGGATGAAGATCATGAAGTTACAATTGGAGCCAAGTTTATGGGAAAATAGAAAGAATGACGTGTTGGTATGCTAACAAGACAAAATGAGGCGTGATCAAGGAAGAAGGCGATGACAAAATTGTGAATCAATAAAGGACTAATGAACAAATATTAATTTGAAATTATCTATCGAACTTGGAAAGCTAAAATATATTGTGACAAATTGGCTGAAATTAGTTCTTTTGAAACTCTTTGCAATTGGGCGATTGTGAAATTTGGTCCCAAACAAACACTGAGGAACAATGATGATTAAACATAGAGCAAATTACACGTACAGGTGTTTTTAGGGATTACAATTCAAAAATCCAATTCCCAAATTATTTGTTCAAAAATAAGGTCAATAGTTGATTTTTTAATATTAGTAAATTCAATTAAAATATACCAAAATATCTCTCCTCCTCTCACACCCTTCACCACCACTGCGGCATTCCTTCTTGACGACATAGAGAGATGACACAGAGAGAGGCGGCCAGGCGGAGGATGAGACCCATGAAAGTTGGTGATTTGAAATCCCGACCACATCGGGATGCAAGCTACTGGGAGGACATGGATTAATTCGAAGATGAAGAAAATTTATGGTGTGGAGACTTGCATCTGGCCTTCTCCGACCGCCTGCAAGTGGTGTGGTTTCTAGCGGCGTTGGTGTGGTTTCTGGTTCGCGGATTGTGGTGTGGTCGTAGTAGTGGAGGTGTGGTTCTAGCAACGGTGTGTGATGGCATGTGGTTCCAGTGGAGACATCGAGCACGTATGTCCGCTGGGTGATGTGCGACGGGTTGCTGGCTGTGGTGTTAGTTGACTAGTTGGGGTGCCGCGGGGTGGTGGTGGTGATGGCGGTGATGGCTGTGATTGTGGAGGAGTGGGGTTAGGGTAGGGTGGCTCATGTGTTTGTGGTGATGGTTGTGGTCGCAGGTATGGTGGTGGAAGTGGTGGCGGTGGTGGTCGGTGGTAGGGAAGGTGGTCAATGGTGGCGGTTTGTGGTGTTTGATATGGTATGTGACCAATAATTCATCATTTGTGACTAGTAAATAGTACGTGACTTAAAATTTTTGATAATTTGTGACATTTAATTGAATTATTCATTATTGTGACCTAAATATTTGATAATTGTGACCCAAAAATAGGTTGTGACCAATTAATTACTGTGATCATAATTTGTGACCTATAAAATTTTTGATTTGTGACCGAGAAATAGATTGTGACCAATTAAATCGATAATTTGTAACAAAAAAATGAGTCGTGAAAAAACAATTTGATAAATTGTGATCGATAAATTTTTTGATTTGTGACCAAGAAAGCTAGTCATTTGTAAAAATTATGATCTAAAAAATTCTTGATTTGTATCCGAGAAAAAATCGTGACCAATGAAATTTGTGATTTGTGACCAACGTATAAATTGTGACTAATAATTTGTTAAGTTGTGACCAATTGACTATAGATTTGTGACCGAAAAAATTGTGACCTACGAAATTCGAAATTTGTGACCGAGAAATAAATTGTGACCTTAAAAATTGTGACTGTGACCATAAACTTATGACCTGATTTGTGACTTGTGACCTAAAAAATTGTGACTTGTGACCATAATAAGCTGTGACCTAAAAAATTGTGACTTATGACCATAAACAATAAAATATATACTTAATTATGACCTGATTTTTGAAATAAAACCTTAAGCTTCTTAATTTTGAAAATGTGTACTTTAAAAACCTTAGTTATGTATTATTCCCCTTGTAGTTTTTATCATTGTTTTCAAACCCGGCCCGGCCCTGTCGACCCGGAAACCCGCGACCTGGGCCAGAAATCGGGCCGGGTAACCCCAGAAATCCAGTCGGGTCAAACTCGGTCAACGACCCTGGTTGACCCGGAAAACCCGGCCGACCCAGACCCGGGTTTCATTTTTTTTTTTTTTAGTTTTTTAAAATTTTTGATTTATTTAATGCTCGGGTCGACCCTGAGTCGACTCCGGGTTGACCCTCTGACCCTTGACCCAGTCTCTCGGCCGGGTTAATGGCCGGTCCGGTTATGAAAACATTGGTTTTAATACAAAATTCAGGTTTTTAACAAGTTTTGTATCACAATTTCTTCAATGGTCACAAATCACAAATTTCATAAGTCACAATTTTTTCTCGAAAACAACTTACGAATTTCTAGTCACAATTTTAACAAATCAAAAGTTTCTCGGTCACAAATCACAAATTTTATTGGTCACAATTTATCAAATTATTTGATCACAGCTAATTTTTTGATCACAAATTATCGATTTAATTAATCACAATCTATTTATCAATCACGAATCGCAAATTTTATAGGTCACAAATTATGATCACACTAATTAATTGATCACAACTTATTTCTTAGTCACAAATTATAAAAGTAGTCGTTCACGACTTATTTTTTGTTACAGCTTACAATTTTCGTAGGTCACATTGTCACAATAATCACCCATAGGTCACAAACAAGTTATCCACCCACCCCAACCCCACTCAAACCCTAATCGGCCCAGTTCACCAGTTTCTCACAGCACACTAACACAAACAGAATCAAGTACCTGTACCCTAACACAGTTGTTATCACCTCAACACCACTCACTAGCAACACCCCGTACCACCACCGACGCTAATTGCATCCCCACTACAAAAAACACAACTGTACCATTTTCATCTCTATCTCTACAATCACCACCACCTAAAGTCCAAATCAAATTAAAAATGAAAACCACCATAACCGCAAAAAATAGCATCCCTTCTCAAAAAAATAAGCCACACCACCCCCACAATAGCAGTGAAGCTCGCATGAGAGTTGCAGTCGTCGAGGGAGCCATCGCATAGGTGCCCGCTGCTGTTTTGGTGGTGGTGTTGGCAGGGACGCCATCGCAGAGGCTGCCACTTCTCATGCTTCTCTACAGCCATGATTGAAAATTGAATTGGTGCGGAGTGTTCAATCATCAACGTGGGGATTAGGGAGAGGGACGTACAGTAATATTAATTCAATAACATTTAAAAGTAAATCAAACTTGATTTCTGTAAGTTGTAAATCTGGCTTTTGAATTAGTGAATTAAAAATCAGGTGCTGGTGTAATTACTTCCACTATATGTTTGGGCCTTAGACTTGCTTCACATAACATTCATAGCTCCCTCCCTCCCTCCCTCTTGATAGAACTGAGACTGTGCCTCTTTCTACGCCTCTTGAACCCGCACCCTTCGCTGCCATTCGTATGAAGTTTTCTGTCACGATACCAAATTTAAACCTCGTTTATGACTTGAAAAAAAAAAAAAAAAAAATTGTGAATTTAACTAATAAAAGTTTTGGGGCCAACTTGAAATGCTTAAAACTATTTTAAATTATACGTGTCGACACATAAGTTATAGGTGTCGACACATAAAGGACATAATAATTTTCCGATTTAAAGTTCTTGAATGAGGGTTGATACCTAAAGGTTAGGGATCGACAATTTGAGTTAAATATGATTTTCTACTTTAACAAGCAATCAATGGTCGAGGTGGGGAGTTCCCAATGTCTGCCTCCATCACATACATATATGCTCTTGATCGTCGGAGAGTGCATCAACAGTGCCATTCCAAAGTATCTAGCAAGTTTAAAATGTAAAACTCGAATATAAATTCAAGATCAAGTTTTTCTTTTGAAATCATACAAGAAACATGCAAAAGATCTGGGCCCTCTATGATTCCTCCTCCACTACCTCGAGCACTCAGAAGATATTCAAGATATCATAAATAATATGGCCATATACAAGAATGTTTGACCTTGAACCCGATTAACCTATATTAGAGTTTCACAAAATTAGAAGTCAAATACACCGTTCTATCTCACCCATCTCGAGATTACAGGTGGAACTTTATATAGCAAAATGACCAATTTGTGTGATTATTTAAGTGGAACTATTAATTAGTGAATGGAAAATTAAAACATTTAAAAATGTGACATTGTTGAAAAATTATTAGAATATTATAAAATATTCTAAAATTAATTTAAATGAAAAATGTGTCTTTTCGTAATGAAAAATTGTGACTTTTGAAATTATTGTTTTCAATAGTTGTATCTATTCAATTAGAGACAAATTTGAAAAGATGTGTCTCTTGAAAGGATTGTGTCTTTTGAAATACAACTTTCCAACATTTATAAATAGACCTCATATGCTTGAATTTTAATTCATTCATCAATTGAATCATTTATCAATTCATTCATTTTCCATTATTGCATTATCATGTTGATGTATATTCACTTAAATATAAATTTTGCATTTATTTGGATTCGAGTTTCATATGAAAAGAGTTTAAAGTATAAGTAAGAGTCATTAGTCTACGTAATTTGGAGTACTCCTATTGCGAGACGTGATCGTTGTATCTTGGGAGACGAATGTCGGATAATCGTTAGCACCCGTGCGAAGCATTATCGTCTTAAGGACAGAGTCCAACAGTTGCCTCGAACAAATTCATTTTCATGCATTGTCTCTACATTTCTTATTCGGGAAGTTGGAATTCATTTGATCATGTACCATGGAAAAGGTACGTTTATTGGAATATAATTATACACGTTAAATTTTTACCAACAATTCCTAGGTTGCTCTTAGAGTATGAATCAGGACATGAGATGTTTCAATAAGACACGAGAGAACAGAGTCTAGGAAACCATAACAAGAATATGAGTCTTGTTTATTCAAGAACAAGCAAGACAAGTATATCCAACTAGACTTTCCTCAACTTCAAGACAAGATAATCCACATAAACACGTATATGCCTAAAAAGAGGTTCATATATTATTTACAACACTTGAACTGTCACGATCCGTCCCAGATCATCCTACTGGACCTGAAACGTGACGTACGTCGATGGCAGGTGTCAACTAGATGTTGGACTCACCACCAAGGCAATCTTGAATTTTCTTCGACTTTCAATATTTCCTTTTTCATAATTTTGATCCCATAGAAATTTATAAAATTTTGACAGAGTCTCCTCTATAATTTTGACTTAACCAACCTGTAAAACAATGACAAATCCTCAAACATGCAATCATAAATAATTATATCACTTTTCAAATCTTCCAAGCAAGATATTTGACATAATAAAATAACCACAATTCTTAATCCACTTCTTTACATATATACAATCCATAATAAATCATCGCCAAACACATTCCTGACAAAGTATATAACTTATATAGGATAACTGCATAACACAATGTACTCTAGAATGTGACTTCTAAGAGCTTACCAAAGTAACTCATACAAATGACAATGTTATGAAACTCCTCGAGAGCTGCAAAGGCTCATTCGATGCTGCTGAAACTCTTATTTTTCTTCCTATATTGTAAAGGTGGGGAAAAACATGAGCTTGTCACTCAGTGAGTGGAATTTCTGAAATAAAAGTATTTTATAAACCATTTCTGAAAACATAATTTATTTCATAAGCTTTGTCACTTTAAATCAAATCATACATGCTAAGAATAATCATAAACATCGTGGAATAATCATCTGTAGCATAATCGATAAAATGTAATACATAAGAAAATCACACCAAAGGTACCCAACTAAATCATCTGAAATATGTATCTAGTCATACGTACGTAGACTGCTAAGCACCTCCGTACCCGGCCCAAAGCCCCTCTAAAGTGGGTCCTAAAGACCTCATATATACACCCTTACACATGGGCCATAGTGTAGCGACCAAGAATTTTTACGCATTAAATAATTATTTTAAATTATGAAAACATGCCGCTGCGATCTCACCCATTTGCAAGTTAACGTTGCGACGTATTCATCTAGCCAAGTCGAGAAATATCGAGTTCATTCGATTTTAAATTAAATTTCGAGTTTCCAAAATTTTATTATTTTATCTATTTATTTAAATTATTATTTTCAAAATCGTTTTAAATTTCAAATTTCATCAATCTCGTTTTATCAGTTTCATTTTTTCGACCCAGTTGAATTCGCGTACGATTTTTCCTCGATGTACGTGCATTGCTTGTCAAGAATTTCACACTACCAACTCCCACCTATCACATCAATCCTATACCTAGCCCTACATCACCAACCCCTCCTACTCTTCAAATCTGATTCCAGCACCTCTTCCTCAACACTATTCCATAACCACCATCTCCCCCTCTGCTCCACTACCTGCAGCCTCCTCCCAACTCCTTTGCAATCCGATTTCCAGCAACCAACTCAGCCCCATTTCAGCCTCTTCCATGTACCTCCATTCACAGTCCAGCAAGGTAAGAACAGCCCTCAGCCAACTCATTACACAACCTAGCATCCACCACCTCCACAGTCTCGGCCAACCTCCAGCAAGACCAAGAACCACCACCCAAACCACCACCAGCCACCCAAAACCACAACCCATTTCCACCATCACCACCGGCATCATCATCACCACCCAAAACCACAACTCATTTCCACCATCACCACCGGCATCATCATCACCACCCAAAACCACAACCCATTTCCACCATCACCACCGGCATCATCATCACCACCCAAAACCACAACCCAGTCACCAAACCCGCACCAAATCAACCCCAAATCAAACCCAAAGAAAACTCATGAATCAAGAATCATTTTCTTACCTCAACCACCATTTTTTTGCCGGAAATCACCAAACAGCAGCCTCGTTTTAGCCTCAGTCTCGCACCCATTTTCGCACCTAGATCCTAAATCTGAATCCCCATCCTTGCCCCCGCTCGCCGCCACCTGTCGGCGGAGTTTCGCCGGCGAAACCGCCGGCTGGAGACCGATTTTTCCCCTTTTTCGCCGCCGGTCGCAACACCTCTCTTCCTCCCCTCCCCCCCGATCGCGAGAGAGAGAGAGAGAGAGAGAGAGAGAGAGTAAAGGTTTGGTTTTAATATTTTTGATTTTCAGAATTTACACTTTGGTCCCCAAGTTCCAAATTTATTTAAATCAGCCCCTACTGTTTTGAAACCTATCATTTCAGCCTCTTAAGTCTTAAATGATTTTAATAAGACTTCACTTTTAAAATCAACTATTTCAGGCCCTATAGTTTAATAACCATTTTGAGCTTCATCTCAACTTTTAAATTATTCATTTTAGTCCATCAACTTTCAAAGTATTCATTTTAGTCCCTCAACTTTCAAAATATTCATTTAAGTCCCTCAACTTTCAAATTATTCATTTTAGTCCCTCAATTTTCAAAATATTCATTTTAGTCCCCCAACTTTTAAATCATCAATTTCGGTCCCCAATCTGTAAATTTTTTTTTTTTTAAAACTATAAATTTCAAAAGACTTATTCGACTTAATCTTCTAATTGGCTAGACGAAGCGTACGGAGAATTAAATAATTGAAGTCGTTTCCCGCTCAACTTTGCACTCGTCAAGTTTAAGGTAGACTCGCCCCTATTAATTGATTTAAATTATGATTGCATGTGAATGTGTATGTTATGTGACTTATGTGAAAGTCATTTTTTTGAAAAGAGACGAGAATGTATTTCTTCGGAAATAATTATGTTGTTATGTTTGTCATAACTTACTTGCTTTTATGCATGAGAAAGAAATAAGAGAATATCTTGCAAGATAAATGATGATGTTATGCATAACTTACGTGCCTTAAGTGCACGAGACGAGACTACCCACACCAGATGATTTTAAAGAGCCTATGATTTTTCAAAGAGAAGCCACGTGCTTTAATGCACAAGAAGAGACTACCCACACCCTATGTTTCTAAAGAGTCTGCATTTATGTGTTCAATTATATTGTAGATTAATTAATTGGCGATGAGTCTACTGAATATTTCTATGAAATGCTCATGTCTATTTTAACAACATTTGCAGATTTCGGAGAGGGTGGTAAGTGATGAATGATTGTGGCAATAGACGTTAAATGGTTGAAAATTTTATTTTAATGAATTCCGTATTTCCAAACATTGGATAATTTTAAGAATTTCAGTTATTTGAGAAATTATGACATTGTCAATTGCTTTACAATATTAATGGCTGAATTTATTATTTCGAATTGTTTCATAAATGTTTTCAATTTTATCGACCATTACAGTTTATTTAATGTTAACAAAAATGAATTTCAGTCATTTCTTCCGCAAAAATATTATTTTAAAAGTTAGATCGGACGATGACGTGGTGAACCAGGTATTTAGAACTCGGGGCGCTGTACATAGGCCCCCTCCGTGCATAAGAGTAGATCTTAAGATCATCTGAACACGGGCCATAAGCCCCCTCCGTGACAGAGCCTTATGATCTTAAATAATATCCGCTAGTACACGGGCCCAAGGCCCCCTCCATGCACTAACACAAGAATAGATAACCATATCAGGTACTTTTGGTGATTTTGAAATCATACATACTCAACTTGACTAATCATGCTCGTAAAACATGGTAAAAAGAATCATCATGATAAACAAAATTAATTTTAAAACATTTGTTTTGATAATCATGCTAAAAGCAAGTAATTTAAAAATCATTTGTAACTTATAGAAAATCAGTGTGAAGAACGTAGAAAAATCTTTTAAGTATTCCCCACTCACAAAATAATTGACCGTCCACTAGTTTGGCCGGTATATAATGCCAACTTCCTCGTCACCTCCTGAGATAAATAAAATATTCACATCAACATTTAAAACCACATTAATAGATAAAATAGTAAAAGAATCTCATACTTAAATTAACTCATTAAACTTGTTTTCTCATATTACACCATACTTATCCTTTTTACTTAGGAACACAAAATCACTTCTAATGCCTAATTAAATTCTAATATCACTTAAGATTCAAAATTAGAGCCACATTTATCTAAATCCCCATCTTCAAGTTTTACAAGCTTACTAGTTTATTTACCCCTTCTCATAACTAAACCAATATTCATCATCAACACCAACAAATCCATTTCTAGTACAAAACAAACCAAAATAAAAGTTTATCTCAACTAAATCACTAGTTTAACCCAATGGCATAAAACCCTAATATTTAATACCAAACATTTATTTCAATAAACTTAAATATACAATTAAAATCACCTAATTCATCATTCCCACATTCATATATAACTCACATTTAAACTATAAATCAAAAGCCCTAATTTACACATTAGTGAACAATAAATATTTTTCCACTTACCTCTTAAAATTAAGAAAAAATGGTAGAATAAACCCAAAAAAATAGGCACTTGGGTTGGACAAAAATTTTTTTTTCCTCTTCCTTCCTTTCTTTTCTTCCCCTTTTTCTTTCCCTTTCTTTCTTTTTCTTTTCTCCTTTTCTGGTTCTCTTTCTTTCTGCCGATTCTTACCTTTTTCTCTAGTACCTTCCATTTCTTTTATTTTAAACATATTCATACTATTTATTTGCAAGTCAGGCCCCCCAAATCTTAAAATAATATGACATTTAATCCTTTAATTCAATCAAATGAGAACTAAATCCTTGAAATTCTAATTTGTATCATTTATGTCCTTTAAATACTTGTAATTATAAAATAGAACCCATAAAGAAATCATTCACTTAATTTAAATTCTTATGAAAATTTTTGCTTCAATCTAAGTCCTAATAAATTTATTTGTTCAATCTAAGTCCTTACTTGACCATTTGAACATTTGACTTTGATAAAATAATTTCTTGACTTTTTAATTAGTATAAACCGGGTTGTTACAATCTTACCACCTTCAAAGAATTTTGTCCTCGAAATTCACTCTGTTAAAATATGATCATATGAATATATTCAACACTTATACAACTCACTTGTCCATATTACCTTTTGAATAAATGATTTTTCCAAAAACCTTTAAATGGACATAGATCTCTATCTTTCCTATTTTGCCTAATTCTCAAATCAAGATCTAATCAACTAATTTAAGTCGAGCTTTCTTTAACAATGCTAGTGGCCTTAGGACATAGTTTAAATCTGATACCTTCTTAGTAAGCCTTATCATTAGGGATTACATTTTTTAATCACCAAATAAGCCCATCGTTATCTCATTAATAACATTAAAACCTAGGCTTTAAATATCGTCATAAGGATCAGATATGAAATTCTCAGTTTTCCAAACTTAAGAAAACTCAGTAATTCCCAATTTGAAGTACAAGATACCACTTTCAATGTTCTCCAAGATTTCACTTTATGCATATCTCATAGCAAATAAATCTTAATCAAAATAGATACTTTACTCATAGTCGCATAGGTAAAGTACAACCTACAATAAGTAACCAAAACTGCATCCCCCTAAGATTTCAAATAAATTCCTCTTATCTTATAATTAGAAATGGAGCTTCCCAATCATAAGTCATATTTCACAATAACCCAACAAATGATCAAGAGAAGATTAATTAGCTTAATTACTGAAATATATCATCACATTAATCACTATTCTTCTATAGAACAATCATATCATTACTTAACTCTCTATTACCATATTTTGTAATAACCATATAACATGTCACATATTATCATATTATATGACCTCAATATTTAATCATATCAATTTCCTTGATATCATAAAATAATAATTATCATACTTATATCATGTACTATCATACCTCAAATCTACCACAAGATTTCATATACTAATATCTCAACATCAATAAATCTTCCATTCTGTTCATCCATTCTGTTCAAACAATCTTCTATCAAGATATTTTAGTATTATATATAACATAAAAATTAATGCTTAACATACATCAATCCTTCATTCTAATCACAAGGAAATCTTAATAAAATTCCATAATAATGTACCTTCATTTCTTTGGACTGTACCATATACGTGCAATAAGCAGATTCACTTAATGGTAATCGGGACATTTGAATACAAATTCTACCTTGTCCTTCACCACACTCAGTCATCACTTAATGTCCTATCACACAGATGAATATAAATGGTTCTGCGGATTTTATTCATAAATCTCTTTCCTCAGCTTTGCATTATTGAGAAGAAACAGTCTTTTCTCCATATTCTCAATTTTAATAAATGTCCATCTTATCCACTATAAATATATTCAACATTTCGAAGTTATAATAACTGACATTTTCCCCCAAATAATCATATATCATATAAATAACCAAATCTATAACACATATCATCCACCATATACCATATAAAAATCATTTTTCATAAAATTCCAATGATACTAGAATCATTTATCTTCTTTATTCAATCATGGTTCTCTCTTGTAATTGTCACCATCTAGGCATATATCCAAAATTAACCAATATTTATCCTTGAAAATATATATATACAACATAACCCAAGATGTATACAAGACATTTCCTCCAAATACATGCAAAAATCCCATAAATGGTCATAGAACAACTAATTCATTTCGAAACCCAAATATATCATTACACAATCAAATGTATACTTATAACATTCTCATATGGTTACATAATCGTTGGCATACCACATGACCTCAAACATTTAATCTCACAGATTCTAATAAGATCACAAAATGATTATATTCTTAAATTTATCATATCTCCCTTTTGAACATCCCAAAAAATAAAAATTGCATATCCAATTATTTCCAAGCTCCTTCCCTTCATATTTTACCTCTCCCAACTTAGCCATGCTCTGATATCATTTGTCACGACCCGTCCAAGATCACCCTACTGGACCTGAAACGAGACGTGCACCGATGGCAGGTGCCAACTAGATGTTGGACCCACCACCAAGGCAATCTTGAATTTTCTTCGACTTTCAATATTTCCTTTTTCATATTTTTGATCCCATAGAAATTTATAAAATTTTGACAGAGTCTCCTCTATAATTTTGACTTAACCAACCTGTAAAACAATGACAAATCCTCAAACATGCAATCATAAATAATTATATCACTTTCCAAATCTTCCAAGCAAGATATTTGACATAATAAAATAACCACAATTCTTAATCCTCTTCTTTACATATATACAATCCATAATACATCATCACCAAATACATACCTGACAAAGTATATAACTTATATAGGATAACTGCATAACCCAATGTACTATAGAATGTGAATTCTAAGAGCTTACCAAAGTAACTCATACAAATGACAATGTTACGAAGCTCCTCGAGAGCTGCAAAGGCTCATTCGATGCTGCTTAAACTCTTATTTTTCTTCCTATACTGTAAAGGTGGGGAAAAATATGAGCTTGTCACTCAGTGAGTGGAATTTCTGAAATAAAAGTATTTTATAAACCATTTCTGAAAACATAATTTATTTCATAAGTTTTTGTTACTTTAAATCAAATCATACATGCTAAGAATAATCATAAAGATCGTGGAATATTCATCTGTGACATAACTGATAAAATGTAATATATAAGAAAATCACACCAAAGGTATCCAACTAAATCATATGAAATCTGTATCTAGTCATACGCGAGTAGACTGCTAAGCACCTCCGTACCCGGCCCAAACCCCTCTGGGTACAAAAGTGGGTTCCAAGGACCTCATATATACACCCTTACACACGGGCCATAGGCCCCCTCCATGCATAAGAGTGGATCTTAAGATCATTTGAACACGGGCCATAGGCTCCCTCCGTGATAGAGCCTTAAGATCTCAAATAATATCCGCTAGTACACGGGCCCAAGGCCCCCTCCGTGCACTAACACAAGAACAGATAACTATATCGGGTACTTCTGGTGATTTTGAAATCATACATACTCAACTTGACTAATCATGCTCGTAAAACATGGTAAAAAGAATCATCATGATAAACAAAATTAATTTTAAAACATTTGTTTTGATAATCATGCTAAAAGCAAGTAATTTAAAAATCATTTGTAACTTATAGAAAATCGGTGTGAATAACGTAGAAAAATCTTTTAAGTATTCTCCACTTACAAAATAATTGACCGTCCACTAGCTTGACTGGTATATAATGCCAACTTCCTCGTCACCTCCTGAGATAAAATAAAATCTTCACATCAACATTTAAAACCACCTTAATAGATAAAATAGTAAAAAAATCTCATACTTAAATTAACTCATTAAACTTGTTTTCTCATATTACACCATATTTACCATTTTTACTTAGGAACACAAAATCACTTCTAATGCCTAACTAAATTCTAATATCACTTAAGATTCAAAATTAGAGCCACATTTATCTAAATCCTCATTTTCAAGTTTTACAAGCTTACTAGTTTATTTACCCCTTCTCATAACTAAACCAATATTCTTCATCAACACCAACAAATCCATTTCTAGCACAAAACAAACCAAAATAAAAGTTTATCTCAACTAAATCACTAGTTTAACCCAATGACATAAAACCCTAATCTTTAATACCAAACATTTATTTCAATAAACTTAAATATACAATTAGAATCACCAAATTCATCATTCCCACATTCATATATAACTCACATTTAAACTATAAATCAAAAGCCCTAATTTACACATTAGTGAACAATAAATATTTTTCCACTTACCTCTTAAAGTTAAGAAAAAGTGGTAGAATAAACCCAAAACAATAGGCACTTGGGTTGGAAATTTTTTTTTCCTCTTCCTTTCTTTCTTTTTTTCCCCTTTTTCTTTCCCTTTCTTTCCCTTTCTTTTCTCCTTTTCTTGTTCTCTTTCTTTCTGCCGATTCTTACCTTTTTCTCTAGTACCTTCCATTTCTTTTATTTTAAACATATTCATACTATTTATTTGCAAGTCAGGCCCCCCAAATCTTAAAATAATATGACCTTTAATCCTTTAATTCAATCAAAAGAGAACTAAATCCTTGAAATTCTAATTTGTATCATTTATGTCATTTAAATACTTGTAATTATAAAATAGAACCCATAAAGAAATCATTCACTTAATTTAAATTCTTATGAAAATTTTTGCTTCAATCTAAGTCCTAATAAATTTATTTGTTCAATCTAAGTCCTTACTTGACCATTTGAACATTTGAATTTGTTAAAATAATTTCTTGACTTTTTAACTAGTATAAACCGAGTTGTTACATGGACAACCTGGAGAGATCAACTAAGCCAAAAATATGATTCTAGTTTTGTGTAATCTGCAGGGGTCAACATACGAAGGGAAGGGGTCGACACCTGAGAATTCAAATGATACACTGTTGTATACAAATTTCATATTTGGATAGCTGTGTGAATATGTACTAACTTCTAACTTTTTTTTAGGTCTCTACTAATGTTAGAAGTAAGATTATACAAAAAAAAAAAAAAATCCCAAACCTTGGATAATATGCTTTCAACCTACTTGATTGTTCAAAGATGAAGAAGAAGAAGTAGAAGTGTAAGGGAGTTCAAAGTATTTTTCAACCAAAACATCAATCAGCTAATTCCTGGCAACTGCATGCTTCTTCTCAAGGGTTTTTACTTGAGGGGTTAAGGATGGCTGCATTATGAGTCATTTAGGCTAGTTTAGACTAAGGTTTGGGACATGTCACACTCCCATGTATAAATTCCTATTTTAAACTTAATGGTCAAGATAAAAGATCATTCTAGGCGACTGATCGGGCCATTTCCCGAGAGAGTCCATCCCGGGCTATATCAGTCCCGGCCTTTTATCTTTTCCTCAATAGGTCGGGATGTTTTCTCGTCCATATGACCGTCCCGGCCCATGTATTCCCGACATATTCACGTCTTGCGTCCAGAGTGGGAAACGTGCCCGGTATATCCCAGCCACTTCGGATCCGGGTGTTCACCGTTTATGGGCTTTAACAATAGGACACCTTCTTGGGCCCTCGGAATAGAACATAGCCCATAAAGAATCATCCTAAAAAAGAGGAAGTACAATTCTTATAAGATTAGAGTTCCTCCTAAAAGGTAAAGTATATAGCAAAAAGGACTCCTTCCTTAAATAAAGGAAACTATGGACTTTTTCAGTCCTATAAATACAGCTCCTTTGATCACATATATTCATTCATAATTCTTTACGTTTTCCAGTTATATATTCTCTCTCTATCTTTTTCCAGAAGACTAATTCTCACACCGGAGGGGCGACGGGGAGAATCCTCCTCGCCTTTTTTGCAAGTCATCCAAGGCGAGTTCATTGATCTCTTCCAACAATCAAGTATCACCAGATCCTACCACGTCAAGGTTAGGATTTTTGACAGCATCAATTGGTGCCGTCTGTGGGAAGAGATACAACTAGCCATGGTTAATAGACGTCAAGTCCGTCCCTCCACATCCATTGGTCAATCCCTTCCGGCCAACACCTCGGCTGGAGATGATAATCCTCCACCTCTTGAAGATGTTGGGGGAAGAACAAAACCCAGAGGCTACTCCAGACAATGAACCTGTTAGTCGGGAAGATTTCAACGAATTTCAGCAGCAGCTCCGCGAACTTCGTCAAGCTCTTCAACAACAGAACAGTCATCAAGCGCGACCTGACCCGAACACTCCAGACACAATTCCCCGGGAAGATCTCCAGCCAGCTAATCCTATGGCTGACAACTCCCCGGGAATGAGGGGTGCCCATCCCTTGACAGAAGGATCTGCCAACTTGACACAGCAAGAGCTCTCAAGAATCATTCAGGAAGGAATTGCTGATGGAATACGACAGAACACCCAGAACCACCTTTACTCCTGAAATAACATCCTTTCCCTTGCCAGATCGATTCAAATATCCTCGGATAAAGGAATATGATGGAACAACAGATCCTAACAACCACTTGAATACCTACACTGATGTCATGGACATGCAGAATGCTCCCGATCAGATTCTGTGCAAGGCCTTCCCCCAAACATTGACAAATTCAGCTCGATACTGGTTTTCTACGATACCTCCAGGATTCATCTCTTCCTTTGCAGATCTTACTGAGAAGTTCACTACTTTCTTTGCAAGTAGCAAAAGAATCAAAAAGAGCGCCGCATCCCTTATGCAGTTAAAGTAAGCTCAGAATGAGACGCTGCGTGAATTCATGACTCAGTTTAACGCTGAAAGACTTTAGATTCTAGATCTACATATATCATCAGCAATTTCAACCCTTACCTTGGCCATTCGAGGCCCGGAATTCAGAATGTCCCTATCCAAGAACCCACCATCAAATGTAACAGAGCTTCTCCGAAGAGCAGAAAAGTACATAAACATGGAGGAAACACTTTTGTCAGTTCGGGCACAAGATCAAGGGCATGGAACAGTAGCACAATCTTCCCAATCAACAAGGTAAGGGAATAAAAGGTCAAGACAGGAAGACGAGAAGAATTCGTCCCGAACTAACTCGAAGGGGAATAGCAATGGGCATCATAGTTTAACTCCGCTAAACGCACCCCGATCCCACATTCTCATGGAAATCAAAGGACGTGAAGACTTGTGATGGCCCAAGCCCATCAAAGGGAAGATCGACGAAAAGAATCGACATAAGTATTGTGACTTTCACAAAAGCCCGGGCCATACCACGGATGAATGCAGAACTTTGAAATAGGAGATAGAGGCCCTCATAAAAAGAGGCTTCCTGGGGCACTACATAAAGAGAGACGACAAAGAGCATGGAAAAGGGGAAGAGAATACCAGATCCGCTGGCACCATAAATTTTATCGTCGGAGGAATAGCATCTGGAGGTGATTCGAATAATGCACGAAAGAACCATGCCCGTGCACTGAGTGATCGGGAAGAAAAGTCGGGATATCATGATCAAGAGATCTCGAACAGCATCAGCTTCAGCAATGCTGACATGGAAGGGATTTCGTATCCTCATGACGATGCTGTTGTTATCAGTGCAACAATCGCCAATTTTGATGTCAGGAGGGTGCTAGTTGACAATGGGAGTGCAGCCAACGTTCTTTCCTTGGAAGCTTTCAATCAGATGCAACTTCCCAAAGATCGGCTTCGACAGGTCATTACTCCCCTAACTGGGTTTGGAGGAGGAACCGTGAAACCCGAAGGCCTAATTGACCTTCACCCTTCACTAGGATCAGAAGAGAAACGTGTAACAAAGATGACTCCGTTCCAAGTCGTTAAAACTCCTATGGCCTACAATGCTATCTTGGGAAGGCCATTCCTGAATAGCCTCAAAGCTATAGTGTCAACTTATCACCTGGAAATTAAGTTCCCAACTTCCGCAGGCATAGCAACTATTCAAGGAAATCAATCAGTAGCCAGAAGTTGCTACATCAACTGCATTGGAAAAAAGACGGATCTGATGTCAATAGAACTTCCTCTTGAAGAAAGAATGTCGCCAGTAGAGGAGCTGGAAGAGGTTCACGTCTCAGAAGGAAAGAGCTTCACAATTGGGAAAGAGCTCTCCAAAATGATGAAGGAAGAGTTGTCACAGTGTTTAAAGAAGAATATCGATGTTTTTGCATGGAATGCTGAAGATATGCCCGGGATAGATCCCGAGCTCGTCGAACACAGGCTCAACGTCATGCCCGACAAGAAGCTCGTAAAACAGCGAAGAAGACAGTTTGCCACAGAAATGAGGCAGATAATAAAAGAGGAAATAAATAAACTCTTGAAAGCAGGATTCATCAAAGAAGTGAAGTATCCAGAGTGGCTAGCCAATGTGGTTTTGGTAAAGAAGCTAAATGGGAAGTGGCGAGTTTGCATAGACTTCACTGATTTGAATAAGGCATGTCCGAAAGACAGTTATCCTCTCCCCAGGATCGACAGGTTGGTAGATTCCACATCAGGGTCCGAACTTTACAGCTTTCTAGACGCCTTCTCGGGATATCATCAGATTCAGATGGCACAGGAAGATCAGGAAAAAACGTCCTTCATGGCAGATGAAGGAATATACTGCTACAAGGTCATGCCGTTTAGATTGAAGAATGCTGAAGCCACATATCAAAGGTTGGTTAATATGGTCTTCTCCCGACACATTGGGCTTAACATTGAAGTCTACGTTGATGACATGGTTGTAAAAAGCTCAAGAAAGAAAGACCACATTGCTGACCTTGAGGACATATTCAATACACTTAGAAAACATCGGATGAAACTGAATCCTGCAAAGTGCGCCTTCGGAGTAGGCTCGGGGAAGTTCTTGGGATTCATGATCACTCAGAGAGGTATCGAAGCTGATCCAGATAAAATTTCAGCCCTAGCATCGATGGAACCTCCCCGAAACATCAGGGAAGTGCAAAAGTTAACAGGAAGAGTAGCGGCATTGGGCAGATTTATGTCAAAGGCAGCAGACAAATGTTTTCCCTTCTTCCAAACTCTCTGAGGAAACAAGGACTTCAGATGGGACGAGGAATGCGAGGTCTCCTTCAGGAAGTTGAAAGAATACTTGGGAACACCTCCGATACTAGTAAAGCCGAATCCAGGGGACGATCTGTTCTTATATCTAGCAGTGTCTGATCATGCTGTGAGCGCCGTTTTGGTTAAAAAAGGAAGAGAAGACCCAAAAGCCTATATATTATGTTAGTAAGATGATGTTGGAATCAGAAACCCGATATACATTGGCAGAGCAGCTCGCACTTGCCCTGGTTACATCCGCGAGAAAGTTAAGACCATACTTTCAAGCCCATGCAATAACTGTCCTCACAAATCAGCCCTTGAAGCAAATATTGCAAAAACCAGATGTATCCGGTTGTCTACTGAAGTGGTCAATCGAGCTCGGGGAGTATGACATCGAGTTCAAACCTCGACCTTCCATCAAAGCACAGGTCTTGGCTAACTTTGTCGCCGAACTCACACCAAGACCTCGGGGACCGACAGGTCATGACCGGGAAGAGACCAAATGGACCTTGCAAGTGGATGGAGCATCGAATGCTGCGGGCTCGCTGGCCGGAATTATATTAAAGAAAGATGATGGCACAATGGAAATTCAGTGTGCAATACGTTTTGACTTCCCAGCAACCAATAATGATGCAGAGTATGAGGCCGTAATTGCTGGACTTCAAGCAACTCAACATCTAGGGGTCGAGCATGTCAAGGTCTGATGCAAACCACGTAGCAATTGTAGCTACGCAACCCACAAATTATTGGAATCGACCCAAGAACGCCAATAAATCACGATTTAGAGATTGATTCAAATTAATTGAATCAAGCAACCAATACAATCAATTGATATGTTGACCTCTTGATCACAATGAAGATAAATCTCACCCAAGAATTGAACAAACAAGAATTAACTCGCAAGTTCGGATTTTATTCAATAAAGAATAAGAATGTGAAAGCAATTTGCCTCTCAATTAATATATCAAAGTTGTGTATTAAAGTCTAATGAATAATGAAAATTACATTCCTATAAATAGGGTCAAAACCTAGCTTAAGAGTTTTAATTATACTAGGAAACAAATTGCTAAAAATAAGGAAAATAAAACCCTGGTCGCTAATGGACTCAAAATAGAGTTCTAATTAAACAAGGAAAGAAATAACCAAAAATAAGGAAATAATTAAAAACCCTAAAATTCACGCGTATTCGATTTTACGGCCGTGATTAATTTCCTTACGGTCGTAAGAAGCTTTCTGATTCTCAGTTACGGCCGTGAGACTTTATTTACGGCCGTAAATCCTTTTTCCCCGAAAATTCATAATTTGGCAGAGACTGCATTACGGTCGTGACACTGTAAGTTACGGCCGTGAGTAGTGTATGTTACGGTCGTGAATTTGTGATTTCACAATTTTCTTCGACGCAATGAATAAGGTTGATCCACTCATCGTTTTGGCTCGGCCCCAACATGGAACTTGTTTCTTTTGATGACACGAACATTGTTTTGGCCATTGTTTCTTGAACTAACTTGTCCATTGCTTCCTTGGCCCTCTTGGTTTGCAATCGAGTCATCGGTCCTCCTTTGATCTTCAACGGATCTTTGTGCGGGCTTGTATCCGTGGTCTGGATCACATCATCCCCTCCCTCTTCGAAAGGATTCGACCTCGAATCTGTACCTGCATCAAACGGAGATAGATCAGAAACATTAAATGAAGCCGAAAAATTATACTCACCAGGAAGATCGAGTCTATAGGCATTGTTGTTGATCCTTTCAATCACTTGGAATGGACCATCGCCCCGCGGTTGTAACTTTGACTTGCGTTGTTCTGGAAACCGCTCCTTTCTCAAATGAACCCAAACCCAATCACCGGGTTCAAAAATGATGCCCTTTCTTCCTTTGTTGGCATGCGAAGCATAATGTTCATTTTTCTTTTCAATCGCCAACCTCACCTTGTCGTGGAGTGCTTTAACCATCTCAGCCTTTTTCTTTCCATCTAAACTACTACGTTCATTCACAGGTAAAGGAATTAAATCCAATGGTGTTAGCGGATTAAAACCATAAACAATTTCAAATTGCGAACACGAAGTAGTAGAATGTATAACTCTATTATATGCAAATTCAATAAATGGTAAACACTCTTCCCAATTTTTCAAATTTTTATTGATTATGGTGCGCAATAATTGGATCATTGTCCTATTTACTACCTCGGTCTGTCCATCGGTCTGTGGGTGACAAGTTGTAGAAAAAAGTAATTTTGTTCCTAATTTGTTCCACAAGACTCTCCAAAAATGACTAAGGAATTTAACATCCCTATACGAGACAATACTTTTAGGCACCCCATGTAAGCGCACGACTTCCCTAAAGAAAATTTCAGCTATGTTTGTAGCATCGTCAGTTTTGTGGCATGGTATGAAATGTGCCATTTTACTAAAGCGATCTACTACCACAAAAATCGAACCTCGACCCTTCTTAGTCCTAGGCAATCCCAAAACAAAATCCATAGAAATATTGACCCAAGGTTCACTAGGGACGGGTAAAGGCATATATAATCCATGGGGTTTAATCTTAGATTTAGCCTTCTTACAATTAATGCATCTATTACAAACCCGAACCACATCAATTTTCATTTTAGGCCAATAGAAATGTTCACTTAGGATTTCAATGGTCTTTTTAATCCCAAAATGCCCCATTAGACCTCCACTATGGGCCTCTCTCACAAGTAATTCTCTCATTGAACACCTAGGGACACACAATTTATTTTCTCGAAATAAATAATCATCATGTTTAAAGAACCTATCCACAGCCCCTTTACCACATGACTCATAAATATTAGAAAAGTCCAGGTCATTAGCATACATGTCCTTAATGTATTCAAATCCAAGCAATTTCGAATTTAAAGAATTTAAAAGAACATACCTTCGAGACAATGCGTCTGCCACCACATTTTCCTTACCTTGTTTGTACCGGATGACATAGGGAAATGTTTCGATGAACTCTACCCACCTTGCATGTCTCTTACTCAGTTTAGCTTGACCCCTCAAATGTTTCAAGGATTCATGATCAGTGTGTATCACGAACTCCCGTGGCCACAAGTAATGTTGCCATGTTTCCAAAGCGTGCACAAGTGAGTATAACTCCTTGTCATATGTGGGATAATTAAGTGTAGCCCCTTTTAGTTTTTCACTAAAATAGGCGATTGACCTTTGATCCTGCATTAAAACAGCTCCAATGCCTAGCCCTGAGGCATCACATTCAATCTCAAAAGCTTTGTCAAAGTTAGGAAGTGATAAAACCGGTGCTTCACATAACATATTTTTGATAGTATCAAATGCATGCTCCTGTTCTACACCCCATTTAAACCCTACACTCTTTTTGACAATTTCTGTGAGTGGTGCAGCAATCGTGCTAAAATTCTTAACAAAGCGCCTATAAAAACTAGCCAAGCCATGAAAACTCCTAACCTCAGTTATGCTTTTAGGTGTTGGCCATTCTTTAATAGCTTTGATTTTCTCTTCATCTACTTCTATCCCTTTAGCACTAACCACATAGCCAAGAAACACAACTTTTTCCATGCAAAAATCACACTTTTTAAAATTAGCAAAAAGTTGCTCTTGTCTTAAAACCACAAGCACACACCTAACATGCTCCGCATGCTCATTCAAAGTTTTACTATATATCAAGATATCATCGAAGTAAACTACAACGAATTTACCTATAAATGCACGTAAAACATGATTCATTAAACGCATAAAGGTGCTAGGTGCATTAGTAAGTCCAAAAGGCATTACTAACCATTCATACAAGCCATACTTAGTTTTAAAAGCAGTTTTCCACTCATCTCCTTCTTTCATTCGAATTTGATGATAACCACTCTTAAGGTCAATTTTACTAAATATGCTAGAGCCATACAATTCATCCAACATATCATCTAACCTAGGAATAGGATGACGATACTTTACCGTTATGTTGTTGATGGCCCTACAATCAACACACATTCTCCACGTCCCGTCCTTCTTCGGTACAAGTAACACGGGTACGGCACATGGGCTCATGCTTTCCCTTATGTATCCCTTACTCATTAACTCCTCCACTTGCTTTTGAAGCTCCTTCGTCTCCTCGGGATTACTCCTATAAGCTGGACGGTTTGGAATGACTGCTCCAGGTATAAAATCAATCTGATGCTCAATACCACGAATGGGTGGCAACCCACTAGGTATATCCTCCGGAAATACATCGTCAAATTCCTGCAATAAAGAAATAGCCAAACTAGGGAGGGATTTGTTAGTTTCATCAAAGGCAAGGAATGAATCATTGTACAATAAAAGGACCATTGGTCGTTTTTCCATAAATGCTTTTTTGATTTCACTCATTTTTGCGTAGAAACTCATTTTTCTTTCTTTTCTGGCACTCTTCGCTCCCTCTCCTTTTTCTGAGGCATGTACCCCAACACTCTTTTTTTCTCTCGCCTCTCCTTTTTCTGGAGTCGTGGCTCCAACTCTCTTTTCCTCTCCCTTTTCTGAGGTCGTGGCCTCAACTCTCTTTCTCTCATTTTCCTTTACTCTTTTTTCTTCATCATTTTTCAGTTTTATTTGATCTTCATACACTTGTGACGGTGTCAATGGTGTAAGTGTAATGGTTTTTCCTCCTTTGGTAAAGCTATACCTATTTTTATACCCATCATGCGTGACCTTCCTATCATACTGCCAAGGTCTACCCAACAAAATGTGCCCGGCATGCATAGGTACCACATCACACATAACTTCATCCACATAGCTACCAATAGAAAAATTCACCAACACCCTCCTATTCACCTTAATTTCTCCACTATCATTTAACCATTGAAGCCTATAAGGTTTAGGATGTTTTAACAAAGGTAATCCTAATTTTTCAACAAGTATAGTACTAGCGACGTTAGTGCAACTACCGCCATCAATAATCATACTACATACCTTGTTATTAATGCGACATCGAGTATGAAATATGTTCTCCCGTTGTTGTTCCAAATCATCCGTGTGGATTTGGGCACTAAGGGCTCGCCTTGCCACTAATAACTCGCCATGCTCCCCGGATAACACATCTTCATCCTCACATATTTCCTCCAACGCTGGCATATCGCTATAATCCTCTTCCTCACTATCACTCTCCATAGTTCCATCCTTTCGCAAAAGTACCACTCGCCTATTAGGACATTGAGACGCCACATGTCCTCTTCCCAAACATTTGAAGCATTGAATGTCTCTACTCCTAGACGGTTGAGGTTCCCCTTTAGGTACGAATTTATTAGCTTGTTCCTCCTTCCCTTTTGGTGCCTCAAACTTCCCTTTTGGTGCTTCAAACTTTCCTTTAGAAACAGCCCCTTCTCCTTTACCTTCCCACTTCGGCTTCCAAGAAGAATTAGTACCCGATTGATACCTTGCTGTCCCCTTCTTCTTCAATTGCTTCTCAACCTTTATAGCCATGTGCAACATATCCTCCATCTCCAAGTAATGTTGTAGTTCAACCACATTAGCTATATCCCTATTCAACCCATTCAAAAATCGAGCCATCGTAGCCTCCCTATCCTCATCTACATTAGCTCTAATCATCAATATCTCCATCTCCTTGTGATAATCCTCCACACTCTTTGATCCTTGGTATAGACCTTGCAACTTTTGATGAAGCTCCCGATGGTAATGACTAGGAATGAACCTCTTTCTCATGATAGCTTTTAATTCATCCCAAGTACTAACGGGTCTCTCGCGATTCCTCCTCCTAGAAGTCACCAATTGATCCCACAAAGTAATAGCGTAATCGGAGAACTCAAGTACAGCTACTTTAACCTTTTTCTCTTCCGAATAAGTGTAGCAATTAAAAATTAATTCCATCTTCTTCTCCCATTCTAAGTATGCTTCCGGATCACTCCTACCCTTGAATGATGGAATTGTCATTTTGATGTTGTTCATACTACCATCCATTCTATCGCCACCAAGATCCCTATCCCTTCTTCCATGCCTAACTCCTCTATTCACAATCGCCCCATCGTCAAACTCACTATCTTCTTCATTCTCATCGACCCCCTCTACTCTACGACCTTGCCCACCTTGCCTACGGACATTAGGCACTTCCCGAGGTTGTTCAAGCCTTTCTAACCTACCTAACACATCCCCGAACAGCCGCTCAAACCGTTGTACCATCTCTTCCGTCATGTTGGCTCGATCGTTGTTTTTTGCAGTAGAAGATTGTTCAGACATCCTAACACTAAATATTATATGCCTCACGTGTATTTCGCTCGTGTATCACTCAAATTAGGCTTTTATCCTCTATTGATCTCACCTCTCTGCCTTTTTCCACTCAATAGCTTTCACCCCAATTGCTTCAAAGAACGAATCCGAACTCAAACAAGTTTAAACCCGATTGCTTCAAATCGAATATGAGTGAGAAGTAATGAATTTGTTGGAAAACTCAAAGAAGGCCTTTAGAGAATTGAATTTGACTTTATATAGAACTTGACACTTTTTATGGAAACTAGGATTGTTTCAAGAAAATAATTCTTGAAATCAAATATCAAATATTTTAATTGAACTGAGAATTTTCGTTTTTTTTTTTTTCGAAAATTCAACTACGAGAAAAACGAAACAAAGGAAATTAAATTCGGATAACAAACGAAGGAAATAACGACTTTTGAATTTTTTTTTTTGGTGACACATTTCTGGATTAAAGACTCAAAACTGGAAGAACACGAAGAACAAGAATAAGAAACTCAAGAAAACAAAAACAAAGATATAACCTTGATTTTTGGAGCCTAAGCTCTGATACCAGATAATGCAAACCACGTAGCAATTGTAGCTACGCAACCCACAAATTATTGGAATCGACCCAAGAACGCCAATAAATCACGATTTAGAGATTGATTCAAATTAATTGAATCAAGCAACCAACACAATCAATTGATATGTTGACCTCTTGATCACAATGAAGATAAATCTCACCCAAGAATTGAACAAACAAGAATTAACTCGCAAGTTCGGATTTTATTCAATAAAGAATAAGAATGTGAAAGCAATTTGCCTCTCAATTAATATATCAAAGTTGTGTATTAAAGTCTAATGAATAATGAAAATTACATTCCTATAAATAGGGTCAAAACCTAGCTTAAGAGTTTTAATTATACTAGGAAACAAATTGCTAAAAATAAGGAAAATAAAACCCTGGTCGCTAATGGACTCAAAATAGAGTTCTAATTAAACAAGGAAAGAAATAACAAAAAATAAAGAAATAATTAAAAACCCTAAAATTCACGCGTATTCGATTTTACGGTCGTGATTAATTTCCTTACGGCCGTAAGAAGCTTTCTGATTCTCAGTTACGGCCGTGAGACTTTATTTACGGCCGTAAATCCTTTTTCCCCGAAAATTCATAATTTGGCAGAGACTGCATTACGGTCGTGACACTGTAAGTTACGGCCGTGAGTAGTGTATGTTACGGCCGTGAATTTGTGATTTCACAATTTTCTTCGACGCAATGAATAAGGTTGATCCATTCATCGTTTTGGCTCGGCCCCAACATGGAACTTGTTTCTTTCGATGACACGAACATTGTTTTGGTCATTGTTTCTTGAACTAACTTGTCCATTGCTTCCTTGGCCCTCTTGGTTTGCAATCGAGTCATCGGTCCTCCTTTGATCTTCAACGGATCTTTGTGCGGGCTTGTATCCGTGGTCTGGATCACATCAAGGTCCTTAGTGATTCACAATTAGTGGTAGAACAGGTAAACGGCACTTTTGAAGCAAAAGATGAGAAAATGTCATCTTACAGGATGATGGTCTTGGACTTGCAAAGAAAGTTCAAGTCTTGCTGCATAAACAAAATTCCGAGGTCCGCCAATCACAAAGCGGATGCTTTGTCAAGACTTACTTCTTCCAATCTAGACCACCTGGATAGGACCGTGTTCGTACGAACTCTTCATGAGCCTAGTATCGTACAACAACCTGAGGTCTTGGATATTTCTGATCAAGAGTCCAGTTGGATGGATCCAATAATTGAATATCTAACATCAGGAAAGTTGCCAGATGACAAAGTAGAGGCCAGAAAAATCAAAGCAAGAGCCCCGAGGTATACCTTGTTGCAGAATACCTTGTTCCGCCGAAGCTTCACACTTCCTTATCTGCGATGCCTAACTCCAAAAGAAGCAGCTCTTGCTATGGCCGAGGTTCATGAAGGAATTTGTGGAGGACACCAGGGAGCAAGAGCTCTAGCACTGAAATTGATAAGATACGAGTACTACTGGCCAAATATGAAGAAAGACGCCCTTAGTTATGTGAAAGCCTGTGACAAGTACCAAAGATTCGCAGCCCGATTACATCAACCCGCGGAAGAGCTATCCTCAATATCGTGCCCATACCCTTTCGCCCAATTGGGAATCGACATACTCGGACCTTTCCCTATAGCCCGGGGTCAGGTCAAGTTCTTGGCAGTTGCAGTAGAATACTTCACTAAGTGGGTGGAAGCCGAACCACTGGCCGTGATCACAGAACAAAAGTTGGAAGCATTTGTGTGGAAATCAATAGTTTGCCGTTTTGGTCTTCCCAAGACATTAATAACAGATAATGGACGTCAATTTGAGTGCCAAGCCTTCAAGTAATTCTGCAAGAATCTGGGGATAGAACACAGGTTGACCTCCGTTTCGCACCCGCAGAGTAATGGGTTAGCTGAAATTACAAACAGACTCATCTTAAAAGACTTGAAGACTCGCCTTGGCAGCGCCAAGGGAGATTGGCCCGATCTCCTCCCTGAAGTACTTTGGACCAACCCAACCACGTTCAAAACGGCGACGGGGGAAACCCCGTTCATGCTTGCCTTCGGGATGGAAGCCGCAGTCCCCGTAGAAGTAACTATTCCTAGCTTCCGTGCTATGACTACAGGGTCGCCCGACCACATCGAAGGACAGAGAGAAAGTCTGGATCTTCTAGAAGAAGTCAGGGAGAATGCATCATTGAGGATAGCAGCTTACCAACAGGCCATGTCTAAGAAGTTCAATACCCGGGTAAAGAAGAGGGAATTCAGAATGGGAGATCTTGTCCTTTGCCGCAGTGAGGCTGCCGGTCATCAACCAGGGAAACTTAGGCCTATTTGGGAAGGACCTTATGAAGTCATCCGAAAGGTGGGCAAGGGCTCATACAGCCTCCGCACAATGGATTCAAAACCTCTTCCTCGGCCATGGAATGTGGAGAACTTGAATCCATACTACAAGTAATCATATTTCTGTTGATATCAAGTCATTTAGTCCTATTAAGGTCGGGCCTGCACGCCCATTTTTTATTTTTGCTTTCGAACTTGCACGTCCATCAGTCAATATTATGGTCGGGCCTGCGTGTCCATTGCTTTGTCTTTCAGTATCAGGGACGGGTACTCTTTTCCTTGTCCAGATTTTTTCCCATTGGGTTTTTCTGGATAAGGTTTTAACGAGGCCCATCATTCAGTCCCCTTCAATAAAAATACTTCTTCCAAAGAATGAGCACTACAGAGATCAGATATTGAAGTAATTTACAAGGTCATTCACATGACTTTACAAATTATTTCCCATCGAATAATTTACAAGGTCATTCACATGACTTTACAAATTATTTCCCATCGAATAATTTACAAGGTCATTCACATGACTTTACAAATTATTTCTCATCGAATAATTTACGATGTCTCATGGCAAGACTTTACAAATTATTCTTCCACGAATAATTTACAAGGTCTCATGGCAAGACGTTACAAATTATTTTCCATCAAATAATTTACAATGTCTCATGACAAGACTTTACAAATTATTCTTCCACGAATAATTTACAAGGTCTCATGGAAAGACGTTACAAATTATTTTCCATCAAATAATTTACAATGTCTCATGGCAAGACTTTACAAATTATTCTTCCACGAATAATTTACAAGGTCTCATGGAAAGACGTTACAAATTATTTCCCATCGAATAAGTTACAAGGTCCCTTGGTAAGGCGTCAAGACGTTACAAATTATTTCTCATAATTTACAAAAACAGGTCGGTACAGCCCGATCTTTTCAAAATACATTTCGCAATTCTTACTAATCAATTGACTGAAAGGGTCAGGAAAACCCGGTCTCGCCAGTCAAGTTATATTCAACTCAAAGTCTTGATGCTACAAAAGGTTCAGTCCATTCTTATGATGGGAAACATAAGGTCGGCCACTACTCGACCATATGGAGTCACAACTAGATAAATCCTAGGAATCTTGTGCTCGACCTAAGAAATTGTTCAAATAGTTCGGTATTACCTGACCTTATAGGATATCATTTCTGAAAATTCGTACAAGTAAAAGGCTCGGACTATTTTATGTTAAACGGAAGATCGTGCTTTATCATCAATCCATAAGTTAGATACGAAACAATAAACACGAGCTTTGACAAAAAGAAACATTCTTCATTAACAAAAAACCTTGTTACAAAAAGGCCACGAGGTTAGACCTCGGGCTATAAAAGGGAAATGTACAAAATATTTTCCTACTACTGCTCGGGGTCACTGGCCCGGGCTTCTTCTTCGTCAGAGTCGACCTCCACTACATCTTCCATGAAAGGAGTGAGGTCAAGATCTTCCGTGCCCAATGGAAATTGAGAAAGCGGGCTGGTATCCAAGTCGGGCGCATGAATCTCGATCCATGCCCGGGCTTGCCTCATGCCTTGGGAATAGGATTCCAGGTCATAGTTACCCACGGCAAGGTCATATTCTTCAGACTTCTTGTAAGCCTCGACCGCTGCCACCTTCGCCACTTCTATCTCTTCCCTTGCTCGGCGAAGATCTTCAGAAAGTTTGACATTTTCAGAGCGGGCAATATCCCGGTCTTGAGTCATCAAAACCAAGTCAGTTTCCATTCTGGTTAACTTTTCTTCAGCATTGTTAGCACGGGTTGCCGCGTACTGAACAGAATGGACGAGCTAACTCGTAGCCTCCCCTCGTCGGACACCTTGGGTTATAAGACCCCGACCAATGATAAGCATCTGCACGAGTTAAGTACTTGTATTATTGAAGGAAAAATGTAACACCAAAAGTAGAAGGTCGCCTTGAAATTACCTTAAGCACCGCATTCAGAAAATGATCCACCCCGTTCTCCAGCGAGACTTCATCAGAATATTTCTCCAGTAGACCGGGGTGGTAACTCTCCTCCAATTTGGACCGCAAGTCGGCCAGGGTGGGACATTCTACTACAGCTTCGGGAGGATCAGACCTGGTATTCTCTTCCCGGACAGGAGGGCGGCGAACACCTTGGTTGGTCTCGCGCCGAGGTGGAGCTTCCGCGTTCCTCCCTGAAGTTTCTCCCGGCCCGGACTGTGCCTGGCGTGGCCTTTTTTGTGGACGTCTTCGAGTAATACCACCTTCCCTCCTCCTCTCAGCAGCAGCTCGAGCCCTCTCCTCGGCCGCCTTCCTTAACCTGTCTCCATCAAAAGCCATACCTGTGAAAGAACGGGAAAGTTAGATAAAAAGCAATAAGAAGGGGAAGGCAACATTTTCTAGTGGAAAAATGAAATCAACTATTACTTAATTTACAAGGCCGGGTCCTACCGGGCTCCAAGTCAAGGCCGGCCTGACCTAAGATCTCGCTGGTCGTAAGATCTGAAGCCTCCTCGGCCAGAAGTCCGAAGTCACAAACTCTTATGGCATTGGCCAAGAGGTCGGCCATCTCGTCCTCCCCCACATTACCCATTCTATTAAAGTTATCTACTTCCGGTTTCCTAAAAGTGGGCCAAAAAATATTCTCACCTTCCCGAGGTTTGATATAAAAGAATTTTTCCTTCCAATACTTTAAGGAAGAAGGGACCCAGGGCACCTCGAACCTTCCCTTCCCACATAAGTAAACGAAGCAGTTACATCGGGGTAAAAACTTCAAATCTAAAAGGCATTTACAGAGGTTCACGGTAGGCTCGATCCCTAGACTCCTACATAAAACAAAGAAGTAAGCTAGAATTCTCCACCCGTTTGGGGCCAGCTGCCCAGGAAGAATGCTGGCCGTTAACAGGAAGTCTACAAAAAAATGATGTAAGGGGAACCTAAGGCCGGCTACTAGTGAGTCATGGAATACTACGGTCTCCCCTTCCCGACAATGATATGATACATCATCATGCTCGGGGGCCTGGGAAGTATACCTATCAGAAAGACAAACTTCCTCATGTATGCCTCGACCATGTGTTCCTTCATCCTACTGTTGTATGTTGGTAACTCTAGGTCGGGAGTTCTCGGTCTCTCATTAAATTCAGGGTTATTGACTTCCTCGTCATCGCTCGACTCGTCCCCCCCTGAGGTTGGTGGAGGTTGGTAAAATCCTATTGGCTCTACGTCTAAGGCCTCGTCCAAATTTTCTACCTCCCTAAGATCCGTGATGTTCACTTGCCTGGCCATTTTCCTAACGATTAAATTACGAAATAAAATTAACGTCGGGAGAGGTCGAGATTACCTAAAGGTCGTGCTTGGAATTTTTAGCTCGTGTTAGACGCTAGGGGAGTTGTCTAGTTTTCGCTAAAATTGCAAAGTGAAAAGAATGAGAGCATAGGGACCACATATATATATATATAAGAGGAAAAAGGCGGGAAAATTTTTGAAATCCTGCCACTCATTTTTGACACGTGGCAGCAATCCATGAACTGTGGCATCAATGATGACGCTTAAAATAAAGGACAAAACAGTTGGCAAAATACATCATTAATGAAGGTGACAGCTTTCAAGAGTTAATTGCATTCAGGCATCAATCCCCGATCCCTAATGCACGGGGGCCATTGATCGGGCCATTTCCCGAGAGAGTCCATCCCGGGATATATCAATCCCGGCATTTTATCTTTTCCTCAATAGGTCGGGATGTTTGCTCGTCCACATGACCGTCCCGGCCCATGTATGCTCGACCTATTCACGTCCTGCGTCCAGAGTGGGAAACGTGCCCGGTCTATCCCGGCCACTTCGGATCCGGGTGTTCACCGTTTATGGGCTTTAACAATAGGACACCTTCTTGGGCCCTCAGAATAGAACATAGCCCATAAAGAATCATCCTAAAAAAGAGGAAGTACAATTCTTATAAGATTAGAATCCCTCCTAAAAGGTAAAGTATATAGCAAAAAGGACTCCTTCCTTAAATAAAGGAAACTATGGGCTTTTTCAGTCCTATAAATACAGCTCCTTTGATCACATATATTCATTCATAATTCTTTACGTTTTCCAGTTATATATTCTCTCTCTATCTTTTTCAGAAAACTAATTCTCACACCGGAGGGGCAACGAGGAGAATCCTCCTCGCCTTTTTTGTAGGTCATCCAAGGCGAGTTCATTGATCTCTTCCAGCAATCAAGTATCACCAGATCCTGCCACGTCAAGGTTAGGATTTTTGACAGCATCATCGGCCATGTTTGAGATAATTTTTAAGACACCGCACAAGGTTTTCATTTTGAAGCTCTTGCAGTGTATTTTCTAATGCGTGAAATGGTCAATCACAGCAAAATTTACGACTTTCCAAAATCGGCCGTTCGAAACTAATATTTCTAAGATCCCGATAACCCACTATTTTTAAAATTTTTCCGATGATCACATGTTATTCGAACTTATGAACCATCTACATTCCATCGAAGACCACTTCCAGAACTATTTTGAGTTACGACTTGTCAAAGTAGGCCATTCGAAACTAATATTTCTAAGATTTCGATAACTCACTAATTTTACAAATTTGTTGGTGATCAATGCTATTCAAGCTTATAAACCATCTAAATTCCCTCGAAAACAACTTCTAGAACTATTCTAAAGACCAATCAAATAGGTCAAACGATTAATGATTATCGAGAAAAATGATTAAAAAAAATGTCTTTGTAACGCACACAAATTTTTCATGACATTTTAAATTATGACACCAACTTGTCACGCAAAGAAAGATCACGTGAATGTTTTTTTATATTTTTTCTTTATTATTTAGACAATGACATGACCGAGTTTTTAAAATCACTTTACTTAAAACAAATTCCATTTATTTAAAAAGTAATGATATTAAATTTGAAATATTTCTATAAAAGATCTTGACTTTAAAGTATTATGAATAAACAATGACAATAAGAAAATAGTGAGTTTAACAGTTCAAACACAAGAATTCTTGTTCACAACTCACTGGTTGTCATACGTGTGCTTAGTGAACAGAATATGGTGTACAAATATTATTTCATATAGACAAGGAAATTTCATAAATTCAAGATCAATGTAAATGCATGAATAAATGTATGATTACATATTAGACAAGTCAATTTTATAAATTCAAGACGAGTGCAAATACATGTATTTTCAAGAAAACGTGACTTGTAATGGAGCCCAATAGAAAATTTTAATCCCAAATAATAAGCATGGAGTTTATTCCTAGATAATAAGCACAGAAATTAATCCCAGATAACAAGCATGAAATTTAATTTCAGATAACAAGTGTAACCATATCGTGATCCAGTTACTGAACTCTGTGCACGAATGTCAAGACAAGCATCATAGGAGACATTAACAAGCGGGATAGAGTATGACTGTAATCTAATGTAGGAAAATCTCTTTCATTCAATGCATAAGAAAATAACTTTAAAAGCATGAAAATACTTTTTACACGATGCATAATGTAAATAACTTTAAAAGTATCACGAAGTAGCATTAATATCACATAAACAGGTACAAGTGTTACATCACATAAACAAGTATAAGCATTACTCACAATGTCTATATGTTCAAATAACAAATAACACTGATTAGGAATCACGTTAACCAATTGTATTATCCTCTTACACGTAGAAGATATATCAATAACTGTCAAATTCAAGCCATCATTTAATTACTCTTTAACATCTTCAGACAATCATGTTAGACAACATACCAATAACTGTCGAGGTTAGATTACCATTTTTATCAATACAAGTTAATGAATTTAAAATTAACAACTTTAAACGTATCATGTATCGATACAAATTATATGTATCAATACATGCTTAATGTATCGATACTTAAAAGAAAGCACAAGCCTTTTTAGCACTTCAATGTATCGATATATGAGGTTAACTTTACTACTCTTTTACATGTTCAAACAAGATAAGGTTAGTGATGATAACTTTGTTAACCATCATTTTATGTTAAACAAGCGGAAAAATAAATGTTAGCGTCAAGATACTATTAGATATTATAATAACAACATTGAAGTTATATATGGAATACTGAAATCACATAATTCACGTCCATATTAAATAATCAAATAAAATATCCAACTCATCTTGATCCAAGATTGACTGAAAGAAATTCTTTACATTATGTTTACATGAGTATCGACACTTTATGCACATGTATCGATACATGTTCATCTTCATGCCTCAAGTATCGATACATGCACTATCCCTTGGCAAGATTTTAGCATGAGATGTTATTCTAAATGCTAGCTATTTAGAATCTAGTGGCTGAATGCACAGGACTGGATTTCAGTGTGAAGGAAACGATTTCATAATGGTAACTAAATGCATAAAATTGAAGAAAGGAAATGGCAGCAAGAAACTAAAGTTTTTGTAATGTTTGGTGTAAAAGTTCTCGTTGTTTGATGGATATGTATAGGTAAAATAGGCTTCATAGGAAGGAGCAAAAATTCTGATTTGTAGAGAAGTTTTTTATTTTCAGTATAAAGAATTAAGTCGGTTTAGTCTAAAGAGCAAAAGGTGGCGAGTTGTGGTTTGTTGAAGACATGCAACCAGGATGTGTCACTTGGAGATAGGTGATGAGTATCAGGATCTACAAGTCGGCTATAACAATGTAGGTGGACACCTCATCCTTTGGATTTTCCAAAATTTCAGTTTGGAGAGCCATATTTGGGCACAGATTTAAGATATCAAATGAAGTCAAAATCCGGAATACTTTGTACCATTTCAAGGTATCAAGGCGTACTTTCCCATACAATTAATGACGTGAATAATGCATAACTAAGGAAGAAGTTATGGTCTGTTGAAGTAAACCACTCAAAACAGTTTTTGTAATGACCCGTGTCCCACTTAACGGGATGTCCCGGCCGTTAGATGACGATGTACTGTTCTCACGATACCAGCATAAGTCTTTTCAGCATGCTTTGTCTTCACTCGCACGCTCCCTAAGAAAACTTCCCGGGAGGTCACCCATCCCAGAATTGCTTCAAGTCAAGCAGGCTTAACTGTGGAGTTTCTAACGATGGACTTCCGGAAAAGAAGGTGCACCTTATTGGTATGAGTAGTACTTATCATTTCTTTTAAGCTTTCTTAGTCAGGGTATTACAATCACTCCCTATTAGACTCGCAACGTTCTCGTCGCGCTTAACCCATCTGAGGATTTGTTGTCAGGCGTTGGGATTCTAGAGGTGGCTCGCGCTCTATGGCGTAGCATTTAGTTCCCGATTTCCGGTTGGTGGCCACTCTGATACCATTTGTAACGACTCGGGTTTCACTTAACGGGATGTCCCGACCGTTAGATGACGACGTACTGTCATCACTGTACAAACATAAGTCTTTTTAGCATGCTTTGTCCTCACTCACACGCTCCATGAGAAAACTTCCCGGGAGCTCTCACCCATCCCAGAATTGCTCCAAGTCAAGCACGCTTAACCGTGGAGTTTCTAACGATGAACTTTCGAAAAAGAAGGTGCACCTTGTTGGTATGAGTAGTACTTATCATTTCTTTTAAACTTTCTTAGTCAGGGTTTTACAGTTCGATAAAGTATTAATTTTAAAAACTCACCGAGGACTATCCGTTGGTCAAACTTAAAAACATATTTCATATTCTTGAAGCTCCTTCTGAAAACTTATCCGGATATATATCACACGTATTAAAAGAATGTAGGAATTGATCTAAAAATTCTCGGGAAGAGATATTTAAACAAGTTTTTACTTTTTATCGCAACTTTTTTCATTTTATAAAAAATCCCTTTTTTTCTTTAAATTTCACATATATGAAATAAATTCTAAAACGCTTTTATACATCATAATGGACAATAAAGTATGTCAAAATTTTTGGATCGTTATAGTCTTGAAAATACGTTTAATACATCTTTTCTAAATATTAAAATTTATATCATTTTTGTGACATCAAAATTCTCTTGCCGTTACATTTTCAGACTTTCAGCCTTTCCTCTGTGTGGAGCATAGTGGATCAATAGGGGGAGTGGTCTTTAGCCATTATTTGTGGTGTTATCATCATGGAGATTGGATCAAAAGTTTGAGCATCTATTGAACACCACCATAGCCACGCCTAATGAAGCTTTCTTGAAGATTATCTTTTCTTTCGCTTTAAGTTTTGATCATTACTTCATTTCTATATATTCTTCCGTCTCATAAAGATGTGCTCATTTCTATTTTCACACAAATTAAGAAAATATAATTAATATATGTTGGAACTATAAATTTAATTACATTATACCTTATATACCCCTACTATGAATAGTGATTATTTCATATTTGTTAATAACAATGCATATTAGATAGGAGTTTATTAGAAAATTTATATATTAATATACCTTCAACAAGGAAAGTAACATATAATTTGCGATAATAAACAAAAAAAGAAAATGAGTTTATCTTTATGAGACGAATGAAAAATTAATCTTGTATTTGCATTGTGTTTTGCAAGGTTAAAATATTGCATGGGCTATATGTTATATAACTAACAAGGCTTGAGGAATTGATGATAAAAATAAATAAATAAAATAAAATAATCTAAACATTTCTAGTATTTGCTTTGTGTTTACCGTTCTAATTTTTCCCTTATATAAAAACAACCCCCTCTAATGTATTGCAGTCTTAAATTGTGAATTTAGAAATATAAAAGATATATTAGTGTCAGGTAAATTAATAAATCTACTTTTCATGATCAAATATTCACCAAAATCTTCTTCTACCCCTCCAACGGGCACAATATTATGCCCGCCACACACACAATGCTGCCCCCACTGGTATGTGGGGGCCACCCCGATGCCTGTTGCGGGCACAATATGCGATGGGTAGGAGATCAGTCTTTTATATATTCATCTTGACTACCAGTGTGTTCGGTGGTTGTGGGCACAATTTTTTTTTTGTGTGTTTTTGAATTTTTAGATAAAATATGTGGTTGAAAATTAGAGATATAAAATGTATGCGATTAAAAAGTAGTTTGAAAAATTGTGTAAAAAAAAATAATTTATAAACTAGTTCAAATACTGTTATCGAGCGAGCTGGTAAACGTAACGAAGCTAACATACTCAACCCTTTCTAAATTGTTTTATATTAAGTTTGAAAAAAAAGGAAACTTCCAGCTATGCTTCATGAATGTATATTGTCAAGAGAAATTAACGCGTTGAACATGCATTTTATGTCCCAACCGTCGCCACTAATTACGCTTTCTACTAACAATGTTAACAAAATTATTACATGACAAAGGAAGAGTAAGACAAAGACCTTACATTTGATTTCAATTTAGCCCTTGGATTAAAATCGAATTTTTATTATATTTTGATAAAAATTGATGAAATGTATAGTTGAGAAATTGTGGATCTCATTTAATGTGTGGTTGAAATAATGGTTGACTTTAATTTAAGTGAAATATTGATTTTAATTGGTACCAAACATGTTCTTAATTTATTAAAATCCTCTGTTTGGTAAAATTATTAAAACAATCACGTATCTACATCTTTGGACAATTTTTCTTAAAAATCAAAAATTTCTATTGGTCAAAAATTTCAGTCCATGGTTTTCAAAATTGGAGATCCAAATTGTCACGAGTGCAACTAGTAGACAAAATTATAGGACAGAGCAAGTGGACTTTGGACTGTTGTAGCAAATAGCTTTCACCCTACGTTTAAATCAGTTCCTAAAGAGCTATCCAATGGCGTAAAACATCCTAAATTTATTCAGCCACACAAGCGTCATGTTCACGGCTCTATTCATTATACCACAAATAATCCACATTTTGTTTGTTAATTAAAATAGTAAGCTCGTGTTTGATTCTGATTAAAATAAAATTTAATCACATATTTTTTGTGACTTATAACTTTTTAACCATACATTTCATTAATTTTTATCAAAATTTACAACAATTTAATTTCTATATTAAATAGGGATTAACCAGTGTACAAATGTGAATTCTCTATGCCCGGGATGCACATAGTAGAGTTAGTTTAACTAAAAATCAAAATTTCAATAAATTTTAGTAAATTTAAATAACATAAATGATTGGAACGTTGATAAAACTTATGAGTTATATCAAATGTGTAGTTGAATGAGTTTAACAAAAAAACCAAATTGACATTTTTAATGTTGAAGGCATCTTTTGCAATAGTTTAATATATATTCTTTAAAGCAATAATTTAAATTTATAAATTAAGAGTCCGTGTAACATCATCATCATTACCATTTTAAATTCAAATTTAAATTACACAATTTCTTAAACCATTTTTTAACTACACATATTTTATCTCTTTATTTTTCAGCCACACAATTTACCTAAAATACAAATAAAACACATTATAATTCATACGCCGCCGAACAGAGCCTAATTTGTAGACAACACAATTTTCAAAAATTACTTTTTTAACTACACATATTTTCTCACTCCACTTTTTAACCACACATTTTATCTTAAAAATATAAAATATATCAATTTATAACGATAAAGGTGTTACCAATTATAATAATAAAAAAGGAACTGACGGACGAACCACGGCTGTAACGCAAAGGATGAGCATGAATTATAGCTTTTCAAATTGATCCACGTGAAGTTATGTATGCCTTTTGGCCGAGAATAATTTTTTATAAAGAAAATGATATATTATTTGTAGGAGCTAGCATTATGGAAAATTAAAAAAAGTTGTATAACATGATTAATTATAAATAAATACAAGAATATTATCTACATCTATAGTCTATTTATCTATATCTACAATCTATAGTTGGGGTTGCGGCTTTCAACCTTTTTTTTTACAAATGATGAGTGAAAGAGAATCTTTTGAATACATTTTTTTATTCTCATATAAATAGTTATATTCTTATCCCAATTTAATAAAATTAAATAATATATTACATTAATTTTTGTTTTAAAAATTTACATTGTTATATATAATTTCATATTATATACTATTTCATTTATTTAGTTTTATAAATATACTATCAACATTTTACATTGTTGTAGTATAATTTCATATTATCATATTGTTTATTTATTTATTTAGTTTTTTTAAAAAAAAAAAAGTTTATATTGTATAAATTCCATTACAAATGTAATAACCACATGAACATCAGTTCAAAATGTTACAATTCCATTAATCCATAACTTATATTTCATATGTTATATGAAAAAAATTACAAATTTTAATTCACATTTATATTTCTTTTATCATTTTATTATTTGGGTGCTCTTCTCAATATCTTTCAAGTTTTGTATTGATTTATTATTATAGTTTTTACTTTAAATTTTTAACTTCATCGTTTAATAAATATTATTATGATTATAAAATATTAAATAATAATTAAAATATTCACAATTTGGACTATAGTGTATCTTTTTTGTTATCTCGAGTTCATTGTTCTCTATTTGAAATATAATTAATCTCTACTATTAAGTCAAGTAGTTGAGTTTCTTAACTTAATTTTCCTTCTTGCACAAATATTGTCGGGTAATAGCTTGTTGATATACGTATCAAAATGGTTTAGATGAAGATATTTATTAAATGTATATATAAAGAAAATATTATGGGTAGAACAACTCGAATTGGAACCGAAGGTTATGGTTTGAGTTTGGTTCCAATAAATATAAGGATCCGAATTGTTCCATTTATGAAATACTCGAAGTATAATTGGTGGTTCTGCGTATTGAAATACTCGGACCAACCCACCTGACGCCCAAATCTAACTTTTATGGACAACTATATGTAAAACTTTCTCGTGAAGTTTCATTACAAACTCTGAAAGTTTTGGTTAAAGCATAAATAAAAAATAAGAAAAAATGGGAGAATTTAACAAAAATATTATGTACAAAAAAGTGCTATTGTAATTAAAATATTACATTTCGATTTATTCAATATTTTCACATTATATACATAATTTCATTAAAAAAAAATTACTCATATATAATATTTTAACAATTTTAATTTTTCCTTTTAATAATATCTATTACCTCAACTACTTTAAAAAAATAGTATTAGTTCTTAAAAATATTACGCATTACATTAATAATCATGTGCATAAGGTGTGTAATACACGTGATTACTACTAATTTATAAAGAAAAAGATTAATTTTAACCACACATATTTCTTATCCCGTGTCTAATAGCAATTAAAAACAAGAGTTTAATTCAAGTTAAATTAAAAATTATTTTTAACCACAATATTTAATGATAATCACTCATTTAACAAGTTGTAAAATATAATCTGTCTAAATCTTGAGCTTGATAAATTGAACAAAACTGAACTTAATTTTTTTCCACCGAGAGAGGAATGGACCCTACATGAACAAGATTTCTCGTCCAAACTCAATTATGGTATACCTAATAACAAGATAAGAGTCTTAATGAAGCTATATAATTTGTATTGTTGCAAAAGGCACCGCTATCTAACCTCACATTATTGCAAGGCAAGGATTTGTGAAATCTAAATTCGGCTTAAACAATAGTGATATAATTATTTGAGCGCGTGAGATCATAATCCCTTTTTTTTGTATGGTCGATTAGTTTTTATTTTGTGAACGTTGTTAATCCACATAATAGCGAGTTCAGGACACCAATAGTCGGCATCCGTAAGGTAACCGCGGGTCCATGATCACGACTACGGATGTCTCCCTTCCGAGATCAATGATTAAACAGCTTGTCTCATCATTTAGTTCACATTTATCTTTACTATATTGGAATGGTTCCAACATTCTAAACCATCATACTATGATTACGTTAATATAATATTACGGGACCCACATTTGTTTAAGCACTTTAAGAATAATCTATTTATATGGCTACAATAATTCCATGTTAGTGCGTAAATGCATACAAAAAGACGTCTAAATTTGTCTATCATCACAACAAATTAATATTTAGATCAATCCAAAAAAATTATATTTCTGTAACCTTTAACCACCAATCAATTACATGACATCTTACCGTCCATGCTGTCTCGATAGAGATATATAATCAACCATTAAGATAATTTGATAGATTAAAAATTTGGATATTAAAATTCTGGTGGACCCCACATTTGATAAGGCAGGTACACGCACTAGCAAGAAAGAATTATGAGATCCCAAATGGACCGACCATGTGTATGTTTCTATTAACACTTACTGCATAGTTCATAATCCCTTAAATAAATTAATAAATTTCGACCCTTGTCACATTTCTTTATTTTACCTTGTGAATACCTGTATACCATAGCGTCGAGTTTGAAATGACAGGTCCCTCGACAAGAGGTACCTATTTCATAATTTTCATCTCCATTACAAAGAGAGGTTCACTAACTGCGTGGACCTCAAATCTGAGGGACCCAGCCTGGGCCTGCGGCAACTTGTGTTCGAGGTCCACACTGCTGCATTTTTCTAAATTTTAGCTTTTTGAAGAATATATATATATATATATATATATATAAGCAATGTACCTGAGACTGGGGTCATCACCATGACTAGTCATCGCATTCGTTGGATGAAAATGGCATGATAATGGAAAAGGCACGGAGCATATGAGTGACTCACCTGCCCATTCCATTGACAGAGTCACAGAAGCCAGTAGGCCCCCACAATCCCCTCAAGTCCAAAAATGACAGCTGGTAAATCAACTTGGTGGTAAAAGTGGGAGCCAGCCAGCCAGCCAGCAAAGTTGGTTGAGGCTCACCTCCAAAAATCACGGGCCTCCCGAATATACTTCACCAAAACAAGCCAATGGACTCCAGGCTCAGTACTGCCCCCACACACATATACGAACTTCAATTTAAGTCAAAATCAACAATTTATTTTAGTTTTCGTGTGGCACAGATAAAACTCAGATTTTTATTAAATCTTTATCTTTATATTTATTATAATAACAAAGTTGTCAAATAAAACACTACATAGTTTCTCGCCTTTTTTACAATTTCCTAAAATGGAAATTTATGGTTTATAGAGATTAAAAAAAAGTGATTATATATATACATTTCAAAATTGTTTTTACCTTGAGAATATAAACAGTCACTTTGAAAATGATTTTATCTCATTATTAGTAATGTTATATATTCAGCCATTAATTAGTTGGTATTTTCAATATATGTTTATAATTTGGAATTATGATGTAGAGTTTGAATATAAAATTATATTCATAAAAGAATACAACCACGTACACTTTTAAACGATGAATTAATAATAATAACATAAGTAAAAAAGTATTGCTTTAAAAAAATAATTATAATAATTAAAACACTATAGAAAAGAACATAACTTAATTATGTTATGAAAAGAATATAATTAAAAATTTAAATTTGTAAAATAGCATTAAAAAGTAACATAATTAAAAATACATGTTGTTTTAATTAATAATAATAATGCTGTAATAATAAAATAGTATTTAAAAGAACATAATTTAATTATGTAATTAAAAAAGAATATAACTAAATATGTGTGTATATTGTTTTAATTAAATACATGTTATGCTAATATTAAAATAGTATTGAAAATAACGTAATTAAAAATATATGATATTTTATTAAAGCTATAATAATTAATCAATATTGAAGATCATGTAATTATTAGAAAATTTATTAGTAAAATAAAACAGTATTAAAAAACATATATAACATAATTCACATTTGTAACTATGTTATATATGCTTTTTATGTCCCGTGCATCGCACGGGGGCAAATACTAGTTTTAATAAAAGTTGATGAGTCGTGTGACCAAGAAATTGTAGGTCCCATAAAAAGTGTTATTAAGATTAAAGATTGATTTTCACTTGAATTAAAATCTAACTTTTTAGTTATATGAAAGAGGGCTTAAAAACATTTTTCATACTATCCAAGATTTTTGAATTACACATTTCATGTACTTTAATCAAAATTTATTTAAAATCTGAATCGTATTCCTGTCAAACAAGGAAATAACTTTATATTCCTAAGTTTCCAATTCGGCTTGGCCGGCTCGGCTTAAGCTTACGTTGTCATCTATCATTAATTACAAGTTTGGTTTTAAGCCAATCAATATACCCCACAAATATATTAGTATTTATTTACTTATATAGTCAAAATATACATTGGGCTTCATCAAGATTCCCAACAAACTAAACACGTTCGGTTCAACAGTTCAACTACGAATGTGAGTTAAAATATAAGTAAAAATCAAAAATGAATTTTTACCATACATTTTATGAGAATTACAATTTTTCGATCATATATTTCATCATTATTTATCAAAATTTATTAAATTTTGATTTTTATCTAAACGAAACATGAGCATGTACGATTAACTTAAAGATTGAACGTAAACCTTATGTGCCCTCACCATTCTTGTCCAGAATTGGTGGATGGTGTAAATTGTTTATACTCCAAGTTGGTCAGGATTTGAGTACCACCCACTTGATGATAGAATGTCTAGCAAATTTGAACATGTGACCTATGCGGCTTGCGCTGTCAGCGCTTGTGAATCTCAACATTTATCAATTGAGATGTGCTCACTGCCTTGAGGGCGTATGTACGATTAACTTGAATTTAGAATCACTAGTTAAAGTGAAGCAAGTAGTTGTTACTAGGACGGCAACAAATTAACAATATATAAGCATAGAATACGTGAATAATTAATTAATTATTTATTTGATCTAATTTGAAATGACTTGATGCTACACTTAAAAAACACTTTTACGAGTAGTCGTTAAAATTTTCTTGTTGATGAGTTTGTTAAAAGACAACAACCAAGTAAACAAGTATTTGCTTAAATGAAAAAGTACTTGAAATTTTATTACAATTGTTCTTTACGCGCTTTCATACTTTGGTAAACATTCCATAATCACATCATTGTCAATATTAAGTACATCATTCTCAATATTTGCTACATCAAATTCAAGGGTGTCACTCCTAACATTCCCAACATTATCCCCGACGTTGAAGCACATCTTCAATTTCAACATCAGTTTCTTCACCAAGTTCCTCAACCCTTTCATCTCTAACTTCATTTTCATTACTTTACTCATCAGAAGAAAAAATGGGTTTATGCTTAAAATATTTTTCTATAATTAATACAAATGAACAAATAAATAATTGTAAACACATATCTGCCCAAAATCTCAAATTCTCAAACAAATAAAATAATAATTTCTCAAATCTCAAATCCTTAATACTCCAAACTCCAAAATCTCAATCTCAATTCACCAAAATCTAAATTTTCATTCCTAATAGACAGAGATATAAAGCAAATAAATTAACAATAATCAAATATAATTTTAGGGAATGCTACATTTAAAAATCAACTGAAGATTTAAAAAAGAAAAAAGAAAAAAAATAGATAAGATTTTTACTGGGGCACGTGCCTCAGCGGGCCCCTATGTGGGTCCGCCCCTGAGCATGATTATTTTATGAATGAATATTTTGCAGTGAAATAGAGGTAGATTATTATAGTTGCCACATATTCAATTTTTATGCATTTTTCTAGATATTTTATTGATGTCATTGTAACGCCTAGACTGATCTCCCTCTCTCTATTTTTTTTTTTTTTTTTTGGGATAACTGGGGAACCCACAATCGTTATCCTACGGGTGCGCACTGAGTAAAACCATCGGGCTTGACACAATAACCTGCAAACTACGTCAATCAGGTAAATTGCACCAGGCAAGTCCGGTGCAACATCCTCGACCGAGAAAATGCTAGTAGGGAAATCGAATTCGTAATCAAAGACCTTCGTACTCACCTACTCCATCAATTTGGCCACCTCATGAGGGGCAACGCTTAGACTATTCTATTGTTTGAGAGGAGATTTTTGATAGTAAATTGTCTAATTCGTGTAGCCTGTCCAAGAAATTGGCGATTAGTGATGATGCATAAAATCATCCAAATTTTGTGATGTTGGTACCTGAACATTAAAAATAGTTAGTATTGGGAAAACTTGGCATAGAGAGCGAGTATTTCCAATTAGGGTTATAATGTCTCTGAAAACGTTGATAAAGACATAGTCAACCAATGCTATGTATCTTCTGTGATAGATCGACTGGAGGGCAGAAAACAGCTGTTATGAGCCAATGATGGAACTTAATCTCAATGTGATGCGGTCATTGCTCGATGACCTCATCCTGGATTTGGTTGAATAGGTGAGATTTCAAAACATACATAATACTGAAAAACTTGTTCAAATTGAGAATACTCATTATGATAATATGGCTATGCAACTAGGAACATTAAACAAAATAATGACTAAGTTGGTAAGCCATTTTGATCACTTAATTAACTGAATTTGGTTCTTCTTTAGTAGACACTCACAATACTCAAGCTCGAAACATAAATCCAGCATGTAATAATCCTCTTTTAGGATATGCCAGAGAAATTACTCAAAACAATGAAGGGTCACAAGTTGGTACGTCTAATATAGAAGGCATGATAAACATAGGGTAATTTCCAAAAATGAGGGTCAAAATAAAAATCGTCCCGTTAATAGAGGAAATCAAACGGCCAATCAAGTAAATAAGGGAAATAGTCAAAATGGGGGAACATCTACAAGCAATGGGGTTCCCACCTGTTAGACCACCTTACGTACTGATAAGTGCTTTATTAGCATGTATTTAATTCACTTATTATCCTATTTTGTTATTAGTTTGATCCTATTAAAGTATCTTTTAATGCATTTTCATTTATTGTGTTATACAGGATCGCAAAGAACGAAAAGAAAGGAAATATAACCAAAGAAATACAAAAAAAATCAAGAAGTGAGGTTCAAGGGCATATTCAAAGAGCTCCAAATCAATAATGGCATGTGGGAAGAAGATTATATGCAAAAATTATGGTCAAAGAAGGTTTGGAATGAAGTTGGAAATCAAAAACCCGCAAGGATTGTGATCATGAATTTTAGTCATATATTGAAGCTCAATTTTGTCATAGAATACTTTCGAATTTGGGACGATCTATTTCACAAAGAATTGTATATATTTGAGTTTTCTTTCCAACTCTACTTGAATCACCACAATCGGATTTCGGGAGAGAAATTTATGACAAAAACATCGAACACAGGCGCTTCTCGGCAGAAATACACTTACGGCCGTAAATGACAAATTTACGGCCGTAACTTCCAAATTCCGGAAATTTTCAGAATCCCAATTACGGCCGTAATAAGTAAATTTACGGCCGTAAATTGCTCTCCAAGGAATTTCCTTATCTGATTCAAGGTTTATCTTTGGTATATCTTTGGGGTAAAGTTAGGGCACGATTTTGGGAGTATTAAAGGAGGAAAATCACCACAAAAAGGAGGCTGGACATTGAGAAAAATATAGAGCATTCTTGGGAGATTTTCAAGCGCAAGAATATCAATAACGGTGGAATTCATGAAGCAACTTGAAGAATCTACCACAACCATGCTAGGCTAAATTTCATATCTTGTTCAAAGGGAAAGTTATATCAATTTAATTATGTTATTTTCTTTTCCTACAAATTAGTAGCGTGAATTTATTCCTTTATTTCAATTGTTGGATTATTATGTTTTGAATGTTCAATTGAGTTTATTTGATTAATAGTTTAATTTGACCAATTGGATTATTGATCTTTGGATTCATGAATATGCTATGTTTAGATTCTTGATCCGTAATTGTCATTGAATCTTTACTTTAGTAGCAAATAAATCTCGTGCAGGTTTAGTAATAATTCAACTTGGATTGATTAATTCGAGCTTGTGTAATTAACGATCCAATTCAATCTATTCTTCTAAGTTTTCATACTAGTCGTGCATTAAATCCTAAGAGCTTGTTTAGGATTGTCTGTGACTAGAATTGGTTCGAAGAGCTTGTTTTGAATCAATACACATAAGGAAGAATTTAGATAATCAAAGCTTGTTGATTATTTATGATTGATAAATTAATTAGGGATAGAAACACGTTACAAGGAAATGTATAACATTAATTGAGGACACAACCGAACCCGAGAACAAGATTTCTTCTCATATTATTTCTCTAGTCATATTGAATTGTTTATTTTTATGCATATTTTTTATTCAAGCAATTTCAAACAACAAACCCCCAATTCCATTTTAATTGATCGAACAAATAAAATTAGTTTTCGTTCCTCGTGGGATCGACCCTTACTCTCACTACTACATTATTAATTAATATTTAGCAAGTAAGGAATTATTTATTATTTTGGTGTATCGCGACACGCATCACGTACCCCAGGAACATATAGCTGAAATTCTGCAAGATAAAATTAGCCTAGGAATAAGGCCAATCACATGGCCAACCTATAAAAAAATTGTCCCAGCTGATCGAATGAGGCTCACCCATGGCCAAGGGGTAATAGAAGCCCAAAATTCTCGTTGTTACTAGCTTACAGAAAGTGTCAACTATTGAACATATTGGGATGTTCACTCTTCAATGTGGCTAAGTTAATGACTATTACAAATCAAGAATGTTTCTCAATTCCTCAACAGGGATAGCTTTCTCCTAGTTCATCAAATTTCGGGTAATTCGATTCAAAATTGATATGAAATGGAACAATTGTTCCATACTCAATTTTAAAAGTCTTAATCAGAAGTAACCTCGGAAGATTTGGCTCGTCTCAAACAGTTGTCAAAAAAGTGGGCCGAAACGTTCCTTCAACAATTCAAAACAACCATAAGTAAGTTCTTTGTACATTTGTTAAAAAAAGAGTTTGTGAAAATTTCTCAAAGTTAGCTTCGACTTAAAAAAGAAGTTTCAAGATATAGAGAGTTCTCAAGACTGTTTCAACTAAGTGCTAATGTCGTTCTTTATGAACAATTGTTGGGAGAATAAGAGCAATGAGAAACTCTAATAAATGAATCTATTATAAGGACCCCAATATGAAATGCATGAAATTAAGGTGGAACAAGCCAAAGCAAAAATATGCTTGGACAAATTGGTTAATAAGTAAACTTACAAATGCAAAGCATTAGTCAAGTTAGAACTAAAAGTCAAAAGCGGGAGGTTGAACGAAGAAAATATAAAAACTAGAACGTTTTAGTTCAATGTGGCTAAAGTTGAAAAAAAAAATATCTATATAATTTTTATTATAATAAAATAATAAACATTTCTTATAGTCAAAGAAGGTCAAAAATACCTTGGTGGTGATTCCAGCATCTAGTTGATATCTACCATCGGCCTGGGTCACCTCTCGACCAAATTTACAAATATAAACAAATAAAGATGAATGATAAGCATAAGTTTCCAAGCCCAGATAGACTAAGGGCAATAAATATTGTAAATGACATATATAATGTTTGGTCACATCCAACTAACAATTGTTTGGTATTTCAAAATATTCTGCAGGATGCCATTAAATTTGTACTATTTACATTCAATAACAAGAAGAAAATGACAGTAGATGAAGATTCGTTCCCAAATCTTGTGGGAATGAATATGGTTATCCTAAATATGACCAAGTTGAATCTATCAAAGTTCAAGTTCGTGGACAAAGGAGATGACGAATCACGTCCTAGTGCTTTTGAGCGACGGGAGGCAAAAGGGAAAATATTAGCTGATCATTTTACGCTGATCCCAAAGAGGTTGAAGAAGGCTTGTGTGTACAATGCCATATGAAAGGGCCATATGAAGTTGAGGTTGTCTTACCTAATGGGGTTGATCATTTAAGAGATCTATAAGAAACGTTGCATATTAGAACAATTAATGGAAAGCGTTTAAAAATTTTGTTCCTTATGGAAAAGTGATCAAGTGCATACCAATTTGGACAAAAACATTCAAGCAAGAAAGGAGTAAAACTCAAATAAAACAAGAAAGTCAGAATAAACTTCATTTCATTTAGTTGAAATTGAAGAAATCACAAAAGAAAAATGGGACGAAAGCATCCTAATCAGATGGATCCTAACCTCTACTCAAATAAATCCTCCAATAGATTGCGCATGGAAGCCTTACATCCAAACAATAATCGCATCACTGGACGTCTACAGAGGTGATCACTAATCCAAAGTCAACTTGATTCATTGTGCTAAGGAAGTTGGACTAGTGAGTCCAGTAATAATGCCATCCTTGAAAAATGACATGATCAAAATTAAGGTTAGTTGGTTTGACCACAAGGAAAATGGGCTTCGTAACCAAAATCCGAGTTCAAGCAATTTCAAATGTCCTTAGAGGTCAAGAACTTAAAAAGTACCAAGAATGGTCGAGATTTTCAAGATCCCTAACTCGGCTAGACCATGTAGTGAAACCTTTTTATTGCAAACCAAAATGCGAAGGATTCATTTTTTATTGACTGAGCTAAGACAAAACATGTTGAATTGAAGGACAATGATGAACCCTACCAACCAAGAGTATAAAATTTCTGGATTTAGTTAATGCCCCTGCAAAGAATGATTGTTCTCATTGAAGCAGAAAAGGAAGGAGCGTGTGAAGATAGAAGGGTTTGGACGATGAGGAACCCCACTTATAAGTGTATTTTATACACTTAGTTCCATTCTAAAAGTCGGATTTATTGTTATCATTTTAGAATATTTGCTATTGACTTGGTTATTATTTGTTTGTATTTCAAGAATATTCCAAAGTCGAAAAAACAGATGAATTGAAACCAAAAACAGGTCAATTGAATGATAAAAGAGCCAAATTGTGCAAATGAAGAGTTGGTGATGTAAATCAAGGTGCAAATTGGAAGAAAGTCGAAGAAAGAATCAAATTTGGTGAAATTAGATGTTTAATGACTAAAATGTATGAATCAAATGACGAAGGACCAAAGTGCAAATATTAAATGGTTGATTTGGATTGTGATATGATACTTGAAGGTTGAAGGTTGCTAGGAGTCAATTGGATGCAATTAGAATTAAAAAATGAATGAAATATGATAAGAATATTACCATAAATTGATTCCTATGACACAAGATTTCTGGTAGATTTTTAGTCGGACTTTGTGACCTAATTTTTGGTGGTAAAAGTTCGAATTAGAAAAATTTCATTTCAGGAATAATTGTAGTCCTTTGAGTTTTATTTCAAACTCACTTTTAATCATCTCAATCGGATAAGATAATAGTAAGATATGATCAAAATACTGACAGCTGTGCAAAGACTACACGAATTCTACTTTCCTTGTTTGATTAGGACTCTTTTGCAACCCAATCTTGACGTGATTTTGACCTAATTTCGCCTATATTAGAGACTACATGAGTAACAAAGGAGGAGATCTAGGTTAGATACCACATTTTACATAATAATTGAGAGAAAGAGGATGTGCAAATCAAGATCTACATCAAATTCAAGATTTCCCCGTGAAGAAGATTAATTTCTACATCCGGGTGATGAATTTCATGAAATCTTCTTGTTTATTCATTCTTTCAATTATGTATCTAGGCTAGTTAGTTATATTAGAGACGTGATGATATTTTACTTTCTGGATTTTATGTTTTGATTTATTGTTTAATATATATGATTCATGAGTTTGAGCAATTAATTCGTACTTTTATTATTATATTATTATTTGGGCAATTATTGTATGATTGTTGTGGTATTTTTCTAAGTTCAAATTATTAGGATTACATTATATATGTTTTAATTACCACGAAGTTCAATAGAGTATAGAAATATACCCCTATATTTTGTATAATCCCAAATAATGTTTATAAAACAATATTGCTTTCATAAATGTTTGGATTCGTCATAAAAATATAGTCGAATCCCTTATAGGAAAATGTTTTAATTCACCATTCGAAAGAGGGTTTTAATAAGAATAAGAACAAGAACATAGATTTTCAAAACCCCATGAATTATAGTTAGACGTTTAAATCAATATATAAATTATGGAAATAAAATGGATTTTCGAATCTAGCATGTTTTTCTCATTATTTTAATTTTTCAAACTTTTTTATTTATATTCATTAGTTATTTCAAAAATTCCGAATTCAAATCAAATTTTTATAGTCCTGGTTAAGGTAATTAGTCTGAAATACAATTTACACAATCCTCGTGGGAACGATACATGGGCTCACAATCCATTTTATTACTTGTGCGATCCGTACACTTGCGGTAGCGAACACCCACCAACTACATCTTAAACCCTAAAAATAAGGCCCAAGCTAAGAGAGTTGTTGCTAATCAGCAGTGACAAAAGGTTATTTCAATAAATTTTGGTAATTCTTATAAGCAGTCACACCTAAGATTGCATAGAATGAAGCTAGGGCTTGAAGTAAGAAGAAGGCAGGGATCCCTTTTATAGAGGTATGGAAGGTCAATGAAAGGCCAAATGACGCCTCTCGATTGTTGAGATTCAAACACTATCTTCGGTTGGAAATGAGAGTTACGGGCATTATATTCGACTGAAGTTAAGAGTTACAACACATAATAGGAAAACCAAACGGTGCATAGGTAATGATAGTAGCATCTCATAAATATGAAAACATTAAATGCAGCCACAATTGAAGGACATTGGAAAGACAATTTGAGAATTAAAGAGGTAAATGAATGTTCACCTTCATTGTTAATTAATACGGCTAAATTAAATGATAAAGACATTAACTAAGTCGTATTGAGGGTAATTGTTGACGCATAAATCATTAATAAGCAAAGGCGAATGAGATGCCACCTAGCGTAGAGGGCGTACTCCAATCAGGGCGAATAAGGTAAGACATGATTCGTCCATCTAGGACGAGTTAAGAAAAGGGGAGAAGATATCTTGGGCGAGACTCTAGCAGAACGTGTCCCGGAAAAGAGGAGAACACTGAGCAAAGTTGGCTAAGTAATGATGCAATTATCATCTATAATTCCCCGTGATCTAATAGTTATCTACAATGGAAGTTACTAGGTAAATTGTGGGAATTGGTTATTAAAGAAATGCAAGTAATATGACCATTCAAACAAGGATATGTAGTCGCAAGATCAAACATTAGTTATAATTGAGTTGTTACAAGAAGTATAAAAGTAAAAAATCAAGATATTGTTTAAGACCAACAAATCAACTCTCAAAATAGATAATGTAATTTTTTATCTCACCTTTTAGCATCAAATTTCTACTTTAATGTAATTGGGCTTGTACATTTGGAGGCAGTGACTCTGTTCTCAATTGTATCCAATTTTGGGATTTTGTCTCAAAATCAAAAGGTTTGTTCATGTATATAATCGTCTAAGTTTTCTACTTCGTCTTTGTTTGGTGGCAATTAAAATCCAGATTTTAATCTAACTCAAAGTAAATAATTATTTTTAAACACACATTTTATGCCACAACTTTTCAATTACAAATTTCATCAACTTTTATCAAAACTTACTAAAATCCTTACCAAACAAGGACTTAATTATGTTGCACGAAATCAGGCGCAAACAATTAGATTGGATGGATATTGAGTCATTGACTGGATGAGGATTTTTTATTAATTCCTAAAAAAAAAATATCCTCTGTAAGAGCATCTTTAATGCATTCCGTGAATTGAGATTGACGTGATAATAAAATAGACAGACTTCCAAATAGTGTGGATAAATAGACGGAGATATAAAAAATTTACTCTCTAATGATTCATTCTTCATTTAAATAATATTGATTATGTGGCATTTTTTATTTAAATTTAAAATTAATTACTATGCATAAATTGAGTTTTATCTGCAAGATTTCTCACTGTATAAAGAGTTCAAATAGAAATAACTTGTATCATAAAACCTAATTGGCCAATGTCCTTATTTATAATAATTAAATAACTAAAAAATAAAAGTTAATGCTGGTCAACATGTCTCACGGAGCGTCTAGATGTAGATTCTCCATCCCCCAATGTCTATTTTTTTTAGCGCCACATTAGCCTAACATCATAATCCACTTTGTGTATTGGAGAGAGATTTTATTCATATTTTATCGATTTCTTGACGTATCATGTATATTTCCTCAATCCACGGAATGCTCTAACATTTCTAGTATTTTGACCATCTTTAATCTCTGCCATGGCTTGGCTGAGAAGAACTGTAAAGCCGAAAAGATAGCCGTCTTAATCCTTATATTTCACGAGAGTCGCATAGAATAACGGAAACATATGCGAAACTCTACACCGTCACCCCATCCCACCCCCAAAAAAAAATAATAATAATAAATAACTTCATTTTTAAGTAGAGATAATTGCGTATGTATATACAGACACACATGATTACTGTATGTATGTATCACCAGCCCATTTTCCATTTCTTGGTCCTTGGAGCAATTATTTAACCCAACAAAATGCTCAAAAACACATCTATGTCTGTCTAAAACAGATATTCCAAACAAAAAGTTACCATAGAAACCCGTAAAGCAGAGAAAGAAAATCTTTCACGGACTCACATAAGCCTGTTTTTTATATTTAATATTGAAGAAATCATCTTGGGATTAGAGAGAGAGAGAGAGAGAGAGAGAGAAGATTCTCTTGTGTAAGCTGTAAACGTCATTTTAAAAATGGACTCAAAGAGTCAGTCTTTTACGTTTATCCATCACGGGCTGCTAAAAAACAACATGCATTTAATACCCTCTTTTTCTCGAACACTATAAGTCTGTTCTACCCACCAAGCATTTTTTCCTTACTCACATTGTAAACCATTTTTTTTCCCTTCTTCTTAGGGAGGTCATAGCAATTCAATGGCCTCGGGAAAACACTCCGTTTTCCTCCTTTGTTACATTCTTTGCTTCTCTTTAACCAATTTTGGATTGAATTTTCGGCTTGTTTTGGCCCAGAAACCTGCTTTTGCCTGTGATGTCTCTACCAATCCTGGGCTGAAGAATTTCAGTTTCTGTGATACTTCTTTGAATGTGAAAACCCGGGTGGATGATCTGGTAAATAAGCTAACATTGCCAGAAAAAATCGGGTTCTTGGTTGATGCTTCAAAGGGAGTGAGTAGACTTGGAATCCCGAATTATGAGTGGTGGTCTGAGGCTTTACATGGAGTATCTTCTACCGGGCCAGGTGTCAAATTCTCGAGCCTGGTTCCCAGCGCCACCAGCTTCCCTCAGGTCCTTCTTACCGGCGCAACTTTCAATGTATCACTGTTTGAATTGATTGGAAAGGTAATGTCCTTTCACATTCTTTTAGGATTTTTACAACCATATTTTCAATCTTTTCATATTCTTCATCATTTTTTCTTCTTTCTTTCAATGCTTGTAGAAAAAGTACGGATTAAATTCAACCAGTCCTTTATGTACAATTCATTGGTTTTTTACTATAGTGGTTGTTTGTTGAAATTTGCTTCCTGCATTTATGTAACTGTTTTTTCCCATTTTCTTTAAATACAATAATCGATTAACCAAAAGGAAAATACTGGGAATAAAACAGTAGGACGTGTTTTCTTCTATAAGGGACAAATTAACATCAAAAGCAAATAGCATTAGCAGCAGTGTGTCACCATCACTTTATCTTTTTAAATCCTTTCTATAAGCACAGGTTCCGTTCCTTTTTAAATCCGGCAACACATTTGTTTTATTGGACACGTTGTCTGATTTTATAGACAAGAAGAAAAAGAGGATTAATGCAAATCAGAAAGTCCAAGGATCAATCATTTTGCTGATATGAAAGGACCAGGTTTGTTTATAAAGTTGAGGGCCCCTAATTATTGAGTTGTCAATTGTCAAAACCAATTCTTTGATATGATTTTCAATTAAATAAAAAGATTAGTATAGTGATTAAAATAATCAAGGTGGATCTGATTATGACTTGAAAGCAGCAGTTGGTAATCACTGTCACTGATAATATGATTCCAGCTTGCTAACTTCACTTTTATGTAAAAATAAATTTTATTGAATTTGTTCACATAATCTGATAGTGATAGAGGCGTGGTGAAAATTCTTACCTAATCCATAGACTCACAGCAAATTTAGGTGGCATGAGGACTTGAGTTTTGTCCATGTCTGCAGGTGGTTTCTACTGAGGCCAGAGCAATGTACAATGTTGGATTAGCTGGATTGACATTTTGGTCCCCAAATGTCAACATTTTCCGCGACCCCAGATGGGGACGGGGCCAGGAAACTCCAGGAGAAGACCCCGTGCTTTCAAGTAAGTACGGTGCAGCATATGTAAGAGGCTTGCAACAGAGAGACGACGGTGACAAAGATAAACTGAAAGTTGGTGCTTGCTGTAAACACTATACGGCCTATGATTTGGATGACTGGAAAGGAACTCAGAGATACACCTTCAATGCTGTGGTACATCTCTATAATCGATCGAATTTGAGTTGATTCGTGTTTATTTCCGAATTCTGATGACATAACAAGTTGTGATTTATGATGTGTGAGTTAGGTAACACAACAAGATTTGGATGATACTTACCAGCCTCCATTCAAGAGCTGTGTTCTTGATGGAAATGTTGCTAGCGTGATGTGTTCGTATAACCAAGTAAATGGCAAACCAACGTGTGGCGATCCCGACCTCTTAGCCGGTGTGATACGAGGCCAGTGGAAGTTGAATGGGTACTTAACTTCTGCATAACTTTCAATGTTCGACTTGATAAAGCCTAATTTGGGGGGAAAAGGAATACTAGTCAATATATTTGCTCATTTTCGTTTGGTGCAGGTACATTTCTTCCGACTGCGATTCTTTGAAGGAGATGTTTTATTCCCAGAAGTACACAAAAACACCAGAGGAAACTGCTGCTTTGGCTATAAAGTCAGGTGTGTAATCTTTAACTGAGTTTAGTTGTTAGTTTTGGTGTTAGGCTGCATATTAGCCTAGTTGTATGGCACTTTATTCTATTTTCATCTAAAAAAAAAAAAGCTGCTGATCTTATTATACAGGGTTGGATCTCAACTGTGGATCTTTCTTGAGTGATCACACGCAAGCTGCAATAGATCGTGGACTACTAAACGAAACAGACATCAACACAGCAATTACGAATAATTTTGCCACACTGATGAGACTGGGATTCTTTGATGGTGACCCAAGTAAGCAACTATATGGAAATCTTGGGCCGAAAGATGTGTGTACCGCTGAAAATCAAGAGTTTGCCCGTGAAGTTGCACGACAAGGGATTGTTTTACTCAAAAATACTGCAGGATCATTGCCTCTCTCTCCCACTGCCATCAAATCCTTGGCTGTAATAGGGCCTAATGCTAATGTAACCGACACCATGATAGGCAATTATGCAGGTTACTTTTTATTCTATAAATGTAAATTATGTAACACAATTTATAGCAACTAATGTGCCAAAACTTCGTCAGGGATTACTTATTATGGACTATCTTGCAGGCAATCCTTGTAAATACACGAGTCCTTTGCAAGGTCTGACGGCCTCAGTTGCAACAGTGTACCAGCAGGGCTGTGCTAATATATATTGTGCCACCGCTCAAGTAGATGAAGCTAAGAAAGTAGCAGCCGCGGCTGATGCTGTAGTTGTGATAGTGGGTTCAAACCAATCTATAGAGACAGAAAGCAAGGACAGGGTAGATATTACACTTCCAGGACAGCAATCTATCTTAGTTTCAGCTGTTGCAAATGTATCAAGGGGGCCTGTAATTCTTGTTGTTATGTCTGGTGGTGGAATGGATGTACAATTCGCGAAGGACGATCCCAAAATTACTAGCATCCTCTGGGTCGGTTTCCCTGGCGAAGCCGGTGGAGCCGCGATTGCTGATGTGATCTTCGGATATTACAACCCAAGTAAGCCTTCCTAATATTTCCTCATTAGCTTTGGTGAAATATGTTTGATAGTGTACAATTTGGTGCAGGTGGAAGGCTACCAATGACATGGTATCCCCAGTCATATGTAGACAAGGTTAACATGACAAACATGAACATGAGACCAGATCCCGCCACAGGCTACCCCGGTCGAACATACCGGTTCTACACTGGGCCAACCGTTTTTGCATTTGGAGATGGACTGAGCTTCTCTCAATTCAAACACAACCTCGTACAAGCCCCAAAGCTCGTCTCGGTCCCGTTAGACGAGGGACATGTTTGTCGCTCGACGGACTGCAAGTCCATTGATGCCGTCGAAGATACCTGCAAAAATATAGCCTTCAATATTCATTTGAGAGTTAAAAATATTGGGAAAATGGCTGGAAGTCAGACTGTTCTCTTGTTTTCTAGTCCTCCCAGAGTACACAATGCACCTCAAAAACACTTGCTGGGATTTGAGAAGGTTCATTTGACACCAATGGCAGAAGGACTGGTTAGATTCAATGTAGATGTTTGTAAGCATCTGAGTATGGTGGATGAACAAGGTAATCGAAAGGTCGCATTAGGACAACATGTTCTTCATGTAGGAAGCTTGAAACATTACTTGAATGTGAGGATTTGAAGAAATCTTCATCAATATTTATTTTCTTTCTTCTTTCAGAGAAGAAATGAATATCGCGAGATGGATCAGGAAAAATAATTTGACACAATTGTAACAAGCTTCTTGATATTTTTCGAATTCCAAATTGTGTAAAATGAGATTCTTGAAATCAAAGGTTATGTTTTGACATTTTAAAAGTTGTTTCCTTTTCATTTACCTTCAATGGATGTCTAAATTTAGGAGTAGGCGCGGTTTAGTTGTCATGTTCTCTTCAAAATCGAACTGAATTGAATTGAGTACCGATGAAAATCTTAGAAATGAAACCATTGGTTCCATATCTAACTATAGAATCGAAGGGGATTTAACCAATCAGTTTCGGTTCGATCCGATCCGATTCTTTATTTTTAATTTGAATCCGTTTAATTCTTAAGAAAAAAATCATATAAAAATATATAATATATCCTTATTATCTTCAATGAGAAAGTCTTGATTCTTTATCGCCGATCACTTTGAAAATTACGAGAAACTTTAATTCTTACGAAAAAATGAACTAAAACTATAATGGTTATCAAGAACCAAATTTGAGATTTGGGATAACCGTAAATTTTTTAGAAAATAGATTTTGTGAAAGATAATTTTTGAAAAATATATGGTTAAAAGTAAAGAAAAATTATTGACTCTGGGATTTACTATGATGCAACAGTTGTAATCATACACTGAGGTCTCAAGTCTCATCTTCTCCTTGCACGTAAGGATGACAAAAATATCCGATTCGAACCCGATGAATACCCAATTTGAGTGGAGCAAAATGTTTCCGATCCACTGATTTGCTGGGCGGGGTGGGTTCCGATCCGCCCCGAAAATCGACAGATTGTCGGGCGAATATGGATCGGACCAAACTCTAGCGGGGCGGATCGGGCAGGATCTCCATGCACATCACTCTGCTTCACCCTTGGGGAGCCTCACGTCTCCAACTGTTTTTATCAAATCATTTAAAATTTAACATCGAGTCTTTAAGTGTGTGTTCAGCAAACTCTTGTTATAATCAACACAATTTTCAACATCACTTTTTAATCATACATCTTTTCTCTCTTCAATTTTTAACCACATATCTTACCTAAAAACATAAATAACACCAATCATTACATGTTATAACAGTTGTCGAACACAATTGCCTGTGACTTGCTTATCGATGGGAGCGCCCATTATTAAGTTAGACCTTATCACGAACACTAATATCCAACTAATTCCATCCCCTTACAGTTTTCAAAATCTTAATATCTTAATCTTAATCTATACATATATAATAGAATAATTTTGGGGAGATATTTTTAAGTAACATTGTGACATATCATACATTCATTGGATAATGAAAATAACTACCCCACCACTTACTTTTTCAATATCCAATGAATATGCGTCATGTCACAATACCACTTAAAAATGTCTCAATAAAATTTCTCCCTAGAATTATTATCTTTATAATATCTTAATATATATAATAATAGTATAGCAGCCAAAAAAATCTACACATAGTTTCCCGCCATTTTCCCTACTATTTTAGGAAACTTTGTAATTTTATTAATTATTTTAATAATTGAATTAGGAAACTTCAATTAATGCTAAATTAATTATAGGTGACATGTAATAAATGACTTATTGATTGTAAAAAATAAAAAATCTATAAAAAGATCAAATTGTATATTATTTTTATTCTTTTGATAATTATTATAATATTTTGAAGTCAAAAAATATGCAATATAGGTGTCAAATTCATGATCTTAACGAGAAGATCAATACAAGTTAAAAAATGAGAGCAAACTCTAAATATATCATTCTTAAAATTGCCTCAAATAATAAAGGTAAAAGTTTTACTTATACTTTTTACTTTTTTCAATATCCAATCTTTTTAATTTATCTCATCTAAGTCATAAAATGATATTTATAATTTCTTACCTAACTTTAATTTGACATAAATGATTAATTTCAAATCTTTTTTCTTATCAAATTAAAAAAAATAATGATATCCGATCTTTCTAAGTAAATTCAATTGAATCATTTTAATTTCTACAATTTCAGGTTTCGATAAACTCTCTGGTAATTTTGAAATTAATTTTATAAATTTACTCATTTTGTTCATTTATCTTTTTTTAATTTTTATAAATTTAAAATAACATCAATCTGTAAAATATATATTACAGACTTTAACAATTAATTCATTGAATTCTATAGAAAATAAAAATATAAGGTTTTATCAAACTTATTCTATTTAAAAATAAAATATAGTACATACATTTATTTAACATGCACAAAAAATAGTTTTGTATGTGTGTGGGTAACATGTCCCATTTTCAATACTTGGTGAAAAATAAAATGTCACATTGTATTTGAAACCATTGAATATGAGTAAATTTGATATAAACTATAGAAATGGTTTTAAATGTGTGATTGAAAGTGAAGAATGTAGTATAAAAAATAAAATAATTGTCAAATCAATCAATTGAGTGGTTAAAATTTGATTTTCTTTTTTTAGAATGTATGGTTAAAAAGTATTATGTGCAATTGTGAAAAATTAGTTTTTAAATAATATGTGGTTGTGAATGAACATTAAAAAAAAATTATTTTTGAATAATCAATTCTATATGAATAAATAAACTAAGGAAACTAAATAATGAACAATTAACTATTAAAAAAATGCAATTTATAACTTTTCTTTTCTTTTCTTTTCTTTTCTTTTCTTTTCTTTTATATTTTGATTGTATATTGAATATACAATTTATGCATTAAAGTAAGAAATCTTATAGGTGAAATGAAATTACAAATTATTTACAATTTGTGTATGCAAGTTATTATTATTATTTTTTTATTGTGTTATTTTTATTGGGCATTATATTTTTACAACTTATTCAATAAATATTATTAATTCCGTGCATCGCACGGGTGCGATTACTAGTAATATATAAAAGTAAGGTAGTTCATAAAAACAATTTCCCGCCTATTTTTCCATTTCTATAAATAGTAAGGTCTCATAGAATTAAATAGTATGAATGCAAAGTGGATTGGTGTGAATGCAAAATTGATGTATGTTAAATGTGAATGCAAAATCTGGATAAATGTGAACGCATTTATTGCATATATGTAATGGTTGATATTTTTTTAATCAATTTTAATTTTATTATCTATACTATATATAAAGGGAGAATAGTGGATTAGTGTAAATGTAAAGTGGATTGATATGAACGCATTTATTGCCTTATATATATATATATATATATATATATATATATATATATATATATATATATACCAAACAATGGTTAATATTTTTTAATAATTTTTAATTTTAATAATTGTGCAAAGATTATATGATATAATAATTTCTTAATCTTCAATGTTGTTCAATTGTCGTATATTTGATGAGTTGAGATTAAACACATATTTATAGTTTATTGTGATTTTTGAACGAAAATTGAGAAAAAGTTAAATATGTAAGGCAAATGCAAAGATTATAATAAATATATTTATATTTTAAACAAACATCAATATTTGTACCATAATATTACATCTATCATGATGCACAATTAAAATCTATACTCCAATATATATATATATATATATATATATATATATATATATATATATATATATATATATATATATATATATATATATATATATAAGTACTAATATTATTTTATGGTAAATACCGAACAATGGTAAATATTTTTTTAATAATTTTTAATTTTAATAATTGTGCAAAGATTATATGATATAATAATTTCTTAATCTTCAATGTTGTTCAATTGTCGTATATTTGATTAGTTAAGATTAAACACATATTTATAGTTTATTGTGATTTTTGAACGAAAATTGAGAAAAAATTAAATATGTAAGGCAAATGCAGAAATTATAATAAATATATTTATATTTTAAACGAACATCAATATTTGTACTCATAATATTACATCTAACATGATGCACAATTAAAAAACTATAGAATTTGCATTTATCATTCAATAAAGTTTTCAATAATTTGGATTATTTATATTGTTTTTAAATTTTAATAATTCTTGTGATAAAAAATTATTTTTGTATTTGTGTTGATTATGTACAATCATTAAATTTTATGAATACTTACCTATATTACGGACAGCAATTTCAGTTCATCGCAATAGTGGAAATCTATACTATATATAAAAGTAGGATAGTTTGAAAAAATTTAATTCTAAAATTCTTTATATTTTAGTATTATAGTAAATAATTAATATGATATTATTGTTATTTGTATATTTTGGTTATAATAATTATTATTTTTAGTATTAATATTAATTAATATTGAATGAGTTCAATCAATATTTTTAATTATCAGTATTAAAATTATTATTTAATCATTGATTTTTAATTTATTTTTTTATTTTTAATATTATAAATCCTATGTGTAACCATCAATAATTAAATTGTGTTTTAATTATTAATGGTCAAATCATTTGTTATATTTAATATGACAAATCAAATTTTCTAAAATATATATTATATATTATTATTAAATATTTTAATAAATTAACCCTCTATTCAACAACTATATTTTTGTTTCGAGGTAAAATATATGGTTGAAAAATAATTTTGAAAAAATATGTGGTTAAAACGTGGGTTGAAAAAACGTGCTGCTTATAAATAAAATATAGAAAAAGTTATTTGACGAAGGTTAATATTGAAGAGTTCATACTTTGATTTTATTTTTTTAGTTAATAATATTAATAGAATGAGTAATATTTTTTAATCATTCTTAATTTTAATAAATTTTAAATATTATAGGGTATAATTTTTTATAATTTATAATCTCCAACTTTACTCGGTTGTCGTATCATTATAATCACGAGATTTTCAAAATTATTGTTTTGACTACTTATTTTTGCAAATAAAGTTTTATTGGTTAAATTCAAATATTTTGACTATTTCTTTTTTAATTATTGTGATTGATGTTTTTGAATGAAAATTAAAAAATACGTTAAATACAAGAGGCAAATGTAAATATTATGACAAATATGCTAATACATTTCATATGCATTAATATTCGTGCACATAATATTACATCAAATGTGATATACCATTAAAAAACTACTAAATTTACATTTTCAATGAAATTATTAATAATTCATTAAAATTATTGAAATCAATAATAATTTATTATTTAAATATATAAATTGACGTTTACTATTCAAAGAATTTTTTAATAATTTGAATTACTTATGTTATTTTTTTAAATCCTAATAATTACTGTAATAGAGAATCTTTTTTTATGCATTTTTATGTGTTGATTATGTATAAATCTAAAATTTTAAGAATACTTATTGAAATCGATATTGCGCATAATAACTTACATGCATCGCACGGGTGAAATACTAGTTAACACTAATACTGAATGAGTTCAATTAATATTTTTAGTTATTAGTATTAAAATTATCATTTAATTATTTTATTTATTTATTTGTTGTTCTTAATATTATAAATTCTTTGTATAGCCATCAATATAAAAATTGTGTTTTAATTATTAATTGTCAAATCATTTGTTATCTTTAATATTAAAAATCATATTTTCTGAAATATATATGTAGTTGAAAAATTGGCTGCTTATAAATAATTAATAGAAAAAGTTATTGAACGAAGACTAATATTGAATAATTAATGATTTAGTTTCTTTTTAGTTAATAATATAAATAGAGTGATTAATATTTTTAATCATTTTTTAATTTTAATAAATTTTTAAAGATTATAGGGTATAAGATTATTTGTATAATTTCGTGATCTCCAACTTTAATCGATAGTCGTATCATTATAATTGCGAGATTTTCAAATTATTATTTTGACTATTTGACTTTGATTTTTTGAGAATTGTTTTTGTGAAATGGTGATTTTTTTAGAATATATAGTTAAAAAGTAATATGAGAAATTGTAAAATTGTATTTTTTAAAGAATGTGTGATTGAAAAATGAATGTTCAGGAAAATTTATTCTTGAAAAATCAATTCCATATGAGTAAGTAATAAAATATTATGTCTTGTGGATTAAACAACTGTACCGCTTTTTATGAATCGGGATGCATAGATGATTTATTAGTAAATAAAGTTAAATATATTTACGAAATACATTCGTTAAAATTTAATCAAAACTAACATTTCCTGTTGCTTAATTTGTTACATTTATTTAAATATATGATCACATCTGTTTAATTTTTAATATTAAAGTAAATATGAAATGAAATATTTGTTTAATAAATTTAAATATCAATTATTGTAATAAGATAGTTAGTATCAATTCTAATAGTACTATTCGGATAGTAATAAATTATTTGTGATAATCTAAAAATAATATTTTAAAAAGATTAATTACATTAATGATCATTGAAATTGAATAGTTATGCAAATGGTCATTGAATTAATTTTTTTTAAATAGTAAGTTATTTAAGTTCCTAAGTATTACAATTGTGGCAACTCAGTAAAAAAAAAAAAAAAATTGCCCCTATAATTTATATATAAATTAAAAAAATCATACTTTTTAACAGCTCATTGTATCAAAATTTACTGTTACAAACTATATTACTTGAAATAACGAGTCTCAAACAGGTGCTTATGTATACATTATCCACAAAATTATTATTATTAAACTCATTCTGTAGATAATGAGGACTCAAACAAGGACTAAATATGCTCACGAAAGAAAAACGTAATATATAAAGAGAGAACACTTCCCAAAAATAGGTATTGACCCATTTTCCTGTCTAAAACCCATTTTCTAAAATGGTAATTAGTAGTATTAATTTACTATTTATTATTCATTTTGTACAAAATTCAGATTTAAATTAATCCAAATGAATTCAGATTTTTAAATAACTGCAATTTTCAGGTCCCGAGGTTTCTTGTTCCGTCTTCCTCTCTTGAAAATCAATTACATTTTTTTTTAAATTCGTAAAAATAAAAAAATAAAACTTTGTCAATATCACATAAATATTTTTATTTAAAAATAGAAAATGAAAGATAATGAAATAAGAACGTTCATCAATCTATTTTTCTTTTCATTTTCGTTTCAATAAAATTCTAAGCGTACATCACAGATATATCTATTTTTTCTACTTATTACAAATTCTATTTAAATGTAATTTCTCTTTTCCATTTGAAATTTTAAATCAATTTAAATTACAAAATTTAAAGAAATTCCTGGAACGATAAACATACGAACCGAAAAAAAAATTAAGAAATAATTAAGGTATGTGTAATGTACCTTTGTAATTAATTGTCTTCATTCATTTCTCATTTTTTAATTAAATATTCATTTCATATGTTAAAATATAAATTGATATGTGTAGGTAACAAATGACTGTGCATCGCACGGGTGTAACACTAGTTCTATATAATAACAAGATAACCGTCATCATTTTAGACACATAGTTTTCCGCATATTTTCACTTGTCATTTTAGGAAATTTCTTAATTTTATCAATTTATTTTAATACATGGATTAGGAGAGTTCAATTAATGCATGTAGTAAATGATTTATGAATTTGTGAAAAAAAAAAATCTATAAAAAGTCAAATTATATATTATTTTTATTGTAATTATTTTTATTCTTTTGATAATTATTACATTACTTTCAAATCAAAAAATATATAATATTGGTGTCAAATCCAAAATCTCAATGAGAAATTTAATACAAGCTAACAAATGATAGTAAATTCTAAATATATCATTCGTAAAATCGTCTTAAATACTAAAGGTAAAAGTTTTACTTATATTTTTACTTTTTCCAATATCAAATCTTGTAAATTTATCCAATTTAAATCCTAAAATGATACTTACCATTTCTTACCTAAATTAAATTTGACCTAAATAATTAATTTCGAATCTTTTTCTTATCAAATTGAAAGAAATAATAGATATTCAATCTTTCTAAATAAATTCAATTAAATCATTTAATTTTTTTACAACTTTATGTTCGATAAACTTATTGGTTCAATTTGTAAAATAAAAGGTGTCAAAAATAGAATATGCTCTACAAGTTTATTTAACATGCACAAAAATAGTATGTGATGTTGACCACAAAATTCGGCTGGACCTTGGACCAACACGTCTCAGTTCCTCCATCTTGAACACGAGAATCTCCTGCACACTGTGACAAATAATCAGTTTGCAAAGAGGGCCGAGGTGGCTCTCGTTTGCACTCCGATGCCAAAGTCAGTGCTCATTTCAAGCAAATATAAATTGAGTGCGGGAAATATAAGTGTGTAAAAGAGAGAAAGGGGAGTGAGAGTAAAATATTCAGTTAAGAGAGTGAAAATGCTAACCCCTTTTGGATTAAATGAGTGTCTTATTTATAGAGGAAGTTGTAATTTTGGATTGTGACACGTGGCGGACTTTACACGTGTATTTACCCTAGCTGTTGGAGAGGAGTTATCCCATCACTCATCCGAGGTGTTACCATGGAGCACTCCAACTAAACATAAAACACTTCGGCTAGACATAAACCAGTTCGGCTAAAGAAGTTCATGTGCTGTTCCACCTCGGCAGTTGACCCAAGGTAATATCCTAATCTTTAGCCATGGGCCAAGGTCCATTGGGCCTCTATTGGGCCCTCACTGGTGGTTCACTGTACTCTTTTTTGGGCTTGGTCTCAACACTAATCTCTCAAATCCGATGTGGTCATTCATGGGCGGATAGGATTTGTAATAGGTTCGAAACACTAATCTTATTCTGATAACGTTCTGTAATTAGACAGCTATAGGATTGTGGTTTTGCCCAAATTTCGTTATCTGTTACATCCAATATTTTATATTCTGCCATCCGTTAGCTGGGAATCATCATATGACGCTGCAAGCTTAAGGCTCGGAATGACATTCCTTAGGGAAAGCTCGGATCCAAAGTAAAGTCGACCTCCTACTCCTGTTTTCCCTCCCAGGAGAAAGTCGGGATTATACTAGCATGTCTCTTAGGCGGCCCATTTAATATAAGGGGGCTACTGATATCGGTTCCCAAGAAATATGAAAGGGATGGGGGGTAACATCTTACCGCGCGTGACACACACTGTGGTAACTGAATGGTTTTCTCCATCCTTCCGAAAGTTGGCGCTTTGATTAGCCCATCCCCCAAGAGACGCGGGTTACCCGTGTTAATCATGCGGCTCAAAGACCAAGGGTTTTGGTTTATTGGGTTCCCTATAAAGTCTCCTTCTTCTCATTGTTTCTCCTTTACCGTATTCTTAGAATTTTCGTAGTAACACCTTCGCAAGAAGTTGCAGTGCCTTTTCCTTTCTTGCAAGTCTTTCAGCATCTCTTCAAGGGTTTTCCACTCAGCAAACCGTCTGTACCACTCAACACCTTCCAGTGGCGTGTTCTTCACTTCAAGTGTACAATCTTGAACGTCAGTTTTTGAAGGTAAATTTCTTTTCCTTTGTATGTTCAAAACTTTTCCAGTTCTAATCTTCGAGTGTGGGTTTGAAAATTTTTGTTTTGCATTTTGTTTTCCTTTTGGTGAATCTGGCCTGTTTTTAAGAATAAATGGAAAGAGTTGGGGGAACGGGTTCACAGGAACTATTGGCAATGGCGATTCCTGTCAGAGGTTTCTGCCCATTGTCTTTATCGATTTTTAGTTCCCGCTTCTTTAGGGAGCCGATTAAGAGGAGGAATAGGAAATGCAGCGGTATAATTTATTTGGATGATTCTGACAGCGAAGAAGAAGAGAGCCAAACTTACATGGCCCACTTATCTGCCGAAGAGCAGTCCTCGCTGAGAGAACTCCGAAGTAAACGTGATAGAGATATGGGGAGAGAAAGAACAGCTGGCTCTTCTTCTGACCCACTGGATCTTGACTTAGGCGCAAGGGACCCTTTTAGGGCGCATAGAGAGGAAATGGGGCTATCTGAAGAGGAGATCGCGCAAGTTGAGGAGTGGGTGGATTATGTGAATAAGGTGTCGGGGTACCATGTGGACCCTGAACAAAACCTAGACTCTTGGGAGAGTAGCGAGATAGCGTATGAAATCCGGAGCATCGATTTGGCAGGCGCCCCCTCAAAGTTCAGATTGCCTGAAGAGGTCAAGTTGATACGTTCGACGCCTTCCTGCCGACCCTGCAGTCCTCCGCCAGGTTATGTGGCAATTTGTTATGACGTTCTGTCATGCGGGATGAGACTTCTACTCCACCCCTTTTTCAGGGCCTTACTCAGGAGTTACAACCTCTGCCCCTATCAAGTGACCCCAAACTTCTAGACACAAGCAGTTGGTACCTGGCTGGTGTGGCAAGAAGTCAATCCAGATTCCCCCATCTCCATAAACATCATCCACACCCTGTACATTTTAAAGAAGTCCGTCAAGAGGGACAAGGATGTGAGGGCTGATGTAAAAGACTGGTACTACCTATCTCCCCAAGGCTCCTATCCTCCCATCATTACTGGGCATCCCACTTCCATAAAAAACTGGAGAAGCCAGTGGTTCTGGGTCACAGGGGAGTGACAAAGCTCGCCCGTTGACCCTACTCCTGAGATCACCGTTCCTCGAACTCTTTCCTCTTCGCGTGAGTTTTATCTTGTTTCATTCAATTTACCACCAACACCGCCATCGTCTTATGTTATGATTATTTGCTATTATTATTTTTATATAGGTGTGTTATTCATGTTTCTCCTCTTATGTTCATAATATAACGCATTTCCTTGCTTTGTTTATTACCTCAGGGCCTACCTTCGCTTCCTTGCTCTCTGACGCGGACTTACCACTGGTGAGGCGTCTTTTTGCCTATAAAGGCACCTTCTAGCAAGTTATCCAGCAAAATAAGCTGTTCGTCAAGCACGGTCTTATGCGAGCAATGGGTAAGTTGTGTTGAGCACACACACACATTTATATATATATATATATATATATATATATATATATATATATATATATATATATATATATATATATATATTTTAGATTTTGACCTGTTAAGACTGATCAGTCCTATCCCTAGCAGGTTCCAAGGACTTCCCTAAAATCTCCTTGAAAGGGCTCATGGCTAAGAAGGTCCCTCCCCTCCTCCGTCATGGCAGCGAGGTGGAAAAGAAACATAAATCAATGTTGGCCACACTTCATGGGGAGGTGGCTAAACAAGTTTCCGAGGTGCCTACTACAGAGCCAAAGGGTTCTTTCCCCACCCTGATGCCGCCCCCCTCCTCGCTATCTATTGGCCCCCATCCTACAAGCCTGATCGAAGGAGGCGATCCCCAAAGGGGCCTCCCTAAAGGGAAAGGAAAGAGGTCAGAAAGAGGAGGTCCCAGGGGGGAGAAGGTGACCAGGAAGGGCACATCAAAAGACATTTCTTTCGAGGACATTACAGAGTCCACTTCAGAGGAGGAAATCCTACCCCTGAAAAGGTTAACGAGGGGTACAGAAGCCTCTTCCAAACTTCCTCCTCCTCCACCGGAGTTGTCCGACCCTATTAAGGAGCCCAAGGTATCTGTTCCGGGCCTGCAATATGAAGTGACCCGGGCTTTGGCCGATGAGCTCGCTGGGATTAAAGCCAGCGTCCTTCCCAGAGATGTGGATTTCGATTCCAGTCTCCTTGACTCCCCTGACTCTCCACCCGCCAAAGATGCGCTAGTTACAAGTCAATTCTGGACGGAAGGCTGGTCTGATTTTTCCTCAAGTGTCCCATCAGCTCGGGAACTGCTTGCTGCTAAGGCCATGAATGTTTGGGCTCTGGCTTTAATTAGTGAAGTGGAGTCTTCCGTTCTTGAGGCCCAACGGGACAAGAAGGAGGCCGAAACGGTACTTCGCCATGCGGACAAGATGCTGAAGGAAATTAATGATCTCAAGGAGCATCTGTCCATCGCTCGCAAGGCCTCCTCGGAAGATAAGGCAACATCCAAACACCTTCAGGAAGACAATGAAAAGCTACAGCATGATCTTCACGCTTCCGAGGCAGATGTGGCGTCCCTTTGTAAGAAATTGGATGACTCCAACCAGGCTTAGTCCATAGCTTCCGAGGCCTTGACAGAAGCCAAAGCTAAGCTGGAGACTGAGGTGGCGGCAGCCACTGAGAAATTGGGGAGAGAGGTGGAAACTCGAAAAAAGGCGGAGGAGGACCTTGCCTCTCAAGAACGGCATATGCAATCCAGGATCACGGAGGTTCTGGAGCGGACCATTACAACATGAGTGGAAGGAGCTTTGAATGCCAAGGTGTCCGAGGCGATCCAGAATTTTAAAGACACTTGAAGAGACGTCGGAGTATGAGGCCATGCAAAGGGTCTTTGGAAATATAGGGGACAGGATGGCTTTAGGGGACGTAAATGAAGCTTTCCCAACTTTGGACCTATCCCCCATCGAAGCCCTGTACCCCGAACCTCAAGATGCGGATAAGGGCGGTACCCTTGATGATCCTGTCGATCCTTTGGATGTACCTGGCAAGAACTCTTCAGAAGATGTCCCTCCTCAATGATCCTTTTTGTATTTATTCCTTGCCATTTTGCATATTGCATATTTCTTGAATTTTTCAAAATGTAAATGCAATGACGCTTTAAATTGTAAACGTAATGATTCAATTAGCTCGCTGTTTTGATCATTTTACGAAATTCGACAATTGTGTACACAATTTTTGGACAACATCATTTGTCTAAGTGTGAATTTTCTAAACACAAAACGCCTTCTAGACGCATTGTTACCAAACGCATTGTATCAAGATAGTCCGTCAAATCTAAGTAGCTTAAGGCATTCATGTTTACTAGTTAGATCTGATTTTGACAAACACTTGAACATGTTTGAATTATACTTCGTCACACCTGCGATTCTTCCTTCTTACGATTATTAGTTTGGACAAGCTCCTACTAATGGTTTCAATACGTTCAACCAATACGCAGTGAACGTAGTACGGGCTTATAAGAGTCCCTTGTTTAGAAAAGTTCAAGTATAATGGAGTTGTACTCTCCCATAAACAAAATATTTTAGGCATTTTTAATATCCGCCATGTTTACCGAACAGCAGTTGATGCAATCCTTAACGTAACTCACTTCAAATTTTCATTAAAATTACGTAGAGATATTGTAATCATCGAAAAGGAATTTGATTTTATTGATAATAGTGACGAAGGTGATTCATGTTCCAAGGATTACACAAAGGTACCCCAGATAGGTTTTCGATCATGTACGTACCGGGTACCACCTTGACGGTGACTTTATAAAGGCCTTCCCAATTAGGACCTAAAGTCCCTACTCCTGTATCTTGAGTAGAGAGAAGGACATTTTTAAGGACTAAATCCCCAATGTTAAAGTGCCGGCCCTTTACTCTTTTGTTGTAGTAGCGGGCCATTTTTTCCTGGTATTTGGCCATTACTATTTGAGAGTCACTCCGTTTTCCAGGAGGAAATCCAAGTTTGTCCTTTGTGCTTCTTATTTTCCTGCCTCGTCATAATGGATTTGACGAAGAGAAGGCACCCCAATTTCAACTGGACATACCGCCTCGGATCCATATGCCAGGGAGAAAGGCGTTTCACCGGTGGCAGTGTGCGAGGTGGTCCGAAGTGCCCATAATACTTGTGGGAGTTCATCTACCCATGAGCCTTTTTTGGATTCCAACTTCCTCTTTAGGGTGTTTTTTATGGTCTTGTTCACGGCTTCTACCTTCCCATTAGCTTGTGGATGATGCAGAGACGAGAATAATTTCTTAATTCCCAAATCGTCACACAATTCATCAATACTTCTGTTTTTGAACTATTTTGCATTATCACTAACCAACGAGTGCGGTATTCCAAATCTGCATATAATATTCTTCCAGATGAACTTGGTGGTGTTGGCCTCGGTAATCCTCATCAGGGGTTCCACCTCAACCCACTTGGTGAAGTAGTCAATTGCAACTATTGCAAAACAATTGTTACCAGCACCTCTAGGCATAGGACCAATAATATCAATCCCCCACTTCACGAAAGACCAAGGGCTAGTTACCACAGTCAATTTGTGATGCGGCTGATGCGGTATGGTTGCATGCCTCTAGCATTTATTGCACTTTCGGACGAAGTCATGAGAGTCCTTTCGCATAGTTGGACAAAAATATCCATGTTTGAGGGCTTTCCGAGCCAGTGATAATGCCCTAGCGTGATTTCCACATATGCCCTCATGAATTTCTTTCATTATTTATTGTCCTTCCTCCGGCCCAACACATCGCAACAGAGGAGAGGTGTAGCTCCGTTTATAAAGCAGATCATCCAAGAGTACAAAATTTGCAGCATATCTTTGAAATCTCCGAGCTGCTTCCGGCTCGTCTGGTATTGTTTGATGTTTCAAGTATGCCAGTATAGGACTCATCCAAGATCCTTCTTCTTCTATTGCCAAAATTTTCGTTCCTGGTTCAATGGAAGAAGTCGGCAAATGCTCAATTGGAACCATATTGTGGAGCTTGGAATCATTACTGCTTGTTAGTTTAAATAAAGTATCTGCATTGGAATTCTCGGTTCTGGGAATACGATGTAACTCCATTTTTCCGAAGTGCACGGCTAAATCTTTCACTTTCTTCAAGTAAGCAACCATGGCCGACTCTTTGGCAGAAAACTGTCCGTTAAACTGGCTTACAACAAGCTGCGAGTCACTATTTGCCACTACAGACTTAATCTTTAAAGCTTTCGCAAGCCTTAGTCCAGCTAAGAGGGCCTCGTACTCTGCAATGTTGTTTGAGACTTTAAAGCCAAAGCGGATCGCACTGTGCAGTTTGTATCCTTCTGGACTCATTAGTAGTATCCCCGTCCCGGATCTTCCTTTAGTCGAGGACCCGTCAACGAACAATTTCCACTCACGGCTATCCTCCGAGTTATCAATCATCTCCACCTCGGGCGGATGCGTGAATTCAACTATAAAATCTGCTAATGCTTGACCCTTTGTAGCTGTCCGAGGCTCATAATGCAAGTCGTACTGGCTGATTTCTATTGCCCATTTCATTAACCTCCAGGATACGTCTGGTTTCTGCAATACTTGCCTCATAGGAAATTTTGTGAGAACATGTATGGAGTGCGACTGAAAGTAGGGGCGGAGTTTGCGAGCTGTTGTAATCAACGAGAGAGCAAGTTTTTCCATATCTGGGTAACGTGTTTCTACATCCAGCATGGCTTTGCTTACATAATACACTGGGAACTGATTCCCATCCTCCTCTCTGACCAATACTGAGCTAACAGCCTCTTTTGACACGGCCAAATACAAATAGAGTGGCTCGCCAGCCTTCGGTTTTGATAGTAATGGGGCCTGTCCCAAGGATGCTTTCAGGTCGACAAAAGCTTGCTCACATTCCAGTGTCCATTGGAATTCGCTTCCCTCCCTTCAAGATCTTAAAAAATCGCAAGCATTTTTCAGTGGACTTAGAAACGAATCGATTTAAAGTCACGATACTTCCCGTCAAGCTTTGCACTTCTTTTGGGCTCCGAGGAGGTCGCATGTTCAGCAAAGCTTTGATTTTATCGAGATTGGCTTCAATCCCTCTCCTGTTCACCATGAATCCAAGAAATTTTTCGGACGCTACCCCAAAAGCGCATTTCGCTGGGTTGATTTTCATTCGATATTTCCTCAAAACATCGAAGGCCTCTGACAAATGGCAGATATGCTCTGTGGCGACCATACTTTTGACCGGAATGTCATCGACATATACTTCCATGGTGTTTCCCAATTGTTCCGAAAACATACGATTTACCAACCTTTGATAGGTGGCTCCAACATTTTTTAAGCCAAATGGCATGGCTTTGTAACAATAGAGTCCCCTATCCATAATAAACGAGGTGTGCTCCTCATCCGATTCATGCATGGGGATTTGATTATATCCGAAGTATGCATCCATAAAGCTCAACATCTCATGTCCCGCTGTAGAGTCGACTAATTGATCAATCCGAGGCAGGGGGAAATTGTATTTAGGGCATTCCTGGTTTAAATTCGAGAAATCAATACACACTCTCAGTTTCGGGACCAAAACAGGGTTTGATACCCACTTCGAATACCGGGACTCTCTGATAAATCCATTTTTCAATAGCTTCATCACCTCTTCTTTCAAGGCCTTGTATTTATCAGAACTCATCGGTCTTCTCTTTTTCATGTGCCCAGGGCTTCTTGGATCAAGCTGGAGTCTATGACAGGCCACTTTAGGATCAATTCCAATCATGTCATCATGTTTCCATGCAAATACGTCGAGGTTCTTAAGTAAGAAGCTTCTTAGTTGATCTTTGTATTCAACCGGCAAATCTAATCCAATCTGCAACTCCTTGATTGGATCAAGTGGATCAACACCAAAGCATTCTAGCCTTTCCGCTGGGGTAGGGCAATTGTCTCCGGCCATTCTTGGGTCTAGATCTGCTAGATCCTCTTTTGGCGTCATTGTAACATCTTCACTTTCTGAGGGCCCTCCACCTAGTCTTTCAGGGTCTGGAGCAGCCTCGGCCATTTCCACATCACTGATCATGTTCAAGCTCCGGTCTTGAAATTTTCGAATAGCGTTTGTGTAACAGGCCGGTGATTCAGTTTGGATCCCCCTTACAGTTGCTATACCATGCTCGTGGGGAATTTCATGCAAATGTATTTCGTATGGGTTGCAGCCCCCAAGTCAATGAGACTCAGCCTTCCAATTGAGCCATGATAAGAGGAGATTTTGTCTACAATCAAGAATTCCATGGGGATTCTGGAAAAAGTTGGTGCTTGCTCCACCTCAGTCATAAGGGTTATGGGCCCTCTGGGAGTTATGTTATCCCCAGTGAATCCGTATATTGGATCTGGGACTGGAATGAGTGGGGTGCTAATCCCCATCTTATAAAAAGTTACTCAATCAATCACGTTTACCGATGAACTATCATCCGTGACAATCCATTCCGAGCTACCACTACCCGGATAACCAACGCGTCATTATGCGGGAAATGCACCCCAATAGCATCATCCTGGGTAAATGTGATAGATCCCGTCCGAGGCATCCCAGCAGGATGTGATAATTCACGGTGGCGGGCTGCTTGGCCTCTCTGATATACCGCTTCTGAGAGTTATTTTTGCTTCCACCTGGATGGGGGCCTCCCAATATTGTGTCTATTTCTCGAATTGGCGGATCATTTGTAGGCATAGGTGGTTCTCTCGTATCTTTAGCATGTTCCGGGGAGTTATCCTGACCTTTGCGCCTGTCTCTTTGACGACCGTCAATCCTTTCTTTTGTTGGGTTCTTCCATGGGGCTCGCCTATCAGCTAGGTTAAACTTATGGTTTCCTGGCTTTTGTGTTTTTCCTTTTTCAGGAGAGAAATCGCTTCCCCTTCTTCCGTGTGCCTTTTGGTCCGCTAACATGTGGATTTCCCTACAATCTTCCGTTGCGTGGCCATAATACCTGTGGTAGGCGCAGTAAGCCCCAATCATAGGCTGCTTTCCACTTCGGCTACCTTCCATTCTTCCTTGAGATGTGGGGGGATTCGAAGAGGGAGCGTTGGAGTGCAAGTTGGGGGTAGCTTCCGTGATCTCTGCTGCATAACTGGACCCGGTTCCCGGAAATGGACGTGGCACTCCACTCTCCCTTGAGGATGGTTGTCTCTGGCCCTAGCCATCTCTTCTGAGACAATCTCTTCATTCATCAGATCTACTAGGGCATTGTGGTCCCTCGAATTTCTGCTTCGGACATCCCTCTAAAACATGCTCGTCATGTCTAGGCCCCCCTTCAATGCAGAAAACATCTCTGCCTCGGTGATGTTCTCACAAATGTGCATCTCTTCAGTAAACCGAGCAAGGTGGCTTTTTAAAGATTCCTCCCTTCCTTGTCGTAAGTCTTGAAGACGCTGGAGTGGAAGCTGGCCAGGCCTGGAGGAGACAAAGCCATTTTTGAAGGCTGTCTTCAAATCTCTCCAACTGTGGATGCTACCAGAAGGGAGTTTTTTATACCATCGTATTGCACTTCCCTCAAGGGTTAAAGCGAAGGTTGTGCACTTCAGTACCGGAGTGGCTCCGGCTATTTCCAAGCTAGCGCGATAGTTTAACAGGTGATCATCAGGGTCACCTCGGCCACAATACTTTGTTATTTATGGCATTTTAAAGTCATGGGGCACCGGGCACTTTTGGATGCCCTCCGTAAAGGGGCTTATTTCATCTTCATCATCCAGCTCGTATTATGGTAATTCACTGTTCTCGTCATCGTCGGAGTGCATCGGGTCATGGTACTGGTCGTAGGGCGGTTGAGGGTAGTCCTTCCTTCGTGGTGGCAAAACTCGGCCGTAGTTTGGCCTTTCAAAGGTCGGAAGGCCATCAAGAGATTTGGTCCGAGCTGCTTCCGCCCTTCTTTCCCGCCTATTCCTAGGCTCATGTGTAGGGCTCAATATTTCCGCTCCTGTATCATACCGGTTTCTATGCATTTGGCTCCGTGACAGGGCTTCTTCAGCCCGTCGCTCCCGCCTATTTCTAGGCTCAGGTGCATTGTTCCGACCTTGGTCAGCTCGCCCCCCTCGCTTGCCCCTGAATAGCCCTCCTATTCGGCTAAAAACACTGCTAGATTTTGAGGGCAAAGCCTCGCTGTGGTTAATTGAGGGTTGACCTTGTTCTCTTGGTACTTCATGCACCAGACCTTCTTTGTAGAGAGGAACAGACTCCACCTTGTCATATGCCTGCGGATCTTGATAGTAGTAAGAGGCAGTAGCCGCATCAGATGGTGAGTAATGTAGCTGCGAGTATTGTGGGGGCATTACGGGTTCATTTATAACATACCGTCTAGCCATATAGGCATTCATCGCAGCAGTTTATTCTATTTGCTGTTTCTGCATTTCCAACATCTGGGCCGCCACGCGAGTCATATCTCGCAGCATACGGCGATTTCGGTGTCGACGTGGAGAGTTAGGTTGGGTCACCCCCTCATTTGTGTTCTCACGACGCCTCTGGGGAGCCTATTCCTCGCTGTGTTGGTCATTTCTACTCCTACGAGGGTTAACATCATCGTCACTTTCATTCATGTTCAAAGCAGTTTCTTGGTTCTACCTTTTCTTTCAAAGATAGGTGAACTTTTATCTCAAAGCTCTAAGCCTTTTTCAAGATTATTAAACTTATATTCCAAAGTTTCACGCCTTTCTCAAGGTTAATAAACTTACATTTCAAAGTTTCACGCCTTTTTCAAGGTTAATAAACTTATGTTCCAAAGTTTCACGTCTTTCTCAAGGTTAATAAACTTATGTTTCAAAGTTTCACGCCTTTCTCAAGGTTCATAAACTTATGTTTCAAAGTTCTTGTAGTTCTCCGTTCTTTTGCAAGAGGTTACTCGCCCTTTTTCAAAGTTTCTTCTTTTTTTTTTTTTTTTAGTGTAGCTTTTTACCGTGCGTTTTCGTGGTTAGCAGTATGGTTTCCCACAGACGGCGCCAAAATGTTGACCAAAAAATCCAGCTGGACCTTGGACCAACACGTCTCAGCTCCTCCCTCTTGAACACGCGGATCTCCTGCGCACTGTGACAAATAATCAGTTTGCAAAGGGGGCCGAGGTGGCTCCCTTTTGCACTCCGATGCCAAAGTTAGTACTCATTTCAAGCAAATATAAATTGAGTGCGGGAAATATAAGTGTATAAAAGAGAGAAATGTGAGTGAGAGTAAAATATTCAGTTAAGAGAGTGAAAATCCTAACCCCTTTTGGATGAAAGGAGTGTCTTATTTATAGAGGAAGTTGTTGTTTTGGATTGCGACACGTGGCAGACTTTACACGTGTATTTACCCTAACTGTTGGAGAAGAGGATCTTACTTTTTGACAGTAATCATTGCTACGTTTGGTAGGGGATGGGCGCCGTCACTTTTTGATAAAGGCGGTGTCATATCTCTGACTCCATCCATTGTCTCATCACTCATCCGAGGTGTTACCATGGAGCACTCCGGCTAAACATAAAACACTTCGGCTAGACATAAACCAGTTCGGCTAAAGAAGTTCATGTGCTGTTCCACCTCGGCAGTTGACCCAAGGTGATATCCTAAGCTTTAGACATGGGCCAAGGTCCATTGGGCCTCTATTGGGCCCTCGCTGGTGGTTCACTGTACTCTTTTTTGGGCTTGGTCTCAACATGTGCAATTGTAAAAAATGAGCTTTAAATAATGTTTGGTTGAGAATGAACATTGAAAAAAATTATTTTTGGAGAATGACTTTTATACGAATAAGTGATAAAGTTTTATATCTTGTGGGTTAAGCCTTCATTTATAAATTGAGATGTATAGGTGATTTATTTATTTATTATTATTTTTTTGTATATAAAGTTAATTATATTTGTAATATTCATTCAATAAAATTTAATTAAAATTTGTATTTCATATTATTTCATTTTACAATTTGAAAATTATAAATATTTCAACTTTTAGAAATCAAATAACTGTAAGTTCAACTTTAGTCATCAAATCAAAATTATAAAGTATAGAATAAGTCACATGTCAATATCTTGCATAGTCTAATAAACTAAGAAAACCAGAGAATGAATAATTAGCTATTAAAAAAAATATGCAAGTCGTAATTTTATGTTTTACATTTCTTGGTATTTTTCATTATATATGAATGCACAATTTATGTCAGACATTGTATTTTTACAACTTATTCATAAATATTTTTCAATTATATCTTCCGTGCATCGCACATGTACGATTACTAGTCTCCTACTATATAAAAGGAGAAGTGCAGTTAAAAAAACTCCCCTCGTGATTTCCCGCCCATAGTTTTTTAAAAACAATATATATATATATATATATATATATATATATATATATATATATATATATATATATATATATATATTAAAGTAATTGGGCTGCAAGCCTTTTGGCTGGAAGCATTTCAAAAAAAAAAAAAAGGCGGCTGTCAACTGACAACTGCATTTACTTTCTTTCTTTTTCTTTTTTTTTTAATATTTGAGTGCTCGATAAATTTGAAAAAATAATTTATAGACATTTTTATAAATCACAAATTTTCTCAAATAGACCTGTTTGTAAAAAAAATTGTATTTAAAAATATTTATTTATTTTTGCGATGTAAGATGTATTATTGAAAAATGGAGAAAAAAATATGTGTGGTTAAAAAGAATTTGGGGAATTGTGATAAAAATATTTTATTTGGATTTGCCAAATAGAGGCTAAAATTTTATACAACACACATTTATAATTATTATGCTAAATTTTTGATTGATTGTTAAAATTTTTTACAACCCACATTTATAATTACTTTGATATTTACTATCTAAATAAGTTTTAAATAATTTGGATTGATTATGTTGTTTTACAAATTTTAATAATTACGGTAATAGAATAAATTATAATAATTATGAGTATAATTAATAAACTGATAGTTAAAAAAATAATAAAATTCAACTGTGAACAAAAAATTAAAATTGAATAAACAGAAATGAATTTAATTTAAATAAAAAAAATTCTATTTTATTTTATTTTATAAAAGAAAAAAGAATCTAATTTAATACTAAAATATTAAAATTTTTGTTCTATATTTTGTATTGTTTAACTTTGTGCGTACATTATTTTATTTATTATATGTGGTTGAAAATAAATTTGAAAAAAATGTTGTTTTGAATAATGAGTATCGTTAAATAATATTGTTATTGTTATTTGTATATTTTTATTATGATTATGAGATGCAAATAACCATCATTTATTATTTAAATAAATATGTAAATTGACTTTTACTATTCAAAGAAGTTATTATAATTTGAATTAGTTATACTGTTTGTAAATTTTTAACAGTTATTGTAATGTAATATCATTTTTTATATTTAATATCGTACATCGCACAGGAGGAAAATCTAGTCTAATATCTATATAAAAGTAGAATAACCGTCATCAAAATACACATATAGTTTCTCATCAAAAAACTTTCTAAATTTGGAAATTTTTTGAGAAAAAATTGTATATTAATAACATCAAAATGCTATTTTTTCTATTTTATTATTATTCTTTTAATAATTATTGTATTATTTTAAAATCGAAAAATATATAATATGTGTGTCAAATTAAAGATCACAGTGAGAAATTTAATGCAAGCTAACAAGTGATAGCAAATTGTAAATATATTGTCCATAAAATAATTTCAAAAATTAAAGGTAAAATCTTTATTTTATATTTTATAATTTTCCTTAATATCTAATTCATTTTAAATTATATCATTTAAGTCCTATAATATTATTTATAATTAGTTAACTAAATTTATTTTAGTCGTAGATAAATAATTTCTGTTCTTTTTTTCTCATTGAATTATAATAAATAACAACTATATGAATTTTTAAGGCAAATCCAATTAAGTTGGGTTAATTTTACAATCTTAAGATTTCTTCAATTCATTCATCAATTTCACATTATTTTTATTTATTTACTGATTCTGTTCATTTTTCTATTTTTCATTATAAATTTAAATAACTAAAATATATAAAAATATATTACATATTTTAATAATTAGTTCGTATAATTTCTATTAAATAATTAATCGATCAGTAAATAATTTCTGTTCTTTTTTTCTCATTGAATTATAATAAATAGCAACTATATGAATTTTTAAGGCAAATCCAATTAAATTGGGTTAATTTTACAATCTTAAGATTTCTTCAATTCATTCATCAATTTCACATTATTTTTATTTATTTACTGATTCTGTTCATTTTTCTATTTTTCATTATAAATTTAAATAACTAAAATATATAAAAATATATTACATATTTTAATAATTAGTTCGTATAATTTCTATTAAATCATTAATCGATCAGTAATTTTTATTAAAATAACTAGTTGTCTACCCGTGCGATGTACGGAATATATAAATTTTCAATTATAATTTTGAAAATATCTTAATTCAATCATATCAAATAAAAAACATAATTTCAATAAAAAATGTTATTAAATTTGAAACTTTAAAAAGACAAAACTATTCAAAATAAAAAATGCTACGTGAACACTAAGTATACCGCGCTACTCAAGATTTGACACTCATTTAAATCTTTTATATAAATCTTTTTTGACTTTTATTTACGTTTTTCTCCGAAAATTTGTCCACCTCATCACCTATTTCCCTTTAAATATTTTATAAATTTTTATTAACTATATTTTTTAATGTGTTGCTTACATATATTTTATTTAAAATCCAATATATTAATTAATATATTTTATTTTTCCTTGTTTTTTAAAGATGCCAATTTTTGTTAAAATGATGAAATGATTAAGCCTCCATTTGGTAATAATGTTTGGTTTATAAACTTGTTTATTTATGATTTTGAGGTAAAAAGTAGTGGTTGAAAATTAGAGAGAAATATGTGTAGTTAAAAAGTTGATAGAAAATAATTAATTATTTTTGTAACATGCGTATTGAAGAGCCTCCTCATTTATTGACATATTAGGAAATAAAATTTCAATAATTTTATTTATTTATTTTCAAAATATATTAAATCATTTTTTTCATTTCTAACTTAACAAATTTATATACCATATATTTATTTATTTTAAAATATATTAATCCAAGTTTTTCATTTTCAATGTAACACATTTACATAGATATGACATGACATTTATTTATATTCAAATATATTAATCCAATTTTTTAATTTTCAACATAACACATGTTATTGAATTTGAAACTTAAAAAAAAAAAAAAAAAAAAAAAAAAAAAAAACTAATCAAAATAAAAAATTCTCCACGTATACTCAGTGTACCGCGCAACTCAAAGTTTGTTACTTAATTAAATTTTTTATATAAATTTCTTTTGACTTTTATTTACGCTTTTTTCTATAAATTTGCCTACCTTATCACCTATTTTCCTTTTAATATGTTATAATTTTTAATTAACTTTTTTTTTTAATATGTTGTTTACATATATTTTATCCAAAATCCAATATATTAATTAATATATTTTATTTTTCCTTATTTTTTAAACATACCAATTTTTGTCAAAATGATGAAATTATTAAATTTTCTACCAATTTATCATTGGTGGTAAAAAGTTGATAGCAAATAATTAATTATTTTTGTAATATGCTTATTGAAGAACATACTCATTTATTGACATATTAGGAAGTAAAACTTCAATGATTTTATTTATTTATTTTCAAAATATATTGATTCAAAATCTTCATTTCTAACTTACCAAATTTATATAACATGGATTTTTTTATTTTCAAATGTATTAATCCAAAATTTTCATTTTCATTTTACATAGATATGACATTTATTTATGTTCAAATATATTAATATAATTTTTTCATTTCATACATAAAACATTTACATAGATATCACATTTATTTATGTTCAAATATATTAATCCAATTTTTTCATTTCCTACATAACACATTATTTATGTTCAAATATAGTAATATAATTTTTTTCATTTTCAATGTAATACATTTACCCATAGTATATTTTTACAAATCTTACTAAATATGTAATAAATAATAATTTTTCCTACAAAAATATTTATCTTTTATTTATTTATTTTTTTATTATACATAAAAATAAAAATGAGGAGAGAGAGAGTTATTAAATGCAATTTTCCCTCCAAAATGACTTTCTCTCTTCACTTCTAATAATAATAATAATAATAATAATAATAATAATAATAATAATAATAATAATAATAAAGAAAAGATAAAGATAAAGATAAAGATAATGTAACAATATGAATAAAGAAATTGTCATTATGAAGGAAGAAGAATCAATTAATGTAACAATATTTATTAAAACTAATGATTATTTTTTTAGAAAAACACTTGAAATTAATAATTAATGCTTAAAAAATCAAATTATACCAAAAAAGTCTACCCTACTCTTTTTGGGAAGAATATAATGAAGAACAATATATAAAATTTTTTTTCCTATTTTATAATGATATTTACAGTAAAATCATTTCATATTATTCTTCTGTGCAACGCACGGGTGTAATACTAATTTCAAAGTAAAAACATAATTCATTATGCTACTAAGTCCTTAATATGAATATTATTATTATACCTCGAACCTATAAGGAGGTGATATAAGCACCAACATGGAATCGAATTCCATGTGGGCCTATAATAATGCCTTGTCGAATGAGGCTGGTTAATCTATAAGCATCCAAAAATACAACATTGTCCGTTATCGTCTATGCACGCAATGTCGGATCTAGCCGAGAAGTCCAACTAGAGTGTTGATCGTTGACCGAAGAACGTCAACAATCACAATAGCGAGATTGTGAATATTATTTAATGAAATAATAAATAAATAGGTATAGAAATAAAATAAAAAGTTGTAATGAAATATATGAACATATAATCCAATACAAATCAAAATAGATGCAAAACACATGACATTGACATCAGTCGGTATTCGCTTGCTCAGACAACTGTAAATCAATGATCACAAATCAAATCAAATATTCAACAAATCTCAATTCACAACCTACAAATCAATAATCACAATCCACAAATCAAATCATATTTTCACCAAATATAAATTCGCAACCTATAAATCAATAATCACAATTTACAAATTAAATCATATTTTCATCTCACAATTCACAATTCACAAATCTAACCACAATACACTTGCAAAAACTTAAATGTAACATATATGCATAATTTTCAAATCAATCATAATGAATTAAGGTTTAGCCTCATTACCTGATAATTGAAATGAGAAATCACAGATGGATGATGGATCAAAAATTGGGGAATGGGTAGCCGAGTAATCTAACCAAAAAATTGAGAAATCAAACATCAATATTACTGATTAAAATGTTTAAAACTTAGACATTCACATTACAAAATCTGAAATTTACAAAAAAAAAAAAAAAAGTACATCACATTTACAACATCAATCTGTGAGTCGGTGACTGTGACATTACCGTCCGGAAGAAGCTGGAGTGGAGGGCCGAAGGTAGTTAGGCAGCGACGGCAGCGCTGCTGGCTACTGGAGCAAGCGACGGCGATCCTTCGTGTCTAAGGGCTGAGAATCGGGAAAGAGATTTGGAATTGGAGCTTGGGTTGGGGATTGAAATACTCAGGCCTCGGATTATGATTTGTATCTGGGTATTGTTTGGGTCTTCTCTTCTGGGCTTGGGTTGCTTCAAGCATTTTTGTGCCAAAAAAAAATTAAACTGCTCTGTACAGCGCCACAAGCCTGCACCCGGCGGTCCACCGGCGGCCGCTACCTCGCCTACAGATGGATCCGCCACTGATAGTGTTAGTGGCAGGTACTCCGCAAGCTATGGAACGACTGACCAATATTTTTGTAAGATATGTTCCACAATGAAACTATTTAATCAACTCTAACATATCCATACAGAGTCCTCATTGGTTAGAGAAAATTCAAGGGAATCAAACCCTTAGATGTAACTTAGCCCAAAAGGAAACACATTGGTGAAAGAACTTCACCATATCAATCGGATCTCCACAAGACAATGAAAGTGTGACATATAGGACTATGGTCGCAAAATTCAAGCTTTATTCCACCTCTAATTAAGTGTGGAGAAGTAAAGGTGATGATGCAACACCTAGTCAAATATTTCTCTCTCTCTCTCTCTCTCTCTCTCTCTCTCTCTCTCTCTCAAACCAATCTCGATAGTTGACTTGACTGCTGAAACGTCCACAACCATCTTGTAGTGTTGATAATTGGCTCAGCTTGTTACAGCCCAAGTGGAGAAAAAGAGATATAGTGATGTGATCCAAGGTAGGAGATCAAATGAGAAATTAGATTACGGGTAATGCAACATAATCTACATGGAAAAACTAGCAAGTTTCGTGTTGGGCTCGAATCGAGAATCAAACCGGATCAAGATGTTTCTAAGGGATGAAAAGAGAGTTAGCCGGGAAGACCGCGCGATCCCACAGGCCAAGGAGGGCGCGATTGCGTGCATGCACCAAAAAGTAACCCGAGAGTTTCAGATATAACCACGCGATCACGCGAGGTTTAACCACTCGATCGTCCGGTTGAAGCAGTACCAGATTTTCACGGATTTTATTTTAATTTCCGTTTTAATCATTTTATTTCGTATTTTTGAACCCTAATGTGGCTAGGGCTAGTTTTAGGCGTATTTTACTTTCTATTGTTTGGTTTTCATTATGAACAAAACATAACTGATGTGATCCGTTATGGGGATCATGAAGAACACACCAAAATTAGACTCGAAACGTCGGAAAGCTCCAAATTGGTAGACGATAACAATGCAACTCCAACATCACGATGCAAGAACCCAAGGTATATTAAACCAAATACCTCTTATGATGCAGAGATAAGAACCACAAAGGCGTGAACGCCACAAAGGTTGTCTAATCCTTTGATAAGTTCGATTTGTTCAATAAGAATGAAGAAGAACAAGGGAATAACTCACCTTCAATATCAATAATCTCAAAGTTATGTTTTACAATGGAAAATAAAGCATAATATAGAAAAAAAAGGCCAAAAAAAATTAACCTAGCCGCAAAACAACAATTAAAAACGCGGCGCTAGTTACGGCCGTAACATATGGCTTTACGGCCGTAAGTGTCTCTCAAGTCCAACAGTGATTGCATTAGTTACGGCCGTGACATTGATATATACGGCCGTAATTGACACGCTGAAAAAAAAAGTCATAATCTAGTTACGGCTGTAATTTAAGTTCTGCACAAAATTTGCGAATGCTGTGTTACGGCCGTAACTTCCACTCTCACGGCCGTAAGATGGCTTCTGCTCCTTTTTTTGCTCGTTCTTTGGCCCATATCCACTGTAATGGCTTTGGATCTTCTTCTATCTTATCATGCATTGAAAATGGAGTCTTCGACTTTGCACTTGAGCACTCTTCCATCCAAGCTTGCATAAATCATTGCATTGCCTGCTTGATCTTCTTAGCCCTCAGCTTCGTTAGTGGTCCCACCGGCACAAGCAACGGGTCGTTGGGCCACTCCGGTACTCATCATCCCCTCCCTGTTGAAAAAGATTCATCCTCGAATCATCACCTGCATCAAACAGAGAAAGGTCAGCAATGTTAAAAGAAGCAGATACATTATACTCACTTGGAAGATCCAGCTTGTATGCATTGTCATTTATCTTCTCGATGACTTGAAAATATCCATCTCCCCTTGGCTGCAACTTAGATTTTTGTTGTGTTGGGAACCGCTCCTTTCGCAAGTGCACCCACACCCAATCACCCGGTTCGAGCATCACATTCCTCCGACCTTTGTTTGCTTGGGATGCATAATGCTCGTTCTTCTTCTCTATTTGGTCCTTCACCTTCTCATGGATTGAATTCACAAGCTTAGCCTTTTTCTCCCCGTCCAAACTGCTCCTTTCATCTACATGCAAAGGAATTAAATTGAGAGGAGTTAGTAGGTTGAAACCATAAAGAACTTCGAAAGGGGAACATGAAGTAGTAGAGTGCACAACCCTATTATAAGAAAATTCAACAAAAGGCAAACATTCTTCCCAACTCTTCAGGTTTCTATTTATGATAGTGCGTAGAAGTTGAACAATGTCCTATTAACTACCTCTGTTTGACCGTCGGTTTGAGGGTGACATGTAGTAGAAAATAACAACTTAGTACCCATCTTCCCCCACAATACTTTCCAAAAGTAACTAAGGAACTTAACATCCATATCAGACACAATACTCTGAGGTACCCCTTGGAGTCTTACAACCTCTCTAAAGAATAGGTCTGCTATGTTTGTTGTATCATCAGTTTTATGACAATGGATGAAATGTGTCATTTTACTAAACCTGTCCACTACCACAAATATAGAGTCCCTACCTTTTTTGTCCTAGGTAAATCTAAAACAAAATTCATAGATATATCTACCCAAGGCTTATTAGGTACAGGTAAAAGGGTATACAAACCTTGTGGTAGGACCCTAGACTTAGCTTGTTTACAAGTTATGCACTTGTCACAAATATGGTGAACATCCATTTTCATTTTAGGCCAATAAAAGTGCTCCTGCAATATTTCTAAGGTTTTCAATACACCAAAATGTCCCATTAACCCCCCCCCCCCACCATGAGCCTCACGTACTAACAATTCACGCATAGAGCAATTTGGCACACAAAGTTTACTTTCCCTAAACAAGTATTCATCATGCCTATAAAACTTATCAATCGCACACTTTTCACATGAAGCATAAATGGTAGAAAAATCAGGGTCATCAACATACATACCTCTAATAAATTCAAACCCAAACAACTTTGCATTTAAAGAAGTTAGAAGTACATACCTACGAGAAAGGGCATCTGCTACCACATTCTCCTTACCTTGTTTGTATCGGATGACATAAGGAAAGGTCTTTATGAATCCCATCCATCGAGCATGCCTTTTGTTTAGCTTACCTTGCCCTTTGAGATGCTTTAGTGACTCATGATCTGAATGTATGACAAATTCCTTTGACCATAGATAATGCTGCCATGTCTCCAAAGCACGAACAAGAGCATAAAGCTCCTTGTCATTAGTAGGATAATTCAACGATGCTCCACTCAGCTTTTCACTAAAGAATGCAATTGGCCTTTTTTCCTGCATAAGAACAGCTCCAATCCCTATTCCTGATGTATCACATTTAATCTCAAAGGTTTGGTTAAAATTAGGTAAAGCCAAAACCGGTGCAGAACACAGCCTTTCTTTGAGCAATTTAAAAGCATTTTCTTGAGCAACCTCCCACTGAAACCCTATACTCTTCTTAATTATCTCTGTGACCGGTGTTGCAAGTGTGCTAAAGTCTGTTACAAACCTCCTATATAACCCAGCCACCCTGTGAAAGCTCCTAACCTCCGTAATACTTTTGGGAGTTGGCCACTCTTTAATAGCCCGAATTTTCTCTTCATCTACCTCAACACCATTAGCACTAACAACAAATCCTAGAAAAATCACATTTTCCATGCAAAAGGTACAGTTCTTAAAATTAGGATATAGTTTCTCAGTTTTCAAAACTTCAAATACGGATCTTAAATGTTCAATGTGATCACCTAAGTCCTTACTATACACCAAAATGTCATCAAAGTATACCACAACAAATTTATCAATGTAAGCACACAAAACATGGGTCATTAGTCTCATAAAAGTACTAGGGGAATTAGAGAGACCGAATGGCATAACCATCCATTCATATAAACCATACTTGGTTTTTAAGGCGGTTTTCCATTCATCACCTTCTTTTATGCGAATTTGGTGATAACCACTTTTGAGATCTATCTTACTAAAAATACTTGCTCCATGCAACTCGTCAAGCAGATCATCTAACCTAGGTATGGGATGACGATACTTTACCATGATATTGTTGACTGCTCTACAATCCACGCACATCCTCCAAGTCCCATCCTTCTTGGGTACCAACAAGACCGGTACTGCACATGGGCTCATGCTCTCCCTGACATGGCCCTTGCTTAACAGCTCCTCAACTTGCCTTTGTAGCTCCTTCGTCTCCTCTGGATTGCTCCTATAGGCTGGCCTGTTTGGGATGACCGCTCCCAGCACAAAGTCAATTTGGTGTTCAATTCCACGAATAGGTAATAGCCCACTAGGAATCTCCTCGGGAAATAAATCTGCAAATTCCTGCAAAAAAGACACAGCTAAACTAGGGAGGGGGTGGTTAGCTTCATCAAGTGCAAGGAAAGATTCCTTATACATTAGCAAAATTACTGGCTTGTTTTCAAATATGGCTTTAGTAATCTCACTTTGTTTTGAGTAGAAACTCACTTTTATTTTCTCTCCTTTGTCTTTTCTGGCATCCTGCACACCCTCACATTTTTTCTGGGATCGTGGTCTCAACTCTCTTTTGGTCACTCAACTCTACTTTTTATGGGATCGTGGTCCCAACTCTCTTTTGTTCACTCAACTCTCCTTTTTCTGGAATGTGGTCCCAACTCTCTTTTTCTCTTCCTCACTTTTTAGTTTTAATTGGTCCTCATAAACCTAATGTGGTGACAAATGCATAAGATTGACATTTTTCTCATCCTTAGTGAAGGTGTATCTATTTTTATAACCATTGTGAATAACCTTTCTATCAAATTGCCACGACCTGCCCAATAAGATGTGCCCCACATGCATGGAAACCATGTCACAAACTGTAGCGATCGAGAATATTTCGTTATTTTAAATAAGACATTTTTATGAATTTTAAAGGCGTGTCGCTACGACTTCTCCCATTTATTTTCAAAGAGTATTCGTCTAGCCATTAATAAGTGAAATTTAATTTATTTTAATCATAGTCAAATTCAGATTTTATTAAGAATATTCCAATGTCACCATTTTTAAAATCTTAAGTCCAAGCTTTAAATTATTTTTAAATCCAAATTTTAAAATTTATTTTAGATCCAAACTATTTCGATCCAACCCAAACTTTTAAGCCCAAATCTCAAATACATCTTGATCCATTTCAACTCTAAGCCCAAGTTCTTGAAGTCCAACCAATTCTACACGTTTTTTTTTAATTCTTCTTCTTTCCTAGAAGTCTGTCTTCCAAACCTCAAGCTTTCCATCCATGAATTTTTACTAATTTCCAAATAATTCTTTCCCCTCTCATGCCATAACAAATTTGTGTATCCCTTCAATCATTCCCCAGCTCATAAACAATTCTTGCTTCCCCAAATTCTCTCCCTCAACTCCCTCAATCAACAATTTCATTCTTACATTTTTCCTATAATCTTTCCCAAATAAAAAAGCTGTCAAATTTAATACACAGCCAAGATAATATACTCCATTGTTCCTCCCACACGAACTCACTCAAGCCAAGCAATCATTCTGGTAATTTTTTCTCTCCTCCTACTCTACTGCATTTGTTTCACAACACCACCACAACCCGCCACCTCCATCTCTCCCAGTCGAACCCCAACACCTGCAACACCACACGGCAGCCACCACTACCTTAACCCAAACCTCCACCATTTTCCCAACCCCCAAACTCCATATCCACTACCTCACCCGTGATGAACAACCAATCATCACCACCACAGGAACTACCCCGACTGCATCACCACGCGAGAGATGGAGGTGGCGGGTTGTGGTGGTGTTGTGAAACAAATGCAGTAGAGTAGGAGGAGAGAAAAATTTACCAGAATGATTGCTTGGCTTGAGTGAGTTCGTGTGGGAGGAACAATGGAGTATATTATCTTGGTAATCTTTCCAAACGTAAAGTTTCCTTTTACAAAATATATAAAAAAGATAAATCATATAATATACACACACACACATGTGCCATATGCCATATATTTACAAATCTGCTTATATTACGTCTTCCACCATTTTTCATACCTAAGATCTTCTTCGATTTCTACTGTGAAATATTTCGTATTTTAGACTTCATTTAACATATATAGAAACTTTAACTTCGGTGGGAATTGGTTGTGAGGTGGGGCTCGATGGGCCCCATCTGATAAACCACCAATAGGCGGTGACACTTGAGCATGTGAGGATTTTAAGTGGGCGTCTTAGAATTTCAATTAACATATATAATAAAAAAAAAAGTAAAAAGGTTATTATTCGTGTACGAAATACAGAACCCATTATTAAAAAAGGTTATTATTCGTTGTATTAATTATTATTTACTATGACTTTGATTTATTATTACTTTATTAATTTTGATCTTTTAGAATTTGATTTCAAGTTAGTAACTTCTATTTTTTTCCATCCTTTTCTTCATTTCGAATCGAAAATAGAAGAATTGAGTAAATCAAAATTTCAAATGAGGTTCATGGCCAAGGTGAAAGATGCGCGAGTAACGGTGATTTTGGAATGTAACGATTTATATATAACATTTTTTTATGCAATTAATTTGTTGCAGAAAAATAAATTGATACTTTTTTTTTTTTTTTTGGATACAGTACAACAATATATAAACAAACGTCCCAAGAGATTCAAATCCAAGACCAAACACTTGGTAAGGGATGTCCTCTCATTTGGATGTCCTCTCATTTGGACAGAGCACTTAATCTCAAATTGTTGCTTTCTTTATAGATGGATTTCACCAAATCTGGATTGGGTTTAAATACATCAAATATCGTCTTTTTTCGCGTTGAGAATAGTTAATCCCTATCTTCATTGAGCCCCTGTTTGGTATAGATTAAAATCGAGTTTTTCGTAAATTTTGAGTTTTTTTATAAAAGTTAATGAGATATATGGTTAAAAAGTTGTTTATCCCAGATGTATTGTTAAAATTAGTTTTTGACTTTGAGTTGAGATTAAAATCAGATTTTAATAAAAAACAAACAGAAACTTAATAAATGTGGCTCTTCAAAATTGTGAAATGACAATACATGTTTTGAAAAGTATATAAAATATTATTTTATTATTTATTATTAATTAATTCAAAATATTATTATAACCATATTATATTTACTTAATAAAATATTATTGAAACGAAATATAATTTATTTTCTTTAAATAACACAACTTGGGCCTACATTGTCAAGATTATTTTTCTTAAACTTGGCTTATGTAATTTAAAGCATGCTACCAAATAAATTTCGTATTGATATATTCTCACCCTTTTTAAGACTTAATAAATTAAATTAAGTATTTGACACGAATGAGATTATTCATTTTTTGGCCCAAACAATTCCTAATAACACCAATTAAATCTACACAATGAGATACGTACAATGTTTCAATTTATTCATTTCTCACTCTAAAAATGTATGTTTTAAAATTTATACACTTTAGTCTATTAAAAAGTACAAAATCGGAAATTATCCTCTAACTTTTCTAAAATAACTGTAATGCGGTTCAAGATTTGACTTACAAACTAAAAATTATCACACCCAAAAATTTCATTATGGGTAATTATATTAGCACAGCAATTTTTTATAGATACACCACATTTTAATTGTATCCCTAATCTTTATAGATTGATATATTTATGTTCTTAATTTTTCGCCACATTCTTTTTATTAAATTTTTAGCAATTAGCAAATCTTCTACTTATCGATGATTTTCTTCCTTTTTTTTGTTATCTTGCTTTAAAACGATGTTCGAGTATTTAATCATAATTTTTTTTTACTTATTAAATATAAGAGGTTTAAATAAATCATTTTATTTCTTCCTAACAAATTTTTCTATAGAGCTCGATGGGAGAGACAAGATGTAGTAATTAATGAAAGACACAAAATAAGAAAGCAATGAAAAAAAAGTTGGGGACATAATTGTGATATTGACTAAAGATTATGAACATTTCATGCAATTAAAATGTCGTGCATATATAAGAAAATGCGGTGTGAATATATTTAGCCAATCATTATTTGGAAATTCTCTCTAAATTACAATTTGATCCCTATACTATTATACTTTCATAAATTGTAAATCAAGTCTAATATGCATATTAATCACTCTTTCTTAATTTCCTTCCCAATATTCACCCACTGGTATATAAAATAAAGCTAGAAAAATTCGGATAGTTATGAGTCTTCTTTTTTTTCTAGTGTATTGATCTCGGTGTCTAATGATATTTTCGAACGTGCAGATAAGTATACGAATGAACAGACTACAACGTTGGAGGAGAGCTGATTGCAAGCTATGAAATTTTTTTAGTTAATACATCCATTCTTTTGATATGGTGTATGTAAAAATACTTGAATATAAAATTTTATCCTACTTCTTCATAAATTTATCTCTAAGGACTTATAGAGTCTATAATCCTATTTTACCAAATATATCAGCATCTTTAGTTTCATTAATTAAAATAGAGGTACAAGGTTAAAATAAAAGGAGGGTCTCCCGTGAAAATAAATAAATAAAAAATAAAAGGAGGGTCAGAAAAATTAAATGGCAAAAATGAACAAAACAATCATTGACTGAGTAGTAAAAAATAGGAATAATTATACTATACACTACTTCTTCATTACCATATTGAAAAATACGTAATATTAATATTATTTGTAATATTACATAATTTGATTCCCCATTTTTAGAAAAATACTGAATTTCTAGAGAAATGATATATTTTCTTATTAATTTGATTAATATGGGAACATTATATTTAGGGATGTTAGATAGAAAATGTAATTAATAATTAATTTAATTAATTATGAACCTTAATTTTGGGATGTGATTTATATTTAAAATAGACTAATAATTAGGGAAGTTACAAGTAATCAAATAAGAACATTACTATGTGAGACAATACAAATTTGAAATGATTACTGAACATTACAGATATAATAATGATATGTAATTGAAGTGATTGCCAAATATTACAATATGTGTAATAAAGTGTAATTCCTATATGATTATATTACAACAATGTTATATAACATCTATAACATACAAAGATATGTAATGTACCATTTAATATATAGTTACTGAGTAATAAAATCTTTGTAATGAATTGTAATTTCTTTAACACTGCATGATTATATTACAACGGGATATGATTTAACATTACAAGATTATATTACAATATTTTAGTTACATGGTACGTAATGTATCCTGTAATTGAGGTTACATTGTATGAATGTATTATGTAATATTTCGTTGTCGATCATTACAATCTGTATAATGCAGTGTCATTCCATGAGATATTAAAATTTATGCCAATAGGATTATATGAGAGCACTGAATTACAAGATTTGTAATGTCTCATTTAATAATGAATTAATTTATCATTGCCACATCTGTATGTTAAGTAATCACTTCGAATATGTAAAGTATCCCATTGTAATTTTTTTATTAATTGTAATTTTCATAATTGTTAGTCTATTTTGAATGTAAACTACATCCTTAAAATTAAGATTACCATAATTAATTAATAATTATATTCTCTCTCCAACATCCCTAAATACAGCGTGGTAATGCTCGAGCAAAGCGCGAAGCGTTAGAGGCCAAGCTTCAAGCCTAAGCGCCTAAACGTTAGTGTAATCGAATTTTTTTAGAACACTGCCTAAATATAAGGTTCTCATAAGTCATAATTGATTAAATTAATTAAAAAAAAATGTTTTCACTCTCCTGTATTTTTCTAAAAATGAGAAATGTACCTTATTTGGTATTGATAAAAATCAGATTTTTAATAGATTTTAATAAAAGTTGATGAGATGTATAGTTGAAAAGTTATGGATCCCATAAATGGTGTGGTTAAGATTAAATGTTGACTTTAACTTGAATTAAAAATCTAAGCTTTTAGTGCTATCAAACAGACAAATAGTATTAATATTATGTATTTTTCAATTACCACTCATTACAACCAGAAAGTTGCATAAATTTCCCTAAAAACTATTACAACTCGATCGTTCAGAAATTGATTAACCAAAAAAGAAAAAGAAAATTTGATATGTTCGGGTCATGACAAATACATCTGGGTCAATCGAGCTGTCCAATAGGCGTGAACTATCGGTCCAACTTCAAGGCGTTGGGTCTCATATAAATATCTCACTTTAGCCCATTTAGATTTCTAACCAGTAACCAGTATGTATAATGTTTTGTTTCTTTTGATACTGACTCGTGATCATAATTTTATTTTTCTCTAGTCAAAAACTCTATTTCAAGAAAAAATATTTAGTACATATTTTCTCTCTCTCTTTTAAAGGTGAGATGAAAGGATGTCACTCCTTTTCAAAGGTCGGTTCAAACTTTGTTACGTAAGTGCGTAGGTTATTTTTTGAAAGTTTTCAAAAAAAATTTATTTTTGGGAGAATGTGTAGTTGAAAAGTGACTCAAAAGTGTGAAAATTATGGATCTCATAAAAATATGTAGTTAAAAATGAATTTGAGAAAAATTACTCGAGACCAAACGGGCTCTAAGAATCCTAAGTTCTCACGTTACTTTGATTCTCGAATTGAACGATTCAGATTCACAACTGGTCAAATTAAGTTTATACGGGGGTGAAGGTCGGTCTAGACCGATCAAACCATTTTACGCTTTTCATTATAGACAAAAATATGTTACCGCTCCTTAAAATTTGAATGCAAATAGAACTTTGGTGGATTCCGTACTTTTGCTACTAGTTCCTGATTTCTATTTCAAATAAAGTTAGTTATGTTTGATAGCTGTTGACCACAAAATCTGGTAGGACCTTGGATCAACACGTCTCAGCTTCTCCTTCTTGAATACGTGGATCTCCTGCGCACTAGGACAAACAATCAGCTTGCAAAGGGGGCCTAGGTGGCTCACATTTGCACTCTGATGCCTAAGTCAGAGCTCATTTCAAGCAAATATAAATTGGGTGCGGAAAATATGAATGTGTAAAAGAAAGAAAAGGGAATGAAAGAAAATATTGAGCTAGAGTATTGAATTACCAACATTTTCCTTGGAGGCAAGTGTGCTCTATTTATAGAATGAGTAATTCTCTTAGACTGTGACACATGTTTGCTTTACACATGGTAAGATCCTAACCATTCATGAGGTAAATCATTTCTTTGGCTATAATCATTACTACATGTCATAGGATTAAAGCAACCATCAAATCCATTTAAAGATGTTGTCACATCAAACTATCTTGTCACATTTCCAGGGTACTCACTTCGGCTTAGGAGTACCTCGGCATAAGGGTACCTCGACATAGGATCACCCCGGCATAAGGGTACCTCGGCATAGCATCACCCCGACATAGGGGTACCTCGGCATAGGATCACCCTGGCATAGGGGTACCTTGGCATAGCATCACCTCGGCATAAGGGTACCTCGACATGTAAGAGTCTAGCAAGTTTGGTATCCACAATTTGGCTTGTAGGTCATGATTAGGTGAATGGATGTTTTGTAGATCCCCTAATGGGCCCATATGGATGACGTGTCATGTAAAATTAGACATGGTCGTAACACTAGTCCATCAAGTTTGGTTAGTTCATTTATGTGCGAACCGGATTTGAAAATATAAGGGATCGAAGATGATGGAATGTGTATATACTCTAAGAAATAACCAAAATAGGAAATATATGAAAAATCATTCTTGCAAGACACCACCATAATGGAAAAAACACTTGGGTCTTTATTTGAATACTTGACAACCCTTTCACGTAAACTTGTCTTAGTTATATTAAAAGAGTATTGGACTACATTATTCAAATTTTTGAAAGTGTATCTCTTCTCCCAATAAAAAAGAATACTAGAGAATGCTTCGAACTTACGAAGACATATAGGCTCATAGCAATATCCCGAGCATGCCTCAAATAGGAGGGGAATTACAATGTTTCATTCGATAATGTTGAAGATCTTACACCTAGATGTGCGAGGGCTAATAGCATGTCCGGATAGCAGAGAGAATATGCTCAATTCAAGCAACTGGAGGGCTTACAAGCCTTCCTCATTTTGAGATGTGCATCTTTGGATAATATGAAACAACGTATATATAAGTTATGTCTCGTGTCGACATGTATGTATATGCTCTAGGCTATAATAATTACTACATGTCATAGGGTTAAAGCAACCATCAAATTCCTTTAAAGATGTTGTCACATCAAACTATCTTGTCACCTTTCCAGGGTACTCACTTCGGTTTAGGAGTACCTCGGTATAAGGGTACCTCGACATAGCATCACTCGGGCATAGAGGTACTTCGGCATAGGATCACCCCGGCATAGGGGTACCTTGGTATGTAAGAGTCCAGCAAATTTGGTATCCACAGTTTGGCATGTGGGTCATGATTAGGTGAATTTATGTTTTGTGGATCCCCAATGGCCCCATATGGATGACGTGTCATGTAAAATTAGACATGGTCGTAACAATAACAATTCTTTTCCATAGAAAAGAATTTCAAGATTTTCCTACTTTCATGGAAAATAAAAACCTCCAACCCACTAGATTCAATTTTCCACGAAAAATAGGAAAAAATATGCTTTAAAGTGTCGTACTATGAAATTCAATTCTAGGAAAAATGTAGTGTATCAAAAAACTAGGGTGAAAAATGTTTTCTTGGATGTGACATTTTTCATGAAAATTTGTGTTATCAAACACAACCTAAATATTTAGAAGCTGCTTGATGGAGTTTTTGAAAAGTAAAAAATTGTTTGATTAAGAATCTGCTTCTAAACATGATTGAATAACTTTTTTTAAAAAGTATTTTATTTGGCTAAATTTTTAGTTTTTCAAGAAATAGGAGCAAAAACATAAATCAGCCAAACATGTTCTCACTATCCATACACTTGGATCTTGCCGCCCAAACTAATTAATTAATTATATTCAATATAAAGATTCCTTAATCTTGCACAAAGTCCACTAGCATTGGATATTGGCCACCCTCGCTTTATTATCGCTTCGATCCCATTACCTATCACAAAAAATTTAATTAGCAATAAACTATTGAATGATTTAGAACAAATTCCACAGCCAATTATACTAAGATAATATGTTGACTATTGATAACCATTGCCAGATATCAAGAGGCAGGAATCTTCATTTCAGTTGACGTAGACATCAACAATAATTCCGAAAAAAATAAAAAGAAAAAAAGTGAATCGGTTTCCAATTTTTCTTCTCATACTTAAAAAATTATTATTGTCATTTTCAATACATTGCATAAGAACGCGAATACGCGATCAACGTATTTTTAAAGCATGCATTAATGCAAGTCATTGTCAAACTATTATTAATGAAATGCTATTACTCTAAAATATATAATCAAATTGCGTTGGAAATTAACAAGAACAATGTCCCCCTAGTTAGGATTTGTGAAAAAAATAGTAATTAATTATAAATGCCTGCAATTCAAATATATATATAAAAAGTCTCGTTAAAGATAGAGGGGGCGGGGGGAAGGTGGTTACTGGTTACTATCCAAATACATCATTACTTTAATCTGAGTCAGGTTTTTAATAATAATAATAATAATAATGTACATTAATTATTTTTCATTATCAAGTCAATTTGTGCGTCTCATGGAATCAAGGTGTAACATTGATAATTATATGTGAAACAACAAATGTGACGGTAAATTTGTTTATAATCGTATTGTAGGATAATTTGATAATTAACTTGGACTTTTTGCAAGATAATAAAGGTGTCGATTTCAGAATTATGGAGTTAGATAAAAATGATTTTCTAAGTTACTATCACACCCTTCAAATAATGTACATTATTTGACTAGTTATGATATCTTTTAAATGGAATCAATCATTAATTTAAAGACTCAAGTGCTTCATAAATTGAAGATTGATGGTGTGTGGTGAAATTGATATTGATTGTTGATAAAAAAAAAAAAAAAAAAAAAAATGTTGCGCCATAAACTTTCATCAAATTTGTTTCAATATGAAATGATGAAAGTCTTAGAGTTTGTTATTAATTCTGAGTAGTTATACTTATATTTTGAAATATGTTAATTATTTCTTTGAAAATTAAGATTGTCAAAGTTTACTCATGAATATTTACTCTTTTTCTTAAAAAAAAAAAAAAAAGGAAAAAAAAGGAGAGAGACGATTGGGATTTGGCTTGATTTCAACAAGGTAGAGATTGTTGAAATGATTGTTTCAAAAAAATTATAAATTCAATTGCGTGTCTTTTTCCTTTTCTTAGGAGAGAAGGAAAAAACAATATACAATCCCGAGTTAATAGTCTCAATGATGATTGAACGTATGTTCATGTTTTCGATCGATCAATGAACTTTAAAGTATCGAGTTTTGATCACGGAACTTGTGTAAATGTCTTTTAATAGTCACCGAAGTTTAAAATGTCGAGTTTTGATCGTTAAACTATGAGTTAATTATCTCAATAAAATTACTAAACTTATGTATATGTCATCAACTGATCACTGAAATCTAAAATGTCGAATTTTGATCACTAAACTTATCAAAATGATGGTCGGTGAACGTTATTCCTTAGTTTAACTTTCGTAATAGAATTGAAAATGTGGTAGACGGAATGTGCCCGTGGTGCCCGTCACCTTCAACTACCAATTACCACACGCTAAATTGTTAAGTAAGAAATTTTTAAAAAGGTCTTGAATTGGTCATTAATTTTTTAAAAACATTTTTTATTATTGATTCATTGTATACAACTAATAGAGTTTTTATAAAATTTCAAAATTAAAACTCGATACTTTAAAGTTTAATAATCGATAAAAGACATGGATAGAAGTTCAGTGAATATTGAGACAATTAACTCATACAATCCCTGTACGTATAGCATAATTGGGGAGAAAACAAGGCTTCAAAATTTGTATTTTAGAGGAAATAAAAAAATAAAATAAAATACGAGTAATAAATTAATGAAATAGTGGCCCCGCAGGTGTTTCACGCCGTTAAACCATGGGTCACCCAATCGCAACAATTGTTTACACGAGTTTCCAACATCGATCCACGAGAAAACTATTTTGTCCCATTGTACTTGTTTTTCTTTTTGCAATTCACGACTAAACATATATTCTATACTTTTAACTTTTATAAATTAATTTATAAATAATACAATTTTTAAAATCACTTTTTAACAATACGTATTTTTTATCTCTACTTTTTAATAATATATTTTACCTTAAAAAATAAATAAACTAATTTATAAAATAAAAATTACATACAATCCTACATTTTAATTTAAGTTCTAATTTTAAAATTAAGTGGAGATAAAAATAAATAAATTTAGAAATCGGATATTAATCCAAGTTAAATAAAATCAAATCTCATTTTATATCAAACCCTAATTTCATTTTATATTTCATTTCACACTCAAATCTCCCTCCCTCCCCCCAAGCCGACACCCAAACCTCGCGATAGCAGTAGCAGCACAGCTATGTTATTGTTGCACTACTACTATCGACGAACCATCCTCTATCCCCTCTCTTTCACACCACCCACCCAAAGATCCGCTGCCAATCGCGACGAAATTGTTGAACTCTGCTGTGCGAGGATCGAAGCAGCCTGAAACACCTGGGTGCACAACAAATCAAATTGTCGATGAAGCATGGTGTTGTATGATCTCTCAATCTTTGAGCAATCAACGATTCACAACAAAATGAAACCGTCGATCTCTGTGCAACATGACCAACGACGGTGACCTTTCTTTCCAGCCAGACTACACCAGCGATGACGACCTTTCTCTTCCCCACCCAAACTAGCAGCAACACCACCTGCGGGACGTCGCATGTAATGGTGGTGGAGCGATCTGTGCTACACCCACGATTCCATTTTTTTGTTATGTGGTTGCTTTTTGTGCTGGCAAAGAGGAGGTGGTGGTGGTGAGTCGGGGTGGTGATTGCAATCTATGACAGAGAGGTAGTATGGTGTGGTGTGGTGTAGTGTGGTGGTGCCCCCCACAAAATTTGGGGTCGAGGCTGGCCAACCTTGCCGCCTCGTTTAAATTTTTTAATTTTTAGAGCATTCTTTTAATTTTTCGATTTTTTTTTTCCTTTTTCCCCTATTTATTTATTTAATTAATTATTTGAGACAGGTTTAGGTTGGGTAGGCAAAACCCCACCCCCACCCTGTGACCCCCTTAGGTAACTCAAACCTGCCCCCACCAACTCGCGAGGCAAGTTTTTGCACCCCATTCAAATAGGGTACCAATTGGGTTTCAGTTGAATTGAATTTTTTTGTCATCTCTAGGGTGTGTGGGGTGCTGGGTGGGTTGGGGTTAAGTAACTTGAATAGTCATTGTGACCAATTATTAGATAATTGTGGCAAAAATATCTACTAAATGTGACTTTATGTAACTTGTGACAAACACGAAAAGTGATCAATTATTAGGTAATTATGTCAAAAAATATTGACTCATCATGACCAAGAAAACGAGTAAGTTCTGATCATAAATAAGTAATGCATGATCCATTATTCTATAATTGACCAATTATTAGGTAATTGTAACCAAAATATTGATTAATTGTGATTTTGTGCGACTTGTGACGAGTATGAAATGTGACAAATTATTAGGTAAATGTAACAAAAATATTGACTATTTGTGACTGAGACTTGAGAAAAGTGCGGGATGTGACCAAGAAAACGAGTAAGTTGTGACAAGTAAATAAATAATTTGGGACCAATTATGGATGATTATGACCAATTGTTAGGTAAGTGTAACAAAAATGACTGATCGTTATCTAGAAACATGTAAATTGTAACCAATAAATAAATAATATGTGAACAATTTTGGATAATTGTGTACAATTATATTAGAGATTTGACCATTGTGACTTTGTCTGACCATTGTACGAGGACTTGATGTGAACTACATTTGTATCAAATATGATATGTGTGATCGAGCTGTGACTTTATGTAAGTGAAATTATGACATTATGTGATCAAACTGTGACTTTATGTGACTGAACTGCAACCTCGTTTGACCAAACTGTAACATTGTGTGATCGAAGACTTTATGTAACCGAACTGTAACCTCGTGTGATCGAATTGTGACTTTATATGATTGAACTGTGATTTTGCAGGTGGTATTATGTGAGGTGAATTGCAATTAATTTGTAATTGAGATTGAATTATAACTTTGTGATACCAACTATGACCTTGAGAAAGGGTGGGGTTGGGGTAAAACTTGCGATTAAATTTGTAATTGAAAACGGTGACTTTGTAGGGTAAGTGGGTGGGGTGGGGTGAAATTTGCGAATAAATTGTAATTGTGATCGAACTATGACTTTTCGAATAAACTGTAAATGTTTTTCTTCTATTTTTGAAGTAAAATATGTAATTAAAAAGTAGATTCAAAAAATATGTGTTTAAAAAGTGGTTTAAAAAATGTGTCGTTTATAAATTGGTTTATAAGTGATATAATTGAGTTACAGAATGGAGGCTTATTTATAAATAACACGTTTTCCCAAATCAGTTTTTTATCATACATATTTTTTTTAAAATCACTTTCAAACAACATTTTTATCTTGAAAATATTACACTTTTTATTTATAAATAATTTTTTTCACCAAACTTTAATTGGGACGGAGACAGGATTTTGAGTGAGTGGGGGCCAAAATTTTCAAATTGTGAGGGGTTTTTTTGAACCAAAATTATTGAAACGACGATTTTGAATACTAAATCGAATATAGGGACAGTCATAAATAATGATACATCAAAAATGAATTCTTCAAATTTAACATCATAATTCATAAATAACGATTTTATACACTTCTGTTTCCCACATCAAATTTAAAGATCAAGAAAAAACATTCAATTGAGAAATCAACACCGCAAATCAAATTAGAAATCAAATCCAAAACGATCCACTACTATTCCAAGAAGGGGATAGCTCAATGTAAATTATCCATTAAGCCAAGTTATATGATACACACAGAAAAAAAAATATATGAAAAGATTACTAAACTTGCAAAATAGTTCAACTTAAATTTTAACCTTTTTCATTCTATGTTACATGTGGCCTCATGACTTCACAAAGACAAACAAATGAAAATTAACATAGTTAATCTGTAACTATGAAATCTAACTCATGTATTCTTTTTATGGTAATTATGAGAAACAACTATTTGTCAAAATTTTAGGTGAAATACTGAAAAAGAAACATCCTCCATCCGAATTGAAGAGGCGAAAATCAACGATATCAAATAATTACAAGTAAAAAATTGAAAGAAGAAGATACAGAGTCACTGATTCTCTCTTTAACACTAATTCTCTACTCTCAAGTTAATCAGAAAAAAAAATTCAATGAGGGCGTGGACGCCTACTGCTCTTGAATTGGCTCAGTGCCTGCTTTAGATCAAGTTGACATTTTCGTTTGCTAAACATTTTTATAAACAAGTTTATAAATAATATATTTATCAATTCACTTTTTAATCACACACATTTCTTTAAATTACTTTTTAATCATATATTTTATTTCAGAAACATCACATCTTGTCTTGTTTATATATATATATAAAGCAACTAAAATTGATAGTTCTACTTTTTACTACCAAAACAAAAATTATTTAAGGATAAGCGAACAGCAGCCTCGAATTTTCGTATGCCTTTTCTGTCCTCGATTTTGTCCGGGTATCTTTTTTCTTGTATTGACAATTTTACATGATTCGTCGACTTTTAAACCCAGAGTACCGACAATTTGAATTATTGGTTGAAGAAATTAAGGTTGCAGAATGATAGACTTTCAAATTAAGTGCAATGATTATCATAGTGAGATATATAGATAGTCCATTTGGGTTTCATTTTATTTTCAAAGCAATGCATTATTGATAAGTGTGTATTATATAGCACTAGTAGATAGGGGTAGATTCGAGAATTTGTCCAGGCCGTTCAAAAATTTTGTTCAATTAGGACAGACATTGGTCAAATAATTGTATTTTTTCGAGTTACAGTAAAAAAAATCCAAAAATCTGACAATTTTTCCCGACGAATTCAGCACGGGTCAGCGTGGTGGCTCGCCATGTTATAGATCCATCCCTCCTTGTAGATCCGATAATAGATGTGATTATTGTTCGACTTTCAAAAGTAGAATTTTCAGAGAAGAAATGAAGTCAGAAAGGAGGCATGCGATAAATTTGAGTGCAAGTTGTTTATTAGTCAAAGTGATTCTTTCGAGTTGATTCAAGTGAGTGGTTGTTGAGATGTGTTTAATTTAATGAAAAGATAGCTAAATATTTAACTTGAGAATTGGGTTTAAGCTTTAAATTATCAATAATGCTCAGTGTACAATTCTTGTTAACAATGTATTTGACAATTCTCATGAAAATGTCCGAAATACCCTTAAATAAACATCAATTTGTCAAATGTCGTAATATAACCAGCATTCCCCCAAAATCTCCAAATTCGGACAATAATGCTTGCTCCTCCTAGACCTGGCGAAGCTCCATCTTCTCTCTCAAAGCTCCATCATCTCCAGAAATAATTGAAACTCCTGGCGAAGCTCCATCTTCTCTGTCGAAGCTCCATCTTCTCCAAGAAACTTTGAAACTCCTCTGCATTATTGAAACTCCTCTGGAAGAACACTCTTCTCCCAGACTCGACGTAATCGAAGCTCCTCTGTAAGCATACTGGTTCGATGATAGTGCCATAGGTGGCGAAGGCAGGAGCGAGGGACGATCTGGTTGATTTTCAGGTGAAGAAATCGGTAGCAAGAATTGCAACAAAGGTTAGGAACTCCTATGACCACTGTAATATGTTTGGTTTTAGTGATTTTGAAATTGGGTATTGATAAAACTCGATGTTTTTTCTTGGCATTATAATCATTGCGAATAGTATGCAAAGATTTTCAGATGGATGATGTGCGATGGCAGTATATGTAAAAAGTAGGGGCACCTTACGATCTTGAATAGATAACCTGGTTTCGACTAATCTTTGCCTCCGTTGTCCCTAATTCTTGGAGTATCACCACGCATATTGATAGCATGGAATTAAAGAGAATGGAAGAGAAAGCAAAAACAGCTGCAACAATTAGAAGCTAACTGGAAGAGTTGGTTATCTTAGTTTCAACTCAGTCGGAGAAGTTGGTTTATTTTGTTATTCTTGTTAATTCAACAGCTGAGCTTCCTGTATATATAGAGCTCCATTTTACTATGAATAATACGATGGATGAAGCATAGATTCAATAAGAATACATCTTCAAAATTTTCAATTCTTTTCTGTCATTTTTTTCTTTTATTCTTGCTGTTAACACTAATGAAGGTGATTGATGGTAACACCGGCTTTCTAGAGGTATCGAACGTGATAATGCATGCTATTGTGTAATTTGTGTTACAGAGGCTCTGTTATCTATATGTTCATTTCCATAGGAGTGTTGGGTGAAGCAGATTCTTCGACAATCTATAATTCCATTCATTATGGCTAGGGCAATGATTTGCGAATTATGTTCATTTCTGCATTATATTTACATATATTTGTGGGATTCTGCTATACATGCTTACTAGATTAGATTTAAGTTATGAGCTTTTGAATTTTGGCATATTCAGATAATTGGAAATTAGCTTGTCGTTTGCGAATTATGTTCATTTCTGCGGTATCTTTACATATATTTGTGGGATTCTACTATACATGCTTACTAGATTAGATTTAAGTTATGAGCTTTTGAATTTTGGCATATTCAGATAATTGGAAATTAGCTTGTCGTTTGGGAAATTGATCATGCTTCATTAAAATTGGCAGGAACTCACAATGAGAGGCAAGAACTATGGAATATGCCATAGCTGCAGGAAAATGGGGCACTAGTTGAATGATTGCCCGACGAAGAGGTTTTGTCCATGGTGCGGATAGGGCATTGTGCGATTGATCGAGGCTTAGAGGATGACGAAAAATCGTGGGAGGTTATTCTATTCATGCAACCAGCCGAACTGTCTTTTTTTCGAATGGTTGGATTCGTCCTCGAAAATTGTGCGCGAAGAGAAAAAATGTATAGAAAAGGAGGCTGACGATCTCTCTCGGCTACTCAAAACGTGTGCACGAATTGCACACGAAGACGATGTGGACATAGACATCATAAAAATCCGAAAGAATAATCCAAGTCCGAATGAGAAAGGGAAGGGGAAGCTACCGATGGAAGAATAGTTGTCTAGGAATTTCAATGAATTGTGTACTGTTGGAAAAATTGTTTAGTTTCTAGAACTGTTATATGTGGAAAGCATTTCAATGCTATGTTTTGTGCACTTTGTAGTATTATGCTATGTATCTCCGTATTTGGTAGCATGAATGGGTTCCTTGCCATATATTTTGGTTGATGTAAGTTTTATAATTTTTCAGCAAATTCCCATCCTTCCAAAAGCACTTATTTAACCTGTAGTTCTGTAAGGATTGTATGCGCATTAAAAGTTCCCTGGACAAATACGTTTGTCATAAATGATAATAATATCATAAATTTCATGATACAGAACATCTAGATAACAGCATAACTTAGGCACACTTACACAAATTTCATGTTACAACAAAAGTGAAGTATATGCCTAGGAACCTATGACATGTAGGAAACAGGAAACTTATATAAAATACAGGACAAATAGGAAATTTGATAATCATCCACGGTCTTCTTCTTGGGGGCGTTGCGGCAGAAACATTGGGATCATGTGATGGTGTACCCCTTAACTTGTATTCCAATTTAGCCCATAAGCTCCTCCAAATTGTTGCATTTGAGCACCCTGGCATAAAGCATAAAATGTCGGTAAATTAATTACTAATGATGATAGTTAGAAGCTAATAAAAAAAAAAAAAAAATTAGCCTCGATATACCATTAGTTGTTGTGTGTAAGATAAGGGGTTGATAACTTGCAAATTGGTCTCATGCGAATGTTGCTCGATGGTAGGAGTATTTGTTGCAGTATTATGGATTGGAGTCTTTCCCTTGTCTGACTGTGAAGGTCCCTACAAACACAAGAAGAATATATGAACAACCTAGAATGCCAAGTCAAATTGAAATAAATAGTCATTGTGGTAAATAAAATGAACATGTACCTTAGATCTTTTCCTCGTTGTCTCCAATGGGCCCTTCTTACGCAACTTCCTAGGAGCCCCCTTTGACTTTGTGCAATTTGGATCCAAGATACGAACACTATCTTCAGAGAGGGCTTTGCTACCATGACTACTTTTTGTCATTCCAAGATTTAAATATTTTGCTTGATTTTCAATTCATTCCATTAACTTCTTTGTTCGAGCTTCATCCTCACATAAGACATTTGCCATTTTCTCAAAAGACCTACACAACTTATCATACCGTACCTGAGCGGGAGTACTTATCCACCCATCATAATTGATTTTTAGCCTTGTGTATGATCTTATCACATCTCTTCTCCATCTCCTGAGTACATACCGCTCGGGAAGTAAATTAACATCAGTTCTAATCAACAGCAAAATACAATATCTACACACGATACCTCGAAACTCGAACAAGTGACAACTGCAAACGATATTACATTCCTCTCTCTCAAATGTAACTTTGAAATCTTTTTTCCTAGGAACTCCATGTGCAATAATGACTTCTCGCACAACGTGTGTAGTTCCATCATACTGATCTTCTGTTGAGATTACATCGCAGTAAACTTTTCCCTTTATCTCTTCCTGGAACTCCTTGAATTTGGCAATTGTATGCACTTGCTGGAATTGTTTCTCGAATCCAAACGCTGTAGCTCATGGAACCATCTGCGAGTACGACTTAAAATCTGCTTGGAACTCTTTTTCCACCTTAGATCTCAGTGCGCGATCATACTGTTCAACGAACTGCTTCAAGGAATTTTTCGAATGCACAAACCCGTCAAAAAATGCATTCATACTTTCACTCCTCTGCGTGGTAGACATTTCTGCCCAAAAAATTGTTCTTAGATAACATGGAACCAAGCGCCCTCTCTCTCTGAACAACCCAGACAACCAATCATGATCGTGCAAATCATACATATCAAGCATTGATCCCCAACCCATTTCAAATTCTGGTGGAATTTGAGTTTCGTAGACCAACTCATGTATACTATGCATTATAGATCCTTTTTGAGTGTGATACCCAAATTTTTAGGAAAGTTTCTTCAGGATGTGCCACAAACACCACCTGTGCTTACTATTTGGAAACACAATTTCAATTGCGTTTTACATCGCCCTATCCTGATCAGTAATGATGGCAGGTGGGCATACGCCTTCCATACAGTCCATCCATGTCCTAAAAAGCCAAATGAAAGTATTCGTGGTCTCACTAGATATCAAACCACAACCTAACAATGTTGATTGTCCATGGTGGTTTACACCTACGAATGAGGCGAATGGCATGTCATACTTGTTCGTCAGGTAAGTGGTATCAAATGTCACAACATCCCCGAATTCGATGTATGCAAGCCTAGACCTTCTATCAGCCCAAAAAACATTTCTCAAACATCCTTCATCATCCAGATCCATGCTAAAGAAGAAACTAGGACAATTAGTTTGCATTTTCAAGAAATATGATTGTATTGCAGCTGCATCACCATCTCCAAGTCTTAAACGTCGAACTTTATCAATATAATTCCTACAGTCCTTCTCGATATATTGCAACTCCTCATAACCCCTCGCCTCGACAACAAATGAGTTGAAACTCTTGTGCATTGGAATTTCAGCTATGTCATTAACCTCAAGCTTTCGTTTAATTTGATCATTCAATTGTCTATTACACCGATAAAGTCTCGATTTTATTGGACTAGTTCTGTGGTTATGGTCCATATGGAGCTTGGTGACATGCCAAATCCATTCAAATCTAAGCAAATTGTCATCTTAGCCTTAGAACCTGTTTGAATTGTGGGATGAGGATTCAAAGAGTAACTTGTAGAACTAACCCTATTACCTTCTTGGCTACAAGCAAATGTAGCATTTGTTATAACACCTTCCGAGTTTTTTTGGAATTTCTTTTCCGTACTGTGAACCCAACTTTGAAAGCGTATTGCATGTAAAATGCGAACGCCTCATCATATGATGAAAATTTCATCCCAACCTCCGGCGCTATCCCACTACACTCATCTATAATCTCTTCGTTCACTCCAACCAAATTATCCGGCGTCATCTCTTCTACTTCCAAACTACCATCAGTCGCAACTAACATATTTACATCATAAATTGGAGATTCATTTCCTGATAAACATCCTCATGTTTTAGATGAAGAACTTACCCACGGAAGCTTGATGGAAGAAAAATGAAAAACTCATATTCAATGTGTAAGTAGATGAAAAACTTACCCACGAAGGACATTGCTGGTTTCCGATCGGTTGGTGCTCAAAATCTATTCAAGGAAAGCTCATGGAACTATGTAAATTGTCTGCAATAAATACCAATTCACAAACAAGATTCAACATAAATTGGAATGAAGCTCAAAAATAAGGAGGGAATGCAATATCACATTTGTGGTGTGCATATCTCTTGAGTGAAAACTTGTGCAAATATCTCATTCATTCTAGTATAATACTCTCACACAAAAAAAAGAAGAAAAAATGCCTCAACTTCGCATAATGTACAAAACAACTCACAACGCAAGAATTGTTTTAAAAATCTCATCAAACCTTTTTCTTGGCAGGAATTTTGCCATCTTTGGATGTAAGTCAGGTTGCGGATGAAATGGTTAAATTTATGAGTGAGGCGAAATTTTGAGTCAGATTAACAACGTTCCCTTCATTGTCAAAAATGATAAGATTTAATCACATTGAGACGTTACCATTCTGATTTATTCTTGTATTTAAAAAGTATCTTGGTTCCTTCCCTATTTAGAATTCCCAAATTTTGCTACATGTCCAACAAATTTTAGCTTCTCAGAGTAACGTTATGCAGGATTCTGAACAAAGTACCAATATATCAACAACAACCGCAAGTGTTTTGTAGTGTCATGGGGAGAAAAAAATTAACAACAATGCTGTTGAAGTTGCCTAGATTCTGAAGAAAAGGACAACTTCAAGTTTCCCAGCCCAAAAAATGCAATAATACCTCTGGTCGTGTGGGTCGCCACCTCTTCGTCGGCGGTCTAGATCTGTGAACCTCCGGTGATGTGGGTCGTCGCTGCAGTCTGAATCACAAGAGTTCGACAATCCTTTTTTTATTTGAAATTTTTAGACCTGAAATGAAAGAGGAAACAAAATGCTGATTCATGGGTCTCAATCTTGTAAGTCTAAATCTGTATAGGGAAGAAACTATACAAAAACAAGAAAATGTAGTCCTTCTCTCTGCTAATTTCTGATCTCTGAGAATCCCCGGTGATCTGACGAGAGTGCCAGCGGGGTGGGTTGACGGAGATGAAGTAATTAGCAGATGGTTGGCCGAGGGTTGGGTGGTGGCAGGCTCACCTTCGAGTTTTGGAAAGGCGACTGATTCTTCAACATCGCATTTGGAAAGCATACTGATACTAATTACTTATTTTTTATGTTTTCAAAATATCGCGATATAATTCACTACAAAATCTCATGATAATTTGGGAATTGTCAAATACATTGTTAACAAGAATTGTACACTGAGCATTATTGTTAAATTATATAATTATATCCGCATATTGAATGAAGTGCAAGTAATGTAATATCATCTCGTACTTTTTAAGGGAATTTTGCATAAATAACATTACAATACATAATGTATACAAAACTTGATACTTTTTCAAAAGGTACTTAAAAATCAATTAATTTTATGCTTGAAATGTCTAAGGCTCTGATTGTTAAAAATTTTTATGCGTGGTTAAAATGTAATTTGGGGAATTATATTTTAAAAAACATGTTTAAAAGCATATTTACCAAACAAAGGCTAATATACTCATTATTCCACTTTTTGAGAAACTTAATGATATTAAAGATGAAGCAATTAATACTTAATTAAATATACATCACATAATATAGGAAAACAATTGATAAATACCAATGTTTAGAAAATCGAAAATCGGTTCGAACCAAAAAAAGGTCCTGTTTTAAGCATTGACCGAAATTCTGTAAACTATCGTTTTTTACATTTAACATCTGAAATTCTCGACAGTTTATAATAATCATTTACTATACATAACTGACCTCAAACAAAACGATCAGCACCGTCTGCATATCGAAAAATAATGTAGTTCTACATTACATAAGTTAAACATTTCTTTTTTAGTAGGAGTGGTGTATTTTTTAAATCTTACTTGCACAAAACTAGAGCATATATCTCTTGGTACTAAACCACAATCTTGATCAGTTGACCTTTATATAGAGGTAATAGATGACATTTTGATCAATTAATAATGACAACTACCTTAAAGCAAAATTAGTTGGTTGATTGACAATATATTGTAGTGAGTAGGGATGACATTTTGAAATTGCAGTTCATTAATGAGATGCACAATCCTCATGAATAATGGAGTGCTTTACATTGAAAAATAACATTACATGTTGGTAGAAAATACAAAAATTTGGGTAAAGCACCAATGTATACTACAAAAAACATTACATTGTTTCCATAACATGCAACTAGCATGGACATGATTTCCCATTAGAGAGTTTGATACCACACACATTAGCAAAAACATTGAAAGATCAACTCTTGTTTAAACTAACCAACGAAATGAACAAAAGATAAAATAACCAACATAAACTTTCAATTTCTTGTCAAGATGGACATTAAGGGTGCATTTGATTCCTTTGATTTTCCATGAAAAATGTTATTTTCCATGCCAATTTTCCACCTTTAGTTGGACATTTTTTCCTTGGAATTAATTTCAATAATTTCCACTTACGTGATGCCTTTTCCTCGAAATTGAGGAATTTGAATTCTAGCCTAAGGGGTAAAAAAAAAATTCTAGGCAACTTGTTTTTGTAATTTGTGTTATGTTTGATCATTTTTGTTGTTGTTGTTAATTGATTTATTTTTTTTCCAAAAATTAACATTATTATTATCAAGTACAAATGTGTTAAAAATGATTTTTTTTTTATTAAAATAGCTAGATTTTACTTTATTTACCATGAAAAATAATGTCAATCAAACAAAAAAAGTTGGAAAATTCCCCACTTTTTTCACCTAAAAAATTAAATCAATCAAACACATTAAATTTCTAATTCCCAGAAATTCAATTCCCTGAAATTCATTTTCTTTCCACCCAAATTCCACCATCGTTATCAAACGCAGCCTAATTTCTTTGAACGCTTTCTTCCGATCCAAGTGAAAAGCGTACGTGTATTGATCAATGGTACTTTAGTGTGGTGAAATGACGTTTTCTTGTTGTACCAAAATTGTCAACCTCAACTTCCTCTAAAATTGTTGGGGGCACGTTTTCTTGCACTACAATTGTTCCATCCACATTGGAGCACGTGCATCTACTGAAAAATTGACCACATAATATTAACAACAAAAGTAAAATTTCATGGCAATGAACATATATTACTAAGCACCATCAATAACATGTCATGAATATAGAGAAGATTGATGTGCATCTACCAATATTTTCCATAATGCTCGGAGTCTTATATACCATCATCGCTCCTACGTTTTCATCGACTCCAGCATCACGTTCCTCATTCACAACTAAAACATGTATGAAACCACATAATCACACTTACATGTTATAAATATATGTAGTACGCAGTTTGTAACATAATCACCTAGATCTCGAGAAGTTGTATCCGCTGGACTACAAAATTCATCAGTTATAGTGTCTTCTTAAGTGATTGGACGGTCTGATCCTTGATTTGAAACTACCAAATATGCATAGTATTATTAATTCTTATACACTAAATTTACATTAATTAAGAATTGAAATGGAAAAATGTAAACTAACAAAAATACCTCCACTATTAATGTCCTTTAATGTTAAACCATAACTCGTTTCTCTTCTCTGTGTCCACTAATCGAAACATCATTTTATTTGCACAACATAAGGGGGACCTTTTACAGTTATGTACAAGTGTCAAATAACTAATGGATAAAGGAAACATGAAGAATTATCGAGAACTTTAGAACTCATCTATCGAGATTAACAGTTTTTTCTCGACGGATGTAAAAACTATTGGGAAGGTAATCTCAACAAACTAATACATGCTTGAGAATAGAAAAAACATTAACAAAATAAAAAGTTCATCATTTTCAAACAACCAAATAACAGTCGTATACAATGACTCCTATTGAAGGTAAATCTAATACACGATTACATCCAAATTAAAATTGCCAAAAAAAAAATGATAATAATAAAATTAGGTTAATTCCACGACATCAAAAAAAATTTGAACACAAATGCAAATTGATATTGACACCAATCCATGTTTGTCTAATTGTCGAGATAGAGGATTATTCTCAATGAGTAGACAACAAAGGGATCTACATTGAACATGATAAAATCCAAGTAGAAAAAGTCGTCTTCAATGCAATTACTAAAATGCAATCATCTTTTCCATAGTCCACACATAACATTTTTTAATCTTTTGTTTTTATTATAAGAAATTTTGATTACCAATCACAAGAAAATTACTGGATCATTCATTTAATCGTATACTAATACCAAAACTCCATGAAAAAAATAATTGAAAATCATAAAATAAACAATGACCTTCCCCTCTTTTTGTGTTTATTCTTATCCATGGTACATGTATAGAACCACCCAGCCAAAAAAAAAGGGGATAGAACCCAAAACCACAAATCACAATTGAACAGCTAGAAACCTAAGTAGCAATCCAGAAATCAGACAAAATAAATATCTGAAACAGTTAGGATTTTGTAATTTGCAATTCGGTGAACAACAGACTAAATTGGACATTTTTAAAAGTCAATGACTAAGGTGCAATTTTATATAGTTGATAAGATAGTTTAGGGTTAGGTTGGAAAATGAAGGATGAAATTCGGAAGCTACAGATCACGCTTGATTCATGCTCAACGCGTGATTTCCAGTAGCCTGCCGCTCGAGTCACGCTTGAATTTCTCTTGAGCGGCCCTGGAAAATGAAGGATGAAATTCGGAATCTACAGATCACGCTTGATTCATGCTCGACGCGTGATTTCCAGTAGCCTGCCGCTCGAGTCACGCTTGAATTTCTCTTGAGCGGCCCTGCCTAAATTCAGAGTACTCGAGGAACGCTCAAATAGCTCTCAAGCGGTCCTTAAGGAAATAGAGACCACTACGCTCTAGTAGTCAACGGCCAAAACGTGCCCTAATTCAGTTTTAAACCAATTTTTTCGTGGCCCAATTCATCCTTCTATAAATACCAAGCCTATGCACGAAATTCAATAGAGGTTGTTGTCATTATTTCAGAGCCTTAACATCTTTCTATACATCCTATGATTCATTGATCCAAGAACCAAATTCATTCTAGATTGAATCCATTCTCTTCTTGTGATCCGACAACCCATATTAGGAAAACATCAATAGTTCCTAATTAAGCACTTGGCATCCTTTGATATAAGGATTAGTTCTTCGATTGTGAAACTTCAGAGTTTCTGGAGGTTGAAGAAGGTTGGACTACAAGCGCAGAAAGTTAACAAGAACAGTGAGTTCTTGGGGTATCCACTTGGAAGATGCATCAAGATCTGGAAGTTGCTGGAGGTAATTGTATCTTGGGTTAGCATGGGTAGATTTGCGTTGTCTAGCAGGGAAAGCTGGATAAATCTAAATGTAACCGAAATTACTTATAGTGGAGGTAACTGACTTGGTCCCGAAGTTTTTTCCACGTTAGATTTCTCTGTCATCATGTCTTGTGTTGATTGTTTATTTTTTTCATTATTGAAATTGTGGTATTTCAACATAAGAAAATTGGACTTGTATGTTTAATCATCTAGAAATGATTTAAAATTGATATGTTCGTTTTTAATAACGACTATTCTACACGTAAAGTCAAACTTTGAGGGTATCTCAGAACTCTCAGAAATCAAGGCCAACAAATCAACTAAATTGTAAATATGTTGAATCTCCTCGGTAGCAAATGAGTTCCAAGAGAATAGATGAAGCAATCTTTTGAATGGTTGAATTTGGAATCAACAAGTTCGCCGACTGAGAATACGTCGAACAACCTTTATCTAATAATGGGAAGATACAAGTACAACATTAGCAGCCAGGAACTCTTAGGAAAGGGATCCAAAGTGTTTGCTTCTATCTTTGTATGTACGAGATTTCTCTCTGTTGTGAAAGTTGCGGATCTCTTTGCCCCCTCTCCCCACTTAGGTCACATGTGACCAGGCTTTCAACTCGGCCAACTCTCACTTTTGTGATACTTGACCAAAAAATAGTACGTGGTAATTTAATCTTTTCACGATATGCATGTTTCATTTATATAGGTACATAAATTTACACCACATGAACAAGGATTCTGCACTTTGCTATCAATACTTTTGGAAACATCTCCATTCCTTGCAACTTACAAAAGAGAAGGAATGGACAGGATGCACACTTTAATATGACCTATTTATATCACAAAAATGATGGATATTAAACAGCAATGTGGATATTACTAACGCTTACGAGTAGTTTGAATTATAAACATCAAGGCATGAATATCAAAATATAATTGATGTCAAATAATTCTATCTCAAAATAAGAAGTCCCTAAAGAACAACAAATATTTGTGCACTCATGAAGAATTAATGCAGATTTCATTATCACCAACTTATTTCATTCGTATGCATTGAAGAATTATGAAAACTATTGAGGAAGTTTGAGTTGAAAATAACAACTTTGAATGTTCCAGAAACTCATTTCACAATTTTAATAAACAACAAACATTGGGCTTTTCTATTGAAGTAATGCTTTGCAATAAACCACAAACTCCTTTTACACTTTTAATGTTCGATTTAAAAATATTCCTAAACTTTGAGAGTCCCATACCTTTTCTTCCTGGTATTTGAAACAATTGTAACCTCATTTCATAATGAAGCAAAGCTCTGAATGCAATTAATAAAATACAACATTTTCATCATTGAATCACATATCCATTTGCTACATACCCACTACAAGCAAAACCAAGTCGTGGATCCATTTTCTCACTAAAAAATAGCTTTTCAAAGATGGACAATTAGCAACGGATTGTATCCGTTGGTAATTAACAACTGAGAATATGTTGGTAAAAGTAAAAAACTTTCACTTACGGTAATGAGCAACAAAATTTTCGTTGGTAAATGTGATAACTTTTTAGCAACAGATATTTTTTGTCTAATGTTTTTGTTTAACAATTATATTCTTTAACCTTTTTTTAATAAAATCCCGCAAGATTATTAAAGTAGTTTTTATGCCTCCTCCAATTCATCTTTTGGGGGGTATATTTTTTCCACTACCATTTTATTCCAAAGTAAGGAAACTTACACTTAAATGAGGGGGGGTGTAAACCTTACCTCTAAAGAGGATGCCTAATTACAACTCAAAGGACTCCATATGAAATGCATGTTGTAAACTAAATAAGGAGTACTTACTCCTTTTACAAAAAAGATTCAATGCAAATTATATCTTTCACCTACGATAAATAGCAATGAAATTCCTCTTGGTATATATGAAAGCTATTTTCCGACAGACATTCCATTCCTAAAGTATTATTATGTTTTTCACATACTATCATCGACAATGAAATATCTCCTTTTACAAAAAAGATTCAATGCAAATTATATCTTTCACCTACGGTAAATAGCAATGAAATTCCTCTTGGTATATATGAAAGCTATTTTCCGACAGATATTCCATTCCTAAAGTATTATTATGTTTTTCACATACTATCATCGACAATGGAATATCCGTTGGTAAAAAGTGAAACCTTTACCAACGGGAATTTTGTTGGTAAAATGTAAAATATAAGAAAAATACTTTTTTCAAGAGAATATCTGTTTGTAAAAGGTAACTTTTTACCAACGGATATTTGGATGGTAAATGTAGATTTTTACCAACATTTTTTCGATTGGTAAAATCGTTTTTCTTATCAAGTAGAAATACTACATTTACCGGTCGAACATCCGTTAGTAAAAGAAGAAACCTTTACCAATGGCAACTTCATTGATAAAAGGTAAAACCTAAAAAAAATACTTATAACTCTTTATCAACGGGTATTGATTGGTAAATATAGATTTTTACCAATGGATATTCTATTGGTAAAAATGTTTTTCTTATCAAGTAGAAATACTACATTTACCAACCGAACGCCCGTTGGTAAAATACAAAACCTTTACCAACGACACTTCCATAGGTAAAAGGGAAAATCTAAGAAAAACTTTTGCCAACGAATATTCCGTTGGTAAATGTAGATTTTAACCAACAGATATTTGGTTGGTAAAAATATTTTTAAATGTTGTATTTATATAAATGTTGTTTATTTAACTAATGTATAAAATTCAAAAGAAAAATATCCACAAGAATACAATTACTCCATTGATTGGGTTTCACATTCACAATTCTCAAGTCATAGGTTCGAATCACACATGCAACAATTATCGTTTGTATAAAAATCACATAAAATAGTTACTTGGGAAGGTCGGGTCAGTTGGGTTGGTGGGCTGATCCATTGGGAAAGTGTTAAATCGTGTATATATATTTTTAATTTTTTAATCAAAATTGGTATTTACTAACGAAAATTTCGTTGGTAAAAGTTTGCGACGTTACCAAAGGAATTTCGATTGGTAAGAGTTACCAACGAAATTTTAGTTGGTAAAAGAGCACACCATCATCACCAACGAAATTTATTGATAACTTTCAAGCACCCTTAAAATAGCAACGGAGAATGAGTTAAAAAACTTCCGTTGAAGAAACCTATTAAGAACGAAATTCGGGGCTTTAGTAATGGAGAATTCTTGCCCGAAGATCCGATTTTTAGTAGTGTCTAATTCATTCTTCTCTTGTAAGTTTCTAGATTATTATAGGATTATAATTGTAAATTTATTGTGATGTAATTATTAAGAGCATAATTTAGCTGTGGTGCAAGTATAATGTTGTCCTAATAAAAAATATAAATTTATCATTATGAAACTCCTTGATTTGACTAGTAACCCAAAAAAATAAAGCAACAAAAACACAAAATAAGTGCAAAAATACAATAGCCAGCAGAAATAAAAAAAGGGTGAACAATAACACCTTCTTCTCCACCTCCAATGAACAATTACGTCACCATTAGCATGTTGGAAATGAGCTGAAATAGCACTAGAACGAGCAGAGGCTTGGTCGTGAGAGTATTTTGAAAGGTAGGGTTTGACCAGAGAATGAAAGATCGATTTTTTTCTACAAATTATGTTTTGTTATAAAACTGTCAAAATCATAATAACGATATAAGAAATTGAGAGAATGATAGCTTAGAGAGAATACTTCTCATAAGTCTTGATTACCATATACAACCATAACATCCTATATTTATAGGAAATTATCAAGAATAAAATAGTCATTAATATACAAAAGGAAGGAATTTATAATACTCCCCCTTTAATGACTTATTGCTCAATTTCATAATTGTTTGCCTCGTTAAAACCTTGCTAAGAAAACCCAATTGGATAAAACTTGAGCGAAGGAAAAAGAGTACAGTTGCTCCCCCTGATGTTGGCCATCATTAATCATTGAGTCTAATATCCATCAATGATAAGTAGTACAAATCATGTACTGAAATCTGAAGTGCTTCAGTGCTGCCTCGTTAAAACCTTGTCAGTAAAACCCAATGGGACAAAATCTGAACGAAGGAAAAAGAGTACAGCCGCTGCCTCGTTAAAACCTTGTCAGGAAAACCCTGTGGGACAAAATCTGGACGAAGGAAAAAGAGTACAGCATGACAGCATGATTCTCCCCCTGAAGTGTACAATCAAGTATTCATGAACCTTTTGAATAATGATATCATTTTTCTTCTGGAATATATATGAAAATCTTCTTGTATGTAGCCGATATCATAACATTCTTCATAAGATGTGTATGATTTTCTTCATTTGTTGATATCATTCCAGTATAACAATGTGTTGCTGAATTATAGCTTGTTGATAGCTATGATGATGCCTCAAAAACCTTGCTAGGAAAACCCTGTGGGACAAAACCTCAGCGAAGGGAAAAAGAGTGCATTATTCTCATTAATTTTCATCAATACGCCTCAACTGTTGCCTCATTAAAAACCTTGCTAGGAAAACCCTGTGGGACAAAACCTCAGCTAAGGGAAAAAGAGTGCAACGCGTATTCATTCCTTTTCATGGAATATCACAAGTATATTGATGCAATCTCGTATCTTTTCATCAAACATATCATCCACGATGAGCTTTATATAAATCGTTTATAGCTCATTTATGATGTCATAACATGCTATATTAAGCAATGTTGTACTAATTTATCGATTGCATCTTTCACTTCTGGTGAATAATCAAATCTAGAATTCATTTCTGGTGAATAATTAAACATATTCATTTTCATATTCACTTCTAGTGAATAATCAATTTCCCAGATGTCATAAATAGTACACTCCAATTTTACTTTCAACATATTATATCATGGAGTCATTTGTATCATTCTATAGTGATACTAATCTGGGCATATTGAATCTTTCAATGATTTATACATGTATGTTCTTGCACTTTATAAACTGCAATTTCTAATTTGCAGGAGCATAATCAATCATTGAAATAGATATCAATTTCGACATATAATCTACAATCATTTTACTTGAAATCCCAACGTACCCCGATCAACTGGTACATCAAAGAATACTCTCAAAGTACCGAGATGAGAATCATACATTTTGATCTCACTCATTGGTATATCAAAGAGCTCAAGCTAGTGATTTAGACTATAGTCTATCCACCATATGTCATGCCAGTTCTATGAAAAATCTTGCGCGCAACGAGTCGTCTTTTACGACTGTGAAATATTTTTCATTTGTACATATAATTACTGGCTTTACACATTTAAGCATTTTGGACTTCAGGTCCTTGAACAATAATCATTTGGACTTCAGGTCCTTGAACAATAATCCCTACATTGGGGTTATATACTTGGCCAAAGTATTATAATTTCATCAACCTCATTTTCATAAGAGGGTATGTAGTCGACTTATTTATCGATTCCATCTCAATATAACATAGAGAGATCTCATTATATGTTCTATCATCAGGTACCTGAATCTCTTACATTTAATTATGTCCCTTTTACTCACCATGAGTATTTAGCTTCAAAGGGATCATCTTAATCATTCAAGAGATATTTATTTTGGAATCGATAGTCATTATGCTTCGGGCATAATTACGCTTCAGGCATGTTTTCTCCATAATGTTTTCAAACATTATATTATATCAATCGGCTAAAATGCCGCACATGTCGTCCCTTTAGGGATGTAATTTCAATCATATATCTCAGTGTAATTTGGTGGAGTGTATGCATATCGCACTTTTACAAATCATAAAGCTTCTTGAGCTAATCCCCGTTTGACATAGAATATTGTTGTATGATAAACAATTTTTGAATAAGTTATTCTCATAAATAATTTGAAACTTTTGATAATCTAACCGTTTATTATAGAACTTCTGGTTCAATACGATTTTATTTCATTTCTATGTATGAATATTTGATTCAATACAATATCGTTAAACTTCTGGTTCAATACAATGTATATTTCATTTATGAGCTTCTGGTTCATACTATATACATATTTCACTTGTACGTATAAACTTCTGGTTCAGCAAGATATTTCACTTGTACATATGTATGAACTTCTGGTTCAATACAGTATTCATTTCATCAGTACGTATTTCTGTACATTTCAAATCAGTATACCTTTATTACTTTTATACCGAAAAATCAGGTACAATATCCAAGGAAATATCTCATGATTTCAATCTTGTCGCCAAATCTTCCCTTATATCGAAAAAGGTAATGACACATTATCTCATTGTTTCCACCTTTTCAATAATTTATTCCATTATTTCTTGATGGAATCGATGTCACTGACACGCGGAGCCACCGCTCTTTTACGCGTTGAATAATGCATTTAAATAGATGATTTGGGAAGAAGGCTAGATCCATCAAAAATGGATATCATACTTTCAAATATTCGAAAATATTATTCCAATCTTCCAATAAATGATTTGAGAAAAATTTATCGAATTAGGCTCGAAAGATTGAGGTTGCTGATGGATCATGGCATCCCAGAAGATGTTCGCTGGTTGATCGAAGCAAAAGTTCGATTAGCTGGTGAATTACCAGATTCATTTTCTAAGCACAAGCCTGGCTTAGGTAAGAGTACTTTTGCAAAGAAGCGAAGAGCAAAAAGATTAAATAGTTGCTACAAATGTGCTCGATGGACATGTGATACCCGTTGTAAATCAATAGGATATTCATCCATAAATCGAGATGATAAGATAGACTTCATTAAGGGTGGACTGAGTAAGGAGTCATTGGATGATATCCGATTGACTCTTGAGACGCACCCTAGTGGGTATGTGCAACGTGAACTACTATCTTTATGGGCTAAATTCATCAACGATAAAGAGCATTATAGTCTCAAAAATATAATAGCAAAAGATCCTGTTTGCCAGGCTGTTATAAACAATGATGTTTTGGCTGTTCAGCATTGATATAAGGTAAATCTTTTGATATATATGCACATATAAAATATTTTCCTGTTTCCTTTCACGAGTTTTGATAAAGGCTGTTTAAATATTAAATCACCGAAAGGTGAGTAGGGTGATTTTGTCAAAAGTAAATCTTCACTTTTTCAAAAGACGAGCGGAAATAGTGAAGTTTTTTTCGGTTTTAAATAGCCAAACATTTTTCATAGTTCATTCATCCCAAAATAACATTTTCTCGTAAGTTTTTCCTTCCTTATTCTCTCAAAGATGGAAGGATCAAAACTTCGACAGATTAAAACTATCTGTGTATTTTGTGGATCAAAAGTAGGAAAAGGTTTTGGGTATCTAGAAGCTGCAGTGGATCTTGGAAAGAAATTGGGAGAGAAAGGTATCACTCTCGTGTATGGAGGAGGTAGCAGTGGATTGATGGGTTGTGTTTCACAATCCGCTCTAGTAGAGAAAGCAAGAGTGATAGGTGTTATACCTACTCCTTTAGCTGATATTGCAGGCAAAACACGAGGGCATGAAGTACAAACCTTATCTATCCATGAACGCATAACTTGCATGTTATATGGTTCTGATGCCTTCATAGCCCTGCCTGGAGGTTTTGGTACTTTAGAAGAAATCTTTAATATTACCTCATGGGCTCAACTAGATCTCCATACTAAGCCTATTGGGCTTTTAAATGTTAACAATTTCTTTGATGGTTTGCTAACATTTCTTGATTATGCTGTGGAACAGGGATTCATCTCTCCATTCTCTAGGAGAATCCTTATTTCTGCTCCTACTATCGAGGAACTGCTGGATAAGTTGCAATCATATGTCCCCATACAAGATCCAGCAGGAGTTAAGATAGATTGGTCGCAAGGAAGGGGAATCAAGCGAAAATGGAGTCCGGTTAATGTAAATTTATCTTTGTGAACCCTAGAATAGGTGGTGGTAGAGTACGGAGTATTCTCGCTCTTGAGACACACCATAAATTTCTAGGATTTTATCAATGTTTTAATCTTGTGTACCTCAAAGATTTAAGGTGGTAGAGTATGGAGTATTTCTTACTCTTGAGACACACATTTTTCTTTATTTCCTCAAAATGTCAGAGGTGGTAGGATACGGCTACTCCCGAAACACATCTCTTATTTTGAGGATTATAAATGTTTTTCCCCTTTTTCGTTTTGCATGTATGACTCGTTTATGCTTCTTCAGGAGCAATAATAATATCATTTCAGTTTGTTTAGATGATAATTTTTACTTCTTCTGGAGTAAATATGTACTTCTTCTGGAATACATAAGTGCTCGTGTAAGAACTTTTTCAGACACTTATCATCTAATATTCATCTCATAATACTGATGAGATTATTTTCACATTAGCCATATCCGTGCTATAATGTGATATTATCTTATCATACATTCTCTTGTTGAATAATTTTCATCCACCCATTCAAATTCAGATATTGGTAACTTCTGGTACCATTGGATAAAATATTTTTATCAACATTTACCAACTTTTTGGTAATGATAACTTCTGGTATCATTTGATGAAATATTTTCTAACTTTAGTATTGATAACTTCTGGTATCATTCAATGTATTATCAAATAACAATAATATTGTATATATTTTAACAATAATAATACTGGGGTTATACCACCACGTATATATGTTGACAACAATCCTCTAATATGTTAGAACTAACCAACAATTGAGGTGTTTATATGTATTCAATTGATAAACCGACCATATAGGCAGTGTCAACATAATAAAATAATTAAACCGACCATATAGGCGATGTCAACATAATGAAATAATTAAACCAACCATATAGGCGGTGTCAACATAATGAAATAATTAAACCGACCATATAGGCGGTATTAACATAATGAAATAATTAAACCGACCATATAGGCGGTAACGTGATATGCTTAAAATTTGTAGAACCAACCATATAGGTGGCAGCATGATATAATTAAAACTGGTAAATCCAACCATGTAGGTGGTAGAACCAACCATGTAGGTGGCAACATATTTCAATTCAATTGATAGATCGATCATATAGGCAGTGACATGATATTAATCGTTAATTTATGATTATTATATTTTTTATGTATTACCAAGGTCAAAATGGTCCATATTTTAATATATTGCCCATATGGATAAATCGAAACCGTCAATAGATTTAAAATTTAATTTAGAACAAACTTACTTTTGGTCCGAAGTTCAAAATCTCGTCGGAAATGCTTCAAAAATAATATTTACGAAGCCGCCACGTTCAACCATCGGAAAATATCCAAAACTGCACCAAACAGAAAAGTAAGACTATAGAAAAATTCAAAACGTCGAACTGAACAAACTGCCTTTTGACACCGTCGCCAGAAACGGCTCCACGCGCCCGCACGCGCCCGATCGACGTCAGCGCGTGGGATTCACGCGCCTCACGCGCCGCCGCCGTCTGTCGCCGCCGGTGACACGCGCCGGTGTCGGAGGTTCGTCTTGCCACCGTGATTTCAGATCCGGTCTCCGATCGTTAATTGGATATACGGTTTTGCGTAGATCGGCTTTGAAAGTTTCGAGTTTTTCAGATCTACAATATGTGGGTTGTTTTCTAAAGCCAAAAGTATTTGATTTGAGAGAGGAAAACATTGATTTGTAAAAATCAGGTTTCTGATACAGAGACTCATCATTTAGATGCAACTGTAGAGCATACTCCCGTCGTATTACTCAATTGGCTAGAGACTCGTGCTGATAACGTGTTATAAAACTGTCAAAATCATAATAACGATATAAGAAATTGAGAGAATGATAGCTTAGAGAGAATACTTCTCATAAGTCTTGATTACCATATACAACCATAACATCCTATATTTATAGGAAATTATCAAGAATAAAATAGTCATTAATATACAAAAGGAAGGAATTTATAATATGTTTTTGAATTTTCTCTTTCTTTGAAATCTCATTGGGAGTTGGGGTGATGGTTATGAGTGAAATTTGATCCGATTTCAACCACTTTTTTGTAAAATTTTCTTGTCAAGACAAAGCATGGTAAGTAGGATTCAAGAACAAATAAAATTTCTTTTAAAGGACAAATAGGTCATAAAGTGTCATATTTATTAAGATTATTAAAATTGTCATTTTTTTTTTTTGTGCAAAGTTAAAATGTGTTATGTGGTGCAATTTCCTCTCTTTTACATATACATGTTGTATATTAGAATTAAATAAGAGTATCTACTATTAAAATTATTTTAAATATTTTTTTATTTCCAATTTTAATCTATAGAGTATGTTTAATGAATTTTATCTCTATTTCAGTTAATATTGGCCAATTAAATACTAGCACTTGTTTGGTTAAATTTTTTTGTTCATAAATAAATAATGTGATATTTTTAAGATAAAATATGTGATTGAAAAGTGATGTAAAAAAATATATGTAATTAAAAAAGTGTTTATCAAATGGATGCTTAAATTTAATATCCCTCCCTTAATTTTCCTCCTCTCCCCTACTTTCCTTGTAATAATAACCAAAAAATAATAATAATAATAATAATAATAAATAAATAAATAAAATAATAATAATAATAATGGGACCCATAATTGCAGTTTCCAAGAAGAATCCTTGTAATATGATTCCGCAAATGAAGACAGCACACGTGTGTCTCCATAAGATGTTATGCAGGAAACAGGGGGACCGATATATTTGACATACCTGGCCTTTCCCAGCCGAGCCGCTTAGCCTCAGACGGCTAGTTCGCTTTTTAAAAATCTGTATCTACTTTGGTACACTTGTTTTAAACATATTTTTTATCACATAATTCTCCAAATCATTTTTTAACTATACGCATTTTTTTCCCGCTTTTTAACTACACATTTTACCTAAAAATATTTAAAAAGTGTTTTTAAACCAAAAAAAATAAATAAAAAAATTTACCAAACAGACATCTACAATATATAAAAGATTAATGCTACTTGTTCTAGTACCATTAAATATCAAACTTCTTTCGTATGCAATTTTTTTTTTTTACGTATTTGGTCAACGATTTATCATAAATATTTTATAAAGTAACGATTTGTCTAATATTTTATGATGTTCGATTACTTTTTACATATGACACATGATTTCTTTATTAAACCAATATTTTAAATAACTAACTAAGCCACTGTTTGGCAAACTTGTTTAAAAACAAGTTTTTTTCTACACAATTTTTCAAATAACTTTTAAACTATACATATTTTCTCTCTCTACTTTTCAACCACATATTTTACCTCGAAAATATAAAAAAAATATTTTTAAACAAAAAAATTTACAAACAGGGCTAATATGTATTTTCAAGGAATTCTGAGAAATTTTAATCAATTTATAAAAAACTGATGTCAATTTACAATTTCAACTACATCTTTCACTTTTCCTTTAAGAGTATCAATTATCTCATTACTTTCAAAAACAATTTTAATACTTCAAAACATTATTACAAGTATCATTCTTAATATATATATATATATATATATATATATATATATAAAAGATGTGTAAAATATGTGCTTGTTATTACTAGTATAATAATAATGGAAAAACCAGCTTGGCTTTTATTTTTTTGGCCAAGAAGCTAATACTGACTTAAGCCTCTATTTGGTAAAATTCATTTACAAAATTTCTTTATAAACGATCACGTAAAAAAATTTTATTGGATAATTTTTTTAAAAAGTTAACAATTTTAACTGGTTAAAAATAATCGTCGATCATTTTTTATTTTTTGAAAAAATGGAGTAATGAAATATTGTCACGTCGCTATTAATAAATAATATTTATAAACAATTATTTATAAATGATTTATCAAACAAAGACCATACATACAATCATTTCTTTTCAGACTATATTTTCTGTTATATTTTTAAAAAAAATTTAAATTATGTAAAATGTAAAATAATACCCCAGGGTGCTACAACAACCCGTTAAGGCATGTTTGACAGTCCATTAAACCATTTATAATGAATTATTTGCATTTTTAGATAAAATATATGATTAAAAATTGAAAAGCAAAAAATATTTGTAATTAAAACGTGACATTTATAATGGACCACCGAATGGAGGCTTAATTCAAGATCAAGATGAAAAGACAAGAAATTTGAAGGTGGGGTTGAGCTCATAAGAGTAATTATCACGAGTGTAGAGAAAAAATTGTGGTGAGGTCTGCATTTTTTTTCCATAAAATTAATGTGGCTCATTAGATGCATGGGGGTACGATAAAAATTGTGTATAAGTTAGTTTGATATTTGAAATTTACTCAGAGCATCTCCAAGGGTTCAAATCAAATTTGGTCTGAAGTTTATCTCAAATTTGGTCCGGATCATTTTTCGTCTTCAACAATTTATCCCAAATTTGGCAATTTTGTAATTTCATAAAAAATGGCAATTTCATAATTATAACAATGAGATTTTTGTAATAAAATAGTGATCGGTATATTTTTTGTTATTCCATTATTAGAATATTACTTTTCACCTTTATACGTGAGGTCCAAGGTCATACTTTGGGCTGGCCTTCTATCTTGTCTGATCGATACAAATTCACGATGTCTTACAATAATTTAGGAGTTCGGAATATAATAGGTCGGGATTACCTTGATCAATGGGTCGATCACATCTATGACCAACAACCAAATAAGCACATGGTCGAGCAAGAATGTCCTGGCCATGCATAGATCGGGATTGATGCCCGACCTCATTAGGTTACCAAATCCATTCATCTACAAGTTGACATGTTTGCCCGGGCTTATCCTGTAACCTAGGTCGAGTATTCCCGGCCTTGTCTTGTTTAATCCTATAGTGTTTTATGGACGGTACATTCCAGTCATATTACGCCTACAATTCCAATACAAACGGATTCAAAGCCTTATTCGTTTATGGGCTTTACCAATGGGTCACTTTCTTAGGCTTTCGAAATAAGACATAACCTATAAGAAAACGTCCTAAAAAGGGGGAAGTACAATTCTTGTAAGCTTAGAACTCCTACTAAAAGGTAAGTTTATATCAAAAGGACTTATTCTGTAATTAAAAAAGATTATGGGCTTTTCAGCCCTATAAATGCATCTCCTTTGATCACATATTATTCATTCATAATTTTTTTATATATATTCCAGTTATATATTTTCTGCTTCCCTCCAGAATACTAATTTTCACACCGGAGGGGCGACAGAGCATCTTCTTTGCCTTTTTTGCAGGTTTCTTGGAAGCTTGGATTATCATCTCCAACAAAATATTAACTTTTGATCTCGCCACGTCAAGATCAGAAAAATTACCAAAACAACTAGTATATTCCAAATTTGGGGTTGGTGAATAGTGTTATCTCAAAATTGGGATAACACTATTCATTATCCCAATTTTGGGATAGTAAATGAGGGTTGATTGGAGAAGGATTATCTATCCCAAATTTGGGTACCCCTTGAAGATAGTCATGCCACCATTATTGATAGTTTTAATTTACAAAATCGAAAGATAACATATTCAATTAATCGAGATTTCAAAACTTAACGGAAAGCAGGCCTATATAACATCATATAATAATGGGTTAATTAAATTGTTAATGGTTAAAAAATCACTGAAAGATGAAATATATTGTTAATAGATCATTTTAAACGACTATAATTTTTGTTACAGTTTATTAATTTAAAAATAATGTAGTAAAGTATTGTGCGAAAGTTTCACATTAATATTACTATTACAACTTTATTTGAGCACTCAAAATTAAACAAATGAAGGAAAAATAATATCCCTTGAAGAAGTTTTTTTAAGGTATTTTCATAGGCAATTAAATTTCATCTTGGTACATTTTATATTTACTTGAACCTTGTAATTGGAAGAGGAGCTGAACTTTTTTTCTTTGCAATCTCACCCTCCAAACCTTCTAAAATTAACAAACTTCACCCATGAAGATGTTTTTCGTCCAAAGGGTTTGTCAAAGTGAACTAAAATTTAATTGAAAAAATAATAAAAAGGCAAAAAGAAAGTGAAAAATGAGGAAAAAAAAAGAAGGTCATACTTCTTCAATGAAACACCCATCACTGATCCCAGGCCTAAAATCAGAACCCAAGACCCAAACTCGTCGACACCTCCATGAGTCTCAAATTGAATGCAAAATCCTAGTCCTAGTCCTAGACTCAATACAATAAAATCATTATATCCATTGAAAAATAAATGATAATTGAAACGTGGTTTGTAAATGAACGCCATGCCCCTTTACAATATTTCAACATTTTTGAATTTCAATAGCAGAAATTTCTGACTTTATCCCCATTGGACAAATTGTCTTCTTTCTTTTTTTTTTTTTTTTTTTTTTTGAATTTTAAGTGCTGATATTTCAATAATTATTCCTTCACTTGTAAGACGGGTTGATGAACAAATTATCCGCTTTTTCAGACGCCGAACATATTTGATGTTTTGAAAAGTGCGTAATTTTCAAATTTTGTTATAAAAAGATTTTGTCGAACGGATTGTAAATAAAATTATTTGAATTAAAAACACAACACAATGTGTATACCAATTTATAAAAATTTGTACTACCACAAAAGCCACATTTATGAAAACTCAAGCCAGGCCAGCAATAGGTGTACGCCGGCTAACGCCACATTCCATGAGATATTTTTTTTATAGCAAGTGGTTAGGTGTGATTAGGGCGCGCCACGACATCTCCACCACTGCCACTTATTTCTTGTAGCCTATCTGGAGTCTGGACCATTGCCTATGTCACGCGAGAACGTATCCTACCAAAAGTCCAGATTACCCTCTTGGCGGCGAAATTTGGCCAAAAAAACTGGGTTTTTCACTGTAGCGCGCAGAACTCGAGACATTTTGAGTATTAAAAATTGAAAAGAGAAAAAAAGTGTGGTTAAAAAGTTGTATTGAAATTGTAGAAAAAAACTAGTTTATAAACCTAGTTTACCGAACACAAGCTAAATAAATATATAGGAGCATCTCCAATGCATTGTATAGATAGAGAAAAAAGACATAACACGTCAACAAAAAGACGAAATTGGTTAAAAATATTTTTTCAATGCACTCCATTGATTACAATATTAAGTTGAAGTGACTTAAAAAAATAGACAATATGGAATGATCCGTCTAGATGTAGACGCTCTGTGAGACTTGATAATTCATTATTTTATAATTATTTTAGCTATAATAAAATATGTTAAATCTTGGGATTCAAAGTTGGGAGTTAGTTTTTTATTTTATAATTATTTTAACTATTATAAAAGAAAGTTAAATCTAAGGGTCTGTTTGATATGCTTAATTTTTCGTGGAAAAAGAAAAAAATTTCCAGCTTTTCTACTTTACTCCGTTTGATTGCGAAAATTTTCAGCGGAAAATATTTTTCGCGGACCCCACCCACGCGCCAAATTTCCTTGTTTTGGTGGAAAATATTTTCTTTGGGTTTGGTGGTTTTTTATTTTCCATGGTAGATGGAAAATTATTTTCGACACGTTTAATCAATTTTGTTGTTGTTAATTGACTTATTTTCTTTTCAAAAAATAACATTATCATCATCAAGTACAAATATATTTAAAAAGTAAAAAAAAATTTTTTTGATTAAAATAGAAAAAAATTACTTTATTTTCCATGAGAAATAATGTCAATCAAACAATAAAAGTTGAAAAATTCCCTACTTTTTCCACCTAGAAAATTAAACTAATCAAACACATTAAACTTCTAATTTCCAGAAATTCAATTCCCTAGAATTCATTTTCTTTCTACCCAAATTCTACCATCACTATCAAATGCACCCTAAAGTTCATAAAAAATGGAATTCAAAACTTGAGAGTTTGCTTTCAAAATCTTAATGTCCAAAAAAATTGAATAGACTTTATTTTTTAACATAAAAAGTTTGAATATATTAATAAACATTGTTTTAAGATTAATAAATTTAAAAAATATATATGAATTTTTAATAAATTTAATTTATCAATAAAAATTTATCGCTAAATAAAATTATATAAAAATATTAGTCCAAGAAAACAATATTTATATTTTATAATAACGAATAAATTAGCTGTTTTAATTAGTTTGCGAATGAATTATTAATTTTAATTTTTTTTAAAAATACTACATAATCAAAATTATTTAAATGTAAAAGAATCCATTGAAAAATAAATTTAAAATTTTTCCATTTATTTATCTACGTTGTCTAAAAATTTTTCTATTTCATTCATATGTCAACCCAATCTATGAAGCTGATTGGAGATGCTCAAACAGGGTAAAACCGTCAAGCCACGTATCCGTTGCTTTCACAAAAAAGTATGCATTGTCTAAATCAGTGGTGAGCTGCCTAAAACCGTCCATAAAACGGTTGGGTCATCAAATGGGACGGACATTTTAATTAGGTATAGTGGTGTTAATCAAGATTAAGAGGCGCCCTTATCAAATTTAAGCTCTATTTAGCAACTGCATTAACCTAATTATTATACTTCTCTCTCTACCCTTTCTTGTAAATTTTGTATTTCTTTCTCTCCATTTTCTTACTTTGCTTCTCTCTCTAGAGTGGAGTGGTTTTATTCGTGTGCTCGGCAGTGGCTTTTCTCAAAGTTGCCATCTTTGCATAAAATTCCTTTAAAGGGTAATATTCTTCTCTTTTAACTTTTTCTTTTTCTCTAATTGAATTCAATGTTTCAAGTGCTTGTACAGAATTGTTGCTGGCCTCAACTGAGTTCATGTGGGTGCTTAGCGTTAATGTGTATGTTGGTCTGAATATATATTTTCTTTCTTTGTATGAGGAATTACAAGAAGAATCGGGATTTTCAGAGTTGGCGTTTAATGAATCTCGGTGTTTTTATTTATGGGTTCTTTGAGTTTAGAGATGTAACTCGAGCTGTTGAATGAATTGTTTCAGTTTATTTGAATTTTTATTTTTATTTTTGTGGGTTTATGTATTTATTATATTTTTAGCTAATTGTGATATGGCTATCTTTGGTCAGAAACAAAGAGAAGAAAGAAAAACAAATTATTTAAATTGTATATAATTTGTTGGGTTCTAGTGATTGTACAGATCTCATATTTCCATTTGTGAATGTCCTGTGGAACTTAGACAAATAAACCATGAGTTTTAGAGAAGTCAACCCATTTTCAGCATTTTGAATTAGAGTTATTTTGTTCCTGGGATGTGTTGATTTTCTGATTGTACCTGTGTGATTTGGCTCTAAAACACGTGAACTTTGATCCACTTAGCTCATGGTTGTATTTGATTAAAGGTTTTGAAACTCGATGGATTTATTGATATTTAAGTACACGTATTCCCCTCTTTCTGGGAAGTTTTTGGATTGTTATAGTAAAGATGTATATAATTCTTTGAAGGCAAATTCTCTATGAAACAAATTGTATAATTGTATTGATATTTTGCAATACGATGACTTCCTCACATTTATTGTTGATGAAACTTCTTCTCGTATGTTTTTTTTTTTTTGATATTTTCTCTACATCAAAGATTTATTTATCGGACCGTCCAATCCTTGTGAATTTCAATTATAAACAGTTTTTCTTTGTCTTGCTGACTTGATTTTAATTATAAATACTCATCAACTGATCCTTGAAAGCATTTATGGATAAAGCTCTGTTAGCCTTCTTTTCTATATGCATTGAAATTTAGGGACTCGTATTCTCTTTTGTGTCAGGTGAATGAATTTTAAGGACTGTAGCGAAGGAAGGAAGGAATATAATGTCTCTATATGGATTGCTTTAGTAGTCAGTTTCTAAGAGACATTATCACATTCTCTTCATAAGCAGTGATCTCAGAACTACTTCTGTTGCTCCCACAGAACAATAAATTTAATGGATAGATCAGATACATCAGGTTTTGTGAGTGGTGGATGTAGCTCATTTGGTTTTACTTTTAATTTTAGATTTTGATTTTTTATTTATGCATTCCTATTATTATCATGTGATGTTCTTCTGCTGGTTCCTGTTCATATAGTATAGTGTTTTGATTGATCCGAGTAGAAAAAACTATGTTTTCCACTTTCAATGGTGAGCTCACAAGGAATGGCGGCGTTGGAGATACCACTTTGCGATTGGATTGCTTTGGCTATGGGAAACGTGAAAATGCCATACTTTATAACAGTCAAACTAAGAGTGGAGGTCAGGGTGTTTACACAAATTCATCAGACGATGGGTGCAAGTTAGTGCTGGGATTGGGTCCACCGCCCAGCACATTCTCTGGTGATTATTACCCTGCCGCAGGCAACGAAGGCGAAGCACTGGTGCTTGGTCGAGGATCGTTATCTGAGCATGATTCAATTCTAAAACTAGGCCTATCTGGAGGCACTGATGAATCTTCGAAGGTACTTCAGTTTTCCGCTTCTACGCAGAATACTCCTGATGCCCCTCCAGATAACAGTAGACTTGCATTCCCAGTTGTTGATGAGGGTTCTACATCAGCCAAGAAATCGGGTGGCTATTTGTCAAGATTTGTTTTGAACCCAAGGATGGATAATACTGAGATTTTAATGACGAAGAATAAATTTTTAGAGTTCAGCGCAAAATCTCGTTGCCAACTTTCTCAGTTTAGTTCTGAACCTTCTGCTGTCTCAAATTACTCTATAAGTACCGTGTCTGAGCTTGCAAAGGCTGCAGTCTCTTCAGATCATAGGACCGGCAATACAAATAGATGCAAGATTGTTGAATGTACAAAAGGAGCACGTGGGGCGACAGGCCTTTGTATCGCTCACGGCGGCGGAGAGAGATGCCAGAAACCTGGATGCAACAAAGGGTCCGAAAGCCGCACAGTATACTGTAAATCCCATGGAGGAGGGAGGAGGTGCGAGCACCTTGGATGCACTAAAAGTGCTGAGGGGACAACGGATCACTGCATTGCACATGGTGGCGGAAAACGATGTGGATATCCAGGAGGGTGCACCAAAGCAGCACGTGGCAAGTCTGGTCTTTGCATCAGGCATGGTGGAGGGAAGAGGTGTAAGGTGGTTGGGTGCACTCGTAGTGCCGAGGGACAGATGGGCTTGTGCATCTCCCATGGTGGTGGTCGGCGCTGTCAGTTTCTTAATTGTACCAAGGGTGCGCAGGGGAGCACAGCGTATTGCAAAGCACATGGTGGTGGAAAGCGGTGTATATTTGCAGGGTGCACAAAAGGTGCCGAGGGGAGTACGCCCCTCTGTAAAGGGCATGGTGGCGGAAAGCGCTGCCTCTTCGATGGTGGTGGGATATGCCCAAAAAGTGTGCATGGAGGTACAAATTTCTGTGTTGCCCATGGTGGTGGAAAGAGGTGTGCCATTCCAGAGTGTACTAAGAGCGCACGCGGAAAAACTGAGTGCTGTGTCAGGCATGGAGGCGGCAAACGTTGCAAGTTTGAAAACTGTGAAAAGAGTGCTCAGGGAAGTACCGATTTTTGCAAGGCCCATGGCGGAGGAAAAAGGTGCAACTGGGGTGAGGGAAAATGTGAAAAATTTGCTCGGGGAAAAAGTGGGCTTTGTGCAGCACACAGCAACATGCTTCTAGGGCGAGAGACGAGCAAAGGAGGAATGATCGGGCCGGGACTTTTTCACGGTTTGGTGCCTGACACCTCTAATGCCCGGAATAGCCTTGATAACACTTGTTCATCATCTGGAGTGAGTGTAATCTCGGATTGTGTCGACTCACTCAAGAAGCCATCCAAAAGACAGCAACTCATTCCTCCTCAGGTATTAGTTCCTTTGTCGATGAAGGCCTCGTCGTCTTACTCAAGACCAGCAGGTTCCGAGAAGCAAGAGGAACGGAGCAGTCAGGTTAACCTTGGCCGCAGTGATAACACAAAGAGCTTCGGTTTTATGGTTCCAGAAGGGAGGGTCCATGGCGGTGGAATCTTGTCCTTAATGGGAAATCTGAAGAATGGGATTTGAATCAGGTTCTATCATATTTCCCACTTGTTTTAGTTTTTGAATTTCCTGATATTGGAAACTCATATTACTGCAGCATAGCATGTGGTTTATTGTATATTGTACTGTGTAATAGGATTGTTATTGTCCCACACTATTGAGTGTTCGACTATTTGTAATAATGCTGCAGATTCTCGAGTTAACGGTTTGCAGTCTCTGAGTAACGTCCACTGCAAACACAAAGTATGTTTGGCTTCGACTATAATTTGGTTGATTCATTTTCAGTCTTTCTCAATTATGCAAAATGACACATATCTGGGATTTAAATATGCGCTTCTTCTTCTTCTGGTCTTATTTTCAATAACATCACGATGAATAACACAGTTATTTATGTTCCTCACGTTCTATTGGATTAAAAACACAGTTATTACCCCTCATGGGGTGGTCGAGTTGGTGGAGTAGGTGAACACGGAGAACTTTGGTCACGAGTTCGAATTTCCCTACCAATACTTTCTCAGTCGAGTCTATCGCACCGGGCTGGAGTGATTTGCGGGCTATTACGTCAGCTCGAGGGTTTACCCAATGTGTGCCCAGTGAATAGCGGCTGCGGATTCCCTCGTAAAAAAAAAATTACGCTCCTCATAGCCTGATTACTGGAAATCTCCTTGACAAAGCTTGAAAAACTATTACTCTTGGATGAAGTCGCTCTACAGTCTACCATATGAAGGATCTGAGTCGTCTGCATTAATGTCTGAATATGATGTTATACCCCTGCAGATTCAATGTAAAGATCAGGAGGATAATTCGGAATGTTTGCAACTCCAAGAAAATCTGCACCACCACATTTCTCATAGAGGAATGGTAAGTGATTCGTGAATGGACCGAGACTTATTATACTTATAAGTTATAATTACTTAATAAAATCTGATTATGTTATATTTTGTTTTTCTTATTTCATAATTTGGTAGTTTATTTATTGGTTATTAATTGTTTTGAGGGTTGAATTTGTTGATTAATTCATTTTATTTATTTAGGGCTTATTTAGAATTAGGAATTTTTGTGGTAGTTAATTTATTTATTATAAAAAGGGTTTGTCTAGAATTTCTTGTGGTGGATTGGTAGAATAGTAGATAATTTTTTTATTAATAAAGGGCTTACTTAGTTTTTTTGTGAATTATGATAGTTTATAGTTAATTTATTGATTTATTTTACCACTTGATTATTGTGATGATAATTTTTTGATTGAATTTAGACAATACATATTCTTACAGATTGATTAGAATGCTAAAAAGAAATATCTTCATTACTTTAATAAGAAAGATGATGTTGGATCATCAAACACTCTAAATGTTCCCCAAGAAACTCCTATTTCAAACAAAAGACCAATGCCTGAGAATGAATGTCCTGTTGAGACATTGCAAAGTGATACTCCATGTTATGAACGAGATCCTGGAAAACGCGTCCCAATATCTCAGTATCCAATTCATAAACAAGATGAGATTCGAAGAGCATATGTCAATATGGGACCATTTCAATCAAATTCCATGATCATCTATATTGAGAGGAAAATTGCTCTTGGAATTGATACAGATGTCATCGTTGATAAATTTTATCGTGTGGGTAGTAGGAGGATGCGTCACTAGTAACAGTTCAAGATATTTTGTATTTGCACATTTGGGGTGCTTTTTTAGCTCTTAGATATTGACATTTAAGTATAATTATTTTGTTATATTTACGAATTTGAAGTCTAAATTATTTTTATTTTTGGCTTGAAAAATAAATAAATACTACGTTTATATATCCTAGTTCTGCCATTGACGAGGATATGTGCATAGGAGGCGGGCCAAGAGTAAGAACAAATTCAACTTCATAAACTGCTTGAATAAGTTTTCCTTGGAAGAGTAGATCGTTAATTCATATGAATGTGTTATTCACTAAATTGTTCAAATGTGTCGATCATTTAGCATTTTTCAAGTATAATAGAGCCTGTGAAACACCAAAATCGATCTTGTAGTTGTATAAAAAATTGAAATAAATAAAATCTTTCATTCTAATTGCTTAAACTCTTAGACAAGGTGGTTTAAAAGAATTTTTATATATTTGCTTTCTGTTGAGGATCGCTTGGCAGTAGTTTGCCGACACTTCCATTTGGTACGTAGTCTTTAACAAGATGGAGTTGGTCGCGCTTTCGACATCATCCCTGCAATTGCACCAGGTTCATTATGAACATTTTTAGCTTGTTATTTGTTCCATGGACATAAGAACTTGAAAAACTTGCTATTACTGCATTTAATAAGCTTTTATTTTCCTTGAAAAATGGGGTTTTCAGGTGATTTTTTAACTTTTGTACTGTTTAATTGTCTAAATTTTTCATTAAACTCGTTTTTCAACTTGTCTCGAAATTTGATATTTCCTTGATTTGGAAGAATTCGTTTTCCAAGTGGGGGATGTTTTATTTTCCATGAAAAATCTTTTACCATTTTTGTCATATTTGATCTTTTTTGTTCTTGTTAATCGATTTTTTTTTTTTTTTCAAAAATTAACAATTTCTTTTTCTATTTTCCATGAAAAATAGTGCCAATAAAACAACAAAATTTGAAAAATTTTCCACTTTTACCACATAGAAAACTAAATCAATCAAACACGTTATACTTTCAATTCCTAGAATTCAATTTCTGGAATTCATTTTCTTTTCACTCAAATTCCATCAGCGCTATCAAATGCAGTCTTAGGTCTTCTCCAACCCAAAACTCTAAAATACAAACAACTTTATATTAAAATACAGTTTCTCTTACTCTATCCTATTAACTTATCTTCAACCCAAAATTTCAAATTTCACACCAAATAAAAATTTATTTATTACTTCATATTTATGCTCTGTTCGTATAAAGCCGAGTGGTTATGAACCAATTTATTTTGTTTTTCGAGGTAAGACGTATGGATAAAAATTAAAGAGAGAAAATATGTGTGGTTAAAAAATTGTGTAGATTATAAATTAATTTATAATCACTTTACGAAATGGAGGCTTACTTTATTCCTAATTAACCAATTATCAACCCAATTGAATAATTAATTTTAGCTGATATTAATTCAATCCAACTAAATAATTAATTTTATCAAGAATATTCAACTAAACAAAAATCAACATATTCATCCAATACAATTATTTAATTAATTTGAGCCAAAATAAAAGTAACCCAAACAAGTTTTTGCCAAACAATATCAACCCAAACAAATAAAAAAATGACATAGCTTGATTTTTGGGGCAAAATTATATTAAAAAGGGTAAAAAAAAAAATAGCGTGTTGAACAGTGCAATGCCATAAATGAGTTATAGATAGCCTTGATCTACATGGCTATCTCCACCCTGAGGGTGTGATTGATTGGAAATATAGAAAATTGGTGGTAAAAAAATATTTTACAGGAATTAGATTTGTCTGATAATTATTTTCTCGAAAAATGTCAATTGAAAGTATTTGATTGGATTAATTTTCTACGTGAAAAAGCGAGGAATTTTCTTAGTTTTGTTATTTGAATGATATTATTTTTTATGACAAATAAAGCAAAATTTAGCTATTTTAATAATAAAAAAAATTACTTTTTAACATATTTATACTTGATAATAATAATGTTATTTTTTTTTAAAAAAAAGTCAATTAACAACAATAAAAATAATCAAATGTGACGAAAAATATTCACCATTTAACATGGCAAATGTTTTCTTGGCAAAACCATGGAAAAATGATTTTGCAAATGACGAGTGAGGAAAGGGAGAGTAAAATTTCTAGACTAACGCAATGTAAGAAAATGTGGAAAATATTTGTCATTTTTCATGATAAATATGGCCAATCAAACAGGGCCTAAATTCTCCATCTACAGTTAAAGATGGAAATCTCTCTATCATTTTCTTATGAGTTAAAACATCCTACAATCGTTCCGATTTTCCTGAAGTAATAAATTAGATCAACTGAATATCAATCAGTATATCAAGTTTTTGAAGTTAGTCTTGGTTGAATGGGAGAGGAAAAAATATCTTTTTGTCTCTATTAATTATTAATTTATCTAGTCAAACTTCAGAATTCAAATCTCTTAACCCTTGTTTGAGCTCCATTATTTCTCTTTTTTTTTTTACAAATTTTTTCTACAGTAATCAATCTCAATCATTCAAAAAAGTCAAGCCCACAATTTTTTACTTTTCAAACCACTTTTTAACCATTAAATTTTCAAAAATCAAATTTTAACTTGAAATAATGAGCTCAAACAAGGGCTTAATGACAACGACATACCACCTACGCACAAAGTTGATAGGACATGTTTGTTTAAAATAATCAAACTTTTTGTCATTTCAGTGTTTGTTTTTAATCAATCTATTCTACATCATCTCTACTTGAATAATAATAATAATAATACGTGGTGATAAAGATTGGCGTTGTGTTGCCACTAAATACTCATAATTCACATCACCCCTTAATCCAATTTAATTCAACTCTATTACGGTTCTTATCAACTTAGGATAAGCCAAAAATAAGTTAAAGTGAAAATGGGGTCTTATAGTGATCGAGATATTAATAATTCGAACGATTTTTCAAATGGAGTAAAATGCTTGTATCTTAGATCCGTGAATATGAAATTAACCTAAAAAGCAAATATCCTGAAAAGCAATTGATGGTCAATAGACAGAAATAGGAAGTAAAGAAAATATTAGGATAGCACCAAGTAGAGTATATTATTGTGGAAATTACACCTTACCAGGTTTTTCAACTTCTAAATTCAGAAATCAGGTGTAACTATTATTAATACAAAAATCAGGTTATAATTTAATTTTAATACTAATGATAATATTAATTATTCAGAAAACCACCCTACCCCCACCCACCCCCATGTAACAAACCGGCCCAAACCTAATCAACGGATTCAACCCAAAATTTATTCCAATTCCAGAATCGTTTGCTTCTCTCTTCTCCTCCTGCTGATCTCTACACCTTCTCTCTCGACAACCATGTAAGCGCGGTCAGGCACCGACAGCGCGCGAGCACAACAGGGCCACTCGACGACAGACAGGGACGGCGGAAGCACGGTGGTGCCTGTGCGTACTACACTTCCGCGCATGGAAGGAGATGGCATGACGGTTTTTGCGATCTGCCGTTGTGGTGGTGTGATAGTCAATTTGTGATGTTGGTGGTGTTGCGAGTCACCCGTGGGTTGTGAATATGATTTTTTTTATTTGTTGTTGTGATGGTGGATCTATGGTGGCAGTGGTGGTGTTGTAATGTTGGATCTGTGGTGGTGGTGGTTACGACGATGGTAGTGGCGATGAGTTGTTATAGTGGCTCTTAGGTCACAGCCCTTTCTTGGTTACACATTGCTGGTGTGTTCGCAATGGTGGAGGGGATGGTGGTCATCGCTATTGATATAGGCAGTGGTGGTTCAACGTGGAGGTGGCAGGTCGTAGGTGGGTGGGGCTGTTTTGTCACAGGTCGTCGATGGGGTTGCGTGATGGTGGTCATCGGAGATGTTGATGTTTGTGTGGTTGGTGGAGGTGTTATTGTGGTGATGGTGTGCGGTGTGGTGATTTTGATGGTGGGGGTGATGGTAGGACAGTTGAGGCTGAGGTTGAGGTGGGGTCGGCGACAGGATGGTTTTGAGAGATGTTCATTTGAAAACATTAAAGTGGTAATTGTGACCTAATAATAATTTGATGAATGTGACTTTGGAAATTATGTAACCTAATATTGATAAATTGTGACTTAAAAATGGGGGTTGTGAGTCTTGTGACTCGTAACCTTAGAAATGGTGGTTATTATCAGAAATAACAATGATTGTGACTTGATTTGAATAATTGTGACCTAACCATGTTCATGTGACAATGAAACTAATTTTGCAACCTAAAAAATGTGTTTGTGACCTGATAATAATATAATATTTCTAATTATTTAATTTAATTAATTAATACTAATTATAATCCGATTTTGGAAATTATATAAGTTTCACCTCAATTTTGAAATTTACATTTATAATAACCTTATTTATTTATGTATTTTTTCCTAAATTATTTTAAGGTGGGCCATTTCATTTAAATATGTGACCACAAACTAAATTCGTAGACCCATGAAGCCTATGATATTTGTAACTACACTTTTGTAATATTTAAGTTGTGTTTGATTCGAAAGTTAGGAAAAAAAATATTTTTTTATGTAAGTGAGAAAATGTTTTCTTAGCAAAATGGTGAGAACAATTTTTCCAAACAAACCTAACTAGTGTTTCAACTTTTAAGTGGTTGCATCAAAAAATTATTTTTCAAGCCAAATTTATCATTCAAATACAAAAGTTAAAAATAATTTTCTTTGAAGTGACATTTTATAGGAAAATATAAAACAATCATACATACCCAAGCAGGCTTATAATTAGAAATAGGTTAAAAGATGCATCACATAACTTAGAAAGTGAACAATCATGAAATGACCATATCACTGTTTGTAAGGTTGTTTGCATATTTTATTTGTACAAGAATCAATTTTCTTTTAATTTATTGGAATTGTGGCTGTATGGTAATTAAGTATGATATAGACACACATTATCACGGATCAAGAAGTTAGTTATCTATCTATCTAAGAATGAAGGTGAACAGGATTCATATATTTAAGCTACTTTAAAATGTATAAATTTACAACAAAACTATCTCAAATATTGTACTTTTCTTGAGTTTGGACGAAATTTCATGACACTAAGTAGAACCAATTATTTTTCGGTCGGCCATTCCAATTTAAATCTGTGGCCACAAACTAAACTCGGTAGACCCGTGAAGTCTATGATATTTGTAATTATACAGTTTTGCCACATGTATAAATAAGTCTGTAAAAAAAAATTATTTATAAACAAAAAATGTGATATTTTGAAGTTAAAATGTGTGGTTGAAAAATTATATGAAAAAATACGTGTAGTTAAAAAGTAATTTCATGAAATATGTTGTTTATAAACATATTTATAAACAAGTTACCAAAAGATAAATTTATAAACAGAGAAGTTGAAAGAATTTGTTGACTCATATTTCACATCAATTAGAAAACCAAGAACCATTATTGTTTGTAAGTCTATTCGTACATTTTGTTTGTAAAATTAACGCGACAATTTTCTTGTAAATATTTTTTGGAGTTGTGGACTATATGGTAATGAAGTATGATGTAGACACACATTATCACGGATCGAGGAGTTATCTATCTTTCTATTTATCTTTTTTTGATAGAATTTTTTTTTTTTTTTTAATCGAACTCTTTCTATTTATCTATCTAAGAATGAAGTTGATCACGATATATTTAAGATACTTTAAAATGTATAATTTACTACTAAATTATCTCAAATATTGGACTTTTTCTTTAGTTTGGATAAATTTCATAACAAGTCGAGCTATTTCACATACTCCCATAATATAGGTGTAGTGGTGTGAAGGCATCACACTTCAACCTCGCGTCCCACTGAGTTGAGACTTTGAGACGATGAACAATTCCTCCCAAGTCATTCAACAAATACTTCTAAAGCTTACAATATTTTAATCCACGAATAACAATAGGTTAAATATTTGCATAAATGCCTTTGTTCGGTAATTCCAATTTTTTGATTTATAAAACAATTTATAATCTATACAATTTTTTCATGTCACTTATTAACCATACATCTTTTATCTCTTCACTTTTCAACCACATATCTTACATAGAAAACATAAATAAATCAAATTATAATCTAATTGATTTATCCGAACAGAGGTTCTATCAACGATTTACTTCCCGAGGAAAATAAGAAAAAAGGAGTTCCTTTCAAAACCAACGCGCATGTTTGGTGGGTGATTATGAGTTTGTTTGGCAAAAAAAAATTGGCTTTCTTAGGTTCCACATACATTTTCTGTGGACCGAAACTCATGAATTCAGATTATAAGCTAAATAAGTTGGACTTCTACAATAAAGCAACATTTTTTTTTTTGCGAAACATACATGCTCTATAATTGGTTTAAACAATATATAAAGAGTTAATTGCACTATGTACTTCATTTTTTGGCTCAATTGAAAAAATATTATCTAAAGGGAAAAAACTGAAAATTACGTTGTCTTCTTCCCCATAGCCAAATCGCCGTTGTTGCATCACCTTCACCTGCTCGACTAACCGGACAACCACAAGCCACTACCTGCACCGGACCACCACCACCACCACTTCATCAAATAAATCTGCTACACCACCGCCGAAGAGGGGGACGAGGACTGCGACTGTGAAGGCGAGGGAAGATGACGAGGAATCGGGTTTTCCTCGCGCAATCTTCTATAACTACTGCTACCGCCCGATTTTAAGCATTCTCGTCTCTGAATGATTGGCGCCTGTAGTGCAAGTGGTGTGGTGGTGGTGGTTGTGGGAGTGAGTGGGGGTGGTGAAGCTTGTGTACGATGCGGTGGTTGCTGGCTGTGACAGAGAGGGGTTGTGGTGACGTCGTGGTGATGTGCCGGTGGAGGTGATGGTGAAGGTTGGGGTTGGGGTGGCAGCATCGGTGAGGTGGGTAGTGGGGTTGGTAATGTCGCCGATGGAGTCTTTCACAGCCATATTAGAGACAAAGTATCATAATCAAAGTATAACATTTCAAGTTGTGATACTACAATTTTGTCCAAAGTATTATAAAAATTTGATAAAGTTGTGTACTACAATTTTGTCATGATACATTAAAAGTATCACGACATGATACTTGATCAAAACAGTATTTTTCCAAAAAAATAATAATAATAATTGAAGTATTTTTCTGTTTTTTTAAAAATGTAGTAAATTTCTGTTATGATATAAAAAGTAAGATATTTGTGCAAACGTTCCATATGTAAATATATGTATTGAATAAGTGGATAGTGAATCTAGCTCACATGTATCGACAAAAGTAGATATGATTAAGCTCAATTAAAAAAGAAACACCTATTAGCCTGTGTTCGGATTTACCATTTTTATAGTTTATAAATCAAATTTTAAACTATAAAATCCCTCAAATCAATCTCTAACCATACATATTTTCTCTCTCCATTTTTAACCACACATCTACCTCGAAAAAAGCAAAAAAAAACCCCCCGATTTTTAATCCCAACCCAACCGCCGAACAGAGGCTTAATCATGCATGGAGTGCAACACCCCAATGCTTAGGGTTTGTTTGGCAAAGATTTGATAAAAGCTAACAAAAAATGTGGTTGAAAATTTTATGAAAATTGCGGATCCTTTGAAATATGGGATTCACATTGAAGTGTGATAGCTAAAAAATTAATAAAGTTTTAACAAACTCTTGGTTAAATTAAATATCATATCATATAAACTTCAAAAACAAAAGTAATGCAATACCATGCTTGATGAGTTGATTCTTGATGTACTGCTGATCAAAGCACACCTTCTATTTCACATCAATTAATTTTCTCTCTCCTCCCTCTTGTTACTATAAATATCGTATCCCCCACAACCGCACCTTCACGGTTCCACCATTGCCTCACGGCCCTCACCACAATCATTTAAATATATATATATATATATATATATATATATATATTTTTTTTTTCTCTCTAGCTAGCTAGCTAGCTTATCCATTTTGAAAGCTTCATGGCAGATAGCAATTTCAACTTACCACCAGGTTTTCGATTCTTTCCAACTGATGAAGAACTTATAGTCCATTTCCTTCTTCGAAAGGCCGCGCTTTTACCTTGCCATCCTGATGTCCTTCCAGATCTTGATCTTTATCCCTATGATCCATGGGACTTGAATGGTAATATCAAATATATATGTTCTTTCTCGTAATTTAACTAAGCCCTGTTTGTTAGAAATTAAAACCAAGTTTTTAATTAATAGATTTTGATAAAAATTAATGCGAAGATGTGGATTCCGTGAAATATACGATTAATTGATGTTGATTGTTGATTTTGACTCAGATTTAAATTTATAGCTAACTAACAGGGGCTAAGTTTAAGGTCGTCTAAGGCCTAGCACATGCATAATTTTCGTAAATGGATGACAACGAGACTTGAACTTTTGAACATGCATGCAGGTAAAGCAATGGCTGAAAGCAACAAATGGTACTTTTACAGCAGAAGAACACAGAGCAGAATTACAGAAAGTGGGTATTGGCAGAGTATAGGGATTGATGAACCAATATACTCTAGCACAGATGCAAGCCAAAAGTTAATTGGAATGAAGAAGTATTATGCCTTTTACATTGGTCAACCTCAAGAAGGTGCTAAAACAAATTGGATAATGCAAGAATATAGGCTCTCTGATTCTTCTTCCAGCTGTAGATCATCAAGGAAAAGGAATTTGAGAAAAGTAAGGCCCTGTTTGATTCAACAGGTTTTCCATGAAAAAGGAAAAAAAATTCCCACTTTCTCCATTTTTTGGTATTTGATGGCACAAATTTTCCCTAGAAAAGATTTTCCTTCCAACTCCTACTAGCACCTATTTTCTTGGCAATTGAGAAAAATCTTTTCGAAAACTTTTGCTGAGAATCCTTTTTCCATGTTACATGGAAAAGAATTTTCGCCATTTTTATTATTGTTAATTGATTTATTTATTTTTAAAAATTAACATTATCATTATCAAGTACAAATATATTGAAAAAGTAAAAAAAAAAATTATTAAAATAGCTAAAATATACTTTATTTTCAAGAAAAATAATGTCAATCAAACAACGAAACTTGAAAAATCTCATTTTTTCCACCTAGAAAATTAAAATAATCAAACAGTTTCAATTGATTTTCTACGAAAACATTTTTCAAGCAAAATTAATTCATTGGAAAATATTTTCTTTCCACCCATTTTCCACCTTCGCAAACAAACGCACCCTAAGCATAATAATCTAATGATGTGTTTACTAACATACTCATTACCATTTATAAACTAATTTATAAATGACACATTTTTCAAATTATTTTTTAAACAAGCATTTTACCTAAAACAGACATAAATAAATCAGAAACTAAATGTTGTACATGGATTATGATAAATTAACAAATTTGGTGCTTCTGATCTATGTCGAACATATTCTTGCATTTCTCATGGCAAAATATATTTGTCGCTTCTTCGTTGTAGGATTGGGTGGCGTGTCGAGTGTATGAGCACGGTTGTGACAAGGAAGACGACGATGGGTTGGAGCTTTCATACTTGGACGAAGTTTTCATGTCGATGGATGATCTTGACGAAATTAGTTTGCCAAATAGATACAAAAGAAAAAGAATATGATCTATTATTGTCTTGTCCTTTTGTAAATTTCCATATAGTCCATGTTGACTAATCAAAAAGTTATTTTCATTTCAAATCAAAGTCAACAATTAATTTTAATACCTATTTAATTGGATTATAATTAAATTTTTAATAAATTTTGATAGAAACTAATTAAATGTATAATTAAAAAATTATGAATCTTATAAAATATATGATGAAAATTAATTATTGACTCTAATTTAAATTAAAACATAAATTTTAATTTGTACCGAATGAAGGCTTAACAACACTTATTATAGAATTCTCTTTTCAACTATATATTTTATCAATTTTTTATTATTGGCCCCTGGACCAAATGTCTTGTCAAAATTAATTGATTACCAAAGGTTGGGCCAAACAATTATTCACGTTGATGTGCTCGATATGAGATTAGACCCGTGATTTCAATTCACATATTTCAACATTTGTCAAAATTTAATAAAAAATTAATTTTTGTTCAAAATCAGACAAAAGGGTACAAAAATGTATGATAATCCTTCATGACGGATATAATGCCAATAATGGGTATCATAATTCTTAGTCACTATATATGTGAAATTGACACGTGATTTAAAAAAATTATTTCGACCACGTGTCAACCTACACATAAAGTGGATAAAGATTATCGTACCCACAATTGGACACAATATATAAACCTTTTCATAGGGCAAGGGTCTTTGTTGAGTTCAGAGGGGATATGGTGCACCATATCAATGCCCACCGCCACATGGTGGGTTAACATTCGTTGTCTGGTTGGGCCCCGTGAAAAAAATTTCTTGAAAATTAATTTATGGAAAAAAGTTTATTGAAAATTAATTTCTCTAAAACTTATTTTCTTTTCACCATTTTTCCAGCAACCAAACATACCCTAAATATAGTTTTTACACTTTACTCCGCCATTTATGGAAATAATACAATCTTTTATTGTATTATATGCTATTTTAAATTACCAAATATTACTGTTTTTAGTCCTTGGACTAAATGTCTTATCAAATTAATTGAATACAAAAGCTTTGTCTATCAATTAATTGATGTTGACTTGAGATGCAAATTAGATGCTAATTCAAAAGATGTTAAATGACTATATAATTGTATTCAGCAGTTCTTTGTAGTCGTTAAAGAATTGTACAAGTAATCTGGTTGTACACTTGCACCCAATTTTAAAACACCTACTACATTTACTCGAACTTTACCGCACAACTCCACATAGGTAATGATTTTTGAAACAAGATCAGGAGTTACATTTGCTCGACCATTGCCTATATGCCTCCATGTCTACTCACCACTTTCTTTCTCTGCAAACTTATCATCAATTCACACATTGTCCAACACATTCATGACTGCAATTCAACATAAAACAAATACATCTCAATTGATCATATCATAAAGTGCTGCATTATACAAGTCAAAGTACACATCAATAAATACATGATGAGTGCTAATTATTAACTTACATCCAATAACACTAAACTAACCATACTTTCAAAGCCAATTATCGTACTCAATGCTAGGTAGATGGTCACAGTCATGAAATATTAGATAACGCAATTAGTATCGTTATATATACATTGTAAATAATTAATGGCATATACTTGTCTTTATTTTAAATTGTCATTGTATTCACATGTTAACTCACTAAAATAGGCATATATTTAACGAAAGTTATAGCATTAAAATTTATATGCATGGAGATAGCGGGAAAATAATACAGCGGCGTGGTGCCATTATAGATCACATATAACGACATATATGACGTTATAAAAAATTCGTAAGCAAATACATATATCAGCAACAATATTTTAAACTCACAAAGTTATCTACCATGCTTACAATGAAAAAATAATATAACATCATGGGTGTCGTTATAAATCACAAATAACGACACATGTAACGTTATGATAAAATTTTAATCAAATGCATATATCAGTAACAATGCAATACACGAGAACAAAAATTAAGCAAAGAAAAGTGTAGGGGTTGATATTAGTATGTACATTTTCTTCTCCAATTACAAATCTAAAATTTGGATAATTTAACGGTTTACAAATCACTCAAAGCTTCAATCAACAAACAAGAATCTTGTTAGTTTTCTCTGTGAGAGAGAGAGAGAGAGAGGGCTATCTCCGAAGTTTGATTGTATCACTTGGGAGTACGAAGGTCATTTGATATATATGAGTATTTTGGACATTGTATAATATCTTATTTACTTTGCCCCTATATGATGGAGATTAAAATAAGATTTTTAGTAGATTTTAATAAAAGTTGATGAGATATTTGGTTGAAAAGTGTAGATCTCATGAAATATGTTATTGATATTGATTGTTGACGTTTGACCGTTTGGCAACTCATTATAATGAGCAATTATTACATTTTATAATTTACACAATTTTTCAAATCACTTTTTAACCACACACTTTTTTATCTCCAATTTTCAATCACAAAATTTACCTCAAAATTCTAAAAAATGACAGTTGCTCATTATAATGAGCATCTGAACAGTCACTTAGATTTTAATTTGTACTAAACAAGAGCTTTATTAAATGAAGGAGGTCATTTACCAAAATATTATTGAGGGAGAATTATTTTTCTATACTTTATTATTGTTTGACAAGGGTCTTTAAAATCAAAACCTCCTTACTTTAAGTATAGATTTTACAATTTTTTTCCACCATCTACAAATGGATCACTTTAGTACCTTTAGTTGGAAATTACATTTCTTCCCCTCCAAAAAAATGTTCAATGTTTATTTGTTTCTAATAAAGCATGGAACTTGTGTTAGAAATTTTGTGATATGTCAATCCCTATTATTATGGGATTGTTTATATCTCGAATTTTATAAATATCTTCTCATTATATGGCTCATATTAGCTCATATTATATATCCTGATTTAATTAGGTAAATTGTGGAATTAATAGAAACCTGGTTTAATTAGAATATTTTCCTATTAATACTACAATTTTGATGGACGATTGAGATTAAAAAGCTACAGGAAATTCGACCCCTCTCTACCTATATATGCTGAACTCAAATTCCATTATTGATGTTCAACTTATGAAAAAAAAAATTAATGGGCTTAGGTTAAGAAAGAGAAGACGAATTATAGAACAATACTGACTTCGGGATTGAATTAAAGGCTATGATAGTATCTTATATCTTTTTACATTATTGTTATAGATTTTGGTATGTCTTGTGATTTACAGTAATTAATTTTATGGTCAAGATCCTAAATCGAAATTATGTTTAAATTTATATGTATCATATCAAGATTCTAGTTTACATGTGGTTTCAAAGCCTTGATTGAACTATAATAATTAGTTCTGCGTATGAATAAATCATATCTATCATCATGTTCCGCAATTATATAGATTGATTTATGTTTTCTTTGCATCATATAAATCTGTTGTAAAAAAATTTCGAATATTAGGGTTCTTAAATTTATCTATTATATCTTGGAAGTCTATCATGAGTAACTTACTCAGAATTCGACGGAATTTGGTGGGTTAATTGGAAACGGCCAAATCTTTAAGATTTATCGATACACCATAATTTTTTTGGATTTTAGCCGTCTGAGACCGTTTAGACCTCTGAAATCAATTTTTACTGATTTCGGACATAATGTTCATGCACATATATTGAGTTAGAAAATTCGTTTTACGATTCCGCGAATTGATTTGTGATCCTCATAATGAATACAATTATTCTGTAAAAAAAAAAAAAAAAAAGTGTTTGGAAAATATTATTATTCTGTTAATATTAATGATATATTGTATGCTTCTATTAAGTTATGCATACGATTTAAAACTGCAATATACATATTATACTGAATTAATAATCACCACAATGGTTTCAGTTTAGTACATGCATATTGTTATCATGTGTGACATTCATATTATTGGTTGTTGTTCACCACAGTGGACCCATATTATGTTGATGAATGTTAGACTAAGTAATATCACTGTTAGTTTATTTACTTATGTTATGTGTTATCCACAGGTATACCATGCATTAATAGTAGAATAAACATTACGGGATTGATTTATTTCTGCAATTAAGTAAGTGTAGGATATCCACAGATATCATACTTGTTTGATTGTTAGTTTTGATAACTTACTTATAAATAAATCTTAGTCATATATGTTTATTGTATTTATAACTCAATGATTAAATGTAGTGAGCTTGTTTCTAAAATGCAGTTCCACTTCCACATCCTGCTCAACTTAATACATATATCAACTTCGTTCCTGAATTGGATGGAACTAACTACTTGGAGTGGAAAGAGCGTATTGAGTTCAGTTTGGAGGTTCTTGATATTGATTTGACTCTTACGATGGACAAACCTACTAATCTTACTGCTTCGTCCATAGAAGATGAAGTTAAAGCCTTCAATACTTGGAATAGAGCCAACAAACCGTGCTTGAAATTCATGCGCCTAACCACTGCTTCTAACATTAAATCTTCCATCAAAGAAATCGAGATAGCTAAGGAATACTTATCTACCATAACTGAACACTTTAAGACTGCTGATAAAGCAATTGCTGGAAAACTTATGGTTGAACTCACTACAACCCGTTTTAATGGCTCCAAAAGTATGCAATAATATGTACTTGATATGACTAATCTGGTTGCAAAATCAGGTAAATTGGACATGACAGTTGCTGATTCGTTCCTGGTCCAATTTATCCTAAACTCATTGTCTTAATAGTATGGTCATTTTCAAACTCATTATAACACGATTAAGGATACATTGAATGTGAATGAATTGACCAACAAGCTGGTTCAAGAAGAGGCTCGAATTAAGCAACAGGGTGGTCATGTTGCTCAAGCAAATTACATGGTTCATGATAATGGGAAGAACAAATTCGAAAAGTGAACTAGGAAGGGCATTAAGAAGGGCCCATCCAATGAATCAGATCGACCCTACTGAAGAAAGTTAAGAAGGATGACAAGTACCACTTTTGTAAAAAGAGTGGATACATTCAAAATGATTGCTTGAAACGTAAGACTTGGTTCGAAAAGAAGGGTAAACTTTTGGATTTTGTATGTTTCGAATCAAATTTTGTTAAAGCACCATCTAATACTTGGTGGAATAGTTCTGGTTATAATGTTCATGTTTCAAACTCGATGCAGGGATTCCTTACAATCCAAACCACAAATCCAAATGAAGATTACCTTTACATGGGAAATAGAGTCAAAGCCCCAGTTCAAGCCATTGACACATTTCGTTTAGTATTAGATTCTGGATTTTTCTTAGATTTAGAGCAATCTCTTTATATTCATTCAATTTCTCGTAATTAAACCTCCTTGTCGAAACTTGATAAGGAAGGTTTTTCCTTTAAAATAGGTGGTGGTTGTTTTATTTTATACAAGAACAATGATTCTGTTGGTTCGAAATTTTGGTCAATGGCTTATATCAAATTAATCTTGATTCTTCCTTTTCTGAATCTCTTCTTTTTATTTGCATCCGAATGTTGGTTTGAAACGTAATGTGATGAATAGAAGTTCTTCTTTCTTGTGGTATAAAAGGTTGAGTTATATATCTAGGGAAAGAGTTAATTTATTAGTAAAAAATGAAATTCTTCCAAATCTTGATTTTACTGATTTTGGTATTTGTGTTGATTAGATTAAGGATAAACAAACAAAACATGCCAAGAAAGGAGCCACAAGAAGTAATGATGTGCTTGAAATAATACATACAGACATTTGTGAACCTTTTGATGCTCCATCGATTAGTGGAGAAAAATATTCCATCACCTTTACCGACAATTTTTCACGTTATTGCTATATATACCTTTTGAATGACAGATCTCAATCTGTAAATGCTGTAGAAATTCACATTACTGAAGTTGAGAGACGATTAGGCAAAAAGGTGAAAATTATTAGATCTGATAGGGGTGGTGAATGATGAAAATTAAATTTAAGACAATTGCATGTATGGGGCTGCCCACGGAGGCATGCATTTATAATCCACAAGAAAAGAATTTGGATCCAAAAACCATTAGTGATTATTTTATTGGATATCCAGAAAAATTAAAAGGGTATAAGTTTTACTATCCTAATCATAGTACGAGAATTGTAGAAACGGGTAATGCTAAATTCATTGAGAATGGCGAAGTCAGTGGGAGTGATAAAGTTAAAGAAGTGATTATTCAAGAAATTTGGATACCAATTCCCTTATCACAAATTTCGAATGACATAGTTCTGCCCTGATGCAGTTGATCCAATCAACAATGTAGAACAAAATGTCAATAATCCTAAACTCGAAAATGAGACAATCGTCATTGAATCGAATTTAAATCCAGCACCAGAAGTAGCATTAAGGAGGTCCCAAAGACCCAAGAAATCAGCTCTTTCGGATGATTATGTGTTGTATTAACAAAAATCTGGATTTTAACATAGGGATGAGGAAAGATCCGGTTACGTACACACAAAAGCCATTAAATGTGAAGAATCTGAAAAATGGATCTATGTCATGTTTGAGGAGATGAAATCAATGGCTGCTAATAAAGTTTGGGATTTGGTTGAATTCCATCATTGGGTTCAACTTACGAAATACAATTAATGGGCTTAGGTTAAGAGAGAGATAATGCAAATTTTAGATCAATATTTACTTTGGGATTGAATTAAAGGATGTGATATGATCTCATATCTTTCCTACATTATTGCTATGGATTCTGGTATGTCTTATGATTTACATAATTAATTTTATGGTCAAGATCCTAAATCGAAATCATGTTTAAATTCAAGATTCTAGTTTACAACTTGTACCCCCCTAGTGGCAGTTAATATCCAACTATCATTTCTCCCGTGCGATACACGAAAATTATTCAAAAATATCAATTTCGATAAGTATTTGTAAAACTTTAATACTTATACATAATAAAAACAAATTCAAAATACATCAAAAATAATATTATAGCACAATAACTATTAAAATTTAATAAATAATATAACTTGTTGAATCCGGGCCCAACCGGGCCCAAAGAAGGTTACAGTGACCCACCAACGAAGACCTAACGGTGGCCCAACGGACCTTGACCCAAATCTAAGGCCTAAAATATCACATTGGGATGAATGTCGAGGTGGTATGTCAAGCAAACCTCTTTAGCCGACCTGGTTAACGCCCTAGCCGATGTGCTTTATACTCAGCCGGGGCGCTTTATGGCGCTGACCAGAAGAGAGAGATAGAGTCAGTGATGGGACACTGCCTGTACCTAGAGGTGACAGGCGCCCATCCCCTACGAAATGTAGCAATGATTACGGTTGAAAAGCAAGATTGTCACATCCATAAGCTAGGGTGATGACAAGTGTAAAGTATGCCACGTGTCGCAATCCGAGACAAGAAGTTCCACTATAAATGAAGCACAATCGTCTCCAAGCAAGGGGTTAGCAATTTCTCACTCTTAACTCTATATTTCTCTCACTCCATTTTCTCTCTTTTACACATTTATATTTCCCGCACCCAATATATATTTGCCCAAAATGAGTACTGACTTAGGCATCGGAGTGCAAACGGGAGCCACCTCGGCCCCCTTTGTAAACTGATTGTTTGTCACAGTGCGCAGGAGATCCACGTGTTCAAGAGGGAGGAGCTGAGACGTGTTGGTCCAAGGTCCATCCGGATTTTGTGGTCAACATAACTAATTCAAATTATAATAATTTCTTTGAATAATAAGACAATTTATATATTTAAGTAATAAATAACTGTTAATTTCAATAATTTTTATGAGCTATTATTAATTTTAAAGAATATACAAATTTAGTAGTTTATTTAATGGTATATCATATTTGATGTAAAATTGTGGAAGATATCAAATATATTTATCACGATTTCTATATTATCCTCTCGTATTTAAGTTTTTCTACTTTTCATTCAAAAATATCAATCACAATAATTATAAATGCTTGCTTAACTTAAATCAATGAAAATTTGTACTTAACTAATAAAATCATATTTTTTACTTATAAAATCAAATACTCAAAAATAGTAATTACATAAATCTAGTAATTATCATGATATAGCAACACGCAATGTCGGAGTAAAAAAAATTATACTGAAAACTGTATATCAAATAATATTTACACAACTATTAAAATATCACTTTTATTTTCATTTAAAACGGGGAAATAAATTACTGTCATTTGCTTCTCGTATTTTAACTTTTTTAGTTTTTCAATTTACATTCAAAAACATCAATCACATAATAATATATAAGATAAATAATTTATAAAATATGATTTCAAATATTAATGATAACAAATAATAATAATCAAAAAATAATTTTAATACTGATTGCTACACACATGATTTATAATAATATTAAAATAAGAACAACAAACAAATTAAATACATTATACAATAATATTAATTATAATAACTATAAAATCTACTAAGTTACTTTAAAATATCCCTTTTATTTTCTTTTAAAAAGGGTTGAAAATATTAAAAGATGTGTGGTTAAAAAATAGTTTGAAAAATTCTATAGATTATAATTTAGTTTATAAAAAAAAAATCATTGCCGAACACAGTAAAAAGCAATAAATAAATAAAATAAAATGATGCAGCTGTCAGATGGACAGTCTCATATTTCCAAGAGAAAAAGGGGTGTCAATTGACTGACATCCCCTTTGAAATTTGAAATAATATTTTAAAAAAAATATCGGTAAAAAATAAATAGTAAAAGACAGCAACTTGTTGTGGAAAACTTTTTCATAAAATCAACATCAAATTGAGGCATAATATAATAAACTACTTTAAAATATCACTTTTATTTTCCTTTAAAAAAGGGGTGAAAATAATAAAAGACAATTTATATAGTTAAAAATAAATTACTGTCATTTACTTCTCGTATTTTAACTTTTTTGCTTCCCAATTTACATTCAAAAATGCCAATCACATAATAATATATAAGATAAATAATTTATAAAATATAATTTGTAATATTAAAGATAACAAATAATAATAATCAAAACATAATTTTATTACTGATAATTACACATATGATTTATAACAATATTAAAATAAGAACAACAAACAATAAAATACATCATAAAATAATAATATTAATTATAATAACTATAAAATCAATATCAGATGGAGGCATAATAGACTAAACAATTTTAAAATATCCATTTTATTTCTTTTTAAAAGGGGGAAAAATAATAAAAGATGTTTGGTTTTTTCATTTTAGAAATTTTTTTTTTCATTTTTCGAGGTAAGATGTGTGGTTGAAAAGTGGAGAGAAAAAATATGTGTGATTAAGAAATGGTTTGAAAAATTATATAGAGGGAAATTAGCGCATTTAGTCCCTAAACGTTGACTTCTTTGTGCAATGGGTCTCTAACCTTTCATTTTTTGTACTGAAGTCCTTAAACGTTACATTATTTGGCGCAAGAGGTCATTTTGAATGATTTCTTTCCATTTTAATGTTAAAATTTTTTGGAAAGACGAAAATGCCCTTATACATAATTGGCGCAATTAGTCCCTAAACTTCATATTTGGTGCTTGAGTCCCTAACATTTTAATTTGGTGCAAGTGGTCCCTAAATTTAGGCATAATTTAGCGCAATAAGTCATTAACCTTTCAATTTGGTACTTAAGTCCCCAAACGTTGAATTATTTAGCGTCACGTATCATTTTAGATGGTTTTCTCAATCCATCTTTAAAAATTCAATTTTATTTTTATCAAAAATATTAAAATGCTCTTATAGTAATAAATAAATAGGTCTATTTTTGGCAACTTAAAATTTTTGTTTCTTACGTTGTCAGAGTCTCTTCTGTTGTTTCAATTGGACTTCATATATAGATTTTTTACTGTGCTAACACAAATTCCCCAATTTACCATCATTAAAAATTCAATTTTCTTTTTATACAAAAAATAGGCTTTATTTATTTGTATAAGAAATTGATTTTAGATAAAATCTAGTTTTTTTTTCTTTTTTTTATATAAATTTCATTTTTACTTCTAAAATAAAATTGATTTTAGATAAATTTCATTTTTTAAATAAGCCTATCTATTCGTTTAAGAAAATTGATTTTAGATAAATTTATCTTTTTGTTTTCGGATAATTTTTCAAAAAAAATTTTTTTTTTTGTTTCTTCTTTTTTATTGGAAATTTACAACTTTTAAGGCTTATTTAAAAAATGAAAATTATCTAAAATTAATTTTCATTTAGAAAAAAAATGAAATTTACCTAAAAAAAGAAAAGAAAATATTAATTCTATCTAAAATCAATTATCTTAATTAAACAAATAAATAAATCATCTTCTTTTATGTATAAAAAGAAATTTAAATTTTTAAAAGTGGTAAATTGGAGAATTTGTATTAGCACAGTAAAATCCTTTATAGATAGCCCAATTGAAACAAAAGGAGAGATTCGGAAAAAAGTAAGAAATAAAAATTTTAAGTTTCCAAAACGGACTTATTTATTTATTATAGAGAATTTTAATATATATATATTTTTTTTTTACAAGAGAGCATTTTAATATTTTTGATAAAAATAAAATTTAATTTTTAAAGATGGAATGGAAGAAAATTATTTTAAAGGATACGCAGAGCTAAATAATACAACGGTTGGAGACTTAAGCACCAAATTGAAAGATTAAGGACTTATTGAGCTAAATAATGACTAAGTTTAGGGACCACTTGCACCAAATTTAAATGTTAGGATCTCAAGCACCAAATATGAAGTTTATGGACTAATTGCGCCAATTATGTATAAGGGCATTTTCGTCTTTCTCAAATTTTTTAACATTAAAATAGAAAGAAATCATCCAAAAGGACCTCTTGCACCAAAGAATGTAACGTTTAAGGACTTCAACACCAGAAATGAAAGGTTAGAGACCTATTGCACAAAGAGGCCAACGTTTATGGACTAAATGTGTCAGTTTCCCTTATATAGATTATAATTTGATTTATAAAAAAAATAAAAAAATTCATTGCCGAACACAATAAGCAAAAAGTACAAAATAAAATAAATAAAACGATGCGACTCTTAGATGGATAGCCACGTATTTCCAAGGGGAAAAAAAGGGGATGTCAATTGAAATTTGAAGTAATAATTTTACAAAAAATATAGGCAAAAAATGAACGGTAAAAGACGACAACTTCTTGACAAGATTTTTTCATTTTTAGATGTAGAATAGATGGCCAATGCTAACATAACATGCATGGCAATTTCTGCAGTAGCTGCCAAATAATGGCACTGTGGAAATTAAAAATGAGAAATCCATGGAAGCACAGCCAACCACACAAAGATGAGAGTCATAAGATGAATCCAAATATATGTTCCCCGAAAATTTTATAACTCCTCAATTAATCAAACTTTAATTTTAATCGTTTTTTTCATACATTTTTTTTTATATCAAATTGTCAATAATATATTTCATCAACATTTATTAAATAGTTTTATCAAACAATCCCTATTTGACAAATAGTTTATAAAATTTTAATCATTAATTGTTTTTAAACTAGTAACATGATGATATTATGTTTGTTCATTTTTTTTTTTATTTTGATAAATAGAAATGGGGAATATGAAATTTTCACTAATTAAAATTGTTACTTTTTAAAATATGGTCCAATCTAATATTGTCACATGATTGTATATAAAAAATATATTTATAAGGCCTAGGCTCAGGTGGGACCCTTAGTTGGGGGTTCCACCTTTTTGTTAGGGGAGAGAAATGTTGGCTTGTGGGCCCGATAATCACTGTGGGCTTTTTCAAAAAATTTTATCTTAACTTTTTAAATTCAATCTCAACGTTCAATTTTAGTTAAGTTCACAATTCTTGACTTTTCAAATTTTTTTTAAATTAAACCATACATCCATTAAAAAAAAACACAATAATAAAAAATGTTCACATTATCAAACAAGTTTTAAATTTTAACATTTATTTGATACGATATGATAGGTATTCGTATTTCGTATTGTCTTGGGTGCTAAAGATTTTTTTTTTAAGTCTCTGTTTGGCAAAAAAAAAAAGTTTAAAAACATGTTTTTTTTATGTTTTCTAGGAAAAATATGTGATTGAAAAGTGATGAAAAAATATCTATGATTAAAAAGCGACTTAAGAAATTATGTAAAAAAATATATTTTTAAACATGTTTATTTGATTTTGCCGAACAGATTCATTTTAGTGGCTTCTTACAAAGAGCATGAGTCATTTGTGATGCTGGCCTTTCACTTCATCTTTGAAATTGGTCAAATATAATGTTCATTATTTGACATAAGTACTTGAATATCAGAAATTATCTCTTGCTTGGCTCCATCAAATTTATAACGGCACCGTTTGGTTGCCATTTAATTTGTCAAATTAATACATTAAGAAATAAAAAAGATAATAAATTTAATTTATAAAATTTTTCAAATCATTTTTTAACAATCCATATTTTTTCTCTCCAATTACGCAATTTTTCAAACCAATTTTTAATCCCACATCTTATCTTAAAAAACACAAATAAATCAACAAAAATTTAATTCTCTAACAAAAGCCGTCTAACGGATCCTACACTTTTTGGAAGATTTTAATGGAATTCTCAAATCACTTTTTAATCATACATATTTTCTTTCTTTAATTTTCAACCACATATTTTGGCACAAAATCATAAATAAATCAATTTATAAATTGCTATAATGTTATCAAACGGAAGTTATTATGATTTTGAAGTAAAAAGTAGTTGTTGAAAATTGGAAAGAGAAAATGTGTGTGATTAAAAATTGATTTGAAAAAGTGTATAATTTATAAACTGATTTATAAATCAATTTATTTTTTTTACCAAATAGATGTTTGAAAATTTTTCCTCAAAAATAAAAATGAGAGAAATTTTACGAGCACACTCAGAATCCTACGTTGGATAAGTTCTTTTAAATTAATGTATTCTTTTCAATGGAAATTGGTTTTGGTTCCTCATCTTCTCTACGAACTAGATGTAGTACGTGTGATGCCTGTAAGAGCGTCTGTACTGAGCTGTAAAATAATATTTTTAAATTTTAATACGTACACATGTGATATGTCGAACTCTTATGTGTAAATGCAGGGTTGATCCCCTTCCCGTCCCACAACGGGAAGGGGATTAAATTCCCCGCCCCCGACAGGGGTGGGGAAAATGTGTTGGATATTGGTTAATAAATCGAGAATTGAAAATCGATTAAAGTGACTTCCTGTCGACTTCGGCCAAATACTCAAAAGTCCGGCTCAATCCGTTTAGGCAAAATTATTTGCCACTTCGCCGCCTCGGGGCGCACAAACGGGGATCACAATGTTTGAAGGGTATATTTGGCATTTCGAAAACCAATATCGGATGAATGAGAAATTACGGAAAATGACAAAAATCAGGTCAAAATGTTTGACCGTGCAACCGCACTGTTAGTAAACCGCGCGATCACACATCAAATTAATATCCGATTTTTTGAGTAAAACCGTGCGACCGCACGGTCTATAACCGTGCGGCCGCACGGTTGTCCGGCCAAATGACACATTTTCATAAATGTGCATTGTTTGGAAATGGTGCATGCTTTGGGCCTCAACCTCTTCGTCCACACACTTTCATAATCTATATATAGGACCCTTTGGGTGTCCATTCCTCACAATTTGATATGCAAAAACAGTTCTCATCCTCACTTGTCTCCTAAATCAAAATCATTTCATTTATTTTGATTTTCCTTCATTGCATCATTTGGAGTACATAAGACTATATTTGGTTCGTTGTACTTGTGTTTTGGAGTGCTACAAACACAAGTGAAGTCGTTGTATCTTGGGAGTCGATTGCTGTTATCCGTAGGCACCGTTGCGGGGCAAATTCGACTTAAGGACAAAGAGTTCAACTCTTGCCTCGGCTTTGTCCTTCTTTTCTTCTTCTTCATTGTTTGTATTTTTCTTTGCCATTACTCTGTCCAATATTCGACAAGGATTTACAAAACCATCATTATATTTAGTTGGTGTCACTATTCACAAAATCCACCCAACAAAATGATTCTCTACCCGTGATTTTCGTGTATAAATGTATGCAGATATTTGACACAACGTCAATACTTATATTTCTCTAAAAAGGTTAATTATAAATTTGAGGACAACCACGCCATATGCAAATTAACGTGAAAAGTATGCAATATAAGTATTTTTTAACAAAGAAATTTTTTTTAAAAAAACGGCCACTCTATACGCAATCATTAATTTTAGGGATAAAAAATGCATCCTAAATGTTAGATGTTAGTATTTGCACTTTACGTAGCATATTTCTAATTTACATTTATTTTTACAAAATGATAAAAAAAAAATCTTTTGCTAAAAAAACTAACAAATATATCATTATAAATAATCAGATCATATATTTTTATCAACAATATTTATATAAAATTTATTACTTTTTCTCGCAAAAAAAAGAGAAATGTCTTACATAATAAATAACAAATCCGTTTGGTAAATGTACTATTTTCGTATAAGAACACCACTAAGATCAACTGAGTTTCAGAATACTCTGACTAAACTCACAAAATGTATACTGATTGTTACAAAATCAGTATCTAATACTACCACAAAGAGTATACTTCCAAGATCTAAGAATTTCAGGAAGAAGTCAGAAGAAAACACTAAGTACAGACGGAGGCGAATGAAAATCACCTATAGAGAGTTAGGGTTTGAATGTGAGAGAGAGAGGAAGCGTCTGGATGCAGATTGAGAGAAAAATCAGAACGTCTCCTCCTTTTCTTTACAGATGGATGGCCTGGATTCATCTGAATAGATCAACAACTTGTATAAGGAGGTGGAAGTTAATGGATCAAGAAAATCGGGTCACGGATATTGGGCTCAGGCTGGTAATAGAGTGGGCTGCACACCGGACTGATGCAATGGGCTAAAAAACTTCCGGTCCATTCAATTGTAACAGATCAATTGCCCAACAATCTCCACCTCAATTGAGCTGAATCCCAGTATCTAAAAACACAGCAAACAAGTATCAAAGTTCAACCAAATTTAAAAAACTCAATGCATCTATAAATTTGTTAATAGGAATGATCTTTGTTCCTGCATCTGCAGGATTAACCTGAGTTGGTATTTTAACAAGTTTGACAACACCTTTATCAATAATGTCCCTAATGAAATGAAATTTAACATCTATATGTTTTGACCTATTGTGAAAAACAGGATTTTTACACAGATGTAATGCACTCATACTATCAGAACATATTTCAACTTCAGAATCGGAAATGCAACTAATTTCAGATAATAAACCCTTTAACCAGAAACATTCCTTAACAGTATCTGTAGCAGCTATATATTCTGCTTCAGTTGATGACAGAGCAACAAGTTTTTGAAGTTAGGATTTCCAGCTGATACATGAAGAGTTTAAGGTAAAGAAATAAGATGATGTTGATTTCCTGTTATCAACATTTCCTGCAAAATCTGAATCAACAAAACCTTTAAGTTTAAAATCATTTTTGGTTTTAGAAAACACTAGACTAAGTCTAGCAGAACCTTTCAAATATTTTAGAAGACATTTCATAGCTTCCCAATGCAATTCACCAGGATTGCTCATAAACATACTTAGAACACTTACTGCAAATGCTATATCAGGTCTGGTACAGACCATTAAGTACATGACAGATCCAACAGCATTTGAATATGGCACATTTTTCTTTCTATGCAATTCATCAGCAGACTTAGGACAATGCTCAATAGACAATTTAAAATGTGCAGGCAAAGGTAAAGATACAGGCTTTGATTCAGATAAGCAAAATCCGTTTAAGACTTTTTCTATGTAATGTTTCTGATTTAAAAACAATTTCCCATCTTGTCTATTCCTAAAAATATCCATGCCAAGTATTCTTTTAGCATTTCCTATATCTTTCATTTCAAATTCAGAATGCAATTTATCTTTAAGAACATTAATATCATGCATATTTGGTCCAGCAATAAGCATGTCATCCACATATAAAAGCAAATAAATGAAATCAGTTTTATCAAGTTTAAAATAAAAACAGGAATCATATTTACTTTTCTGAGAATTTAAACTTTGGATATAAGAATCAAATCTCTTATACCACTGTCTAGGAGCCTATTTTAAACCATACAAAGATTTTTTCAATAAACAAACCAAATCAGAATTTCTGCCTTTTTCAAAACCTTTAGGTTGATACATATAAATGGTTTCATCTAAGTAACCATAAAGAAAAGCAATTTTCACATCCATTTGCTCAAGTTCTAAATCAAATTGTGCAACTAAGGCAAATAGAATTCTGATGGAAGTGTATTTAACAACAGGTGAACAAATTTCATTAAAATCAATTCCCTCCTTTTGAGAAAAACCCTTTGCTACAAGCCTAGCCTTGTACCTAGGCTTCATATCTTTAGATTCACTTTCTTTCAGTTTAAAAATCCATTTACAGTCAATTATCCTTTTATTTACAGGTCTATTGACTAAAATCCAAGTACCATTCTTTAAAAGTGAGTCCATTTCATCTTGCATTGCTGCAAGCCATAGTTTGGAATCCTTAGAAGACACAGCTTCCTCAAAGGATTGAGGTTCAAGTAAAATAGGATCAGAATATGTAAAAGCAGACACAAAGTCAGGATCCTCAAACCTAGGAGGGGGTCTGATCTCTCTTCTAGGTCTATCCCTAACCAATTGATAATTTTCTAGATTAATTTCAACTTCAGGAATATCATCAGGTTGTGGTTCAGTGCCTGCAGGTTCAGGTTCAGGAATGATATTAGGAGATTGTGGGGGTTGGTCCACCTGAAACTGAGTATTGGGCATGCCATTTTCATCACCTAAATGGTCTACACTCAGCTCAGATGTGATAAAATCTTTTTCTTTAACAGGATCAGTCAATTTTTCATTTTTGCAAGGAAAATTATTTTCATTAAAAATCACAGACCTACTCAAAATGACCTTGTAACCTCCCTGATCCCTGACCCATAACCTATAGCCCTTGACTCTTTCTCCATAACCAAGAAAAACACATTTTAATGACCTGGAGTCAAGTTTAGTTTCAGAATGGTGTGAGTAGGCATCACAACCAAAAACTTTTAATTTTAAAAAGTCAGGAAGATAATTATTCCATATTTGATCTGGAATCTTAAAATCAATAGCACTACAGGGAGATAGATTTATTAAATAGGATGCAGTTTTAACTGCTTAACCCAAAAAATTTTAGGTAAATTTGAATCAAGTAGGAGACACCTAGTTCTTTCAAGAAGTGTCCTATTCATTCTTTCAGCAACCCCATTTTGCTGTGGACTGTAGGCAACAGTCCTATGCCTAAGAATACCTAAGGTGCTACAAAAAGAATCAAACTCTTGATTACAAAATTCTAAACCATTATCAGTTCTAATAGTTTTGACTCTTTTTCCTTTTAAATTTTGAACTAAGGTGATCCAGTTTTTGAAAACAGACACAGTAGCATCCTTAGTTTTTAATAATTGCACCCAGGTTTTCCTTGAAAAATCATCTACAATAAGGAGAAAATATCTGAAACCTGAAACTGAACCCACAGGAGCAGGACCCCACAAATCAGCATGCACATATTCAAGCACATCAGAAGATTTATGAACACCTTTACCAAATGAACTTCTTTTCTGTTTGCCTAATACACATTTTTCACAGAAATCAAGTTTATGCAACACATCATTACCAAATACACCTTTGGTCTCAAGCAGCTTAAGTCCCTTTTGACCTATGTGTCCTAATCTTTTATGCCATAATTCAGTTTTATTCAAGTCAGACATAGCATTAAAAGACTTAGCATAAACAGGCAAGGCATTCAACATATAAATCCCATTAATTTTGGGAGTATTCATAATCAAGCATTTATTTTTGAAAATACTCAAAAAACCATTTTGCATTCTGATATCAAAAGATTCAGAATCTAAAACTCCAAGTGAAATCAAGTTCCTTTTCAAATCAGGAACATATCTGGTTTTATTCAAAATAAGAGTTTTGTTATTTTCAAGTTGTAACAAAACATTTCCAATACCTTTCACATCACAAGAAATATTGTTGCCTAGTTTCACAGAACCAAAGCAATCATTACTGAAATCAGCAAACATATCCTTTTCAGGACACATGTGAAAAGTACAACCAGAATCTAAAATCCATTCATTTTTGTTATCTGACTCAGTAGTGACATAAACCACCCCATTATTATTATTATCTTGCACTGCAGCCTCAGTCTGATTACTGTTTCCCTGTTCATTTTTCCTTTTAAAACATTATTTAATATGATGTCCAGGTTGGCCACAATAAAAGCAAATTCTAGGTGGTTTATCTGTATTAGAAGTACCAGCATTATTATCCTGAGATTTAAAATTGTTCTGGTTTCTGAAATTATTATAATTTTTAGCATTATTATCTTGATTTCTAAAACCAGGTTGACTTCTAAAATTACTGTCTCTAGGCCTATTGAAGTTGCCCTTATTTTGAAAATTTCCTTTCACGGGCTTGTTATTCCAATCCCTATTATTGCTAGAATTATTCCAATTTTTATTGAAATTTGTTCCAGCCTTGTTCAGCCTAAAAGAGTTCTTCTTCCTAGAGGTACCTATCACATTATAGGCTTCCTTAGGATTGTATTTAAACTCTAACTCTTTATTTTTAAGGGATGTATGAACTATCTCAGTGGTCAACTTCTGCCCCCCATATTCAAGTGCATTCCTTAAATCTTTAAACTTATCCCCCATAGCATTCAATAAACAAACAACTTTTTGTTCATCAGTAAGTTTTTCATCACAATTTAATAGACTTTGTGTGATCTTAGTAAACCTACTCATGTTCTCTTCTACATCCTTAGATGGATCAAATTTAAAAGAGAAATATTGTTTCCAAAGAAAACATTTATCAGGCATGGACACAGTATCAAATAGTTCTTCCAATCTGTCCCATAATTCTGATGTAGTTTTAGTCTTGCCTCCTTGTCTAATGACATTATCAGATAAGTGTAAAAATAAAGTGCTCCATGCAGTTTCATCCATTTCAAGTTGTTTGTTCTGAGGGGGTATCAAGGGGCCAAGATTTATCAATTGCCTTAGCACATTTCATTTGAAGTAGTAAAGCTCGCATTTTTTGGCTCCAGAGGTTGAAATCCCCTTTTCCATTCCATATTTCAACATCTACCTTAACAGTAGCCATTGAAATAATGACAAAGATTTAGAAAATATTTCAAGTTATTAAGCTTTAGTAGTTCAAAGAACAAATAGTCAGGCAGTAAACAATAATGCAGGTCACAATCATAAAGTAAGACAATATCACACAGTCAAGAATTTATATTCAAGAAAGTTTGCTAATATACAGAACACAGTATTCAGTATTCAGCAAACAATGTAATCAAGGTGATCACAATTCTACAATCTAGTTACTCAATCAAGAGAATGTTCAAAACAGTGTACTGATAAAAACTGTCCTTCCAGTATATCCCTCAACCTATACAGGATATACCCACACTCCCTCAGATTCCCGGATTCTCAATGAAATCCTGGACAAAGGTAAGATAGGGGTCTTAGTTATAGGCTTCAACGGAGGAATTTGGGAGAGAACAGGAAATTTGAATAACAAATTTACAGTATAGGATTGCAATAATTGAATAATATCACCTGATTGCAGAATTATATTAAGCTATTGCTGTTTCCACTAAGAGTCAGAATCCCAGAAGTCCAGGGCCACAAAGTACTAGAATCAATTGATCACCAGTATCCACCACCAAGAATCAATGTAGGATCTCTGTGTGACCAGAATATTTTATAGAAAAATATTCTGAGTCTCAAGATCCTCTGAAAATATGGACTCAGAAATAAGATCCAAATACACAAAAAATTTTCAAAAACCCTAATTTTGAAAATAGGTTTCAACAAAAATATCCACAAAATCAGAGTATCAAAAGATTTATACAAAAACTTCAAGAATTTTAAATCTGAAAATTTCTCTCAAAAAATATTTTCAGAAAAAAAAACACAAAACCGATTTACAGAAAAGGTTTAAACAACTCAAAAAAAGTATTTTCTTCAAAGTTTAACGCAAGAACCAGAAACCCTAAATCGTTTTGCAAAGAATCTCAACAACTTCCAGAAAACCCTAAACGCAGAAAGGAAAAATTCTGGATCTATCAGTACGGAGTCAAATCCACCGGTTTTTCAAAGAACCCTAAGGCTCTGATACCACTGAAAGGATTTAAGGCTGAGAATCAAACCACAAAGAACAAGATCAAGTAGTAACCACAAAGAATCAAACTCTTTATTCAAAAACTGTAAAGTTACAAAACCAGACTTCAAAACCCAGAAATATTCATAAAACTTTTCTGAAAAACAAGAACTCGTATAAGAACACCACTAAGATCAACTGAGTTTCAGAATACTCTGACCAAACTCACAAAACGTATACTGATTGTTACAAAATCAGTATCTAATACTACCACAAAGAGTATACTTCCAAGATCTAAGAATTTCAGGAAGAAGTCAGAAGAAAACACTAAGTACAGACGGAGGCGATTGAAAATCGCCTATAGAGAGTTAGGGTTTGAATGTGAGAGAGAGAGGAAGCGTCTAGATGCAGATTGAGAGAAAAATCAGAACGTCTCCTCCTTTTCTTTACAGATGGACGGCCTGGATTCATCTGAATAGATCAACGGCTTGTATAAGGAGGTGGAAGTTAATGGATCAAGAAAATCGGGTCACAGATATTGGGCTCAGGATGGTAATAGAGTGGGCTGCACACCGGACTAATGCAATGGGCTAAAAAACTTTCGGTCCATTCAATTGTAACAGATCAATTGCCCAACATGGTTTAAAAAAATTTAAAAAATCAAAAATTGTGAAATTGACTATGAATAGATTGTTGAAATTGAGTTTGAAAAGTTTGGGTAAAAATTTTTCCGTACGGGCTCAGTAGTAAAATGAAACATAAAGTATATGCAAATGTGTGATTTGTTATTTTCAATTAATGACATTTTAGTCGATTTATATATTATATTTACATAAAAAGTTGGATACAAGTTCTCTTCAAAATTTTGTTGTTGATTATTATAACAAGTACTATTTGTAATTATTTATACTCTTTTTAAAAGTCTCTTAAATGAAGAAACTTTTTTGGACTATTTTACATTTTTACTCTCCCATTATTTCATTCATTTCATATTCACTCTTAATTTTAATTTATGTACATTTTTAATATTTTATTTCTTATTGTCAGCAAAAATATTTTTCATACATTTACAATCTAAACTCTATACCTTTTCAATAAAAATTTCACTAAAAATATATAAATAAAACAAATAACTCTCATATAATTTGTAGTTTATAATACGTCATTCAATTAATACGAGAAAACGAAAAATGTGTACCTTCTTGAATTAATTTTTTTTTTTTACATGCATATATTAATTAAAAAAAGAAACTACTTCTAGAAAACCTTAGAGGGAGAAACTTTTTTTTATTATTATTATTTTATCCTCAAACCTTTTAATAATATCATATTTATCGTTAATTTAATTTAATATACAATTTTTTAATATTTAATTTTATAATCTATTTTGAACAAAAAATAATTTTAATATATTTCCAATTCAAAATCTTCACTTTCCCACTAAAAATAGTTTAAATAAAAATAATAACTCTCAGATAATTTAAAGTTCATAAACATCCTTCAACTAATATGAGAAAAAGAAGAAAAAAATGTGTATTTCTCAATGTTGTCAAACCCGGCCCAAAAATCGGGTCGGGTCACATTAAAAACCGGGTTTGATCAAACCCAGTCAACGACCCAGGTTGACCCAGGAAACCCTGCCGACCCGGACCCGGGTTGACCCGGGTTTTATATATATATATATTTTTTTTTGATTTTTTAAATATTTTTTTAATATTAATTAATGCCCGGGTCGACCCCGAGTCTACTCCGGATTGGCTCTCCAACCCTTGACCCAGTCTCTCGGTCGGGTCGATGTTAGGTCCGGTTCTGAAAACATTGGTATTTCTTGAATTAATTTTTTTTTTACCAAAAAAAAAAAATCATTTCCACCTTCTACATTAAACATTTTATTCCCTATTAGTCATATTCCAATTTTAAGTTTCTTTGTCAAATATTAATTTGACGCTGATTATATTCTCACTACACCCATAAAAATATAGTGCTGTGAAAATTCACTTCTTTGTTAAGAAAGTCAATTATTGAAGTATGATGTATGTAAATTTTTTTTTCTAAAATATTAATTGTATGAAAAATTAATTAACTTTTGTTTTTCAATTAATTTAAATTTTTATTGTATTAAATTTTTACGTTGAAATTTCGAAGTGCAAATTTCTCGAGAAGATCACTTGTTTATGTTTTAAGTTAGTATTTATGAATATATTTTTATCTTGTATTCGAATTTTAAAGTGAGATTTTAGTTTTTATAACTTATAAAAATGTCACGAGTTATGAGCAATCATAAGTTAATATTCTTAAATATATATTGTATTTTGTTCACATCGACTCCTTTATTGTGTTTCTGAACCCATTTTATTATCATGTGTTTACTATGTCAAATCAAATCGATTAACACGTCTCATTAGGTTGTAGCAAAATATGATATGATAGTTTGTGATGGTTCTATCAATTTAAAGAAACACGTGTGCTACTTTCGAATTCACAGCACTATGAATCAATTTATTGAGCCAAAAATTTGAAGATACCGATTTCAGAACAATTTTTCTGATCAAATGTTATCCAATTTAAATATGATATCTTCTATGATTCAAATAATCATACCATGGTAGAGAACTTAGATTAGATATATCTCAGTGTTTCTTAGACATTTATGATCAAATATTGTTCTGAGTTCTAACTTTACATGCATAATAAGCATTTTTTATGCCAGATTACAATTAATTTTTATCATCTTGATTCTAAAATATGGATAAATTGTCAAATGGTGTTTATCATTCTTTTTTCACTGCAGTAATGGATTGATTATGAACCATATACACACATAGAAGAAGAAATCCCCCCCCCCCCCAATTCCAGTTTTTTTCAAACAAGGCAGCCTAAGAATACATTTCAGGAGATACAATATTTAAAGAAATCAACAATTAGTAATTAGAAGAAAGATGATGGTATTATTGATAAGGATATTACATAGAAATTGAATAATGTTTAGGGTAAACTGAGTTCGATATCAACATTGTTTAAATTAAGACTTTGAATATTTTTTTTAGGTAAAACACGTAGGGAAATTTAGACAATTTTTATTCAATTTCAAAAACATATATATTTGAATAAAAATATCATAATATCGTTAAAATATCATGTGCATCGCACGCGTTATATACTAGTAAATATTAAAAGGGTAATTATACTGACACTACAACGTTTGTTAATTATTATACTACATTTTATTTTTAATGAATATCCCCAAACTTTTATTGTTTTTACAGTTATGCTCACAAGTTTTTATATTAGTTTTTGGTCATCAAACATCTTTTAATTTTCACATCTTGTTCATAAATATGATTCATCCAAAATATTTCTTATGAGGGTGAAAAAAATTTATTTACCTCTCGTATTTTTAAATAATCAAAGTAAATAACTGATAAGTGTATTTTATACACTTATTTTTATCCTAAAAGTAGAATTTTATTTGTTTGTTTAAGAATATTTGCTATTTATTTTGTTATTATTTGTTTTATTTCAGAAAGTACCCCAAAGTCGAGAAAATAATGAAATTGAAGCTAAAATCAAGAAAGTAGATGATAAAAGTGTCAAAGTGTGAAAATTAAGAATATTTGCAGTTAATCAAAGGGCCAATTAGAAGAAAATTGAAAAAGAAATCAATTTTGGAAGAAATCAGAAATTTAGGGACTCAATTGCAACAATCGGAAGATGGAGGACCAGCTGTGCAATAAAAGGATGATGATCAAATTGCTGAAATTTAAAGAAGAAAATTGTTGCTACCGGTATAACCGTGCGGTCGCACTGCTTGAAAAAACGGAGACTGGAGGTTGGCTTTTCGAGGCTGCGACCGCAAAAATTCCTACCGTGCGGTCGTAGTCCCGACTAGGCTGTAGTTGGGCTTTTTGCGCGAATTTTAGCCAAATTCTCATATTTTTGACCTAAACTTCGTGAACATTTATAAATAAGAGATTTGTTCATCCAAATTATAAATGTGCTTGAGATTCTTGAAATTTAAATGGTTTTATATTTTTAAAATTTTTGTTGGGTTGGGTCAGGTTGGGTTGAGTTTTTCACTCAACCCACAACCCAACCCAACTAAATTTTTTTTGTAGAACTCGAACTCAACTCAATTTTCATCAAAAATCGACCCAACTCGATCGGGTTGGGTTGGGTTGGACGGTTTTAACGAGTTGGGCGGGTTAATGCCCACTCCTTACACTCAAATCCTACCCAACTCCTGAATGAAGAAGAAGAAGAAGAAGAAGAAGAAGAAGAAGAAAAAGAAGAAGAAGGTGGTGGTGCTTGCAATTACAATGGAGATTTGGATGAGAGGGGGAAAGAGCGATGAAGGAGACAAGAGCACTATTCCACAAGTGCACATTTCGCACAATTGAATTGTGACCAAAGCCAAACTCTTTTTCGTGATAAGTTTCATGTTATTTTTTTGCTTTAGAATTTGCTGGGAAAAGACCAATGTATCATGAATCATGATTACACAAGACTCGTGCCAAACTCAACTTGTTCAGCTTACTTATTTGGTAACTTGTTTATAAATATCACTTTTTCAAATCACTTTTTAATTACATCAATTTTTAAAATCAAATTTTTAATAATATATTTTACTTAGAAAATATCAAATTCTTTGTTTATAAACAAAATCATTTTACCAAACAGTTTAGACACACACCAAAGAGGAAGAGGAAGAAGAAATTGTATTTACATAGACACATCCCAAACCCTTTGGTTATATAGGATTCTAATTGGTGCGCACAAAACTAACAAATGAATGATTGCAGGACCAATATACGTAGCTTTTGAGTAAAGCTTCTGATTCACATCAAAGGTCGAATGAAAAACCACAAATCGAGTCAACATCACTTGGAACTAAAAGTACCAAGTGGCGACACCACTTGCAGCACAAATCAACATAGCTCAAGTGATCATGAATTCTTTAGTTCGCTTTTTTAAATTTGAAAAAGCTGAGTTAAAAATAGAGTCCTTCTACACATACATTTTTTTTATGATATTTTTAAGTGACATTCCGACGTGACATATCAACATTGGATAATGTCGAGGTGGGAGCGTCAAAATTTCCCTTAAAAATGTCACCTAGAATTATTGTTAAAATTATACATATACATATATGTGTGAGAGTGGGGGCCCACCAAAAATTTTTGGACTACAAGTTTATATCTTGAAAGAGTAATGTTACTACCTAGCTCCATGTGGCCGCTATATGTAACTCACATTAGATTTAAAAGCAACGTGTCACAAATGCCCACCACCATGAGCCACCCAGACCGTTGTGTGGCAAATCCACATTAGCAAATCAAGGTCAACGACCTTGCTAGCCTAAAATGGAAAAGGCTCGATGAGGGTATTCGTTTCCTAGCAAGCGGCGTGGCTAGGGGAAACAAAGTGTCGTTGATAACATCGTCGATCAAAATATAACGTTAAGATAAAAGGTGTTAGAATCATAAATCATCATCCATTAGCAAGCGACATGTGTTCATTCGTTCCCCAGCAAATGGCGTGGCTAGGGGAAACAAAGTGAGTTTAATCCTTGCCATGAAACATATGGCGAATGGTGAGCCAACTTGCCTAGCAAAATTAATAATCATTTCGCCGATAACATCGTCGATCAAAATTTAACGTCTAAATAAAAGGTAAACCTCATCCATTTGCAAGGGATATGTGTTCAAGGGTTGCCATAGGTCAATTTATCCTTAAACGTCCTAGGGGTGGGCATATGTCGAGTCGATTCGAGTTTGGTCCCAACCCAAAATCGATCTGTCTACATAGAATTCGCTGAAAGTCAATCCAGGCTAAACCAGTTTGACTTTCCAACCCAAACCGACCGACTGTGTGTTGGAGAGTCGTTTTCGAGTGGCGGGTTGGCCTTTTTTTAAAAAAAGAAAAATGAAAATTCTGTTACAAGTTATGATATAAAGTGAACAAAAAAACAGCCCTCACATAACTTAGAATCTGCATTGCCACTGCCAAGTTGATAGTTCGAAACTTCAAAATATGCAGTTAGCCAGTCCGACAATCCCAATTCCAAAGTTTCAAAAAGCATATAGTATTTAGCCCTTGGCCCCCATTTTTTGGGTAAAAATGTGTTTTGAATAGTAATTTTGAAAAAATGTAGGGTTAAAAATTGTTTGAAAAGTAAAAAAATGATGGACTTGACTAAGATGAATAGTTGAAATTGAGTATTGAATAAATTTGATTTGTAAAAAATGGGGGTCAAACAGGGATTTAAAGTTATAGTCATTCAAATTTCAAAAGCATATAATAATATTTAAAGTTACGGTCATCCAAAAACATGTAATTATATAAACAAAAGTCACTAATCAAAATACGAAGTTCTTTGTTACGTTCACTTTCAACTTTTACTTGCAAAGTTTCACCGAAATGTAAAGATCAAAATGTGGATCAAAATGTAACATGGTTTCAAGTTTTAACTTTCACATACTTCACTAAATATCAAAATGTAACATAGTTTATAAAATAAAGAACATATTTTGAAGCGGACAGAGTAAATACGCAAATATTTGGAGTTCAAAACTTAAAATCTGCACTGTTATTCAAACTGCAATGAAGGCCGAATGTGTATGCATACATGTCTACTATCAAGTATCAACTAGAAATCTTCAAATAAATTAAACTTCATAAAAAATATAATCGATCATAAAAAAAGAATCATGTTATTCTACCACTTAAATTTTATCACATCAAGTGTCATACTCTCACATGGATATGTGTGGGACCGTCCTCTTAATAGGCGGCTCTACCTCCCATGCGAGAGGGGTGACACCCGGTGAGCACATCGGGTAGTAGAATAGCATTACTCAAATCAAAAACATTAACAGACAAGGATAAAGCGAGCTAAACCATGGATCGACCATAAAAACTTACACAACACAATAATTGATTATTGACCATAAAAATTTTACACACAAATCGACCATAAAATTTACACACAAATGCACAGTCGACCTTACTCTCAAAATTTGATTAGGTATGCATGGTAAAATTTTGTTTATAATTACTTGACAACATCTTAGCCCTTGTTTGAGCCCCATTTTATGGAAATAGTTTGTGAATAATGTGGTTTTGAATAGTATTTTTAGAAGAATGTGTGATTAAAAAATGTTTGAAAAATAAAAAATGGTAGACTTGACTAAGATAGATGTTGAAATTGAGTGTTTAATAAATTTGGTTTTGAAAAAATAGGGGGCAAAGAGGGGCTTATTGTTATTACAATATTTTTAAAATCAATAATACCTGTGCGCTGATAAAAAATTCTCACCTACTATTGTTTATTTTTTAAAAAATGAATAAAATCTTGACACTATAGCTCTGGCCTGCCAACAAGAAAAAGTTCCACGGCCATAAGAAGCCCAGTTAAATATCAATAAACTCATCAGAATCCAAGTCCAAAATCCCTCATAGCCAGCCCAAGTATAAACAGTAAGCAATAACAAAATTTCGAGTGTGCTTGGTTTTGTTTCAAAAGAGGATTTTTTTTTTTTTAAATGAATAATGATTTTTAGAATAATGAATGGTTAAAATTTGATTGGAAAGTCAAATATTGTGAACTTGACTTTTAATAAATGATCGAGATTGAATACTGTATAAAGGGGAAGGGGGGATGGGGGGGGGAGAAATTTAATGAAAACCAAATAAGAGGTTCATAGAAGTAAAAGAGAAGTTTTAAAAAATATGCTACTTGCTTCTGGAAAATATTACAAAGATTATCTCTTGACACCATTTGTTTACACACCTATTTCAAGATTGAACAATCACCTCAATTTCAAGCTGAGGAATTCAATTCGAGGCCGGAAATCACTCTTCCTCTTTGCTTTATACGTTTCGTGTATTTTGGTTCATTTGAATACTCTACACAGCAAAATCCACTAGCAAAAGCTTCAATAGCTTTGATGGTAACCTCCCGTGTTAAATTGTAGTTTTGCTAAATGCCCTTGCATTCCATCTCTAGTATATTGCTGCCATGCTATCTGCTCTTCTACTAACAATCTCTGCTTCTTCTCCATCTCAGACATTTGCACATATGATGGTGGTGCTATGGCGAGCGAGGCGGCAAAAGGGTCGGTATTCGTGGACGAATTGGCGGCACCACCATCGGCCGATGGTGGTGCTGGTAGCGCCAGCATGGATGGCCTCCCTGCTGATCCTAGAGCAACACTGCTTGCACTTCCAGTGGTTATAAGTCCTGAAGAAGCTGCTGCATGTGCTGTTTCTCCCTGTTTGTACATACCATCAAGCATCAATGTATCGAAACCTCCCGGCAAGGTTGGATTCTGATTAGACAGGTGGCTGGCGGATTGAACCAGGGTTGTTTCCCAGTTATCACCAGATTCATTGAAAGCTTCCCATGGGGGAATTGTGTTTGTAGGAGCTGCAGACGTGGAGAGATTGCCATCGAATAAAGCTAAAGCCAATTCATTTTCTTGTTTCTCAGTGGTAGTTTCTGTATCTTCACCTAAGTTCAACAAATCGCCTACTTCTTGAGTTTTTATTACTTCATTTTTCGGCTCCACCACTTCAACTTCCTCTTTCTTTTCCCCTTCCTCAGTTTCTTGGGGAAATACTTCTAGTGGTGGCAATGCTTTGATTGCGTTCATGTCGTCTTCTTCTTCTAGTTCCGGCTCCTTCGGTTTTTCTTCAACAGGTTCGGGTTTCGCCTCAATAGAACTACTGTTTTGAGACATCATAGACTTTTCTCTGATAAACTCATCCATGACATCGAGTTTCTTTTGTGCGATTTTCTCAACGTCTGGATATTCTGAAGAGCGTGCTATTCCGACCGTCTTGCACCAACCATAGAACGAGTCGAGCTCATCGTACTGCTTCGAAACACGACAGAAGATTTCAAAAACTTTTACAGAATCAGGAATATCAAGCTCCATGAACCGATCGATCAAGATCCCCAGTATTTCTGCTATGTCATAATAAAGATGGAAACTCTGCTTCACTATAGGATAGAGAGCTATGGTGACAACCCTGTTATGTCTTGCATAACCTGCATTTTTCAAGCTCGATCGATCGACTCGCATAGGACATTTACATATGAATTATTTACTTTATTTTAAATAAATTTATTCTACGTACAAACCTGTGGGCCTGCATGCCAAGAACCTCTCAAGAAGTTGTATAAGATGATGAACCGTAGAGAAAACTCGTTCATTGGTCATCTCCCTCACAGGAGTTCCCCTTACAACAATGGCTTTTGAGCCAACCTCCGGATCTTCATCCTCTTCATTATGTGCATATGCACTATGTTTCCCCTTGCGCCCTTGGATCCCAAATTCAAGCTGTTCATCCAAGTACAAAGCGTAAGTTCGAACAAATGCCGAATAATCCCACGAATTGGATTTCGACGTATCACGGAAATCGGACATGTTGAGGAGGCGAGTGCCGCGTCTGGTGGCGAAGAAAATCTCTTTTTCGTACGAGGGATCGCCCTCGGCCAGCAGCCTCTGAATCAGCATCAGTGATTTCAGAGCCACCACCCAGTTTTTGGTTTTGTTGAGGCGCCTGGATATGGTGCTAATGCAGGCCGCGACGTGCGCGCGCGAGTAGCACGTTAGGCTAAGGATTTCGCGGATATGTCTCTCCTCGGCCGGGTACTCGTCGTGCCTGGTGGCCTTCACAATGGCCACGTCGAGGTCGGATAAGGAGGCGCTGCTGCCAACTTTAGCTAGGCTAATGCTCGTCTGATCCTTCACGGCCCCAATGGCCTTTCTAAGCTTGCTCGGAGCCATTAATTTTAATGCGATCGATGCGAATATATATATAATGTGAACCTGAAAAGATTATAAGCTATAAAATTAATCAATTTTTCTTTTCAGTAAACACAAAAAGAAATCAATACTCTTCTACATTCAGTAATGCGTGCATTCAAACTCTATATATAAGAATCAATAGGTGCACCTGGACGTTCTATTAAGATGGAAAACTTCTCGTAAAAATAAAATAATTAATAATTAGATAAAATGTGTCTTGGCCTAATTGATTAAAGTAAGAATGTATATTATTGTAATTGCAGGAAGAGAATAACGAGAATGGAAGTGGAAATGGAAGGAAGATAGAGAAGAAAAACAAATATTCTCTCCTCTAATTCCTCTCTCACAATTTGTTTGTTAATCCCCATTTTCTTTTAATTTCGTACAGTGAAAATTTGTCCTTTATTTTAGCAAGAAACGCGGGGGACCGATGGAAGTCAATGGTAGGTATCATTATCAATACTGAAGTTTGTACGTATAGAGAAGAAATTATCATAAAATATGGTACGCCAGTCACGGAGATGAAGGGATTGTAGGCAAAATTTTAATAAAAGTTGATAAAGTAAATGATTAAGAAATTGATTAAAATAATAAATTTCATGAAATGTGTGTTATTTTGTACAAAACTATAAATTTGTTACTGTAAAGTTTTGAGGTAATTGATAATCATGTGAATAAAATGACTTATAAAGTCAAAATTAGAGTCGGGTGTCTCCAACATGGAATTTTTTAGATTAATGAATTCACATGGAATTTATGAATTTTAATAGAATTTCATAAAATCTCTCAAACTCTAATGGAATTCTATTCCACGGATTTTATTGGATTTTGGTGAAATTTGTTGAATATGTCCTCAATATGGATTTTTTATGGATTTTTTTTTCATCTCTTTTATCTTTTGTCGGGTAATTTATTTATTATTATTTTTGGGAAATTGAATGTGGACTTGAGATAATGTAAAAATAAATTAGTATAATTTATTTAAGTGATCATAAAAAAAATAAATAAATAAAAAGAAGCAAAAATATTTGAACTATGTCATTAATTAAAAAATAAAATGCTGTCTAATCCTACTTACCACAATCGAAATAAAGAGGTAATTTGCATAAGAAACATTATGGGAGACTTATATTTCTCTTACTCCCCTTTCAGGTCTAGCAGAACATAAATAATAAATGTCTTTCCTATTTCACTATCCAATTTATCATAAACAATTTCATGCATAAAGCTAGATATGTGTTCTTGAAATGGACATTAGCTTTAATGCTTTATAACAGTTATTAATCTAGTATAAGCCCATGTTTGGTCTTGCTATATATATATATTTTTTTTGGCTAAAAATTGATGAAATATGTAAATGAAAAGTTAATAAAAATTGTGGGTCACATAAATGAGTTTTCAAACATTGGTACCAAATTGGGGCTAAGCTTCTATTGTCCAACAATTCTGAAAACCTTCTTCATCTTGGTACGACACAAAATATCATGCCGCAAATTCAAAAATATAAACCAGAAAACCTTTGATAACACACAGAATTTTTCCCTGGAGAGATGTTGACCTATAAATCTATCTAGGGCTTGGTTTGGGAGGAACTATGCATAAAGAATAATAAAGGGATGAATGTAGGGTAATACCGTATTGAATGAAAGGCGTGGAATTCGAATTCCAAAGGTCATGGTCGGATTTGTTGAAGAATTTTATCTTCATATTTTTTGTTTAAAATCCATCACAATCAATTCGATTCCATTAAAATTAGAAATACATTGAAATTCATAGAATTTTGAGGACACCGAAATTAATTGAAAATCATGTTGAGGACCTTGGATTTTAATGGATTATATAAAATTCCAAATTGAGGATATGTGGAATATTATGAAATTCTAAAATCCATCAAATTTCATGTTGGGGACACCCATGTAAGTGTTATAGATGAGTTAGTTGAAAATTTGGGTTCAAGAAGATCAAAATAGTGTTCAAGAAAACTTTGAGATATTGCAATTAAAAGTTAAAGGAGAATCAGAATACCAAATGAATTATACTCCACATTTTCAATTGGAGGTTGAGACCTGTTTTTCGTATAACAAACATTTGAATTGAAAAATACTATTTTTATAAGAATCGTATTAATTTGAGTTATTTATTCAAAGAGCTTTGAGTTTCCTCCATTGAATGTTGGTAGAAAAAAATATGACGAAAATCCTGAATGTCGTACGTAAAATCTTGATAGATGTTGTTTCGCAGTTTTTAGACTTCTTAAAATTCTAAATTATTCAAATACTTCATATTATAAATACACAAGTCCTATTTCGTTTTTCTGTGTGATTGATCATTATATTTGATAGAGATACTTTCATATACTATAAATACTACTCAAGTCCTTTTTTTCATTTTTCTATGTGGTTGATCATTATATTTGATAGAGATACTTTCATATGCTATAAATACTACCCAAGTCCTTTTTTTCATTTTTCTATGTGGTTGATCATTATATTTGATAGAGATACGTACATCATACCAATCTTTTGATCCATTCCTTAATTATTCAAGATCAATCACTACAACTTCTGGATTATTAATTCAAGATTGTTGTTAACCATAAAGCATCAAATTCAAAATCATTTACCAATAAGCCTTCAAATTAAGTTCTGGAGTTGGGAGAGGTCACTGGAGTTCCAATTGAAAAAGAACACTATAAGAATCGGACCAACAGCGACGAAAATTAGCGACGACAAAAAAAGTCGTTGCTAATACGCAGTCATTAGCGACGACAAAAAAAAGTCGTCGCTAATACTCAGGTATTAGAGACGACTTTTTTTGTCGTCGCAAAAAATTGCGATGACAAAAATATGTCGTCGCAAAAAATTGAGACGACAAAAAAATGTCGTCGCAATAGAGATCCTATTGAGACGACATTTGCTGTCGTTGCAAAAACATACCCTATTGCGACGACTATGTCGTCTCTATAGGTTCGATTATTTATTTATTTATTTATTTTTTACATTTCGATATTTATAAAAACAATATTAAAGTCAATGTGTTGGAACAAATGTTTATATACTATTATTATTAAAATGTGATTCATTAAAGTTAACTATTATATATTACTTAAAACAAAATAAGACATAAGAATTTATTTGCCAAAATGGTTGGGACATCACTCACCCAACTACTTGGTCAAGAGTTCGAGTCTCCAAGCCAACACTATCATCATATGAATTAAAAATAAATACTGAGGTTCGGGTCGGGTTCAAATTCGAGCCGGGTTCAAAATGGGTCGGATCGGGTCAAGTTAAATTAATAAATTATTAATAAAATATTTTTCGTTATTAGAGACGACTATGTCGTCGCTAATTGTCGTTGCAATATCCTCTGAAGAAATAGAGACGACGGTGTCGTCGCTATCGACTTTCAGCTACGGGCCTAAAGCGACGACTATTAGAGACGACAATGTCGTCGCTATTGATCTATAGCGACGATTTTTAGGCTTTCAGCGACGACTTCTGTCGTCGCTGTTGGTCCGATTTCTTGTAGTGGAATGGTGTTCGTTCTTGGTGATCCACGTGAAGAGAAAAGATAGTTGAGAGTACCTGAACGTTTAGTAGTGTCTGAACCATCTGTAACTTATTCTTTTCTAGTGAAATTTCCTGGCACGTTTGCTCGAAAGTTTTAATAACCATGTGAGGAGTTCTTCGTAGGGTTTTCCTTTACCAATTCTTGGTATTATTATTTACTTTACACGTTTATTTATTGCTTAATATTGATTCCTACATTGCTTAATTATTTGTGTTTCATCTAATTTTAATTTAATTTATAATTCCGCATATTTGATATTACACATATTCACTTCCTCCGGGATTTTACACTAGTTTTCGCAGTTACCTTATTCATCCCCATTCAATACGTGTTACAATTGAATGTAGAAAACACAATAACATATATATCCTTATATATGTTCTACAAATAAACTAAGAGAAAGAAGAAAGAATAGAAGAAGAGAAAGAGAGAAGAGACAACCCTAAAACCACACCATTCATTATAATACTCAATCCTATATATACATACAAAACAAAAGCATATGCTTAGAATATTCTAAAGCATATAAAGCATATTCTAAGCATATTCTAAGCATATTCAAAAGCATATTCTAGAATGTGCTAATTATTCTAACACCCCCCCGCAAACTCACGATGCTATAGCATGAAGCAACAAGAGTTTGTCAAGTAAGAATCGGAAGCGAGAAGTCGGATGAGACTTGGTGAAGAAGTCTGCAAGCTGCAATGATGAAGAGACAAAAGGTAAGGCAATAGTCCCATGCTGAAGATGATGACGAACAAGGTGACAATCAATTTCAATGTGCTTCGTGCGCTCATGGAACACTGAATTATGTGAGATCTGGATGGCACTCTTGTTATCACAATACATAGAGGTGGGAGATGAAATAGAAACACTCATATCTGCAAGTAGCCAACGTAACCACACAATCTCAGTAGTAGTGGAGGCCATAGCGCGATATTCTGCTTCAGTTGATGAGCGAGAAACTACTGTCTGCTTCTTACTTTTCCATGAGATAAGAGAGTCACCCAAAAATACACAGTAGCCAGTAGTGGACTTACGATCAGTTGGGTTCCCAGCCCAATCTGCATCAGAGTAAGCTCGAAGCTCTAAGGAGGAGGTCGATGGGAATAAAATACTCTGAAAGCAAGAGCCACGAAGATAGCGCAAGATTCTAACAACCGCTGCCCAGTGAACCATGGTAGGTGCTGAAACAAACTGACTGACAACATGCACAGCATAAGCAATGTCTGGCCTAGTAATGGTAAGATAAACAAGGGAACCAACAATAGTACGATACAAAGTAGGATCAGACAGTGGTTCACCATCAGAAGATGAGTAACGAACATTAGCCTCAATAGGAGTATCAGCTGTTTTAGTATCAGTAAGACGAGCACGCTCAACGACATCTGCAGCATATTTAGACTGAGAGAGCATATAACCTCGAGGAGAAGAAGCAACCTCAATCCCCAGAAAGTAAGTTAAGGGACCCAAATCCTTCATTTCAAAAAGACGAGCCAATTCTGATTTTAAATTGGTTATCCCTACAACATCATCACCAGTAATGATCATGTCATCAACGTACAACAGAAGGAGAATACGACCAGTGGAAGTACATCTACAGAACAAAGCGGAATCATGATGGCTAGATGTAAAACCAAGAGAGAGCACAACTGTAGAAAACTTCTCAAACCAGGCACGAGGTGCTTGTTTGAGACCATATAGAGCTTTCTTAAGTTTGCAAACAAATCCAGGAGAATGAGGAACACCAGGTGGAGGAACCATATAAACATCTTCTTGAAGATTTCCATTCAAGAAGGCATTTTTAACATCCATTTGAGAGAGACTCCACTGACGAATAGAAGCAACCGCAATAAGTGTACGTACAGTAGTCATTTTTGCAACAGGGGCAAATGTCTCCTCATAATCCAAGCCATACTGTTGAGAAAATCCCTTAGCAACCAATCGAGCCTTGTAACGCTCAACTGAACCATCAGATTTGGTCTTGATCTTATAGACCCAACGAGATCCAATAGCATGTTTTCCTGGTGGTAAAGAAACTAATTCCCAAGTGTCTGTCTTATGTAGAGCATTAAGTTCATCAGTCATAGCCTGTTGCCAAAGAGGATCTAAGGCTGCTTCTTTGTAAGAGGAAGGTTCAGAAAGCTTATGAATGGAAGACAAAAAACAACAAAAGGACTCAGAATAACAAGAATAATCAAACTCGGGTAAGTGAGCAGACTTACGTATACGTTGAGGATATCGAGGAGGAGGAGACTGCGAATCCTCAGCCTCAGACGGTGCTTGGGGATCCATAGGAGAAGGGAGGACATTCTGAGATGGCGCATGTGTACCTGTAGCAGATGACGAAGATGGAGAACAAATAGTAGGGACATATGTAGATGGTCTATCAATATCATCAGTGAAAGGATCAATACAAATGAGATCTGACGTGGTCATGTGAGAGGTATTATCTGTAATAGAAAAGAAGGGAATGTGTTCAAGAAACACAACATTACGAGAGACATATAACTTGTGACTGACAGGATCAAAACATCGATAACCTTTTTGTCCCTCACCATATCCTAAGAAGACACAAATAGCTGAGCGTGGAGTTAATTTACTACGTTCTGCCGTAGGACGAAGAACAAAACAAGTGCACCCAAAGACTTTTAAGAGAGAGTAATCAGGAGAATAACTAAACAAGGTTTGAAATGGTGACAAACCAGATAAATGAGAAGATGGTATCCTATTTATCAAATAGACAGCAGTGAGAACTGCCTCCCCCCAAAATTCACTAGGTACTTTGGCAGATAGGAGAAGGGAACGAGCAGTTTCAACAATGTGTCTATACTTACGTTCAGCAACACCATTCTGTTGAGGAGTATCAGTACAAGAAGTTTGATGAATTGTACCATCAAGAGCAAGCAACTCACGAAAATCATTAGAAACATATTCCCCACCCAAATCACATCGAAAACATTTAATGACAGCAGAATGTTGAGTTTTAATAAGTGCTCGAAACGAACGATAAATAGAAATAAAATCAGAACGTCGCTTCATAAGATATACCCAACAGTAACGACTATAATCATCAATAAAGGAAACATAATATCGGGATCCTCCTTTAGTAGAAACAGGAGCAGGGCCCCATACATCTGAGTGTACAAGATCAAATGATGCAATAGAAGAAGAAATACTACGAGGAAAAGGTAAAGCTGAAAATTTAGCAAGTTTGCATCCACTACAATCAGAAATATCATGAGGTTTTAAGTCTCCCAAACAACCTTTAGAAGCTAAAAATCTCAAACGACTAGCAGACACATGTCCTAGGCGAGAATGCCATAAATAGAAATTAGAAGAAGAAGAATTCAAATGGAAAGACGATAAATCAGTACTAGAGGCTGCAACATGCGCTGGTCTCAGATTATCTAGAACATAAAGTCCTCCTCTTTGCCTATGGCCGATCCCAATCAGCTTCTGAGACTGCGGATCCTGAGGAGTTCTGAGAGGACAAACCTACATGAGTAGAGGCTGACATGACATGTGACTGTGAGGCTAAAAACTTCTGAAACTGCTCACTAAGATCAGTCAATCGGGAATCAGATGAAGGCGGTGGACCAAGTATAGAGGAGCCAACAGGTGGAACAATCGCTGCTGTGTGGGCATTGGATCTATAAGACTGCTGGGACTTCAATAACTTAGGACATTGAGCCTTCCAATGTCCCTTTTGTCTACAAAAACTACAAACATCATTTGGGAACCGTGCATATCCTTTGGTTCGATTCTGTGTAGATGGTAAAGCTAAGACTGAAGTCCCAGAATGTGGAAGAGATACATCTTCAGTAAGAGATTTTAACCGTGTCTCCTCAGCAACAAGTTCACTAACAACTGAATCAACAGATGGAAGAGGAGTACGGTGCAAAATAGAACCTCTGAGTCCCTCAAAATCACTACGAAGTGCCATCAAAAACTGAACCAATCGTTGCTCCTCTCTATAAATAATATAATCCGCACTTGCTTTCAGACCTGCCGGTTCAGTAAGAGCTAACTCATCCCAAATTGATGTCATAGCAGTATAAAAATCCAGAATGCTCATATTCTTTTGTTGCAATGCTCGAATATCAATCTCTAACTGATATCGTTTTGCAAACACAATAACATATAAACTAAGAAGAAAGAAGAAAGAATAGAAGAAGAGAAAGAGAGAAGAGACAACCCTAAAACCACACCATTCATTATAATACTCAATCCTATATATACATACAAAACAAAAGCATATGCTTAGAATATATTCTAAAGCATATAAAGCATATTCTAAGCATATTCTAAGCATATTCAAAAGCATATTCTAGAATGTGCTAATTATTCTAACATTGAAATCTCATTATGTTGTATATTATTGTGTTACCGCGGCTCTTCAACTCAATTATTTGTCCTCTGCAATGAGTGTGCAAGAATTATTAAAACTTAATTTTTCTTATTTAAGTTGAGCAGCAATAAAAACAGTATCTATACACATTTATTATCGAACAAACATATTATATATATATATATAGCACGCACTGCTGAACAATACTTCACAAGAACACAAATTTATTTACTTTTTTTTCTTCAATCTTGTCTAATCATGTCCAAAATGTTGGCATATCGTACATGCCATAAGAACAGATCATTATCACAATTTATCGATTAAAAGCTGAACATTTACTCCTGATTTCTCCTTCCGAGCCTTTTAATACACCAATCTTGCCCATTTTCACCATTGCTTTTGCAAAATCTGCCTCAAATGATGGTCCTTCAAAGGGACCAAAGCGCCCTAAATAGGAATCCACAACTTTTTTTGTTGCGGCATCATCATAAAGCCTGGCATCACTTTGTATCACAGCAAATCCACTTCTAATGTTCTGTAGGAGATGATTGTCAAAAGTTTGGTTGCTACCCCAGTCCATAGGTAGTCGAGAATTAACATCGCCACCTTGAGGACATGACACTTTTAACTCCGGTAGGAACTCGGGATTTATCGAGGGGTCAGAGCCACCAACCTCGAAGAATTCGTAAAGACGTTCGGTCATGAAGAAGCATGCTGTTGTCCCAATTGTATGTGCAGCTAGAATCATAGTAGTTAACACATTGTTACAATTAACATAAGAAAGTACTATTTAGACACCAGTTTATATACGGTTGTTTAAAATGTACTCCTTTTATCAAAACTCATTTTTAACGATATATACTCCAATAAAATAATTTTACGTCTAAATATAAAAAAACATTCTTACTTTTTATCCACAAATTCTCAAAAATTACTACTACAAAATCTATTTTTTCAACCAAATAACGGCTACAGTATAAATGAAGGCTAATTATCTCAATAAATGTTAATAAAATGGTCCACGCGTATTAATGCATTAAATTATTCAACATCCCCACAAAATGATCGAATATACGTAATTTCTTTATATTCTTTATATAAATCAATATTATATCATAAACATTAATTAAGTTCCCATTTCAAATATTTCCCATCATTTTGTTTTCCCGGTTGAACCGAAGGATCAAATTTGTTTCCAACAACTTTAGTTTATAGTAACTTAGGGTTCAATTACACGTTGCATGAAATGCATAATTTTTCTCGATTTTTAATTATCATTTTTTATCAAAATTTACTAAAAATATTATTTTAACAATTTTTATTTGGAAATCTAATTTTCTATCCAAAGGGGGTGTCACGAATGGCTGAAAACAGAAAACTTGTAATGTCTACCGACTGAGACACACAAAATCTGCATGTTTCTGCGTGCATGTTTCTTCCTGTGTTGTGTACGTGCCAGAGTGACGGAGAGACACGTAGATATATAATACAGAGAGAGAGAGAGAGAGAGAGAGAGAGAGAGAGAGAGAGAGAGAGAGAGTACAGCTGAGAATCACAAGTTCCTTCGACGATAGTCCTTTCTCTAAAAACTTCGCTTTGAGCGTGTCAATGGAGTCTGAAACTTCTGGCATATCAGCTGCTAAAGATTGATTCGATACCAGTCCATCTCTTCTGCCGGTGGGAACCTCGTACATCGGTCCATTTGTCTGAATCATTAATGGTTGATTCTACATTAATATGATTTCAGAAACACATGCAGACAGTCATGTGAAGAACATTGTATTTAATTACCAAAACTACTGCATCTCTAGCAGCCAAGGCAACTATATCTGCACAAGAAACAATTCCTGGACACAACGCTTCCAAATCAGTCTTTGCCTTTGCTATAATATCAGCACCTCCCACTCCTATATGCCCAGTTGCAAAGTGCTCGTCGCTTCCGAGGCCAGTGTCTATCAGTATTGAACCATCACATCCCTGAAAAGTAAACACGAAAATATTAAAAAAAAAAAAAAATGCTAATTTCTTGCAGAATTTTGAGTGAGTGAGAGAGAGAGGTACGTGAACAAAGCAGTCATGGAAGTGGAGTCTAAGCAAGACGGGTGGAACACTTGGTTCGGAGGCGGCGGCTTCCCTCACGACGCGGCGGACGATGGACTCGGCGATGGGGCAGGTGTTGGCATAGAAGCCAACTCGGAGGCTTTGTGAAACCCCAATTAAACAACTCAAAATCAGTATCAGATGAGGTACCATTTTATGAATTTTTTAAGTTATTCTAGATTATTATAAATCAGTGTTTATCTTGCTCTTATAATTTGAGAGGAAGAAGATGAATGAATATATATATATATATATATATATATATATATATACGAAAAGAACTTGAGTAAAATTATATATATGAATAAATGTGCTTTTGGGGGTTGGTTTGTTTACGTGTGGGGACCAACCATAGATTACATTTTAATTTTAAGGTAACAAATTTTCGTAGTGAGAATTAAATTATTCCTCCTTTTGCAATAAATAGTATTGAAATGACAAGATTTATTTTATATATTTTCGTAAATAATATTTAACGACGTTCAGTTTCAGCCCCCCCCCCCCCCCCCCCAAAAAAAAATAAAAATAAACATCCAATGTGAATTCAATAAATTAAGTTAATATTAAATTTTTTGTTTCCTGAAAATTGATAAAATTAATTGGTTGAATTTATTTTCCTACCTAGCACTTACGTACATGTGCAAAAGTTGGAACCAAAATGTTGCACTTTAACGGTAAGTATTAAATGGAAGAATAGCGATACTTCTTCTTTCTACACACGACTTTTGTTATTATTATCAAGAAGATTGATTTATAGCTCCCAGTCACATCTCCAAGTGGCAAAGGGGATGGGTGGTAAGTGCTCAGCGCAGCTGTGTACTTGGTTCGATTTCCCGCAAGGTGGAATTGACCTTGTGGCAAGCGGGAGTTATTGAGCGTTTCTCATGCTTACCATAAACCCTTCCACCCTGGCTCCTTGGAGGCATAACCTGGATTTACCTTCCCGAACCAATGGTCTTGGACGTGGTCGGTTCGGACCCTCAGGGTGTGGGCTACACCTTTTTTTTTTTTTTAAGAAGATTGATTTATATGTTCATTTTCTTGAAAACAATGGACAGCTCATTTTGTAAGATGAACGTTATAATATTGTATTGCTGTCATTATCTCTACTTTCTATTAAATTTATCAAGATTGATTTATACCTTCATTTTCTCGAAAACTGACAGACAACTCGATATGTAAAACAAGTTATATGAAACTATATTATTTCTCATTGATCCGATGATGACAAATTTAGACCTAGTTGTCAGAGGTTGCACAATTTACGAGTAGCGTTACTTGTACCTTCTGCATACATAATAATGTACAGATAAATTATATGAAAAAAGGAAAAAATAAAAAATAAATAAATAGTTTTATATAATCTTTTTCTATCTTCCATATCATCTATCTATACACCACTATGTATACAATGAATTATAAATAGCATTACTCAGTTAAAGATAAGAATAGTAATGACTCTTCCTTCTACCTATTAATTGCAATTAGAATTGCACATATTTCTTGTCATTAACTCCACATAGAATGATTTATATTTTCATTTTCTTGAAATCAATGGGCAACTCGTTTGTAAGATTTGTACAGCACTCTACCTTTTTTAAGGAAAATGGAAGATAGCGTGGTTCTTTTCAATAAAAACTTCCATATCCATAAATTAAAAAAAACAACAAAATTAAGAAGAATAGTAACTAATGCTAATATGGCAAAAGAAAATCAAACAAAAGTTTGGCTCTTTTCACAATCAACGGTACGAAAATTCTATGGAACCAGATACTTGGTTTCATAAGAAACCAAGTGATGAGATAACTTTTTAGCGAGCCCAATTAGAGCTTTTAAAATTAAAATTGGAGCTCACAAATTATGTCTAATTGGTAGCTAGCTGACTAGGAACCATCTCTTCACCGGGTTCCATAAGGAACCAAGTACCTGATTTTACTAACAACGTACTGACATTTAATAAATTGCGAGATAAAGAAGAGAAACTGAGAAAACACGATATTATGGCTATTTCATTATTTCGATGGTAAAACAGAACTGAAAATCAAATAGAATTGAAAATAAAAAATTGGTCCTTGGATTCTCTCCCTTGTTTTTGTCCGTGAACTCCTCCACCAAATTTACGCCGGAATCTAGTAACATCTCTGTCTCCGACCTCATCCTGGCGACACACCGATGAGTAAAACTTCTCATGCTCAATGCGAAGAGGTGTTATAAGTTTTGAAGATTCAAAATCTGCTTTCAATGTCCCCTTTTAGCACCATTTCTGTCGTCTCGTTAAATCTCGTATTTTTGAACGCACTCCAACGAGCCATAGATTGACGGTTGCAACTCTGTTTTTACCAAATTTCAACGACTCGCAATATGCTCTTTCCTCCAAAATATCTGTGCTATGAGGCATTATATGTTTTGTTGATTTGAAATTTGAAATGTTGAGGAAAAGATTTTGATTAGTATTTTTCTGTGTACAACATTTTCCATCAAATTTCCATAGCTTGTCAGTCTTCTTCACTCCGCACATTTAAATTCCCAATGTCTACTACTTACTACTTAGGGTGACAAATGGACCGGACAGTTTGCGAGTTCGACTCTTTAAAAGCTCGACTCAACTCGTGAAAAAGAGATTTTTGCTTGGACCGAACAAAAAATTTGAATGTTGGACAGTTCAGGTTCGGCTCGTGAAGATCGTGGGCTGGCTCGTCAAAGCCCAACAAGCCGGCGAAATGCGTCGACTCACGAGCCGGCCCATTTCAAGCTCATCAAGTTCCTGTACAATTTTAAGTTAATATTTTAAATTATTTTAGTATTAGTAAAAAATTATAATACCAAAAAAAAGAGCCCACGAGCCGGACTTGGGCCGACTCTGTGGCTCGGCTCGTCTCCCACACGAGCCGTGGCAGGTCCGGTTCGTGGATCGGACCAAACACGACCTTCATGGGCTGAGCGGCTGAGCCGGCCCGACTCGTTTGTTTTAAACCCCTACTACTACTCTTTCGGTTGGATCCTATATGTGAAAATCAAAAAATGACATCATAAGAATGTCATATTGAAATTCAATTACAATTGTTAAAATTTAGGTGGTGTTCTGTTTGTATTTTATTTTGTATTTTCATTTTTGAAAATGTTTTATATTTCCTATTTTTATTTTTGTTTTCAAATTTGCTGAAAACACGTTTGATTTGTCCTTTCTGAAAACTATTTTTGAAAATAAAAAAGCTGGAAAAACACATTCTGTTTGAAATTTTGCAGAATACTAATTAAATTATTTTTAATTAATTTACTTACAAAATACTACTGACTCAAACTCATTTTTTTTTTCACAATACAATGGAAACATGGTTACCTACAATACACTAATGTAATCACTAAGAGTCTATATTAACACAGTTTGGTTAGGTTCGGAATTTGAGAAAGCTCGGTTCTATTAAATTTCAGATAATGCAAGTTCTTTCAAAACCACCAAAGTCCAATTATCAAGACATTTTTTGAAATATAACAAGAATTCCCACTTAATTTTTTTTTTTAATGTTGATATTGAATTCAATAAAACTTTATTTTAGAACTAGCTCCAAGTTAGGAAGAAAAAAAATTCTTTATTTAGGCTTAATTCCAAGTTAGGATAATTCTTAAAAAATATATATATTTATTTTAAGCTTAGTTCCAAGTTACAATAATTCTTTAAAAAAAAAATAAATTCCAAAACACGATTCCGACGTTTTGAACATTTTTTGTTGAAATACACTTAAAACGCCCAAAATGAGGTTTTTGACGTTTTACTTTTTGTATACAATTTTTTTTCTGTTTTTCAAAATGCATTTTCTAAAATGGTAAAGAGAACGCGTTTTTAGTGTTTTTGAAAATAAAAATAAAAAACGACCTCAAAGCAGCAAAGAAAACAGGACCTTAAATTTTAATAGTATGAAGTAGAAGTATGAGTAGAATTAAAATGATGAGGTTATGAACTAGCACATCTAATATAAATAAAATTATTTGTTGTAGTTTCAAGAATGTGTTCCAAATATGAGGAATTAAATGTTAATACCACACAAGCGGTGCTTGACACATTGGAGAGCATTGATGTAATAAGAGGAAGGTTTGTTGGGGTTGACGAAGAGTTGCCAAAAGTAGAATGCAATGGGATTATGTCAACCGTTGGGATGAAGTTTAGGGACAACAACGAACCGCTTGAATTTTATAAATGTTATGCTTTTCGTATGGAATTTCCCGTGAGAAAAAGAAGTTCAAGGAAGGGCATAAATGGATTGACCAGGTATACCACATATACCACATATACATGTGCTCGAGAAGGTCGACAGATAGCTCGCCAAGCAGTTCTTTGAAACCGCAATCATTAATGTAAACTAGTTGTCAAGTTAGGGTACGATGGCTTGTTGTCACAACAAGGTTTCACTAGGTGGGGGCAGTATGACTGTAATTCCTCAAGCTTACGGAATAAATCCCCTTGTTTTGAGGGTCAACAACCAACTTGTTTCATCTTGATCGGACTCATCCGTCTTGCATCCATCATTCCATTGGAAAAATCACATCCCACAGAACAGTTGTAGAACTTACCAACATTCTTCGTCCTAAAGACCTCCAACTATTTAATAAATCCCCTCCTGCAACTTGGGCATCATTGCTTTGCCGAACAATCAGCCAACCAGTGCCCTAGCTTTCTAGGGCTGTGGCATACTTTGCAGTTCTTCTCCATAGATTAAAAACCTGTTAGCCAAGACATTATTCAATTTAAATATCAAGTTAAAGCACCTAAAGCATGAAGAATAATCAGAACTAAGATTAATATAAAACTTGGTATTTTAAATTCAGACAATCAGAACTATGTGTAATATAAATCACAAAAACGTGTGAAAATGAACAATACATTCCCTTCTTATTAGTTGCAACATTTTCATTCATCCATAGTCTGGATTAAAATCAATGCGTGCAATTACATCTCTAATCATTTGAATTCCTAGTATGAATGCACCGCAAATGACATAGATTACCTTTTTACAAGAAACATTTTAGTAAAATACCAAGATTAGTATTCAGCATGCCCATGTTAAAGGTTAAAAATCTCACAATATCATTATATTTAGACTAAGGATTAGCAACAAAAAGGGGATAATCAAATAAGTGTGTGTTCGACAACTATTATAACACCTCATGATTGATGTTATTTGTGTTTTCTAGATAAGATGTGTGGTTAAAAATTGAAGAGAGAACAAATGTATGATTAAAAAGTGATGTTGAAAATTGTGTTGATCATAATCCATGGTTGCCGAACACTAGCTAAATCATTGGCAAGAAAATAAATAATGCCCATTTACATGCAAAGAAATTAACATTGAATGGGCGAAAGAAAATAATAAAAACCGAACAAGTCCATCATTTGTTCAAATAGAAGAACAGCCCGTCGTCCGTTCAACAAAAAATAAATAGAATGCCCATTTACGTGCCAAAAAGTTAAAGATGAAGAATTCCCCAGAAGAGGGTTGCTATTTTCATGGGTAAAAAATTATCTGAACGCAATGAGATGAGGAAAACTAAAGAACTGAACGAAATAGCCCATCACTGATTCAGCCACACAAGGGAAACGACCTTTAAAAATCTCTATTCCCTCCTTATGAATCGCGGAAAGAACTAAAGAAATGGGTTCAGAATTGCCAAGAGAACTGAAGAACTTAAGGGTATTTTCGGTATTTTGGTTAGCGTTAATAGGTTGTTAGTAAGGTTTTTTAGTACATGTAGCATTAATATTATTCTGATTATTATTATACGAGGGAGAGAGGCACAATGGGGCACACAGTCCACATCATAAAATTGAATAGCTCCCATAAAGAGCAAATCATCAACTCCGTTTACAAGTACTTTGAGAATATTAATAGAATTTCAGAAACAATTCAAAAACAATTCATATGATCCTTCAATAATTTTGCTCCCTTCCCTACTGACAGACACAACACGTACATGATGGTACAAAATTCCTGTCAAAATCATCATTTAGAATTTTTTTTTTTATCAAAATTAAAAGCTTCATATGGCCTCTTCCCGCTTACTACAGAGTCAAAACACATGAGAATATTGGCCATAGATGATAGATCTCGAAGCTGGCAATCTTATACAAGTCAAGACAATCATTAGATGAACAAAAAATATTAAGGGAAAGGAAGCATGTGATGTCAATTCTTCCTCATGCCATATAACAAAACTGTTCTACAGTGCTACCCAGATATATCCAATCTTTTTTCACCAGTCCATTTTGAAACGTTAAGGAAACATATAAATAAATATTTACAAGTTTATAAATGTTACTACAGTTAAAAGGAAAATATCGCATATGGAACAATAGTCACCACCATATTTGTCAGACCATATACCTTTTCCATACCATTGCACAACATTGAACAAGCAGCAATTTTTCTACTCGACCACTAGGTAAAATCTTATATGACTTTTTCCTCTTGCATCCCTTAATCTGAATCTGAATTGAGCTCAAGTGACAATAACTGCCTAACGCTTTGCATCCAACAAGTATACACCCCATATTAAAGAATGAAAGAATAGCAATCAGTTACAGCGAGCAAGAAAGAACAAATTGAAATCACTTTCTGTGTGTGTTGAGAAGGACCAAAAGTTATAGTTTCAAAAAGTTATGAACAAAAAGTGTAAATACATAAGTTGCTAGTTATGTTGCTAAACACGTTTTTACATTTTGTATATATACAACTTCTATACTGAATATTAATTATTATTGAATACAGATTTCCTGCAAGTATTTGTTAAAGTAATTCTTGTGAGATATTTTTAAGTGACATTGTGACGTGACGCACATACATTGAGTGGTGAAAAAGTAAATTGTGGGTTACTTATTTACACCATCCAGTGTATGTTCGACATGTCACAAAGTCATTTAAAAATGTCGTTTAAAAATGTCTCTTTAGAATTATTCTATTTGTTATCCTTTCTCTAGATCCTTTTGTTCATCTTCCATTCATCACAAATCCTAACACACTTTGTGTAATCTTCATACGTGATTTTAACTTGGTATCTGAGCTTGCAAGGCTGTCAACTAAGAATCATGGTAACTTCTGTTGAAAAATGGGGCTAAAATGTGGCCTAATTTTGTTGAAATTGGCAAGCCACCATTAATAGTCCATGTTCACACCTATTTGGTAAGACACCATTAGCCTACAATCCTCATATGTTCACACCTATTTTATTCCTTCCATTGTTGATTCTTTATCCAAACTTTCCCTATAAATAGAGGGCAAAACCTCAATGAAAAATACACCACCACAACAAAGAGTGTTTGTAGAGAGCAACACAAGAGAGGCATTTCACAAAATAGAGAGAAAAGTGAGTTGGAGAGAATAGCCTTTGCATAGGCAGATAAAAATACAGTGTAGTATTTTTGTACTCCTCATTTTTGAGTTAGTGAAATATATTGGTGTGGGTCCGTGGACGTAGGCAAATTGTTGAACCACGTAAATCTTTGTGTTTCGTATTTGCATTTTATTTTTGCGTATTTATATTTTCTCAGTCCAATTTATTTGTGTCACATCGATCCTGGGCGGGATTAGTTGCGTCCTAATTCCCAACAATTGGTATCAGAGCTCTGGCTCATTGAAATCTTTTGAAATTCTTAGTATGCTCTGTGGTTGCAGCCTTGACTGATCTTCCACATCAGAAAAGATTTCTTTAGACTGTTTTGTGATCGAGTGGGAGCAATGTCGACAGATGAGAAAATATCCAAAATTGACAAATTTGATGGTTCAAATTTTGGATTTTGGAAAATGCAAATGGAGGACTATCTGTACCAGAAGGATCTATACAAGCCACTAAAAGAAAAGCCAGAAGATATAAGCCAGGGGGATTGGGAGTTGCTTGATCGAAAAGCACTCGGCACAATCAGGCTGACGTTGTCAAAGTCAGTGGCCTTCAACATAAAAAATGAGATCAGACGACAATCAGAAGGTGCCTCAACTTCAGGATCGGCGTTGAACGTGGAAAGCAGAGGCAGAAATTCTAACAGAGGAAATGGGCGGGGCAACGGCAAATTCAGAAGTGGCAGATCGAGGTCCAGAAATCCAAACAATTCCAACAAGACAAAGGTTGTGGAATGTTGGAAGTGTGGCAAGACCGGTCATTACAAAAACCAGTGTCCAACACCTCCAAAAGAAAAGGAGGACAGGACAGAAGTCAATGTTGTGGAAGAGGAAGCGGACGATGCTTTGATATGCTCTTTGGAGAGAAAAACGGAATACTGGGTGATTGATTCCGGAGCATCTTTTCATGCTACCTCAAACAAGGAGTTTTTTGTAAACTATACGCGGGGTGATTTTGGCAGAGTATATCTCGGTAATGATCAACCGTGTGGCGTGGTCGGAAAAGGTGATGTACAGATCAAGATCAATGGATCTGTGTGGAAGCTGAAGGACGTGAGACATATTCCATAATTGAGGAAGAACTTGATCTCCGTCAAGCAATTGTCGGGAGAAGGACATGTCACCACCTTCTCTGGTGATAACTGGAAGATCACCAAGGGCGCCATGATTATCGCTCGAGGCAAGGATACTGGCACCCTCTACACAACGGCGGATGCTTGTGTGACAATTGCAGTTGCTGAAAGCAAGGAGGGCCCAAACTTGTGGCACCAGAGACTTGGGCATATGAGTCAGAAGGGACTCAAGTATATGCATGCAAAGGGGAAACTACCAGAGCTTCAGTCTACTGATATAGACTTATGCGAAAGTTGCATCTTTGGGAAGCAAACCAGGGTGAGTTTCAACACTAGTGGTAGAACTCGGAAGCGAGAGAAGCTTGAGTTAGTCCACACAGACGTTTGGGGACCAACCGCAGTTTCATCTATTGGCGGAAAGTCATACTTTGTGACTTTCATTGATGACCACTCGAGAAAAGTGTGGGTTTATTTCTTGAGACACAAGTCCGAAGTATTCGATGTGTTCAAGAAATGGAAAGCCATGGTGGAAAATGAAACAGGATTGCGAGTAAAGAAGCTGAGGTCCGACAACGGAGGAGAATATACAGATATGTCGTTCAAGAAGTTCTGTTACCAGAATGGCATCAAAATGGAGAGGACGTTGCCAGGGACTCCACAGCAAAATGGAGTTGCAGAACGTATGAACCGGACACTAACGGAGAGAGCCAGAAGCATGAGGTTACATGCAGGCTTGCCCAAACAGTTTTGGGCAGAAGCAGTCAACACAGCGGTGTACTTGATCAATCGAGGACCCTCGGTACCGTTGGAGTACAGGATACCGGAGGAAGTATGGAGCGGAAAAGAAATAAAACTTTCCCACTTGAAAGTTTTTGGATGTGTCGCATATGCACATATTAGTGATCAGGCAAGGGGCAAGTTAGACCCCAAATCACTAAAGTGCACATTCATTGGATATGGCGGAGATGAGTTCGGCTACCGCTTATGGAATGACCAGAACAGAAAGGTCATTAGAAGCAGGGATGTCATATTCAACGAGAAGGTTATGTACAAGGACAGAAATGCAGTGCAGTCCGATGACACAGTACATGATGATCCAACATATGTTGAGTTGGATGCTCCAGAAAGTAGTACGTCGCAGCAGACAGAGGAGGATCTGCAGTTACAGGAGCCTGTTCTAGAGACTGATGCATCACAGTCTCCAGTTCCTGTTCTTAGAAGGTCAACCAGACCTCATGTTCCAAATAGAAAGTACATGAGCTACATGTTACTTACTGATGCAGGTGAACCTGAATGCTATCATGAGGCATGTCAGGTCGGTGATTCTGGCAAGTGGGAGCTTGCAATGAAAGATGAGATAAAGTCTCTCATCTCTAACCAGACGTGGGAACTAGCCGAGTTACCTCCAGGAAAGAGAGCTCTACAAAATAAGTGGGTGTACAGAATCAAGGAGGAACATGATGGATCAAAGAGATACAAGGCGAGGTTGGTGGTCAAAGGTTTCCAGCAGAAAGAAGGAATTGACTACACGGAAATATTTTCGCCAGTTGTGAAGCTGACAACAATCAGATCAGTCTTGAGTATTGTTGCAGCAGAGGGTTTGCACTTGGAGCAGTTAGATGTAAAAACTGCTTTCCTCCATGGTGACCTTGAGGAGGAAATATATATGCAGCAGCCAGAAGGCTTCTCAGTCAAAGGAAAGGAGAAGCTCGTTTGCAAATTGAAGAAGAGCCTGTATGGCTTAAAGCAAGCCCCGAGACAGTGGTACAAGAAGTTCGACGGATTTATGCAGAAAAATGGCTACTTCAAATGTAATGCTGACCATTGTTGCTACTTCAGGAGATTCGAGTCCAGTTATATAATTTTGCTACTTTATGTCGATGATATGTTAGTAGCAGGCTCAGATATGGACGAAATCAAGAAGTTAAAGATGCAGCTGTCAGCAGAATTCGAAATGAAGGACTTGGGTGCAGCGAAGCAGATTCTCGGAATGAGGATTTTCAGAGATAAGCAGAAGGGTATCTTGCAGTTATCTCAGGCCAAGTACATTAGTCAAGTCCTGCAGAGATTTAACATGTGCAGTGCGAAGGCTGTCAGCACGCCACTAGCTAATCACTTCCGTCTATCTAGTGATCAGAGTCCTAAGACAGAGGACGAGATAAACTTCATGGCTAAAATACCATATGCCTCAGCCATTGGAAGTTTGATGTATGCCATGGTTTGTACCAGACCAGATATTGCTCATGCAGTGGGAGTTGTGAGCAGATTTATGGCAAATCCAGGAAAGCAGCATTGGGAAGCAGTAAAGTGGATATTAAGATTTCTACGGGGAACTACTGATAGATGCTTATGCTTTGGACGAGGCGAGGTGGCTCTACAAGGTTTTGTAGATGCAGATTTTGCTGGCGAGGTAGATCGCAGGAGAAGTACTACTGGTTATGTTTTCACAGTAGGTACTACTGCAGTTAGCTGGATTTCGCAGATACAGAAGATTGTTGCTCTATCCACTACAGAAGCAGAGTACGTGGCAGTAACCGAGGCTAGCAAAGAAATGATCTGGTTACAGGGTTTGTTGGCAGAATTGGGATTCAGTCAGGAGAAGAATGTTTTGCACAGTGATAGTCAGAGTGCGATACATCTGGCAAAGAATTCAGCATTTCATTCTAGAACCAAGCACATTGGACTCCGTTATCACTTCATCAGGTCTCTTCTAGAGGATGAAGTATTAACACTAGAGAAGATCCAGGGTAGCAAGAACCCAGCCGACATGATGACCAAGACAGTAACAAAGGAAAAATTGGAGCTGTGCTCAGCTTCAATTGGTCTTCTGAAGTGAAGACAAAGGAAATGACTCACACCATATTTCACAAGGAGTTGCAAGAAGGAGATATCTCAGGGGAAGCCACATTTGTCCCCAAGTGGGAGATTGTTGAAAAATGGGGCTAAAATGTGGCCTAATTTTGTTGAAATTGGCAAGCCACCATTAATAGTCCATGTTCACACCTATTTGGTAAGACACCATTAGCCTACAATCCTCATATGTTCACACCTATTTTATTCCTTCCATTGTTGATTCTTTATCCAAACTTTCCCTATAAATAGAGGGCAAAACCTCAATGAAAAATACACCACCACAACAAAGAGTGTTTGTAGAGAGCAACACAAGAGAGGCATTTCACAAAATAGAGAGAAAAATGAGTTGGAGAGAATAGCCTTTGCATAGGCAGATAAAAATACAGTGTAGTATTTTTGTACTCCTCATTTTTGAGTTAGTGAAATATATTGGTGTGGGTCCGTGGACGTAGGCAAATTGCTGAACCACGTAAATCTTTGTGTTTCGTATTTGCATTTTATTTTTGCGTATTTATATTTTCTCAGTCCAATTTATTTGTGTCACATCGATCCTGGACGGGATTAGTTGCGTCCTAATTCCCAACAACTTCAGCAACTCTCTCTCTTATGTAAAACTCTTGCTGGTAGCCTTCCAGTCATCATAAGCATAGACGGAGCTACCCCCAGCCCCCCCCCCCCCCCCCAAAAAAAAAAACATTTTCCACTGATCCATTACTCCTAGTTAATTTGTAGTGTAAGTTTAGGTTTCTTCCTCGCAACATTTTTCTTTTGCTCCCGCAAAATTTTTAATTTTTTTTAATTATTTTCAATTAAAAAATGTTGGCTCAAAAACTTAAAGCCTAAAGCCCAATACTACAAAGTCATAGACTAATTAGAAACTAGACTACTTATTATTCAATTTTCAATTTATTCCAATGAATTCATTCAACGTAACTCGCAATTTAAAAACATGACAACACTTCCCGAGGTTTGCCAACTATTGACATTGACAAGAAAATGAGTGAGTTATAATCTTGTTGATAGATTGATTCGCCTTGTCTTAACTCTTCCAATTTCAACAGTAATTACAGAATGTGGGTTTTCTGCTATGTTGAGAAGAAGATTATTTGGGCTTTTTTAGTAGATTCTCTTATTGACGAGTTTGAAAAGATGAGGGCAATGAGTGATCAATATAAGATGCACTAGCCATCTCTGCTATTTGTCTAATAAATAGGTAATTTATTTTTGTATTTTTTATGCCCATCTAATGTTCGTATTTATTTTCAAATTGTATAGCGTTAAACACATAGATAGCATATTGTTTTTGTATGAACAAACTGATTTTGATCTATCAATCTAACTTGCCTATTTTGGAACTTAAAATCCTCGATTTCATACCTTTTGATTCAGAAAAATTTCGAGGCGCCGGGGGGCCCCTCCACCCCATACTTTTTGCCCTCGCAACATATAAATCATATCTCCGTCCCTGGTGGCAAGTGTTGCTAGAATGGGATCTTCTAGGTTCTTTTCTAATCTGCTTTACTTTTCGCCCCCGCAACATATAAATCCTATCTCCGTCCCTGATCGCAAGTGTTGCTGGAATGGGATCTCCTGGGTTCTTTTCTAATCTGCTTTTGGTATTGAACAAGAAGAACAAATTACAATTTCTCGAAATCACGGATTCTACCCACTCTCATGCACATGAAAGATTTGTAACCGGAACAAAGATATGTCCTCATGAGTTTATTGAGGCCAGATCTGAGACAAGTGAGATCAATAGGCAAACTAATTGCGTACAATTTATGGATAAAAATGGACCAGCTAGTCATGAGCTTGCTTCTTGGCTCCATATCTGAGAATATGTTAGGTCACGTGGTTGGTTGCACCACTACGAGGCAAGTTTGGAATATTTTTGAAAGATTGTTCGTCTCACGGAGAAAATCTCAAGTACTACATCTCAGATCCACAGTTCGATACAATAACGATATCTATCATCCCATCAGTGATGAAGATCTACTATTTTATATTCTAGGCGGTCTTGTCCCCGTACACATCAGCACAACGATAGGTCTGAAAGGAACATAGACACATAGTTGAAGTTGGTCTAACTCTTTTAGCTTAGGGTAGTATGCCCTTTGAAATTTTGGTGGGATGCCCTTATTACTGGGACTTTATAGACTACCTACTGCCACTATTTCCAACAAAACTCCCTTGAAGCTATTTTCAAGAGCAAACCTTCTTATAAACACCTAAATATTTTTAGTTGTGCTTACTATCCCTTCCTTGTACCATACCACAAACGCAAAGTCAATTTTCACACTTCACAGTGTCATTCTTGGGTACAACAACAAATATAAGGGCTATAAATGCTTACATTCCAGTGGAAAGATTTATATAGCTCAAAGTGTGACATTCAATGAACAGCGTTTTCCTTTTTTCTTCTGATTTCTCAACCCTACCTAAAAATGGTCAGTCTAATCACATTCAAAACCAATTACTGATTCCAAACTGGTTCCCAACAAACAAGGACATATCTACTGGTGAAAATCATCTCTCTAACAGCTCCGCTAATTTTAGAGAATCTTCCCCTCATACATCTCCTGGTGATGCACAATCCAGCCCTCACAAGTGTAGCCTAAGAACAATCCTCAAGCTTCTCGACAAAATTCATTATCTTCTAATCCATTACCCAATGAGCCTAGAAACTCTTCTCCAAGATCCCTGCATCCCATGCAAACCAGAACAAAATTTGGAATATTCAAACTCAAGCAGTTTTCATTTACCACCATCTTAAGTCATCCAGTTCAACCAACATCGGTTAGGAAAGCCCTATCTGATCCTAAGTGGTTGATGCCATGAAAACTGAGCTTTCAGCCTTACAAAACATTAACACCTGGAATGTGGTTCTTAAGATTGATTCCATGCATGTTGTGGGAAATAAAAGGGTGTTCAAAGTGAAGTATAAATCTGATGGGTCAGTTGAAAGGTATAAGGCACGTCTATTGCTAAGGGTTTCAAAAAGACCACCTGGGATTGATTATTTTGAAACCTTTAGTCCAATCATAAAACCCTCAACCACCGGAATTATTATAACTACAGTTGTGTCTTATAGCTAGGATATTCAGCAAGTTGATGTTAACAGTGCATTCTTGAGTGGTGACCTGTTGAAACAGTGTATAAGGATCAACCTAATGACTGAGTTGGCAAAAAAATGCCCTAACCATGTCTACAAACTCCACAAAGCTCTGTATGGGCTGAAACAGACCCTAGAGCCTGGTTCAAAAAGTTGAAACATGCTTCACTTGACTGGTTTTTGCTGGTTCTTTTTTGACACAAGCTTGTTCATCTACTTCCATATGGAGTTCACATATTTGTTCGGGTTTGTGGATGATATTTTATCAATTATCACTGGTTCTAATCAGAAACTTGAGCTGAAAGTCGTGAATTATCCTAATCGGCAGTTTGCTTTGAAAATACTTGGGTCATTGAAATATTTTTCTGGGGTTGGAAGCTAGTAGAGACAACTAAAGGATGTAATTGACTCAAACCAAATACATTCATGATCTTCTGGAAAAAGATAAAATGTTGGGTGCAAAATAGTAAAAGGATGTGACAATTGACGCATCTATGTGCACCAGCCAAAAACTTTATCCGGAAGACAGTGCTACTTTTGAATCACCAACAATCTATAGATCTATTGTGGGTGCCTTGCAATACTTGATTGTGAACTAGAAACTAAATCAGCTTTTGCATGATCCAGTGTAATGCATTGGCGAGCCAGTAAGAGAATATTGAGATACCTTAAGAACACTACTACATTGGGTCTTTAATTAAGGTCTATGCCTAGGTTATAATTGGAAGCATTCTATGATGAAGACTGGGCGAGCAAATGGTAGAAGATCTACATGTGCAGTGACGGAGCTAGAATTTATATATTGCGAGGGCGCCCCCGAAATTTTTTGGAACCAAAATGATTGAAATCGAGGATTTTGAGTACATAGACAAGTTAGACTGATAGACCAAAATAACAAAATCAGTTTGTCCATACAAAAATAATGTGTCCATCTGTGTCTAACGCTATACAATTTGAAAATATTACAAACATTAGATGGGCATCAAAAACACAAAAGCAAACTGCCTATCTATATGAGAAATGGTAGAGCTAGCTTGAAAATCTTAAATTAGACTCTCCTTGTCATTATTTCTTCAAACTCATCAATAAGAGAATCTACTGAAAAAGACTGAGCAATCTCCTTCTCTATAGAGCTGAAAAACAAACGTTTCTATAATTACTCTTGAAACTAGAAGAGTTAAAACAAGACAAATAAATCTATCAACAAGATTGTAACTCGTTAATTTTTTTGTCAATAGTTAGCACACCTAGGGAAGTTTTGTCAAATTTTTAAATTGAGAGTTACACTGAATGAATACATTTGAATGAATTGAAAATTAAATAATAGCTCGTCTAGTGTTTCTAGTTAAGTCTAAGACGTTTTTTATCATTGAGTTTTATACTTTAAGTTATTAAGCCAATATTTGTCAATTGAAAAGAATTAAAAATTTTTAAAATTTTGCGGGGGCAAAACCTAAAAATACACTACAAATTGACTATGAGTAATGGACCGGTGAAAAAAGTTGGGGCACGGTCGCCACCCACCGACCCCCTCTAGCCCCGTCTCTATACTTGTGGGTATTGTGTATTTGTTAGTGGAAATTTGGTGTAGTGGTCTTTCAAAAAGCAAAAGGTAGTTGTCATGTCTAGTATTAAATTAGAATATCGGTCACTAACACAAGCAACTACTGACACTATGTAGGTTCAGAATTTATTCAAATAGTTACAGTTTCCTCTAACCAACTATCTTATCATTTGGTGCGATAACATAGTGCAATTCCCTGGCTGCAAATCATGTTTTTCATCAAAGGACCAAACATATAGAAATTGACATTCAGTCATTCACCATGTCTTGAGAGAAAGTTATGGCAAAAGAGCTTGACATCATATATATTCCAACAGAAGATGGTGGATATCTTAACAAAGCCAGTTTCCAGCTCAAAGTTTGATCTCTCCAAAGGCATGCTCACTGGATCTCCCCTAGTCACGCTTGAGGGAGGATGTTGAGAAGGACCAAGTTATAGTTTCTTAAAGTTGTGAACTAAAAGTGTAAATGCAAGTGACTAGTTATGTTGCTAAACACTTTTTATATTTTGTATATATACAACTTCTGTACATATATTAATTATTATTGAATACAAATATACAGCAGATATTTTTATCCTCTCTCTAGATCCTTCTGGTTCTGTTCGTTTTCCAGTTCCCACAAACTCTAACACACACTTACTATGTAATCTTCTTCCGTGATTTTAACTGTGAGCAACATCAACTCCATTCAAGATATTAGGCGTTTAAGAAAGAATAGAATTTGTATAGAAACACACAAGAGAACAATGTATATTTCATCATTTTACTACAAGAAAGAACACCACATTTCTAACTCTCCATACCTTTACAGTTTCCACTGAATAGTTAATGAAACACATTACAATTCAAAATTACTTATTGCCACCAACCATGGTAAGGTTTAGAATACACTGCAAAACATTGAAGAAAAATATTACAAGATTTACTAAGTCCTTGTTTGATACCCATTTTTCTCAACTCATTTTTTCAAAAACTCAATTTCAACCATGCATTTCCCCAATAAAATAATCTTACACAAATCAAAAAAAAAAAAAAAAAATTCCCTATTTTTATCCACGTTCTCCCAAAAAATCATTATTCTAAAATCTATCCCAAAAAATTGGGGCTCAAACAAGGGCTAAGAAAATTGTGAGCATAGAAATTAATAACTCGTAGTAATCCACTAACAAGCCCAGAGATGACATGCACAGAAATAACAGTACACAAGAACATCGAGTTAGGCATGGGCATCAATGGAGGGCAAAATATATGCATCAATGTACAATTAATTTGCTAAGTTTCATGTTTAAATAAGAGTGCATATACTTCGATTCTTAACAACAAAATTAAGACCTCTGCGACTATTTAAGAGAATTGCAGCTTTAGTTAATAAGGACTAGCTTTGAACAGGAATCAGCAAATGCTCTAATATCAATTTGTCATATTTAGCATTCTACAAGCCGTGGTAATTAAATGAAATAGTTGATCTTATGACCAATGGAAGACACTCTTCAAATGACAAGACAAACAACCAATTACATTCCTATTTTACGTGAAGAAAGAAGTAATTTTCAACAGACCATCAGAAGACATGCCAATGAATTAAATCATAACGAAGATAAGTAAAAATCATTGCATTAGAAAATCTTAAGAGGAAATGCAGTCCATGCAAGCAGTGTTGCAAAAATGTGTCCATGGAACACATCTTGAGGTCTGCTTCTATGCGCTGCACATATTGGGGGACCTCGAATCATATACTTTGCGTGCCACCAGTCAACGCTCAAGCCTTGACGAATTGAGGCACATGCCTCAGGGTGGCTTTGGCATGCAGCTTGTCATGCTTGCTCTATTAGGCTATGTTTGATTCAACATGGAAAAGGTAAATGAAACTATTTGCCTTTTCCGTGCAAGTTTTCTCACCAAAATGGGGAGAAAATATTTTCCAAGAAAATGGATTTAAGTTGTGCAGAACATGATTGTACCAAGAAAAAGTTTCCCAAGCAAATTTTCCAATCAAACACCAAAATGGTGAAAAACTTTTCTTTGATGTGACATTTTCCTAGCAAATATATGTAATCAAACACACCCTTAGAGCATTTTTAACGGATCTCAAAGTTTTGCTTTAGTCATTTGGCCAAAACACTTTGGGTTTTTGGGTTGTTTTGAACACATAGGTTAGCAACCCTCAAAACTAGGGGGAAAAAATGGAATCGGAGGTCAGGGAAGAGTAAGCGGAAAGGACATTGTGCCTACATCTGCAACTTAATGTGATTTCCGTCCATCAGTAACGATGCAGCTTTTCAATAGCAGAAGATTGTTAGCAGGCCACCAATGATACCAGACCGATGACATGTTATCTCACTCTTCTTCTCTTTCTTTCATATCCTTCGCTACTGTCTGTAGTTTTGTTATCATTTCCTCTAGGTTTTTCTTCTTTTGAAGTCAAAGGAAACAAAAATACTTCTACATCCAAAACTAATACTATGCCAGCTTTGGGATACCACGTCATTACTAGTTTTTGTTTTGTCGTGTTTTGTTAGTTGTTCCCTACACTTTTACTTTCTGGCAACTTGGTTAATTACCATTTACCTTAAATTAATATGTTTCAATTATACTGGGTACTAATAATAATTAGTTAAATGTCTTAATATTCGCAAAATTGGTTAAGTTTTCTTATTGTGGTATATTTTTGCACTTCGGGTTATTCTTATAGTATTTTGTACTTTTAAGTCTATTTATGTTGGGACTGACACCTCAAAGGACCTCAAGCCGTGTGTCTATCTTTCGCTTGATATCCTATTTAGCCTTTTTACGCATTGGTTGAAAGAATTCTTGTTTCAAGGAGGAGGATGACACGTGCAAAAACATTCCAACACAGCAGATATTTGGGACATGTATAAACATTGAATTTCACGAGTAAAAGAAAAATTTAGGAATCACAAACAACTTTTCTACCTGTTTTATCTAAGGCTTTTCTTCAGATGGAACACTTGCAGAAGTATACGCTTCCAAATTAACTGGACAGAAAAAAAAAAATGTAACATCAGACAGCATCCTAGATTTTGAAGAACAATTCATAGTCAATCCAGGAGCCGAGGTCTGATTTTCTTTCTGCAGATCACCAAAATGCAGGTTGATTTCACAATTTGAGCCATATTTCGGACCTGTCACCCTCAGCCATACTTATAAAAATTGGGATCGGGCTCTTTGTATAAACTTTCATCTGACAAAATCAGTTTTTCATCACACTTTCCAAGCAAACTAGTCTTTCTATTAACCAAAGAAGCAACTGAGGCCTGATTTTCATTCTGAGAGGCATCAGAATGCAGCTCGGTTTCACAAATTGAGATTGATTTCGCGCCTGTTCGCCTTGAACCATACTTGAAAAAATAGCGCTCAGGCTCTGCTTTGCAACTTCCATCTGGCAAAGTTATCTCAGCATCACATTTTACTGCATAACTATCACTACTGTCTCCCAAAGGCAACTCATGCTTCAAATCATCTTGCTGAAGATACTTAAGTTCCAAGGCCACTCCGTTGTAAAAACCAGAACTGCATTCCCCAAACAAAAGTTCCTTGCCATTTTCTTGGCATGCCTTCGACTTGAACCTAGTCCGCTTGTAAATTATGGGCTCTTTCCTAAATCTTTCTATTGTATCACTGGGGTTCAAAGGACACTCTAAATCTTGCTGATTAAACTTAGATTTAGAAACCATGACACTGTTATCATCTACTTGCCATAACTTTCTATTTTTATCCCTCCTGTAAATATCGCCTTTACTTTTAGACAGACACCCAGACTTAGCACCATTTGAAGGTAAAGTGTACTTTAAATCATCTTGCTGGTTAAATATAGATTCAGAGACCATGGCATTGTCATAATCTACATGCAATAACTTCCTCCTTTTGTCTCGCTTGTAGATAACACCACTGAATCTCAACTGACACCCAGACTTAGACCCATTTAAATGTAGCTCGTCCTTTGAATCAACTTGCTGACAACACTTGGATTTAGAGACCACATCATCGTCATCTTCTACTTGCCATAACTTCCTCGTCCTGTGCCGCTTGTAAGTTAATAGTCCCTGTTTCAATTTATCCGCATGAAGGCAAGAATCATCCTTGCTATTCCCGATAAGTATGCCATTCTCCATGACATTAATACACGTGTCCGGATTCTTACCTTCACCGTTGTTCGTTCCTAAACCCGACTTTCTAGATGACAAACTATCGGAATTTCTACTCTTTGAAATCTCGAAACAACTCGATTGCGTAACACATTTATTCCTCAAATTCCTTGGTGAACTATTCATTACCCGATGCAATTGAATTGCAAATTCCACATCATCCACAACCTCAATTGCATCGCTACTAATATCATCACCTTTCTTCCCATTCTTATCTGACAAATCTAACGCAGTTTCTGCCAACTCCAAATCATTCTTCGCCGCCACAGACTTCATCAAAGCCTTCTTCTTTCCAACGGTTACCATCTTCACCTTCTTATCCACCTCACATTCCACCTTCTGCCGACAGTTTTTCAAATCCCCGTCAGTTGCACAAGATTTCACCACATCCCTGTTATCACTCCTCCTATGAATCCTGACCGATTTCTTTAGCAAATCCGGAATCCAGCAATCCACACAGACCCTAACTCCTAACCCTAACCCCAAATAACACCAAGGCCTGCAATCTCCATAATTCTTAACACAATCTTGGTGAATTCGGTTACCACAATCACGACATTCAACAATATTACCTGAATTCACCGTTTCTTTAAAGCAGTAAGAGCATGTTTGGCCTGATTGAACTTTCTTGCTGCATTTTCTACACAAAAGAACAATGCGCCAGACGCTGTCCAATGGTTGCAGCTGATCTTTCGGGTTGCTGTGGTTGATTCGGATCCCGCAGCAATGACAATCGGATAAATTTGGAAGCTCCCGGGTCCTCTTATCGGACGGTATAGTTGTGGTAGATTTCGGCGGCGTGGCGGGTGGGTCAAGTTTGGTTTTGGGCCTGGAATTGTGATCAGCAATAAGAAGCTTTTTGGGTGTCATCGGATTTGCAGAGGATCTCTGATCTGTTGAAGTGGTTTAATTTCTATACGGAAAGTATCTTGTATAGCAATCCTGCAACGATGGTTTTAGAAGATGGAAAAACATTGCGCAATTTCGTGAACAGACGAAAACAAAGCATAGAAAACTTGAAAGGATTACTGTGGGCAAAACGATTTGGGATTAACAATTAACTGAAGACTCGATTATGATATATATATATATATACACATATATATGAAATGATTTTGGGGGAAAACGAGCTTACTGTCACGGCCCCGATTTTTTTCCCATTAATGTGACACGACAAAGATTATACATAGTCGAATTATTCAGAATTTGTACTAACATGACATATTCAATTGTAAGTAATATCAATAAGCCCTTTCACGAACTTCTATTATACATACATCGTAACTTGCTTACTGACTCGTTTGCTTGCGAGTATCTCAGGTGTCGAAAGACAGGTCTGTTTCATTACGCCCATAAGATTTCAATTCAATGTGAAGAAAGACGGCAAGTTTTTTCTTCTGCATAACTCGAGTTTATATTAGTTTGCTCTATTTATTTTTTATTTCTTGGAGTATAAACATCAAAACTTAAATATTCAAACATGAATATTCGATCCGATTTAATTCGAAATCGATGGATACTCTCTTCGACTAGAGAAAAAAATATCGATTTGCAGATACGAATCAGGGCTGACCTACCCCTTTAATAAATGAAAAATGAAAAATTCAATTGAAAATACTTATATCAACATAAAAAATAAAAAAAAATAGTGTTTAAGGGCAGTAGGGATCGGTAGGCTAATTCAATATGCCACGCTAGTAAATTGACGGACTGTGAAGCAAACATGGATCAAATTGAATTCCAGCATGACCGAACAATCACAAATTCTATAAGTCACAAACTGTAATTAATCACGATTTAGTTCTCGGTTACAATTCACAAATTTTAAAAGTCTAACAAGTCACAACTTAATTTAAGGTCGCAAAACAAATGACAAATTTTACAAGTCGCGACTTAATTTAAGATCACAAATATCATGTTTTAAAAGTCACAACTTAATTTAAGGTCACGTATTACCATTTTAATTAGTCACAACCACCCAAATAATTGGTCATGAATAATCTTTAGCCGCCGCCACCACCACCATCACTTCACATCTGCACCACCAACAGCACAAACATCATTAGCAAACACCAAAAAACTGGTCACACTGCACCACCACTCCACACACCTCGTTGCCAGAACCATTAAACAGTCGTTGCGTGCAAACCACGCAGACAATCGTTGTGCTCAGAAGTAGCGGTAGACCCCATTACGCAACACAGTAGAGGTGTCAACTGCTGCATGCAATTGCAATGTCGATCTTTGCACTTAGAAGCAGTAGTCGATACTATTATCGACGTCGTTGTGCACCAGTAACATCAACCATTGTGAGCAGAAGTAATGGTCGACGCCACTGCTATGGTGGTCGCTACGCACCACAGCAGAGGCCTGTGCCATAATAGAAGAGGGGTGAGCTCGTCGCTATTGTGAGAAGTAGTGGCGAGCGTTGCTGCTGTGGACGTAGCCGGCGCTCATCGCCGCTGATGGGTTGTTAAAATAATTTATAGGTTTGGGGCAGGTTGTGTGTGAAATGAGGATAATTTATTTACAGTGTGTTTGGTAACTTATTTATAAACAACAATCTTTTTCAAATTACTTTTTAACAACACACATTTTTTCAAAACCATTTATCAACCACTTACATCGAAAACAATAAATTCTTTATCTGTAATAAAAAAAATGGGTTTAATATATTATTATTATTATTATTATTATTATTATTTAAAAGTGAATAATTACTTGATTTTTATTTAAATACTCCCTCCGTCCCACAAAGATAGTCAACTATTCCTTTTTCGTCCGTTCCAAAAAGATAGTTCACTTTTTTTTTTTTTTTTTTTGAGAGGGAAGTTAATATTTTATGTCTTATTTTGTCTTTATTTAATGTGTTTTTTATTAATCCAAATAAATTTATACTTTTTCAATTTTGTGGGAAACTACAAAATTTATTAGGGGTATATTAGGAAAATGGATTGTAAAACTTATTTTTCCAACAACATTAATTGACATTTCTTAATCTGTGTGAAAATGGATAGGAAACTATCTTTGTGGGGACGAAGGGAGTAACTTGTAACCAATCAACACCTCTAATAGACCTCCACCAACACCAATGAATCCATCCACCACCGCCCCTTCATTATCGTCACCGTCACAGCCACCTCCGTCTCATCGTCACCAATGCTTCCGCAACTGCATTACCTCAAAGGCACAGATCTGGAGATCGATCATCGTCGCTACTTGTCAACACACCACAACACAAACCAAAAATGCCACACCGCACACACACATCAGACGTCGCCAAACCTCACGTTATAAACCAAAACACCACAAAACACGGATTGGAGTGGAGGCGAGCTGCTCAACAAAAATAATATCTGTGAATAGGAAAACTGAAATATGAACTGTGTAGTTGAAAACCTTGTGTGGGGGGCAATTTTCACAATTTTTTGATAAAAAAAGGGCAAAACTTGTTTGGCTAAAAAACTAGTCGAAGTCATGCCAAAAGAAAACGGATGCAATGCAAAGAGGGAATTTTCGTTGTCATTTAGAGAAATTGACATGAAAATGTCGATTAGATAAGAAGTGAAGCCTCTCTTAAATCCTAACTGCTATTACTTACAATAATGTATATCGACGTAACGAATATGAAGGATCGACGATAATAACGAAATAGTTGTGACGATATCGATTGGATAAGAAGTGAAATGTTTGTTGAATCCCAATTGTTATTTCGTGTAACAATTTATATCGATATTATTGATTGAAGGATCCAAGATAATGATTGAATACTTGAATAAACTCTGTTAAATCCTAACTGCTATTACTTACAACAACTTATAATTTATATCGATGTAAAGAATATGAAGGATCGACGATAATGACGAAATAGTTGTGACACATCGATTGGATAAGAAGTGAGGTGTTTGTTGAATACCAATTGCTATTTCATGTAACAATTTATATCGATATTACTGAATGAAGGATCCACGATAATGATTGAATCCTTGAATAATAATTGCATTATAGCATTTTTCAGCACGTCTCATGAAATCTCCCTCTTCAGATTTAATTACATGCGATTATGACTAGTAAACTTTATTACTAACTTTTGTTCAAGCAAGGAAGAAAGGCAAAAAAAGAAAAAAGAATTAAGATGTGTTTGATTGTGATAATGGAATTTGAGTGGAAAGAAAACGAAATTCAGGGAATTGGATTTCATAAAAATGATTTTTGTGAAAAATATAAATTGTATGTATGAATTTATTTTCTAAGTGAAAAATAACGAAATTTCTCAAATTTGTTGTTTGGTTAACATTATTTTCATTTTTTTTTTTTTTTTTTTTTGCAAATTAAGCTATTTTAATCCAAATAAATAAATAAATAAATTATTTTGACGCATTTCTACTTGAAAATATCAATTTTTATTTTCAAAAAAATATATATTCAAATGATTTTCCACCTTTGGTAGAATTTTTTTTTCCACCGAATACCAATTCAATGAAATAAGGAAAAGAGGGTAACGTGTCCCCTAGGTGGACAACTAATTGCCTAAAAAAGTTTGGCAACCAAACAAAACAAAACAATAGGTGTTAAATTTGGCAATTTTTTTTATTTTTCATGAAAAATAAAGTTTATCAAACGGACCCTAAGAACTTGTTTGGTCCCATTAATTTTTCACCTTTTTTCCTGAATTCATTTTCAACCAAATATTTTTATGTACTCGTCACTTTTAAACCATACACTTTCAAAAAATACTCAGGATTACTTCAAATTATTAGGGATGGCAATGAGACGGAGAATCCCCGAATCCGATGGGTACTTGTCTCGAACGGGATGAGGAATCCTCGATGAAGGTGGGGTGGGGATGGAAGGGGATCCCCGAACCGGGGACGGGGCGGGGACGGGGATGACTATCCCCGCCCCGAACCCGTCCTCGATTAACAGGTCTAATTAAAAAAATATAATATGCAGCTTTCTATAATTGGAAACCTTTTCCAGAGACGTTGGAGGACCTTACATCCAAATGATTATATTTTGTCAAATAATACTCCATACTTTTGAGTCCACCAGTGTTATGATGTTATCATAAGCTTATATCCATCTAAGCTTTTCTTGCTACTATCCCAAATCCTTCTTTCCGTTACATGCCATTTTTTACCATGTGGACAAGTATATATATCTCTCAGTATTTTCCAAAGTGTACAGAATGGCTTTTAATTTTGGAAGGCAATATACCAAGCTTTTTTATTGTGAGAGGCAGGGCAGTACATAAAAATGACAGTGTTGATAAATTACAACATTGTGGACGAGTATATAGTTATATATAGCTATAAATTTATCAATTTTTTACAGAGCCTCTCACGTTGATAACTGCTATAAATTTTGGGTTCTTGCTTTTGGTTGTGATATTTCATTTTGTATGTTTTGCACAGTCCAATCTCCAGGACGAGCACATGATGACGTTGCGATTAAGTTTAATTCGATTATGATATTGTCTAAACATAGTATCTAAATAAAAATAATTTAAGAATTAAAAAAATTATAATAACAAATGAGGATGTAAATAGGGTTTTTGAGCGCTCCCGCCCCGACCCCTCCCGACCCCATTTCAACGGGGATGGGGATGGGGATGGTAAATCTCTGGCGGGGTGGAGACAGGGAAAGGCATCCCCGTCCCGAACCCGCACCGTTGTCATTTCTACAAATCATGCTAGACCAAAGGAATTGAACCGAATCAGACCAAATTTCTTCCATAGTCAATATTTTCTATAAGATGTTTTCTCCATTCCAAAGTTCTGAGAATGATACGATACCCACGATGGACGCAACTTATGATATTCACTATCTTACAAATGTTGCTAAGTTTTTTTTATTAGTGAGAGAATATTTAAATGTAGGACATTGAAAGTATTTGAATGGTGGTTAGTATCATGAGTTGTTACCGCTGTAGGCACCATAAATGTTCTGACCAAAGTGCAGGTATATAGTTTTTTTTTTCTGTATACCAGTGATTGATTATGTTCCCTTTATATTCTGCGCTCCGTTTGGTAGGCGTGATTGGGTGAGCTAGATGATGTAATGCAAGAAAGAACAATTGTGGGATTGATGGTGTACTTATGGTGGGGGGGGGGGGGGGGGGGGGGAATCGATCCAATCCGATCCTTCGATCAGAAGATCAGATCTTAAAAAATTTCAATACGTGGATAGACGGATCGAATTTGGATTGGGAGTGATCTGATCCGATCCGCGTTCCGGTTTATTTTTAAAATATTAAAAAACTTATAAAAAATTTAATTATTAAATCTAAAATATATAATCTTTTATAGAAATTGGCACAAAATCTCTAATTCTCTATATATCTATTGTTTTTATTGTATGAATTGGATATTATATTAGTTATTTTATGAATTATGTATTGATTTGTTTTTAGTTAACAAAAATAGATAACAAAAATTTCTTAATGTTTGTTCTGGCCCGACCCGATTCGAACCCAACTCGATCCGAAATTTTTAATGTTCGGTCCGATCTAAAATCCTGCATGGTGAATTTGGATTGGTACCAATCCACTTTGACTTTCGTTGTCATCACTACTCGTAGGCAGGGCCGGACTTACTTAGAGGCCACCGCCTCAGGGCCCACGGGCCTATATTTTTTAGGAGCTTTTTTTTTATAGCCCAAAATGGGCCCAGCCTACTGAAAATTTAAATTGTTCAATAACAGATCGAAGCCTGGGCTGGTTGTTCTCAATCTCATTTTTGGTTTGGTGAAGATTTGAAGTCCTCAAGTTCGACTCCCCCTAGCTCCTACAACTCGCTTCCAGCTTCCTCACCTCCTTGACTCCGTCAACAGTCCACAGTCCATCATCACCTGCTGCCTGGCTTCATTTCACCGGCGCGCGCTGTGGCGTTGGTGAATGGTGACAATATCGTCGATTTTCTCTTGAACTCAAACCGCAAACGGCGAACTTCAGGTAGGTTTTCCTTTTTTTTCTTTTTCGTTCTTCATTTTCTGGGTATTTTTCGGCTCCCTAGTCTTCATATAAATCATGTATGTGTTGAAAATTTAATCTAGGAGTAATCAATTAGATTATGGGATTTTTGGTTTTCAACATAGGGTTCCCTCCTTTTTTCGATTTTCCCTATTTATATGTTGAAATTTGAGGAATTAAGACGGATTGATGGAAATTGGAGCAGTGAAAACTACCTCTTGTTATTGATGTACTCTAAATTGCTATAAATTAGTAAAAATTGTAGTCCTCGGCTGAAGTGTAAGTAGGAGAAAATAAAAAGTTTGGATCGAAGAAATGTTGAGATTCACAAGGGGAAAAAGAAGTTGTAGTTGAGATTTCAGTAAAGGAGATTTATTTTTTAGTTTTAGGATATGAAGTTTCTACTAAATGATTATTTGTTCACTTTGGAATGAAATTGAATTGTGAAATTGGGCATATAAGATTTCTGCGAAGGATTGGACATTTGATAAAAAGGAAGAGATTTTGAGATACTTTTCAGTACACATGTGTTTAAGATTATTTTACATTTGAATATGATATTTTGGCTTAGATTTGGGTTGCCTCCTTTGTTTTATAGATCGTACCTAAAATCATAATTGAAACATAAAATTATCTTCAGCCAAATTCATCCCTTGCATAACTAAAATTAGATGAAGAGTTGTCCAATAAAACTAGCTTTGGCAAAGGATGTCATTTCTTCAGATGAGCTTTTAAACCATACTGAGGGTAGAGGCCTGTACCAACATATATATAGTCAAGGAAATGTAAAAAAATCAAACCAAAGAAGAGTAGTGTTTAAGTAATTGTTTTGACTACACTGATTTGATCAATGTTTTTACTTCTAAAACAGCTAGAGGAGTAGTGTTTAAGTAATTGTTTTGAACATTTTGTACCTTTTGATATTACAAAGTATTTGGAATATCATATTTTTTTGGTTGTTGTATATTAGTTAATACTTTTGAATTTTTTTTACTTTTTGCAATTTTATGGTGAATTTACATATCATTTAGTACATTTGTCTTGTGTGAATATGAATTTTATTGTTGTTTTTCAACCTACCCCAAATTTTTTTTTTTACCCCAATAAAGTCCAGGACCTATTCTTTCAAGAATAAAGTATTCATCTCAGGCCTCCAAAACCACAGGTACGACTCTACTCGTAGGACGGTAGCATGAAATGCAACAAAGGTTATATCTGCAATTAAAATGATACGGCCACTTCGACGTTCTTCAACTTGTTCAAAATGCATAATTAATTTTGAGAAGGGGAATGAAATTCGATCATCTTCATTTTCGTCTAAAGTTCTTTTTTGCAACATGCCAAACTTCAAAGCCTCTCTCTCTCTCTCTCTCTCTCTCTCTCTCTCTCTCTCTCTCTCTCTCTCTCTCTCTCTCTCTCTCTCTATATATATATATATATATATATATATATATATATATATATATATATATATATATATATATATCACTTCCTGTCAAAATGGCCTTCATTCAAGCATTCTATAAATATTTAGGTTGTTTAAGTTTTCCACGTATGAATTTGACCACTTTTCTAAAAGTTCTTCTTTGAGGCTCATTTGAAAATGATTTTAATAAAAAAAATTGCATTCTTTAATAAAATGTGCAGTTGAATATTTCATTAATGTTTTTTTTTTTTTTTTTGAAAACTAAAAAGTTTCAATATCATTCAATATCAGCAGAGATATAAGCAGCAATAGATTCTGGGGAATCATCTTCCCAAGTACAAACATGAAAATTCAAAATTGCTTCTAAGAAGTACATGTGCAACATTATTGGCTTCACGATGAACAAAAGAAAATTTAGCTTCAGGAAAGAAGGAAAGCAGCAGTCTAATCTGGTAAAAAATGGCTACTTTATGGGCATGAAAGCTTGGTTTTGTGGCTGTTTCAATTGCATTTTTACGGTCAATTTCAACAACGGAGATTTGCAAACTATGCTCAAGAGCCAATTTCAAATCTTCCATAATAGTCAAGCACTCTCCAATGAACGGGGACCACATTACCTTGGATAGATTTAGAAAGTGCTTTCACCATTTTACCTGAGTTGTTCCTGCAAATAACTCCAATTCCCCACCAGTCCTGACCTTCTTTAACTGCTGCGTCGACATTAAGTTTACACCACTCTCCCTCAGGTGGTTTCCATTTGCCTCCCACACAAAGGCCCACCCGCTTGTATTCGTTAAGGTATAAAGTAGCATCATGGATGAGATTTGAAGGTTTATTTTGACCTTGAAAAATCATTTTGTTTCTTTCATACCAACAGCACAAAAGAGTTACGAGAAATTCTTCCAAATCCTCGATAGATCCCGATTTTCACAAATTGAGAATTAGTTCCTCAAGAAAGGGCCTCGAAAATTTTTCAATAAGATCATTAAATTGGCTCTCCCTCCATACTGGCAAAATTGATTTGCAAATAATGAGGGCATGAAGTGGTGTCTCAAAACCCTTCTCGCATCTCATACAATTGGGCATGACCGGTATGTGTCTATGGTGCAGCATCTGATTGGTAGGTAGAAGTCCCATAAATACTTTCCAAACAAAAAAATTTGACTTTGCTCGAGATATTCAAATTCCAAAGACATTTCCACCATTTTTTTTAAGAGGATTGGAACTTGCCTCACAGTCTGATGACAAAAGAGAAGAAGCCAAATGGTAGCCTGATCGAACTGAATAAGTCCCCTTTCTTTCGAAGTGCCACATTGGAATATCTTTAACACCTGGGATGCAGCACGGAAGGGAGATAATAAGATCTTAGTCAAGAGTGAGGAAACTATTGCATATAAGATCGACATTCCAAGTGCAGGTTGGAGACATTAAGTCGACAATGCGAAACATGAAATCCCCCAAGTGTGGTGATATAGGCCAGAAGGAATATGGACGAGGTAGCCAAGGGCGACTGAAAATAGTAATGTCCCTCTCATCGAAAATTCTCCATCTCAATTCCTTATTAATGAGGTCTCTTCTTCAAAGAAAAACTCCTCCACAAAAAAGAGCAATCACCCCTACCCACAACCCTACCCACAACATGCATGAATGAGCAATTAGGAAAGTATTTTTGTTGGAGGACTTGTGCTGCAAGTGTCTGAGATATATAAAAATGATCTGTGAATGAATTTACGATAACTAAACCTTCTCTTTTTTTTAAAAAGAAGCAAATCCACGCCGAGCCTAAATGCAATGATACGTGTACAAAAAGTTGGAGAACGTGGATGAAATTGAAGTTGAAACATAGATAAATTAGTATCTCATAAAATTTATTGTTGAAATTGAAATTGATAAAATTTCAGCATAGCTTTGTCAAACATTGTATGGGAAATATTATTTTAAGTAAAAATCATTTTTTGAAGAATAAATGGTGAAAAAAATATGAACCCATGTGCAAAATTATTTTATTGAGAAAATAAGAAGTTTAAGATGAACTCGAAGAAAAATGACTTTTGGCCGAACATACTTGAATCTTCGTTCAATAATTTGCTATAAATAAAATATCAATAATGCTACAATCACAATCTCACTCACAATGTGGGTGACAATCCACTCACATTGGTGTGGGGGCTACAAAATTTGAATTTTGTAGCCCCCACCCCCAATTTGAGTGGATTGTGTGGGTGAGATTGTGAAAATAGAATTATCCATAAAATATATCCACAGACAAATTGGACAAAACCAATATAGACAATGTGGTGCCAAACAAAATGCTTTCTGCAGAGAAATTAGACCCCTTCAACAGGATCATAAATCATCTGCAAATCCAATGACACCCAAAATATGCAATGTCTAATATTATCCACAAAGGAGATTCTCGCAATAGTATGCAAACGAGGTTAACAAAGAAGAATTTCCAAAACACTGAATAGGAAATTGTTAAAACAAAAGCAACATCATTAATTACCCCAGAAAATGAAATTCAATCCCACAATTTTTTCTTTTATTGATTTCCATGAAGTATTCATATTTCATAGTTCAACATTCCATTTAGCTAAGTAGGCATACAAGCATCAATAGTTTTCACAAAAACAGAATAATACTGAACCAATTGGTTTTGGACAAAAGAGCATTATCTGGTGCTGGAACAACATTGAGGTCTTGCCCCGTTATTTAAGATAAGTAAATAACTTTGTTGCGACCTGCGTATTAAAAAACACAAAGTCAGCAGCTAACCAGAACAAAACATTAATATAACATTTAAATATTCCCGAAAGAGGGGTGGAGGGAATAAATGTTTTTGTGGCCTTACACATTTGTCAACGCATCGCCAATAATCAAAGTATTGTCCAGTACAGTGCTTGTTCCCACTTTCATCACCTTGGATCCTTTTAGCACATGCCTATCAGAAACTTGAGATCAGCACTTGCAATTGACAAAAGTTTTCGGTGTAGGGTTGGCATGATGAAAAAAGAGTATACATGAATAACACAAGCCATACAAACAGAATAGGATGTTCATGAGTAATGGATATAACAAGATATTATATAAAGCTCATATAAGGTTAATTAAGTTCATCAGATGCCAAAAACAAAACAAAAAATCTTCCAGAGGTCCGGTTTCCACACTCAATTGCTTGTAGCTAGTAATACTACCATCTCTCTTCTTTGAAAATACACATACAAACACAGGTACACGTCAAATAGTGGAAATTTTGAGGATTCTTTGGTCCAAAATTACGATCACCCAACTTAAAACAAAATTAACCGAGGCAATTCAATATTAAACTAAGCTTCTTGAGCTCCATTCTGTCCCACCAAAATAATAATGTATTGTCCATCTGTGCATAGAAGAGTTAAACAGTGGTTGCCAGTACAGAAGAAAATCTGAACAAGAAGAGGATGCAAACAAATTGCAAGATGATTCGAAGTGGGTGGACGTGGAGAACAGGAGAAGTAGGAATGATCTTCAATAAGAAGGTACAGTTGGAAAGCCCATGAAAGAAGGGGAAAGGGGAATGTTGAGAGAGTTGCATGGAGAAATCCCAATAATATTCCTAAATCTCAATGAAAACAAGGATATTAGATCATAAATACCGTAACATGTCAGAATACCAGCGTGCTACCAAAAAAAAAAAAATTAAATTCGGTAAACAACTCCTCCAGAGGAATAAGCATATGATTTAACTGCTTTACATATGAAACTTTTATTGTACCGTAATTAAAACTCGCTACTTTATACCTGAGTTACATTTTATTTATGTTGACCTGACTTGATAAGTAATTCCATAATGATATTAACTCTGAGCTATCTTAGAACAAATATATTCAACTTTTATCAAGTTCTTGTGAGTAAAAATCCGTAACAAAAAATTGAACATAATGCACAGAACACATATAACATATATGTTAACTTTCTTATGATCAAATATCGTTACTATCTCTTGGTGCAGCTATACATTTCAATACTATCAGCGGTCTTTAACAAGATTTTGTCAGATTTAATAGACAAAATGATTAAAAAAAAGACATTAGCATTATACCAAATAACATTAGACAGCTCACATAACATAAATGAATGTCACAATCACGGGGTACACATGTAATTAAAATTTGACTATTTGTTATAATTAATCCAAGAAAGATGGAAAATGTTGGTAAAAATAATTTCTTTGTGTGATCGAACCCAGCTCTTTCCTCCCAGCCACCGATGTCATAGTTTTGGCGGTCAGATTAATTTCTGTGAGAAAATTTCTTCAAGTTTTCTATTAAGTAGGTAATGTTCACCTTGGCATAAAAAGGTGTGGATGAAGTATCTCACACGTGCACTTTTAGCAGTAATCCTCAAATGCTAGAGGTGCTGATCATTCGATTTAAATATTAAGGTGATAATAAGCATCAGAATGGAATAGCAATAGGAAAGTAGATCTATAGATGTTTGTCTAGTGAACAATTACTAATTGGTACTAAACTGCATTTCTCTACTCTACAAGAAGTTCAAGAAAGCCTCCAATCGTATTGTAATAATTAATAACATTATAACCAGTGTTTGAAAAGGCGAGGAGGCGCGCCTCCGCCCGAGGCGTACATGCCGCGCCTCAAGGCGAAAAATTGAACGGTTTTGGTCGAAGGCGAGCGCCTCAGGCAGCGAGGCTTACGCCTCTATTTTTGCGCCTCATGAGGCGTGAGGCCTACGCCTCTATCTGTAGTAACATATCTACGTTTTGGGCCATTTTTAAAAGCCCCAGAAAAAATGAGAAATGGCCCAATAGGCCCTTTGTGAGTTAATAAAGCAAAGACCCATTATTCTTTTAGCTTTCCTAACAAGCTACCGAAACCCAATTAATTTGAAAAAGGAGAACGAAGCAAACGTCTTCTCCAGTCCAGTTCTCCTCTCCGACTCTGCTCTACATGCTGGTTCCGACTTCCTTCTTCATGAAACTGCAGTGCTGCTGCTGCTAAGACATTTCCAGGTAAAAGTTTTACCCTTTTTTTTCTCTTTCGCAAACTGCGTGTGTGTATATGTGTGTGTATATATTGGCATTCTCTCGTCCCTGTTCTTCACACACCGCGCACACAATTTTTTTCCCCCCTCTATCCTGTCTTCACGCACTCGGCACACACACACACGATCACACACAGTCAGTAAGTGGATTGGAACTTTTTTTTTAGTATCGTTTATCTTTGATTGATAGTTGTTACTTGTTACTCACTTATTTGTTACAATAGTTAACAGTAAATATTATTAGTTTTGGACATTCAAAATTTAATATTCATTTTTTATTTTATAGATCATAAGATGGGAAAGGACAATAGAAAAGATCCGGCTTAGAAATACGGTAGAGAAGTTGAAAAAGCAGGAGAGAAAAGAGCATATGTTTACATTGAATGTATGTTTTGTAAGAAAATCATAACTAGAGGGGTTAAGCGGATGAAAGAACATTTAGCGGGTACTCACAAGAATGTAGCCCCGTGTCCTGGTGTTCCTGGAGATGTTAAAAAGGAGATTGAAGATTATATGAAGGGAAGTTAAAGAAGAATCTTGCTCAACAACAACTCGAGGACATGATTGAAGATGGTTCTTACCACCATACTAAGAATGTTGTTGACGATGACTCTATGAGAGGTGTTAAAGGCCCGATAGATAGATTTGTCACAAATATTGCTGATGAAGAGACTCCAAAGATGAGTGGAGCTAAACTGAAGGAGTTGCGTAACAATGTTTGTATGGACATTGGTCGCTTCTTTTTCAAAAATGCATTGCCTTTCCACATCATAGAATCTCCCTCTTTTAAGAACACGTGTCGGGCAATTGGGTCTTATGGTAGAGGTTTTACACCTCCTTCAATGTATGAGCTCCGAACTTGGATTCTTAAGGAAGAAGAGAACACGACTGAAAAGATTGTTCAAGATATAAAATCATCATGGAAGACGACTGGGGTTTCTATATTATCCGACGGATGGTCTGATTTGAGAAATAGGAGCTTGATAATTTTTTTTGTGAATAATCCCAACGGAAGCGTGTTTTTGAAATCTGTTGATGCATCTGATGCAATTAAGGATGCAAATCTCATGTTCAAAATGTTGGATGACATTGTTGAAGAAATTGAAGAAGAAAATGTTGTGCAAGTCGTGACGGATAATGCCAGCAACTACAAAGCAGCTGGAAGGATGTTGATGGAAACAAGGAAGCATTTGTATTGGACTCCATGTGCAGCGCACTGTATTGATTTGATGCTTGAAAAGTTAAGTGAATTGTCCCAACATAAGCATGCACTATTGAAGGCAAAGAAAGTGAGTAACTTTATCTATAATCATGTTTAGGTTTTGGCTTTAATGAGAAAAATTACGAAGGAGTCAATTCGACCGGGTGCTATTAGGTTTGCTACCGCATACCTAACTTTACAAAGAGTTTATGAGTTGAAGCGACCTTTGCAAGCTATGTTTAGTTCTAAAGAATGGTAAAATTCAACGTGGGCACGTAAATCTGAAGGGAAAGAAATGAGGAAAATCATATTGAAGGATAACAATTTTTGGCCTAGTGTTGCTTATGCTTTGAAAACTACGAATCCCTTGGTTAGTGTTTTGAGACTTGTTGATTCTGAGGAGCAGATCCCAGCAATGAGATTTATCTACGGGGCAATGGATAATGCAGAAGACCAAATTGCAAAAAGTTTGGGTGACAAGAAGGCCTCCTACACGGAGATTTGGGATATCATTGATGAGAAGTGGGACTTTCAGCTACATAGAGATCTACATGTTGTTGGCTATTATCTGAATCCACGTTGTCAGTATGCAGAGAATTTTTCTAGGCATTGTGAAGTGATGACGGGATTGTACAATTGCATGGCTAGACTCATTCCTGATGTGAAAGAAAGGGATGTTGCAGATCTCCAAATTGATGACTTTGTTGGGAAAAAGAAATTCTTTGGTCTTGATCAAGCAAAATCTTCATTCAACAAACGGTCCCCAGGTACGAATTATAGCTTAATCATGTGAAGAAATGATTAATGTATATTTATGAATTTATCTACACACTTCTAAAATAACTTTTTTATTTTTTTATTTTTATATAATTTTATTTGCATTAGTTGCTTGGTGGACGCAATTTGGCGTTGGTACTCCAGAACTTAGTCGTTTTGCAATTAGAGTTTTAAGTCTCACTTGTTCATCTTTTGCTTACAAACGCAATTGGAGTACATTCAATCAAGTGCATACAAAGAGAAGGAATCGTTTAACAACAAACAGATTGGAGAAGTTGGTTTATATCATGTACAACAAAAGGCTCAAAGATTGACACGTGAGATTGCAGTCGCTCAAAGAGGGAGACGATCCTTTACTTGTTGACATAAGAGATTATCCGTCAGATGATGAGTGGGTTGCTGATATTGGTAGTAGTAGTAGTACACAAGGAATAGAGAGTTCTACTTCTACTCGCACGCAAGGTTCCCATAAAAGAAAGCGCACTGTTTCACAAAGTGATATTTTTATTAATATAATTTAACTTTATCTTTGTTTATAAAATAAAATAAAAATAATCTTATCTTATTTCTTGAATTTACAGATAAAGGAAAGGAGAAGAATATCTTAGTGGACGAGGAGGAGGAATGGATAGAAGTAGATGGTGAAGATGATAGAGCAATTAGATATGATGACGACTCCTTGAAAGATCCCACTAGTCTTAGTAGTGAAGATGGAGACGATCAAGATATTAGCACAGCTTTTTAGACTGTCTATATATCTTATTAGTTTTTTGTTTGATGTGATGTGACTAGTTTACTACACACGGTGGTCTTTTTGATAGTCTATATATAGACGTATAATATTTTTGCATGACTATTTAGTAAAATTGCTCAACTAGCTATTTTTTGGTGAAATATTGTGCTATCTATTATTGAAATTTGAATTTTCATAGTATTTTGTGACTAATTTTTAGGTTCGTAGTGAGGCTTACGCCTCAAAGCGCCTCGAGTCTTACGCCTCACCTCACGAGCAAAAACTGCCTCAAGGCTTAGTTCTGCCTTTTAAAATATTGATTATAACTGCTTAAAAAAAGAAAGAAAACGAAAAACTGAAAAATGCAAAATGTAAATGCATTGAACGTTTCATTTAGGCTTTAGCAATACTAACTATCAGGTGAAAAGAACGCAAAAGGCAGGAAACTAGAAAATGGAGAAACATACACAAATTAGAAAAAAATGAGGGTTTTTTTCCATTCAGTCAAAATCACCTGATATTCTTTAAGTGGACGTGTACATGGTGCCTTGCATCGCTCTTCAAGTTCCTGCTTTGGATCTACAGGCTCATCGTCCGACCTAGATTAACAAATCAAGTTTGGAAAAGAGATGAGGATACTTATTAAACCTTCTACAAGATAACTTTTGTAAACCAGTAATGGACTTGATTATTCTAAGAGAGATAGATTACTAGAAATACGGGAAGTTCCAATTAAAGCCTTGACTCAAATAATTGGGGGATTCTGATGGAAATTGCCCTTGCTAGAAAAAGCCCTGGAGGTTTATTTTTTTGAAGCCTGTGGCTATGTGGCACAGCAAAGTATAAACCCAGTATCTATTAAGACATTATTCCATAACCAGAAAGGGGTAACATAACTACATCATATTATCAACTTCTAGTATATACTTTAACCGTTGTATCTCGCTCTTAAATATAATTTCATCAAATAAAAGCTACATTAGCGAGCTCTACCCAGTAAACTATAACACACGTCAGAATGTATACGCGTTTTTAATAATGCAATAATTATTTCAGAAGCAAAAAATAAAAGCCATTGGGTGGATAAAATGAAGTACCAAAAAAAAAAAACGATAATAAACGAAGATGCGTTTTGAAAGTAGTGGATAATCATACTCACATAGTAAGCAGATGGTTTAGGATGCAACAAAACACCCTGCATAGAACAATTTTTCAAAAATGCATTCAATATCGGCCAAAAGGAAATGTATACACGCGATATAAAATAAACCCCTAGATATCGAAATCGATAGAATGGATTAACGAACTATTAGATCAAAAATCGTGAAAGATCAGAATGGCTCACCGGTGTTGGAGAACTAGAGCGGCGGCGTGATAGGAGTTGCAAACAGAATGACGATAAATTGACCACTGAGATCAGTTTGGGGATCTTCTGTTTGTTCAAAGTTTTTATATATATATTTTTATTATTATTATTTTTTTGTTTATTTGATTTTTGATTTTTTTAAGGTAAAATGTATGTTTAAAAATTTGAGAGATAAAATATTTGTGGTTAAAAGGTAGTATGAAAAATTATATAATTTAAGGGTGTGTTCGGCTAGGATTTAATTTGTAATGATTATTTTGATTTAATTTACACAATTTTTCATACCACTTTTTAATCATTCACATTTTTTCTCTCAAATTTTTAACTCACATCTTACCTCAAAAATATAAATAAATTAACAAATAATTTAAATTATTTGATTTGACAACAAACATTTAATTTATTTTGCATTTAAAAGATACCGAACACACCCTAAAACATGTAATCATTACCAAAAAAAAAAAAAAAAATTGTTGAATGCACTGTAAAATGTGTGGTTGAAAGAAAATATATATAATTAAAAAGTGATTTGAAGAGTTATAAGTTTAAAAATATGTTTGTCAAATAGAGTTGCAGAGTGCCCAGGTCCGTAGAATTAGAATATGCCCAATGGATGATTTCTTTAAACCAAAAATGGAAATTACTAAAGAAAAAACAATTGTTATATTTTCAAGGCTGCAAAAGATTTTGATTAACAAAAATCTTCTCCAACAACACGATCATGCAATTGCCCCAATAATTCTTGATCAATTTATTTCAAATAATATGATTTGTAGTTTAAAAAAAAAAAATCGTTCTCTTTATTTTTTTCAACTATTTTTTATTTTCAAAAATATAGAATACGCATTCTGTTATATTATTATCGAAAATGAAAATATAAAACAGAATTTGTAAAGAAAACAAAAAAAAATACAATTTTGATGTTTTTCGCGCTTTCTTTACAAATCCAAAAATGCGAAAAACACGCGTTTTCACTTTTTTTTTTTTTTTTTAATTCAGCTAACACCACTCTTTTTCCTTTTTACAAATTATCATTTCTAGTATTATTTATAACTAAAATTTATTTCTAGTAACTCAAAACAAAAAATTATTTCTAATATTATTTACAAATTATCATTTTTAGTATTATTTATGGTTAATTTTTTTCTTTTGCAAATTATCATTTCTAGTATTATTTACAACTAAGAGTTATTTTCACAAAACTCTCAAAGTTAGCAAAATAATAACGATTTTCATCATTCAAAAACCCTCGAAATACAAAATGTTATTTATTTTATTTCAAAAGTATATAATAATAAATTTTAAAAAACTCTTTGTTTTACCTTTTTAAAATAAGGAATGAATTTGATTCTTCAAATTTAGAAAATCGAAACTTATAATAGCTAAATAAATTATCATTTTCTGTGATTAAGAAAGTTGTCACAATTCACAAAATATCATTTTATAAATTTATTCGCAAGCAACATAATTACAAGTACATAAAAAAAATTTCTACAAAATTTTAAACAGAACGTGATTTCTATCTTTCATTTTCGAAAATAGTTTTCAGAAATAACAAACCAAACGCGTTTTCAACAATTTTAAAAATAGCACTAAAAATAGAAAACATAAAATATTTTCGGAAATGAAAATAGAAAACTGAAATATAAAGTGAACGCAACTTTAAGGTGGCGTTCTGTTTGTATTTTATTTTGTATTTTCATTTTCGAAAATATTTTATGTTTCCTATTTTTATTTTTAGTTTCAAAATTGCTGAAAACGCGTTTGTTTTGTCATTTCTGAAAACTATTTTGGAAAATGAAAAGTTGAAAAATACGTTCTATTTGAAATTTTGCAGAAAACTACTTAAACTATTTTTAATTAATTTGCTTTGCAGAATACTACTGACTCAAACTGAAATTTCCTTTCATAATAGTAATACACTGAAAACATGGTTATCTATAACACACTAATGTGAGCACTAAGAGTTTATATTAACACAACTTTGTCAATTTCGGGATTTGAGGAAGCTATGTTTTATTAAAATCTAGAAAATGCAAGTTCTTTCAAAATTATTATAATCAATTTATCAATGTATTTTTTGAAATATAACAACAAGAATTCTCACTTAATTTTTTTTGAAATGTTTATATTGAATTCAATAAAATTTTATTTTAGACTTAGTTTCAAGTTAGGATAATTCTTAAAAAAAAAAAAAATTATTTAGGCCTAATTCCAAGTTAGTATAATTCTCTAAAAAAAAAAAAAAATATTCTAAAACGCGTTTTCGCGCGTTTTGAACATTTTTTTTTTTGAAATACACTTAAAATGCCCAAAACGAGGTTTTGGGCGTTTTGTATTTTGTGACAATTTTTTTTTTTTTTTTCAAAATGCGTTTTCGAAAATGGTAAAGAGAACGCGTTTTTAATGTTTTCGAAAATAAAAACAGAAAACGACCTCAAAACAGTAAAGAGAACATGGCCTAATCCTTTCTTTTCCCTACGACAATGCACAACTTTTTTATCGATAATATCTTTTTTGTCCCTCTAATACTGAAATTTTCTTTTCGCCACTGTGGTTATTATGTTTATATATGTTAGCAATTTTTACACTATCCACATTGGATGTTATGTCTATGTTTCACGGATCACAGGTTTAGCTCCCAAGGTTTCTCATCTTTAGGTAGCTTACCTCCCATTAATTGGGCGACAAGGCAGAACAATTGGCACACATGTACGATGATGGGTGGGATGTAAGGGAAATACCTACAATATGATCATATCATTAGAGCACTTCATTGTAAAATAGGCCAATTGTCTAACTGTTGTCGACTTGCCAAACCGAATGGGGAGATAAGCATTTTCATTGCGTGGCATTCTCCCCCATTCGAATCTGCTTGCGTCGTCATAGTGGGAAGTGAGCTTCGCATCAACACGCATTCCTCAATTGCAGAATCAAATGGCATCATCCCCTCATGGACGAGCATTCACACGGTGGTACTCCCACACTTGCCCGCTGTAACTTGTACATATCGCCTCCGACACCAATCTTCACCATCTGCCCCCATAAGCAGCAGGTCTTCTGTAAACGGCCTCCAGACGCAGTGCCTCCAGCACATGTCGAAGTACACCCACCACATTCTCGTGGCCCCTGCAAAATGCGCTCCACAAAACTCCCTGAAAGGCAATTGCGCAACGCTGCCCAGCACACTCATCTCCCCATAGCTTTCTTCTTCGTGTTCCATGCCAACACGATCTGTGGCTCAAAATCTTTTTTCCATGAGAATTCATGTCATTGATATCCACAAGACCAACAAGCATTCAAGCGATCCCACTCTGATACCAAATTTCACGGATCGCAAGTTTAGCTCCCGAGGTTTCTCGCCTCTCATTCATTGACCGGCAAAGTAAAACAACTGGCACACGCGCATGATGATGGGTAGGATGTAAGAGAAATACATGCAATATGATCATATCATTAGAGCACTTTATGGTAAAATAGGCCAACTATCTAGCTGTTGTTGACTTACCGAACCGAATGAGGAGATGAGCATTTTCACTGCGTGACACTAGGTGTATAATTTTGTTAGTGTTTTATTATTATTTTTTTATTAATTTCAGCGAGCTCAATAAATTAATCATTTATATTTGTATCTATATCTATTCTATATTATAAATTAAAGTAAAACCGTCGTCAAACCATTTTTTCACCCATTTCAAAATTCAACTTACTATTTTTGGAAACATTTTTTTTAATTATTTTCTCCTTTTCAAAATGCAATTGTTGTTGCTCATTAAATGCTCCTTGAATTTGTAAAGGTTTTTAAAATTGTATTACTTCATTAAATGAGCACATTGAATACTAAGCAAGTTTATTTTATCTCTAAATAACATTCATTTAAAATAAAATAAAATAATATATAAATAACTAAATGAGGATATAATTACACATTCATTATATCCTAATCTCTTTAATTTATCTACTCTCCCAAATACATTATAATCCTTTTTAAATGTGTAATTAAAAATTAAGAAAAACGTAAGTCAAATAAAATGTGAGGCTAAAATAAATTACTAGCGTCAAATATTTGTCTTAAAAACGTTATCATATTGAAACAAGAGTTTTTATTATTTATTTAAATGAAAACCACCTCATCTTTAGCTCTATAAATTATAAAATATTTTATAATATATTCTTTAACGCAATAATTACAATTTATGAACTAATTTATAAGCAATGCAATTTTTAAGTCATTTTTAAGAACACACATTTTCTCTCTTCATCTTTTAACCACACATCTTACCTCGAAAATATAAATAAATCAATTTAGTATATGACCAGCCATTGAAATAGTAAGAAGCGTCAGTACATGTATAAGTAGTTCATACCTAATAATTATTGCTTTCAATATGAAAATTTTAGAAAGTGCATACTCGATTAGGGTTAAGCACCATAAAATTACCAATATTTGATCGTGTAGCTTACATTTATCAAACCCAAAGTCCATTGAAAATGACCTTTTTTACAGGAGCCCGTCATTTGAACGAAATAAAGACAGTTATTAAGATCCAAAATTTTAATTGTATTTGGGACCATGCCCCCTTTTGAGACTCATTATTTAAAAATTATGTCATTTTTAATAGTAAATTTTGAGAATGTATGGTTAAAAATTAATGAATTTTTTTGGGTTTATGTGTAATTTATTTTATTGGTCAAATGTTTGATTGAAAATGAGTTTTGAAAGTATCATGACAATTACAAGATTTGAAAGTATTATTTTTATTAGTCAACTACAAATATTTGTTGGGCTAAAATTAAACACAAGTTTATAATTATTGTGATTGATGTATTTGAAAGAAATTTGGACAAAATGTTAAATACGAGAAGCAAATACAGAACTTGTGAATATTATGGTTAATAATGAATAATATATTTTTAAATCATTGTTAGTTTTAACAGTTGAAGTTATATGGTATAAGATTTTCTGTATAGTTTTTTGATCTCCAAAGTTGTCCGTTGTCATAATATGATAATTGCTAGATTTATATAATTATTATTTTTGACTACTTGATTTTATAGGTAACAATATAATTTTATTGGTTAAATATAAATATTTTTGGGTTGAGAAGCAAGAATTTAAAATTAATGTGATTGATATTTGAAAGCGAAAATTGGAGAAAAAAAAATTAAATAGGGGAGTCAAATGTAGAAATTATGAAAAATATGTTGATATCTTACATAGAATCAATATTGTATCCATAATATTATATCAAACATGATATACATTAAATAAACAATTAAATTAGCATTTCTTTGAAATTAACAATAACTCATAAAAATTATTAAAATTAAAAATTATTTAAATATATAAATTGACTTTTACTATTCAAATAAGCTATTATAATTTGAATTAGTTATATTATTTATTAAATTTTAATATTTATTGTAAACATGTTCCAATGAAAATGAAAAAAATTGAATTAATATATTTGAATATTAAAAAAAATGTGACATTCTATATAAACTTCTTACATTGGAAATTAAAAAAAAAAATGGGATTATATACAAAAATATAAATAAAATTGCTAGAATTTGTAGAAACTGATCATTTTGTAAGTATCACTCAATATAAGAATTTCAGACTTGATCATCTATTAAGAAGAAATAGTTTGATAGCATATATCACGTTGACAAATTGTCGGTATTGAAATATAATAATATATTTATTATTGACAAATTCATTACTGGAATTAGACTATACATACAAATGTAATAAGTATTATTTTTCGATTCAAGTAATTACTTAAGAAACAACCATATCCGTGCATCGCACGGGTGAAATATTAATACTATATATACAAAGGGAGAGCACTTCTCAAAAATAGGTTGTGAAACTTTTCCAGCTTTAAACTGTATTTCTTAAAATGAAAATATTTCAATAAACCATAATAATTTTGATAATCATACTATTTGATGCTGTCAAAAATCCTAACCTTGACGTGGCAGAATCTGATGACAATTGATTGCTAGAAAAGATGATGAACTCGCCTGGGATGACCTACAAAAAAGGCGAGGAGGAAACTCCCCGTCGCCCATCCGGTGTGAGAATTAGTTTTCTGGAAAAAGGTAGAGAAAATATTTAACTGGAGAAACGTAAAGAATTGTGAATGAATAATTTGATAAGAAAAGAACTGTATTTATAGGGTTGAAAAAACCCATAACTTCCTTTATTTAAGGAAGGAGTCCTTTTGTCATAAACTTACCTTTTAAGAAGAATTCCATACTTATAAGGATTCAGTTTCCTTTTTATAAAGGGTTTCCTTGTGGATCATGTATTGTCGTGAGGCTCAAGTATATGGCCCACTAACGAGGCCCAGTGATGAAAAAGATTGGGAAGCCTTCAAATACGGGCCGTAGGTCGGTAAAGAACGATCTTATCTTCAATTGCCAAAATGAAGTAGATCGGGATGACCCCGACCTTTATGAGACCGGGTATTTTAATGAGGCAACATCGGTTATTGTTGAACAGCAAAGAGGTCGCCCATATACCGACCATGGAGCTCTAGGTAACAGGTCGGTCCAAGGAAGACCACAATCTCAATAGGTCGGGTCATGGAATTCTCCGTAAATTTAGGGAGTAGGAAAATAATTCCGATCATTGGCCCCCGTGCGTCAGAGATCGGGACAAGATTTCTGGGCGCATGACAGCTGTTATATTAAATTTTCCAACTCATCATATTTATTGCTTTAGTCATAAAAGAATTGCCAATGATGTTGACACGTGGCAGAAAAAATAACTTTTGGATTTTGAAATTTTTCCCGCCTATTTTACCTATATATATGTGGTCCCCATAGCCTCATTCATCTTACTTTGTGAAAAATAGCGATCAGAGAACTCCTCGGGTTATCACGTCTACTCCAACAATATCCTCTTAGTATTTAGGTAAGCTCGACCTAACCCGACCTCTCTTTCTGTTTTTGTTATTTATTAACGTAATGGCTAGGCGGGTTCCTGTGGGCGACCTTAGGGAAATAGAAAACTTAGACGAACCGTTAGAGGTCGAGCCTCTAGGTTTCTACGAACCCCCGACCAGTCCTCAGAATAATGAGTCGGAAAATGAAGAGGAAGCGGAAAATGATCCCGGGGTAGATAGAGATCCGAGAGAGGCCGACCTAGAATTTCCTACATTTTTCAACAAAATGAAAGAACACATGATCGAGGTAGACATGAGGAGATATAACCTGGTGGGTAGGTACACGGCAAGGGTTCCTGATAGAGATGAGTACCCTTATCATTGCCGGGAGGGGGAAATAGTAGTCTTTCACAAGGCGTTAATGGTCGGGCTTTGATTCCCACTCCATTATTTTTTTGTGGACTTCTTGCTTACCGCGGGCATATTGCCGGGTCAGCTCGCTCCAAATGGGTGGAGGATCCTTGTATACTTTTTTATTCTGTGTAGGAGTTTAGGAATAGAACCTACTGTCAACCTTTGTAAATGTCTTTTGGAACTTAAGTTTCTTCCCCGGTGTAATTCCTTTGTTTACCTGTGCGGGAAGGGTAAATTTGAAGCTCCATGGGTTCCATCCTCCATCAAGTACTGGAAAGAAAAAAATTTCTTTATTAAGCCAAGAGAAGGGGACCACATTTTTTGGCCAACCTTTAGGAAACCCGACGTAGATAGCTTCAATAGGATGGGGAACCTAAGTGAGGATGCCATCACCGAGCTCATGGCAGATGCTGTAAGGGTGTGCGACTTTGGTCTATTGGCCGAGGAGGCCAATGACCTTGTGAATAATGACATCCTTGATATAGCTGGCCTTGGTCTCCAGCCCGGTAGGGTTCGACGTAAAAACAACACTTCTACTTGTATCCTTGGTTTGTCTTATTTATAGGAGACCTAACTAACCCGACGTGTATTCTTTGTTTCAGGGATGGCTTTTGACTCTGAGGCTCTAAAGGAGGCTGCTATGAATAAGGCCCAAGTGGCTCTGAACAAAAGGATCGTGGACGGAGTGACTCGACGACGGCCTCAAAAGAAATCAAGAGCTTCCGCTTCAGGCCCGGGCCAATCTTCTAACGTGGCTGCTGAAGTTCCCCGTGCCAGGGTGGAACGACAGCGGGGTCGGGCACCCCCGCCCTCTGACTCGGAGCTTGAGATCGAGAACCCTTCCCTGGCAGACTGCCGGAAGAAGCTTCAAGATTCCCTCCACCCTGATCTTGTAAAGAAGTATCAATACGAGATCGGGTTAGAACGAGGAGTGGAACATATAATGAGCGCAGCACTTCAGGTATGGCTTGGGGTGTCCTTCTACTTCTTAGCTTTCATTCAACTAAATTTTATTCTAACTTATTTTCTCGATTTCCAGATGCTCAGCATTACCCGAGGTGTTGCGAATCAAAGTATTGAACGGGGAGAGACCGCCATCCAGTTGGTTCACTCCGTCCAATATGAAGCAACCCGGGCTAACGCTGTCGAGGAAGAGCTCAAGAAGGTGAAACTCAAGCTTGAGGCGGCTGTCCAAGAGCGGGAATCAGCCCGTGACCATAGTAAACACTTGGAGGAAGAGCTCGAGCTGACTCGTGAGGGGGAGCTCCAAACCCGGGCACTAGCAGTTGAAGAATTCAAGGGGTCCAAAGAGTATAAGCTTGCTCTAGGAAATTACGCCCTTGAATCGTACACTCAAGCAATCAAACAAGTCTGAGCTTGGTGCCTTCTAAAGGCACCCGACCTTGATACGAGCCCGTTGGCAGAATTTCCTTTGGGCGTCGACGAGCTTGACCTCTCCCCTTTTGATGACGAGGACGAGGACTGTGAAGTAGTGGGTGATGATGAGATCGGGAGTGAGCCCGAGCCTTGAAGGCATTTTTGTACCCCCCCCTTTTTTTTCTTTTGAATGTACGAAACCTGGGGTATGGATAGCTTGTAATTCTCCATGAATGAATGTTTATTTTTTGTCAATGCTCGCACCTTTTACTTGTGTTTCAATGATATGTGAATAGTCACTTTAAGTGCCCAATCCATTTTTATAGATGATCGGGATGTGAACGAGCTCTCCACTATACGATCAAAATTTATGATTGATAGCACTTAGAGAGACCGGGCGTGACGATCCTTTATATTATTTTTACGAAGAATAGTCGTGCTGATTACTTGAAAAAATAACAAGAGTTGTCTGATAAGGTCGGGTTATGCAGATCTCTTTAGGATAAATTTGCTAGGAAGGGGTCGTGCTCATAGCTTAAAATTGACGTAGTTTTCACAAGGGTCGGTCAATGAGAGCCCGAGCTACCCCGACCTTTTGGAATTTCTTGTTTGGAAGTAATTCATTACGCCTGGTCGTGAGACATGGTAAATTATTCGTGGAAGAATAATTTGTAAAGTCTTGCGAATGACCTCGTAAATTATTTGATATGAAATAATTTGTAAAGTCATGTGAATGACCTTGTAAATTATTTGATGGGAAATAATTTGTAAAGTCATGTGAATGACCTTGTAAATTATTTGATGTGAAATAATTTGTAATGCCTTACCATGAGACCTTGTAAATATCTGTGGAAGAATAATTTGTAAAGTCTTGCCATGAGATATTGTAAATTATTTGATGGGAAATAATTTGTAACGTCTTACCATGAGACCTTGTAAATTATCCGTGGAAGAATAATCTGCAAAGTCTTGCCTGAGACATTGTAAATTATTCGATGGGAAATAATTTGTAAAGTCATGTGAATGACCTTGTAAATTATTCCGATATCTAATCTGTATAGTGCTCATTCTTTGGAAGAAGTACTTTTATTAAATGAGACTGAACGATGGGCCTCGTTAAAACCTTATCCAGAAAAACCCATTGGGAAAAAATCTGGACAAGGAAAAAGAGTACCCATCCCTGACACAGAAAGACAAAATAATGGGCACGCAAGCCCGACCATAATATTCACCGATGGACGTGCAAGTCCGAAAACAAAAATAAGAATGAGCGCGCAGGCCCGACCTTACTAGGACTTGATATCAATAGAAATATGATTACTTGTAGTACGGCTTCAAGTTCTCCACATTCCATGGCCGAGGAAGAGATTTAGAATCCATCGTGCGGAGGCTGTATGAGCCCTTGCCCGCCTTTCGGATGACTTCATAAGGTCTTTCCCAAATAGGTCCAAGTTTCCCTGGTTGATGACCAGCAGCCTCACTGCGGCGAAGGACAAGATCTCCCATTCTGAATTCCCTTTTCTTTACTCGAATATTGAACTTCTTAGACATGGCCTGTTGGTAAGCTGCTATTCTTAGTAATGCATTTTCCCTGACTTCTTCTAGAAGATCCAGACTTTCTCTCTGTCCTTCGATGTGGTCGGGAGACCCTGTGGCCATAGTACGGAAGCTTGGAATGGTCACTTCTACGGGGACAACGGCCTCCATCCCGAAGGCAAGCATGAATGGGGTTTCCCCCGTCGCCGTTTTGAATGTGGTCCGGTTGGTCCAAAGTACTTCTGGGAGAAGATCGGGCCAATCTTCCTTGGCATTGCCAAGGTGAGTCTTCAAATCTTGTAAGATGAGTCTGTTTGTAACTTCAGCTAGCCCATTACTCTGTGGGTGCGAAACGGAGGTCAACCTGTGTTCTATCCCCAGATTCTTGCATAATTGCTTGAAGGCTTGGCACTCAAATTGACGCCCATTATCTGTTATTAATGTCTCGGGAAGACCAAAACGACAAACTATTGATTTCCACACAAATGCTTCCAATTTTTGTTCTGTGATCACGTCCAGCGGTTCGGCTTCCACCCACTTAGTGAAATATTCCACTGCAACTGCCAAGAACTTGACTTGACCCCGGGCTATAGGGAAAGGTCCGAGTATGTCAATTCCCCATTGGGCGAAAGGGTATGGGCACAATATTGAGGATAGTTCTTCCGTGGGTTGATGTAGTCGGGCTGCGAATCTTTGGCACTTGTCACAGGCTTTCACATAACTAAGGGCGTCTTTCTTCATGTTCGGCCAGTAGTACCCGTATCTTATTAATTTAAGTGTTAGAGCTCTTGCTCCCTGGTGTCCTCCATAAATTCCTTCATGGACCTCGGCCATAGCAAGAGCTGCTTCTTTTGGAGTCAGGCATCGTAGATAAGGAAGTGTGAAGCTTCGGCGGAACAAGGTATTCTACAGTAAGGTATATCTCGGGGCTCTTGCTTTGATTTTTCTGGCCTCTACTTTATCATCTGGAAACTTTCCTGATGTTAGATATTCAATTATTGGATCCATCCAACTGGGTTCATGACCTGAAATATCCATGACCTCGGGTTGTTGTGCGATACTAGGCTCATGAAGAGTTCGTATGAATACGGTCCTTTCTAAGTGGTCTAGATTGGAAGAAGTAAGTCTTGAGAAAGCATCCGCTTTGTGATTTACGGACCTCGGAATTTTGTCTATGCAGCAAGACTTGAACTTTCTTTGCAAATCTAAGACCATCATCCTATAAGATGACATTTTCTCATCTTTTTTGACCAAAACGGCGCTCACCGCATGATCTGATACTACAAGATATAAGAACAGATTGTCCCCTGGATTCGGCTTTACCAGTATCGGAGGTGTTCCCAAGTATTCTTTCAACTTCCTGAAGGAGACCTCGCATTCCTCATCCCATCTGAAGTCCTTGTTTCCTCGAAGAGTTTTGAAGAAGGAAAAACATTTGTCCGCTGCCCTTGACATAAATCTACCAAATGCTGCTACTCTTCCTGTTAACTTCTGCACTTCCCTGATGTTTCGGGGAGGTTCCATGGATGCTAGGGCTGAGATTTTATCTGGATTAGTTTTGATACCTCTCTGAGTGATCATGAATCCCAAGAACTTTCCCGAGCCTACTTCGAAGGCGCACTTTGCAGGATTTAGTTTCGTCCGATGTTTTCTTAGTGTACTAAATATGTCCTCAAGGTCAGCAATGTGGTCTTTCTTTCTTGAGCTTTTTACGACCATATCATCAACGTAGACTTCAATATTAAGCCCGATGTGTCTGGAGAAGACCATGTTAACCAACCTTTGATAATTAGCTCCCGCATTCTTCAACCCAAATGGCATGACCTTGTAGCAGTATATTCCTTCATCTGCCATGAAGGAAGTCTTTTCCTGATCTTCTCGTGCCATTCGAATCTGATGATACCCCGAGAATGCGTCTAAGAAACTGTAATGTTCGGATCCTGATGTGGAATCCACCAACCTGTCGATCCTGGGAAGAGGATAACTGTCTTTTGGACATGCTCTATTCAAATCTGTGAAGTCTATACAAACTCGCCACTTGCCATTTGGCTTCTTTACCAAGACCACATTGGCTAGCCACTCTGGATACTTCACCTCTTTGATGAATCCTGCTTTCAAGAGCTTATCTATTTCCTCTTTTATTATCTGTCTTCTTTCTGTGGCAAACTGTCTTCTTCGCTGTTTTACGGGCTTCTTGTCAGGCATGACGTTCAGCTTGTGTTCGACAAGCTCGGGATCTATCCTCGGAATATCTTCAGCACTCCATGCAAATACATCGATATTCTTCTTTAAACATTGTGACAACTCTTCCTTCATCATTTTGGGGAGATCTTTCCCAATTGTGAAGCTCTTCCCTTCTGAGACATGAACCTCTTCCAACTCTTCTACTGGCGACATTCTTTCTTCGAGACGAAGTTCTATTGACATCAAATCTGTCTTATTTTTTCCAATGCAGTTGATATAGCAATTTCTGGCTACCGATTGATTTCCCTGAATAGTTGCTATGCCAGTGGAAGTTGGGAACTTGATTGCCAGGTGATAAGTTGATACTATAGCTTTGAGGTTGTTCAAGAATGGCCTCCCCAAGATAGCATTGTAGGCCATAGGAGTTTTGACGACTTGGAACGGAGTCATCTTCATTACACGCTTCTCTTCTGATCCTAGTGAAGTGGGTAGGTCAATTAGGCCTTCGGGTTTCACGGTTCCTCCTCCAAACCCAGTTGGGGAGTAATGACCTGTCGAAGCCGGTCTTTGGGAAGTTGCATCTGATTGAAAGCTTCCAAGGAAAGAACGTTGGCTGCGCTCCCATTGTCAACTAGCACCCTCCTGACATCAAAATTGGCGATAGTTGCACTGATAACAACAGCATCGTCATGAGGATAAGAAATCCCTTCCATGTCAGCATTGCTGAAGCTGATGCTGTCCGAGACCTCATGGTCATGACATCCCGACCTTTCTTCCCGATCACTCAATGCACGGGCATGGTTCTTTCGTGCATTATTCGAGTCACCTCCAGATGCTATTCCTCCGACGATAAAATTTGTGACGCCAGCGGATCTGGTATTCTCTTCCCCTTTTTCATGCTCTTTATCGTCTCTCTTTATGTAGTGCCCCAGGAAGCCACTTTTTATGAGGGCTTCTATCTCATGTTTCAAAGTTCTGCACTCATCCGTGGTATAACTCGGGCTCTTGTGAAAGTCGCAATACTTATGTCAATTCTTTTCGTCGACTTTTCCCTTAATAGGCTTGGGCCATCACAAATCTTCCCGTCCTTTGATTTCCATCAGAATGTGAGATCGTGGTGCGTTTAGCGGAGTTAAACTCTGATGCCCATGACCATTCTCCCTATGGTTACTTCGGGAAGAGTTTTTCTCATCTTCCTGTCTTGATCTCTTACTCCCCTACTTTGTTGATGGTGAAGACCGCGCTACTGTCCCATGCCCTTGATCCCGCGCCCGAACTGACAAAAGTGTTTCCTCCATGTTTATGTACTTTTCTGCTCTCCGAAGAAGTTCTGTTACATTTGAAGGTGGGCTTTTGGACAGGGACATTCTGAATTCCGGGCCTCGAATAGCCAAGGTAAGGGCTGAAATTGCTGATGATATATGAAGATCTGGAATCTGAAGTCTTTCAGTGTTAAACCGAGTCATGAACTCCCCCAGCGTCTCATTCTGAGCTTGCTTTAACTGCATGAGGGACGCGGCGGTCTTCCTGATTCTTTTGCTACTTGCAAAGAAAGCAGTGAACTTCTCAGTAAGATCTGCAAAGGAAGAGATGGATCCTGGAGGTATCGTAGAAAACCAGTCTCGAGCTGAATTTGTCAAGGTTTGCGGGAAGGCCTTGCACAGAATCTGATCGGGAGCATTCTGCATGTCCATGACATCAGTGTAGGTATTCAAGTGGTTGTTAGGATCTGTTGTTCCATCATATTCCTTTATTCGAGGATATTTAAATCGATCGGGCAAGGGAAAGGATGTTATTTCAGGAGTAAAGGGGGTTCTTCTCACGAATGACGTCCGACCCTGGGTTTTCTGTCGGATTCCATCAGCAATTCCTTCCTGAATGATTCTTGAGAGCTCTTACTGTGTCAAGTTGGCAGATCCTTCTGTCATGGGATGGGCACCCCTCATCCCCGGGGAGTTATCAGCCACAGGATTAGCTGGCTGGAGATCTTCCCGGGGAATTGTGCCTGGAGTGTTCGGGTCAGGTTGTGCTCGATGACTGTTCTGTTGTTGAAGAGCTTGACGAAGTTCACGGAGCTGCTGCTGAAGTTCGTTGAAATCTTCCCGACTAATAGGCTCATTGTCTGGAGTGGCCTTGGATTTTGTTCTTCCCCCAACATCTTCAAGAGGTGGAGGATTATCATCCTCAGCCGAGGTGTTGGCCGGGAGGGATTGACTAGTTAATGCGGAGGGACGGGCTTGACGTCTATTAACCATGGCTAGTTGTATCTCTTCCCACAGACGGCGCCAATTGATGCTATCAAAAATCCTAACCTTGACGTGGCAGAATCTGATGACAATTGATTGCTGGAAAAGATGATGAACTCGCCTGGGATGACCTGCAAAAAAGGCGAGGAGGAAACTCCCTGTCGCCCCTCCGGTGTGAGAATTAGTTTTCTGGAAAAAGGTAGAGAGAATATTTAACTGGAGAAACGTAAAGAATTGTGAATGAATAATTTGATAAGAAAAGAACTGTATTTATAGGGCTGAAAAAGCCCATAACTTCCTTTATTTAAGGAAGGAGTCATTTTGTCATAAACTTACCTTTTAAGAAGAATTCCATACTTATAAGGATTCATTTTCCTTTTTGTAAAGGGTTTCCTTGTGGATCATGTATTGTCGTGAGGCTCAAGTATATGGCCCACTAACGAGGCCCAGTGATGAAAAAGATTGGGAAGCCTTCAAATACGGGCCGTAGGTCGGTAAAGAAAGATCTTATCTTCAATTGCCAAAATGAAGTAGATCGGGATGACCCCGACCTTTATGAGACCGGGTATTTTAATGAGGCGACATCGGTTATTGTTGAACAGTAAAGAGGTCGGCCATATACCGACCATGGAGCTCTTGGTAACAGGTCGGTCCAAGGAAGACCACGATCTCAATAGGTCGGGTCATGGAATTCTCCGTAAATTTAAGGAGTAGGAAAATAATTCCGATCACTATTATTTTGAAATAAAAAATATGTAATATATATATATATATATATATATATATATATATATATATATATATATATATATATATATATATATATATATATATATGGGTGACAAATAAAAAATCTAAAGAATAAATTTAATACCAATCTATAAATGTGCACAAGTCCACTACCCATTTTTTCCCTTGACTGCCGACGGCAACTATCAATCCCTACCTTCATCCAAACTTAACCAAATTCCTCACAATTCACAAACATTAGAGCATTTCTAATGATATATTAATTGAGAAAATATAGATTATCACATAGGAAAAATAAATAAGAATATGAAAATTTAATCTCCAATGATTAGTTTGCATACTTACGTGACAGAAACATTATCTTATACTATATCTAGATGTAAACAACTTGTTAAACAATGCATACTGCATACATAACAAATTGTAGACAAATATAATTGAGAATAAGTTTTAAAATTCATTATCTATTTTATCAATATAAGTGAAATAATTATTTATATAAATGCTACATAAATCAAAATAGATGGTCTTAATTTCTATCTCACAGAAAATTTCTGTTGCCTGTGGACGAGAAACCCGTCCAAGACACAACAGGTGGGTCCCCTGTTTTGTATGTGACTGGTTTGCACGTCCACGGGCAGTAGAAAATCACTCTTATATCTCATCCACCTCTCTCTCTGTACAGAAATCGTTGCAGTAAACTTGCATTCAAATCCCAACTCTCACGCTCACGGCTCACGCTCAAAATCACTCCTGGATTCTGGTCGTGGGAGGTCGGCGGTATTTCTGTCTTCCGCCGAGCACCGTGGATGGAGGCTAATGGGTGGGCAAAAAAAAGAAAAAAAAAAAATGAATTTAGGCCCATTTAACTCTGCTTTACGAGGGAAGTGGATCCGACTGTATGCTCTATTCGTCATTTGATAAATTGAATATTTATGGAAGTAGATTGTACGAACAACATTTCCAAAATTTGGTGTTAGAATTAATTTTCAATTCTAATGTTTGAGGTGGTTCTAATTTTTCTTTTTCTTGGAAGATTTATGTTAGTAGATTGTAGGAGAAGCATTTTCAATTTTCAAAATTGGGTGTTAGGATTAACATTCAATTGTGTGATTTCCTGGATTTTTCTTGGGAGACAGGAGTTATGATTTTCAATTTAACATTGGGTGTTAGGATTAACATTTAATAGTTTGTCGGTTGATCCTTACCAAATACTGATGGTTACTATGGCAGCTGCATTGCGAGCCATTAGACATGAAATTGAGGTAATTTTCTTGACTATTTTCACTACGCATTATTTTACCTCATGATGAACATCAATTTTTTGTTTGTATGTTGGGGAAATATATGGAGGTGATTATATTTTAGAGATATTAACTATTGGCTTCTACGACATGTGAGTGCTATCCCCCCTTTGATATGTTTTTAGTATTGGATGTTAGGAATTGTTTTCTCAAATCTAAAGTACTGAGCTTATAAAAAAACTGTTTTGATACTTGTTTGATCAGTTCTTCTTTTTTTGGCTTGAATAATTTGTACACTGAGATAAAAATGGTTCATTTTGAAGGAGATATCTAATTAATAATAAAATTGACATTAATGCATTTTTTACCATGTCTCAGATATGGCGACAGTTGTTTCATTCGAAACTCAAAGAGATTTTCCCTTCTTTTCAACAATTATTTTCCCGTTATTTCTAATTCTTGTGCATGGCAATCATGCTGCTCTAATATGATAAGGCATTGGACATATTTTCATTTGTTGTCAGTCGCAATGCTATCATACTAATCTTTAGCCAACAGTTTGATAAGTGAGAAATTGCTATTTTCTTCATAAAATCATGTAAATTGTTTTGGTCTGTTTTAATTGCTCGAAGTTTCTTAGGTGCTGAAAAACAAGTTTTTCTAATTTAGATGCTTTGAGTGAATTCCTCCCGAAATCTGTGAGATTGCATAAGCCATTCGCAATCCAGCCCTGGATTTATTCAAAGGAAAATGTAGGGAACTTGCTCAAGGTATGTTCCCCTACCTTTTATTTCAGGATGTCGTCTCCGAAGCATAATTTTTAAGTACACGTTAGTTGATATGCCTCCATGATTCTCTTTCATAGATAATTTTAAAGAAATCAAAGGAGTAAAGAATTTTATGTTTTGATGACAATTTTATTTGGGCCAAGTAATTAATTATGATCTACAATGATAATTAATATATTGATATTAATAGGCTCGTTTTGTAGATCATAATTAATTAAGAGTATTGATCCAAAAAAAAGTTATTTTCGATAAAATCACGTCAAGTTATATTTGATCAAAGGAATTATGAGTACAATTTTAATTAATTTCAAAAGCAAAACAGATTCTTCGTTAATGGCATGAGACGTGTATAATATTTTAATTACTTGAAATGTGTCCTTAATGGCATGAGACGTGTACCTTATTTTAATTACTTGAAAGGTGTGCACAACACATGAAATGCCAAAGATTTCCTTTTGGCGATTCAATTTCAACTGTATTGGAACTCAATTTTATACCATGGTTTTTTTTATCTATAAATACCGTCAATAACTCCTATCAATCACCACAAAAGTTATACGTACTTTTCTCAACAAAAGGTTTTTGAAAAATATTTAGACAAGTAGAAAGCGATACTTGTAACCGGAAGAATTTATAAAAGATTTGGAACATGAAATCATATTTTCTTTCAAAGTTCCTCTGATGTATTAAAGTATGGATTTTTCTATGTGCCAAGTGGTTTTTGTTTTCGCTTTTTAATGTTTCAAGTTTGAGTATTTTATGCGTTATTATGTGATCCGAATTAATAGTAATAAGGATCTTCTGGGTAATATCAAAGGGTATTATGTAGATCTACAGAAATCAGCCATAGGGCTAAACCCTAAGTAGAGATTGAGAATGTGTATGACCTAAAGTGAGAATGAGACAGTCGGATTTCTATCCCACGATGAAAGTATGTTATTGCGTATTTTACTTGCCTTTTATATTAAATTGTGAAAATACTGGCACGAAATCTATAATGAGTATACTCGTATGCTCATCCCATATTTTAAAAAATTTTATAGGCTAGTTCGAGATCGATTGGATATGTGGTTGTATGATATGCGAGCTGCCAAGGAGATTTGAATAAATTAAATACTTAAGTTTTCAATTTCAGTTCTATTTATTATTCCAAACATGTTTATTTTATTAAGTTAAGTTACAAGGATTTTGTTCTAAAGAATTTCAATTTCATGTTTGACAAAACTATTTGTTTACGCTTTCCCAAGTATTTAAAAAAATCAAAATGTTTTTTTAGTAACACTCCAGTGTTTATGAGCAAAAATTCTGGGGCGTTACATTATTCTTTGAAAAGTTGTAGGTTCTGTTTACTGAATTTAATAATTGACGTGTTCTTTTTTTCTTTTTCTGTTTACAAAGAAGAGTTTTTAATTTCTATTACTAAAGGTTCTTCATTTCAGACTTTTACTGTAAGCATACCTTTTCAGGTTTGAAGATTTTGCTTTACTTATGCTGATGTTCTTGGACTTTGGCCTTTTACCCTAGATGAATTTGTCCAAGCTTTCCATGACTGATTTTCTGCAACACCTTTTCTTGATATTTGCGAATTTGCCAAAAAGAATTACCGCTCCGTATTATCTTTTAGCTTTTCGTCTTGCGTTCTCATGCAGAAAGGCACATAACATAATGCATGCTATTTTCCCCCCTTTTTTATCCGTATGTTTCTATTTTTTATTTACAAAGGGAAGGGGGGAGAAGGGAGTGTGTATATTCTGTCTTGAAGGTGGACATCCTCAGATAGTTGAAGGGGTGATTACTCTAATGCATTCTATGATTCTCATGCTCCCTTCAATTGCTTTACGTTAGTTTTTTGTATGAAATCTTATGTAGTCATTTTGCGTGTCAGGCATATCTATGGGATTTGACATATGCAGCTGAAAGAAGCACTTAAATCCATTAAAATGGCCTGAATATATTGCGTCAATTTGCACTATGTTGGATTTGGCCCACATTTGATGAAAAAGAGTGTTGAAAGAGTCTCTGTATGTGATAAAGTTGAGGTGCTTCTTATTTATTGTTTTCCCATCTTTGTCATCTTTTGTCACTTGGATTGGCTGAAGATCAAATATTAAGCTCATATTTACATGGAATTGACATTTTCCATTTTTCCATAAACAGATAAATATGATCCTTAAATTTTATGGTGCGTGAATATTTTAAAATGGTGAATAGAAAACTTGGACGTGCTTTTATACACACAAACACAAACCTGCTTAAAGTGGGAGAAGAATCATCAATTAGTGAGTAATACAAGATAAGAATCCTAATAGGTAAGGGGATGGTGATCGGTTATTTTCTGTATATAAATTTGTTAGAAATGGTGGTATCTGGTGAATTTTTGTGCAGCAAAAGGTTGTAGTCCTAGACTGGTCATCATATGTTATGCAAGAAGAGAATTTAATCCCATACAATTATAGCATCGAAGTGCTTTCGATATCATTGATATGTGTTATTTTTCAAGTTTAACATTTCCTTTTCTGTCCTCGCTCCACCTAAATGGCACCTACTAGATAACTGAATGGGATGCTGATGAATTGTAATAGTTACATGTGACAGCTGCATTTCCACCTCTATCCAGAATAAATGTTCTAAAGAAGTAGTATCAACTCTATGAAATGGTGTACTTGCTGAGAATGTTATTGCAATTATGCAAGAAAAAGGTGCCCTTCATCGCAGAACAAGGCATCGATTGATACCAGGAACTGTGAAGTATGCTGCTCATCATGTTCTTGCTCTAGAAGGGAGCAAAGGACTGAACGTTATAGAGCTCGCATAAAAGATTCACGTTAGAATAAACTACTGCTTGGTCATCCTGCACTGGATAAGGTATTCTTCACATTTTAACCGATTTAAATTTCATCATATGAAGAAATATGGGCTCCGTGACTGAACAACAAGCAAGACACCACAGGCTTCTAAAATTTGTAATATAACAAAATTATTATTATTGTTTAAATTGTCACTCACTGTTGTTACTTTTTATTGATTTTTTTGTTGTTGTTCGATGTCAATACATTATATTTTGTCAATGGAATATGTTTGTGCATCGCAAAAGTATGAAACTAGTTTTATTTTGTATCTTTTACTTTTTCCCAATGTTACACTATTTCAAAATTATTTTATTTAAGTCCTATGATGATATTTATAATTTCTTAATTAAATTCAATTCAGTCTTAAATAGTTAATTTCAATTCGAGTTGTTCTTCTTATCAAATTAAAAGAAATAATAAATATTCGAAATTTTTTTGTAAATTCAATTAAGTCCGAAATTTTTTTGCAACTTTATATTTCGATCAATTTATTTGTTATTTTAAAATTAATTTTATTTATTTATTCACTTAGTTCATTTATTTATGTTTAATACTATATATATATATATATATATATATTAAAGTAGCACAATTATTCTAATATTTTGAATAAAATTAACAAGTAACGAATTTATTCTAAGGTTTTAATTTATGTTTGATTGAAAAAGTAAAATGCATCAACAATTTTAAAAATAAGTGACAATGTATCGCTTTTTTAAAAAAAAAATAATAAAATTATTAAAAAATCGGCATTCAAAATTTACAAAGTATTTTTATTTCTTAAAAATTTTTAAAAAATATTTTTGTAAAGACTCAAAAATAAAAACATGTATAAGTACCCCTAAGTCATTTCTAACATTTGAAAGCCACTAAACTTGAGGTTACATTTCAATTGCCTACCATTTTTCTTAAATAATCATATACTTGCTTCCCCACTTTCTTGGAACTTGTCTTGTACATTTTAAAAATAATCTGCTTCTAAATTTTAAAAATACAGCCAAACGATCCCTAGATGCTCAAAGGGCTTTGCCTTTCTCCCACAGATCCTCACCCTTGGGCCTTGCCTTGTTTTGTTCCTCTGAAGTATGATCACTTTCCTATTTTCTTCACCGACTGAATAAAATAATATGTGAAATTCCTCCCATAAAGACTGATAGTCTGCTATATTTCGAGGTAGTCTTCTGGTTTTTCCCATGTACTCTTTACATTTTCTAGGATTATTGGCAATTTCCTTTTTATGTTTAAGCTATTTTTACCATTGCTGGCAAGGAGACGATGAAATTGGCATACGATCAAAATTGGTTGGTCTGAATATACGAGGATAGAATGTAGTGAATTGCATTTGCTTTATAATGTTTTGTTGCCGTAAGTTGCTTTTTCCCAGTGGCGTAAATATGTTTTCTTGTTGGTATTAGGGTTATGGGAAAGATCTCTTTTTTTTTAACCTGCACAGAAATAAAGAATAAAAATATTGGTGCTCAATGGAATTGGGACTTGTGAAGATTACTTAAAGTTTTGACTACAGAATTTCACTTGGTTGATTTTGAGGTTGTTTCATGAACAACAATGGACAGTAAGTAGGAATCTGATGCCGGGAAAATCTTGTGGTTTTCTAGACCTGCAAGCACTAATGCACAACAAAACCGATGTCAAGGTTTTACGGCGTCTTCAAGTGCATGGGTTCAAGATGTTTTCCCCATTCTAAATAGGAATATGCGAAGATTCAATGCACCAATGCCAATAGTTGATTTTCATGGCAAGCCTGAGGTGACAAATAATTCTTGTGATGAGGACAATTCTTATTTGGTGGGACAACATGCCGATGAGCACAATGAAGGCGTGAGAGAGAAAAAAGAGTTGCATTGGCAGCGTGTGAAATGGACTGATCAAATGGTGAAGCTATTGTTTACTGTTGTTTCTTATATTGGAGAAGATCCTGCTTCTGATGCTGGTGGAAGAAGGCATTCACCACTTTTACCAAACAAAGGGAAGTGGAAAGCTATCTCCAAGGTCATGGCTGAGAAAGGCTATCACGTATCTCCTCTACAGTGTGAGGATAAATTCAACGATCTGAACAAAAGGTATAAAAAACTCAACAATATACTTGGGAGAGGCACTTCTTGCAAGGTTGTTGAAAACCCTATTCTTTTGGATTCGATGGATCTGTCTAAACGAAGAACGATGTTAAGAAGATATTGGGCTCAAAGCAATTGTTTTACCAAGAAATGTGTTCATATCACAACAGGAATCGGATGTACATTCCTCATGATCAGGCTATTCAAAGATCTTTACAGTTGGCTCTTAAAAGTAGTGATGATCAGGAATCTCATGAGACCAGAGCCTATGTCATGGACATTGAGGAGGAGGAAGAAAATGAGGCAAGTGATGGTGTAAATGAGGACACCCGAGAAAAACATGCATTGAGTAAGGATCTTACATTAGGTGTGCATGCGAAGAGGAAGGAAACAGGGGACGAACATGAAGACATGGACTCTAGTTACATTATAAACTTTCACACTGCTGTGAAAAGATCTGTTCATCATGATCAATCAAGTGTGAACCCATTATTGGGTGAGGGAAGTGATGGAGAGTCACTACATAATCAACGGTTCATGTCTCGCGCACTTCAATTAGAAGAGCAGAAATTACATATTCATCTCTTCTTTATTTAATTAGGATGATGTTGATGGCAGAAATAAAGGTCATGACAAAAAAACAAAAAGAAACTTTAACCAGTTCAAAAAGCAACTATCGTCAACTGTATCGAATGCCATAGCTTATACTTTTATTCTTGACATTTAGTATGTTGAGGTGAGATTTTTTATTCTATTAAATATTTACCTGCCTCACTCCTGCTTGGCAGCTTCTATTTATTAATAGAAGTTCAGTGTAGAAATTAGTTGCTCGGAATTGAGTACAAATGTCAAACATGGCAGTGGTAATCTGTTACATCCATGTGCAAGGATGGGTGCTTCAAAGATGCTTTACATAAATATTACATCATGAAATTGTTAAGAGGATTTACAGTTTCAATGGAGCATATTACTACAACTAGAAAGATGATGAGACAGGAGACCAATTTGTTATTCTTTAGTAAATTATAGTCGTGGATTAGTCTGAGACTTATAAGAAGCAGTGTCAAAGTTGTGCTCATTTTATAGGGTTAGACACATATGTTGTGTCATGTTGAAAATGGGTAGGCCATGTTAACGCAATTGTTGTTGTAACCCAGGTGGCATTGAATCAGGTTCAGGATTTAAATGTGAAATTGGTGGTGGTGAGGAAAGGAAAAAAATATTGCTCCTTTTCTGACACACTAGTTTATGGAATAACATTTAAAAACTTATCGAATTTACAGACATAAAACTCAATTATTATGTCGAAAAATCTTCAAGAACAAATGAACGTATCTTCATTAATTTTAGATATGAATAGACTACTTGCAAATCATGTTGAAGGTTGATTTATGAGACCTAATCCGGAAGCTAAAGAGTTGGTTGTATTGACGATGACCGAGTTGTTGGATAAGCATGACACTTGGTTGCTACTTGTCATTCTTTCCTGTGGGCTCAATTCCATGGCGATCTTAACAATGTGGGTTTTTGAAGTTATCCATCTTCTTTCCCTTTCCCATATATGGGCAAGTTAGTTTCACAATTCAGGCTCTTTCATCGTAGGCTTACGGGATTTGCATCACTGTATGCTATTCACATATTTCGGTTAGAGGATCATGAAAGGCAAAATGAAAAAGAATTATTAGTAGAATTGTTTATTTGCTTAGCTGTGGTCTTCAAAATCCAGTTGCATTTGTTTGTATCAAAGCGTTTAAAATGAATGCATGCAAGTGGTTTTGTTCTTAATGTGAATTAATGTGGTTGATTGTTGCTTCTGTGGAGAATTTTATTAGGCTTTAGCTATCTAGTATCATTACAAAATGAAAGAAAGCTTACCAGTTTTTTGGTCATAGAATGCTACATAGATCATTTCGTTTGCTAATAATGTAGGACCAATGCAAGTTAATCGCCAACTAGCTCCTTGTCTATATTATTGAATGTTTCATCCCTCAGCGACTTTCAGGTGCTTGTTTTTGGGGGTCGGAAGCATACAAAACTTTGATCAACAGGTCCACCATGGTAACAAGGACAATATGTTGAACATTATCACGGGAAATGGACAATGGACAAATGGTCTAGGGGGTCCTAGGGAAATCCGAGGATGGTATAGAGAGTATGGCAAGACATAAAATGGACGGATGAGATGGTGAAGGTTTTGAGTACTTCCTTGTGTTGGGGAAGAAGTATCTCATGGCTAACAGTGAAAGAAGAAACAGTTGCTTAGTTCAAAAACTAACATACAAGTCTCAAGTTGTGATTCAGGGAAAAGATCATGGAGTTGTAGCCAGAGAGATTTTGCAAATTTTTTTCAATTACATCAGCTCAGATCTTAACCCCAGTGTGTGGAGAGAGAAAAGTAACTGAATGCGGATGATATCTTGCTTACTGCCTCTTGAAGAACAGAAGTTACTAATATAAACACGGATGCTGAAGTACATCTAGCAGAAAGTCAGGGAGTTGAATAAGATGAAGCTTAAGAATGAGCAACAGGCATTTGAACTTAAATGCCTCGAAACAAATGCTGCTTGCAACTGATATTTGTAATGCGGTTCTATGAGCCAGGTGCATTCTCTGGAACTTTTTTCTTATCTTTCCTTTTATTCGTTTCCTCTATCTGAGTACCTGTTTTATATGTTATACTCCAAGTGTTGGTTGAATTCTGAGTAAATCAAACAGAGATAAAGACTACTTCTAGATTTAATCAACTGATTAACGCAAAACTGCACTAAAAACATAAAACAATTGATCTAATAATGGTTTCCTTCCACGGTTATAGCAGCCAATCCTTCTGTATATGAATAGACTAACTGAAACTCAATTACAAGTTCGTGTCCATAACATATCTCGAGTTATGTTGAATTTTGTCCATTTGAAATGCACGGTGAATAGTTTCTTTTTGAGATGGATTTTGGCGTACTGAGCTGTGCAGCTATGCTTACTCATTACCATTTTCTTCAATAATAATCTTTCATTATTCTTCATTTTTCGAAATATGTACATTTCAATGTTTCAGTCTTGATTGTTTGGCCTAAGTTCTTACGTGGTTTCTTGTTTATTGCCCGTTTATATGCAACGATTTAACTTCCTGGGCACATTTATGTACAATTAATTATTTTTCTTATTTATAATCAATGATATGTTGCCAAACTAATCATAATGATGGAAAAATATGAGAGAGTTAGAAGGACATAAACATTTTTTTATCTAGCATTCTATCTGTCTAGACGAATTGAAAAACAACTTCATCTTGGCAAAACCTCACTCTACCAATCATAAGAGGTCAATCTCGAAGGCTTTATACTAGGGACAAAGAGGTGTCCACCAGAGTTCTTAAGCCAGCAAGTCACTGCTGAAGTAGGAACAAAGGTCGAAATGGTGCTGAATCCAGAATATGGCAAGTGGTTTTCAATCGATCAACTACTAATGGAGTGGATCTATTCCACCATGACACTTGAAATAGCAATGAGAGTCATGGCTAGCTCCATCTCTTTTGAACTTTGGAATGCTATCGAAGACAGTTATGGTGTCATGAACAAGTCCATGATCACCTTCTTGATTGAAGAACTAATGAGGACACGAAAAGGCTCCTTGAGTATTGATAAATATCTCAACGACATTAAAAAGTTAGCTAATAATATCCAGATTGTTGGTAAGTCCATTCCCACTACAGATTTAATCACCCGAGTTCTGACTGGGTTAGATGAAGATTATACCATAATAGTAGTCTAGATAAACAGTAGGGACTCAATATCTTGGGGTGAGTTGCAATCTACTTTGATGACTTATGAAAGTAGATTGTAACACTGGAATGCCATTAGGACTAATCTGAGTTATGTGAACCTTAGTCAAGTTGTTGCTAATTTTGTTCAAGGGCCCAGCTCCAACTACAATAGAGGCGGCAGAACAAAATTAGCTGGGCTTTTGAACAAAATTAGCAAACAACTCAGTAAATCACATTGCCTTACTTTCAAAAATTTATGGACTATCTAATCACATTGTCGACCTTTTTGTGAACCTTGTCAACTCGGTAAATCACATTTTCTTCCTTTCAAAAATTCAGTCTCTCATATTTTGTTTCCTTTAGACTTAATACATACTGATATGTGGGGACATGCACCAATAAACTCAAATTCTTTCTTCAAATATTATGTGTTGGTTGTTGATGATTTTAGTAGGGACACATGGAATTATCCCTTGAAAACCAAATTTGAAACCTTATCTGCTTTCATTCAGTTTAAGAAACTAGTTGAAAATCAGTTTGAAAGGAAAATCAAGGTCCTACAATCTGATTGGGGAGGTGGGTTTAGGTCCTTCACATCAATTTCTAAACAAGCTGGTATTGAACTTAGACAGTATTGTCCTTATATCTCAGCCCAAAAATGGAAGGGTTAAGAGAAAGCATAGACATGTGATGGAAATGTGGCTCACTCTCTTAGCACAAGTAAAAATGCCCTATAATTTTTGGTGGGAAGCCTTTAAAACTGCAACATATTTGATAAATAGTGATAGAAATGGGGATCATTCTCTTAGCACAAGCAAAAATGCCCTATAATTTTTGGTGGGAAGCCTTTAAAATTGCAACATATTTGATAAATAGGTACCTACACCCATTCTCAATATGATGTTCCCCGTTCCAAAAGTTGTATAACAAACCAGTAGTCTATAGCTCTATCAAAACATTTGGCTGCACCAATTATCCTTGTGAAGTTTTGTGAAAATTTCATTGGAACTGTGGGACCCATCAATTGAAAAGCTAAAAAAATGGAGAAGGACGGTCCTATCAGACATGGCTACAAAAAATTTGCTACACATGGACCACAATACCCTTCAATCTAAAGTCTGTGATTTTGATTGGAATGAGTCTGAATGGTCTAGCATAATACATTGAAAAATCAAGGGTAAAAGTGGAATTTTATAGGTTGTTGACCGTTGTACATTACGCAAACTTCTCACATCATGAATATTAAATTCATGTGGGCTCCACTATGTTAAGTAAAATCACAGGAAATGTATATTTTATCTAGTACCAAACAACCACTTAGTAGATGAAGAACAATTGACTTTTGAGAATGAGGTAGAACATAGATGTCTTGAGCAAGTAGAAGTAGCTACTAAGCATCTAATGGTTTCAAGAGCTAGAGCAGATATTTTAAAACCAAAGGCTTACATTAGTGATGTTAAAACAAAAGAACAGAATTGCATTAGTTATGTTAAAACAAGAGAATCTAATAGTGTAGTAGAAGCTCCATCTAGTTCAAATTGGAGAATTGCAATGGAAGATGAATATAAAGCCCTTGTTAAGAACAAAACTTGGAAGCTTATTCCCCCTTCACCTAGCTACAAAGTGATTGGAAATAAATGGATTTTTAGAACAAAATACAACTTAGAAGGTAAGGTTGAGAGGTTTAAAGCTAGGTTGGTACTTGCAAACACCTAGGATAGACTTTTATGAGGCCTTTAGTTTTGTAATCAAAGCTGCAACATTAAGAGTAATACTTGCACTTGCACTTGCTTTTTCAAAGTTTTGGGAAATTAGACAAGTAGATATCAATAATGCCTTTTTGAATGACAAACTAGAAGTAGATGTCTATATGCACCAACCAGTATGGTTTTGTTGACAAATCAGTACATAATTACGTATGCAAGTTTGACAAGGCCTTGTATGGTTTGAGACAGGCCCCCACGAATTGGTATGATAGGCTTAAAGATACACTGTTGGAATGGAAAATTTGTCAATCAAAGGCAGATAACTCTTTGTTCTTCTACTCAAATGATAAATTTGTAATCTTTGTACTTATATATGTTGATGACATAGTTGTGACAGGTAATGACTCTATTATGTTGCAAAAGTTTATTAGTAAGCTCAATACAAGTTTTGCATTAAAAGACATGGGACCACTTCACAAAATTTTGGGGATGGAAGTTCATAGACACGGTTCAGGACTTCATTTGACACAAACACAATATATTGAGGACTTATTTGAAAAAGGTTCAACTATCTGCATTTAAAATCCAGCATTGCTCCTATGTAATTGGTAAAAGGATATCTAAATATAATGACAGTCTGATGAAAGATCCATCTTTGTTTAGAAGTGCAATTGGAGGCTTGCAATATCTGTCACACACGAGGTCTGATATAATTTTTGTAGTTAACAAGATGAGTTAGTACTTTTAATCACCATCAGAACGCCCCCAAAGCACATCTTCCAGTGGAAAAGGGGAGGGATGGAAAAGTGCTCAGAGCAATCGGGTGCAAGGTTCGAATCCTGAAATAATGGATTTGTGTCATGTGACAAGCGGAAGTTATGACTTACCACACCTCCACCCTAGCTCTGGGAGGCATAACCTGCGATTTACCAAGTTAACCAATGGCTTAGGGTAAAGTCAGTTAAGGTCCTCAAGGTGTGGGCTACACCTTTTTTTTGTAATCACCATCAGATGAACATTGGAAAATTCTTAAAAGAATATTCAGGTACCTCAAGGGTACTTTTGATCAAAGACTCTGGATTTAGCCAAGTGATAGGTTGTCCATATGTAGATTCTGATTGAACATCTTGTCATGATGATAGGAGGCCTACTGCTGGGTACCATGTCTATTGGGGAGGGAGTTTAGTGATCTAGTCTTTGAAAAAATAGCATGTGGTTGCCATATTCAACTTGGAGTCACAATATAGAGCACTTGCTCATGTTGCAACATAAGTTTCTTGGTTGCAATCCTTGTTTAAGGAGTTGAAGTTTCCCTCAAACTGTACTCTTGTTCTGGGGTATGACAATCTGAGTGCGAGTGCGTTAGCTTCTAACCCTGTGCACCATACTCGCACGAAACACAGTGAACTCGATGTTCATTTTGTGAGAGACTGTGTTAAACATGGAATTGGAAATATCTTACATACCTTCTTCTGATCAAGTGGTTGATTTACTTACTAAACATATATCTCAGTCAAGGCTTCAAGTTCTTAATGACAAGCTTGGTGTGACACGAGTGCCTTCCAGCTTGAAGGGGACATTGAAGATCATAAGCAGAGAAGGAATCAAAGGTGAAGATGACAGAGATGGTTACAATAGCAACACGATACTCCTTATTTTCAGCAAAGACTACAGCTCATCAATACACGTATCAGACTCCGATTGGTTGTAATACAATATTTTTATTATAAACAATACAATTGCTGCCTATATTTATTTGTGTATAAAAAGGTGTATAGGCTTGCTTTGTAAATCATTATTGTGATATAATACAATACTTATAATTTCCGAAATCTTACTATTTTCAACAAAAATAATATTTTTCCCAAATACATATTTCATGTCCATATTATTTAGACTTGATTTTATTTTTATTTTAAGATAAACGAACCTGGATATAAATAGTAAAATGTATTAGAGACCACTTTTGAGATTGAATGTTTATTCATTAAACATCAATACAATGTAAAGGGAAAGTATGTATTTATCTTTCATATGAGTTGCATTACATGTAATTCACTAGAGATTCTCTATGGTTAATTAAACGTGTTATGAGAACAATAATCAAAATTGACAAACTTAAAAATCCTTTCGAAAATCAAGTGATAATTAAATAAAATAGGTCATTAAACATATTTTATTAATAATATAGTTAATTGAATTGGTATACAATTTATGATCACAATTACAAGTCAAATTTTATAGGTCATAAATTATCGATTCCTAGGTTATGATTTATTTCTTAATTATTAATCACAAATTTTATTGGTTATAATTTATTTATTAGTCACAAATTATCAAATTAATCGACGACGACTTATTTTTCAAATTCAAATCACAAATTTTTTGGGTTAAAAGTTATTAAATTTATTGGTAACGATTTATTTCTCGATCACAAATTATTTGGGTGGTTTTGTGTATAGTGATGCCAAATAACAGAATATTTATATGAAAATTTGTGATGACAAATGGACAGAATAACGGCAAGGAAACAAGAAAAAGAAAAAAAATATGAAAAAGATGCAAAGTCGAGGCAAATGTTGAATATTTTGTTCTTAAACTCTAATTTGCCCCGCAATAGTGCATATGGTTTATGACAATGAATTCCTAATTAGATACAATAATTACTACTTGTACTTATAACACTTCAAAACACAAGTACGACGAACCACATATTATCTCGGGCACCTCCCACCCATAAAGGGGGGGGGGGTGCATGGGGGTTGATTTTTTGCCCTTCACGGGCATACCACTGTTTCCGGGCATTAGATCATAAGCAGTGATTGTACATGGAAGGGAGTGGGCATAAATGAACTAATCTGAATAGTAGATTGTGATGGTACATGATTAATTTATAATGCAGAAGATATTTATTAGATAAGTGAACTGGGTTTTAAAAAAAATAAAAAATCAATTATTGCTGAGTTTGAACAAGATTCGAAAGAATTTACTCGATTATGTTCTTGATCACGGTTTGTATCTAAAAAAATGTGTTAACATGCATGTTTGAGTTTTCTCGGCCAATAAGAAGACAACTAGAAGCAACTTTAGAGTTTGTTAGTGCAAACTAAATGCATGATTCAACAAGTTGTTCCTTATATGTTGACATCAACATAAATAAAACCTTAAAACAAGGAAAAAATATATGTAAATTTATTCTATGAGAATGCGTCATGAATTTGCTTGGACAATAAGGATATTAAGCCCCTGTTTAATTTTCATTAAGATTTTCTCTTTTTTTTCTACAATACTATATATTGTTTAAAAAAAGTTTTTTTAAATGAATAGTAATTTTTAGGAGAATTGGTGGTTGAAATTTGGTTGAAAAGTCAAATATTATTGATTGACTTTTAATGAATGGTTGAGATTGAGTACTGTATAAGAAAGAGAAAAAATTAAAGAGTACCAAACAATGACTAAATTTATTCGTAAATTAAATGGTAGTTTGGTCGATACAATTTTTTGTTTGATTAAATTTATTCAAACAATTTATAATGGAATAGCGGGGAAAAAGAAGAAGTCAAAGACTAACATTTACATTTCTGTAATAGTTCGAAGCATGTTTGAATATTAATTCAGTTAAAGAATTCGAACTTATTAAAATTAACTTCAAGATCTTTTTGTGTGATCGAATCACCTTAGTTTTCAAACTCCAAAGTATGCATCATCTTGCACTCCAATGATCCCAATCCCGATCACAATGGAAGGTGATTATTTTTCACAACCTAAATGCCTAATTTTGTGAGTTTTCAATTTTCATGTCAAAAATATGATTTAGGGACATTTCCAATTTATGTATATTTTCGCATACGAATTTTACTCTTGTTTTTACCATTGTGCTTCATCATGTTCTAATTAAGACAATAATGTGAAAGTTGTAGTGAGTTATAGGTTATGGGAGTTGTAGGTTTCAAACTGCTCCCACCAACCATTTGATATATGTAACGGTCATTCCACATGGGCTACCCACAACCCTATTTTCTAAATTAGAGTAGAACTCAGTGAATTCACGATAAGTTCCTTGTACCCAAAAAAAAAAAAAATGTTAAGAAGACATCAAAGTGATAAAAATGTAAGAAATAGGGATAGGATCTTATATTATTTTTGTTAGAAGTTACAGCATGATCTAATTGAAAAATGAAGGGAATTTCTCCTCGATTACTTAATACTTTAAGGAGGCTAAATCTCTTGTATAATAGAATCGAGAACAATGTATTTTTCTAAGCCTAGAAAGTGGAGTAACCGAAATACAAGAAAAAAAAAATTGTAGAGCTAGTTTATTTAGAAAATATAATCAAGCAACAGAAATAATAACCAGATATAGGTAGAAATAAATTTCTTCTATTTCTGTCAAGAAAAAATATTTCACAACCAGGACTCCTCTAGAAACTATTCAATGTATTATAAATAAATAGAATTTACCATCATTTAAACTGGCGTTATAACCCGTTATAATACTTTTAAGTTTTTATATATATATATATACTAGAAAATAGAAAATGAAAAGCAAGTGAGGTCAATGAAGAAGACAATAATCAAAACTGTTTTGACAAAAAAGTAATGATGCAAGTTATAGAAACAAAATTAGACCTTGGTATAGATTAAAATTAAATTTTTAATAGACTTTGATCGATTGATAAAAAAAATTATGAAATGTGAGGTTAAAACCCTTTAAAATATATGTGATTAAAGTTAATTATTTAATTTTAACTTAACTTCAAATTAGATTTTTAGTGAAACCAAACGGGTTAGAGTACAATTCAATTATACACATGCACAAACCAAATAAACTTAAAAGAGTTTTGGAATATTAAAATGCATTAATAAAAATCCTTTAATTTCTCACGTTTCCTAAGAATTCGGATTATCTCAGGATTCAGCTGGAACAGTTGGCATGCATTGGACTAGCTCCCTTTCTCTATACTTTTTATATATAATATGATATATGATATATATCCGATAATATAGATACATTTGTGAACTTAGAGTTTTGATATCTATTTCCCTCTCGATTCTTCTCCTCTTTCCAAAGCAAGAACTGGGAAAGACTGATTATTTATTTCGTTCTTGGTGTTCTTGGTAGACTTGTATATTTGCCATGGTGGATACTGGATTGAGAGTTTGACTGAAAAATCCTCTCTCTGTCTCTAGGGTTTTTGAGTTCTTCTTGGTAGATTTGAAATTTACTTTTCTGGGTTCTTGTTTTGATTGAAAATCATACTTCTCGATCTCGAGGCTTTTAAGTTTCTTCTTGGTAGATTTATTTACTTTTCTGGGTTGGGAATTTGATTGAAAATATGAAGATTTGCGATTCGTTACAAGGGTTGAAGCCAACTTTACTGATGTTGATGGTGCAAACAATATTTGCTGGAGTCAATATAGTTTATAAACTGGCTGCCAACGATGGAATGAAGTTGCCCATTTTGGTGGGCTACAGATTCATGTTTGGCGCTGCTTTTATGGTTCCGGTTGCACTCTTGGTTGAAAGGTTCTAATGCATCTTTGTTTTGATTTTCAGATTTACAAAAAACAATATTTAATAAAATGTTAATTATCTAGGAGTTTTTATTTATTTAATTTTTTCGACCCTTCACAACTAGGGTTTATATGAATTCCTAGAAAAAAAAATTGTAAAATCCTAAAGCTAAAATGCATACACAAGAATTTCTTCTGAATCTTGAAATTTCTTGATAATATTTCAGGAAAAAGAGGCCTAACTTGACTTGGATGGTAGTCTTCCAAGCGTTTCTTTGTGGTTTATTCGGGTAAGGTTTTTTTTTTTTTTTTTTTTTCTTAAATAACTTATTAGATTATGATAGGGTTTTTTCAAAGATAAAAGATCAAGAATCCACGTTTTGATCGATAGAGAATTAAACGTACCAAATTAAAAAGGACTCTCTTTAATGTAGTTGAAATTGCATTTTGTGTTGATATGATTAATTAGTAAGTATATTTGCTTTCATTGGCGAACCTAAGGTTTATGCATGATGGTCTAAGACGTTCTTTATGAGCATGATGACTTCTTTGGCGATCGTTGATAATTCAATCATATACTATATAAACTTTTCGTTATTTCAACTTATATTGAAATAATTCATTATTATTGATTAATAAATTGATAGTAGTAATTATTGGACCGTGATTAAGGATTTAATTTTAATTGTAATTTAGAGCAATAATCAGTATATTTTTCTTATTGCAGAGGGTCACTCGGCCAAAATCTTTACTTAAAAAGTATGGCAATGACTTCAGCAACTTTTGCTTCAGCCTTGACCAATCTTATTCCCGCCATAACATTTGTTATAGCCATAATCCTTAGGTAAAAATATACTTATACAGACTGCACTTTCTCATCAAAATATATAAAAGATTTTTATTAGTTCAAGAATTTAAATAAATGTATTATCCAGGCTAGAGAAATTGGGATTGAATACACGAGCTGGTATGGCAAAGGTGATTGGAACCCTAACCGGCATAGGTGGAGCGATGGTCCTCACATTTTACAAAGGTCTAGATATTAACATTTGGAACACAAACATAAACCTCCTCGAAACAACTTCCAAACATCATGCGATGAGTCCTACACAAAGTTACCACAGTGACACTGATCTTATATATGGTGCACTTCTATCCTTAGCCAGTTGTGTTTGTTATTCTCTCTGGCTGATTATTCAGGTGACCTCTAAAACCCCTTTTTTTTTTTCGAACAACATAATTTTTTCTAGGATATCTTATGATTTTCTTGTTGGGGAATAGGCTAAGGCAGCCCAGCGGTATCCATGTCCTTACTCTTTTACTGCGATGATGACCTTGTGGGCGTCGATTCAAGGTACCGGATATGCATTGTGTATAGAGAGAGATTGGATCCAGTGGAAGTTAGGATTGGACATTAGACTCCTCACAGTAGCTATTGCGGTAATATGTCTAATTTTCATGTGATTTTCCAATGCGTGACAGCAACAAGTTAAGCCTTGTTCTCATTGAATTTGGGGTCTGAAAATCTAATTTATCGTTGTCCATTTTATTTTTATTTTTCAGGGCGTATTGGGTTCCGGAGTTATGTTCACACTAATCGCGTGGTGTGTGCGCATTAGAGGTCCACTCTTTGTATCAGTATTCAACCCTTTGATGCTTCTCCTGGTGGCTCTTGCTGGATCTTTATTCTTGGAAGAGAAACTACACGTGGGAACGTACGTTTTTCTTTTTCTCTTTGATATCTCTTTGATACGTTTTGCGGATATTCGATCTTGTAAATGTTAAGCAAAGTGGAAAGGAAGAGAGCAAAAAGGGGTTAGGGTTTCATTGAAATTGGAAACTAGTTATAGTAATATCTATTCTGATATTGCATCAATGGACCTTCAATTCTTCATTGAAATTTTGTAGAGTGATGCTAAAAAAAACATCCAATATTGTGCATGGCAGGGTAATTGGAGCTGCATTGATTATAATTGGTCTGTACAGTGTACTGTGGGGAAAAGGCAAGGAAATCAAGAAGGTGGTCCAGTTGGTGCCTGAAAATGACGATCAATCTGGACGAGTCGAGATTGATATCCCATCTTCACCGCGAGCTGATAACCATAGTCGTGGGAGAAAGGAGGCTGCAGAGAACAAAGAAGAAGAGAGAAGAGGTTTTTACTGGTTGATCAAGAGGTCTCTAAGGTTGGAAAGAACCAGTGTGAATGAAGAAATTGTCTTCATGTATTAAATTATAAGTAGAAAGAAAGAAAGAAAGAAATGGTGAAGAAGTTATTAACTTATAAGTTTATCTTTTGAGCCATATTTTTGTATGAGCTGAGGACATGTGAAGTATTGTGTAATGAAATGTTTTGCTGTGTATACATTCCTACAAATTTGCAGGGAAGCCATAGCTCATAAAACAAATTAGTCCCAGTGGAAACAAGTCAAATTATATTGATATTAAACTTCAATATAAACCACTTATTTCTTTTTCTTTTTTCAAGTCAAATAAAAAAATTACATTCAACTTTGACATGTGAGATACATTTGTGTTGAATCGATATTGTAGAACTACTGAGTTAAAGGTAATAATAAACTGATCTCCTAGTGCGTACTAAGTTTGATTTTCAGATTTTGCATACTAGAGTGTAATATGATTGGATAGATATAAAGGTGGGTTATTATTTAATCTTTTTGGTCAAAGCGTGTTCAGAGCATAATATCTTGATGTCATTCTCACCTTATTCCAACTTATCATCGATAATCTGTTCATCATTTCAAACTCAACGAGAACAACTAAACATGAGAGTTGAGTCCTTTTTTTGGCAATTATTTTTTGAACCAATTGCATCAAAATGTGTATGTCCTTTTATTTGTCTCGCGCTACAAGAATTTGTGCCAACAGTGACGAACAAAAGTCATCGTTTAATGCTCAAATATCGTTGCTATTAATCATTTGGAATCTATGCCAATAGTGACGACAAAAGTCGTCGCTTAATGCTCAAATATCATTGCTATTGATCATTTGCAACGACAAAGTTATCGCAAGGGGTCATCCCTCTAGCTCTGTAGTTGAAGCTCAATAGAGACGACATTTATCGTCGCTATTGTGTCGACCAAAGCGATCACAATTAGCGACGACAAAGTCGTCCCTATTGACCTACAACGACGACTTTGAGATATGAACCCAACCCAATTTCAACCCGACCCAAATTACAACTTGACCGTCGACCCATGTATTGTGTTTAGTTTATAGGATATAATTCATAATGGTGCAGTATGGACTTGAACCCTTGATCTAAGGTAAAGGTTGAAGATTGACTCAACCATTGGGGCAATTGAATACTTGTATTTTCATTAATATACATTAGTTAAGTAAAGAAATAATTGTTTTAACAAATATTAATTTAATAATAATTATATAACAGAAAATTGGAAATGGTTATAAACCACATATAAAAAAAATAAGAATAATTTTTTTTAAAAGACTCAATAGGGACGATTGTGTTGTATCTATTGGTCGGATAAATAGAGTCGACAAAGAAAACCGTCTCTATTGGTCGGACCAATAGAGACGAAAAAGAAAGTTGTCTCTACTGATTGGAAAAATAGAGATGACAAAAATTGTCATCTCTATTGGTCCAATCAATAACGAAGACAAACGGGGACCAATAGCGATGACAAACGCCACGTTTGTCATCGTTATTGGTCGGACCAATAGATACGACATTTTGTCGTATCTATTGGTCCGACCAATAGCGACAACTTTTGCTGTCGTCTCTATTGTTCCAATCAATAGAGACGACTTATTTTGTCATCTCTATTAGTCAGACCTGTACCAGTAGCGATGACTCGTCGCTAATTTTCGTCGTTTTCGCTCCATTTTTTGTAGTGTCGTTTCAATTCTATTTTGATTCTTCAACGTGGGCAACTTAACAAGCAAACAAGAATTTTATCTTCGATGGGCTATATTTGTGTAATTATATTTGTCACACGCCAAAGCAATCTATATTTGTTTGAATTTTATCTCCGATTTTGCCTTTACTTTTACGCTGCATTTATAAACAACACATTTCCTCAAATCATTTTTTAATCAACACATTTTTTCAAATCCATATTTTACGTTGAAATATCATATTCTTTATTTTTAAACAAAAAACTTTTACCAATCAGAGGATTAGTTACACCGTTTTAGTTAACAAATGAAGACGTGTCTACTTTTGTCTATTTTTTAAAAATCCCTTAACAAATTGATTATCGGATCTCACTGCATCCCGAAAGTTGAGTCCCACTTTAACTTGGTGGTTGTTAACACATAAAAATACTCAATTCGGAGGCTCAATATAGAAGTCCAGCACATGAGAGCCCATCACAAATAACATGGAAATGTGGAGGGGTCTAGACGATTGAACAAATAGAGTGAGTCTATGCGATTGAGGGATTAAATAAGATATAAATAATGAAGAAGTTTCCACAGTTCACCCACGACCTAAGGTAACTTGACATTACTAGCGGTTATCACAACATAAACAGTAGGTGAGATTATGGACAATTGATGCAATGTTGAGAACGTGGGCGATCCAAGTTCGATAATCATGGAAGTTACTTAGTGCAAGGAAGTAAAGGACAGTTATACAAAGAAGTGGATAGCAATTGGCTACGAAACCAAGGCGGTAAATTAGAAATTCAAACTAGTAGGCAGTTAGTAGAATTTATATATATATATTGTAGAATGTTAGACATTTAGAAGGACTAAAAAATCAAAATTCTTAAACAGAAACGTAATTTTATTATCTTAGATTTTATTAGAATTTCCTTAATTTAATATGTTTGCTTGCGCCACTAAGAAAGCATCTTGTAACTTAAGTTTTTCTAGTGTAAAACACCCATTTTTAGGATTTTATCTCAAGAGATTTGCACTTACACTTTTATTTGACCCCTTTCTATTTATTGTTGAGAAATCTCTTTCTCAAAGTGAAATATACGCTTGTAATGAAGTTGACATTAATAAGAAATCAAAGAATCAAGATTATGAAGAAATAATTTGGAAGAACAATATCGGACTTAAATCGCATAGAATGCTATCCTAAAAGCTAAATTTGCGCCCTCTCGTAATGAGAATGCTAAATGGCCTCCAAGCAAATTGCTTTCGCGGATTTCAAGTCTCAAACCAAGTATCAAATAGCAAAATTGATAAACTTGGAGAATAGGAACTAAAAGAGCAAATTTGGAAGATTCCAAGTATAAAAAGATCAAAAATTTGGGATGATAATCACAAGTGAGGTATGATGAAAAAAGGTGTATAAAACCATGAATTCTATACCTATTTATAGAATTCTATCACCCCAATTCGTGATCTACACAACTCTTCATGAATGAGTGTAAGTTATTGTTGAAAAGGTGCATGAGAAAATCTGAAAATTTTCTCCAATGGTCATTTTTTAATGACCACGCGATCCCGTGATGCCCCATTATTTGAATAGAGACAAATTTGTTCATCCACGCGATCGCTGGACCATCAACCACGAGATCACGTGGTTCTCATTTTGGCCGGACTTCCAGGTCCGGTCCGGACCGGACCAATTGGTCCGTCCAGTTTGTATTTGGTCCGATTTTCGCACTTCTTGGATCAGTTCTCTATATTTTAGACCAGTTCTTGCACTTTTTCAACTTTATATATATATATATATATATATATATATATATATATATATATATATATATATATATATATATTTGAGCAACATTTCATAACAATCCCCCACTTATTCAAATATATAAACTCAACTTAGAATTATAAACGATGCCACACATAAAATAAGGTATCTTTCGATTTAACCTTGTATTAGTGCTAACATTGCAAAGTAATATCGAGATCCCAGGTAGCCTTGGTTTTGAACCAGTTATCCCTTATGACATTATCAGCGATATCGCACTCATGAACATTCTTGCTCGATGCATTTCACACAATTTACTTTGGCGCGTTAATGACCTTGTTCCCATTCGAGTTCATGAACTTTTCAGAAAGTAACTCCAAAACTTTCCTTGAAGCGGTACCATTTCTAAGTTCATATAGGAGAAATTTTTATAGTGTCTTGGTAACTTTTAAAGACACTTGTACTAAGTACTGAATTTCTTTAAGATTTATTCAACCCTCCAAACAGTTACCCCAGCACTTACATCCTTAGAATATGACCTTTAAATTATTTTCTAAGTGCTGCAACAATTCACTTATCGAATGACTTGTTGTTGCCCTTTGAACCCGTGAATTACTCATTTCGTAATGACAGATAGGGTTTCCGTCATTGGTGAATTTATAATAGGAGTTTTAGCCCTATCCTACTCGATGTTTGTCCTACCAACTCTTTGGTAAGTGGTTTTGTGAATGGATCGGCCAAATTTTCACTTGACCTCACATAGGTAAGTGATATTATTCCATCATTTGTTAATTTTCTTCTGTAATCATGTCTAAGACTCATATGTCTAGACTTTCCATTGTAGACTTCGTTATAAGCTCTTACTAGAGTAGCTTGACTATTGCATAGTATAGATATTGAAGACTCATTCTTCGTATCTAGTGGAACTTTATAAAGAAGATCCTTAAGCCACTCTGCTTCCTTTCCAGTTTCGGCTAGTGCAACAAACTCGGATTCCATGGTGGAATGTGTAATCATTGTTTGTTTCTTTGATCTCCAAGAAATAGCACCACCTCCAAGTGTAAACAACCATCCCGAGGTTGATTTATTTTCTCTAGCATTTGATAACCAACTCGCAACTGTATATCCTTCTAGTATAGCTGGAAACTTGGAATATTGAAGTCCAAGGTTTTTAGTTCTCTTTAAATAACCAAGAACTCTTCCAATTGTTTTCCAATGCTCAACACTTGGATTGCTAGTAAACCTACTAAGTTTACTCATGGCAAATGCAATGTCCGGTCTTATGCATTGAACCGCATACATTAGACTCCCAATTGCACTTGCATATTCGAGTTGTCCAATAGCCATTTCAACATTCTTCACAAGTTTAATACTTGAATCAAATGGAGTATTTGCCTCTTTAATATTCAAATGTTTGAACTTTTCAATCACATTCTCAATATAATGTGATTGGGTTAATGCATACCCCAACTCATTCTTGATCACTTTTATACCCAATATGGTATCCACTTGACCAAGATCTTTCATTTTGAATGTTGATGATAGAAACGTCTTCGTCTCTTTTATGCCATCCATGTGATTACTTATAATCAACATGTCGTCCACATATAAGCACACAAATATTACATGTTTATCACAACTTTTGATACATAAATATTTATCTACCACATTGTGTGAAAAATCAAAAGACATTATTGCATTATCAAATTTCTCATGCCATTTTTTAGGAGCTTGTTTTAAACCATATAGTGATTTAACAAGTTTACAAACTTTATTTTCATTATCCAGAAGAATAAAACCTTTCGGTTGTTTCATGTAAACTTCTTCATCAAATTCTCCATTTAAAAATGCAGTCTTCACATCCATTTGATGCACATGTAAATCAAATATAGAAGATAGTGCAAATAGAATTCTAATAGTAGTGATCCTAGCCATGGGTGCATAAGTGTCAAAATAATATATTCCTTCCTTTTGTCGAAAACCTTTAGCAACTAATCTTGCTTTATAGGTTTGGATCGAACAATCGCTATTGTATTTCCTTCGAAATACCCACTTGCAACCAATGAATTTTGATCCAGCCGGTAAATCAACAATCTTCCAAGTATTGTTGGATATTATAGAATCTATTTCATCATTGATAGAATCCTTCCAAAATGTGTTATCTCTAGAAGTCATTGCTTCTTTATAGGTTTTAGGATCACTTTCAATTTGAAGAACATATGGAATTTTTCTTACTATATCTTCCTTGCTTCAACAAAGTAAAAGGAAATTCTTTGATAATCAATCTCATCGTGTCCTAATACCTTCTCTTTTTGAGATTGCTTGCTTCTTCGAGGTTCACTAGTCTCAACTATATCTTGGGAAGATGTTTCCAGTGATTTAGAAGTCGGAAATTCATTAAGAATTTCTATTGAATTTTGAGGAATATCATCAACGCTTAATGAATTCTCAAAAAATTTCACATCTCGTGATTCTATAATCACATTGGATATTAGATCAAGTAGCCTATATGCTTTAATATTTATAGCATATTCAACAAAGGCACTTTTGATCCCTCTTGGTCTTAGTTTTGTCCTACTAGGATTGATGTTTTTATAATAAGCCAAGCACCCCCACACTTTAAAATATCCAATGTTAGGCTTCCGACCTTTCCACAATTCATAAGGTGAAACTTTAAGTTTCTTGGAAGGAATTCTATTATGTATATGGCATGCGGTAAGTAATGCCTCTCTCCAAAAGTTATTTGACACGCCCCGCCCCGAGTAACATTAGTGGACCCGAAACGTGACGTGCGCCGATGATGGATACCAACTAAAAGTAGGACCCACCATCAAGGCTACTAAAAACTGCAACTTTAGTCAATTTATTTTTAAGAAAATTTTGGCATTATCTCCTCTATAATATGGACTAACCAACCTGTAATTAATATACAGAATCCCAACAAACTCACCATAATTTCCATCACAATAGAGATAAGCCAATTTCTCAAACTTTCAATCTAAAACCAACATAAACTGTACATATGGACGCAAAATACAAAGTGAGCCCCATATCTATCTACATGTGATGCACAAGTGCAATACAAAAATGAACATGCGTCCCAAAATAATGACTACATGCTCTATGAAATGAGTCATACTAGCTAACACTGTCGTGTGGATCTGACTCCAAAATCAAAGGCTCACTCCAAAAGTTGCCCAGGAACTCAACTGCTACCTGATAAGAAAATCGTGGGAAAATATATGAGTTGATAGCTCAGTGAATGGAGAATTTCGAAAATAATTATACTTTCTCATTTATACATTTTTATCGAAAATCAACTTTACATCACTTAGTAATTCACATAATAACATGCAATCAAAGTCAAAATGTAAGACATTTTCTTAATGCTGATAAATATCAAACTCTATTCAAACTAATAACATAGAAATCACCATATCAATAAAATACTGTCTTCACATCTGTAATCTCTAGGTATGGCCGTACCATAACAAATCAACCAAAAATGTACCCTCTGATTAATTTGGTCATACATGTATAGACTGCCTCTCAGGCTAGTCTCAAAGACCTCTGATAATCAATTCTAGAACACAGCCATGACCGCCTCAGTGAACTATATCATATACGATCGACCGCCTCAGGGTAATATCATACCCGGTCAAGACCACTCAGGTGCAGTATAGAACACGTCCAAGGCCGCCTCAGTGAACTAGAATAAGCATATAATCACGGGTACTTTTCTGGCCGATTTCAATTTCACATATTTATCTCACATTTCGTTGACTGCCATCACAAGTCTTACATTTCTTTCAACATATAATCGTTTCACAATTTTTCCAATTCCAAATCAATCTCATATTCTCATAATATTTCACAATAATCACATAATTGAACATATAAATCAGATAATCACATTTTACGTAATTATATAAGCAATTTATCAATATTTGAAAATAATTGAATTTTTCCACTCACTGTCTATGTACGTGCAAACTAATTCGGCTGGTAAGCTGTCCCAACCGATTCGTTACCACCTGAAATTGATATAATATCTAAATCAATGACTAACCATATCAACCACCTCAATAATTGATAAAGGCAATAATAAAATATAATCTTTTCATTTTTAGGTAAATTCCCTTTCGATAAATTAAATTTAAACTAATAATCTAACAACCCTAAATTTGACAAAACTTTGAAATAAATAAATATCACTTACCTTTCAAAATCAACAAAAGCTTAATAGTATGTAAATGTGTTTGTGTGTGTATTGTGAAATGAAAAGAAGAAGTGGATATATATATATAATAGAAGCTGCTGCCTGACTCCTCCAATTTGTCCTATTTCCATATATATATATAAGGTTGACATCTTTGACTTTTCAACATATGAACTTGGTCATGACAAAACTCACCTCCTTCAAAGAATTTCGTCCTTGAAATTCAATCTGTTAAGAACCAAAGAGATGAGGATATTGAGAACGCATCCGATCTTCACTTTCCCATGTTTCCTCTTCTATCGCATGATTCCTCCAAAGAACTTTAACTAATGAAATAGTCTTACTGCGCAATACTTATTCCTTTCTATCCGATATCTGAATTGATTCTTCTTCATAAGTAAGATTCTCCTTCAATTCCACTGGTTGTGATTCCAAAACATGAGATGGATCTGGAATATACTTACGAAGCATAGAAACATGAAACACATCATGAATTCTGGACAACTCGGCAGGCAAAGCTAATCGATAAGCAACTGGTCCAATATGCTCAAAAATCTCATAAGGGCCAATATATCGAGGACTCAATTTCCCTCGTCTGCCAAGTCTGATAACACCCTTCCAGGGTGATAATCGTAAGAACACTCTATCCCCAACTTCAAATTCAAGATTTCTTCTTCGTCTATCAGCATAGTTCTTCTGCCTGTCTTGAGCTGGCTTCGGCTTTTCTTTGATTATCTTTACTTTCTCAGAAGTGATCTGAATAAATTCTGGACCCAACAATTTTCTCTCGCCGACTTCATCCCAACAAATTGGAGTTCTGCATCTTCTACCATACAGTGCTTCAAAAGGAGCCATTTCTATACTCGAGTGATAACTATTATTATAAGAAAACTCCATTAAAGATAAATTAGTATCCCAGTTCCCTTTAAACTGTAGCACACTAGCTCGCAACATATCTTCCAAAGTCTGTATGGTTCTTTCTGATTGACCATCTGTCTGGGGATGAAAAGCTGTACTGAAATGTAGCTTAGTACCCATAGATTTTTGCAAACTTGGCCAAAATTTAGAAGTAAAACGAGAATCTCTATCTGAAACAATAGATACTGGTGCTCCATATAAGCTGACAATCTCATCAACATATATTTTTGCCAATCTGTCTAGGGAGTAAGTAACTTTAATAGGCAAAAATCTAGCAGTCTTCGTTAATATGTCAACAATGATCCAAATACCATCATGACCACTCTGTGTACGAGGAAGTCCAAATAAGAAATCCATAGTGATATGTTCCCATTTCCATTCAGGCGTAGGCAAGATCTGTAATAACCCAGCTGTTTTCTGACGATCTGGCTTTACCTGTTGACAAATAAGACATCTGGATACAAATTCAGCTATTTCTCTTTTCATTCCATGCCACCAATAATGTTCTTTAAGTACGTGATACATTTTAGTACTACTAGGATACATTACATAAGCTGATGTAATGACCCGGGTCCCACTTAAGGGCTGTCCCAGCCTTTAAATGACGACGTAGTGTCCCTATTGTACCAACACGAGTCTTTTCAGCATACTTTGTCCTCACTTGCACGCTCCCCGAGAAAACTTCCCAGGAGGTCACCCATCCCAGAATTTCTCCAAGCCAAGCACGCTTAACTTTGGAGTTTCTAACGATGGACTTCCGAAAAAGAAGGTGCACCTTGTTGGTATGAGTAGTACCTATCATTTCTTTTAAACTTTCCTGGCCTGGGGTGTTACAATCACCCCCGTTAGACTCGCGACGTCCTCATCGCGCTTAATCCATCTGAGGATCTGTTGCCAGGAGTTGGGATTCTAGAGGTGGCTCCCGCCCTATGGCGTAGCACTTAGTTCTCGATTTTTCGGCTAGCGGCCGGCTCTGATACCATTTGTAACGACCCGGGTCCCACTTAACGGGCTGTCCCGATCGTTAAATGACGGCGTACTGTCCCCACTGTACCAACACGAGTCTTTTCAGCATACTTTATCCTCACTCGCACGCTTCTCGAGAGAAACTTCCCAGGAGGTCACCCATCACAAAATTGCTCCAAGCCAAGCACGCTTAACTTTGGAGTTTCTAACGATGGACTTCCGGAAAAGAAGGTGCACCTTGTTGGTATGAGTAGTACCTATCATTTCTTTTAAACTTTCCTGGCTTGGGGTGTTACAGCTGAACTACGTGCTTCTTCTAGGATTTCTCTCTTCAACTTTGAATCATCAGGAATACATAATCTTTTTCCAATAACCAAAGCTCCATCACCTCGAATGGTATAATCTGTATGCTTACTATTACTAACTTCCTCCTTCAATTTATTCAATACTGAATCTTGAGTCTGAGCTTCGATAACTGTGTCAATCAAGGAAGGTCTTACCTGGAAATTAGCAAACAATGCTCCCAACCTGGTCACTGACAACTGAACATGTGAATTTCTGAACTCACCAAACAAAGAAGAACAAACTGCATCTATCTGTGTCGTAGAACTAACTGTCTTCCTACTGAGAGCATCAGCAACTATATTGGCTTTCCCCGGATGATAATCAATCTTGCAGTCATAGTCTTTTATCAACTCTAACCATCTTCTTTGCCTTAAGTTCAATTCCTTCTGATCAAAAATGTATTTCAAGCTCTTATGATCTGTAAATATCTGACATCTCTCTCCATACAAGTAATGCCTCCAAATCTTCAATGCTAAAACAACTGCGGCAAGCTCTAAGTCATGTGTAGGATAATTCAATTCATGCTTCTTCAACTGTCTAGAAGCATAAGCTATAACCTTACCCTTTTGTATCAACACACAACCAAGGCCCTGACGTGAAGCATCACTATATATTACAAATTCTTCTCCTGGAGATGGAAGAGTGAGAATTGGAGCTGAAACTAATCTATTCTTTAATTCTAGAAAACTCTTTTCACATTCTTCCGTCCACACAAATTTAGCATTCTTTCTAGTCAAACTAGTCAGAGGAAGAGCAAGTTCAGAAAATCCCTCCACAAAACGACGGTAATAACCTGCTAATCCGAGAAAACTCCGTATTTCTGTTACACTGGTAGGTCTTTCCCATTTCACAACTGCTTCTGTTTTCTGAGGGTCTACATATATTCCCTCAGCTGATATAACATGTCCCAAAAATACCACTTCGTCGAGCCAAAATTCACATTTATTGAATTTAGCATATAACTTCTTGTCTCTCAAAGTTTGCAAAATGACTTTGAGATGTTCTATGTGCTCATCATGATCACGAGAATACACCAATATATCATCAATGAATACAATCACAAACCTGTCTAAGTATGGGCAAAACACTCTGTTCATCATATCCATGAATGCTGCTAGAGCATTGGTCAACCCAAACGGTATCACAAGAAATTCATAATGGCCATATCTTGTTCTGAAAGCAGTCTTTGGTACATCACTATCTCTGATTTTTAGTTGGTGATATCCAGAACGTAAATCAATCTTTGAAAATATTGTAGCACCCCGACGCTGATCAAACATATCATCAATACGTGGTAAAGGATATTTATTACGGATTGTCACCTTGTTCAAATGTCTATAATCAATACATAGCCGCATAGTACTATCTTTCTTCTTCACGAATAAAACTGGTGCTCCCCATGGAGATACACTAGGTCTGATAAAACCCTTGTCGACCAATTCCTGCAATTGAATTTTCAACTCTTTTAGTTCTACTGGAGCCATTATGTATGGTGCCCGTGAAATAGGTGTAGTTCCAGGAATCAAATCCATAGTAAATTCAATATCCCTGTCTGGTGGTAAACCTGACAACTCTTCTGGAAATACATCAGGAAATTCTCGGACCACTGGAATGTCTTCAAGTTTTGTTTTGCTAACATTTGTATCAATAACATGAGCTAAATATGCATAACAACCCTTGTTGAGCAATCTTCTGGCGGCAATAGCAGAAATGACACAAGATGGTAAAATTCTACGTTGTCCACTGAAAAATGAATCTGGCAGGACCTATACATACACATGGATATAAGGAAGAAGACAAAACAGTGAATATACAAAATGTTAAAGCGTAATAACCAATTTTAATAAAAACGTGTTGAGAAGATTTGGAGCTTCTTCCTAGTTTGCTGCATTTCAACTTTACATTTTAACTTACATGGAATTGACATTTTCCATTTTTCCATAAATAGATAAATATGATCCTTAAATTTTATGGTGCGTGAATATTTTAAAATGGTGAATAGAAAACTTGGATGTGCTTTTATACACACAAACACAAACCTGCTTATAGTGGGAGAAGAATCATCAATTAGTGAGTAATACAAGATGAGAATCCTAATAGGTAAGGGGATGGTGAACGGTTATTTTCTATATATAAATTTGTTAGAAATGGACCATGGTGGTATCTGGTGAATTTGTGATGTAGCAAAAAATTATAGTCCTAGACTGGTCATCATATGTTATGCAAGAAGAGAATTTAATCTCATACAATTATAGCATTGAAGTGCTTTCGAAATCATTGATATGTGTTATTTTTCAAGTTTAACATTTCCTTTTCTGTCCTCGCTCCACCAAAATGGCACCTTCTAGATAACTGAATAGGATGCTGATGAATTATAATAGTTACATCCTTGTGACACATGCATTTCCTCCTCTCTCCAGAATAAAGGTTCTAAATAAGTAGTATAAACTCTATGAAATGGTGTACTTGCTGAGAATGTTATTGCAATTATGCAAGAAAAAGGTGCCCTTCATCGCAGAACAAGGCATCGGTTGACACCAGGAACTGTGAAGTATGCTGCTCATCATGTTCTTGCTCTAGAAGGAAGCAAACGACTGAACGTTATAGAGCTCGCATAAAAGATTCACGTTAGAATAAACTACTGCTTGGTCATCTTGCACTGGATAGGGTATTCTTCACATTTTAACTGATTTAAATTTCATCTTATGAAGAAATATGGGCCTCGCCTTCGTGACTGAACAACAAGCAAGACACCACAAGCTTCTAAAATTTGTAATATAACAAAATTATTATTATTGTTTAAATGTCACTCACTGTTGATACTTTTTATTGATTTTTTTTGTTGTTGTTCAATGTCAATACATTATATTTTGTCAATGGAATATGTTCGTGCATCGCACGAGTATGAAACTAATTTTATTTTGTATCTTTTACTTTTTCCCAATGTCACACTATTTCAAAATTATTTTATTTAAGTCCTATGTTGATATTTATAATATCTTAATTAAATTCAATTGAGTCTTAAATAGTTAATTTCAATTCGAGTTGTTCTTCTTATCAAATTAAAAGAAATAATAAATATTCAAAACTTTTTAGTAAATTCAATTACGTTCGAATAATTTTTGCAACTTTATATTTCGATCAATTTATTTGTTATTTTAAAATTAATTTTATTTATTTATTCACTTAGTTCATTTATTTATGTTTAATACTATGGATTTAAATAATCTATATATATATATATATATATATATATATATATATATATATATATTAAAGTGGCACAATTATTCTAATATTTTGAATAAAATTAACAAGTAACGAATTTATTCTAAGATTTTAATTTATGTTTGATTGAAAAAGTAAAATGCATCCACAATTTTAAAAATAAGTGACAATGTATCGCTTTTTTTTTTAAAAAATGATAAAATTATTAAAAAATCGGCATTCAAAATTTACAAAGTATTTTTACTTCTTAAAAATTTTAAAAAAATATTTTTGTAAAGATTCAAAAATAAAGACATATGTATAAGTACCCCTAAGTCATTTCTAACATTTGAAAGCCACTAAACTTGAGGTTACATTTCAATTGCCTACCATTTTTCTTAAATAATCATATACTTACTTCCCCACTTTCTTGGAACTTGTCTTATACATTTTAAAAATAATTTGCTTCTAAATTTTAAAAATACAGCCAAACGATCCCTAGATGCTCAAAGGGCTTTGCCTTTCTCCCAAAGATCCTCACCCTTGGACCTTGCCCCGTTTTGTTCCTCTGAAGTATGATCACTTTCCTATTTTCTTCACCGACTGAATAAAATAATATGCGAAATTTCTCCCATAAGGCTGATAGTCTGCTATATTTCAAGGTAGTCTTCTGGTTTTCCCCATGTACTCTTTACATTTTCTAGGATTATTGGCAATTTCCTTTTTATTTTTAAGCTATTTTTTCCATTGCTGGCAAGGAGAAATGAAATCGGCATACGATCAAAATTGGTTGGTCTGAATATACGAGGATAGAATGCAATGAATTGCATTTGCTTTATAATGTTATGTTGTAGTAAGTTGCTTTTTTCCAGTGGCGTAAATATGTTTTCTTGTTGGTATTAGGGTTATGGGAAAGATCTCTCTTTTTTTTTTACCTGCACAGAAATAAAGAATGAAAATATTGGTGCTCAATGGAATTGGGACTTGTGAAGATTACTTAGAGTTTTGACTAAAGAATTTCACTTGGGTTTGATTTTGAGGTTGTTTCATGAACAACAATGGACAGCAAGTAGGAATCTGATGTTGGGAAAATCTTGTGGTTGTCTAGACTTGCGAGCACTAATGCACAACAAAACCGATGTCAAGGTTTTACGGCGTCTTCAAGTGCACGGGTTCAAGATGTTTTCCCCATTCCAAATCGGAATATGCAAAGACTCAATGCACCAATGCCATTAGTTGATTTTCATGGCAAGCCTGAGGTGACAAATAATTGTTGTGATGAGGACAATTCTTATTTGGTGGGACAACATGCCGATGAGCACAATGAAGGCGTGAGAGAGAAAAAAGAGTTGCATTGGTAGCATGTGAAATGGACGGATCAAATGGCGAAGCTATTGATTACTGCAGTTTCTTATATTGGAGAAGATCCTGCTTCCGATGCTGGTGATTCTGGTGGAAGAAGGCATTCACCACTTTTTCCAAAGAAAGGGAAGTGAAAATCTATCTCCAACGTCATGACTGAGAAAGGCTATCACGTATCTCCTCAACAGTGTGAGGATAAGTTCAACGATCTGAACAAAAGGTATAAGAAACTCAACAATATACTTGGGAGAGGCACTTCTTGCAAGGTTGTTGAAAACCCTATGCTTTTGGATTCGATGGATCTGTCTGACAAAGTGAAGAATGATGTTAAGAAGATATTGGGCTCAAAGCAATTGTTTTACCAATAAATGTGCTCATATCACAACAAGAATCGGATGTACATTCCTCATGATCAGGCTATTCAAAGATCTTTACAGTTGGCTCTTAGAAGTAGTGATGATCAAGAATCTCATGAGACCAGAGCCTATGTCATGGACATTGAGGAGGAGGAAGAAAATGAGGCAAGTGATGGTGTAAATGAGGACACCCCAGAAAAACATGCATTGAGTAAGGATCTTACATTAGGTGTGCATGCGAAGAGGAAGGAAACAGGGGACGAACATGAAGACACGGACTCTAGTTACATTATAAACTTTCACAATGTTGTGAAAAGATCTGTTCATCATGATCAACCAAGTGTGAACCCATTATTGGGTGAGGGAAGTGATGGAGAGTCACTACATAATCAACGGTTCATGTCTCTCACACTTCAATTAGAAGAGCAGAAATTACAGATTCATCCCTTCTTTTTTTAATTAGGATGATGTTGATGGCAAAAATAAAGGTCATGACAAAAAAACAAAAAGAAACTTTAACCAGTTCAAAAAGAAACTATCGTCAACTATATCGGCTGCCATAGCTTATACTTTTATTCTTGACATTTAGTATGTTGAGGTGATATTTTTTATTCTATTAAATATTTACCTGCCCCACTCCTGCTTGGCAACTTCTATTTATTAATAGAAGTTCAGTGGAGAAATCAATTGCTCGGAATGAATACAAATGTCAAACATGGCAGTGGTAATCTGTTACGTCCATGGGCAAGGATGGGTGCTTCAAAGATGCTTTACATAAATATTACATCATGAAGTTGTTAAGAGGATTTACAGTTTCAATGGAGCATATTACTACAACTAGAAAGATGATGAGACAGGAGACCAATTTGTTATTCTTTAGTAAATTATAGTCGTGGATTAGTCTGAGACTTATATCAAGCAGTGTCAAAGCTGTGCTCATTTTATAGGGTTAGACACATATGTCGTGTCATGTTGAAAATGGGTAGGCCATGTTAACGCAATTGTTGTTGTAACCTAGGTGGCATTGAATCAAGTTCAGGATTTAAATGTGAAATGGGTGGTGGTGAGGAAAGGAAAAAAAAATTGCTCCTTTTCTGTCACACTAATTTATGGAATAACATTTCAAAACTTATCGAATTTACAGACATAAAACTCAATTATTATGTCGGAAAATCTTCAAGAACAATATGAACGTATCTTCATTAATTTTAGATATGAACAGACTACTTGCAAATCATGTTGAAGGTTGATTTATGAGACCTAATCCGGAAGCTAAAGAGTTGGTTGTATTGATGATGACCGAGTTGTTGGATAAGCATGGCACTTGGTTGCTACTTGTCATTCATTCCTGTGGGCCCAATTCCATGGCGATCTTAACAATGTGGGTTTTTGAAGCTATCCATCTTCTTTCCCTTTCCCATATATGGGCAAGTTAGTTTCAGTGTTCTTGCAATCAAAAGATACGCTTTGGTTTGAAATTCGGAAATCCTTTTTCTTTTCATTCTTGGTAAGATTTACTTCTATGATGATTGATATGATACAATCTTCACTAATTTCTATGTGGTTCTTCACAATTCAGGCTCTTTCATCGTAGGCTTATGGGATTTGCATCACTGTATGCTATTCACATATTTCGGTTAGAGGATCATGAAAGGCAAAATGAAAAAGAATTATTAGTAGAATTGTTTATTTGCTTAGCTGTGGTCTTCAAAATCCAATTGCATTTGTTTGTATCAAAGTGTTTAAAATGAATGCACGCAAGTGGTTTTGTTCTTAATGTGAATTAATGTGGTTGATTGTTGCTTCTGTGGAGAATTTTATTAGGCTTCAGCTATCTAGTATCATTACAAAATGAAAGAAAGCTTACCATTTTCTCGGTCATAGAATGCTACACAGATCACTTCTTTTGCTAATAATGCAGGACCAATGTAAGTTAATCGCCAACTAGCTCCTTGTCTATATTATTTAATGTTTCATCCCTCTGCGACTTTCAGGTGCTTTTTTTGGGGGTCGGAAGCACACAAAACTTTGATCAACAGGTCCACCATGGTAACAAGGACAATATGTTGAACATTATCACGTGAAATGGACAATGGACAAATGGTCTAGGGGGTCCTAGGGAAATTCGAGGATGGTATAGAGAGTATGACAAGACATAAAATGGACGGATGAGATGGTGAAGGTTTTGAGTATTGCCTTGTGTTGGGAAAGAAGTATCTAATGGCTAACAGTGAAAGAAGAAACAGTTGCTTAGTTCAAAAACTAACATACAAGTCTCAAGTTGTGATTAAGGAAAAGATCATGGAGTTGCAGCCAGAGAGATTTCGCAATTTTTTTTCAATTACATTGGCTTAGATCTTAACCCCAGTGTGTGGAGAGAGAAAAGTAACTGAATGCGGATGATAGCTTGCTTATTGCCTCTTGAAGAACAGAAGTTACTAATATAAACATGGATGCTGAAGTACATCTAGCAGAAAGTCAGGGAGTTGAATAAGATGAGGCTTAAGAATGAGCAACATGCATTTGAACTTAAATGCCTTGAAACAAATGCTGCTTGTAACTGATATTTGTAATGAGGTTCTGTGAGCCAGGTGCATTCTCTAGAACTTTTTTCTTATCTTTCCTTTTATTCGTTTCCTCTGTCCGAGTACCTGTTTTATATGTTATACTCCAAGTGTTGGTTGAATTCTGAGTAAATCAAACAGAGATAAAGACTACTTTCAGATTTAGTTGGCCGATTAACGCAAAATTGCACTAAAAACATAAAACAATTGATCTAATAATGGTTTCCTTCCACGATTATAGCATCCAATCCTTCTGTATATGTTGAATTTTGTCCATTTGAAATGCACAGTGAATAGTTTCTTTTGAGATGGGTTTTGGCGTACTGAGCTGTGCAGCTATGCTTACCCATTACCATTTTCTTCAATAATAATCTTTCATTATTCTTCATTTTGCGAAATATGTACATTTCAATGTTTCAGTCTCGATTGTTTGGCCTGAGTTCTTACGTGGTTTCTTGTTTATTGCCCGTTTATATGTAACGATTTAACTTCCTGGGCACATTTATGTACAATTAATTGTTTTTCTTATTTATAATCAATGATATTTTTCCAAACTAATCATAATGATGGAAAAATATGAGAGAGTTAGAAGGACAAAAACATTTTTTATCTAGAATTCTATCTGTCTAGACGAATTGAAAAACAACTTCATGTTGGCAAAACCTCACTCTGCCAATCATAAGAGGTCAATCTCGAAGGCGTTATACTAGGGACAAAGAGGTGTCCACCAGAGTTCTTAAACCAGCAAGTCATTGCTGAAGCAGGAACAAAGGTCGAAATGGTGCTGAATCCAGAATATGGCAAGTGGTTTTCAATCAATCAACTACTAATGGAGTGGATCTATTCCACCATGACGCTTGAAATAGCAATGAGAGTCATGGCTAGCTCCAACCCTTTTGAACTCTGGAATGCTGTCGAAGACAGTTATGGTGTCATGAACAAGTCCATGATCACCTTCTTGATTGAAGAACTAATGAGGACATGAAAAGGCTCCTTGAGTATTGATAAATATCTCAACGACATTAAAAAGTTAGCTAACAATATCCAGATTGTTGGTAAGTCCATTCCCACTACATATTTAATCACCCGAGTTCTGACTGGGTTAGATGAAGATTATACCATAATAGTAGTCTAGATAAACAGTAGGGACTCAATATCTTGGGGTGAGTTGCAATCTACTTTGATGACTTATGAAAGTAGATTGGAACACTTGAATGCTATTAGGACTAATCTGAGTTCTGTGAACTTAGTCAAGTTGTTGCTAATTTTGTTCAAAGGCCCAATTCCAACTACAATAGAGGCGGTAGAACAAAATTAGCTGGGCTTTTGAACAAAATTAGCAAACAACTCGGTAAATCACATTGCCTTCCTTTCAAAAACTTATGGACTATCTAATCACATTGTCGACCTTTTTGTGAACCTTGTCAACTCGGTAAATCACATTTTCTTCCTTTCAAAAATTCAGTCTCTCATGTTTTGTTTCCTTTGGACTTAATACATACTGATATGTGGGGACATGCACCAATAAACTCAAATTCTTTCTTCAAATATTATGTGTTGGTTGTTGATGATTTTAGTAGGGACACATGGATTTGTCCCTTGAAAACCAAATTTGAAATATTATCCGCTTTCATTCAGTTTAAGAACCTAGTTGAAAATCAATTTGAAAGGAAAATCAAGGTCCTACAATCTGATTGGGGAGGTGGGTTTAGGTCCTTCACATCAATTTCTAAACAAGCTGGTATTGAACTTAGACAGTCTTGTCCTTATATCTTAGCCCAAAATGGAAGGGTTAAGAGAAAACATAGACATGTGATAGAAATGTGGCTCACTCTCTTAGCACAAGCAAAAATGCCCTATAATTTTTTGTGGGAATCCTTTAAAACTGCAACATATTTGATAAATAGTGATAGAAATGGGGATCATTCTCTTAGCACAAGCAAAAATGCCCTATAGTTTTTGTTGGGAAGCCTTTAAAACTGCAACATATTTGATAAATAGGTACCTACACCCATTCTCAATATGATGTTCCCCGCTCCAAAAGTTGTATAACAAACCAGTAGTCTATAGCTCTATCAAAACCTTTGGCTGCACCAGTTATCCTTGTGAAGTTTTGTGAAATTTTCATTGGAACTGTGGGACCCATCAATTGAAAATCTAAAAGAATGGAGAAGGACGGTCCTATCAGACATGGCTACAAAAAATTTACTACACATGGACCACAATACCCTTCAATCTAAAGTCTGTGATTTTGATTGGAATGAGTCTGAATGGTCTAGCATAATACATTGAAAAATCAAGGGTAAAAGTGGAATTTTAGAGGTTGTTGACCGTTGTACATTACGCAAACTTCTCACATCATGAATATTAAATTCATGTGGGCTCCACCATGTTAAGTAAAATCACAGGAAATGTATATTTTATCTAGTACCAAACAGCTACTTAGTAGATGAAGAACAATTGACTTTTTATAATGAGGTAGAACACAGAGGTCTTGAGCAAGTAGAAGTAGCTACTAAGCATCTAATGGTTACAAGAGCTAGACCATATATTTGAAAACCAAAGGCTTACATTAGTGATGTTAAAACAAACGAACAGACATCAGAATCTAATAGTGTGGAAGAAGCTCCATCTAGTTCAAATTGGAGAATTGCAATGGAAGATGAATATAAAGCCCTTGTTAAGAACAAAACTTGGAAGCTTATTCCCCCTTCACCTAGCTACAAAGTGATTGGAAATAAATGGATTTTTAGAACAAAATACAACTTAGAAGGTAAAGTTGAAAGGTTTAAAGCTATGTTGGTACTTGCAAACACCTGGGATAGACTTTGATGAGGCCTTTAGTTCTGTAATCAAAGCTGCAACATTAAGAGTAATACTTGCACTTGCACTTGTTGTTTCAAAGTTTTGGAAAATTAGACAAGTAGATGTCAATAATGCCTTTTTGAATGGCAAACTAAAAGTAGATGTCTATATGCACCAACCTGTATGGTTTTGTTGACAAATCAGTACATAATTACGTATGCAAGTTTGACAAGGCCTTGTATGGTTTGAGACAGGCCCCCACGACTTGGTATGATAGGCTTAAAGATACAGTGTTGGAATGGAAAATTTGTCAATCAAAGACAGATAACTCTTTGTTCTTCTACTCAAATGATAAATTTGTAATCTTTGTACTTATATATGTTGATGACATAGTTGTGACAGGTAATGACTCTATTATGTTGCAAAAGTTTATTAGTAAGCTCAATACAAGTTTTGCATTAAAAGACATGGGACCACTTCACAAAATTTTGGAGATGGAAGTTCATAGACACGGTTCAGGACTTCATTTGACACAAACACAATATCTTGAGGACTTATTGAAAAAGGTTCAACTATCTGCATTTAAAATCCAGCACTGCTCCTATGTAACTGGTAAAAGGATATCTAAATATAATAACAATCTGATGAAAGATCCATCTTTGTTTAGAAGTGCAATTGTAGGCTTGCAATATCTGTCACACACGAGGTCTGATATAACTTTTGCAGTTAACAAGATGAGTTAGTACTTGTAATCACCATCAGAACGCCCCCAGAGCACATCTTCCAGTGGCAAATGGGAGGGATGGAAAAATTCTCAGAGCAATCGGGTGCAAGGTTCGAATCCTGAAATAATGAATTTGTGTCATGTGGCAAGCGGGAGTTAAGACTTACCACACCTCCACCCTAGCTCTGGGAGGCATAACCTGCGATTTACCAACTTAATCAATGCCCTAGGGTAAGGTCAGTTAGGGTCCTCAAGGTGTGGGCTACACCTTTTCTTTGTAATCACCATCAGATGAACATTAGAAAATTCTTAAAAGAATATTCAGGTACCTCAAGGGTACTTTTGATCAAAGACTCTGGATTTAGCCAAGTGATAGGTTGTCCATCAATGCTGATGTAGATTCTGATTCGACATCTTGTCATGATGATAGGAGGCCTACTGCTGGGTACCATGTCTATTGGGGAGGGAGTTTAGTGATCTAGTCTTTGAAAAAATAGCATGTGGTTGCCATATTCAGCTTGGAGTCATAATATAGAGCACTTGCTCATGCTGCAACAGAAGTTTCTTGGTTTCAATCCTTGTTTAAGGAGCTGAAGTTTCCCTCAAACTGTACTCTTGTTTTGGGGTATGACAATCTGAGTGCGAGTGCGTTAGCTTCTAACCCTGTGCACCATACTCGCACGAAACACAGTGAACTCGATGTTCATTTTGTGAGAGACTATGTTAAACACGGAATTGGAATATCTTACATACCTTCTTCTGATCAAGTGGTTGATTTACTTACTAAGCATATATCTCAGTCAAGGCTTCAAGTTCTTAATGACAAGCTTGGTGTGACACGAGTGCCTTCCAGCTTGAAGGGGACATTGAAGATCATAAGCAGAGAAGGAATCAAAGGTGAAGATGGCAGAGATGGTTACAATAGCAACACTATACTCCTTATTTTCAGCAAAGACTACAGCTCATCAACACACGTATCAGACTTCGATTGGTTGTAATACAATATTTTTATTATAAACAATACAATTGCTGCCTATATTTCTTTGTGTATAAAAAGGTGTATAGGCTTGCTTTGTAAATCATTATTGTGATATAATACATACTTATAATTTCTGAAATCTTACTATTTTCAACAAAAATAATATTTTTCCCAAATATATATTTCATGTCCATATTATTTAGACTTGATTTTATTTTTATTTTAAGATAAACGAACCTGGATATAAATCGTAAAATGTATTAGAGACCAATTTTGAGATTGAATGTTTATTCATTAAACATCAATACAATGTAAAGGGAAAGTACGTATTTATCTTTCATATGAGTTGCATTACATGTAATTGACTAGTGATTCTCTATGGTTAATTAAAAGTGTTATGAGAACAATAATCAAAATTGACAAACTTAAAAATCCTTTCGAAAATCAAGTGATAATTAAATAAAATAGGTCATTAAACATATTTTATTAATAATATTTGTGACCACAATTACAAGTCAAATTTTATAGGTCATAAATTATCGATTTCTAGGTTATGATTTATTTCTTAATTATAAATCACAAAATTTATTGGTTATAATTTATTTACCAGTAACAAATTATCAAATTAATCGACGACTTATTTTTCAAATTCAAATCACAAATTTTTTGGGTTAAAAGTTATTTAATAGTTATCAAATTTATTGGTTACGATTTATTTTTCGATCACAAATTTGTTGGGTGGTTGTGTGTAGTGATGCCAAAGAACATAATATTTATATGAAAAATTGTGACGACAAATGGACAGAATAACGATAAGGAAATGAAACAAGAAAAAGAAAAAAATATGAAAAAGATGCAAAGTTGAGGCAAATGTTGAATATTTTGTTCTTAAGCTCGAATTTGTCTCGCAATAGTGCATATGATTTGTAACAATCAATTCCTAATTAGATACAATGATTACTACTTGTGCTTACAGCACTTCAAAACACAAGTACGACGAACCAGAATAGTCTCGGGCACCTCCCACCCATAAGGGGGGTGCATGGGGGTTGATTTTTTGCCCTTCACGGGCATACCAGTGTTTTCGTGAACGGGCATTAGATCATTAGCAGTTATTGTACATGGAAGGGAGTGGGCATAAATAAACTAATCTGAATAGTAGATTGTGATGGTACATGATTAATTTATAACGCAGAAGATATTTATTAGATTAGTGAACTGGGTTTAAAAAAAAAAAAATCAATTATTGCTGAGTTTGAACAAGATTCGAAAGAATTTACTCGATTATGTTCTTGATCACAGTTTGTATCTAAAAAAATGTGTTAACATGCACGTTCGAGTTTTCTGGGTCAATAAGAAGACAACTAGAAGCAACTTTAGAGTTTGTTAGTGCAAACTAAATGCATGATTCAACAAGTTGTTCCTTATATGTTGACATCGACTTAAATAAAACCTTAAAACAAGGAAAAAATATATGTAAATTTATTTTATGAGAATGCGTCATGAATTTGCTTGGACAATAAGAATATTAAGCCCATGTTTAATTTTCATTAAATTTTTCTCTTTTTTTTTCTACAATACTATATATTGTTTAAAAAAAGTTTTTTTTTTAAAAAATGAATAGTAACTTTTAGGAGAATGTGTGGTTGAAATTTGGTTGAAAAGTCAAATATTGTTAATTGACTTTTAATGGATAGTTGAAATTGGATACTATATAAAAAAGAGAAAAAATTAAAGAGTATCAAACAAAAGCTAAATTTATTCGTAAATTAAATGGTAGTTTGGCCGATACAATTTTTTGTTTGATTAAATTTATTCAAACAATTTATAATGGAATAGCGTGGAAAAAGAAGTCGTCAAAGACTAACATTTACATTTCTGTAATAGTTCGCAGCATGTTTGAATATTAATTCAGTTAAAGAATTTGAACTTATTAAAATTAACTTCAAGATCTTTTTGTGTGGTCGAATCACCTTAGTTTTCAAACTCCAAAGTATGCATCATCTTGCACTCCAATGATCACAATCCCGATCACAATGGAAGGTGATTATTTTTCACAACCTAAATGCCTAATTTTGTAAGTTTTCATGTCAAAAATATGATTTAGGGGCATTTCCAATTTATGTATATTTTCACATACGAATTTCACTCTTATTTTTACCATTGTGCTTCATCATGTTCTAAAGACAATAATGTGAAAGTTGTAGTGAGTTATAGGTTATGGGAGTTGTAGGTTTCAAACTGCTCCCTCCAACCATTTGATATATGTAACGGTCATTCCACATGAGCTACCCACAACCCTATTTTCTAAATTAGAGTAGAACTCAGTGAATTCACGATAAGTTCCTTGTACCAAAAAAAAAAAAATGTTAAGGAGACATCAAAGTGATAAAAATGTAAGAAATAGGGATAGGATCTTTTATTATTTTTGTTAGAAGTTACAGCAATATCTAGTTGAAAAATGAAGGGAATTCCTCCTCGTTTAGTTGATACTTTAAGGAGGCTTTAACCGAAATGAAAGTAAAAAATAGATTTTCCAATCATTTATTCGTTGAAGATATCATTTATTATTTGGCATCAAATCAATTTATAAATCACAAGTTCGAAGTAGAAGAACTCAGATTTCAAATGAACAAATTCAAATTTGAAAAATGATCTTTCTTGTTCTCACTATTTCTGAGGAGACGTATGAGGTGAAAATCTCTTGTATAATAGAATCAAGAACAATGTATTTTTCTAAGCCTAGAAAGTGGAGTAATCGAAATACAAGAAAAAAAATTGTAGAGCTAGTTTATTTAGAAAATTTAATCAAGCAACAGAAATAATAACCATATATAGGTAGCCAAAATAATGGCGACAAGTGACAACCGGAATAATTAATAAAAAAATAAATTTCTTCTATTTCTGTCAAGAAAAAATATTTCACAACCAGGATGCCTTTTGAAACTATTCAATGTATTATAAATAAATAGAATTTACCATCATTTAAACTAGCGTTATAACCAGCTATAATACTTTTAAGTTTATATATATACTAGAAAATAGAAAATGAAAAGAAAGTGAGATCAATGAAGAAGACAAACGACAAAACTGTTTTGACAAATGGTAATGATCGATGCAAGTTATAGAAACAAAATTAGACCTTGATATAGATTAAAATTAAATTTTTAATGGACTTTGATAAAAAAAAAATATTATGAAATGTGGGGGTTAAAATCCTTTAAAATATGTCATTATTTGATTTTTACTTAACTTCAAATTATATTTTTAGTGAAACCAAACGGGATTAGAGTACAATTCAATCATACACATGCACAAACCAAATAAACTTAAAAGAATTTTGGAATATTAAAATACATTAATAAAAATCCTTTAATTTCTCACGTTTCCTAAGAATTCGGATTATCTCAGGATTCAGCTGGAACAGTTGGCTTGCATTGGACTAGCTCTCTTTCTCTACACTTTTTTTTTATATATAATATGATATATGATATATATCCGATAATATAGATACATTTGTGAACTTAGAGTTTTGATATCTATTTCCCTCTCGATTCTTCTCCTCTTTCCAAAGCAAGAACTCGGAAAGACTGATTATTTATTTCGTTCTTGGTGTTCTTGGTAGACTTATATATTTGCCATGGTGGATACTGGATTGAGAGTTTGACTGAAAAATCCTCTCTCCGTCTCTAGGGTTTTTGAGTTCTTCTTGGTAGATTTGAAATTTACTTTTCTGGGTTCTTGTTTTGATTGAAAATCATACTTCTCTCGAGGCTTTTAAGTTTCTTCTTGGTAGATTTATTTACTTTTCTGGGTTGGGAATTTGATTGAAAACATGAAGATTTTCGATTCGTTACAAGGGTTGAAGCCAACGTTACTGATGTTGATGGTGCAAACAATATTTGCTGGAGTCAATATTGTTTATAAACTGGCTGCCAATGATGGAATGAAGTTGCCCATTTTGGTGGGCTATAGATTCATGTTTGGCGCTGCTTTTATGGTTCCGGTTGCACTCTTGGTTGAAAGGTTCTAATGCATCTTTGTTTTGATTTTCAGATTTACAAAAAAACAATATTTAATAAAATGTTAATTATCTAGGAGTTTTTATTTATTTATTTTTTTCGACCCTTCACAACTAGGGTTTATATGAATTCCATGAAAAAATTGTAAAATCCTAAAGCTAAAATGCACACTCAAGAATTTCTTCTGAACCTTGAAATTTCTTGATAATATTTCAGGAAAAGGAGGCCTAAGTTAACTTGGTTGGTAGTCTTCCAAACGTTTCTTTGTGGTTTATTCGGGTAAGTTTTTTTTTTTTCTTAAATAACTTATTAGATTATGATCGTTTTTTCAAAGATAAAAGATCAAGAATCCACGTTTTGATCGATGGAGAATTAAACGTCTTAAATGTAGTTGACAATTGCTTTTCGTGACACATTTTGTGTTGATATGATTAGTAAGTATATTTGCTTTCATTGGCGAACCTAAGGTTTATGCATGATAGTCTAAGACGTTCTTTATGAGCACGATGACTTCTTTAATTAGTGGTCGTTGATAATTCAATCATATACTATATAAACTTTTCGTTATTTCAACTTATATTGAAATAATTCATTATTATTGATTAATAAATTGATAGTAGTAATTATTGGACCGTGATTAAGGATTTAATTTTAATTGTAATTTAGAGCAATAATCAGTATATTTTTCTTATTGCAGAGGGTCACTCGGCCAAAATCTTTACTTAAAAAGTATGGCAATGACTTCAGCAACTTTTGCTTCAGCCTTGACCAATCTTATTCCCGCCATAACATTTGTTATAGCCATAATCCTTAGGTAAAAAATTAAAAATATACTTATACAGACTGCACTTTCTCATCAAAATAAAAGATTTTTTTTTTTGTTCAAGAATTTAAATAAATGTATTATCCAGGCTAGAGAAATTGGGATTGAATACACGAGCTGGTATGGCAAAGGTGATTGGAACCCTAACCTGTTATGAAAATGTTGTTCAAATATATAAATTTATAGTTGAAATGGTGCAAGAACCGGTCTTAAATATAAGGAACCGGTCCAAGAAGTGAAAAACCGGACCAAATAAAAACTGGACGGACCAAATGGTCCGGACCGGACCTGAAGGTCCGGCAAAAATGAAGAACCACGCGATTGCGTGGTTGGTGGTCCGGCGATCGCGTGGTTAATTGATAATGGTCACTGCATATTTTTTCGAGGCATCGCGCCATCGCGTGGTATAAAAATTTGACCGTTGGAGAATTTTTTCAGAATTTCTCATGCACATTTTCAACTATTTTTGGCACTCTTTCGTGAAGAGTTGCATGAACAACGATTTGGGATGATAGAATTCTATAAATAGGTATAGAATTCATGGTTTTGAATAACTTTTTGATCATCAAACCTTCAATAGTGATTATCATCCAAAGTCTTAAATTTTATACTTAGAATCTTCAAAATTTGCTCTTCTTGTTCCTATTCTCCAAGTTTATCAATTGTGCTGTTTGATACTTGGTTTGAGGCTTGAAATCCGCTAAAGCAATTTGTTTAGAGGCCCATTAGCATTCTCATTCCGAGAGGGCGCAAATTTCGCTTTTAGGACAACATTCTTTGCGATTCAAGTCATTTTGCATTTTTTGATTTCTCCTTGATTCTTTGTTTCAAGTTTTGTGTTAGCTTCGTTATAGCATATTTTATTTGAGAAAGGAAATTTCTCAACAATCTAAAAGCGAAATTTTGCGATGGCAACCGAATGAGACACAATCATGGCTACAATCAAGTTGATGAATCAAGATTTAGTTCGCTTGGATCGTTTTGATGGTACCAACTTCACAAGGTGGCAAGACAAAATTAAGTTCCTATTAACGGCGCTGAAGATCTTCTACATCCTTGATCCCAATTTGGAAGACTTGCCCGAACCTTCCGATAAAGATACCGAATAAGCAAGGATTGATCGAAAGAAGCGAGAAGAAGACAAACTTATTTGTCGTGGCCATATCTTGAATGCACTTTCGGATCGTCTCTACGACTTGTACACCAACACTAAATCTGCAAAAGAGATATGGAATGTACTTGAAAACAAGTACAAGGCCGAAGAGGAAGGAACTACAAAATTCCTTATAACAAGGTACTTCGATTTTAAATTTTTGGAAAATGTTCCCCCATTACCCCAAGTTCATGAATTGCAAGTGATTGTCAATAAATTAAAAGCGGTGAAGATAGAACTTCCGGAATCATTTCAAGTAGGAGCAATTATTGCAAAATTGCCTTCTACTTGAAGAGGATATAGGAAGAAAATCCTTCACAACTCCGAAGACTTTTCAATGGAGCAAATTCAAAAACATCTCCGAATTGAGGAAGAGTCGAGGGCAAGAGATGGGATTGAGAATTCCCATGTTGGCACTTCTAAAGCCAATGCCTTGGAGAACAACAAAGTGACCAAAGTAAACAAGAGAAAGTTTACTAGCAATAACAACAACAAATTCAAAAAGAAACCTAAGGGAGAATGCTTCGTATGTGGAAAGTTTGGTCACTTTGCAAAAGATTTCCGACATAAAAAAAAAAAAAAAGCAATTTTGGAGGCAAGGTTAATTCCATTGACAAGAATGAAATTATTGCTACTATAAGCGAAGTGAATTCTGTCAAAGAAAAAATTTCGGGATGGTGGTTTGATACTTGCGCCACCGTTCATGTTTGCTATGACAAGTCCCTATACAATACCTATCAAGAGATTGATGATGGTCAACAAATTCAAATGGGAAATGAACATTGTTCAAAAGTCATAGGCAAAGGGAATGTTGATCTTCAATTCACATCCGGAAAGGTTGTAACTCTTACAAATGTTTTACATGTGCCGGATATGAATAGAAACCTTGTAAGTGGTGATTTTTTCGGAAAACCGGGCGTGAAATGTATTTTTGAGTCGGGAAAACTTGTATTGACCCGAAATGATTTCTTTGTTGGTAAAGGCTATTCCACTAATGGAATTGTCAAATTGTGTACTATTGACAATGCAATTAATAAAATAAATTCTTCTTACTTTGTGTATTCTTTAGATTTATGGCATGATAGATTAGGACATGTTGGATATTCTACCTTGCATAGAATGATTAGAAATGACATGCTATCTTGTGATATTACAAAGAATGAAAAATGTGAAATTTGCACTAAGTCCAAAATGATTAAAAAACCTTTTCAAAGTGTAGAAAGATCATCTAATATTCTTGATTTAGTTCATACCGACATTTGTGAACTTAATGGCATGTTAACTAGGGGTGGTAATAAATATTTTATCACTTTCATTGATGATTATTCTAGATTTTGTTATGTTTATCTAATGAAACATAAAAATGAGGCTTTTCATATGTTTAAAGCATATAAAAATGAAGTAGAAAATCAAAAGGATAAAATGATTAAAATTCTTAGAAGTGATAGAGGTGGTGAATATTTTTCTAAAGAATTTGATATCTTTTGTGAAGAACATGGTATTTTATACCAATGTAGTGCACCTAGAACACCGGAACAAAATGACACTAGTACAGAAATCACCAAAAAAAACGAGGAATATACGTCGGTTTTTAGTAAAATCGACGCCTATAAAAGGACGGTGGCATTTTTGTAAATATAATCGAAGAATGGGCGTCGGTTGTAATATTACAACCGACGTGTAAAGTTTAAACCTAAAGAATACGTGTCGGTTCTTGAGGACGGTGGCATTTTTGTAAATATAATCGAAGAATGGGCGTCGGTTGTAAAAAAAAAAAAAAAAAAACTTTAGGCGTCGGTTGTAATATTACAACCGACGCCTAAAGTAATAAAAAAAAAAAAAAATTGACTTTAGGCGTCGATTGTAATATTACAACCGACGCCTAAAAAAATGACTTTAGGCGTCGGTTGTAATATTACAACCGACGCCCATTCTCCGGTTTCCCGCGTCGGTTCTTCAAGAACCGACGCGTATTCCTTTATTTACTTATACGCAAAAAGCGCAGATCATCTATATTTTTTTCACTACTCGATCTCTTCCCGCCTCTCTCTTTATTTTTCTCTCACCCGAACCACCGCACTATGTCGCTGCCGCCACCACCACCACCATTCCTCCATTTTCCGGCAACGTTCATCACCACATTCCTCCCCTTGCTCTTTATCTCTTCCTCTCCCCGAATCACCGGACTCGCACCTCCGCCACCACCACGCGCCTCCACCATCTCGTAAGAGACCCACCTCTCTCTTTATATACATGTGTTTTTATCTATATGTATATATATAATGTATGTAAATATATGTAATAATATTTATGCATGTATAATGTATGTAAATAATATGTATATATATATATATTATATATAATGTATATAAATGTATATATGTTTATGTGTATATATAGGTATTTATATTATAGATGTGTTTGTATATATGTATGGGTGTTTCAACTAGTTATTGATTTAATTTTGTATTGTTGATTTTTAGTTATTAGATGGATAAATTGCAATATTTGAATTATTGAATTTCTAATGCATCGGAATGGATGAAAGAAATGTGATGCTTCCCCCGCAAAAAAAAAAAAGACTTTAGGCGTCGGTTGTAATATTACAACCGACGCCTAAAGTAAAAAAAAAAAGGACTTTAGACGTCGGTTCTACATTTAGAACCGACGTCCAAAACATACTTTGGGCGTCGGTTTTATATTAAAACCGACACCCAAAGTTTTTTTTTTTTTTTTACTTTAGGCGTCGGTTCTAAAGTCGAGACTTTACGCGTCTGCGTCATAGACGTCGCCGCTACAACCGACGCGTATTCCGTTTTCCAACCGACGTGTATTCCTGTTTCTATACTAGTGAGGCTTGGCGGAAAGGAAAAATAGAACCTTAGTTGAGATGATAAATGCTATGCTAACAAGGTCTAAATTGCCTAATTACTTATGGGGTGAGGCATTATTTACTGCGTGTCATATACATAATAGAATTCCTTCTAAGAAACTTAAAGTTTCACCTTATGAATTGTGGAAAGGTCGGAAGCCTAACATTGGGTATTTTAAAGTGTGGGGGTGTTTGGCTTATTATAAAAACACCAATCCTAGTAGGACAAAACTAGGACCAAGAGGGATCAAGAGTGCCTGTGTTGGATATGCTATAAATAGTAAAGCATATAGGCTACTTGATCTAATATCCAATGTGATTATAGAATCACGAGATGTGGAATTTTTTGACAATTCATTAAGCGTTGATGATATTCCTCAAAATTCAATAGAAATTCAAAATGAATTTCCGGCTTCTAAATCACTAGAAACATCTACCCAAGATGTAATTGAGACTAGTGAACCGCGAAGAAGCAAGAGATCTCGTAAAGAAAAGGTATTAGGACACGATGAGATTGATTCTCAAAGAATCTCCTTTTACTTGGTTGAAGCAAGTAAGGAAGATATAGTAAGAACAATTCTATATGTTCTTCAAATTGATAGTGATCCAAAAACCTATAAAGAAGCAATGACTTCTAGAGATAGCACATTTTGGAAGGATGCTATCAATGATGAAATGGATTCTATAACGTCCAACAATACTTGGAAGATTTTTGATTTACCGGCTGGATCAAAAGTCATTGGTTGCAAGTGGGTATTTCGAAGGAAATACAGTACCGATGGTTTGATCCAAACCTATAAAGCAAGATTAGTTGCTAAAGGTTTTCGACAAAAGGAAGGAATTGATTATTTTGACACTTATGCACCGGTGGCTAGGATCACTACTATTAGAATACTATTTACACTATCGTCTATATTTGATTTACATGTGCATTAAATGGATGTGAAGATGATAAGTGTTATATTAACGTTATTTTATACACTTATATCCTTGACTATGCTATAATGTGATTCTATCTAAGTATTATTAATGCATTTTATGTTTCATGTTGTATAGGATCCTAAAAGAGGAGAAAAGAAGAAAAAAGGACCAAATTGCATTAAAAACTAAAGTTTGGGGACTTAGGCGCAAATATCTTTACGGCCGCAAGCAATTATCATCACGGTCGTAAGTGCATGAGTGAAACGGGCAAAATTCAGCAGAAAAGATGTTACGGCCGTAAGAAATATCTTTACGGCCGTAACCTTCAAAAGATAGAAATATGCAGTGAATCAATTACGGCCGTAAAAGAATAGTTACGGCCGTAAATCTTCAAGTCAAAAATTTCCTTATTTCAATTCTTTCCATAATTTTGGATTTCTTGCTCCCAAAGCTAGGGCACGAAAATTGAAGTTATAAATAGGGAAGTTCATGACAAGAGGAAGATTAGATTTTTTTGAGAGCCACCAATATCAAGGTTTGAAGAGAAGAAATTCGGAGAAAAATCAACGTGAATCAAGACAATATTTTTGGGGAATTCTTCATGGCAATGCGTGGCTAGTCTTCTCAACCTAGTTCAAGGGGGACGTTGTGTTCATATTATTCTATTATTCATTCCTCAAACTCGTAACGTAGTTCTTGTTTTTATGTTTTATTTATTGGATTTATCATGAACATTAATTTCGTCAAGACAATGTATTAATTGATTAAGGCCTTGTCTTTTAATTATTGTGTTGATGTTTGCTAATTTGGGTAATTGGATTCGTATTTGTCTTGTTATCCAAATCATAGTAGCAATTGGTAATTTTATATTTCCATATGAAAATCCAATCTAGATTAATCAATTCGAGCATATGTAATTGATAATTTAGTTCACCTAATTCTTCTTGTTTTCACATAGTTAATGCATTAAATCTAGGGAGCTTATCCTAGGTTGTTCATTCACTCTAAATTGATTGGAGAACTAATTCTAATTGATTATTATTAAGGAAGAATTGGATTAATTAGAGCTTTTTGATTATTCCGGGTGATAAATAAAACAAGGGAAATAGTACATGCGTTGCTTGGGGAATGACAATATTATGATAGGGCACAACCGAACCTGAGAACTAGGATTCTTTATTATTTGATTTTTATTCCAGCTATTTTACATCTTTATTTGATTATTTAGATTAATTGCAATTTTCAACTCAAAACCCCCCTTATAATTCTAATTGACATGGCATTAAATTAGTTCCCGTTCCTCGTAGGATCGACCCTTGCTTCCGCTATCACATTTAAATTTGAGTTTTGGCAAGTAAGGAAATTTAATTAATTCTTGGTGCATCGCGACGCGCACCAGAAGACTGCATTTTTAAATGGAAAACTAGATGAAGAAGTTTACATGGAACAACCGGAAGGTTTTGTTCTTCCAGGTAATGAAAATAAAATTTGTAAACTTATTAAATCGCTATATGGTTTAAAACAAGCTCCTAAAAAATGGCATGAGAAATTTGATAATGCAATTATGTCTTTTGGTTTTTCACACAATGTGGTAGATAAATGTTTATATATCAAAAATTGTGATAAACTTGTTACATTTGTGTGTTTGTATGTGGATGACATGTTGATTATAAGTAATCACATGAATGGCATAAAAGAAATGAAGAGGTTTCTATCGTCAACATTCAAAATGAAAGATCTTGGTCAAGTGGATACCATATTGGGTATAAAAGTGATCAAGAATGAGTTAGGGTATGCATTAGCCCAATCACATTATATAGAGAATGTGATTGAAAAGTTCAAACATTTAAACATTAAAGAGGCAAATTGACGCGATCCCGGTCGAGGAATCTTGTCGAACACGCGGAATAACGATAATTAAAACCTAGGAAAGATCTAAATCAGATCGACACAAGACAAACGACGAAAAATAAGGATAGAACGACGGTAAAGCCTTGACCCGACAATCACGACGCAATTTATGACGATGCGGATTGAAGAACCAAGATTGGTGAACGCCACAAGGACTTGTCAATTTCCTTGATAAGTATCGAATTTGGAAACGCCACAAATATTCTTGCGAATATTTGATAAGTTTGCTGGAAGAACGCCACAAAGAACAGATCTTTGATAAGTTCAAGAAAAAGGGAATAAACTCAACCTCTCAATTTTGGAGAATCCTCTCACAAATTTTATTAATCAATTCAAACTTGTCTTTTGTTTACAATGATGAAAAGAAATATAAATAAGCAAGAAAACCTAGCATCTAATTACTCAAAATAGAATTCTAATTATGCTAAAATTCTAAAATAGGAAAATAACCTAAAATAATAAAAGGAAATAAATTAATTGAGAAATCCGGAAAATCTGGAAAATCTTGAATTACGGCCGTGAATATCCAGTTTACGGCCGTAACGAATATTCTGCCTCAAATTCCAATCATGTGTTACGGCCGTGATCAATATGTTACGGCCGTGATCAATTTCAATTTCATTTTTACGGCCGTGAGGAATATCTTTACGGCCGTAAAGAGTGTTCTGCCTGTTTTTGCCTTATTGTTTGATTTCCTGCCTCGGCTCGATCCTTTCGCCTTCTCGGCTCAACTCAAACACGGAACTTGCTCCGTTTTGCACGTAGATCACTATCATATTGTCGATGGCTCGACTTCGCCCTTCGATGCCTGGTCCGGATCACATCACAAATACTCCATTTGATTCGAGTATTAAACTTGTAAAGAATGTTGAAAGGGCTATTGGACAACTCAAATATGCGAGTGCAATTGGGAGTATAATGTATGCACCGGATATTGCATTTTCCGTGAGTAAACTTAGTAGGTTTACTAGCAATCCAAGTGTTGAACATTGGAAAGCAATTGGAAGAGTTCTTGGTTATCTAAAGAGGACTAAAAATCTTGGAATTCAATATTCCAAGTTTCCAACTATATTAGAAGGATATACAGATGCAAGTTGAATATCAAATGTTGGAGAAAATAAATCAACCTCGGGATGGTTGTTTACACTTGGAGGTGGTGTTGTTTCTTGGAGATCAAAGAAACAAACAATGATAACACATTCCATTATGGAATCCGAGTTTGTTGCATTAGTCGAAACTGGAAAGGAAGCAGAGTGGCTTAAGGATCTTCTTTATGAAGTTCCACTAGATACGAAGAATGAATCTTCAATATCTATACTATGCGATAGTCAAGCTACTCTAGCAAGGGCTTATAATGAAGTCTACAACGAAAAGTCAAGACATATGAGTCTTAGACATGATTACATAAGAAAATTAATAAATGATGGAATAATATCACTTACTTATGTGAGGTCAAGTGAAAATTTGGCTGATCCATTCACAAAACCACTTACCAAAGAGTTGGTAAGACAAACATCGAGTAGGATGGGGCTAAAACTCCTATTATAAATTCACCAATGACGGAAACCTTACCTATCATTACGAAATGAGTAATTCACGGGTTCAAATGGTAATAACAAGTCATTCGATAAGTGAATTGTTACAGCACTTAGAAAATTATTTTTTAAGGTCCTATCCTAAGGATATAAGTGCTGGGGTAACTGTTTGGAGGGCTGAACAAATCTTAAAGAAATTCAGTACTTAGTACAAGTGTCTTTAAAAGTTATCAAGACACTGTAAGAATTTCTCCTATATGAACTTAGAAGTGGTGCCGCTTCAAGGAAAGTTTTGGAGTTACTTTCTGAAAAGTTCATGAACTCGGATGGGCGCAAGGCCATTAACGCGCTAAAGTAAATTGTGTGTGGAACATATTGAGCAAGAATGTTCACGTGTGCGATATCGTCGGTAATATCATAAGGGATAACTGGTTCAAAGCCAAGGCTACCTGGGATCTCGATATTACTTTGCAATATTATCACTAATATAAGGTTAAAATCGAAAGATACCTTATTTTATGCGTGACGTCGTTATGATTCTAAGTAGAGTTCATACATTTGAACAAGTGGGGGATTGTTATGAAAATGTTTTTCAAATATATAAATATATAGTTGAAATGGTGCAAGAACCGGTCTTAAATATAAGGAACCGGTCCAAGAAGTGAAAAACCGGACCAAATAAAAACTGGACGGACCAAATGGTCCGGACCGGACCTGAAGGTCCGGCAAAAATGAAGAACCACGCGATCGCGTGGTATAAAAATTTGACCGTTGGAGAATTTTTTCAGAATTTCTCATACACCTTTTCAACTATTTTTGGCACTCTTTCGTGAAGAGTTGCATGAACAAAGATTTGAGATGATAGAATTCTATAAATAGGTATAGAATTCATGGTTTTGAATAACTTTTTGATCATCAAAACTTCAATAGTGATTATCATCCAAAGTCTTAAATTTTATACCTAGAATCTTCAAAATTTGCTCTTCTTGTTCCTATTCTCCAAGTTTATCAATTGTGCTATTTGATACTTGGTTTGAGGCTTGAAATCCGCTAAAGCAATTTGTTTGGAGGCCCATTAGCATTCTCATTCCGAGAGGGCGCAAATTTCTCTTTTAGGACAGTATTCTTTGCGATTCAAGTCATTTTGCATTTTTTGATTTCTCCTTGATTCTTTGTTTCAAGTTTTGTGTTAAATTCGTTATAGCATATTTTATTTGAGAAAGGAAATTTCTCAACATAACCGGCATAGGTGGAGCGATGGTCCTCACATTTTACAAAGGTCTAGATATTAACATTTGGAACACAAACATAAACCTCCTCGAAACAACTTCCAAACATCATGCGATGAGTCCCATACAAAGTTACCACGGTGACACTGATCTTATATATGGTGCACTTATATCCTTACTCTTTTACTGCGATGATGACATTATGGTCGTCGATTCAAGGTACCGGATATGCATTGTGTATAGAGAGAGATTGGATCCAATGGAAGTTAGGATTGGACATTAGACTCCTCACAGTAGATATTGCGGTAATATGTCTAATTTTCATGTGATTTTTCGATGCGTGACAGCAAAAAATTAAGCCTTGTTCTCATTGAATTTGGGGTCGGAAAATCTAATTTATCGTTGTCCTTTTTATTTTTATTTTTCAGGGCGTATTGGGTTCGGGAGTTATGTCCACATTAATCGCGTGTTGTGTGCGTATTAGAGGTCCACTCTTTGTATCAGTATTCAACCCTTTGATGCTTCTCCTGGTGGCTCTTGCTGGATCTTTATTCTTGGAAGAGAAACTACACGTGGGAACGTACGTTTTTATTTCTCTCTTTGATTCGTTTTGCGGATATTCGATCTTGTAAATGTTAAGCAAAGTGGAAAGGAAGAGAGGAAAAAGGGGTTAGGGTTTCATTGAAATTTGAAACTAGATATAGTAATATCTATTCTGATATTGCATCAGCATCAATGGACCTTCAATTCTTCATTGAAATTTTGTAGAGTGATGCTAAAAAAAACATCCAATATCACACATGGCAGGGTAATTGGAGCTGCATTGATTATAATTGGTCTGTACTGTGTACTGTGGGGAAAAGGCAAGGAAATCAAGAAGGTGGTCCAGTTGGTGCCTGAAAATGACGATCAATTTGGACGAGTCGAGATTGATATCCCATCTTCAACGCGAGCTGATAACCATAGTCGTGGCAGAAAGGAGGCTGCAGAGAACAAAGAAGAAGAGAGGAGGTTTTTACTGGTTGATCAAGAGGTCTCTAAGGTTGGAAAGAACCAGTGTGAATGAAGAAATTGTCTTCATGTATTAAATTATAAGTAGAAAGAAAGAAAGAAATGGTGAAGAAGTTATTTGTTGGATAAAATTCAATAATGTGGGGCCAAACATGTATAAAATAAAATGTGTGGTGCTATCTTAAGGATTTAGTCAATAAAGTGATCCACTAAAGATTATTCAGGACTAATGGGTATTAAGTGTCGTGAGATTAAAGTGTAGAGACGAATTCAATATTTTAAATTGATGAGTGGCCAATTTAATAATATTGAAACACGATAGCTGCCCTACAGCTATTTATACAGGTCATGGTCCCCAATTGAGCGTGGTTTTTCATAATTCTCTGCATCCCCATCAACAGAGAAGAAACATAAGGAGAAAACCATGAATCGGTTGGAAGGCCATAACCTTGTTCGATCAAACACAATAATGGATTCAGGTACGCTTCCGCTTCAGTTTCGATCTTGATAATTACAGCATGATGTTTATGGATTTTAGATGAACAATCATCTTTATTAAATTTAATTTCAACAAGTGGTATCAGAGCCAACATCGTGTTGAATTATCAGATCAATTTTGAACGCATATATGTAAAACCAAATTATGTGCGTATGTATATGCATAAGGCTTCTGATTTCAAAATATACATACATTCAGTTTATTCGAAATTTTGGAAAAATGGATTCTTGTTTTTTCATCCAGCCGGTTGTTATCTGTGTATGTATATATGCGAAATTATTGGTTTTCAGAAAGTGATTGAGATCGATTCGTATGTACCTTTCGAAACCGAAATATATAGATTTTAAAATTGGGTTTTGTAACTGTAAATTAATTTTCAGTTTTGGTTTTGTATATTTCGAATTGTTGTGTTATGAATGGTTGAGGTTTTGTGTTTGTTGGTTGAGGATGCTGGTCGGAGAAGGCAGGGCAGAGCGATGCTCATTGCGCGCGGCTTGCACCGTCGCCGCTGGATGTGGGTTGCTGAGGTTTACAGCGTCGCGCGCTGCGACGCTGTGTTCTTGGTTGCTGCGCCGTCGATGGCGCTGCAGGCGGTGAACGGCGCCAACAATGGCGCCGCGTTTTTTGGGACTGGTGTGCGGCGGCTAGGGTTTGGTTGCAAACCCTAGTTGTTGCAATTTTTTGGTTCAGGGGCTTCACTCGGAAATTTGAAGTTCTGAAGGGCCCGGATGCAATTCACGAAAATTGCTTTTATTTCAAATCAGGTCCTCCTGATTTGTTTTAATAATTAATAAAACCCTAAGCTTATGAAATATTTTAAGTTGGTCCTTCAGACTTCTTAATTTACAAAACCAGTCCATAAAGTTAAGAAATCATTTAAGTTGGCTCTTTAAAGTTCTGAATTTCACGATTCAGTCCCTAAAGTTTCAGTTTTTTAATAAATTGGCCTCTAAAGTTTGGAAAAATTGCAATTTAGTCCTTCAAGTTCAAAAATATTTCATAATTGGTTAATCAAGTTTAATTAAATTGCAATTTAACCATCCAACTTAATGATTACTTAATCCTAAAGTATTGAATTTCATAATTCAAATCCTAAAGTCTTAAATACATGCAAAACAGTCAATTAAAGTTCAAATTTTGGTATGACAAACTCTTTTGAGAAATATAAGGCCCCGTTATCTTTGCTGTTTTCAGCCCGTTTTGAGTTTTTGATTTTTGGAAATATCGAAAACACGTCCACTTTGCCCATTTTCAGAAACGCGTTTTCCAAAAAAAAAAAAAAAAAATACAAAGGAAACTCAAAACGAGTTTATAGTGTTTTGGATGTTTTGTGTTAAAAAGTCCAAAACGACCAAAACGCGTGTTTTGGATTTTTTTTTTTTTTTTTTTTTTTTTGTAAATGTGAAACACTTTTTTCACTTGAAATTCTTATATTATTTTGCCATCATATATAGATCCATTTTAATTTTTTTTTATTTTTTATTTTTAATTTTTTTTTAAATTTTTTAAATGTGAGACACTTCATTCACTTGAAGTTCTTATGTTATTTTGTCATTATATATAGATCCATGTTAAGATTTTTTTTTTTTTTTTTTTTTGTAAATTATTATATATATATATATATATATATATATATATATATATATATATATATATATATATATATATATATATATATTTTTTTTTTTTTTGTAAAAGTGAGACACTTCCTTCACTTGAAGTTCTTATGTTATTTTGTCATTATATATAGATCCATGTTAAGATTTTTTTTATTTTTTCTTTTTTTGTAAATTTTTTTATTTTATTTTTTGTGAAAGTGAGATACTTCATTCACTTGAAGTTCTTATGTTATTTTGTCATTATATATAGATCCTTTTTAAGATTTTTTTTTTTTTTTTTTTTTTTTTTTTGTAAATTTTTTTTGTATTTTTTTTGTATTTTTTGTATTTGTTTATTATTTTTTTTTTATTTTGTAAAAGTGAGACATTTCCTTCACTTGAAGTTATTATGTTATTTTGCCATTATATAGATCCATATTAAGATTTTTTTTTTTTTTTTGTAATTTTTTTTTATTATTATTATTTTGTAAATGTGAGACACTTCCTTCCTTTGAAGTTCTTATGTTATTTTGTCATTATATATAAATTCATGTTAAGATTTTTTCTTTTGTAATTTTTTTTTTTTTTTTTTAGTAAATGTGAGACACTTCCTTCACTTGAAATTCTTATATTATTTTGCCATTATATATAGATCCATATTAAGATTTTTTTGATATGAGGTTAAATTTTTGTTTAGCTGAAACAATATTTGTTGAATCCGGGCCCAAAGAAGGGTACAGTGACCCACCAACGATGGCCCAACGGACCTTGACCCACAGCTAAGGCCTAAAATATCACCTTGGGATGAATGCCGAGGTGGTATGTCAAGCAAACCTCTTTAGCCGACCTGGTTAACGCCCTAGCCGATGTGCTTTATACTCAGTCGGGGCGCTTTATGGCGCTGACCAGGAGAGAGAGATAGAGTCAGTGATGGGATACTGCCTGTACCCAGACGTGACAGGCGCCCATCCCTTACGAAATGTAGCAATGATTACGGTTGAAAAGCAAGATTGTCACATCCATAAGCTAGGGTGATGCCAAGTGTAAAGTATGCCACGTGTCGCAATCCGAGACAATAAGTTCCACTATAAATGAAGCACAATCGTCTCCAATGAAGGGGTTAGCAATTTCTCACTCTAAACGATACATTTCTCTCACTCCCTTTTCTCTCTTTTACACATTTATATTTCCCGCACTCAATATATATATTTGTCTAAAATGAGCACTGACTTAGGCACGGAGTGCAAACGGGAGCCACCTCGGCCCCCTTTGCACGCTGATTGTTTGTCTTAGTGCGCAGAAGATCCACGTGTTCAAGAGGGAGGAGCTGAGACGTGTTGGTCCAAGGTCCAGCCGGATTTTGTGGTCAACATTTTGGCGCCGTCTGTGGGAAGCCATACTGCTAACTACAAAAACACATGGTAAAAAGCCACACATAGAAAGGTAGTCCTGAAAAATGACGAATAACCTCTTACAATAGAGCGGATAACTGCAAAGAGCTTTGAAAGATAAGCTGATTGGCCTTGAAAAAGGTAGGAGCTTTGAAAGATAAGCTGGTTGTCCTTGAAAAAGGTAGGAGCTTTGAAAGATAAGCTGGTTGGCCCTGAAAAAGGTAGGAGCTTTGAAAGATAAGCTGGTTGGCCATAAAAAAGGTAGGAGCTTTGAAAGATAAGCTGGTTGGCCTTGAAAAAGGTAGGAGCTTTGAAAGATAAGCTGGTTGGCCTTGAAAAAGGTAAAAGCTTTGAAAGACAAGTCCGTTAACCTTGACTGAAATATAAGTGCAATAACCTTGAAAAAGGTTAAGAACTTTGAAACATAAGTTTAAACACCCTTGAAAAAGGTAAAGAACTTTGAAACATAAGTTTAAACACCCTTGAAAAAGGTAAAGAACTTTGAAACATAAGTTTAACAACCTTGGAAAAGGCTTGAAACAGCGAGACAAAGGTCTATCTATCCTTGAAAAGCAATCTAAGACCAGAAACTCTTCTGAAACATGAATGAAAGTGACGGTGATGTTAACCCTCGTAGGGGAAGAAGTGGCCAACACAGCGAGGACGAAGTTCCTCAAGAACTCCATGAAAACGCCAACGAGGAAGTGGCACAACCTAATCCACCTCGTCGGCACCGAAATCGCCGCATGATGCGAGACATGACACTTATGGCAGCCCAAATGCTGGAGATGCAAAGGCAGCAAATAGAACAGACTGCTGCAATGAATGCCTTTATGGCCAGAGGGTATGCTGTGAACGAACCCGTGATACCTCAGCAATACTCACAGCCACATTATTCACCATCCGAGGCGGCCACTGTATCTTATTACTATCAGGACCCGCAGGCATACGCCGAAGTGGAATCCGAGCCCTTCTACGAGAGAGACCCAGAACATGAGACGCATGGGGAACAAAACCCACTCCCAGCTAGACGCAGGGAGGCTTCTCCCGCAAAATCCGGCAGTGTTTTCAGCCGAATAGGAGGGTTATTCAGGGGACAACGACGAGGACAAACGGACCCAGGTCGGCATAATGCCGCAGAGCCTAGATATAGGCGCGAGCGACGTGCTGAAGAAGCCTTATCGCAGGATCAAATGTACAGGGACCAACAAGGTATGAGGGGAGAAAGGATGGCATCAGTACATGAGCCTAGGAATAGGCAAGAAAGAAGAGCCGAAGCAGTTCGGACTAATCCTCATAACGAATTACAGAGCCATGAAAGGCCAAACTACGGCCGCGTTCCACCACCACAAAGGCAGGAGCACGCTTCGCCGCTCTATGGCCAATACCGTGACCCGGAGTATTCCGGTCACGACGAGAACAGCGAGCTGCCGTCATACGAGTTGGATGACGAAGATGAAGTAAGTCCCTTCACAGAGGGTCTCCGTAGATGCCCCGTCCCCCATGACTTTGAGATGCCAGAAATAGCAAAATACTCTGGCCGAGGTGATCCTGATGGTGATCCTGATGATCACCTGTTAAATTACCGCGCCAGCATGGAAATAGCCGGGGCCACCCCGGCACTGAAATGTAAAGCTTTTGCTTTAACCCTTGAGGGAAGTGCCATACGATGGTATAAAAAACTCCCTCCTGGCAGCATCCACAGTTGGAGGGACATGAAAACTGCTTTTAAGAATGGCTTTGTTTCTTCCAGGCCTGGTCAACTCCCACTCCAGCGCCTTCAGGATCTGAGGCAAGGAAGGGACGAATCTCTGAAAAGTTACCTAGCTAGATTTACTGAAGAAATACATATCTGGGAAAATATCACAGAAGCGGAGATGTTTTCCGCCCTAAAAGGAGGGCTAGATATGACCAGCATGTTTTGGAGGGATGTCCGGAGCAGGAAACCAAGGGATTACAATTCCCTGGTAGACCTGATGAAGGAAGAAATTGTATCAGAGAAAATGGCTAGGGCCAGAGATAATCACCCCCAAGGGAGATACAACCTTGGATATTCCAATGAAGCGGACCTCAAAAAGGGAGGAAACAAGGATATGATCGGCGGTAGTCGAGGTGGCGCGCCTCGTCAATTTTCGGGGACGGGATCTAGCTTTGCAGCAGAAATCACGGAAGCTATCCCTCACTTACACTCTAACACCCCTTCTCAAAATCCCATCACGGCTCAAGGAAGAGCGGAAATCGTCCGAAGTGGAAAACAACCCATGATTGGGGCTTACTGCGCCTATCACAGATATTACGGCCATGCAACGGAGGATTGCAGGGAAATTCACATGCTAGCTGACCAAAAAGCGCAGGGGAGAAGGGGGGAGATTTTCCCCTAGACACAGGGAGAACCCAGAAAACTGGTGGTCAGAAGTTCAACCGAGCTGATAGGAGAGCTCCATGGAAGAACTCAACTAAGGAAAGAATTGACAATCGTCAAAGAGACAAGAATAGGGGCCAAGATACCACCTCGGCGCATGCTAAAGATACACGGGAGCCACCTGTGCCTGTGGCCGACCTCCCCATTCGTGAAATCGACACGATACTGGGAGGCCCCCACCCGGGTGGGAGCACCAACAACTCCCAGAAAAGGTATATAAGGGAGGCCAAACAGCCTGCCAAAGTGAATTATCATATCCATTCACATCCTGTTGGGATGCCTCGGACGGAATCCATCACATTCACGCAAGGCGATGCCATTGGGGTGCACTTCCCACACAACGACGCATTGGTTATCAGGGTGGTGGTAGCTCAGAATGGATTATCACGGATGATGGTAGACGACGGTGCCTCGGTAAATGTAATTTACGGGGTAACTTTCGATAAAATGGGGATCAATGCTCCACTCATCCCAGTCCCTGACCCGATATATGGGTTCACAGGAGATAGCATAACCCCCAGAGGATCCATAACCCTACTGACTGAAGTAGGGCAAGCACCAGCCATTTCCAGAATCCCTATGGAATTTTTGGTGGTGGACAAAATCTCCTCTTATCATGGCTCAATTGGGAGGCCCGGTCTCATTGACTTAGGGGCTGCAACGCATACAAAGTACATTTGTATGAAGTTCCCCACAGAACATGGTGTTGTGACTGTGAGAGGGAGCCAAACCGAGTCGCGGGCCTGTTACACGAACGCAATCCGAAAGTTTCAAGATCGAAGCTTGAACATGATTAGCGATGTAGCTATGGCAGAGGCTGCTCCAGACCCTGAAAGATTGGGTGAAGAGCTTTCTGGAACCAAAGATGTCAAGATGACATTAGAAGAGGACCTGGAAGACCTGGACCCAAGAATGGTAGGAGACAATTGCTCCACTCCAGTCGAAAGGATAGAATGCTTCGGCGTAGACCCACTTGATCCGATCAAGGAATTGCAGATCGGATTGGATTCACCAATTGAATACAAAAATCAAATGAAGAGCTTCTTACTTGAAAATCTCGATGTATTCGCATGGAAGCACGACGACATGGTTGGGATCGATCCTAAGGAGGCCTGTCACAGACTCCAGATTGATCTACGAAGCCCTGGGCATAGGTAGAAGAGAAGACCTATGAGTTCGGACAAGTATGAGGCCTTGAAAGACGAGGTCACGAAGCTATTGAAAAATGGCTTCATCAGAGAATCGCGCTATCCGAAGTGGGTATCAAACCCTGTTTTGGTACCAAAACACAATGGGAAGCTTAGAGTATGTATTGATTTTTCGAACTTGAACCAGGCATGTCCAAAAGACAGCTTCCCACTGCCCCGGATCGATCAGTTGGTTGACTCTACAGCAGGGCATGAGCTGCTTAGCTTCATGGATGCTTACTCCGGATACAATCAGATCCCCATGTACGAATCGGACGAGGAGCATACCTCGTTTATAACAGATAGAGGACTCTATTGCTACAGAGCAATGCCGTTCGGCTTGAAAAATGCGGGAGCTACCTATCAGAGGCTAGTAAATCGCATGTTTGTAAAACAATTGGGAAACACCATGGAGGTGTATGTTGATGACATGTTGGTCAAAAGCATGGTCGTCGCGGATCATATCCGCCATTTGTCAGAGGCCTTCGATGTTTTGAGGAAATATCGAATGAAGCTCAACCCAGCGAAATGTGCATTTGGAGTAGCATCTGGAAAATTTCTTGGGTTCATGGTGAATAAAAGAGGAATCGAAGCTAATCCCGACAAAATCAATGCTTTATTAAACATGCAGTCGCTTCGAAATCCAAAGGAGGTGCAAAACTTAACGGGAAGAATTGCATCCTTGAATCGATTCGTCTCCAAATCCACAGACAAATGCTTTCCGTTTTTCAGGATCCTAAAAGGGGGGAAACGATTCCAGTGGACACCGGAGTGTGAGCAGGCCTTCGCCGACCTGAAAACATCCTTGGGGTGACCCCCATTGCTATCAAAGCCAAAGGCTGGCGAGACTCTCTACTTGTATTTGGCTGTGTCCAAGGAGGCTGTTAGCTCCGTGTTGGTCAGAGAAGAGGAGGGGAATCAATTTCCAGTAAATTACGTGAGCAAATCCATGCTAGATGCGGAGACACGCTACCCAGATATGGAGAAACTTGCCCTCTCACTACTCACCGCTTCTCGCAAACTTCGTCCCTAATTTCAGGCACACTCCATACACGTGCTCACCAACTTTCCCATGAGACAAGTGTTGCAAAAACCAGATATATCAGGGAGGTTACTGAAATGGGCGATAGAAATCAGGAAGTTTGACATACACTATGCGCCTCGGACTGCAATAAAAGGCCAAGCCTTGGTTGACTTCGTAGTCAAATTCACCCACCCACCGGAGGTCGAAATGGTTGATAACACAAATGGTAACCAGGAGTGGAAATTATTTGTTGATGGGTCCTCGGCTAAGGAGCGATCCGGTGCAGGCATATTACTAATAAGCCCAGAAGGGTTTAAACTACATAGCACAATCCGCTTTGAGTTCAAAGCCTCGAACAACGTTGCTGAGTACGAGGCGTTGTTAGCTGGGTTAAGACTTGCCAAAGCTTTGAAGGTCAAATCCATAGTGGCGAACAGCGATTCGCAGCTCGTTGTAAATCAATTCAATGGGCAATTTTCTGCCAAAGAACCTTCTATGATTGCTTACTTGAAGAAAGTAAGAGATTTGGCGGTGCACTTTGAAGAAATGGAATTGCAGCACATCCCCAGGACAAAAAACTCCAACGCTGATACTCTGTCCAAACTAGCAAGCAGCAGTGATGCGGAGCTATATAATCTGATCCCGGTTGAGCGCATGTCGACCTCCTCTATTGAGCCGGGACTAGAGATTTTGACGGTAGAAGAAGAGAGATCCTGGATGAATCCGCTGATTGCATATTTGAGGCACCAGACAGTGCCAAACGAGCCGGAAGCAGCTCAAAAATTGCAAAGGTATGCTGCAAATTTCGTGCTCCTGGATGATCTACTCTATAAACGGAGTTTCACCTCCCCGTTGCTGAGATGTGTTGGGCCTGAGGAAGGGCGATATGTAATGAGGGAAATCCATAAAGGTATATGTGGCAACCAAGCCGGGGCACTATCGCTAGCTCGGAAAGCCCTCAAACAGGGGTATTTTTGGTCCACTATGCGAAAGGACTCTCATGACTTTGTGCGCAAGTGTGATAAATTCCAAAGACACGCAACCATACTGCATCAGCCACATCACAGGCTAACCGTGGTGACCAGCCCTTGGCCTTTTTCAAAATGGGGGGTTGATATTATAGGTCCTATGCCTAGGGGTGCCGGAAATAATTGCTTTGCTATAGTAGCAATTGACTACTTTACCAAGTGGGTCGAGGCTGAACCACTTATGAGAATCACCGAGGCCAACACCACCAAATTCATTTGGAAGAATATCATATGCCGGTTTGGTATACCCCATTCGCTGGTTAGTGACAATGCTAAACAGTTTAAAAACAGAAGCGTAGACGAGTTGTGCGATGATTTGGGAATTAGAAAGCTGTTTTCATCTCCACATCACCCGCAGGCCAACGGGCAAGTGGAAGCAGTGAACAAGACCATAAAAAACACCCTGAAAAGGAAGTTGGAGTCCAAAAAGGGCGCATGGGTAGATGAGCTCCCGCAAGTGCTATGGGCGCTTCGCACCACTTCTCACACCGCAATTGGTGAAACACCGTTCTCATTAGCATATGGCGCCGAGGCGGTATGTCCCTTCGAAATTGGGGTACCCTCATTTCGACAAATTAATTACGACGAAGTGAGAAACGAAGAAGCACAAAGGGCCTGTTTGGATTTCCTCATGGAGAAACGGAACGATTCTCAAGCGGTGATAGCCAGATACCAGGAAAAGATGGCTCGATACTACAATAAAAGGGTGAAAGGGCGACGCTTTAATATTGGGGACCTAGTCCTAAAAAAGGTTCTTCTTTCAACTCAAGAACCGGGAGTAGGGACTTTGGGTCCCAATTGGGAAGGCCCTTACAGGATCAAAGCCGAGGTGGTACCTGGTACCTATATAATTGAAGATTTATCCGGGGTACCTTTGTGTAATCCTTGGAACACAGATCACCTTCGTCGCTATTTTCAATAAGTCAAATTCCACTTCAATGAGGATTGCACCAAATACTAATTAGCCATGCGTATTCGTCATGCATGAAATTGTTGAAAACAAGGGACTCTTGTAAAGCCCACACGGCGATCACTGTGTAAAAAATGGGGTGTGTTGGCAAAAGAAATCCATACAAACTCAGACGTAAGTGCCTCAGACATTGTCATATGAACCAAAGTTCTAAAAATGATAAATTAGTTCGTACATACAGGGTGCTCTTTCGCGCGAAATACTAAATGTTTCCACAAAGTGGTTGATACTTTCATGCATACACTTAAGCGAAACGCTCACAAGACATATGCGTACTAAATACTGTGGATTCAAACGTAAAAGTCCCTATATTATTTCTGTTGTAAAAACATAAGCGCACGTCGTCGAAATTATAGATTGAAAATGGGCACGCCACAAACAGAAGTTCATGCGAAGTTGTAAGAGGTGTTACTAAATGTAAGGTAAAAGTTGCTCAAAAGTTGGTCGACATCAGATTTAACCAGCAAGCGTGAAGGCATTAAGCTCGTTAAATCTGAGGGATTAGACATTTACAGACATTTACAGGTACCCGCATATCGTCATACAATTACGAACTACTCGCACTTGGAAATACTCATGTTTAAGCAGTAAAGAAAAAACGTTGCTGCACCAAAATATGAATAAACTGCTCCATTCATAAAAATGAGACATGTACAATATGAAGTGTCGGGGGACTTACAAAAAGAAAGAGAAGAAGAAAACAAAAAACTAAAGCTAACAAATGCAGAAGAGGATTATTGTGGAGGAGGGACATCTTCCAAGGGGCCTTTATCAGACACGCCCGGAGGATCCGCAGGATCATCTTGAGGCTCGGGGTAAAAAGCCTCAATGGAGGACAGGTCCAGTGTCGGAAAAGCTTCCTTCATGTTAGTGCATTTTTATACACTTTTTATACCTTTAAATTGACATATTTTGGAACATCTTGAGCAAATATCTACTAATTTATGCATATTTTGTATTTAAATAGGTTAATATCCAAGTTTGAGGCCAAAAACCACAAAAGAAGTGCAAATTACGCTGAAATTGGAAGCCTGGGGACATTTTATCAGTTCCGGGAAGTTTTGGACAAGCCACGCAATTAACCAAGGGACCAAATTGAAAGATTTCAAAAGTTGAAGGGCCAAAAGTGCAATTTTGGAAGGACATATTTGAAAGAAATCGGAAAATTTGGGGACTAAATTGCTCGAGATTAAAAGATGGAGGACTTGATGGCAATTACGGAAAGGACTTAGCTGCAAAACCATCATTTGGCTGAGCCACGCGATCGCGTGGCTCGAACCAAGTCGCGAACGCGACTTGGACCATGAAACAGACCCGAGGCTAAGGTGGCTTAAAAATTTAAACCGCGCGATCACGCGGTTGTAAAACAAAAAAAAAATTAAAAGATTTTTCGGGCCGGACCGGGTCAAACCGGCCGACCCGGTTCGGCCCAGAAGCTGATTTTCGCGGATCTTTGCCTTTTTTTTAGGGTTTTGGATGATTTTAGGGTTGTATAAATAGGAAAATTCAGATTTTTGGAGAGGGATGGAAGTTTCTTGCCTCTTTCTTCTATTTTCTCTTGTATTTCTCTTAACATTTACATCTTTAATGCAATTTTTTCAAGTAATGTTTTTATGATTTAGTAATGTTTTCTTACATTTAAGTATTTTGTTGTTGTTTAAACTTTTGAATATTGTTATTTTCTCACATTTTCATCAAGAATATCATTTATTGCTTGTGCATTTAATGCTTTGTGTTTGAGTTGTTGAAGATATTAATGGGTGGTGAAGAAACTTTGTTAAAAGTGAAGGATTCTTGAGTTTTCACTTGAGGAACTTTACAAAAAGGGGAGTTTTCTTTATTCTCTTGTTTTTAATCTTTATTTTAAGTATTGTTTATATGTTTATGTTATTTGTTAAATGTTGTTGTTAGTTTATTATGAGTTAATGTTATTGTGTTGGAATCTTTGACTAGTTTATTTTTATTTAAGCATTTTAAGTAGTTTCTAGGTTTTGGGTATTTATGTTTACATGTTTTTGATTATGAATGTTGTTTTAGGTTTTTGTAAATTTTAAATGTTTGTTACTATTTTAAGTCGTCATTGGAATTTACTACACAAGTTAGGTTTAATTTAGAATTTCCCATGTAATTTGGTTAATTAATTGACTACCACTATTTGATTTGTGAAAGAAGAAATTAGTGTAGTTATAAAAACTAAATTCACATTGTTTCATGTTTTCTAGTTTAGTTTAGTCACCAAGTCTTTTTATTATTAGTTTATTTTGGATAATTAATTTTAATTCTAGCTTTTACATATTGTTGTCTATTTGTTTTTATTAACTAGTTTTTCATGTTGCCATGTTTTAATTTTATGATAGTTAGTATTCACCATCAACCCAACTTGTTATGTTACTTGACTTTTCTTTTAAAATGAAATCAATAACTTTAGCTACAAATCAATCAATCATCGTGGGTACGATAACCCGGACTTCTCTAGTCCCCTTTACTACTTGAACGCGAACCGTGCACTTGCGGTATACGATTTTAGCGAACAAGTTTTTGGTGCCGTTGCCGGGGATTGGTGTTATTTGTACTAAATGCATTGATTTTTGTTAATTGAATTGTCTTCTCATTCTCATCTCTTTCTTCTTTTTATTTTCATTTTCTAGGTACTATTGCCTTGTTTATGCAACAACGTCCGACTTGGGGTATTCTTCCAATTGATCCCGAACCCGAACGAACATTTAGGAGGAGGATTAGGGAAAGAAGAGAACAAGTTGAACAACAAAGAATACAAGGCAATATGGGGGACAACAATCAAGGTGGTGCCAATCCCGCTATTGATGAAGATGATAGACCAATGGGGCAATTCATGGTCCCTCTCATCACTCAAAATCGAGGAAGCATCACATATCCCCCATTTGGACGTCCGGACTTTCATCTAAAGCCGGATGTGATAAATCTCTTCAAGGGGCATCTACAATTCTATGGAATGACCGAGGAGAATCCATTTACTCACATCTCGCGGTTTTTGGAGACGTGTAGTAATTTTGATTATCCGGGAATTAACAAGGAGGCCATCAACATGCGGTTATTTCCACATACCCTTAGAGATGGAGCTCGTGAATGGTTAGATGCCAATCCGGTTGGAAGTATTACAATATGGGATGATCTTGCTCAAAAGTTCACTACAAAAGACTTTCCTCCATCAAAAGTGGCTAAATTGAAGAGTGATATCTCCACATTTCGACAAATTGACACCGAATGTTTCTATGAGGCATGGGAAAGATTCAAGGAAATGTTGAGAAAATGTCCAAATCATGGGTTCACCAAGCAAATGCAAGTTCAATATTTCTATCTTGGGATGAATCCATCTAGTCGAGTGACGGTTGATTCGGCTTCCAATGGAGCTATCACTACAAAATCACCTAATGAGGCAATTGAGCTCTTTGAGAGGATGGCTAGCCACAATTCTACTTGGCCAACCGACCGCATGGTACCAAAGAAAGCCGCGGGAATTCATGAAGTGGATGCATATGCGGCTTTATCGGCAAAGATGGACCTTCTATTCAAGAAGTGTGATGATTTTTCTTCTCAACATACGGTAAAAGCAATCTACCCTCCTATTTCTATTTGTGATGCATGTGGAGCAACACACAAGGTTGAGGAATGTCCCATGCTCAAAATGGCTTGTACTTCAAATGAGCAAGTGAATTATGCTCAAAATTTCAACCGACCACAAGGCAATCCTTACTCCAACACATACAATCCGGGTTGGAGGAATCATCCGAATTTTTCTTGGTCCAACAACCAAAATCAAGCAAAGCCTCCCGGTTTTGTTCAACCTCCCGGTTTTGTTCAACCTCCACCACCCCAAGAGAAGAAGCCTTCCATTGAGGAGATACTCATGCAATTCATGAGCAAGACCAATACTATTCTCCAAAATCAAGCGGCTTCTATCAAAAATCTTGAGACTCAAGTTGGGAAATTGGCAAAAATGATGACGGAGAGACAACAAGGAGCCTTGCCAAGCAATACCGAGATCAATCCAAGGGAAAATGTGCAAGCCATCACTACAAGAAGTGGAATTCAATTACCGGAAGTCACGGTAAAACAACATGTGGCACAACCCGAGGTGAAAGAAAAAGGTAATGAGCATGTTGAGGAGGCGAATGAAAATGATGCAACATTGAAGGAAAGTGGGGAGACCTCAACAAAGGTTCCTACTCCAGTGAAAGCTTATGTGCCTCCCATTCCTTTTCCTCAAAGACTCCAAAAGCACAAGGTGGATGCACAATTTGGTAAATTTCTTGAAGTTTTCAAGAAACTTCACATCAACATACCATTTGCCGATGCATTAGCACAAATGCCTAGATATGCAAAGTTTATGAAAGACATCCTTTCAAACAAAAGGAGGCTAGAAGATCATGAAACAGTGATGCTCACGGAAGGATGTAGTGCCATACTACAAAACAAATTGCCTCCAAAAATCAAAGATCCAGGGAGTTTTACTATTCCTTGTACTATTGGTGATTTAACTTTTGGTAAAGCATTATGTGATCTTGGTGCTAGTATTAATTTAATGCCTTTGTCTATTTTCAGGAGATTGGGCATGGGAGAGGTAAAGCCAACCACAGTTTCATTACAATTGGCCGATCGCTCTATTAAGCATCCGCGTGGTATTGTTGAGGATGTGCTAATCAAGGTAGACAAATTCATCTTCCCTGCCGATTTTATCATTCTTGATATGGAGGAAGACCTTGATATCCCAATCATCTTGGGAAGACCCTTCCTAGCAACCGGTCGAGCTTTAATAGATGTGCAAGGAGGCAAATTGATATTGAGGGTTCAAGATGAGCAAATCACATTCGACATTATGAAATCCATTAAGTACCCCGTCGAGGTAAATTTATGCTCCCGAGTAGACATCATTGATCAAGAGGTGGCTACATCATTCATCTATGGGTCATCTAAGGATCCCCTTGAGACTTGCATTGCTCACTCCATAACCACCGAGGGAGAGGATGATTTGGACATCGGAAGGATGTCACAACACTTGGATGCTCCAAAATTTTATCCCTTCAAGAAGAGGCCATATTTTGAAGAGTTGGGAGAGAGCTCTTCTCCTTCACTACCCTCCATTCAACAAGCCCCAACTCTTGAGCTCAAACCTCTTCCCTCACATTTGAGGTATGCATACTTGGGTGATTCTTCTACTCTTCCCGTTATTATCTCGAATTTGTTGGATGAAGTGGAGGAAGAAAAACTACTTGAGGTGTTGAAAATGCATAAAATGGCTATTGGGTGGACTATGGCGGATATCAAGGGTATTAGCCCTACCTTGTGCATGCATAAAATCCTCATGGAGGATAACTTCAAACCAACAGTGGAGCACCAACGCCGTTTAAATCCAAACATGAAAGAAGTAGTGAAAGCCGAGGTATTGAAGTGGTTGGATGCGGGGATTATCTATCCAATCTCGGATAGTGCATGGGTGAGTCCCGTCCAATGTGTTCCAAAGAAAGGAGGTGTCACGGTGGTTGAAAATGAGAACAACGAGCTTATTCCTACAAGGCCCGTGACGGGATGGAGAGTGTGCATTGACTACCGGAAATTGAACAATGCCACTCGAAAAGATCACTTTCCTCTCCCCTTTATTGACCAAATGCTTGAGAGGTTGGCGGGGCATTCTCATTATTGTTTCTTGGATGGATACTCGGGCTACAATCAAATTTTAATAGCCCCCGAAGATCAAGATAAGACCACCTTCACATGTCCATATGGGACTTTTGCTTATAGGAGGATGCCATTTGGTCTTTGCAATGCACCGGCTACTTTTCAACATTGTATGATGGCCATTTTCTCTAACATGGTGGAAAAATTCATCGAGGTATTTATGGATGATTTTTCAGTTTTTGGTTCTTCTTTCAATGAATGCTTGGATAATCTTGATCTAGTGTTGAAAAGATGTGAAGAAACCAATTTAGTGCTTAATTGGGAGAAATGCCATTTTATGGTGAGAGAGGGCATTGTACTTGGCCATCGGATTTCACAAGGGGGGATTGAGGTTGATAAAGCCAAAATACAAGTTATTGAGAAATTGCCTCCTCCTACTTCGGTGAAAGGCATAAGGAGTTTCTTGGGGCATGCGGGTTTCTATAGGAGATTCATCAAGGATTTTTCTAAAATCACTAAGCCTCTTTGTTCTCTACTTGAGAAGAACAACACTTTCCATTTCTCTCAAGAGTGTCTATTGGCTTTCAACACTCTTAAGGAGAGGCTTATCTCGGCTCCTATTATTGTGGCCCCGGATTGGAGCTTACCGTTTGAGCTCATGTGCGATGCTAGTGATTATGCCGTGGGAGCGGTTTTGGGGCAAAGGAGAGGTAAATTGTTGCATGTGATCTACTATGCAAGCCGAACATTGAGTGATGCTCAATTGAATTATGCCACAACCGAGAAAGAGATGCTTGCCGTGGTCTTTGCCTTTGACAAATTTCGATCTTATCTCATCGGCTCAAAGGTAATTGTCTATACCGATCACTCCGCTCTAAAATACTTGCTTGCTAAGAAGGATGCGAAGCCAAGATTGATTAGATGGGTCCTTCTCTTGCAAGAATTTGATTTGGAAATCCGTGATAAAAAGGGTGCGGATAATCTGGTGGCCGATCATCTATCTAGGATGGATCAACCTAAAGAAGTGGGAGTAGAGGAAATCAATGAAGCATTCCCGGATGAACAACTATTGCATGCCAACCATCTTCTCCAAGTTTTCGAAGCACCATGGTATGCGGACTTCGTGAATTTCCTTGTAAGTGGTATTCTTCCCCTGGATTTCTCTTATCAACAAAAGAAGAAATTCTTTGCCGATTTGAAACATTATTTTTGGGATGAACCATATTTATTCAAGAGGGGGTCGGACCACATTATTAGAAGATGTGTTCCCGAGGAAGAAATGGAAGCAATTCTTGATAGGTGTCATTCATCACCTTATGGGGGTCACTTTGGAGCTTCCAAAACCCCCTTAAAAGTTCTTCAATCGGGATTCTATTGGCCAACTTTGTTCAAGGATGCTTATACCTTAGTATCCAAATGTGATAGATGCCAAAGGAGTGGGAATATCTCTCGGCGTAATGAAATGCCATTGACTTCAATTTTGGAAGTGAAAATCTTTGATGTTTGGGGAATTGATTTCATGGGGCCATTTCCTTCCTCGTTCTCGAATCAATATATTTTGGTGGCGGTGGATTATGTTTCTAAATGGGTAGAGGCGGTGGCATTGCCTACTAATGATGCTCGGGTGGTGGTCAATTTTCTCAAGAAGAACATTTTTACACGATTTGGAACCCCCCGACTCATCATTAGTGATGGAGGCAAACATTTTTGCAATCGCTTCCTTGACTCACTCTTGTCAAAGTATGGAGTGAAGCACCGAGTTGCCACACCTTACCATCCCCAAACAAGTGGCCAAGTGGAGATCTCAAATCGAGAGTTGAAAAGAATCCTTGAGATGACGGTGAATACATCAAGGAAAGATTGGTCAAGGAAGCTAGATGATGCATTATGGGCTTACCGCACCGCATTCAAGACTCCTATTGGTATGTCTCCATTTTGTATTGTTTTTGGAAAATCATGTCATCTCCCCGTTGAACTTGAGCATCGAGCATTTTGGGCTACACGGGCATTAAACTTTGATGCAAAATTAATTGGTGAGAAGAGGTTGCTTCAACTTAATGAACTCGATGAATTTCGTCTCAACTCATATGAAAACGCTCGCATCTATAAGGAGAGGACCAAGAAATGGCATGATAACCACATTGTGAAGAGAGACTTCCAAGTTGGGCAACAAGTTCTTCTATTCAACTCCCGACTTCGGCTATTCCCCGGAAAGCTTCGATCCCGTTGGTGGGGGCCATTCACAATTTCTCAAATCTTTCCCCATGGAGCTATTGAGCTATATCATCCCGACAAGGGACATTTCAAGGTCAACGGGCAAAGGTTGAAACCATTCTTGGAAGGAGAACCCCCGGAGGAAAAGTCATCATTTCTCCTCAATGCTCCCGAATGAAAATCCAAAAGTCGAGCTTATGACTTTAACCAAGCGCTTTTTGGGAGGCAACCCAAATTTCTTCTCTTTTGAGTTACTTGTATTTATTTACTATACTTCTTTACTTCCTTTTTAATTATTGTCAAACTTTTGTAGGTAACAATTTTTTGCAAATCCTAAGTGACATGGTCCTCAACAAGTTTGGGGGTGAACTACATTCGACGAAAGCTTAGGTCAATTTCAACGTCACAACCAAGCATTGAATCAGGGAAGTTTCACTACCTCTTATCTTCTTTACATATTGTTTCTATTTTCACATTGAGGACAATGTGTAATTCAAGTTTGGGGGTGTTGACTTCATTTTGCATTTTATCATGTTAGATAGCCTTGCCGGCTTAATATATTGTGACATTTGATTTTGTTCATTTTGTTGTGGATATTGACATGCTAGATAGCCTTTTCGGCTCAAATGATTTGATGTTTGAAATTGCTGATTAATTCATGAATCATGATCGAATATGCTACTTGTGCCTATTTTTATAAATTGCTTATCTATGAGTGATCCTGAGTTCTCTTGAGCACAATAGTCATAACTAATTGTTGTTGAGATTTGGAATCCATTGAAGGTTGGAAAAATTTTTGAAGTAGAAAAATTAGGTTGTGTGCTTGTATTTTCAATTTTTATCAACCTATCAAATTCCCTCTCTATGCTATTAATCTCTTAATCCTTTGTGAGACAAGTTTGGGGGTGGTCGAACCGGTAAAGGAGACGGTCTAGATGTGTAGTGATTCCATGCATGCTTGATCTAAATCTGTGTGGAGTGTTGTTGATGTTAGTATAAGCTAAGTGATGACCAAATGCTAGAAATCTAAGCCCATTTTAATTATTGCATTGCCCTATCTCGTAGCCTTTTTGACTCGAGTAATTAAGCCCGTAGGAGTATCTTGAAACTTGGGAGTCATCGGCCTAAAGCTCGCTACATGGGTCAATTAGAAAGCTTAATGAGTAGGGTACACACACACACTTGAAAAAAAAAAAAAGCACATCATCATCATTGCATTTGCTTAATAAGTCTACCTCACTTCGTAGCCTTTTTGACTCGAGTTAGTAAGTCCGTAGGGGTATTTTGAAACCTGGTACCCTTTGATCTTAAAACAATCGGGGAGTTGCCGACCTAAAGCTCGCTACATGGGTCAATTAGAAAGCTTAAGGGAGTGAGGAAGTCACGAGCAATCATCACATTAGTTTGTAGAAATCATGCATTAGTCTTTGCATAAGGGCTTAGATTAATAGTGGGTTTGAATTGCTTGGTATAAACTTTAATGTTGAAACACTCATCTAGTGGAGAGTCACTGCATATCTAGATTGTTGAGAGTGCTGGTAAGTCATAACCAAACTTTAGTGGAAAAAAGAAAGGTGTGAATTGAGAGTCACCCCTAGGATGCATTTTGGGAGAGAAAAGAAATAATATGGGGGGATGAATGTCACGAGAGGGTAAGGAATGAAATTGACCACTAAGGGTGGATAGTATTATTTTGAAATTTATCCCTCCTACAATGTTTCTTTGAACCTTAGTGATAATTGGAAGTGACTATGCACACACACACCGATCAAACATGAGATAAGCTCAACTTCGTTTTGTAGTATTATTTTGAAAACACAATTGTGAATTAATCATGCAATTTTACACTCAAGAAAGAATTTACAAGTTATCTAGCATTGTTGATCATTCATTCATTTACTTTTTGTGTTAGTAGATATTCTTACTCGAGACGAGCAAGAGTTTAAGTTTGAGGGTATTTGTTAAGTGCATTTTTATACACTTTTTATACCTTTAAATTGGCATATTTTGGAACATCTTGAGCAAATATCTACTAATTTATGCATATTTTGTATTTAAATAGGTTAATATCCAAGTTTGAGGCCAAAAACCACAAAAGAAGTGCAAATTACGCTGAAATTGGAAGCCTGGGGACCATTTTGTCAGTTCCGGGAAGTTTTGGACAAGCCACGCAATTAACCAAGGGACCAAATTGAAAGATTTCAAAAGTTGAAGGGCCAAAAGTGCAATTTTGGAAGGACATATTTGAAAGAAATCTGAAAATTTGGAGACTAAATTGCTCGAGATTAAAAGATGGAGGACTTGATGGCAATTACGGAAAGGACTTAGCTGCAAAACCATCATTTGGCTGAGCCACGCGATCGCGTGGCTCGAACCAAGTCGCGAACGCGACTTGGACCATGAAACAGACCCGAGGCTAAGGTGGCTTAAAAATTTAAACCGCGCGATCGCGCGGTTTTAAAACAAAAAAAAAATTAAAAGATTTTTCGGGCCGGACCGGGTCAACCCGGCCGACCCGGTTCGGCCCATAAGCTAATTTTCGCGGATCTTTGCCTTTTTTTTAGGGTTTTGGATGATTTTAGGGTTGTATAAATAGGAAAATTCAGATTTTTGGAGAGGGATGGAAGTTTCTTGCCTCTTTCTTCTATTTTCTCTTGTATTTCTCTTAACATTTACATCTTTAATGCAATTTTTTCAAGTAATGTTTTTATGATTTAGTAATGTTTTCTTACATTTAAGTATTTTGTTGTTGTTTAAACTTTTGAATATTGTTATTTTCTCACATTTTCATCAAGAATATCATTTATTGCTTGTGCATTTAATGCTTTGTGTTTGAGTTGTTGAAGATATTAATGGGTGGTGAAGAAACTTTGTTAAAAGTGAAGGATTCTTGGGTTTTCACTTGAGGAACTTTACAAAAAGGGGAGTTTTCTTTATTCTCTTGTTTTTAATCTTTATTTTAAGTATTGTTTATATGTTTATGTTGTTTGTTAAATGTTGTTGTTAGTTTATTATGGGTTAATGTTATTGTGTTGGAATCTTTGACTAGTTTATTTTTATTTAAGCATTTTAAGTAGTTTCTAGGTTTTGGGTATTTATGTTTACATGTTTTTGATTATGAATGTTGTTTTAGGTTTTTGTAAAGTTTAAATGTTTGTTACTATTTTAAGTCGTCATTGGAATTTACTACACAAGTTAGGTTTAATTTAGAATTTCCCATGTAATTTGGTTAATTAATTGACTACCACTATTTGATTTGTGAAAGAAGAAATTAGTGTAGTTATAAAAACTAAATTCACCTTGTTTCATGTTTTCTAGTTTAGTTTAGTCACCAAGTCTTTTTATTATTAGTTTATTTTGGATAATTAATTTTAATTCTAGCTTTTACATATTGTTGTCTATTTGTTTTTATTAACTAGTTTTTCATGTTGCCATGTTTTAATTTTATGATAGTTAGTATTCACCATCAACCCAACTTGTTATGTTACTTGACTTTTCTTTTAAAATGAAATCAATAACTTTAGCTACAAATCAATCAATCATCGTGGGTACGATAACCCGGACTTCTCTAGTCCCATTTACTACTTGAACGCGAATCGTGCACTTGCGGTATACGATTTTAGCGAACACTTCACATCCCCTATAGTGATGGCAACGGGGCGGGTTCGGGTCGGGTCCCCCTGACCCGTGCCCCGCCCAGTAAAAATTTTTCAATTCCAAACCTGCCCCGCGACCCGCGAATTTCGGGTCGGGGCGGGTTCGGGGCGAGTCAACCTACCAGCCCCGTTTAATTTTTTTTTATTCTTTTTTTATTTTTTCGGTATTTTTTTATTTTTTTCCTTATTAATTTTTATTAATTTATTTAATCGGGGCGGGTTCGGGTCGGGACAACCAAACCCGTACCCGCATCGCGACCCACCCGGGTGGGGGGAAGTCGCCCCATACCCGCCCCGCCGACCCGCGAGGCGGGTTTTTTTCGCCCCATTAGGGGTGGGTTCGGGGCGAGTACCCGTCGGGTCGGGTTTTTTTGCCATCTCTAATCCCCTAAGGCCATTCTGGCCCCCAAGTTCCCAAAGACCCTCTGCATAGCCTCGTATTCCGGGGCATCTTCGAAAGTATCCTTGAAGTTCTGAACTGCCTTAGAAACTTCTTGACCCAGAACCTCCTGCACCCTAGCCGCAATGGTACGCTCCAAGGCCTCAGAAATTCTGGAGTCAATATGTTTCTCCAGGGAAGTGTAGTCCTCCTCAGCTTTCTTCCTAGCCTCCAGCTCCCTCCCCAGCTTGCCATTTACTTCTGCCACTTCAGCTTCTAACTTCGACTTGGCTGCATTAGCGACGGCCAGGGCCTCAGAGGCGATAGACTGTGCCCGGTTGGAATCATCCAATTTCTTGCACAAGACTGCCACATTTGACTCAGAGGCATGGAGGTCATGCTTCAATTTGTCATTATCCTCTTGGAGGCGCTTCGCATTAGCCCTCTCTTCTGAAGAAGATTTGCGGGCTATGGACAGCTGGGCCTTGAGGTCATTGATCTCCTTGAGCATATTATCAGCGTGGCGGAGAGCAGTCTCGGCATCCCTCTTGTCCCGTTGAGCTACCTCCACGGAGGACTCTACCTCGTCAATGAGGATGAAGGGTCTGGCATTCATAGCCTTGGCAGCGAGCAGCTTCCGAGAGGGAGTAGCACCGGAGGAAAAGGCGGCCCAACCCTCTGTCCAAAATTTTTCAGTAACTAAGGCCTAAAATATGGCGGAGGCGCGGAAGTGGACTCCTTGCCTTTGCCTCTTCTGAGCCTCTTTAAGGGGGCGGGCTCCTCCTCAGGTGCTTGCTCCGAAATGTCCTCGGATAAGAAAGGTGGCACTGAGACATCCTTAGCCTCCCTACCCCTCTTGGGTCCGCCTCTATCCGACCTCTTCCCTTTTCCTTTGGTGACACATTTTTCAGGATTTGCCTCTCCAGCAATGTTGGGTTGTTGGGGACCCACCGGCAGCAGAGTGGGTGGTGGCAGTAGATCTGGAAGAGGGCCTTGAATTTGGGTAGTAGACCTCTCAGACACTTCCCTTGCCACCCCAATTTGCAGGTCGGCCAAAACTGCTTTCTGCTTCCTTTCAACCTCGCTCCCGTGGCGTAGAGCTGGAGGGATCTTCGTGGCCATGAGGCCCTTTAAAGAAATCTTTGGGAATTCTTTGGAACCTAACAAGAAAAAAAGGACGATGGGGTTATGAACGGAAAAGAACACAAGATGTAACAGTAATAAGAAGGAGAACTTACTCATGGCTCGCATAAGGCCGTGCTTAACAAATAACTTGTTCTGTTGGATGACCCCTTGGAAAGTGCCCTTGTAGGCAAATAGACGCCTTACTGCCGCTAGATCTGCGTCAGGAAGGAGATGGGCAAAAGTGTCCCCTGCCATAAGCCAATAATATGTTAAGAAGCAGTCAAGAAAAGTAAGTATGGATAAAGGAACAAAAGACGCATGACAATTAAAGACCCTAAAGCAAATATAAGACTCACTAGGTAGGGAAAGAGTTCGGGGAACTGTAATTTCTGGACTAGGGTCCACAGGAGAACTCTGCCACTCCCCAGCAACCCAGAACCACTGGTTCCTCCAGTTCTTTATTGAGGTAGGGTGACCGGTAATGACAGGAGGATAAGAGCCTCTGGGGGACAAATAATACCAATCCCTAACATCCGATCTCACGTCCCTCTCCCTCCTAACTGATTTCTTCAAAGTCTAGAGAGTGTGAATGATGTGCAGTGAGATGGGATGATCCGGGTTGACCTCTTGCCACGCCAACCAAGTCCCCACGGCCTGAGTCCAGAAATTGGGGGCCAGCTGGTAGGGGAACAAGTTATAGCTCCTAAGCAATGCCCTGAAAAAGGGATGCAGGGGGAGCCTCATCCCGCAAGAAAGGGCATCGTAGCATATTGCCGCTTGGCTTGGAGGAGGGCTGCAAGGTCGGCAGGAAGGAGTAGGGAGCACCAAATGGACCCCCTCTGGCAACCTGAATTTTGCAGAAGCCGAGGCCAAATCGACCCTCCGGATTTCAGTAGCAACCTCACTGCTCTCCCATGACTCTGGGTTTGGATCAGGATCCACATAGTAGCCAGAAACTTTGTTGACCTGGTCAACCCAATCCTCTACCTGAGCGATCTCCTCAGCAGTCAAACCCAACTCTTCCCTATGCACCCTAAACGGCGCCCTAACAATCAAGTCGATGTCCTGAAGAGGAGCCCGCCGCCTTTTCTCCTCCCAAATCCCTGTCTCGTTTGCTTCGGAGTTCTCTTAGCGCGGACTCCTCCTCGGATGACAAATGAGCCATGTAGTTCTGGTGTTTTTCTTCTTCGCTGTCAGAATCACTCAAATAAATTATGCCACTGGTTTTCCTATTTCTCCTCTTAATCTGCTCCCTAAAGAAACGGGAACTAAAAACCGATAAAGAGATGGGGAAGAAACCCCTGACGGGAATCGCCATTGCTAACATTTCCTGTGAACCCGTTCCCCCAACTCTTTCCATTTTTTATTTTGTTTTAAAGGTGGGTCAGACTCAACGAAAGAAAAACAAGGTGCAAAAACAAAATTTTCAAACCCACAATGAGAAACTAAAAATAGAAAAGTTTCACATATACAGAGACCAAGAGGTTTACCTTCAGATGAAGAATGCTTGAAGTTGTGCACTGGAATGAAGAACTCGCCAAGAAAAGACTGTGAAGCGTCAAGGACGAGTGTTGGGTAGAAAACCTTTGAGGAGAAGACTCAAAACTTGCAGAAAAGAGAAAGGCGGAACAAACTTTCGCCAAGAGTGTTGCTGAAAAGACTCTTAGAAAATGGTAAAAGGGGAAAATAATGAAATGAAGAAGGATTTATAGGAATCCCAACAATTTAAATTCCCTGATTTTCGTGAACCGCATGATTAATGTGAGTAACCCATGCCTCTTGTAAAATGGGCTAATCAAAGCGCCAGCCGTCAAAGGGAGAAACAAAACCGTTCAGCTATCGCGGTGAATGCCACGCGCAGTGAAATGCTACCCTCCTCCCATTTCATGCATATGTTTCCTGGAAATAAATACCAATGGCCCCTCCGAATTGAATGCGCCGCCTAGGAAACGCGCTGGCACGATCCTGATCATCAGGGAACGAAAATCCGAGGTAGAAGATCGGAAAAAATATGAATCCGAACCTTACATAAGGAAGTTGATGCTAGAAAATCATGGCAAATCCTACGCGACCATGAATGATCCCTTCGGATTTGAGGGACTAGTGTTGAATCCGGGCCCAAAGAAGGGTACAGTGACCCACCAACGAAGGCCCAACGGTGGCCCAACGGACCTTGACCCATAGCTAAGGCCTAAAATATCACCTTGGGATGAATGCCGAGGTGGTATGTCAAGCAAACCTCTTTAGCCGACCTGGTTAACGCCCTAGCCGATGTGCTTTATACTCAGCCGGGGCGCTGACCGGGAGAGAGAGATAGAGCCAGTGATGGGACACTGCCTATACCCAGAGGTGACAGGCGTCCATCCCCTACGAAATGTAGCAATGATTACGGTTGAAAAGCAAGATTGTCACATCCATAAGCTAGGGTGATGACAAGTGTAAAGTATGCCACGTGTCGCAATCCGAGACAAGAAGTTCCACTATAAATGAAGCACAATCGTCTCCAATGAAGGGGTTAGCAATTTCTCACTCTAAACGATACATTTCTCTCACTCCCTTTTCTCTCTTTTACACATTTATATTTCCAGCACCCAATATATATATTTTCCTAAAATGAGCACTGACTTAGGCATCGGAGTGCAAACGGGAGCCACCTCGGCCCCCTTTGCAAGCTGATTGTTTGTCTTAGTGCGCAGGAGATCCACGTGTTCAAGAGGGAGGAGCTGAGACGTGTTGGTCCAAGGTCCAGCCGGATTTTGTGGTCAACAATATTAATGATGAATTTATTGACATAGAGAACTAACTAATTTATTAACATTAAAATTAATGTAATTCAACAAATCAACCATTTTTGACATATAAAATATCACAAAATAAATATATCAAAAAATTACAAAGTAAACGTATTTTTCAGTTTTCAGTTTTTGAAAATAGTTTTCCAAAATTATAAAGAGAACATGTTTTCAGAAATCCAAAAACAAACAACCAAAATTCAAAATTCAAAACAAAATCCAAAACTCAAAATTCAAAATTGAAACACAAAGAGAACGGCCCCTAATATTTCAAAGTGAATTAATTGAAGCAACATGTTGCCAAAGCAACCTCTCTTGTGGAAATTAATTAACTTAGAATATTAGAAGGTTTCATGTGTGTGTTGTTCATGCAGATATTGATCGGCCCAAAGGAAGGTCAATGTTTGGCTGGAATTTCACATGCACCTATGGTGATAAACACGTGACGATTATTTGGTTTAACGTGTAATCAATAAATCGGTCCAAAGAAAGGTTTATTGGTTGACATGTCTTATTGTCAGTGTTTGATTACTACATCGAGAGTACCACTTAGAAGTCAATATTTCTGTTCAAAGACTAAATATTGATGTTTTGCTAGGTATCTTGTGATGGGCCTTACCATTATTTGAAATTATTATTTGCATAATAAAGTACTAATGTAAGCTATTTCCATCTTCTTCTCTATACAGTTAATTCATCTGCTACCACAATATCTGCAAATGTTAATTCAATTCCCATGCTTGATGGGTCAAACTTCAAGGATTGGAAAGAGAACGCACTAATTGTTCTCGGCTGCATGGATCTCGACCTTGCTCTCAGGGTTGAGCAACCGGCTTCTCTTATGGATGCAAGTTCACCTGATGACAGGAGGAACTTTGAGAAGTGGGAACGCTGAAATCGCATGAGTCTAATGATCATTAAGCGCGACATTCCAGAAGCCTTTAGGGGCACAGTATCTGAAGAGGTAACTAATGCCAAGGAATTCCTTGCCAAACTTGAAAAGCGTTTTGCTAAAAACGATAAGGCTGAAACGAGCACGCTTCTGAAAAGCTTGATTTCAATGAAGTATAGAGGCAAGGGAACATAAGGGAGTACATCATGAAGATGTCTCATACTACTTCAAAACTTAAGGCACTAAAGCTCGACTTGTCTGATGACTTGCTCGTGCATTTAGTATTGATATCGCTTCCTGCATATTTCAGTCAGTTTAAGGTCAGTTACAACTTTCAAAGGGATAAATGGACTCTAAATGAGCTCATTTCATATTGTGTGCAAGAGGAAGAAAGGTTGAAGCATGATAGAGCTGAAATTGCTAACTTGGCAAGCACCTCTAAGGATAAGGGCAAGAAAAGAAAAACAAAATATGAAGCTGCTAAGGGTCCAAATCAAAAGAAGCCACATAAGGACAAAGTGGGTTGTTTCTTTTGCCTGAAACCTGGACATTTAAAGAAAGATTGTACCAAATATAACGCTTGGCGTGCAAAGAAAGGTACATTTCTTAATTTGGTCTATTCTGAGGTTAATTTAGCTTCAGTACCTAGAAACACTTGGTGGTTAGATTCTGGTGCTACTACTCACATAAGTGTTTCTATGCAGGGTTGCCTGTTCTGCCGAAAGCCAAATGATGCTGAAAGATTCATCTTTGTGGGCGATGGAAAATCCGTGGATGTTGAAGCAATAGGCACTTTTAGGTTGTTGTTGGGAACTGATTTTTATTTGGATTTGAAAAACACTTTTGTTGTGCCGTTATTTAGACAGAATTTGGTTTCTATTTCCTTATTGGACAAATCTGGATATTATTGTTCTTTTGGAAATTGTCAGTTCAGTCTTTCTTTAAATTCAAATATTGCTGGTACTGGTTCATTATGTTCATACGATAACTTATATTTGCTTGATACTATTGCATCATATAATGAAACCTTGTATGTGGAATCACGTGGTACTAAGCGAAAATTAAATAAAGAAATTTCGGCAAAACTGTGGCACAAGCGCTTAGGTCACATCTCAAAAACTAGAGTTGAACGACTTGTGTCAGAAGGCATTTTGGATTCCCTCGACTTTACAGACTTTGATGTTTGTATTGATTGTATCAAGGGAAAACAGACCAAAAATAAAAGGTTAGGTGCTAATAGAACTTCAGACGTCTTAGAATTGATACACACGGATATTTGTGGATCATTCCCTACAGCTTCCTGGAATGGTCAACAATATTTTGTTTCATAGACGATTACTCACGTTATGAGCATCTATATCTTATTCATGAAAAGTCTGAGTCACTAGACATGTTCAAAGCTTTCAAAGCTGAAGTTGAGAATCAACCCAACAAGAAAATTAAAAGCGTTAGGTCTGATCGTGGTGGTGAGTACTACGGCAGATTTGACGGTTCAGGTGAACAACGTCCAGGACCATTTGCTAAATTCCTAGAGGAATGTGGAATCGTCCCACAGTACACCATGTCGGGTTCTCCTAGCATGAATGGTGTAGCTGAAAGACGAAACAGGACTCTTGAGGATATGGTAAGGAGTATGATTAGTCATTCTACTTTACCAAAAACACTCTGGGGAGAAGCATTAAAGACTGCAGCTTATATTCTGAATAGAGTGCCAACTAAAGCTACTGGTAAAACACCTTATGAGCTTTAGACAGGCAGAAAGCCCAGTCTAAAGCATTTCCACATTTGGGGATGTCCAGCTGAAGCAAGGCCTTATAGGCCGCATGAAGATAAATTGGACTCCAAAACTGTTGGGGGGAGAAATAAGGTTAGAGACATTATCTTTGAGGAAGAAGCTGAGGAAGGATCGATTTCGATTCCTACTGTTACTTTTGACAATGTGCAGGTTTCTATACCTGTCATTGATCAAGAAGTATATCCGGAAACTCAGAATGATAATGTTGAAGAAACTCTCATCCAAAATCCAGAAGTACAAACTCAACAACCTCAAACCAAGTATCAAATAGCAAAATTGATAAACTTGGAGAATAGGAACTAAAAGAGCAAATTTGGAAGATTCCAAGTATAAAAAGATCAAAAAATTGGGATGATAATCACAAGTGAGGTATGATGAAAAAAGGTGTATAAAACCATGAATTCTATACCTATTTATAGAATTCTATCACCCCAATTCATGATCTACACAACTCTTCATGAATGAGTGTAAGTTATTGTTGAAAAGGTGCATGAGAAAATCTGAAAATTTTCTCCAATGGTCATTTTTTAATGACCACGCGATCCTGTGATGCCCCATTATTTGAATAGAGACAAATTTGTTCATCCACGCGATCGCTGGACCATCAACCACGAGATCACGTGGTTCTCATTTTGGCCGGACTTCCAGGTCCGTCCAGTTTGTATTTGGTCCGATTTTCGCACTTCTTGGATCAGTTCTCTATATTTTAGACCAGTTCTTGCACTTTTTCAACTTTATATATATATATATATATATATATATATTTGAGCAACATTTCATAACAATCCCCCACTTATTCAAATATATAAACTCAACTTAGAATCATAAACGATGTCACACATAAAATAAGGTATCTTTCGATTTAACCTTGTATTAGTGCTAACATTGCAAAGTAATATCGAGATCCCAGGTAGCCTTGGTTTTGAACCAGTTATCCCTTATGACATTATCAGCGATATCTCACTCATGAACATTCTTGCTCGATGCATTCCACACAATTTACTTTGGCGCGTTAATGGCCTTGTGCCCATTCGAGTTCATGAACTTTTCAGAAAGTAACTCCAAAACTTTCCTTGAAGCGGTACCATTTCTAAGTTCATATAGGAGAAATTTTTATAGTGTCTTGGTAAATTTTAAAGACACTTGTACTAAGTACTGAATTTCTTTAAGATTTATTCAACCCTCCAAACAGTTACCCCAGCACTTACATCCTTAGAATATGACCTTTAAATTATTTTCTAAGTGCTGCAACAATTCACTTATCAAATGACTTGTTGTTACCCTTTGAACCCGTGAATTACTCATTTCGTAATGACAGATAGGGTTGCCGTCATTGGTGAATTTATAATAGGAGTTTTAGCCCTATCCTACTCGATGTTTGTCCTACCAACTCTTTGGTAAGTGGTTTTGTGAATGGATCGGCCAAATTTTCACTTGACCTCACATGGGTAAGTGATATTATTCCATCCTTTGTTAATTTTCTTATGTAATCATGTCTAAGACTCATATGTCTAGACTTTCCATTGTAGACTTCGTTATAAGCTCTTACTAGAGTAGCTTGACTATCGCATAGTATAGATATTGAAGACTCATTCTTCGTATCTAGTGGAACTTTATAAAGAAGATCCTTAAGCCACTCTGCTTCCTTTCCAGTTTCGGCTAGTGCAACAAACTCGGATTCCATGGTGGAATGTGTAATCATTGTTTGTTTCTTTGATCTCCAAGAAATAGCACCACCTCCAAGTGTAAACAACCATCCCAAGGTTGATTTATTTTCTCTAGCATTTGATAACCAACTCGCAACTGTATATCCTTCTAGTATAGCTGGAAACTTGGAATATTGAAGTACAAGGTTTTTAGTTCTCTTTAAATAACCAAGAACTCTTCCAATTGTTTTCCAATGCTCAACACTTGGATTGCTAGTAAACCTACTAAGTTTACTCATGGAAAATGCAATGTCCGGTCTTGTGCATTGAACCGCATACATTAGACTCCCAATTGCACTTGCTTATTCGAGTTGTCCAATAGCCATTTCAACATTCTTCACAAGTTTAATACTTGAATCAAATGGAGTATTTGCCTCTTTAATATTCAAATGTTTGAACTTTTCAATCACATTCTCAATATAATGTGATTGGGTTAATGCATACCCCAACTCATTCTTGATCACTTTTATACCCAATATGGTATCCACTTGACCAAGATCTTTCATTTTGAATGTTGATGATAGAAACGTCTTCGTCTCTTTTATGCCATCCATGTGATTACTTATAATCAACATGTCGTCCACATATAAGCACACAAATGTTACATGTTTATCACAACTTTTGATACATAAATATTTATCTACCACATTGTGTGAAAAATCAAAAGACATTATTGCATTATCAAATTTCTCATGCCATTTTTTAGGAGCTTGTTTTAAACCATATAGTGATTTAACAAGTTTACAAACTTTATTTTCATTATCCGGAAGAATAAAACATTTCGGTTGTTCCATGTAAACTTCTTCATCAAATTCTCCATTTAAAAATGCAGTCTTCACATCCATTTGATGCACATGTAAATCAAATATAGAAGATAGTGCAAATAGAATTCTAATAGTAGTGATCCTAGCCACGGGTGCATAAGTGTCAAAATAATCTATTCCTTCATTTTTTCGAAAACCTTTAGCAATTAATCTTGCTTTACAGGTTTGGATCGAACAATCGGTATTGTATTTCCTTCGAAATACCCACTTGCAACCAGTGTTCTAAAACGCGTGCACTGTGCGCGCCTCTCACGCGTCGCTTTGGCGAAAAGCGAGAAAAACGTGTTTCTGAAATTTTTTATCTAAAAAGCGCGCGCTTAAGCGGGCACAATGCGTGCCGAAGCGAGCTTAAGCGTGCAGCTGCCCTTTTTTTCTTTTTTTTTTTCCTTTTGTTTTTACTTGTTCAAGTATGGGTAAAATTTAAATCAAATATTTATGAATTGAAAAACGCTTTTTAACGCTTACTCCCGCTTAAGCTTCAAAAGCCTGACTCTTGGGCTCCAAGCTTCATCATGCTTCACGCTTTTTAGAACACTGCTTGCAACCAATGGCTTTTGATCCAGCCGGTAAATCAACAATCTTCCAAGTACTGTTGGATATTATAGAATCCATTTCATAGGATCCTTCCAAAATGTGCTATCTCTAGAAGTCATTGTTTCTTTATAGGTTTTAGGATCACTTTCAATTTGAAGAGCATATGGAGTTTTTCTTACTATATCTTCCTTACTTGCTTCAACCAAGTAAAAGGAAATTCTTTGATAATCAATCTCATCGTGTCCTAATACCTTCTCTTTTTGAGATTGCTTGCTTCTTCGAGGTTCACTAGTCTCAACTACATCTTGGGAAGATGTTTCTAGTGATTTAGAAGTCGGAAATTCATTTAGAATTTCTATTGAATTTTTAGGAATATCATCAACGCTTAATGAATTCTCAAAAAAATTCACATCTCTTGATTCTATAATCATATTGGATATTAGATCAAGTAGTCTATATGCTTTACTATTTATAGCATATCCAACAAAGGCACTTTTGATCCCTCTTGGTCCTAGTTTTGTCCTACTAGGATTGGTGTTTTTATAATAAGCCAAATACCTCCACACTTTAAAATATCCAATGTTAGGCTTCCGACCTTTCCACAATTCATAAGGTGAAACTTTAAGTTTCTTGGAAGGAATTCTATCATGTATATGACATGCGGTAAGTAATGCCTCTCCCCATAAGTTATTAGGTAATTTAGACCTTGTTAGCATAGCATTTATCATCTCAACTAAGGTTCTATTTTTCCTTTCCGCTAAGCCATTTTGTTCCACTGTTTTAGGTGCATTACATTGGTGTAAAATACCATGTTCTTCACAAAAGATATCAAATTCTTTAGAAAAATATTCACCACCTCTATCACTTCTAAGAATTTTAATCTTTTTATCCTTTTGATTTTCTACTTCACTTTTATATGCTTTAAACATATGGAAAGCCTCACTTTTATGTTTCATTAGATAAACATAACAAAATCTAGAATAATCATCAATGAAAGTGATAAAGTATTTATTACCACCCCTAGTTATCATGCCATTAAGTTAACAAATGTCGGTATGAACTATATCAAGAATATTGGATGATCCTTCTACACTTTGAAAATGTTTTTTAATCATTTTTGACTTAGTGCAAATTTCACTTTTTTCATACTTTGTAAAATCACAAGATAGCATGCAATTTCTAATCATTCTATGTAAAGTAGAATATCCAATATGTCCTAATCTATCATGTCATAAATTTAAAGAACAGACAAAGTAAGAAGAATTTATTTTATTGACTGCATTGTCAATAGTACACAATTTGACCATTCCATTAGTGGAATAGCCTTTCCCAACAAAGAAACCATTTCGGGACAATACAAGTTTTCCCGACTCAAAAATACATTTTACGCCCGACTTTCCCAACAAATCATCACTTACAAGGTTTCTATTCATATCCGGCACATATAAGACATTTGTAAGGGTTACAACTTTTCCGGATGTGAATTGAAGATCAACATTCCCTTTGACTATGACTTTTGAACAATGTTCATTTCCCATTTGAATTTGTTGACCATCATCAATCTCTTGATAGGTATTTTATAGGGACTTGTCATAGCAAACATGAACGGTGGCGCAAGTATCAAACCACCATCCCGAAATTTTTTCTTTGACAGAATTCACTTCGCTTATAGTAGCAATAATTTCATTCTTGTCAATGGAATTAACCTTGCCTCCAAAATTGCTTTTTTTTTTTTATGTCGGAAATCTTTTGCAAAGTGACCAAATTTTCCACATACGAAGCATTCTCCCTTGGGTTTCTTTTTGAATTTGTTTTTGTTGTTGCTAGTAAACTTTCTCTTGTTTACTTTGGTCACTTTGTTGTTCTCCAAGGAATTGTCTTTAGAAGTGCCAACATGGTTTACTTTGGTCACTTTGTTGTTCTCCAAGGAATTAGCTTTAGAAGTGCCAACATGGGAATTCTCAATCCCATCTCTTGCCCTCGACTCTTCCTCAATTCGGAGATGTTTTTGAATTTGCTCCATTGAAAATTCTTTGGCGTTATGAAGATTTTTTTTCCTATATTCTCTCCAAGTAGAAGGCAATTTAGCAATAATTGCTCATACTTGAAATGATTCCGGAAGTTCTATCTTCACAGCTTTTAGTTTATTGACAATCACTTGCAATTCATGTACTTGGGGTAATAGGGGAACATTTTCCAAAAATTTAAAATCAAAGTACCTTGTTATAAGGAATTTTGTAGTACCTTCCTCTTCGACCGTATACTTATTTTCAAGTGCATTCCAAATCTCTTTTGCAGATTTTGTGTTGGTGTACAAGTCGTAGAGATGATCCAATTGTGCATTCAATATATGACCACGACAAATGAGTTCATCTTCTTCACGCTTCTTTCGATCAATCCTTGCTTGTTCCGTATCTTTGTCCGAAGGTTCAGGAAAGTCCTCCAAATTAGGGTCAAGAATGTAGAAGATTTTCAGTAACGTTAGTAGGAACTTGATTTTGTCTTGCCACCTTGTGAAGTTGGTACCATCAAAGCAATTCAAGCGAACCAAGTCTTGATTCATCAACTTGATTGTAGCCATGGTTGTGTCTCCTTCGGTTGCCATATCCAAATTTCGCTTTTAGATTGTTGAGAAATTTTTTTCTCAAAGTGAAATATCTGCTTGTAATGAAGTTGACACTAATAAGAAATCAAGATTATGAAGAAATAATTTGGAAGAAAAATATCGGACTTGAATCGCAGAGAATGCTATCCTAAAAGCAAAATTTGCGCCCTCTCATAATGAGAATGCTAAAGGGCCTCCAAGCAAATAGCACAATTGATAAACTTGGAGAATAGGAACTAAAAGAGCAAATTTGGGAGATTCTAAGTATAAAAAGATCAAATGATAATCACAAGTGAGGTATGATGAAAAAAGGTGTATAAAACAATGAATTATATACCTATTTATAGAATTCTATCACCCCAATTCGTGATCTACACAACTCTTCATGAAAGAATGAAAGTTATTGTTGAAAAGGTGGATGAGAAAATCTGAAAATTTTCTCCAACGGTCATTTTTTTATGACCACGCGATCGCGTGATGTCCCATTATTTGAATAGAGACAAATCCGTTCAACCATGCGATCGCTGGACCATCAACCACGCGATCGTGTGGTTCTCATTTTGGCCGGACTTCCAAGTCCGATCCGGACCAATTGGTTCGTCCAGTTTGTATTTGGTCCAATTTTCGTACTTCTTGGACCGGTTCTCTATATTTTAGACCAGTTCTTGCACTTTTTCAACTTTATATATATATATATTTGAACAACATTTCATAACATTTATTAGCATGAGGGAAAAACAATCGTGCGAAACAATTTGGCACGCTCAGTGGGACCATTGGAGTAAGAAAAGTTTGAAGCATCATGCCTCATAAAAATTATGACACGAAGCCGGTCCCAACGATATGTTCCTTCTGTGATTGAATAATTTGAGGGTCATCAAAATACCCCAGAGATAGAAGGATCACGCGGTCGTTATGAATCAATGACATAATTGAGCTCATGAACCATGCATGCACTGCTAAGAGGGCTCACTCGGGACAATGTTGAGCATGTAAACTTACAAAACATTCATACTATAGAAAGACTTTTTCAAAATGAAAACAAGTGTTATGATAACATGGCCAAACAATTGGGTACATTAAATGAACTTATGAACAAACTGGAAGGCCATGTATGTCAAACAAATCCTATGAAGGGAATAATTACTTCCAAACTAGGAGTCCAATAGGTAATGCCTCACCAAATACAAATGCAAACATTAGTTTACCAACCATAAACATGAATCAAAACCTAGAAAAAACAACATATTGGTGCAACCAACACGGGGGTCTTGGAACTTCTAGCGCGAGAGGTATTGGAACACCTAATATATGGGTACCCTTAATATGAGGAAAAATGTTCAAAACTTATGACCAAATGCTACACTTAATAATGAATGAGTAAACCAACCATTCATTGATATTAACGAAGCAAATAACGGTCCATTCATGGAAAATGTTGGGGCTCACCCTATTAGACCACCAGTAGTAAATTATGTATCACAGCCTGATGTGATCCAGACCACGGATACAAGTCCGCACCGTTGAAGATCCGAGGAGGGCCGATGACTCGATTGCAGACAAAGAGGGCCAAGGAAGCAATGGACAAGTTAGTTCAAGAAACAATGGCCAAAACAATGTTCGTGTCATCGAAAGAAGCAAGTTCCATGTTGGGACCGAGCCAAAACGACGAGTGGATCAACCTCATTCAAGCTGTCGAAGAAGATTGCCAAATTTCAAGAATTACGGCCGTAATTCATAATTCTCACGGCCGTAACCAACTTGCTGCTGAAAACTGAATTTTTGAAGAAACTGGACTTACGGCCGTAACTAATATTAATCACGGCCGTAACGCAGCCTCGGATCAAAAACAGAAATTTCAGAATTAAAGCTTACGGCCGTAAAAGGAGTCTCACGGCCGTAACGGTGAAACAGAATGAGTCCTACGGCCGTAAGTAACTTAGTCAAGGCCGTAAAATCGAATACGCGTGAATTTTAGGGTTTATTTATTTCCTTATTTTTAGGTATTTGTTTCCTAGTTTAATTAGAACTCTTAACCTAGATTTTGACCCTATTTATAGAGATGTAATTTTCATTATTCAATACACAAATTTGATATTATTATTGAGAGGCAATTTGCTTTCATACTTTATTCTTTATTGAATAAAATCCGAACTTGCGAGTTTAATTCTTGTTTGTTCAAATCTTGGGTGAGATTTATTTTCATTGTGATCAAGAGGTCAGTATATCTATTGATTGTGTTGGTTTGTTGGTTCAATTAATTTGAATCAATCTCGAAATCGTGGTTCTTTGGCGTTCTTGGGTCGATTTCAATAATTTGTGGGTCGCGTAACTACAATTGCTACGTGGTTTGCATCATCTGGTATCAGAGCTTAGGCTCCAAAAATCAAGGTTATATCTTTGTTTTGTTTTCTTGAGTCTTCTTTAATCTTGTTCTTCGTGTTCTTCCAGTTCTTGAGTCTTTAATCCAAAAAGTGTCACAAAAAAAATTCAATAGTCGTTATTTCCTTCGTTTGTTATCCAAATTAAATTTCGTTTGTTTCGTCTTTCTCGAAGTTGAATTTTCGAGGAATCTAAAAAATAAAATAAAATAAAATAAAATAAAAAATTCTCAGTCCAATTACAATAGCAGTTATTTGATTTCAAAAAAATTATATTCTTGACTCAATCTTAGTTTCCATAAAAAGTGTCAAGTTCTATATCGAGTCAAATTCCATTCTCTAAAAATCTTCTTTAAGTTTTCCCAACAAGTTGATAACTTCTCACTCGCATTCGGTTTGAGTCATTCAAGTTTAAACTTGTTTGAGTTCGGGTTCGTTCTTTGAAGCAATTGGGGTGAAAGCCATTGAGTGGAAAAAGGCAGAGAGGTGAGATCAATAGAGGGTAAAAGCCAAATTTGAGTGATACACGAGCGAAATACACGTGAGGCATATAATATTTAGTTTTAGGATGTCTGAACAATCTGCTACTACAAAAAATAACGATCGAGTCAACATGACGGAAGAGATGGTACAACGGTTTGAGTGGTTGTTTGGGGATGTGTTAGGTAGGTTAGAAAGGCTTGAGCAACCTCGGGAAGTGCCTAATGCCCGTAGGCAAGGTGGGCAAGGTCGTAGAGTAGAGGGGATCGATGAGAATGAAGAAGGTAGTGATTTTGACGATGGGGTAATTGTGGATAGAGTAGTTAGGCATGGAAGAAGGGATAGAGATCTTGGTGTCGATAGGATGGATGGTAGTATGAGCAACATCAAAATGACAATTCCGTCATTCAAGGGTAGGAGTGATCCGGAAGCATACCTAGAATGGGAAAAGAAGATGGAATTAATTTTCAATTGCTACACTTATTCGGAAGAGAAAAAGGTTAAGGTAGCTGTACTTGAATTCTCCGATTACGCTATTACTTGGTGGGATCAATTGGTGACTTCTAGGAGGAGGAATCGCGAGAGGTCCGTTAGTACTTGGGATGAGTTAAAAGCTATCATGAGAAAGAGGTTCGTTCCTAGTCATTACCATCGGGAGCTTCATCAAAAATTACAAAGTTTATACCAAGGATCGAAGAGTGTGGAGGATTATCATAAAGAGATGGAGATGTTGATGATTAGAGCTAATGTAGAAGAGGATATGGAGGCTACGATGGCTCGATTTTTGAATGGATTGAATAGGGATATAGCTAATGTGGTTGAACTACAACATTATTTGGAGATGGAAGATATGTTGCACATGGCTATAAAGGTGGAGAAGCAAATAAAGAAAAAGGGAACAGCAAGGTATCAATCTGGTTCTAATTCTTCTTGGAAGCCGAAGTGGGATAGTAAAGGAGATGGGACTGTTTCTAAAGGGAAGTTTGAAGCACCAAAAGGGAAGTTTGAGGCACCAAAAGGGAAGGAGGAACAAGCTAATAAACTCGTACCTAAGGGGGAACCTCAACCATCTAGGAGTAGAGACATTCAATGCTTCAAATGTTTGGGGAGAGGACATGTGGCATCTCAATGTCCTAATAGGCGAGTGATACTTGTGCGAAAGGATGGAGCCATGGAGAGTGATAGTGAGGAAGAGGATTATAGCGATATGCCGGCGTTGGAGGAAGTATGTGATAATGAGGATGTGTTATCCGGGGAGCATGGCGAGTTATTAGTGGTAAGGAGAGCTCTTAGTGCTCAAATCAACACGGATGATTTGGAACAACAACGGGAGAACATATTCCATACACGATGTCGCATTAATAACAAGGTATGTAGTATGATTATTGATGGTGGTAGTTGCACTAACGTCGCTAGTACTATACTTGTTGAAAAATTAGGATTACCTTTGTTAAAACATCCTAAACCTTATAGGCTTCAATGGTTAAATGATAGTGGAGAAATTAAGGTGAATAGGAGGGTGTTGGTGAGTTTTTCTATTGGTAGCTATGTGGATGATGTTATGTGTGATGTGGTTCCTATGCATGCCGGACACATTTTGTTGGGTAGACCTTGGCAATATGATAGGAAGGTAACGCATGATGGGTATAAAAATAGGTATAGCTTTACCAAAGGGGGGAAAACCATTACACTTGCACCATTGACACCGTCACAAGTGTATGAAGATCAAATAAAATTGAAAAATGATGAAGAAAAAAGAGTGAAGGAAAATGAGAGAAAGAGAGTTGAGGCCACGACCTCAGAAAAAGGAGAGGAAAAGAGAGTTGGAGCCACGACTCCAGAAAAAGGAGAGGCGAGAGAAAAAATGAGTGTTGGGGTACATACCTCAGAAAAAGGAGAGGGAGCGAAGAGTGCCAGAAAAGAAAGAAAAATGAGTTTCTACGCAAAAATGAGTGAAATCAAGAAAGCATTCATGGAAGAATGGCCAATGGTCCTTCTTCTATACAAGGAATCATTCCTTGCATTTGATGAAACTAACAAATCCCTCCCTAGTTTGGCTATTTCTCTCTTGCAGGAATTTGACGATATATTTCCCGATGACATACCTAGTGGGTTACCACCCATTCGAGGTATTGAACATCAAATTGATTTTGTACCTGGAACAGTCATTCCGAACCGCCCCGCTTATCGAAGTAACCCCGAGGAGACGAAGGAGCTCCAAAGGCAAGTGGAGGACTTGATGAGCAAATGGTATATAAGGGAAAGTATGAGTCCATGTGCCGTACCCGTGTTACTTGTGCCCAAAAAGGACGGGACTTGGAGAATGTGTGTCGATTGTAGGGCCATCAACAACATAACGGTAAAGTATCGTCATCCTATTCCTAGGTTAGATGATATGTTGGATGAATTGCATGGCTCTAGCATATTTAGTAAAATTGACCTTAAGAGTGGTTATCATCAAATTCGAATGAAAGAAGGAGATGAGTGGAAAACTGCTTTTAAAACTAAGTATGGCCTGTATGAATGGTTAGTAATGCCTTTTGGACTTACTAATGCACCTAGCACATTTATCCATTTAATGAATCATGTTTTACATGCATTTATAGGTAAATTCATTGTAGTTTACTTCGATGATACCTTGATATATAGTAAAACTTTGAAAGAGCATGTGGAGCATGTTAGGTGTGTGCTTGTGGTTTTAAGATAAGAGCAACTTTTCGCTAATTTTAAAAAGTGTGACTTTTGCATGGAAAAAGTTGTGTTTCTTGGCTATGTGGTTAGTGCTAAAGGAATAGAAGTAGATGAATAAAAAATCAAAGCTATTAAAGAATGGCCAACACCTAAAAGCATAACTGAGATTAGGAGTTTTCATGGCTTGGCTAGTTTTTATAGGCGCTTTGTTAAAAAATTTAGCACGATTGCCGCACCACTCACAGAAATTGTCAAAAAAAGTGTAGGTTTTTAAATGGGGAGTAGAACAGGAGCATGCATTTGAGACTATTAAAAATATGTTGTGTGAAGCACCGGTTTTATCACTTCCTAACTTTGACAAGGCTTTTGAGATTGAATGTGATGCCTCAGGGCTAGGCATTGGAGCTGTTTTAATGCAGGACCAAAGACCAATCGCCTATTTTAGTGAAAAACTAAAAGGGGCTGCACTTAATTACCCTACATATGACAAGGAGTTATACTCACTTGTGCGCGCTTTGGAGACATGGCAACATTACTTGTGGCCACGGGAGTTCGTGATACACACTGATCATGAATCCTTGAAGCATTTGAGGGGTCAAGCTAAGCTGAGTAAGAGACATGCAAGGTGGGTAGAATTCATTGAAACATTTCCCTATGTCATCCGATACAAACAAGGTAAGGAAAATGTGGTAGCAGATGCATTGTCTCGAAGGTATGTTCGTTTAAATTCTTTAAATTCTAAATTACTTGGATTTGAATACATTAAGGACATGTATGCTAGTGATCTGGACTTTTCTAATATCTATGAATTATGTGGTAAAGGGGCTGTGGATAGGTTCTTTAAACATGATAATTATTTATTTCGAGAAAATAAATTGTGTGTCCCTAGGTGTTCAATGAGGGAGTTACTTGTGAGAGAGGCCCATAGTGGAGGTTTAATGGGTCATTTTGGGGTTAAAAGACCATTGAAATCCTAAGTGAACATTTCTATTGGCCTAAGATGAAGATTGATGTGGCTCGGGTTTGTAATAGATGCATTACTTGTAAGAAGGCTAAATCTAGGATTAAACCCCATGGATTATATATGTCTTTACCCGTCCCTAGTGAACCTTGGGTCGATATCTCTATGGATTTTGTTTTGGGACTACCTAGGACTAAGAAGGGAAGATATTCAATTTTTGTGGTAGTAGATCGCTTTAGTAAAATGACACATTTCATACCATGCCACAAAACTGATGATGCTACTAACATCGCTGAAATTTTCTTTCGGGAAGTCGTACGCTTACATGGGGTTCCTAAAAGTATTGTCTCGGATAGGGATGTTAAATTCCTCAGTCATTTTTGGAGAGTCTTGTGGAACAAGCTAGGAACAAAACTACTTTTCTCTACAACTTGTCACCCACAGACCGATGGACAAACCGAGGTAGTAAATAGGACAATGATTCAATTGTTGCGCACGATAATCAATAAAAATCTGAAAATTTGGGAAGAGTGCTTACCATTTATTGAATTTGCATATAATAGGGCTATACATTCTACTACTTCTTGTTCACCATTTGAAATTGTTTATGGTTTTAATCCGTTAACACCATTGGATTTAATTCCTTTACCTGTGAATGAACGTAGAAGTCTAGATGGAAAGAAAAAGGCTGAGATGGTTAAAGCACTCCACGACAAGGTGAGGTTGGTGATTGAAAAGAAAAATGAACATTATGCTTCGCAGGCTAACAAAGGAAGAAAGGGCATCATATTTGAACCCGGTGATTGGGTTTGGGTACATTTGAGAAAGGAGCGGTTTCCAGAACAACGCAAGTCAAAGTTACAACCGCGAGGAGATGGTCCATTCCAAGTGATTGAAAGGATCAACAACAATGCCTATAAATTAGATCTTCCCGGTGAGTATAATGTTTCGGCTTCATTTAATGTTTCCGATCTATCTCCGTTTGATGCAGGTACAGATTCGAGGTCGAATCCTTTCGAAGAGGGAGGGGATGATGTGATCCAGACCACGGATACAAGCCCGCACAAAGATCCGTTGAAGATCCGAGGAGGGCCGATGACTCGATTGCAGACAAAGAGGGCCAAGGAAGCAATGGACAAGTTAGTTCAAGAAACAATGGCCAAAACAATGTTCGTGTCATCGAAAGAAGCAAGTTCCATGTTGGGACCGAGCCAAAACGACGAGTGGATCAACCTCATTCAAGCTGTCGAAGAAGATTGCCAAATTTTAAGAATTACGGCCGTAATTCATAATTCTCATGGCCGTAACCAACTTGCTGCTGAAAACTGAATTTTTGAAGAAATTGGACTTACGGCCGTAACTAATATTAATCACGGCCGTAACGCAGCCTCGGATCAAAAACAGAAATTTCAGAATTAAAGCTTACGGCCGTAAAAGGAGTCTCACGGCCGTAACGGTGAAACAGAATGAGTCTTACGGCCGTAAGTAAATTAGTCACGGCCGTAAAATCGAATACGCGTGAATTTTAGGGTTTATTTATTTCCTTATTTTTAGGTATTTGTTTCCTAGTTTAATTAGAACTCTTAACCTAGATTTTGACCCTATTTATAGGGATGTAATTTTCATTATTCAATACACAACTTTGATATTATTATTGAGAGGCAATTTGCTTTCATACTTTATTCTTTATTGAATAAAATCCGAACTTGCGAGTTTAATTCTTGTTTGTTCAAATCTTGTGTGAGATTTATTTTCATTGTGATCAAGAGGTCAGCATATCTATTGATTGTGTTGGTTGCTTGGTTCAATTAATTTGAATCAATCTCGAAATCGTGGTTCTTTGGCGTTCTTGGGTCGATTCCAATAATTTGTGGGTTGCGTAGCTACAATTGCTACGTGGTTTGCATCACAGCCAGTAGGAGTCCCATTTGATCCCAACGCCATGTTGAGGGGGCAAATAACAGAAATCTTACATGATTAAATGGCCTTTGGAACTCTGCCGGTAATTCGCCCAATATACAGAAAACCTTATCCAGATTGGGTAGATCAAACATATCCTTATCCAATAGGGTTTAGGTTTCCTGGATTTTCCTTATTCACTAGTTTAGGAGAAGTATCCACATTGGAACACATATGAAGTTTTATATTGCAATGTGGTTAAGTTATTGACGTGGTCTTTCCAAAGTTCAACAAACAATATCTACCAAGTTTCAAGTTGGTGATGGATGAAGGGGAGGACAAACTACGCCCTAGTAATTTTCAAAGGTAAAAAGGAAAAGCTATCGATGAAGAAATCGAAATCTATGTGTTAGATGCCAAAAGAAAATTGGAAAAGCAGTAGATGAAAAGAGGGTGTACAGACAACTAGCTATGCCACAGAACAACCATTGTTTAGATAAAAAATGAGGTCACCTCCTAAAAGATCATAGCCCTTGGTTATGCGCCATGAAGTTTGAGAGATTATCTAATATATCACAGAATATTAGAACATTAGACACAACCATATCGCTCAAACATGGGACATTCATACAGTCCTAAAGTAGGGAAGGTGATCTCATTCAATGAGATGACAAGGACACAATAGAGATGCTATCAAAGAAATTACGGATGGAACAGTCCAAGCCTGAAAATTTCATTCACGTAGAGAATCATAACATTCTCGCAGTTAAGCAAAGTAGAAGTGTACAAATACTAGTAGAAAAGGCATCAACAAATGAACATGTTGGGAAGTCAAAGTTTGAGCACAAACAAAAGGATGAAGATGAAGATGATCCAATTTTGCACCTTACCTCCAAACATGGCCAACAACTACATATTGGCAAATGAATTTAAGAATTAGGAGGCTGTTATAGAAGAATCCAAAGAAGCAGCCTTCACATTAGAATGTGAAGATAATACTTCTATTGATTCATAAGTTGAGGAAATACATGAATCGGAGGACAAAGGAAGGACAGATATAGAAGAACTTGAATTGGAATCAGAATGCAAAATGAGGAGAGAATCGGGAAGCAAGCTTCTCCAACAACTCTACCAAGAAGGAAATCTATCACTAAGCATGTTAGGCGAGCCATCTAGACAATCATTCGAATACCTCATTCTGTATGGAATACCTAAATGGAAAATAAGGGTACCTTATGATGAAAAATATGGGTCACCCCCAAAGATATTTCCTCCTCCTACTGGTTGGGGAGAACCTTCAGTAAGTTCCATGCAAGTTCGTACCGATAAAATATTGCACGTGGGTATATCCACCAGAAACGAAATAGATAAGGGTAAGCAAAAGGTAGATATTGAGTCAACAGAGAAAGTCATGATCAGGAAACCTTCTTTGAACCTGACTAAACATCTAAGGAATTTGTATATAAATGCTTTAATAGATAATGGATTATCCATAAACACTATCTCATACAGAATGATAAGGAAATTTCCCAAGCCTGGTGCATATATCATCCATACAGAAGTAGTACTGAACAACTTCAATGGTGGAGCAACTCCGGCCAAAGGAAGGATGCCTTTGGAAATAACAGTGGGGACTACAATCAAGACTGTCGTCTTTTTCATAATATATGGATCTACCAACTACAATGTACTATTAGAAAGGATTGGATACACGATAGTCAATGCATTTCGTCATCACTCTATCAATGTTTAATTTTCTGGAACAATAAAGGTAAGGCCGAAGTCGTGCAGGGTGATCAAAGATATTTTGTAGCAGAAGCTAACTCGATAGAATGATTCATGTATGAAGGCCATTATGGACCAGTCAGGATGGTTCGAAGAGAAGAAGAACTCATGTGGTATCGTAAAATGAAGAGTCATACTCAGTGGGGGCTCTTATTGAACTGTTTACTCAAACAAGGTCAAACACAGTGACCTTTGAAGAGTCAATAGTTGTCAAGAAAATATTCAAAGAAGTATAATGCAGAACTAATCACAAAGTATTAGAGCTGAAATCACGGCCCTAAAAATCAAACTAATGGTTTATGAAAAAGTCCCCGAAGAGAAAATCAAAGAGAAAAAGCTTTAGCATTACTAAAAAACAAAATTGTCATATTTGGCTTGGACACAATCTACAAAAGCAAGGTCAACAAGGTGACTGCTTGAAAAAAAAATTAGGTGCCATGGTAAATATAGGAGCGAAGTTTAAAAAGATGAAATCGAGGGAAATAAACTGTAAAACCCTAAGGCGATGGCAGTAAAAAAGATGAAGCAGTTTCTATAGCTCATCCCAAGACCTAAGGAAACTTGTTGAAGACATTACTAGCGTTAATCACAACATGAACAGTTGGAGAGATTATGGGCAGTTGGTGCAGTGTTGGAAGTTGATGAGAAAGTGGCGATCCAAGTTCAATAATCATGGAAGTTACTTAGTGTAAGGAAGTAAATGACAGTTATACAAAGAAGTGGATAACAGTTGGTTACGAAACCAAGACAATAAATTAGAAATTCAAAGTAGTAAGCAATTAGTAGAATGTTAGACATTTAGAATGATCAACAAATCAAAACTCTAAAACAGAAATGTAATTTTCTTATCTTAAATTTTATTAGAATTTCATTAATTTAATTTATGTGCTTGCGGCCCTTAAAGGAATCTTGTAAATTAAGTTTTCCTAGTGCAAAACAGCATGAGGAAAACAACACTCACACTAAATAGTGGCTCTTAAAGTTGTTGATGGTACCCTACATAATAGAAGCTTCATCCCAGGTACCAAACAACCCTTTAACATCATTTTGCAAGATAGCAAAATATCCCTTTGGTCCTCGCACTTAATTTCCATTTTTTGCAAGTTATTCTTCGTTTGGTAAAAGTTTTTTGTTTAGAAACAGAAAATGTTATGTTTTCGAGATAAAATATATGGTTGAAAAGTGATTTCGAGAAATGTGTGTGATTGAAAAGTAGTTTGAAAAAAAAAAAAGTATTGTTTATCGACTTGTTTTTAAACAACTTAGTCTATGAGAATTTCCGATTGTTGCTGAACAGGGCCTAGCTTTTTTCGTAAATCAGTCCCCAAGCTTTATGTTTGACCATAATAAATACCAATCAAATTGGGTTTTAGCCCCTGTTAGGTATTGATAAAAATCAGATTTTTATCAGATTTTGATTAAAGTTGATGAGATGTATAGTTGAGAAGTTGTGAGTCCTGTAAAAAGTGTGATTTTGATTATATGTTGACTTTGAATTAGATAAAATCTAAATTTTAAATGCTACCCAAACAGGAGCTTGATCAATCAAATCTGAACACATAGATGCACTGTCAGTCAAACTTGGTTTCGTTTGATAAACTATTTATAAACAAGTTTATAAACAAACATTTGCTCAAATCACATTTTAATCACATACATTTCTTTAAATTATTTGTTAACTACTTATTTTATCTTGAAAATATGTCATTATTTATAAAACAAAATATTTTATCAGACGGACATTGAATGGAATTAATCCTGTCACCCCTTGATATGTGTGGGCCTAGAATTGTGAAAAAGTAATAAAAGGGGTGATAAAGTAATAAAAAGTGAAATGGGTTGGTTCCTTGTGTGTGGCCATAACAGGCCAATGTTTGGTAAAATTTGTTTTTAAATTTTGTTTATAAAATATGGTGTGTCAATATTTTATTAGATAATTTTTTGAAAAGTCAATAATTTTTATTTATAAAATATTCTCGTCCATAATTTTTTAATTTTTTAAAAAAAAGATTAATATGAAATGTTACCAAGTTGTTATTTATAAACAATCGTTTATAAAAGATTTATAAAATAGAGCCTCGAGTTGAACCGGTCTGATCTAGTGTTAATATGGGTACCAGATATAATACCCACTCGACATGTGTTGGGTGGGACTTGGGTATGGTGCCCACCCATAGGGAAAGGTGATCAGTACGTCGACGTTACCATAACATATTGCGCAAGGAGAAAAAAATATTTTAAATGAATAAAGTGTAGGATAATTATATTGATACCACTAATTTTGTTAATCACACCACATTATATATACACATTTATTAAAACTAGAATGTTATAATTACACCACATTCCTTTCGCAAATATAACCTTCACTAAAAAAAAATGAAAGTAAAATATGATACACCACAACAATGAGATCCTTGAGAGTTCTTCCATCTTCATCTTCACACATCAAAACATTCATTGGAAATTACACATCACAGAAACTGAAAGTCTTGAACCTGTCAAGTTGTGTCTGTTCTAAATTGCATCTATTGCATCTTTGTCTTCAATTGACTACAAATTCTTCACGTGCTTTGTTTTCCTAAACAATTCATTTTATCCTCCCAAGTTCAAGATCTAAATTTCTTTTAAAAGAGCAATAATAAATTAGAAGAAAGGCATATCATTCTATTTCAACTTCAATGTTAATAGAAACGTTGTTTGTTAGAGCAGGGATGTTATGATTTCATCCTATAAAGCCTATTTCCATTCATTACATGAATATTGGGCTGATTTCGTTTCCTTTTGCACTGTGAAGAATTGTGTTCGGAGTCCAGGCCCGCCATTGCCGTTTCTGCATAATCCTAGAAAATTTAGGGGTCGTTCTCTTTGTGTTTTGATTTTGAATTTTGAATTTTAGATTTTGTTTTGAATTTTGGATTTTGGTTATTTGTTTTGAGATTGCTGAAAATATGTTCTCTTTATGATTTTGAAAAACTGTTTTCAAAAATAGAAAACTGAAAAAATGCGTTTACTTTATAATTTTCTGATATATTTATTTTGTTATATTTTATATGTAAAAAATGGTTGATTTGTTGAATTACATTAATTTTAATGTCAATAAATCAGTTAGTTCTCTATGTAAATAAATTCATCATTAATAGTATTTAGCTAAACAAAAATTCAACCTTATACCAACAAAATCTTAACATAGATTTATATATAATAGCAAAATAATATAAGAACTTCAAGTGAAGGAAGTGTCTCACATTTACACAAAAAACAAAAAAAAAATCTTAACATGAATCTATATATAATGACAAAATAATATAAGGACTTCAATTGAAGGAAGTGTCTCACATTTACAAAAAATAAATAAATAAAAATAAAAATCTTAACATAGATCTATATATAATGGCAAAATAACATAAGAGCTTCAAGAGAAGGAAGTGTCTCACATTTATCAAAAAAAAAAAAAAAATCTTAACGTGGATCTATATATATTGACAAAATAATATAAAAATTTCAAGTGAAGGAAGTGTCTCACGTTTTGAGTTTCCTTTGCATTTTTTTTTTTTTTTTTGGCTTAGGAAAAGGAATTTCTGAAAATGGGCAAAGTGAACGCATTTTCGATATTTTCGAAAATTGAAAACTCAAAACGGACTGAAAACAACAAAGAAAACAAGACATTAGGGTTCTTGTTATTTGTGGTGTATATAAGAACAAAAAATAAGAACATTTAGAATAATGGGATGGTTATTTTGATCATTTTAATTGTGGTTAATTTTGTAAATATGTAAAGTATGGTGTGATTAATAAAATTGACAGTGTCAATATAATTACTTTATAGTATATTCTATTTTACCTCATAAACGACAATAAACCAATTATAAATGCAGGTAGAGCTGCCGAACAGGGCATAATAAGTAAAAATGGAAGCCAGTTTATTGCCTAAAAGGGTTAAATGAATAGAGTCTTCATCCTATTTAGGAAAGCCATAAGCTAAGCTGTAATTAAAACATTTGTTATCATTATTGATTAAAATTCCAACTGCACTTGCTCCTGTATTCTTACCATGTACTTACTACTACTTTAGTTATAGTAGTGGAGCTCAACGTAGGCAGTGACGTCTCTTGCAAGTAAAGATTTACTAGCTTAAATTCAATAGAACTGGAATCCATCAGCAAAAAGAGTTTTATTTAAAATTAATGAATGAATAATTGAATGACAAAAAAACCTTAAATAGAGTCTAAGAATCCTAATTTAAGTAAAAAGACGAAAATAAACATCCAAATAAAATAAACGACTCAAATGAGAAATTAAATAAAACGACAAAAACTTCAAGTGACCGATAACTGGTCTTAAAACGACATTTTTGAAGCTAAAAACAACCTCAACCGGGAAGCCCGGGTTGGGACGCTGTAGAATACTACGAGACGATTTTGAAAACATATTATAATAAGGATTCTGACAGCGATGCAAAAAATTATGATCGTTTGATCAAAGACCCTATTTTCTTGATTAATGTTCTATTCATCTCCCCTTCAAATTCTAACGCCTTCTGTTCTGCTTTGAGTCATTCTTCCAAGTTCCAAGTGTCACCGAGTACCGTTTCAAATCGTCATCCATGCTCAGATTTCAGACAACATTACATATTTTCCTTCTTCCTCTGACATGGGAAAATAGCAAAAACCTCGTTTTGTTGAATCCAAAAAGTACCCCACCCCCACCCCCATGCACTTTCTCCCTATTCAGCCCACTACATATATATTATAAATATCTCAAAAGAGCTCTCTCTATCATATAGAGACGAGCAAGAAGTTCACTTCAGAAAAAAAAATCTCGATCTTCTTTTCTTGCCTTCTTTATTTTTGCTCTTACACCCCCACACAGACACAGACATGGGAAAAATGTGTGATATAATTCAAGGGCTGAGGCCAACGATAATGATGGTGGGTTTACAGATAGCACTAACTGGAGTTAATGTTTTCTACAAACTGGCCGCAAATCGTAGCATGAGCTTGAAGGTTTTGGTGGCCTACCGGTTCATGTTTGCTGCACTCACAGTCATTCCTCTCGCTCTCATCCTTGAAAGGTATAGAGATAAATTCGTCAGTTTTTTACAGTGTATATTCAAAAGTTACCCTTCAGCTGCATGGTAAATGCTTATTATTATTATTATTATTATTATTATTATTATTATTATTATTATTATTATTATTATTTTGTTTTTTCCCCCACCTCTCAAAGCTTTTGAGAAGCTTTATCACTTTGATGAATGACGAATGATCAGTAACAGTGAAAAAGTTATTACTTTTGTGAATTTGAGTGCAAAATTCTGTTGAGAAAAAGTTGCGTGTACAGCTTTAAAGTCGATAAATATAATATATATTTATCTCATTCTGTTAATCTTTTCAGGCAAAACAGACCAAAAATGACATGGAGGATTGTCTTCCAAGCTTTTCTAATTGCTTTATTTGGGTGAGTGAGTTTACTTTTCTGGCTATAGGTATTATTTTTTTTATCATTCTTTTTATTCAGAAAGTATATATCAATTTAATTTTGAGCTGTCAGTCTAAATTTGATCATAATTATCTACACAGAATTCCCATTTTCTTGAGAAAGCCAATCCAAAATTTGCTTCTATCCCTAGCTAAAACCCTAGAAATAAAATAAAAAATAAAATAAAATATTGCTTCTATCTCTGTAGCCAAACTTTTACACACAACTATAATTATTTTGGTTGTTGTACTACAGGGGATCAGTGGCCCAAAATTTATACGCGGAGAGCTTAGCATTAACCTCAGCCACATTCGCTGCAGCTATGTCCAATCTCATTCCTGCCACTACGTTCGCCCTCGCGATACTCTTTCGGTACTGTCCTAAACAACTATAGGAGTGCATATTACAATAATTAACTTTTTCTAAATATATTTTAATTTTAAAATAAAAAATAATAAAAATAAAAATAATTATGTATATGGGTGTAATAATTAGGCTGGAGAAATTGGGGTTAAACACAAAGGCTGGCAAAGCAAAGGTGTTGGGGACCTTCATGGGCATAGGAGGGGCAATGCTTCTCACATTTTACAAGGGGTACGAAATTAATATCTGGTCAACCCATTTTGACCTTATGAAAAATAACAGAAATCAGGTTGGACATGTGGCAGCATCTCACCGAAAATTCGTTCATCAAATCCTGGGTCCTTTGTTGGCATTTGCTAGTTGTCTCTCTGCCGCATTTTCTTTAATTGTTCAGGTGATCAACTAATTTACAAAATTATAAATTATATTCATTTAATTTTTGTGGTCAAAAGTTAGGAGATTTTGGTTGTGACAACAGGCCAAAATGAGTGAGGGATATCCTTGTCATTATTCTAGCAGTGCTCTCATATCTTTAATGGGGACAATTCAAGCTTTCATTTATGCTCTTTCATGGGAAAGAGATTGGAACCAATGGAAGTTGGGATGGAATCTCAGACTTCTCATGGTATCTTTTATGGTATGTATTTTACACATCAACATTTTGTACAGTACGTACTCGACCAACCATCTAAATATGACTAATTAAGGATATGTGCACGTGTGGTTGGGAAGTGTTATCAAATTAATTAGTGAATTGATATTTACGTTATCTTATTATTAATTTACTTGCACAATTAGGGTATTGTGGGTTCAGGGCTAATGCTGGTATGCCTCATGTGCTGCGTCCGAATGAGAGGACCACTATTTGTGTCTGCTTTCAATCCTCTATTACTTGTACTCGTTGCGCTTGCCGGATCTTTACTCCTTAATGAGAAATTACACTTGGGCAGGTACATTTTTTACTTTAACAACCATATCAATTAATGTCTTATAGTTTCTATTTTTTTACATATATTTTAACGGAATTTCTTGATTTGGCGTCTACTCACAACAACATTTTTTTTAATTTGGTCGTTATAACATATATATTTCTAACTAATTCAAAATTCGATTGTTCACCATTCATTTTCAACTACCAAATTTACCATTTGTTTGTTACTATCAATTATTTATTTGGCTTAGCAAAATATCATTTTTCTTGTAGTTTTAGTCACTTCCGAATAACAAAATCTTACTAATAATTAGTATATTCTTTGCAGTGTGATAGGAGCTGTGATAATAGTTGTAGGGCTATATTCAGTACTATGGGGGAAAGGCAAAGAAATCAAAAGAATTTCTCGACTGATGCCAACAAAGAGCTTGAAGGGAGGTCAAGCGGACAATAATGCATCACAAAGCGTAAAGAATGTACGCTTGGATCATGGTAACAACATAATGGCTATTGCTCCAAATTTTCTTCCACATTCAGAAATAGAAATATTCAAAGATGAAGAAGAAATGGATCTACCCATTGTTCCCAATCCAAAAATATGAAACATAAATGTTATGTATTCCAATAGATCGATGTACTAAACTTGGAACATTTTGACGTGCATGCGTGCGTCGCGAATACTGATTTGTAACAAGTATTATCCATAAAATAATGATTTTAGATGGATAACGTACGTTATTCTATAATATTGGATTGTGTTCCAACGAATTGGGCTTAGCCCAATATATTGCACTTTCTAAAATGAAAGCACGAGAATGCAAACGAGGTATATAATGGCTTGTTTCGTGTTAGAGCTCATAATAATATTAATCGATCAAATGAAGAAAACATGGTTGTTAGGGGTAGGACTAAAAAGAGAGAAAATAGCTCTAGAAATGGAAAATGAAAAACTGTGAAAAAAAAAAAAAAAAAAAAGATGTACAAAATAAGTATGTAGAAATCATAGATAGACATGATGCATGTGTTATGGTACCCACCATGAATTTTTTTTTTTTTTTTGACACGTGTTACACAATTAAAATAATTTTCGGACGTGTCATCATCATGCCTACCGTGAACATCCTATCTTTCATGATCATATATGTATATAAAATTTTATTAAAAGTCTGTAGAAATAGGATCGCATTATAACTATTTTAAATTAATCAAAAAGTGATTTAGCGTAATGACCTGGTTATACCATGCGTTTGAAAAGTCACAATTAATTATTTTTGATTGATTTTAATTACATCAACCTCAAATAAGCTATTAAAAATAAGCAAATAACTCTTGGAAATTAATGAAGTCACTAAAGGTGCTAGGATTTCAAATTCACCATAGTTAACCTACTTAACCTTTTTTAACCAATTCTTATAGGTAAACTAGTGAGTACACGTGCTATGCACGTGCATTAGTCTATATGTTGTATGTAGTATAGGATTTATTTATATTTAATGTAGAATCTATTGAGAATAATAATAGTAAAAGATAGTATGTTAATGTAGCTAGAAATTTAACTACTTACTGATTTATTTTGTACATTCATGTAAGATTGAAAGTTTTCAAATGGTATATGAAGTTGCAGGTTGAGACAATCGAACCATAGAATTTTAAAGAACAGCGCAATCAACACTTTTACAAACATAAAAAAGAACATTTGAGGATAAATGTATCATTTTAAAATGATACTCTAATGCAATTTATGTAGTTTGATGAAGATTTCCAAAATTAAATCAAATGGAGCTATAAAAAAAAACTAATTTTGCAAAGAAAAAATGTAGCGATCAAGAATTTTTCCACGCGATTAAATAATTATTTTAAAATTTCGAAAACTGTGTCGTTGCGATCTCATCCATTTTTAAGTTAACGTCACGATGCGTTCGTCTAGCCAAGTCGAGAAATATCGAGTTAATTCAATTTTAAATTAAATTCCGAATTTCCAAAATTTTATTACTTTATTTATTTATTTAAATTATTATTTTCAAAATCATTTTTAAATCCCAAATTACGTCAATCTTATTTTATCAGTTTCATCCTTCCGATCCAGTTGAATTCACGTACGAATTTACCTCGAACTACGTGCAATGCTTGTCTAGGTATTCACACTACCAACCTCCATCTATCACATCAATACTCCATCTATCACATCAATACCATACCTTGACTCTCTTTATCACCAACCCATTCCATTTTTGAGTCCCCTCCTTCCCACACTCCACAACCCATTTCAGCATCACCATCTTCACCAACCTCTCCTTTTCTCTCAACTCATTCCCTCAACACCATCAACATTGGCAGCAGCCTCTCCTCTCAGCAAACCAACCCACGATTTCCATCATTTCCAGCAACCAACGGTAAGAAACTTCCTCTCCCAACACCAACCACACACTGGCTTCATCCTCACAACCCTGCCAACTGCCTCTTCACCATTACCGCCAGCGTGGTTATCCACCATCAACACCACCACCACCATACCACCACATTGCCGAAAATGGAACCAACCCAACCACCTGCACAACCCCTTCAACCCCGCTAGTCAACCCACCTGCAACCACCGCCACCTTCATCATCATCATCATCACCCGCCACCTCAATCCACTACCACAAACCAACAACCACCGTCACAACTCAACCATTCCAAAACCGCAACAAAGCACGGCCAACCCATCATCATCATCATTGCTGCCCAAACCCAAAAATCAAACCCAAAAACCCAAAGAAGAGAACCCATAACCCCAAAAATTCTTTTTCTTACCTCAATCGCCGTTTTCTCCGCCGGAAAAATCACGAACCCAACTCGTTCTTGGCCTCGGTTTCGCGCCAAATCTCGCACCTTAACCCCTCGAATCTGAAGTTTCCCTTGTAAGCCACTCGCCGCACCCTGCGCCGGTAATTTCGCCGGCAAAACCACCGGCCGAGCACCAGTTTGCGCGAGAGGCAGCTCCAGTTCCCTCTTCCGCCGCTTGGTCGTGAGATGAGAGAGTGAGAGTAAGAATTATTGTTTTTAATATTTTTTATTTTCAGACTTTGCACTTTGGTCCCTAAGTTTGCAAGATGATTTTAATCAATCCCTACAATTTTAAAACCTATCGTTTCAGCCCCTTAAGTTTCAAATGATTTTAATAAGCCCTTCATTTTTAAAATCACTTATTTCAAGCCTTACAATATAATATTCATTTTGAGCTTCGACTCAACTATTGAAAATTATTCATTTTAGTCCATCAACTTTCAAATTACTCATTTTAGTCCATCAACTTTCAAATTACTCATTTTAGTCCATCAGCTTTCAAATTATTCATTTTAGTCCATCAACTTTCAAATTATTCATTTTAGTCCCTCAACTTTCAAATTTTATTTTAGTCCCTCAACTTTTAAATTACTCATTTTAGTCTCTCAACTTTCAAATTATTCATTTTAGTCCCTCAACTTTCAAATTACTCATTTTAGTCCCTCAACTTTCAAATTATTCATCTTAGTCCATCAACTTTCAAAGTGTTCGTTTTAGTCCCCGAACTTTTAAAATCAGCAATTTCAATCCCTAAATTTTAAGTAATCATTTTTAAACTATAAATTTCAAAAAACTAATTCAACTTAATTTTCTAATTGGCTAGAAGAAGCGTACGGAGAATTAAAGAATTGAAGTCATTTCCCGCTCAACTTTGCACTCGTCAAGTTTAAGGTAGACTCGCCCCTATTAATTGATTTAAATTATGATTGCATGGGAATGTGTATGTTATGTGACTTATGTGAAAGTCATTTTTATGAAAAGAAACGAGAATGTATTTCTTCGAAAATAATTATGTTGTTATGCTTGTCATAACTTATATGCTTTTATGCATGAGAAAGAAATAAGAGAATCTCTTGCAAGATAAACGATGATGTTATGCATAACTTATGTGCTTTATGTGCACGAGAAGAAAGAGCAACTCACACCCTATGATTTTAAAGAGCCTATGATTTTCAAAGAGAAGCCATGTGCTTTAATGCACGAGAAGAGCAACCCAACCCTATGATTTTAAAGAGCCTATGATTTTCAAAGAGAAGCCATGTGATTTGATGCACGAGAAGAGCAACCCACACCCTATGTTTCTAAAGAGCCTGCATTTATGTGTTCAATTATATTATAGATTAATTAATGGGCGATAAGTCTACTGAGTATTTCTATGAAATGCTCATGTCTATTTTTAACAACATTTGAAAATTTCGGAGAGGGTGGCAAGTGATGGATGATTGTGGCAATAGTCATTAAATGGTTGAAAGTCTTAATTTAACGATTTCCGTATCTCCAATCATTGGATAATTCTGAGAATTTCAGTTATTTGAAAAATTATGAAATTGTCAATTGCTTTACAATATTAATGGCTCGATTTATTATTTCGAATTGTTTCATAAATGTTTTCAATTTTATCGACCATTACAGTTTATTTAATGTTGCCAAAAATGAATTTCAGTCATTTCTTCCGCTAAAATATTATTTTAAAGTTTAGACCAGAAGATGACGTGGTGAACCGAGTATTTAGAACTCGGGGCGCTACAAAAAATTACACAATCATACTTTCTCAAATTCCTTAAACATTATACTTGCACACTGAGAAGTAGTCACCAGAATAAGGGAAACACCTACATCAAATATTCAATGCTCAAAATGAAATGTAGAGGAAAGGGAAACAAAGAATCAACGTATATTTCACTTTCATAGAATCAACAGTTATTGAAATTATAGAATCAACCCGAGATTGGAAAGTAGAAAGTTACTGAATTGAAGAAATTACTTGAGAGAGTAAAAAAATAAAAAATAAAGTATAGAATTATCTATTTTTTAATAGGAAGTAATAGGATAGGGAAGGTGTAAAGAGAGACATGAAGAGCTCACCATAAACGTAAACGATGATATATTTGTTCTATCAGATTTTTTAATAAAAAAATCAACAATCAAACACACCCTTAAGAGTTATGATAGATAACCCAAAAAATAAAGTATTGAAGTGTCAGTTTTTTAATAGAAGATAATAGGATAGAGAAATTGCAAAGATAGACGTGAAGACCTCACCTTAAATACAAAAAACAGTGTATTTGTTCAACCAAGTTTTGAAAAAGAAATCACCAATCAAACAAGAGCTTAAAAGCGACCCAAATAAACTATTTAAAAAAAAAAAAAACACTCGTACATACCAACCAAATGAATAGTAAATACTATCTCACTTTTAATATTCACTTTTTTTTTTTTTTTTTACACTTTTTGTACACCCACTCACATGGGGTACACTATTTTAATTCTCCATATATATATATATATATATATATATATATATATATATATATATATATATATATATATATTCGGGTATCAACTTCATGTGAGTGGGTATACAAAAAAATGTAGCATGATTTTTAATATATTATAGCTAGTCAGTTAGTTAATTAGAAAGAAAAAAAGTCAACCAAACATGTCCTTAATGACTATCAAAAATGAATATTAAACCCTAACTCGGTCTTATTAAATTAGTTATTAGATTAGATTAGATAGTTGGATTAGAAGATATATACAAATTTCACATACACGAGTTATATTCCTATTAAGGATGCAAATATATAAAAATGTAAGACAAAAATTGAATGTTTAGCCCTTGTTTGACAACCATACTTTGTCATAAAAAATACTACTTTTTTATAAAGTAATCAATCTTAATCATCCAAAAAAGTTAAGCCTACAATTTTTTTACATTTTAAACAACTTTCTAACTACAGGATTTCCCAAAATTACTATTCAATTTATTTTTTTTCAAAAAATATGACAATCAAACAAGGGCTTATAAAGATTACACGAAGCATAGAAGCTTTTAGCATGTAGGATCTATATATATATATATATATATACACACACACACACACTAAGCATAGAAGACTTTAAATGAAGAATTGAATTTATATTTGAAGAATAAGTAATATGAGTTCTTTATATATGTTTGGTGAATATATTCGATATTACATCAATTAAAAGGTGAAATAATGATATGCAATATCAATATAATTGTAATGTTTTCACGAGGAGGAGCTAATATGTGCTGCACTTTTTTCCTTTAGCTGATGTTTTGTCACACATGGATTTCCTAACAAGATTTTCAATAAGGCAGTTGTTATGACATATTGATGAAGAAGGACTTTAATGCATACATATTTCAAAAGAATGATGATATCGATGTTCAACAAATTCGTTTGAGTGATAATGTGGCTCATATTCATAAAAGTATTGTCAATATCTACATTCAAGAAATCGGTTTACAAGATTGGAATGTGTTGACTCAATAATTTATGGTGATTAACATCAAAGGAGTAGTTGTACTCTTTTTCCATCGTTTAGGTTTTGTCACACAGGTTTCCTGGCAAGGTTTAATGATGCAACATTTATTTTAATACTCCAAAATAATTGTATTCATTTTCCTTCGTTTGATATTTTGTCATATTAGATTTTTGTCAAACAAGATTTTAACGATGCAGTTATTTGATTACCATTATATACTTAATTCTTCCCTAAATATATGTGTCTTTTGGTTCTTAATAAAATACACAAATCTATTGACTTCTCTATTCTATTCTCTTTTCTTTTTTTTTTCTCTCTCTAGGTTCTAACATTAATATAATTAATTAATTAATAAATGATCAACTGACAAGAATTTAAGTAAAGACGAGCATTTTATCTGATTAAACCAAAAGTTTAGATTATCATATTTTGATAAAAAGTACAAGATTTTAAATAAAAACATAATTCATAAATAGAATAAAAGTTGGGTACAATATTTGATATTGAATCTCTTCAACAATAAGTATAGATGCATCTTTTCCCTCTCCAAATTGAAAGAATAGAATGAATTGCATATTTTCATTATTGTATCAGGACAAATATATAATACAAGAAGTTGCTTTTATAAAGGAAACTTTATCAAATCAACTAATTACATGGAAATTAAATCACCTAAATATACTTTTAGAATATTCTAAACATCATAACGATAAATACAATACAACAATATTTCCATGTGGAGTGAATTGACCGAATTCCTTATTGATCTCGGTTGCTAGGGAGGCGTAGATACCTTAGTCAAGTTTGGTCCAGTTTTGTCACTTTTAGCACACGACGTCAACTTTTTACAAGTTTTCTTAATAGGCACACGCAAGATGGAGCTTCCGTAGAAAACTCCAATCTTGAAACAAAGAAAACTAAACTTAGAAGTAGATAAAGAATTAAATATTTAGAGAGAATGTCTGCAAGTTTATCTTGAGCAGGAGTGTAAGAAACTTGAAATGTACCATTAGTAACATGATTGCAGACAAAGTGGTAGTCCAGCAATACGTTTCATCCGAAAATGAAAAACAGGATTATGAGAGAGAGATATATTGCACCTAAATTATCACAAAAGATGGCAGCACAAGTGGCAAAAGGGATACAAAGTTCAGCAAGAAGATTTTTTATCCAAATAACCTCGACATAGCAGGAGGCAAGAGCACGATATTCAAGACATCATGAATTTGGAAGGACAATAATCAAATTGTACTTGCAATAGATGGATGATGAAAGAAAAATGAAATAGGAAAATTCGAGGACCAAAATTCTTGAGTTTTGGGAGGTAAAATTTGATTATTGAAAAGTTCAAAGATTAAATCACAAATTTTGGAACTCGCACAGAATCAAGATGTCATGAATTTGGAAGGACAATAATCAAATTGTACTTTGTAATAGTGGAAGGATGAAAGAAAATGAAATAGAAAAATTCAAGGACCAAAATTGAAGTTTTAAAAAGTTGGAGGAAGAAAATGATAAATATGGAAGACAACCACACTAGGTGTTGGTTGACATGTGGCAAATTAAATAGTAAGAAGTGTTAAGCTGCTTTTATTATAGTAGAAGTAGAAGTAGAAATAGAAATAACAAATAAATACGACATGTACATGCTGTGTCTAGTTCAAAATTTCATAGATAGAAGAATATATAAATGCGTTAGGCCCCTGCTGCTACCATTGCATGTAATTCTAGATCTCCACCTCTCAAAATTTAAAATTTGATCCTCAAACTTTCGAAATTAGTACTTTTGATCCTGTACATTTGGTGACTATATTGCCATCACAATAATTATTTTCTACACCACAATTTTGAAACTTTTAATTTTCTTTCATTTACAAAAATAGACATAAATGAAATTACATAAATAACATTTTAATCTTCTCTCGTTAATCTATATAATATATAAAAGTAGCTGAGTCAACCCCAATCAACTTCACTGTTTCTGTAACGCCCCGGATTCCGCGGAGCCTGGGACGCCACTTCGTCCTTTAAAACTGACTTTATTGCGGAAAATAAATTTAATTCAAAGCATCACATTCATCATTTGAAAACTTCAGCGGAAATTTGATTAATTTAAATATAAAACAATTCATAAAATTTGTGTCTCAATTATTTAAATGAAATTAACGATAAATAATTTAACGAGTAACATTCGTAAAATTGTCTAATAACATCATCATTTATTTAATTTGCCACCGTTCCCATTTCATTCGCCGCCTTCTCCGAGATCTGCAAAAACTGTTAAAATAATGGATGAGTATTTCGAAAAATACTCAGTAGACTCATCGCCAATGTAGATATTAATTTTAAGAACTATGAACACAAGAATCTATGCTACTTTTTGGTTTGATTTAGAATTTTAAATTGGTGAACTGTATATGTGCATAACAATGTTAGACTTCGAAATGTAGGAATTTATTTACAAATTATATACAAATTTCAGATTTTAGCAATGTTAATTTTAACAACGTTGACCTGTAATAGTAAATTGATATTTTGTAAAGTTAAGTTAAATACTTTAATTTGAGTTTGAATTTAAAAGATGAGAAGACTTTCTAATGTACATTGAGATTCATTCTTTGTCTTGAACATGGGTTTTATGTGTTTTGGTCATATCATAAGGTGACACTTAGGTTAATTTGAAATCTTAATCTCGATTGAATGTTCTGCTATTATTAAAAAGGATAAGATGACTTTGTAATGTTCAGTGAAATTTTATTGTTCGTTTCGAATATGGTATGTTTGGGATTTGGTTAGTATTAAAAAGAATTTCAAATGTGTTTCGAGTCAAAAGTCATATTTATTGATGAATGTGAATAATTAGGACTTTTGGTACATTGACATCACGGGCAACCGATGCTCCTCCACTTGCAAATCCAGATAACGGTAAATGCTAAGGATGTCAAGTAAGTAAACTTCCCCTATTTTCATGAAAGTAGAAAGTTAATGTGAAATTAATATGCGTAAGTGATTTCGTGTTAATTACTTAATGTTGATATATTTGATGTGTGATATGCAAGTATGTTTATTCAAGGAAATGTTCGAACTTGGGGTGTTACAGTTTCCCTCCAAAACTCTTATGCTATGTGCATATTTTATTTATTTATTTATTTATTTATTTTTCCAATTTTTGGGGACTTCAATATTTATTATGTTCACACTACTCATATCCACTATCCAATAATCAACTTCAAAACTCACTTCAAAAACAATTGGGCCTTCAATATTTATTTATTATTTTTAAAATCACCGACGTCTACTTACAGTTTTCAATATTTATTGTGTTTACATTGCTTCTATTTCCCGCCGCCTAATTACACTGAAAAGCCAATTATTATTTTTTTCCTTTTTCGCTTTTTCAGAATTTGTTTCATTTTTTCGTCTTTTTCAAAATCTGTTGATTCATTTTTGTTTTTTATATCCTTTTTTTTTTCCCATTTCCCTATATACAGCATCTTTCATTTCTGTTATATATAATTATTATGAAGATGTACACAATAATAAAAGATTCAATTAAAGGGTTATTTTTTTTTTTAAAATGTGTACTGTTTAACATGACCACTTCACTACACCTTCTATTTATCACGTTTTATGATTCAAAATTTCTGGTGTGGTAGTAATGCTTATTAGTTATTAATATTACAAACCAGTTGAAAATAAAAAATAAAAAATTAATTTTTGAAAAAGTAAAAAGGATTGGGATTACTCTTTTCTTCAAGAATTGTGATATTTTTAGTCGTTGAACATAGATTTGGGTTTCTGACAAAAAAGAAAAAAATATTAAAACAATAATATTGTAGAGAAAGGTTCGAAAACAATATAGAATGCAAAATTATTTTAGATTAATAAGAGAATTTGTTAATAATCTATTTATATTATGTTCTAGATTTCTCTGTTGGGGTTGCAATGTGTTAACTAATGTTGGGCTATTTAGAATAGTTTTGGGTTGGATAGATATGGTAATGGTTTCGGTCGTTGTGTGAAGAAAAAACATATTATTCATGGGTCAGTGTATATATTTTATGAAATTGTATATCACATTGTATAAAAAATAATAAAAACAAGAAACTAGAATAATTATTTTTTTAAAATTTGCTTTTACCGAGAAGTTTTTTTTTTTTTTTTAATGATATAAGAACGATAATTTGTTTGGTTTTATTTATTTATATTTGGATTTTTTGGGTCAAAACCTCTCTTTTTATATATAAAAAAAAAAAAAGTGTTCTTCTAATGTTTTCAGTCTTACAAATAAATATTTGTGTTCAGTTATACAAATCCAAAGTAAAATTTTTAATTAAAAATTATGTTGAAATTTTATTACTAGATAATACTCTCTGTTGACCACAAAATCCGGCTGGACCTTGGACCAACACGTCTCAGCTCCTCCCTCTTGAACACGTGGATTTCCTGCGCACTAAGACAAACAATCAGCTTGCAAAGGAGGCCGATGTGGCTCCCGTTTGCACTCCGATGCCTAAGTCAGTGCTCATTTTAGACAAATATATATATTGGGTGCGGGAAATATAAATGTGTAAAAGAGAGAAAAGGGAATGAGAGAAATATATCGTTTCTGAGTGAGAAATTGCTAACCCTTTCATTGGAGGCAAGTGTGCTCTATTTATAGAAGGTGTAATTCTCTTAGATTGTGACATATGTTATACTTTACGTGTGGTAAGATCCTGACTCTTCATGAGGTAAACCATTTCTTTGGTTATAATCATTACTACATGTCATAGGGTTAAAGCAACCATTAAATCACTTTAAAGATGTTGTCACATCAAGCTGTCTTGTCACCTTTCCAGGGTACTCCCCTCGGCTTAGGAGTACCTCGGCATAAGGGTACCTCGGCACAACATCACCCCGGCTTAGGTTACCTCGGTACAACATCACCCTGGCTTAGGTTACCTCGGCACAGCATCACCCCGGCTTAGGGTCACCTCGGCATATAAGAATCCAGCAAATTTGGTATCCACAGTTTTGGCCTATAGGTCATGATTAGGCAACTGGATGTTTTGTGGCTCCCCTGGTGGGCCCATATAGATGACGTGTCATGTCCAATTTAGTTATGGTCGTAACACTAGTCCCTCAAGTCTGGTTGGTTCATTTATGTGCGAACCGGACTTGAAAATATAAGGGATCGAAGATGATGGAGTGTGTGTATACTCTAAGAAATAACCAAAACACAATATATCTAAAAAATCCTTATTACAAGACATAACCAAAATGGAAAAAATAGAATATATTTTACATGGTAAAACATCGCCGATGAGGAATAATATAGGCACCTGGGGCCCACGCTTTAATATAGTTTGGACACTTGGGTCTTTATTTGAACACTTGACAACCCTTTCAAGTAGGCTTTTCTTGGTTATATTAAGAGAGTATTGGGCTGTGTTATTCAAATTTTGAAAGTGCATCTTTTATCCCAACAAAAAGAATACTCGAGTGTGCTTCGAACTTATGAAGACATATAAGCTCATAGTAATATCCCAAGCATGCCTCAAATAGGAGGGAAATTATAAGGTTGTCTTCAATAACATTGAAGATCTTACTCCTAGATGTGTGAGGGCTGATAGCCCGTCTGGATTGCAGAGAGAATACGCTTAATTCAAGCGACTAGAGGGCTTACAAGCCTGTCTCGTTTTGATATGTATATCTCTGGAGAATATGAAACAAAGTATATATACATTGTGTCTCGTGTTGACATGCATGTATATGCTCTCTAGTCCCTTAAATTTGGATGTCCCAGGCATTCATGGATGGGGTTCGAGTTTATAGCTTTCGGATGTTTTTCTTAGAGTGAAATCGACCAATGAAAGAGTACTTTGTAAAAGGAGTTCATTGAAGAAGTCCTTCTCTTGTAAGGATTCCTTAGGAAGTGGGGTTCATCATTTGGAGGGAGTCAATTAACGTAGTTCTTCTCTTGGAAGAAGTCCCTTGTAGGAGTCCTTCTCTTTGAAGGGGTCCCTCACTTGGAGGGAGTTAATGGAAGAGGTATTTCGTAAGGAGTTCATGGAAAACGTCCTTCAAGACATGTACTTCGGAAGAAGTCCATGGAAGACGTCCTTCGGAAGAGGTGCTTCGGAAGGAGTCAATGGAAGAGGTCCTTCGAGAGAGGTACTTCGGAAGAAGTCAATGGAAGACGTCCTTCGGAAGAGGTACTTCGGAAGGAGTCCATGGAAGAGGTCCTTCGAGAGAGGTACTTCGGAAGAAGTCCATGGAAGACGTCCTTCGGAAGAGGTACTTCGGAAGGAGTCCTGGAAGAGGTACTTCGAAAGAAGTCCATGGAAGACGTCCTTCGGAAGAGGTGCTTCAGAAGGAGTCAATGGAAGAGGTCCTTCGAGAGAGGTACTTCGGAAGAAGTCAATGGAAGACGTCCTTCGGAAGAGGTACTTCGGAAGGAGTCCATGGAAGAGGTCCTTCGAGAGAGGTACTTCGGAAGAAGTCCTTCGGAAGAGGTACTTCGGAAGGAGTCCTGGAAGAGGTCCTTCGAGAGAGGTACTTCGGAAGAAGTCAATGGAAGACGTCCTTCGGAAGAGGTACTTCGGAAGGAATCCATGGAAGAGGTCCTTCGAGAGAGGTACTTCGGAAGAAGTCCATGGAAGAGGTGCTTCGAAAAGGAGTCCATGGAAGAGGTCCTTCGGAAGAGGTACTTCTGAAGAAGTCCATGGAAGAGGTGCTTCGGAAAGGAGTCCATGGAAGAGGTCCTTCGGAAGAGGTGCTTTGGAAGGAGTCCATGGAAGAGGTTCTTCGGAAAGGAGTCCATGGAAGAGGTGCTTCGGAAAGAAGTCCATAGAAGAGGTCCTTCGTAAGAGGTGCTTCGGAAGGAGTCCGTGGAAGAGGTCCTTCGGAAGAGGTCCTTCAGAAGAGGTGCTTCGGAAGGAATCCATGGAAGAGGTCCTTCCGATGAGGTGCTTCGGAAGAAGTCCATGAAAGAGGTCCCTCGGAAGGAATCCACTTAGGCAATAAGAGGGAAGCCACTTCGGCCATGCCATTTAGGCAATATGAGGGAAGCCACTTCGGCCATGCCACTTAGGCAATATGAAGGAAGCACTTCGGTCATGCCACTTAGGCAATATGAGGGAAGCACTTTGGCCATGCCACTTAGGCAATATGAAGGAAGCACTTCGGCCGTGCCACTTAGGCAATATCAGGGAAGCACTTCGGCCATGCCACTTAGGCAATATGAGGGGGAGCCACTTCGGCCATGTCACTTAGGCAATATGAAGGAAGCACTTCGGCCGTGCCACTTAGGCAATATGAGGGAAGCCACTTCGGCCTTGCCACTTAAGCAATATGAGGGGGGAGCCACTTCGGCCATGCGACTTAGGCAATATGAAGGAAGCACTTCGGCCGTGCCACTTAGGCAATATCAGGGAAACACTTCGGCCATGCCACTTTAGGCAATATGAAGGGAGCACTTCGGCCGTGCCACTTAGGCAATATCAGGGAAGCACTTCGGCCTTGCCACTTCGGCCATGCCACTTAGGCAATATGAGGGCAGCACTTCGGCCATGCCACTTAGGCAATATGAGGGAAGCCACTTCGGCCATGCCACTTTAGGCAATATGAAGGAAGCACTTCGGCCGTGCCAATTAGGCAATATCAGGGAAGCACTTCGACCTTACCACTTAGGCAATATGAGGGGGACCCACTTCGGCCGTGCCACTTAGGCAATATCAGGGAAGCACTTCGGCCATGCCACTTAGGCAATATGAGGGAAGCCACTTCGGCCATGCCACTTAGGCAATATGAAGGAAAGTCCCTCTTTCAAGGAGGCCTTTCTTCAAGGCATTTGTTACCAATCTTTTTCAAAAGGTTTCCTTCCTTTTTCAAGGTTTATGTAGTATTTCTCCTCTCTTTTTCAAGAGGTTCTTCACCTTTTTTTTCAAGGTTTTTGTGGTTTTTCACTCTTTTTCAAGAGGTTGTCAGCCCTTTTTCAAGATTATTACACTTGTGTTTCAAAGTTATTACACCTTTTTTTTTCAAAGATGACCAGCTTATCTTTCAAAGCTCTTGCCTTTTTCAAAGCCAACCATCTTATCTTTCAAATCTCTTGCTTTTTTCCGCTTCTTCGTAAATGGTTCTTCGTCCTTTTTCAGGACTACCTTTCTATGTATGGCTTTTTACCATGTATTTTCTTGGTTAGCAGTATGGTTTCCCAAAGACGGCGCCAAAATGTTGACCACAAAATCCGGCTGGACCTTGGACCAACACGTCTCAGCTCCTCCCTCTTGAACACGTTGATCTCCTGCGCACTAAGAAAAACAATCAGCTTGCAAAGGGGGCCGATGTGGCTCCCGTTTGCACTCCGATGCCTAAGTTAGTGCTCATTTTAGACAAATATATATATTGGGTACGGGAAATATAAATGTGTAAAAGAGAGAAAAGGGAGTGAGAGAAATATATCGTTTCTGAGTGAGAAATTGTTAACCCTTTCATTGGAGGCAAGTGTGCTCTATTTATAGAAGGTGTAATTCTCTTAGATTGTGACATGTGTTATACTTTACATGTGGTAAGATCCTGACTCTTCATGAGGTAAACCATTTCTTTGGTTATAATCATTACTACATGTCATAGTGTTAAAGCAACCATCAAATCACTTTAAAGATGTTGTCACATCAAGCTGTCTTGTCACCTTTTCAGGGTACTCCCCTCGGCTTAGGAGTACCTCGGCATAAGGGTACCTCGGCACAGCATCACCTCGGTACAACATCACCCCGGCTTAGGTTACCTCGGCACAGCATCACCCCGGCTTAGGGTCACCTCGGCATATAAGAATCCAGCAAATTTGGTATCCGCAGTTTTGGCTTATAGGTCATGATTAGGCGACTGGATGTTTTGTGGCTCCCCTGGTGGGCCCATATAGATGACGTGTCATGTCCAATTTAGTTATGGTCGTAACACTCTCTCCGTCCTACAAAGATAATCCACTATTTCTTTTTTGTCCGTCTCAAAAAGATACTCTATTTTATTTTTTAAGAGTGAAATTAATATTTTATATTCTATTTTGTCTTTAATCTGTGTGAAAATGAGTAGAGAACTATCTTTATGGGACAGAGGGAGTACTAAATTATAAATCACATCATACTTATAGTTTTTTTTTATAAATAATCTTATTTTTAGTAATTTAGTACATCTAAAAATTGGAGCTTTTTTCTATGGCGTATTATTAAATTATTAAATATTTTTATAAATAATTACATTTAATACGTAATTAATTTCTTATAATAATTGTGATATTTTATTAGTCTTAATTTTATAGATAAATATTTGGTTCAGTCATACAGATCCAATGTCAAATTCTCAATTAAAATTATATCTAAAATTTATACACATTCTTATTTTTATAAATCACGTTGTATTGAAATTTTTATAACTAAATCCTATTTTTAAGTTATTTATTACATATACATATTAAGTTCTTTCCTATGTTGCATTATTTATCAAAATTATTTCAATGACAATTACATTTAATTCTTAATTAATTTTTTATTCCAAAAAATCTCATATCACATTTTTTAACATTAAAGGATAACAAATTTATCTATATTGTTTGAAATGATATTGTTATTAATGATTTTTGTCATAACTGTTAATTTTAAAATTTCAAAAGTAATTAACCATACCAAGATATTCTTTGCTATATTTTAATTCAAATTTATGATATTTTTTATAATATATTTGTCAACCTCGCAATTATTATTATTATTATTATTATTATTATTATTATTATTATTATTATTATTATTATTATTATACATGTTGTTTTTCATTGTCAATAGTCAAAATATTGAATTTTATCTTTTTTATGCATGGTCTCTATTATTAACTTTTTCATCTATTATTTGAATGTTCAGAATACATGAATACTGGAGATGCTACATTTAACTGTTCATTTTGCAAGGTGAATTTTTAGTTCGGGGAGATAGTGAATAATCGTCACAAAACTTGACGATCATATTCTATAAGGTCAAATTCTATCTGACAGTAATGCAGAACACAAGTTCTTTATTCCAAGGATATCGTTGAGCCATTCGAATTTTAGGATACTTATTAGATTTCAAAAAAAAAAAAAATTCATTAATGATGTCATATGTCATGACTATCAATAAGAGTCAGGTACAATCATTTTCGCATGTATGACTTCTCCCTAAAAGATTGATATTTATACATGAAACAAATAAATGATGAATTTATCTCTTATTTGTGAATGTTATTTATTTTGTTTATGGAATTCATTTAATTTCGAATAGGATTATTTTTATTTAGACGTTTCTTCCTGTGCATCGCACGGGATGATTCACTAGTTTATATGTACATCACAATCTCTAAAATAATCTTTTTTTCTTTTCTTTTCTATATTTATGTTTCTAAATCACAGAGAAATATAGTAGCCTCGAATTAAATATGATCGGGAAATGGTTAACAAGGAGCTTAATGGACTGGACAACAAGTGTCCCTCCCATATCAGGCCTTCTATAATAGGCACAATTCTGTTCTCCACACCCTTTGGAGGAGATGCTGGTTGTTTTGAAATCTTTAGAGCTTGAATTTCAAGATTATCTCAAGAAAAAAAAATAATGACAGAATGAAGAGTTTCCTGCTCATATAATTAATCTTATCCTACCATGTAATGTAGCTGGACTCCATGGCCTTCATCATTTTTTTTTTAATAATTAGATAAGGGTATATTTGAATATATATTATTATGGCGTATTTATAAAAATTATATTTTGTTAGTGATGAAAATATAACGTGGTGTATTGAGTGGGATTTGTGACGGTAATATGTTTGGCATTAAAACAATTGTCTTGATGATAAACCCTAAAAGGTGTTTTTCATTTTTATGATGCTATTATAATATTTTCAACTAGCATTAACATTTTTTTTTTTTTATCTCATTCTGCTTTTTCATAGTTGCACCAGCAATTATCTTGTTGTGGATGTTGTGGTGGGAAATTAAGAAACAAACTGATTTTTGGTAGAAACACCTCGCCTACTGATGTCATCTTGGAGAAAGCATTCTCTCTGTTTGAAGGAGTTTCACTAATCTGGTTGGAGAAGGAAAAATTGAGGCAGTCCAACATTACAAAAAGAGTCAAGTCGGGTCGGGGGATAATGCTATGGGGATGGGTATGACCTCTGTTTTAAGTGCTGTTGTTTTACTCTTGAACGAAGTGGATTGTGGTCCGTGTCAGTTCATTCTCACGAAGGAAATAGAGTGACCCACGAACTTGCTTCTTTTGTTGTTGCTTCTCGCTATTCGTTCTCTTGGGACTCACTAGTCACCTAGGCCGTCCTTGCCGTTCTTCGGCAATGGAATTTCCTTTTTAGTTGCCAAATAAATAAATAAGTAAATAACTAGCATTAACTTTTCTATCTCCCTAATAAGTTCCTCATGTCAACTACTATACTAACAAAAGCTTAATTTGACACCTCAATAAACTAGCTGGTGTTATAAATATATATAAATCCCTCACCTAATTTCCTCACCTAATTTCTACCTAATTTCTTACCTAATATCTACCTAATTTATATTGTAAAGAATTATTGTGAATGACTTTATCTTCCTATAAATAGAGGCATTCATTGTTGTATTTCCTACACCTAATGGAATGAGAATTCTCCTCTCTATTCTCTCCATCTCTTCCTCTCTAATTCTTGTTTAGATTTTGATAGTTTTATAACACGTTATCAGCACGAGTCTCTAGCCAATTGAGTAATACGACGGGAGTATGCTCTACAGTTGCATCTAAATGATGAACCTCTGTATCAGAAACCAGATTATTATTAATCAACGTTTCATATTTCAAATCTAGTGTTTTTGGTATTAGAAAATCATTTATACATCATAGATTAGAAAATCAATTCCAAGTCCATAGAAAAAATTGGAGAAATTGTGTAAGCCGAAACTTTCGAAGCAAATTCACGCACCGTAACGGATTGGACTATTATGAATACCTTGACTAAAAGATATGATTCACTCACTCATGAAAGGTAATTATTTCATTACGTTGATACCGCCTATATGGTCGGTTTAATTATTTCATTACGTTGATACCGCCTATATGGTCGGTTTAATTATTTCATTATGTTGACATCGCCTATATGGTCGGTTTAATTATTTTATTATGTTGACACCGCCTATATGGTCGGTTTATAAATTGAATACATATAAACACCTCAATTGTTGGTTAATTCTAACATATTAGAGGATTGTTGTCAACATATATACATGGTGGTATAACCCCAGTATTATTATTGTTAATATATATACAATATTATTGTTAATATATACTTGGTGGTATAACCCTAGTATTATTATTGTTAATACAATATTGTTATTTAATACTTCATTAAATGATACCAGAAGTTATCACTACTAAAGATAGATAATATTTCATCAAATGATACCAGAAGTTATCATTACCAAAAAGTTGGTAAATGTTGATAAAAATATTTTATCCAATGGTACCAGAAGTTACCAATATCTGAATTTGAATGGGTGGATGAAAATTATTCAACAAGAGAATGTTGATGTATGATAAGATAATATCATATGATAGCACGGATATGGCTAATGTGAAAATAATCTCATCAGTATTATGAGATAAATGTTAGATGATAAGTGCCTGGAAAAGTTCTTGCACGAGCACTTATATATTCCAGAAGAAGTACATATTTACTCCAGAAGAAGTAAAAATTATCATCTAAACATACTGAAATGATATTATTATTGCTCCTGAAGAAGCATAAACGAGACATACATGCAAAATGCAAAAGGGGAAAACATTTATGATCCTCAAAATTAGAGATGTGTTTCGGGAGTAGCCGTATCCTACCACCTCTGACCTTTTGAGGAAATAAAGAAAAATGTGTGTTTCAAGAGTAAGAAATACTCCATACTCTACCACCTTAAATCTTTGAGGTACACAAGATTAAAACATTGATAAAATCCTAGAAATTTATGGTGTGTCTCAAGAGTGAGAATACTCCGTACTCTACCACCACCTATTCTAGATTTCACAAAGATAAATTTACATTAACCGGACTCCATTTTCGCTTGATTCCCCTTCCTTGCGACCAATCTATCTTTACTCCTGCTGGATCTTGTATTGGAATATATGATTACAACTCATCCAGCAGTTCCTCGATAGTAGGAGCAGAAATAAGGATTCTCCTAGAAAATGGAGATATGAATCCCTGTTCCACAGCATAATCAAGAAATGTTAGCAAACCATCAAAGAAATTGTTTACATTTAAAAGCCCAATAGGCTTAGTATGGAGATCTAGTTGAGCCCATGAGGTAATATTAAAGATTTCTTCTAAATTACCAAAACCTCCAGGCAGGGCTATGAAGGCATCAGAACCATATAACATGCAAGTTATGCGTTCATGGATAGATAAGGTTTGTACTTCATGCCCTCGTGTTTTGCCTGCAATATCAGCTAAAGGAGTAGGTATAACACCTATCACTCTTGCTTTCTCTACTAGAGCGGATTGTGAAACACAACCCATCAATCCACTGCTACCTCCTCCATACACGAGAGTGATACCTTTCTCTCCCAATTTCTTTCCAAGATCCACTGCAGCTTCTAGATACCCAAAACATTTTCCTACTTTTGATCCACAAAATACACAGATAGTTTTAATCTGTCGAAGTTTTGATCCTTCCATCTTTGAGAGAATAAGGAAGGAAAAACTTATGAGAAAATGATATTTTGGGATGCATAAACTGTGAAAACCATTGGCTTTTTAAACTTGTAAAACTTCACTATTTACTGCTCGTATTTCGAAAAAGTGAAGATTTACTTTTGACGAAATCACCCTACTTACCTTTCGGTGATTTAATATTTTTAACCAGCCTTTATCAAAACCCGTGAAAGGAAACAGAAAAATATTTTATATGTGCATATATATCAAATGATTTACCTTGTATTAATGCTGCATAGCCAAAACATCATTGTTTATAACAGCCGGCAAACAGGATCTTTTGCTATTATATTTTTGAGACTATAACGCTCTTTATCGCTGATGAATTTAGCCCATAAAGATAGTAGCTCACGCTGCACATACCCACTAGGGTGCGTCTCAAGAGTCAATCGGATATCATCCAATGACTCCTTACTCGGTCCACCCTTAATGAAGTCTATCTTATCATCTCGATTTATGGATGAATATCCTATTGATTTACAACGGGTATCACATGTCCATCGAGCACATTTGTAGCAACTATTTAATCTTTTTGCTCTTCGCTTCTTTGCAAAAGTACTTTTACCTAAGCCAGGCTTGTGCTTAGAAAATGAATCTGGTAATTCACCAGCTAATCGAACTTTTGCTTCGATCAACCAGCAAACATCTTCTGGGATGCCATGATCCATCAGCAACCTCAATCTTTCGAGCCTAATTCGATAAATTTTTTTCAAATCATTTATTGGAAGATTGGAATAATATTTGCGAATATTTGAAAGTATGATATCCATTTTTGATGGATCTAGCCTTCTTCCCAAATCATCTATTTAAATGCATTATTCAATGCGTAAAAGAGCAGTGGCTCCGCGTGTCAGTGACATCGATTCCATCAAGAAATAATGGAATAAATTATTGAAAAGGTGGAAACAATGAGATAATGCGTCATTACCTTTTTCGATATAAGGGAAGATTTGGCGACAAGATTGAAATCATGAGATATTTCCTTGGATATTGTACCTGATTTTTCGGTATAAAAGTAATAAAGGTATACTGATTTGAAATATACAGAAATACTTACTGATGAAATGAATACTGTATTGAACCAGAAGTTCATACATATGTACAAGTGAAATATCATGCTGAACCAGAAGTTCATACGTACAAGTGAAATATGTATATAGTATGGACCAGAAGCTCATAAATGAAATATACATTGTATTGAACCAGAAGTTTAGCTATATTGTATTGAATTAAATATTCATACATAGAAATGAAATAAAACCGTATTGAACCAGAAGTTCTATAATAAACGGTTAGATTATCAAAAGTTTCAAATTATTTTCTATGAGAAATTGTTTATCATACAACAATATTCTATGTCAAACAGGGATTAGCTCAAGAAGCTTTATGATTTGTAAAAGTGCGATATATATACAATCCACCAAAGCGCACTGATATATATGATTGAAATTACATCCCTAAAGGGACGACATGTGCGGCATTTTAGCCGATTGATAATGTTTGAGAACATTAGGGGGAAAACACGCCTGAAGCGTAATTATGCCCGAAGCATAATGACTATCGATTCCAAAATAAATATCTCTTGAATGATTAAGACGATCCCTTTGAAGCTAAATACTCATGGTGAGTAAAAGGGACATAATTAAATGTAAGAGATTCAGGTACCTGATGATAGAACATATAAAGAGATCTCTCTATGTTATATTGAGATGGAATCGATAAATAAGTTGACTGCATACCCTCTTATGAAAATGAGGTTTATGAAATTATAATACTTTGGCAAAGTATATAACCCAATGTAGGGATTATTGTTCAAGGACCTGAAGTCCAAATGCTTAAATGTGTAAAGCCAGTAATTATATATACAAATGAAAAATATTACACAGACGTAAAAGACGACTCGTTGCGCGCAAAATTTTTCATTAAACTGGCATGACATATGGTGGATAGACTATAGTCTAAATCACTAGCTTGAGCTCTTTGATATACCAATGAGTGAGGTCAAAATGTATGATTCTCATCTCGGTACTTTGAGAGTATTCTTTGATGTACCAGTTGATCGCGATACGTTGGGATTTCAAGTAAAATGATTGTAGATTATATGTCAAAATTGATATCTATTTCAATGATTGATTATACTCCTGCAAATTAGAAATTATAGTTTATAAAGTGCAAGAACATACATGTATAAATCATTGAAATATTCAATATGCCCAGATTAGTATCACTATAGAATGATACAAATGACTCCATGATATAATATGTTGAAAGTGAAATTGGAGTGTACTATTATTATATTTGAATATTTGGGCATGCAATTGATTTTCAATATGCAAAATTATATTATCCATCAGAAAATGAATATTCACCAGAAATGAATTCGGAAAATGAATATTCACCAGAAGTGAATTCGGAAAATCAATATGTTTAATTATTCACTAGAAGTGAATTCTAGATTTGATTATTCACTAGAAGTGAATTCTAGATTTAATTATTCACCAGAAGTGAATATGAAAATGAATATGTTTAATTATTCACCAGAAGTGAATTCTAGATTTGATTATTCACTAGAAGTGAATTCTAGATTTGATTATTCACCAAAAGTGAATATGAAAATGAATTCTAGATTTGATTATTCACCAGAAGTGAATTCTAAATTTGATTATTCACCAGAAGTGAAAAATGCAATATTTGATTATTCACCGAAGTGAAAGATGCAATATTTGATTATTCACCAGAAGTGCAAGATGCAATCAATAAATTAGTACAACATTGCTTAATATAGCATGTTATGACATCATGAGCTATGAACGATTTATATAAAGCTCATCATAAATTATACGATGAAAAGATTCGTGATTGCATCAATATACTTGTGATATTCCATGAAAAGGAATAAATACGCGTTGCACTCTTTTTCCCTTAGCTGAGGTTTTGTCCCACAGGGTTTTCCTAGCAAGGTTTTTAATGAGGCAACAGTTGAGGCGTATTGATGAAAATTAATGAGAATACTGCACTCTTTTTCCCTTCGCTGAGGTTTTGTCCCACAGGGTTTTCCTAGCAAGGTTTTTGAGGCATCATCATAGCTATCAACAAGCTATAATTCAGCAACACATTGTTATACTGGAATGATATCAACAAATGAAGAAAATCATACACATCTTATGAAGAATGTTATGATATCGGCTACACACAAGAAGATTTTCATATATATTCCAGAAGAAAGATGATATTATTATTCAAAAGGTTCATGAATACTTGATTGCACACTTCAGGGAGAGAATCATGCTGTCATGCTGTACTCTTTTTCCTTCGTCCAGGTTTTGTCCCACAGGGTTTTCCTGACAAGGTTTTAACGAGGCAGCGGCTGTACTCTTTTTCCTTCGTTCAGATTTTGTCCCATTGGGTTTTACTGACAAGGTTTTAACGAGGCAGCACTAAAGCACTAAAGTACTGAAGCAGTGAAGCACTTCAGATTTCAGTACATGATTTGTACTACATATCATTGATGGATATTAGACTCAATGATTAATGATGGCCAACATTAGGGGGAGCAGCTGTACTCTTTTTCCTTCGCTCAAGTTTTATCCCACTGGTTTTCTTAGCAAGATTTTAACGAGGCAGACAATTGAGCAATAAGTCATTCAAGGGGGAGTGTTATAAATATATATAAATCCCTCACCTAATTCCCTCACCTAATTTCTACCTAATTTCTTACCTAATATCTACCTAATTTATATTGTAAAGAATTATTGTGAATGACTTTGTCTTCCTATAAATAGAGGCATTTATTGTTGTATTTCCTACACCTAATGGAATGAGAATTCTCCTCTCTATTTTCTCCATCTCTTCCTCTCTAATTCTTGTTTAGATTTTGATAGTTTTATAACAGCTGGAAGATTATTATTCCATCATTATCTTTACCCAATAGCTAACTCTCAAACAAAAAGCACCCAACAAACTTTTTTTTTTAACTTCAACAAAAGTCAGAATAATATTATTTCAAGTATACAATTCAAAGAAAGCACTGATGCATTTGTAGGCAAGCATAGGGTATTTTCCAATACTACAACTAGTAAAACATGTCTTCATAAAATAATTATTAATATGGTGTCGTCTCTAAAAAAAAATTCCATAATTTCTAATTGATTCGTCATCCCTGCACTTAAAGAGAATGAAATAGGAACAATCTAAAAGTATGTTTGGACCCTTGAACACGCCAATTTTCTTAACTTTTCTAAAAAGCAATTAAAAAATGTTATTGTTAGTTATTAAACACAAAACATGTTGCGAATCACGAGAATGATGTTGCAAGACATGTATGGAATACGTGATTCTCATCGAGTATTCAGTCAATTTATGTCTATATTATATTCCTATATTGATTTAGAGTTTTTATATGAGATTATGTCATCAAGCAAAATGATATTAGCATTTTGATAAAGACTTCAATGTGGATTTACAAATCAAAATTGAAACTATTCTAAATATAATAAATCAATAGTATTTCATTTAGAATTGAATCTTTTTACCTCAAAAAATTTTTTTGGGAGAGAATGGGAGGAATAAATTAAAATTTAGTGACAGGTAGTATGGGCCTTCCGACTTCCAATATGTGCTGTGCGGCTCACGCAAAGCGAATGGTGGCGGAGCCACATCGGGGCCTATGGGGTCCATGGCCCCACTGAACTTTGGGGAATCTTTTTATTTAATTTTTTAAGAAAAAAATGAATATTAAAAGTTGTGCTATCCCAATTGAAATATGTATTATAGTTTTTGAACTTTCTTATGTTAATTCATTAATTTTAGTTTATATTATTAGTTTGTTCAATATTTAGTATTAAATTTTGGACATATTTTAATATTTATATTTAATGCTTATGTTGAAACTCCACCTGAGTATGATCTTTTTTAACATATCAATATTAAATATTTATTTCTTATTTCTTATTCTTTCTTGTAATTGGATTTACTTAATTTGAGTGGATTATTGTTAAACTTAATTTGACCATATTTTATTTGATTCTAATTAATACTATTATGTATTTTACTTTGTATCAAAAAAATTTCTACAATTAACTTGTGCCCACTAAAATTTCTTCCTAGCTTAGCCACTTATCAAAAAAAAAAAAAAGTGTAACTACTTGAGGGCCTAATCGATTATATCATGGATCATTGGTTAAGGAGATAAATCGCATGTTATGTCTCCCAGAGCCAGGATGGATGTGTGATAAGTCATAACTTCCGCTTGTCACAGAGTACAAATTCATTATTTTATGATTCGAACCATTTATTTAATTGCGTTGAGTACTTTTTCATCCCTCTCATTTGTCGCTGACAAATATACCTTGGGCTAGCTTCGCCAATTATCAAAACTGGCTATTTGGTTGTTGCTTCGGCCATGTTTTTGGTCAATGGATAAAATATGCCCTATTAGTTTCAGCGTAATTAAACACCAATAAAGTATTCAGAGACTTATTATTTTATTAATTAATATTTTATTCTAATACCCTTTCTCCTTCCCAACCCTTTCTCTGGTTCTATGAACTAGATTTAATCCGATCTTTAGAGCCCGGATGAGATTTCCTCCACTTTGAAATAGAAGGTGATTTGCGTGTGTTTTGTTAAGTGTATCTGAGGTCTGAACCATATTTTCTTCTCTCGATCTGCTTTTGAAGTTCTCCGAATTTTTGGTCTGGATACGCATACATAGTGTAGTGGATATGGATTTCGAGATTTTCTTCTTCTGAGGTTAGGATCTCTGATCTTATTTGTTTGGTCATCTTCAAATTTGTTCTTGATTCATTAGATGCTTTCAAGGCTTAGGTTGAAGCGCCCTTCGTATATTTTATTTCATTCCATTTACTTGAACATTATGTTATATTTTATTTCATTTACTTGAACATTATGCTTTCAAGGCTTAGGTTGAAGTGCCCTTCGTATATTTTCAAGGCTTAGGTTGAGGTTTGGGGATTGTTCTATGGAGTTTAATTTCTGAGATTTGTTCATTTGTTCATTTTTATGCTTTTTTTTATTTTTCTGGTGGTTAATGGAGAGACTCGTAAAATTTTTAGAGGCTTTTCATATTTCCGAGCTTAAAAAAGTGAATTTTTTTGGAGAAATTTATGCGATTTTTGGTTTTTGCGTCCCTTTTAGCAGGTTAGCTGCTCCTTTTCTTCGGATACAACTGAAGATATGTTTCTACATGATTATTATTTTGTATAATTTCTTTAACTGTAGAGTTTACTCTGCGTGTGCACCTTAAGATTTTAGGTTTACAATTGAAGCTCGAAATACAATGATCACCTTACATTTTCTCACCTTGGTGAGAAAACATTTGGATGGAAATTAACCTAAACAATCCATTAACTACTTGTACCTTGAAAATATTTGCTATGGAAAAGAATGCAGTCAAACAAAAAAGATAGAATTTTTTTTTACTTGAAAAGAGATTTGTCATGGCAAATAAATGCAATCAGACATAGCCTAAGGCATTTTGTAAACCCATAGCTCCCTGTGAAGTTGACGTTTTTGCATCTGGAAATTGTATGAATTATTTTTCACCTGAACACAATAGTTTAGACACCAAAACCTCAAAGACTAATGTCTGCATGAAGTGCAAATGCTGCAGTGATCTTTGTTTGAAATTATTTTTCCAGGTTTGAGTCTGATATGTAAGAGGCATCAGGTTTATCTGCAAAAAGCAGACCTTGATTAGCTAATTTATTCTTTAATTTTTCATCAGCTTTGTGAAATTATGAAAACTAAATTTACTAGGAACCTCCTAGTAAAGTTGCATCTAATGCATGTTTTGTGATTGACTCACATTAAACTTTGTATGAACATCTTTCCCACGCCATATTTTCTTTTCTTCTCTTCTCCTTTTTTCTCTATTCATATACTTCCCCTTCCTTCTTTCCTTATTTCTTCTTGAATATATATTCGTGTATATGAATATTTCTTTTGTTCATTTGCAGTCAAAGCTATAAAATATTGGGGAAAAGGTTTATAAAATATAAAGGAGTTGGAAAGCTTCTGCAATTCGTTTTCTACTTAGAAGTTTAGGGATTAATGTCATTCCGCAACATAGCTCGCGATATAAGATCCAGCTTTGGGAGTTTATCCCGGCGGAGTTTTGATGTAAGGCTGATCGGTCATCACAGGGGAAAATCACATGGTTCATTCCATGACTTGAATGACCAACCTTTGGTAATTCAGAATAGTCACTGGGCTAATCTTCCACCAGAATTACTTTTTGATGTGGTTAGAAGGTTGGAAGAGAGTGAGGGCACATGGCCAGCTCGAAAACACGTGGTTGCATGCGCTGCTGTTTGCCGATCATGGAGGATTATGTGCAAGGAAATTGTCAAAAGTCCAGAGTTATGCGGGAAGCTTACTTTTCCCATTTCCTTAAAGCAGGTTACTTCCCACCCTCTTATCATACTTTCGTCCCTATCATGATCATTCCACTAAAACCTTATGCTGCATCACGGATTACACATTTAATAATACTTGTACAATGACAAATTGTGAATTTAGCTTTTTCTCTTTACAGCCTGGACTTCGTGATGGAACTATTCAATGCTTCATTAAGAGGGACAAATCTAATTTAACGTATCATCTTTACCTTTGTCTTAGTCCTGGTAAGTATAACATGGACACAGAGAGCTCTTTACATATTTTCTGGCTGAACTTTTATTCTTTCATAGTTATGCTGTTTTCTATTCTTCCTCCCGAGAAAGCTATATATTTAACATGAGCAGTTATTTCTTTTTTAAAAAAATCCATTGAAGTCAAAAAAGTGTTGAAGTTACTATCTATATTATGTATTATATAAATGTGGTTTTATCTTAACATCTTAAGCTTTTGGATCGAGTGGTTTAATATGGTCTCAAAGCAGATAAAATCTTGGTTCAAGTCTTTCCACCACCCATTCAAATTAAATTGTACGTGTGTAAGGCTTTGATGGGAAAAAATAAATCTTGTTTACACGCAAGGGGCATATAGAACATAATATTTAAATGATGTAAATGTGGCCCTATCTAACAGTTTAAATTTTTATATCAAGTAGTTCAACATAGTTTTTTCCTGTTTTGTTGGTTATATATGATTTGTATGTGTTCGAAATGGCAAAGAATAAGTTGTTACAGTACCTGATTATGAAGTGTGGTTTCACTGTTAGAAGGTTAAAAGGGATGTTGAAATAAATGCTCAGGCACCGTTATTTCAAATACTATTTCCATTTTGAAGTATTAGTTCTTCGTTCTGTACAAATAATAGGTCTTGGTAGTCTTATTTGTTTTTCCTGTATTAAAACAAAACTGTTTATCTTTGCTCTTGAAATACCTGTGTTCCATGGTGTTTGTACTCTTCTAATGCTAGTGGCAATTTAATTGTGTCAGCTTTGCTAGTTGAAAATGGCAAGTTCCTTCTCTCTGCAAAAAGAACCCGTCGAACTTCTTGTACAGAGTATGTTATCTCCATGGATGCAGATAACATTTCTAGGTCAAGCAGCACATATATCGGGAAACTAAGGTAGAATCGAATGGTAATTTTGTTATATCTTTATGCATCTTACCTTTGTGCGTGTTTCCTTTCTCAGATTACATAATAATTTCTTGAGAACCAAATATGGGAGGTTTAGTACACACATAACACCATACTTTCTAGAAATTTTTAATCAAAGGCTTTATTTTACTTGTGAAACTATGAATTATTCCACAACTTGGAATTTTAAATCTCTGTAGTTGGGACAATTTCCATTTTTTTTTTCTTCTTCTAAATTTGTGTTATAATTGAATATATGATCATGTGAATATTTTGGAATACATAAGATAAAGAGCTTTATTCAGTGATTCTTAAAAAAAAAAAAAAAAAAAAAGGGTCTTTTGTTAAGGGAGATTACTAAAATTTAACTCATGAAATTAGTTGCATGGACACATTGTATTGGTGCCAAATACGTATTGTATTTGAGAATCCATATCATAAGTTTTGAATGTATGTATCACTTCATAAGTCCTGTTTCTTGAATGAGGTTTCTTGTGACACTCAGTATGGATTTCTTACGAATAATCAATTCAAACACAAGAATATGAACAGAACTGAGATGCACTGAATTTCATTAGCATGGATTAAGAGGAAAGTTGCATGTCTGGATTTTAAAATGCTGCTTATGGTTGGCTTATGCAAAAAAGTTCATATTGTTAGCTATTTTAGTAAGGCTAGGTATTCAAAACTAGCTTGGTAGACATTGTTCCATCTAGTTTCTGTATTAAGATGTATAGTTAACAAAACAAGGGTGCATTTGAGGCACGAGTAAGCTGCCTAAAAATTGTCTAGTGTTTGGCTTCTGCAGAATAGAAATTTCACTAAAATCCTAGTGTAGCATGCATATCTTTTTTTTTTTTGTTATGTACTTCTACCTTTTGAGAGTATAATATCCTGATTTGCTACTCTAGATGCTTAATCCTTAAATTTGGCTGCTTATTTACCCCCAAATTAATATAGGATTTCTTAACACTAACTTGAAAAGCTTACTGCTTATTGCAGATCAAATTTTCTTGGCACAAAGTTTATAATATATGATACACAGCCTCCGCATACATGTTCTCACATCCCTGCACCTGGGAAAACAAGTCGTAGATTCTATTCCAAGAAAGTCTCTCCGAAAGTACCAACTGGCAGCTACAACATAGCCCAAATTAAATACGAGTTGAATGTGCTTGGGACACGGGGTCCCCGCAGGATGCATTGCATGATGCACTCAATACCCTTCTCGTCCCTTGAACCCAGTGCTTTAGTACCCGGACAACCCGAGCTTCTTCAGAGGCCCCTGGAGGACTCGTTTCGGAGCATCTCCTTCTCAAAATCTCTCGATAACTCTACTGAGTTTAGCAGCTCACGATTCTCTGATATTACTCGGCTGGCCAATGAGGATAACGTTAGTAAATCAGGACCGTTGATTCTCAAGAACAAGTCTCCAAGATGGCACGAACAATTACAGTGCTGGTGCCTCAATTTCCGAGGGCGGGTAACAGTTGCGTCAGTCAAGAATTTTCAGTTGATTGCAGCCAATCAACCACCCACTAATGTGCAATCGACGTCTCAACCATCACAGTCGTCGGACCATGATAAAATCATCCTCCAGTTTGGCAAGGTCGGTAAAGATATGTTCACCATGGATTACAGATATCCATTATCTGCTTTTCAGGCATTTGCAATCTGCTTGAGCAGCTTTGACACCAAGTTGGCTTGTGAATAGAGATGAAATCTCAAGACAATGCTGTTAACGATCTGTCATGGTAATTTTTCTCCATTTCTTCATTAGAAATGGAGATTGTTGTTACTTTATTTAGGTGGTCGTCGAACTCAATTATAAATTCAACCCTGTGGAGATCTGACAAGGCTCTCTCCCTGGTTAAACAAGACCTGTTGGTTCTCTCATTTACTTGAATTTTGGTATATTTTATGGTATGTACTTGAAATTAATTATTATTTAGGGTTCGTTTGACAAGATTTCTGTTTTTGCTTTCGCTTCTTGTAAAAGAATATTCTGAAGAAATTACCTATTTAGCGTAGGAAACTTATTTCTGAAAGAATTTTTCCTCCGGAGAGCTTTTAGAGACGGTCACTTTGTACTAGCTTACTTTAAAAATTCTTCAAATTAGAAGAAATTATTTCATAAAATTAGCTTTTAGATCATAAAAGCTATGACAAACGCTTCCTTAAAAATGAAAGACCATTAAATAAGGTCTCAATAATTGAAAGGAGGGAAAGTTGAATAATTAAATTCTCTATTGGAAATAAGAATCGGGTACGGTTAGGTTAGGTTAGGTATGAATCGTATGATTCAATACTAGCAATTATTCGGCCTATAGCATTGGGCTTTGATGGTCACGTATTAATGAGTATAGTCCAAAATTTTGGAATTGAATTAATGGCAGTCTGTTGACTTGTTCTTCAAAGTGAACCTGAACTTCATGTCATGACTTATTATTATTATTATTATTACTAGTTTTAGAAAAATAATATTAGGGGCTGTATTAGCTAATCAATAGGTCATTACTTGGTTTAAAATCAATACTCGTATTTTTCATCTATCAAAGCACAAGGACAAGGAAGAAACATTAAACATTGGATTTAATTTGTGTCGGGTAGACTAAAGAAGGATAATGTCTAATAGGTTGCATTAAAGTCTACAAGGCATCATAACTTGTGATATTTTTGGCCCGGTTCGGTAGACAATTTTGAAAAATTGAATTTTGTGTTAGATTTATTTGTGTTTTCTAGGTAAGATGTGGGGTTACAAATTGGTTTGTAAAATTATACAATTGGAGAGAGAAAATATAAATGATTAAAAAATAGATTGATAAATTGTGTAAATTAATTTTTTGGGTAATTTTGTCTTTTAGTGAATTAATTTAGGGCGGCCGAACGGTTCCTTTAAAGTAACAGAGTCCATATCCCAAAGAAGGGTTTCCCATTTCCAATTTGTAGAACAAGTATAAAAAGTTTTCACTCCTAAGATCAAAAAATAAAATAAAAAGTTTTAATTCTACTTAAATGTCTGTTCAGCTGAAATTTAAAATACAAATTATAATTGGCATAATTTTTAAATTATTTTTTAATTACACACGATTTTTTCTCTTCAATTTTTAATCGCACATCTTACCTAAAAAATACAAATAATACATAAATTAAATTTCATTTATTTCAGCGAAGCTTAAAATGTTTTATTTTTCTAATCCATCATCTGTTAACTGTTTAGACGACGATATAAAAAGTCTTGAATTACGTCATACACGTTCAGAAAATAATAATCATAAGAGCTTGTTTTAGGAGTAGGCGTCAAGTTTTTTTTTTTTTTTTTTTTGATCATAAGTCAAGTTTTTCAATCAATTAAACTTTTGTTATTTTGTAAATAAAATCATTCGATTCAGTGTAATTTTTCGGAACAGGCCTTTAAAAATGTCCATCACTAGTGACGTTAGGTGGTTAAGTTTGTATAATTCAGCCTATGTTCGGCTACAATTAAATTAAAGAGAGAATGAATGTAAATTATTTTGTTAATTTATTTGTATTTTTTTAGATAAGATGTGGAGTTAAAAATTGGATAGAGAAAATGTAAACGGTTAAAAATTGGTTTGAGAAATTGTGTAAATTAATTTTTTGATCCATTTTGTTTTTTAGTGTATTAATTAATTTAGGCCCGCCGAACGGTCAAGAATCGAACTTACTTAATTCAGCAATTTGTATTTCGTATTGAGAATGATTTCTTGTTTTATAGACTTCCTCTTTTCGTGAGCCATTGAACTTGTCAACCGAAGGCGCGCAGGTTGCATGTCCTTCACTAGGGTTCCAACCATCAAATTTTCCTCTTTTGTTTTCTCTTTATAAATCTTCAATCCTTCCCCATAATCTTTTCAATACATGAATTTATTTATACACTTGTAACTCCTCGAGGTAATATATCCTTCCATAAATACATCTTTCTTTAATTCAATACATATTAATTACACTTTATTATCATTACGGTTCTTATTTGGCATCATGATTTGTTAAATTTGAGTTGAGACAATTCTTGATCTGGGTTTGTCGTCTTGTTTGAAAATTCGTGATTTTGATGCTTTGCTAGTTTATGCCATTCATTTAGCTGGTTGAATTTGATTGTATTGTGAATTTTTTCAACAGTCTTGATCTTGGTCGTGAGAATTTCAGGATTTGTTGATTGTTCTGACTGAATATTCCTGTTTTTCTATCCTTCTTTTTCTTCTGGTGATATTGACTTGGTGTGAGGAAGTGATTTTTTTGGTCGTGTGGTGATGGTAGTTTCTTTTTATAATCTGATGAATCCTGAAGAAGCCATGTAATACAATTATATTTTTTTAGCTAAAATGTGAAAATTTTGAGGAAATTGCATATTATTATATAGTACATATGGGTATTCTATTGAGCTGTAGTTGGAACTTTCACATTTGTAATCGTTTGTATTGAATTTCGATGGGGTTTAACTTAATCTGATTTGGATTATAACTTTTATGTGGTGCCCAGGAATTCTTGATCAGTTTTTATGAGGTCTGATTTGGTGGGACTATGCCTTCATCAGATAATCAAGGTTTCCCTATGACTTTTGCTTCATTTCGTCGACCAATTTTGAGCATTAGAAAGGATCAGATTCTTTCAGAAACAAGCCATGATTCTACAATTCAGAACCTGGAATTGTTTCAAAAACAGGTCTCTGCCCTGTTCCACGATCTTTCTGCAGTTGACCCTGATGAGTTTCTCTCCATTTCATGGATTCGGAAGCTCTTAGATGCAGTTACTAGCTGTCAGGAGGATTTTGGACTGATATTGGGCAATAACAGATCACAGCTCTCAAAACCACCTGCAGATAGGCTTGCTTGTGAATTCTTTGACAGGGCCATTAAGGCACTAGATATTTGCAATGCAACTCGTGATGGAATTGAGAAAATTCGAATGTGGAAGAAACATTTGGAGATCATTGTAAGCACTTTGGATAGTGAACAAAGATCGACAGGTGAAGGTCAGTTTAATCGCGCAAGAAAATCTTTGATGGAATTGTCCCTTTTGATGCTAGACGAGAAGGATACTGGGTCTATGTTTTCGTACCGCAATCGGTCTTTTGCACACAAGGGCAAGGATCACAGCTACCGTCCATCAGGTCACTCACGATCTCAATCATGGAGTGTATCTCCTTTTTGGTCAGCATCCAAGCAGATCCAATCGATCGCAAACAACTTGGTTCCTCCCCGTGCCAATGAAATTGCAGCCACTAATGGTCTAGCGGTTCTTCTCTTTACAATGAGCTTTATTCTCCTGTTTGTTTCATGGGCTCTTGTTGCGGCAATACCGTGTCAAGATCGAGGAGTGCTGATTAACTTTGCAATCCCGCATAATTTCTCCTGGAGTGCAACTTTGTTATCACTTCATGGTCGGATTTTGGATGAATCCAAGAAGCGAGACCGTCGAAATTCCAGCGGATTGTTGAAGGAAATACATCAAATTGAGAAGTCTATACATCAGTTAACAGACTTGGTGGATTCTACTCAGTTCCCACTCACAGGGGAACAAAAGGTAGTAGTGAGAGCGAGCGTGCACGAATTATCTTTAGTATGTGAAGTTTGCAAGACCGGACTGGATCCACTGGAGCGCCATTTAAGGGAAGTTTTCCGAAAAGTTATGAGTTGCCGGACTGAGGGTCTTGAGTTCTTAGGCAAGGCTACAGAACGTTAGATATTGACATTGAGCTGTGGTGATTTTAGTTTTGTCTAGCCTAACTTGAGAAAAGAAGCCAGATTGTTGCAGAAGATAATGGATTTTAGCAGGTAACTTTTTCGTATTTATTTATAGTATGCTTTTCTGTAGAAAAAGGAGACAGTTAATATTGCATCATCCTGTTTCAAGACTTCACCCAGAGCTTGACTTTCATGTTGTATTTAAGTTTTGATTTTGAATATGTACAGGAACATAATCTTTTGTAAATTTGCTTCTCCCCATTGATATTTACTCAAAACAGGTTTCCCCCCAGGAAAATACAGATTTTTTCATGCGTGTACTTGTAAACTCATTAGTTTCTTGTGGAGTTTCATGGTTTGGGAGAATTATTGCTGTTTGTGTTTGATTTGAGTGATGGTGTGATGAGCAACTGTTGCTGGCAATCGGCGTTCAAGTTGCCGAGGAACAGTATCAGGATCGGACGATGGTAACTATTGGATACTTGTAATTTGCAGCATACTTTTAGGCTTTGTTATATAGTGGTCTGGATTAGAAAAGCTAGGTTTGTGTGTGTAAATATTGTGGCTCTTGTTTGATTCTATTACAAACATCCAATTTTTCTAGTTTTTGCTTTGACTAGCGATCAAAAGGTGATTTTCTTCTCTTATGAATATGCTCGGGAACCTACAATCCTATCATTTACCAATATTCGTGTGATCATAATTGAATGATATCGAACTCCTCTTGACATTAAGTTTGCATTCAAATTCAACTCGACTATAGGTCGATTTTCATTCTACTGGGAGTTTATATAAACTCATTCAGTTTACGTAAAAGTAAATTTTTTAAAACAAATTTATAACATGACAAAGTAAGTAGTGGGGTAACTATTTACACAATTTAATGTACATTCGTTATGTCATAATGTTACTCAAGAATGTCTCTCTAAAATTATTCTACAACTTTTCAATCACACATCTCATCAAATTTTATTAAAATTTACTAAAATTTTGATTTTAATCTCCACTAAATAAGGGCTAAATTACAAAATGCCAATTTCTAATTAAGAGTTGGGCCGAAGATGCTTTTGTATGGTATATAGTAAATCGTTTAGCTATTTGCATCGATTTGTCACATATTACAAATTGTCAATTTTTAATTAACTGTTCAATCGAAGATATCTTTACATGATATAGCAAGTTGTTTGGCTAAGTACTTGTATCGATTTGCCACAATGTTAGATATTTCCTAAGAGCATCTCTAATGGTTTGTGCATGTTTTGATTTATGTGACAGTTAAATAGATAAATATTTCACTCGTGTTGATAAAATAGACAATGAAATTTAAAGCTTGTCTCCAATGATTTTTGTCTACAATTTTTTAAAAATAATATATTGAAACTCGATTTTCAAGAATTTTGAAGAATAAAAACAACCCGCAAGGTTGAGCATTGAACTTGAATGAGTTGTGAATTTATTCTTTATTTTTGTGAGTACTTCGAATCGCCAGACAATTTCGCTGGACCTTTCACTTGATTTTCTTTCTCCTTTATTCAAAGGTTTTTTGTTTAATTAAGAGAAAAAAGCATGTATTTTCAGTTCCTGCGAAGCTTTTTTGAACTTCTCCAGCCACCCCGCGAACGTGCTCTTTTTCAGTGCAAAAATGCCCCCATTTTCTTATATTAAATAAATTGAAAAAGTAATATTTACCTACTCAAATTGTCTAGTATGTTATCTATACTTATGGGGAATGATCTAGTGCCCATGATGGACACTAGTTATAAAACTCATCCGCCACATGACGGATGGAGGTTGGATAATGGTGGGCGGGCCCCACTGCCCACCCACCATAGGGGGGTGGGGTGTGGGTTTCATAAGAAACCCACAATGGGTTTTAGATCATTTCCCCTATATGGCACTAGATAATATATCTTCCACATTAACATCACATCGACATGAAAACTAACTATTAGAGATGTGATTTTTTAAGTAATTATTTATTTTTCTTATGTGACAATGATTTTTTTCACAATTCATAAATCATTATAGATGCTCTAATGATCAATTACAAATTTATACGCTCGTGTTACAATTTAAAAATGATAGTTGACCTGATTTTGTAATATGATTGTGATAATTACTTCCGATATTTTTTTAATAAGTTACAATTGACATGATTACAAAGATTTTAAATCTAAGCATCGATTTGACAAACTATTAAAATAATAATAATAATAATAATAATAATATAATTTTTCAAATCATTTTTTAACAACACATATTTTTATTTACACTTTTTAACCACATATTTTACCTCCAAAAAAAAAAAAAACAAGTCTTATAATAATCAGAGGCTAAACATTTGTAACCATGAACTTAACCAGTTTATTTTCCCATTACTAGTGAATCATCCCGTGCGATGCACGGGAAGAAACTTCTAAATAAAAATAATCCTATTCGAAATTAAATGAATTCTTAAACAAAATAAATAACATAAGAGATAAGTTCATCATTTATTAGTTTCATGTATAAACATCAACATTTTAGGGAGAAGTCATACATGCGAAAATGATTGTGTCTGACTCTTATCGATAGTCATGACATATGACACCATCAATGAAAAAAAAAAATTAAATCTAATAAGTATCCTAAAATTCGAATAGCTCAACGATATCCTTAGAATAAAGAACTTTTATCCTGCATTACTGTCAGATAGAATTTGACCTTATAGAATATGATCTTCAAGTTTTGTAACGATTATTCACCATCTCCTCGAACCAAAAATTCGCCTTGCAAAATTAACACTTAAATGTAGGATCTCCAGTATTCATATACTCTGAACATTCAAACAATAGATGAAAAAGTTAATAATAGAGACCATGCATATAAAAGATAAAATTCAATATTTTGACCATTGACAATGAAAAATAACATGTATAATAATAATAATAATAATAATAATAATAATAATAATAATAATAATAATAATAATAATAATTTGCGAGGTTGACAACGATATTGCATCAAATTTATGATATTTTAGGTTTTCAATATTTATACAACGTAATTATTTTCTGATTGAAATTATAGTTTAATATTGATCATCTCAATTTTTAGTTAATTAGTAAATTGGGAGACAATTCATATATTATTGTGAAAAAATATCATAAAATCTGAATTAAAATATAGCAAAGAATATCTTGGTATGGTTAATTACTTTTTGAAAATTTAAAATTAACAGTTAGGACAAAAATCATTAATAACTATATCATTTCAAACAATATAGATAAATTTGTTAACCGTTAATATTAAAAAATGTGATATGAGATTTTTTGGAATAAAAAATTAATTAAGAATTAAATGTAATTGTCATCGAAATAATTTTGATAAATAATGCAACATAGGAAAGAACTTTAATATATATATGTAATAAATAACTTAAAAATAGGATTTAGTTATAAAAATTTCAATACAACGTGATTTATAAAAATACGAATGTGTATAAATTTTAGATATAATTTTAATTGAGAATTTGACATTGGATCTGTATGACTGAACCAAATATTTATCCATAAAATTAAGACCAATAAAATATAACAATTATTATAAGAAATTAATTACGTATTAAATGTAATTATCTATAAAAATATTTAATAATATGATATAAAAAAGAGCTCCAATATTTAGATGTACTAAATAACTAAAAATAAAATTATTTATAAAAAAAAAAAAAATTATATGTATGATGTGATTTATAATTTAGTACTCCTTCCGTCCCATAAAGATAGTCCTCTACTCATTTTCATACGGATTAAGGACAAAATGAAATATAAAATATTAATTTCACTCTTAAAAAATAAAGTAGAATATCTTTTTGAGATGGACAAAAAAGAAATAGTGGACTATCTTTGTAGGACATAGAGAGTATTATCTAGTAATAAAATTTCAACATAATTTTTAACTGAAATTTTTATTTGGATTTGTATAAATGAACACAAATATTTATTTGTAAGATTGAAAAAGTTAGAAGAACACATTTTTTTATGAAAAGAGAGGGTTTGACACAAAAAAGTGAAATATAAATAAGTAAAACCAAACAAATTATCGTTCTTATATCATAAAAAATAAGAAACAACTTCTCAGTAAAAGCAAATTTAAAAAAAATAATAATTCTAATTTCTTATTTTTATTATTTTTTATACAATGTGATATACAATTTCATCAAATATATATACTGACCCATGAATAATATATTTTTTCTTCACTCAACATCCGAAATCATTAACATGTCTATCAAGCCCAAAACTATTCTAAATAGCCCAACATTAGTTAACACATTGCAACCCCAACAGAGAAATTTAGAACATAATATAAATAGACTATTAACAAATCATCTTATTAGTCTAAAATAATTTTGCATTCTATATTGTTTTCGAACCCTTCTCTACAATAATATTGTTTTAATATTTTTTCTTTTTTGTTAGAAATCTAAATCTATATTCAATGACTCAAAATATCACAGGTCTTGAAGAAAAGAGTAGTGTCAATCCTTTTTACTTTTTCAAAAAATAATTTAATATTTTTTATTTTCAACTGGTTTGTAATATTAATAACTAATAAGCATTACCACCGCACCAGAAACTTTGAATCATAAAACGTGATAAATAGAAGGTGGAGTAGAGCGGTCATGTTAAACAGTATACATTTTTTCAAAGAAATAACCCTTTGATTGAATCTTTTATTATTGTGTATATCTTCATAATAATTATATATAACAGAAATGAAAGAGGTTGTATATAGGGAAATGGGAAGAAAAAAAAGATGTAGAAAACAAAAATGAATCAACAAATTTTGAAAAAGGGAAAAAAATGAAACAAATTCTGAAAAAGTGAAAAAGGAAAAAAAAAAGGAAAAATAACTGGATTTCCAGTGTAATTAGGCGGCGGGAAATAGAAGTCATGTAAACACAACAAATATTGAAGACTATAAGTAGACGTCGGCGATTTTGAAAATAATAAATAAATATTGAAGGTCCAACTATTTTTGAAGTGGGTTTTGAAGTTGATTATTGGATAGGGGATATAAGTAGTGTGAACATGATAAATATTGAAGTCCCAAAAAATTGGAAAAATAAATAAATAAAATATGCACATAGCACAAGAGTTTTGGAGGGAAAAAGGGAAGTTGACTGAGATTGACTCAGCTACTTTTATATATTATATAGATAGATTCGATAATCATAAAAAAAAAAAATACTAAAATTATGAGATTGACAATGATGCATCAAATTCATGATATTATAGGTTTTTGCAATAATTATACAACGTAATTGTTTTTTTTAATGAAAAATATAATATAACATTGATCATCTCAATTTTCAGTTAAGTAAATTGAGATACAATTTACTTATTGTTGTAGAAATTTAAAAATCATAAATATTGAATTAAAATATAACAATTAATATCTTGTCATAGTTAATTATTTTTTAAAATTTAGACTTAACAATTATGACAAAAAAAATCATTAATAACTATATAATTTCAAAACAATATAAATAAATCTGTTAACCGTTAATGTGAAAAATGTGATATGAGACTTTCTAGAATAAAAAATGATATAATGATTAAATGTAATTGTAAATAAAATTATTTTGATAAATAATCTGATATAGAAAAGAAGGTTATTATGTATATATACCAAAGAACTTAAAAGTATGACTATTTAAAATGAAATTTAATACAACTTGATTAAATATTCGATATAAATGTAAATGAAAATTCGACATTGGATTTGTATGACCGAACGAAATTATTCATTCATAAGATTGAGACCAATAAAATATCACATTATTACAAAAAAATTATTTACGTATTAAAAGTAACTTTCTATAAAAATACTAATTAATTTAATAGAACGCAATACAAAGGAACTCGAATTTTTAGATGTACTAAATAACTAAAAAATTAAGATTATTTATAAAAAAGTTTTATATGATAATATTTATTTAGTATTAGATGCGTAATACAATTTCGATATAATTTTGAACTGAAAATTTTACATTGAATTTGTATGAGTACATACAAATACTTATTTGTAAGATTCAAAACATTAAATGATTAGAATAATTTTATGAAAAGGGAGTTTTAAACACAAATAACCAAATATAAATAAGTGAAAAAAATTCTTTATAAAAATACTTAAGTGGAATTAGCAGTGTGAACACAATAAAAGCTGAATTTTTGAGTGTGAACACAATAAAAGCTGAGTTTTCCCGCCAAAACTCAACTGCTTTTATATATTATATAGATTCTAGGAATCTTCTCCGGGTGTGAGATGGATTTTGATTAATTATTCCTAAGGCGGTGATTTCACTATAATAAAAACCATTCGTACCGAACTTTATCACCTTCCAAATTACCTGATTCTCCTACTAACATCCGCTACCGCTACCCCCTCCCTCAGGTACAATATACACACAATCCCCCCACTCCATTGTACTAAATGAAAGATTAGAGGAATACAGATGAATTGGGGGCTGACAGATCAAGAACTGGATGCTGTTTTGCAGTTAATTCAATTCCGAAGAGATTATCATGCTGATACCAAAGGTCCTCTAAATCATGTTTATATGCTGAATTTCCCACACAAAAAAGATGAAGTTGCTGGTGAAAATTCCGAGATATCGTCCAACTCCAAGTTAATGGAAGGTACGGACCCAGAAGAGGCTTTGCCCAGAAAGAAAAGGAAGTTTGGGTCTCTTGTTGATATTTATAGAAATACAAAGCCTTTGATCAATACTTTGGGTCACAAGCGAGCCAAGAATCGAAGATGCCCAAAAGTTTGTATTGGGGGAAAAGAAGAGGTTTTGAAAGATGTATGTTGATTATCTGATGAAATAGGGAAGCTCGGTGATGGGATTATTGCTATCTTTTAACTTTAATTATCTCGACTTAATACTAAATATTATCCTTTTTGGATTAAGCTCTCCACTCTCCAGTATATATTTTTGAGTTTCTGGATTTTTTTTCTCATTATCAGTGATTTTAATTCCTTGTTTTGAAGCGTATATTACTGGGCACGGCCCAGAAAAATAAATAAGGGTACAGTGGAAGAAAGGGTAAATAATGTTAATATTTCTTTGTGCAATAATCTCGAACAGGTTCCATGCAATGATGAATTATCAAAAGACCAGTTTTCTATCCTCATTTTCACACAAACGGTTGCCAAGAGCCTAAGCAATAACCGTAAATTCAAGCGAGTTATCCATGCATACGCGTTTGTTCTTTCTTGCACTAATCTCTCATTTTGTTTTCTTGGTTGGTAAGTTTCTGAAATCTTGATATCAGAAAAATATATATATATATATATATATATATATATATATATATATATATATAATAATAATAATAATAATAAGTTACTCTATTTGTTGGAATCAGCAAAAAAGCCTGCACAAACAAAAACTTGGAGGAACACAGATGCTGGGAGAATTTTATTATATTATTAAGGAAAGATCATGACTAAATAAATAGCCTTACATCAAATAGAAAGGGAAATAACAACCCACGATTTTACAGCCCTAGAATCGTGGTGCTTGACCAAAACAGAAAAACAGCTTGTCCCTTAAGACTAGGAATTAAACCACTGTGAACCTAGAAGAAAGGAACCTAACAACTTTAACATCCTCCATTAAACTGATTGCTATCAACACTCAGTTTATTCCTGGATACATGCAGACACCCATGAGATCACGCATCTTCATGAACACCTCGAGCTTTAGTGGCTTTGTCAAAACATCTGCAATTTGCTCATGAGTGGAACACTGCACCAATTCAACAACTTCATCCTTTATGAGATTTCGAAGAAAATGAAAACGGACATCAATATGTTTGCTGCGACCATGCATGATTGGATTTTTTGACAATTTAATGGCTGAGATGTTATCACAATGAATCACAGTTGGTTTGCTTTGACTATGATTAAACTGTTCCAAAATCCTTCTCAGCCACACAGCTTGGCAAGCACTAGAAGTAGCAACAATGAACTCAGCCTCCGTAGTTGAAAGAGTGACCACTGGCTGTTTCTTTGAAGACCAAGATACTACACCTGAACTTAGAATGAAAACATAACCAGCGGTACTCTTTCGATCATCCCAATCACCAGCATAGTCGCTGTCTGTATAGCCAATAAGGTCATCAGTTCCTCCCTTCTTGTAAAACAATCCCTTCACATACCGTAATACCCTCTTTACTGCTTGCAAGTGAGTCTCTGTGGGTCGTTACATGTATCTGCTAATTAAACTTACGACAAATATTAAATTGGGACGAGTGGCGGTTAAGTACATGAGGCTTCCTACCATCTGTTTGTAAAGTGTCCCGTCAATTATTGTTCCATCTTCATCCTTAGCAAGTTTAGAGCCAGGAACCATTGGATTGTGCACTGGATCGCACTGATCTATCTTGAATTTTTCCAAGATCTCCTGAGCATACTTTCGTTGACAAATGAATATACCGTTCATTCTTTGCAATACTTCAATCCCGAGAAAATACCTCATCTTACCAAGATCGGTCATGTCAAATTCGAGCATCATAGATTTCTTAAAGTGCTCAAACATAATCTCATCATTACCAGTGAATATAAGGTCATCAACGTAAAGGCATACAATTAAGAGTTTACCTCCATCTGCCATTTTGATGAACAAAGTGTGCTCATATGGACATTTCTCAAAGCCATCTTGAACGAAGTAGGTCTCTATTCGATTGTACCAAGCTCTAGGAGCTTATTTGAGTCCATACAAAGCTTTTTTTAGACGATATACCTTAGATTCATGTCCCTTTTGTTCATATCCTGGTGGTTGATCTACAAACACCTCTTCATCGATCTCCCCATGTAAAAATGCAGATTTGACATCTAGTTGGTAGATCATCCAACTTTTCTGGGCAGCGAGTGAGATGACCACTCGAATGGTATCCAAACGAGCTACTGGAGCATACACCTCAGCATAATCAATTCCATATTGTTGACTGTACCCTTTTTCCACGAGCCTCGCCTTGTATTTGTCCACTTCCCCTTTTTCATTAAGTTTTGTTCTAAAAACCCATTTCACCCCAATTGTTTTTACTTCAGATGGCAGGTCAGTTAGTTCCCATGTATCATTATTTACAATTGCTTCAATCTCAGCGTCCATGGCCTGTCTCCATTTGCTACTCTTCATTGCCTCTTCGTATGTCAAGGGATCACTGTTAGATACTAGAGATAGGTGAGCCATATCAACATTTTCTTCATCGGAGAGGTCCTGACCACTTACATAATCTTGCATCCATCCAGGTGGTCTTCGAACTCGACCTTCACAAACATGGCTGTCATCATTTGAAGTTTCTTCACCTTCAATTGAGCTGTTTTGAATTGACTCATTGTTTCCCAGGTCAGCTTCAGGAGTGGCAACTTCAGGAGTGGCATTTGCTTCATTTTCTTCTCTATGGTTTCCATTTGTATCAGTAATTACATCTTCTTCCCACTCCAAATCAGCCATGATAGTTTCCTCGTGTTTAGCATCCTAATTCCATCCTTGATCTTCCTCAAACACCACATCTCGACTCACAATTATTTTTTGAGAGATGGGATCAAATAACCTGTAAGCTTTGGATTCTTCACTTACCCCAAGTAAAATGCACTTCTGAATTTTGGCATCTAGCTTTATCCTCTTACTATCAGGTACATGGACATGGGTAACACATCCAAAGATTCTAAAGTGGCTTACTGAAGGTTTGAAACCACTCCAGGCTTCTTCAGGTGTCTTGTTCCTCATAGCAAGTGTTGGGCTTCTGTTTAAGACATGTACTGTCCAATTCACTGCTTCAGGCCAAAAGCTCTTTGGGATTTGTTTCTCTGATAGCATGCTACGCACCATATTCATGATAGTGCGATTCTTTCTCTCTGCAACCCCATTCTGTTGGGGTGTGTATGAAGTAGTTAGTTGCCTTTGGATGCCATGCTCATCACAGAAGAGAGTAAACTCCCTCCACGATCAGTTTGAAGACTCCTTATGAATATAGCAGTTTCTTTCTCGACTATTGCTTTGAAGAATTTAAAAATAGCAAAAGCTTCTGATTTTTTAGCTAGGAAGTAAACCCAGATTTTTTTGCTGAAGTCATTGATGAAAATAATAAGGTACCTCTTTTTGCTGTTTGAAATTGGGCTTATTGGCCCACAAATGTCTGCGTGCACTAATTGAAGAATTCCAGACGCCCTCCATATGCTCACCTTTGGAAAAGGATCGCGATGTTGCTTTCCTATCAAGCAGTCTTCGCGGATCTTTAATGGAGCTTTTAACTGAGGCAATCCAACAACCATATTATTTTGTTGAATTACTTTGAGACCATTCCAGCTGAGGTGACCATAGCGACAATGCCAAAGATGTGTTTGATCTATAGTCATGGAAGAGAAGCAACTTTCCTCTTTTGGTAGTTGGCAACGAACAATCACAACAAACATTCTGTTGGATGTCATCTTGGTTTCAATGATCAAACCCTTTTCAGGGTGATAAATCTTGCACTTTCCATGTTGCATGAGCACTGTAAGACATTTATCTTGCAACTGACCAATGCTTAGCAAGTTGTTTTTTTAGCTCTGGTACAAAAAAATACTCCAGTAATCACCTGCATTATTCCATTTATCTCCATTCGAATATTGCCCTTCCCGTGCACGGTAAGACTTGTATCATTGCCCAGTTTCACCTTTTCTTCAAAATTGCCATCAAATTGTGAAAACAATTCTCTTTTGCCACACATGTGATTACTTGACCCAGAATCAAGGAACCACAAGTAAATTTTTTTGCCTCTTTGTCATCTACATATGCCATTAAAAGCATCTCCTCATTTGTCTGAGTAAAGTTGGCTTTGGTGTCGTTTCCTCTTTTGGGACATTCCCACTGGAAATGACCAAATTAATGGCAATTATAACACTCTACGGTAGATTTATCAGACATAAATCTACCCCTTCCTCTTCCTCTTCCTCGGTAAGAGCCTCTACCACCTCTTGTTCCTCCTGGCAGAAGGTCATGAGTAATCTGAAGGGCTTGTTCGTCCACAGAATGACGACTGATCCGTTGCTCATGTACTAAGAGACTGCTTTGAAGCTAATCTATGGACATGGTATCCAAATCATTTGATTCCTCGATCGAGCATACAACGTAGTCATACTTTGGAGTCATGGATCTTAAGATCTTCTCGATGATCACCACATCTTCCATTTTTTCACCGTGCATTCTCATCTTATTAGCTGTAATGAGAGTTCTTCCAAAGTAGTCATTCACTGATTCCCCAGCTTTCATTTTCAACACTTAAAACTCCTTGCGAAGAGCTTGAAGTTGTGCATGCTTTACACGTGTTGTCCCCTGGTACTTCTGCTTCAAAGAATCCCAGATATCCTTTGCTGTTTCTTTCTTCAATATTATTTCCAAAATGGATCGATCAATGGCTTGGAATAAATAGTTCTTAGCTTTCAAGTCCTTCAACTTTTGATCCTCAATCACCTTCCTTTGTCCCTCAGTGAGATCAGTTCCTTCTGCTACTGCAGAGACCCCAGTTTCTATCAAACTCCAGTATTCCTTTGAACGCAGAAAATTCTCCATAAGCATGCTCCACTGATCGCAGTGTCCATCGAACCGTGGGATAGTAGGTTGCACAAAGCTGCTCTCACTTGCCATGATGTTGCTTCCTCACGCTGTAATTGGCTCTGATACCAAATGTTGGAATCAGCAAAAAAGCCTGCACAAACAAAAACTTGGAGGAACACAGATGCTGGGAGAATTTTATTATATTATTAAGGAAAGATCATGGCTAAATAAATAGTCTTACATCAAATAGAAAGGGAAATAACAACCCACGATTTTACAGCCCTAGAATTGTGGTGCTTGACTAAATCAAAACAGAAAAACAGCTTGTCCCTTAAGACTAGGAATTAAACCACTGTGAACCTAGATGAAAGGAACCTAACAACTTTAACACTATTTTCTAATTTGTATATTCAGCATCTATTAATTACTAATTAGTGAGTTACACGGTAACAATGATTCAAGAGTTTGCTCCTAATAAGCTGGTTTAGATAAAAAAAAAAAATTATATTTTTTTTTCAAGATTTTGATAAAAGTCAATCAAATAATAGTGTAGCAACCGAGACATTTTTAATAATGAAAAAAAAAATGTGTCACTAAGATTTAACCCTGATTTTTTTTTTTTACTTTCAAATGTGAAGCGTGTTCGTCTAGCCATTGTAAAAATAAAATTTAACATATTCCAAATCGAGCCCAATTCTCAAATAGTTTAAAGTATCGAATTCCTTATTATTTTAAAATCCAAATATGTAATAATTTTAAGTCCAATTTATTAAGTCAAATATTTGGTTATTTTGGGTCAAAAATTATGTAATCCAATTTTGAATATTTTCAGTCCAATTATAAATTCTGAAGCCCAAGCCGGCCCACTTACCAACCTAGAAATTTGTGCCCTAACACATTACTGTTCAGATCATTCCATTTCTCCTCCCTCAGTACTCTCAACTTCACGCAGCCTAGGTAAGAATCCTTCCTCCTCTACCATGGCTACTCCCCTATTGAGCTCCACCTTCACACAAATTGAATCACAATATTGACACACATTTAACTTCAAGCACCAAATCAACACCTCAACTGCAAACCCACTGCAACACCAAGCATTACATTCTGCTGAACCCAAACCACCATGCTATTAACTTACTCAAACCGCTCACAATATTGACACACATTTAACTTCAAGCACCAAATCAACACCTCAACTGCAAACCCACTGCAACACCAAGCATTACATTCTGCCGAACCCAAACCACCATGCTATTCACTTACTCAAACCGCTCACCCCCACCTCAAAGCACCGACAACCGTTGTGGCTCAAACGGCCACCACCACCTCCACAAATGGTCAAACCAACACCACCACACAATCCCAGGAAACCAACTCAACCTTCCCCAACTCCAAACCGCCACCTGCAGCACCACCAAAATCAACCCCAACCACAATCTGCATATACTGACATCAACCCAAAATCAGCAAAATAAAACCCAAAACCAAGAATAAGACTTAACCCAAGCACCTACCTCAATATTCGACCCATTTCTGGCCGGATTTTCGTCGGCGAAACTCCAAACCGCAACCTTCCAGGCCGGGTTCTTTCGGTCCTTTACACCAAAGATTCACCCACACCGGCGCGACCACACGACGGTGGCGCCGTCGCCTATTTTATCCATTAGCAGTCGGGAACGGGGGTGAGGGCGAAGCCCCTCCATTTATGCTCGGCTCTGCTCTCTCTCTCTTCTATACCGATTGTATAGAGAGAGATGTATATATTATATGTATATGTATTTAATATTTTTAAGTTTTTCAAAAATTATTCTTCTAGTCCCAGATTCTTTAAAGGTTATTTATTTTAATCCCTAAGTTTTTAAAATGCATTCATAAATCCCTGCAGCTTCATATATATATTTGGGTAGTCCCCATATGTTCTAATTCCAGTCCCATTTTTTTAAAAAAGACACAAGTCTATTTTAGTCCCTAAACTTTTAATTTCGATTTTAATAAATTTCCAATTCAGTCCCTAAATTTTACCTTATCATTTTAAAACCTTAAAATTTTGAATTACTAATTCAAAGCTTTATTTTATATTTTGGCTAGACGAAACGTGTGGACGATTGAGAGTTTGAGGCTACTTCCCGCTCCATCGTTTTACGAGATAAATTAAGGTAGACTTGCCCCCACTAAATTATTTATATTATAATTGCATGTGTTATGTGGATTTATGTGATTTATATGCTTAATTGCATGAGACAAGAAAAGAGAATCTCTTATGAGATAAGAAGAGAAATTTATGCTATGCATGTCATAACTTGTATGCTTTATTTGCATAAGATAAGACAAGAGTATGTTCATATTGCATTCATTTCATGATGCTTATGACTAAGAAGAGAATGTCACTATAATATTTGCATAATTACTTGTTCAATTATCTTGTAGATTAATTATTGGCGATGAGTCTACTGAGTATTTCTTTTGAAATACTCACTCCGTTTTTAACAACATTTGCAGAGTTCGGAGGCGGAGACAAATGATGGGCAATTTGGCAACATTTATTTTAAGTTATTTTGAAAGTCTAGTTTATTGAACTTTGTTAAGTTAAATTGTTGAAATTTAGAATTTTATGGAATGTTTTCAAGTAAATGTATTTAAATTTGAGCTACCATCGCAAATTTTTCCAAATGAATGTGATGTTTTAAAATTTAGTATATTTCCCCAATATTTTTCATTAAAGGGTTAGTTTTAAAGAGAACAAGTGGCGACCCGGGTTCTTAAGAACTCGGGGCGTTACAAATAATAATAGTTAAGACTAGCTATTAAAGGTGGAACTCCCACCTTAAGCATCCCCACCTGCTCTTATCCTGAAGCCTTTTTGAAGGATGCAAATCGCAGTATGTGATTCAGTGGAGTAGGATTAAGAACTTGCTATTTAGGCCACGATGGATAGGTGTTAATGTGCTCATCGTAGATGTAATGCTGACACGTGTCCAGTGTTTTAAAATTTTTGAACATGTGTCAGCATCACACTATGCACAAATGGTAAATAGTACCAACAATTATTTAAAGAATAAAAAATCTTTGAAGAACTATTTACTAATAAACGATATCAGGGTAAACATTGATGTGATCCCGGGAGGGGGTCACGACGAACATGTGGAATAACGCCGGGAAAGTTCCGAATTCAGGTTTGAACGGACGATAACAATGCAACCCCGACCTCACGATACAAGAACCAGGGGTATATTAAACCCGATGCTCGTTATTGTTGACCTATGGTCAATTTGACCTTATTGTTTTGATCATAACAAACAAGAATTTATTGTGTTACTAACAAGTGTGCTTCAAGTGTTTCATGTAACGATAAATATTCAAAGCACTCTATGTTCAAATCGTCTCTCAAAGATATAAATCAAAATTATGTGATCGAGCATATGAGACGCAAAATAAATTCAAAGATCAAAATTGAAGCATGACATGAAGATCAAGAATTCGAGCATACAAGATTAGAGTTGATTTAACATATGTAAAGGTATAACACTCTCAATCTTTAGCGATGAAATTCAACGAGCTCGAAAATGATTTTTTATACATCAAGAAACTTACTTGAAAATTCATCACTTGCATAAAATATTTTTATCTAAGTCAAGATTGTCTTTCAAAGGTTATTTGATCTTAAATCATGATTATATTATTGAAAAACAAGTCAGAAAACCTTGAAAAATCAAAATCTTGAAATGCTGTTTTTTGAGGTAGACCAGACCGGTCGACCTCATGAAAGACCGGTCGACCGCATGACAAAAGACCGGTCGACCGCACTGATCTTCCGCACTGCTGTTTTTGAACTCAACGGCTATTTTCTTGCAACGGATATATTGAGGTCGACCGCATGATGAACAGGTCGACCGCAAAAGACAGAATGTGCGAAATTTCATCAATAAATAGCCTTCTCTCTTGCATTCATCAAAAATCACTTAGAAAACATTTTATACAAACTTTCTTGTGAAAATTTAGTGTTCTTACTTGGTTTATATTCATCTTTTATTTTCATAAAAACTTTGATTGATCTAAACTTTGTTTTATCAATTTCATCAAAGTTTTTGAAAGAAAGTTGTGTGAAGATTCTTGGTTTTACATTGTTTAAATTTCTTCAACATCTTCACACTATATTGGAATTGAAGTGTAAGTCTCTCTTTGTTCTAAACTTGTTTTAATCTTTTAAAAGAGAGAAATTCCAATTAAGGAACTTTGATTATTTGTACTACATTTTTCATTATCATTTGATTCATCAAAGTTCCATTGCCTAAACACTTTGAGCTTAACTTATTGTTAATTATTCAAGTGTGGCATCTCTTGGTACTTAATTTGATTCAATATTTTTAACAAGAGATCATTTGAAAAACTTTATTTGATTGCATTGAACTTTTCATTATCATTTGCATCAAAGTTTTTCTCTAACACTCGAGCTTAATTCATTGCTATCTATTGAAGTGTTAGCCTAACTCTCTCGGTACTTAATTTGAGTATATCATTTGTCAAGAGAGTTATTTCAATTGTAAATTCAATTCTATATATCTTACGGTTTCGAGAGCCTTGTGAAAACTCGATTGTTGGTTTCGAGAGCCTTGTCAAAACTCGATTGTAAAGGATAGGCGCTCCTTGTTGTAAGTCGCCTAAGGATTTGGTACTCCTTGTTGTAAGTTACCAATATAGTGGATTTGGCCTTGCTCGTGACGGAGAGCTCGGTAACGGGGGACGTAGATCACGTTGGTTGATTGAACCTCCATAAATCGTGTTTGCACTCTCTTATCTCTTTTACTTACGTACATCGCACTTATTCTATTCTATCAATTTATATTGTGCAACATTATATCTAAGTGCTATACTTGCCTTATTAATTAAGTTTACACATATATAGCACACTACATTGATAGAATAGTTACTTGTAACACTAAGTGCTCATATTTGTACCCATTGGTTTTAAGTTTGAGATTATTTATCGAAAAAGTTTTATAAACCAATTCACCCCCCTCTTGGTTAGTTTACTCTTGGGTCAACAGTTATGATGTCCAGATCCTTGATAAGTTCGAAAGTGTTCAATCCAGAACAATATTTGAGGGAAAACCACTCAACACAATTTTCATTAATCAAAGTCTATTTACAATGAATGGAAAATAGGATATAAATAAGCAAAATAAAACCATAGTCGCTAATGGACTCAAAATAGAGTTCTAACTAACCTAAAATAGCTTTAAACTGAAAAATGAATTAAAAATACAAAAAGGAAATAAAATCCACGTTATTTGCAAAAACCCTAACTTACGGCCGTGACAAAAATCACTTACGGCCATAAATGTATTTCTGCATCAGGTTTACGACCGTGAAAGTAGGAGTTATGGTCGTATGTTCTATTTTGCTGAATTCCTCCATTTTACCCGAAAGTGACTTACGGCCGTGAGATCCTCCGATTGCGGCCGTAATTTTAAAAATCTTGATTCTTCATTTTGATCCAAGAATGGACTACGGCCGTGAGATTCTTTATTTACGGCCGTAAATTTGCTTCCTTTTTAATTTATGATTTTCTTGATTTCTCAACTCGATTCTCGGCTTGTCTCTTGGCTTGATTCACTTATGCAATGTTTGATCTTTGAAGCTCTTCGAACATGCTGGAAGCTTTGTTTTGCTTGATTTGTAGTTCTTTCTGTCAAGCCCATTACGATTTGTATCATTCCCTCCTTCTTTAGGATGATTCGTTCCGAATCATAGTGTTGCTCCTATTGTGCAACTGCTCCACTGGATCAAATGGAAAAAAAATTCCTCCATTGCACATGGTCAATCAATAATATGCTACCCTTTGGGATACTTGGATGGATTGAAGTATAAACTCATGTGGGAATTGATGGTGTTGCCCAAACTCCCAAGTGCAATTAACATGCAAGAAAGAATTAAATAAAATAGGGTGGGGAATGTTATGGGCCGTTCTCTTTGTGTTTCTATTTTGAATTTAAAGTTTTGGATTTTGTTTTGAATTTTGGATTTCGGTTGTTTGTTTTGGGATTACTGAAAACATATTCTCTTTGTAATTTTGGCAAACTTTTTTCATAAATAGAAAACTGAAAAATGCGTTTACTTTGTAATTTTCTGATATATTTATTTTGTGATATTTTATATGTAAAAAAGGGTTGATTTGTTGAATTACATTAATTTTAATGTCAATAAATCAGTTAGTTTTCTATGTCAATAAATCCATCGTTATTATTGTTTCAGCTAAACAAAAATCCAACCCATACCAACAAAATCTTAACATGAATCTATATATAATGGCAAAATAATATAAGAACTTCAAGTAAAGGAAGTGTTTCACATTTACAAAAAAATATAAAAATAAAAAAATTTACAAAAAAAAAAAATTTTAACATGGATCTATATATAATGACAAAATAACATGAGAATTTCAAGTAAAGGAAGCGTCTCACATTTACCCAAAAAAATTTAAAAAAAATCTTAACATGTATCTATATATAATGACAAAATAACATAAGAACTTCAAGTGAATGAAGTGTCTCACATTTACAAAAAAAATAAAAATAAAAAAAATCTTAACATGGATCCATATATAATAACAAAATAATATAAAAATTTCAAGTGAAGGTATTGTATCACATTAAAAAAAATTAAAAAAAAAAAAAAAAAAAAAAAAAAAAAAAAAGAAATCCAAAACCCGCGTTTTGGGTTTTTGGGTTTTTTAATACAAAATATCCAAAACGCAATAAACTCGTTTTGAGTTTACTTTGTATTTTTTTTTTTTTTTTTTTTTTTTGAAAAACGCATTTATGAAAGAGGGCAAAGTGAACGCGTTTTCAATATTTCCGAAAATTAAAAACTCAAAACGGGCTGAAAACAGTAAAGAGAACGGGGCCTTAGTTTCTCCATGTACAAGGTATGGATCCTTGTACTCGTGATACAACACTTCTGCTTCTTCTTTTCGCACCACGAGGCCCTTCTCTTCGCCTCCAACAGTCATTTCACTTTCTGGATCATTCCCCTCTTTTTCTTTCTTATCACACTCAATCACCTCCTCCATTTTCACAATTTCTTATTTAACCATCACTTTTAAATTTATGGGCTCAACCAACTCTCCTAAATTTTTATTCCCATCCTCCTCTTCCACATTACTCTTTAAGTTTTGATCTTCGATATCAATTTTCAGAGTTTGCTCCACTACTTTAATTTTCAACTCATGCACCTCCTCTTCATAACTCAAATTTTTATTTTCTAATTCATGTTTCAAGTCTCCCTCCTTCTTCTCAACAATCATATCCCGAGGTTCTAACAGTGAATCCACTATATTCTCACATTCATTCCCCTGTTGCAATTTAGCTTCAGCCTCTCTTTCCCCCTCTTTCCTTTTTAACTTTCCTTCTTTTTTAGCCTTCCGCTCATACATCATCCTTTCCTCATAAATTTCTGTTCGACTCTTCAAAAGTGCCCTCGCATTAATCTCTTCATCCTAATCAACTCCAATCACAACTCTAGGTTTATGGTTACGCCTATATTCCCTTTCACGCCGTTGAGCAAGTTTTGCACTACGCACATCCACTGAGTTTTTAACTTTCCCCAACTTAGCATCTAATCTCGCATGCACTTTCACTTCCATTCTCGCAGCGAACTCCTCTAACCGTTTCTTCATCATGACAAGCAGAGAAGACTGATGGTTATCTATACCAGATGATGAATTTTCTCGAAGTGTAGACATTTTGGAATGGAATTGAATAATTTGACACAAAGATTAGAATGAATTTTAATTTTGACTTGGAATGTAAGGAATATCAAGAATTTAAGGAAATTCAAGACAGTGGTTCTTGAATTTTGTAATGACTCTCTTTTTGTTTTGGAATAATGAATTTTCGGAATTAATAATAATAATAATAATAATAATAATAATAATAATAATTTTTCGATAAATCCGAATATTCGACACGAACGCAACAAAACAAATGGAACAGGATTTTGATAAGGCTCGAATAAAATAAACACTTTTGAATATTTGTTGGATTTTTATATGGATAAAAAACTGAAAAATTTTACTGACAAGAAGAACAAGAAAACTTAAGAAAAGAAAGACTCAATAACAAGATATGGATGATTTTGTGTAGACTAGATGATAAAAACACAAAATCAAACTAAGATAGAAAAGAAAAACAAAACCTGAATTCAAAGTCCAGCTCTGATACCAACTGATTGATCCCGGGAGGGGGTCACGACGAACACGCGGAATAAAGCCGGGAAAGTTCCGAATTCAGGTTGGAACGGACGATAACAATGCAACCCCAACCTCACGACACAAGAACCAAGTGTATATTAAACTCGAGACCCGTTACGATGCTGAGATAAGAACCACAAAGGGTGAATGCCACAAGGAATGTCCAAATCCTTGATAAGTTCGATTTGGTGAACGCCACAAATATCTCACAATATTTGATAAGTTCAAAAGTGTTTAATCTAGAACAATATTTGAGGAAAAACCACTCAACACAATTTTCATTAATCAATGTCTGTTTACAATTAATGGAAAATAGGATATAAATAAGCAAAATAAAACCCTAGTCGCTAATGGACTCAAAATAGAGTTTTAACTAACCTAAAATAGCTTAAAACTGAAGAAGGAATTAAAAATACAAAAAGGAAATAAAATCCGCGTTATTTGCAAAAACCCTAACTTACGGCCTTGACAAAAATCACTTACGGCCGTAAATGTATTTCTGCAGTAGGTTTACGACCGTGAAAGTAGGACTTACGGTCGCATGTTCTATTTTGCTGAATTCCTCCATTTTATCCGAGAGTGACTTATAGCCGTGAGATCCTCCGGTTACTACCATAATTCTAAAAATCTTGATTTCTTCATTTTGATTCGAGAATGGACTACGACCGTGAGATTCTTTATTTACGGCCGTAAATTTGCTTCCTTTTTAATTTCTGATTTTCTTGATTTCTCAACCCGATTCTCGGCTTGTCTCTTGGCTTGATTACTTGGTTTAGCCTCGAACCTTGTTCACTTACGCAATGTTTGATCTTTGAAGCTCTTCGAACATGCTGGAAGCTGTGTTTAGCTTAATTTGTAGTTCTTTCCATCAAGCCTACTACGATTCGTATCAAACGTACTAGTAAAATCAACTAGAAAAGATATGATTTACATATTGGTTCAGATACGAATAACCTTTAGAATACTTTGACCCTCCAACATGTAGATTGCCAAAAACTCTCTTCGAGTGTGCTTCTCGCACCTTCCAACAACCATGAAATCTTTTGTCTCCGTGTGGATTGTCAAGAACGAACCTCGTTCTTCTTCAACTGGAAGTTCAGCAACCTCTTCCCAACTTCATAACTCTGAAGACTCATTGTCATTGGTAAATGATTTTGGGTTTGATGTTTTATGATTGAACAATCTTGAATTTCAATTCAAAAAGTTGTTGTGATTGATAAACAAAAACAAACAATGGATGAAGAGATCGATATTAATTCTCTCTATAAAATATAATGATCAACGACCTTAAAAATGAAAGAGTTCGGGTATTTATAATATGAAGAGCCTATTTGTTGAAGAATATTTTGGAATAAATTTGTATTTTTGGGAGAATGCGTAGTTGAAAAATATGAAAGTGGTGAGTCCATAAAAATATATAGTTGAAAATGAGTTTTGGGAGGGAATTGTTCAAAAACTCTAGGACCAAACAAGGGCGAAGTGTTTGAAGTTTTATGGGATTGTAAAAAGACTGAAAATCGAGAAATATGATTTTTCTAGAGGCATGAGCACTCAAGTTCTCAACGAGCCCCCATGTACTGCTATAGCTGCTCAAGCGATTTTTTCATGGCCAACAAGCGATTGTCACTATTTTCTTCATAACATTTTCGCCCGACATCTAATTGTGGTAATTCAAAGTGCATTGCAAAGCAAAGCAAACTCAAAGAGGTACAATTCTTCTAGAAAGTAACATTTTCAAATTCAAACATTTCCTATGCAATACCTAGGTCTCGACCTTCAATAGAAACTCTAAATTATAATGCTTATGGATGATTTTATTTTTCATTGACTTGTAATTGCATCGTCTTCTTGAACCCTACTTCGATTTTCTCTGGCCCTAATACTCAATTTACTCCACTACAATAATTTGACTTCTATTACAACTTAATAAAACGTGTGACTTCTTGTTTATGAGATTGTCAATTAACAAATTCAAAACCTAAGAGTTACTTTTAATTTTTGTATTTATTTCTATGTAGCAGAAAAAATAAGGTGGCCTTCTGTTTGTATTTTCATTTTCGAAAATGTTTTGTGTTTCCTATTTTCATTCTTGTTTTCAAATTTGCTGAAAACGCGTTTGGTTTGTCATTTCTAAAAACTGTTTTTGAAAATGAAAAGCTGAAAAACACGTTCTGTTTGAAATTTTGCAGAATACTACTTAAATTATTTTTAATTAATTTGCTTGCAGAACACTACTGATTCAAACTCAAATTTCCTTTCACAATACACTGAAAACATGATTACATGCAATACACTAATGTGAGCATTAAGAGTCTATAATAACACAGTTTGGTCAGGTTCGGGATTTGAGGAAGCTCTAGTTCTATTAAAATTCAGAAAATGCAAGTTCTTTCAAAATCACTAGAGTCCATTTATCAAGGCATTTTTTGAAATATAACAACAAGAATTCTCACTTAAATTTTTTTTGTAATGTTGATATTGAATTCAATAAAATCTTATTTAAGCTTAGTTCCAAATTAGGATAATTTTCCAAAAAAAAAAAAAAATTATTTAGGCTTAGTTCCAAATTAGGATAATTCTAAAAAAAATAATAAATAAATAAATAAAATAAAAACTTTATATTAAGTTTAGTTTCAAGTTAAGATAATTTAAAAAAAAAAAAAATTCAAAACGCGTTTTTCGCGTTTTGGACATTTTTTGTCGAAATACACCCAAAACGCCCAAAACGAGATTTTGAGCGTTTTGCGTTTTGTGTACAAATTTTTTTTTTTTTTTTTTCCAAAATGCGTTTTCGAAAATGGTAAAGCGAACGCGTTTTTAGAGTTTTTCGAAAATAAAAATAGAAAACGACCTCAAAACAGCAAAGAGAACCAGACTTAAAATTTCCAGACATACAAAAATCGGAATAATTCTTGGAAGTTCAATAAACCGAACCGGTCGTCTATATCCATGCAAGAAGTCCCGTCGAGTACAAATGTACAATGTTGTGTTCAATGTGTTGTATGATTCTGAAGAGAATTGCTGAAATGACAATTTTGCCCCTAATAAAAATCTGCTGAGAAGAAATTCATTGCAGATATTTTTGTCACAAAATTATGAAACCTATAAAAGAAGTCCTTATCATCCCAAAACTTTCTCTTTCTACATATGAAATTAATTAATTCAATGAAGAAACCTGGCTCAGGAAGGAAACCCAAGATGGTCTCGAACCCGGAAATGGACGCGGCCTTGCAGCTGATTCAACTCAGCGGCGATTCCGATTACAGCAAAGAAAATCATGGCGGCGAAGCCACCAAATCGGTGGAGCAACGCCGAGAGGAAAGCGTGGGTGATTCTAATGAAATTTCCTCCATCTTTATCAGAGAACTGAAGACTTGCCCCAAAAGTAAAAAGAGATATAGATCAATTGTTGATCTATACAGCGATACGAAGCCTGTGATCATCAAGAAACGTGGTAAGAAATTCGGGAATTGAAAAATCCTCCCATAGTTTCCTCTTTTGCGTTTTTCTGTTAGGATGTGAGAAGTGCTGTAAGAAAATGTACAGAAGATGAACAAACTGGAAAAATAAAAAAAGTGAATATGAAGTTAGCCAAACAATCATTTGTTTGTGTTATTTCTTTGTTTCTCTTTCTGTATATATATATTTTCCGGTGAACTTTAACGGAAATTTTAGCTTAATTGATATTTGATAATACAAAGCTAGCTTCGTCAAGATAAATATTGTGTCCTCTTTTGGTTTTGAATCTAAGAGAGGCTATTGCTAAAACAGAAGCTGCAATTTTCTCAAACTTGTATTATCAACTTATCATAGTCCAAAAATTGGTTCTTTGGCATTAATTAAGATTAAAATAAGCCAAGATTTAATGTGCCGGAGGATTCAACATACAGTTACAAGCACTATTGTGTGCTCTTCTCGAGGGGGAGAAGATTGAGGAAGAGAGTCGGGGAAGAATCTGGAAATTTCTTGAAGTTCATTTTCAGTTAATTTCCTAGAAGATATTAATATCGAAGAAACGTGTCAATGTTCTTTACTTTGTTTTTAAAAAATAAAAAAATGATAAGAGAATAATTAATTCTGCATGCATAAAGTTTCTTGAAACTCCATTTGTCATCTTTATATTATCATCACATTCCATCTTTCAAATTATGTCACTTTTTGGGCTTGTCACAAATTTAGACTTTTGCTTTCTAACAAATTATTTATTTCATGTTTAGTAGGTCATAGAACAAAATTTTAACTAACAAATATGTATTGTGAATGTCCTCATATTATTGTGGAAGAACTTGCCCTAGCCAATATTCCTTTTTTTTTAATATTTGGACCATCCAAATTTTGGCTTTTTGTTGGGTCAAAATTGCACCATATTCATTTTGAGTCCCACCCTACAAGAGGGTCGCATCACATCGCCACATTACCAAGTACCAACCCTGCATCGCCGCATTAGGCAGCTTTCGTTGTTAACGATCTGGTCCCAATTGCAACACAAGTTCATTTTTGGCCCCAATCCTTCTCCTCAAAATCATTTCAAAACACATATTTTATAAAACTCACAATTTATTATCTATTTTTCAATTTTTTTTTTCCTTTCAAAAATTACTAAAAATTTAATCAAACCAAACTGGGGCTAAATATAGTATAAAATTGTATCATTTGGCTAACCCAATAACGAAAGTTAGACGTTCTCCACTTCAAGCAATTGAATGCCTTTGGAGCTATAAATGTATCCGAGCAAGTGAATGTTGATTTTTAACTATAACAGTGGAGACTGATAAAACTGATTTTGGAACAAAAACTTATATCCAAACTAACATATAAGCATCTGGGTATTTAAGGATTAAAGTTCAAGGTTGAAAACATATTCGGTCAATTGTTGTAATTTAGTGGAATCTAGTTTCTGCTCTGTTGCAACAACCTGCTTCTTCGCGGTCAGCAATTGAGAGGTGGGATCCAAGGTCCAACCACGTTGTAGTGCATCTACAAGTAACCCAAAAATGTTAAAAATGAGCTAGTCCACTCCACTACAAGTTTCAAGTACAGTGCATTCAAGTTGATTAACAACCACACCAATCCAAAAAGGTAGGCTTTCCGACCAATAGATTTTTAATGATCATTTCAAAATTCTAGCCACTGATTTTCAAAGATTTTCAAACTCAATAGAAGGGGATTCCATTAAAAACGCATCATGCTTTAAATGTGAAAAAATGTTAATACCTTTACATAATCAACATTAACACAAATATAAAATGCATAAAATAATAATACTCTATTACAATAATATTTAAAAGTTAAAAAACAATATAAATAATTCAAGTTATTAAAAATCTATTTGGACCATAAATGCCAATTTATATATTTATATTTAAGTAATTAATGACCGTAGATTTAATGTTTAACATTTTTTCTTTCAATTTTCATTCAAAAAATCTATCACAATAATTATAAATGTGTGTTTATTCTCAACCTAGCAAATATTTACATTTAACCAATAAAACTATACTTTTATTTACAAAATCAAGTAGTTAAATAATAATTACGAAAAATCTTCAATTATCATAATACGACAATCGGAAAACTTGAGAAATCAAGAAATTATATTGAAAATCTTATACCATATAATCTTTACAAATAATTAAAAATAAGAACGATTAAAAATATTAACATCAATTCGGCAACTTTGTCTATAAATTTATTTACAAACAACACAATTTTCAGTCCTGCATTTTATCTCGAAACAACAATATTTTTGTTTATAAAAAAAAAAAACATAGCCTTTGAACGAATGTTTTAATTTGTTAAATAGTTAATAATAATATATAATATATATTTTAGAAAATATGATTTATAATATTAAGGATAATAAATAATATCTACACGGATTTAAATACGACATTAATTTACACGAATTCAAATGAAAATTACATTAATCAACACGAATTTAAATAAAATATTAATCTACACGTATTTTTATTTTATTCTATTCTATTTTGTTTTAGTTTTTTGTTTCCAAAAATTGCAATGCATATTGGGTTGGGAAATGACTTTTAATGCTTCTCTCTCTTTACTTCTACTTTTATGTAAAATATAAAATATAAATATAATAATATATAATATATATTAAGAATAAAGATAAAGATAAAGATTTTATTTTATTTTATTTTATTTTTTTGTTTCCAGAAATTGCAATGGAGTTTGACGGAAAAATGACTTTTAATACTTCTCTCTTCTCACTTCTAATTTTTTATATATATAAAGAGAAAGATAAAGATAAAGATGTGAAAAGGGATGAGAAATTACAGTTTGTAGCATCGTCAGCATTCAGTCCAAGGAAAAGAGTTGTATCGTGTGTGCTTATTGTAGAATAAGCAGAAACCAGCAGCTCAAACACCCTTTTTGTGTAAAGTTCTGCAGGAAATTCGTATTATGAAATAAAATCAAAGTCAGGTGCTCAGGTTGTAAGACAAACAACACAAAAAATCAATACAGACACTTCTCCCTAGCAAAAAAATAAAAGAATTTATGATGGAAAAGTGGAAGTAGATGATACTTATAACAAACGAGGATTTTAGTACTCAATTTCTACGACCTGGGGTAAAATGATTATCAAATTAATGAACCACCTTCCTTGTGATAACATTACAAAATTGTACTCCACCACTGAATCTCCCATATCAAAACAATCCTTACGAGAATCATTTATTTGTTTCCTATTAATCCTCCATCACTCTAATTTTTTACGCAATTCTCTCTTATCGTCTTCCACCAGTTGCATTCTCATTCTCCTTCTCCATCCAAGGCATAGGGTAAAAAAAAATGGAATCGCCCATAAAATGTTGTGGGCTGTAAAGAAATAGCTCAAGAACTTGAGGGCAGAGATATAATGCCTGAAAAAAACAACACATGCGAGCACACACCTCAGCCACCCTTCTGTTAATGGCACTCAAGGGACAGGGTTTGAGGCGTTTCACAATAGCCTCAAGTGAGGCGAGTTTCAAGGTACAATGCTTGAAAAAAAATTTAAACAATGATTCTAAATACAGTATCGGATAATTTTTTATGGGTCTGCATTCCTCCATCTCATACTCCACGTACCATTTTCACATCCCTATTTTTCACATAACTGGTGCGTCTTTTCACTATTTTCAGTTCTCTCGTTGGCTGGTTTAGTTCTCTGTTTCTGATGTCCACTACGTTGTCAGTCATCACCTTACCATATAATTGTATAACGGAGTGATATGGCATGAAAAAGTCTGATGATGCTTAAAATAATGAAAAAGCACTATGTTGTTCAATCCTTAACATCATGCAGAATCGGAAAGTTCTGTATTCCATTCTTCAATCTGTGTACAAATTTCTATATTGTGCTTGTGCTTGTGTGCACGCCACGTAGAAAAACAAACGACAGATAAATGTGCAGTAAATCAGAATACGAGCAGGCATCAAAATTGACCCACCATCTTACAACAACAGGGAAAATAGATGACACCACCTTCACAAATTACATATCCAAAAGTTAATTGATTGCAAGTTTTAAAGAACGTCATAATCTGTACATGCGAGATGAAGGCAGTCAGTGGTCATGTTGGCCACCGATAGCATAGTATTGTTTTCCACCAAAATATTTGCTAATTCGCGCACAGGCTAGTGATACAGACACGGATATTAAAATCATCGGTCTGAGCTAGGAGTTTGATTTTGTAGCTGTATTATACTCATTGCACAAACCCATTGAAGAAAATCAGTTCAGATTCTTAGCTTCATCAAACATTGCAAGTTAGGAAACTGTGAATAATTAATCTAATTTCTATTTCAATTGTATTTGCAATCAGAATTTTTTTTGCTCTAATGCCAAAGCTTCATTTTTTCAGTCTTAAATTAGTTCTCACGAGTTCAGATTGCATTAGCAATCCTCCTAAGGCGCTGAATACATATGCTCATCAAAATACGCAATAGCTCTGCTAAACTATGTACCTCATACATAAAATCTCAAAAGATTAATCTATATAGTGGATTTTCAATTAATAATAAAATGCGCATCGCATTATGCACCTCATACCGAAAATCTCAAAAGTTTAATATATTTAGCGGATTTGAATCAATAATTAAACGTGCATTACATTATGTTGTCAACTGTCAAGTAATATTATCAATGAAACCACAGTACCAAGTTCAGATTGACTTCAAGATTACTACCAGACAACAAATCAAATACGAAACAATTAATTTCAGTTTGTTCATACTGATTTATATTCTAGGCACACTTGCCTGAAAAAGAGGCCACAATCCCCTGAGCCTCTGGACTCCAGTTGAACTCGCGAATTGCTTCATGAACACCAGCATAATCCCTTGCCCACATCTTCTGCCCAATTTTCCAAGCTGCTACCACCTCAGGCTGGCTCTCCTTCACTGCCAATGGTATTCTTTTCCATAAAAACCTCGCGCTATTGCTGCAGCATCGTACCCATAACAAGAAGGCATCAATATCACTGTTCAGGTAAAGTCCTAACCCACACTAAAACCCCATAACGCTCAATCAAATAAAAAATAAGAAATGTAAATAGATACTAAACAAACATATTCCTTTATGCGTCAAATTACATGTCATTGATGTAGTTATGGCCAAGAAGGTGGATGGTGTAAGGCCATTCATCTTGAAAAACAACCCCCTGAGAGGATACCTATTGAAATCAAAAGAACAGGCAGTCAGAAAGAATTAGGGTTTGAAGAACAGTGACGGGGAAAATACTAAGGGGGTATGTTATTGCCTGAAGCATAAGAGTGTCGCATATATCAGCGATCTTATCGTACGATTTGGAGGCCAAGGCGTCGTTCAGCGCCGATAAATCCATGGATTGGAACTGACTTCTCCTCTGCAGAGGAACTTTTTCTCCTTACTTCCTTACTAGTATAATAATATAGCACTTGTGTTGCTATCTTAGATAAAAGAAGATTAATTTGTGCAATTTTTTTGTAGTAGTAAACAAATTTTTAGAATAATAATGTGAGTAAATTAAAATTTAACAATACAATTGCAATAAAATTGCTTTGGATACAATATATTTTTTGTTAATTTTCCACAATGTTTTTAATTTTTGTTTTCTCTTTTACCAATATCATTTGAAACTCCATGTGAAAGTGCGATATATAACTGTCTATGAGAGAATACATATTCAGGAAGACATATTCCAATATTAGATATTGTTTGTCCTTGAGCCTTTGTAATTGTCATTACAAAACATAGACATATTGGAAATTGTTACCTCTTGAATTTGAATATATATCCTTCGTCATTTGCTGGGCTTAATGGGATGCGCGGAAGGAAGACTTATTTTCCAACATGTTGGCCAATGATTATTTCTGCATGAATAATATGTTTTTTGAAATCACGACAAATCATGTTAGTCCAATAGTAGAACTTATATTTATGAAAAGTAAAGGATACTTCTCACATGATATGCTACCTCTTCATCGTACAAAATCAGTTTTAGAATTTCAACAAGGCCATTCTTATTGTTGTTGAATTCAATGGCACCTTTTTGAAGTATGGATACTTTTATAATGCACTCTTCTTCATATGCAATTAGTTGTCGTTTGAAAATTTCACCGTCATCATTGTTCGGTGCGATCAATTCTACAAATATATAAACACAAATCTAAGCTAATAAATAAAACAAATATATACATTCAGAGAATGAAAATTTACTATATTTTAAGGGAAATTGACAACTTGATTACTTTTCCTGGTGTACCAATGAATTTGACTTCATTTTGAATAGAGTTTGTGACGATGATGTATTCACCTGTAATGTTACACTCATACAAAATAGAGAATCCATTTTTATGTTAGTATTCTCAAGTAAGACATGCTTCAATACAAATTTCAAACAAAAATAAATCAAACCAAACATACTTATTAAACAATATCAAGTAAAACATAATGATTGGACACAAAATTGAACACTGAAAATTTACTATATTTTAAGGGAAATTGACAACTTGATTACTTTTCCTGGTGTACCAATGAATTTGACTTCATTTCTAATAGAGTTTGTGACGATGATGTATTCACCTGCAATGTTACAATCATACAAAATAGAGAATCCATTTTTATGTTAGTATTCTCAAGTAAGACATGCTTCAATACAAATTTCAAACAAAAATAAATCAAACAAAACATACTTATTAAACAATATCAAGTAAAACATAATGATTGGACACAAAATTGAACACTAATGGAGTGTTCGGTAGATGGGTTATAACCCAAATTATAATGTACACAATTTTCTAAATCAGTTTTTAACTACACATATTTTCTCTCTCCAATTTTTCACCCCACATCTTACCTAGAAAATACAAAAAATTCACATTATAATGCAAGCTCAGGCAGCCGAACAGGATGTAAGAGGCTATTCACTCCCAAGGAGTTTTTTCCTTTGCAGTCTCAAGCCTCTAATTCACAGTCCAAGACTTTGAATTTTGTACAGACCAATAAAATTACCACAACACCCTACCCAATGTTTGCAAAGGGACAAAAGTGAGGCTACTTCTGTAAAACAGTGGAGGTATAGGGCATGAATGGGGTCAAATTATGTCAATATTTTTCTAATTTTCAGGAAGGACAACACATACGGTGAGCCGATGACAAGTACACGAGTATCAACATGACTAACGACGAAGGTGCTTAAGAACTTTCCAATGATGACCACTTCCATTAAATCGAGTTCTATGAAACTCTTTTATTTGGATTTTCATTTTCGGCTTATCTAGATTATTGGTTTAAAAAATTCTAAATTACTTGTATTATCGTTTATGTTATCTACATCATCAAATTTGTAAAACTCTAATTTGCTTGGATTATTGATTCAAGCTCGTCTAAATTATTGTTTGATTTTCAAATTAATGCTTACAACAACATTATTATTATTATTATTATACAAAGTCCAAATTAAAGTGTAATAATAAAATAAATAAATAAATTTTATATTTGTGAGGAGGTTTCAAGTAGGGATGCCAAAAAAATTCGACAGATCCGAGACCCAAGGGAACTTGATCCATTATGGGCTTCCGCCCCGAATAATCGGGTTCGCAGGGCAAGGGTGCGGCCATATTATTATTTTTCCTATTAAAAAATAAAAAAGATATAGAAAATAATATTAATCAAAAAATATATACGGGGCATAACGGGAGGGAGGATCTTGCCGCCTTGCCCCGAACTCGGTTCATTGACATCTATAGTCACCAACTGTTAATGGGCTTGTAGTCTAGGAAATGACCTGCTGCCCGAATCTACATTTGGGCCTTGTGCGGTTTGTGGCTCATTTACCAGTAGTGTTCGGCCTATCTTTGGCACTGCTATAAATTTTCAACAAGCCCGGGAGCACTAGGGTTTTTCAGTGTACCTCTGCACCCTGCAACGCCGTTACTCCTCGCAGGTTTTCTCTCGATTTCTCTCTTTGTACACTATTAGGATTAGGATAAGGATATTATATTAGGATAAGCCGCTGCATTTTCGATTCATTTAATCGATAACTTCTACAGCATTTGTCTTTACCGCAAGCTTGTAAATAAGCAGAACTGGTTGGAGACGCGATAATTAATGAATATTTTCTTACATTTTGTTGTTTCAGAGTGAAGGAAGGGAAATATGTCTCACAGGAAATTTGAGCACCCAAGGCACGGGTCACTTGGGTTTCTCCCGAGGAAGCGAGCTGCCCGCCATAGGGGAAAGGGTACGCATCTCTTTAAATTGAGAATAACCCCAGATGCTCTATGAAATTTTTGGGATGAAAATAATATATATACATATATATATAGTAGAACAAAATGATGCTAATCGGTCATCTACATTTTGATCCCGAATGTGTTAATATAAGTGTGTTTTTTTTTAATAGTTGGAGAAATTATTTGCATATTACCTGTTGATTCTGGGAAATGAGAATAATAAATAATCTGGACTGTAAACATATTGACAACTACTTACTATAAGAAGTCATCTAAAAATCTGTTTCAAATTCGTGCTCATTATGGTTTTATGCATTATACTGATATCTTTATTTGTATATATTTGCAATTCATCATGAGTTAGAATGGTAGAAAAGCTAAGGTCCCATTATCTTTACTGTTTTGAGTTCGTTTTCTGTTTTTATTTTTGAAAACTCTAAAAACGCATTCTCTTTACCATTTCGAAAACGCATTTTGGAAAAAAAAAAAAAAAATTGTACTCAAAACGCTCAAAACTTCGTTTTGGACGTTTTGTGTGTATTTTGACAAAAAATGCCCAAAACGCGTACCGCGTTTTGGGATTTTTTTTTAAAAGAATTACTTTAACTTGAAACTAAGCTTAATATAAATTTTTTATTTATTTATTATTATTTTTAGAATTATCCTGACTTGGAATTAAGCCTAAATAATTTTATTTTTTTTGGTAGGAGAATTATTCCTAACTTGGAATTAAGTTTAAATAAAGTTTTATTGAATTCAATATCAACATTACAAAAAAAAATTAAGTAAGAATTCTTGTTATATTTCAAAAAATGTCTTAATAAATAGACTCTGATGGTTTTGAAAGAACTTGCATTTTCTGGATTTTAATAGAACTAGAATTTTCTCAAATCCCGAACCTGACCAAGCTATATTAATATAGACTCTTAATGCTCACATTAGTGTATTGCATGTAATCATGTTTTCAGTGTATTGTGAAAAAAAAAATTTGAGTTTGAGTCAGTAGTATTCTGCAAGCAAATTAATTAAAAATAGTTTAAGTAGCATTCTGCAAAATTTAAAACAGCGTTTTCCAGCTTTTCATTTTCAAAAACAGTTTTCAGAAATGACAAACCAAACGCGTTTTCAGCAAATTTGAAAATTAAAATGAAAACAGGAAAGACAAAATATTTTCGAAAATGAAAATACAAAATAAAATACAAACAGAATGCCACCTAAATTTCTGTCCATTTATTAATGGTAACATTGTTCTTTTTCTTGAATAATGCAGTGAAGGCGTTCCCTAAGGATGATCCCACCAAGCCCTGTAGACTGACTGCTTTCTTGGGTTACAAGGCTGGCATGACTCACATTGTCAGAGAAGTCGAGAAACCTGGATCAAGTACAGTTATTCTGTGATAATTTTCTTTTTGATAGCCTGTGATTTATTTTCATGTTATTACCTTAATAAATTGTTGGCCCAATATCTGCTGATTTAACATTTATTATTTGCACAAGTGGCTAAACATAAAGATGCAGTAAAGTTCTCTCCGAGCTTGTCTCTGATTTCCATGAGTCATAAATTTTACTATCGTGTCTGTTTTTATCATAAAATATATAATTTGAATCTAATTTGGAAACTGTTAATTGCAGAACTTCACAAGAAAGAGACTTGCGAAGCCGTAACTATTATCGAAACACCTCCAATGGTTATTGTTGGAGTGGTAGGGTATGTGAAGACGCCTCGTGGTCTTCGCTGTCTTAACACCGTTTGGGCTCAGCACCTGAGTGAGGAGATAAAGAGGAGGTTTTACAAGAACTGGTGCAAGTCTAAGAAGAAGGCCTTTACCAAGTATTCAAAGAAACTGGAGACTGATGAGGGGAAAAAAGATATCCAGTTGCAGCTAGAGAAGATGAAGAAATATTCATCCGTTATTCGTGTTTTGGCTCACACTCAGGTATCAATGGTTAAATCCTTTTTAATTTCCTAGGGGGCTTTTATCTTTAAAGTTCCAGTAGATGGAGGAACATGCCAATTGGTGGAATACTCATGATAAGGTGGGGATGGTGCGAGTCTAGTCACCTTGCCTTCCCTTTGAAGTTATGAGAATTCATTTCAAAATTCTGAACGTTCTGTCGCTTTTTTAGTAGTAGTTGGACAGTCTGCAGAGTTTGTCTGTGGAGAAAACTGAAAACCACATTGGCATATAGGAATATTGTTTTACTGCTACATACAAGGTCTACTAATAATATTTGTGCTTTAGATAGTCTGCATTTTGATGCATTATCCTTCACACATAAAATGCTTGATCATTCTGGTGGATGGCTAAATTACAAGTAATATATATATATATATATATATATATATATATTTTCCAGTCCAAAAGCTGTGAGTCACTCTCTGCTTTATTTCCTTGAGTCATTTGTTTAGTAATTCTGGAAACTGAATTGACCTAAACATATGGCCATCCCTACCTTCTTCTTCGGCTTCCAATCAAAACCGAGTCATTTAAAGGCTAGATTGATGCATCCCTCAACCATTTCCTCCCCTGTCATCTTACTTGAAGCTTGAACTTTCAAATTTGAAAGTGGCTACTGCAGCTTTGTGAAGTATTTGGCCATCTTGTTCGGAAGCTCACATCCTAATCAAATTCTATCTTTTCACAATGTAGATAAGGAAGATGAAGGGGTTGAAACAGAAGAAGGCACACTTGATGGAGATACAGGTTAATGGTGGGACTATTGCCCAGAAGGTTGACTTTGCATATGGTTTCTTTGAGAAGCAGGTCCCTGTGGATGCTGTTTTCCAGAAAGATGAGATGATTGATATTATTGGTGTGACAAAGGGTAAAGGATATGAAGGTGTCGTAACCCGTTGGGGTGTCACCCGTCTTCCCCGCAAAACCCACAGGGGTCTCAGAAAGGTTGCTTGTATTGGTGCATGGCACCCAGCTCGAGTTTCCTTTACTGTTGCCAGGGCTGGTCAGAATGGATACCACCACCGTACTGAAATGAACAAAAAGATATATAGGCTTGGCAAGATAGGGGAAGAGACCCACACAGCCAGTACCGAGTTTGACAGGTTAAATTATCATCTGGCACTTTAATCTCACAATTAAACACTCGGTTTTTGCCATTTTCTAATCAACCAATGAAAACTCTTTTACCTAATTAATCCTCATTAATGCGTTCTGTACAATATGGTCCACTTATATCTCCTTTCATGGAGTTCTCTGATTGCAACGTGCGTTTTGTCCTTGATATTCTTTCGGAGTTGTGTTTGCTTGGAGCATGATGCTAGTGGCTTAGTTACGGTTATCATACATTGAACTAAGTGGGATGTTGGGTTTTCTAAATGTTTCACTTGCTCCTTTTTTTTCTTTCTTTCCTTTCCAAAATCTGATCATGATTTTTCACCAATCTAAATGTTTTCAGGACTGAGAAAGATGTTACGCCTATGGGTGGATTTCCTCACTATGGAGTGGTCAAGGATGATTTTCTGATGATCAAGGGTTGCTGTGTTGGTCCTAAGAAAAGGGTTGTTACACTTCGTCAATCTCTCCTGAACCAGACTTCTCGCCTTGCCCATGAAGAAATTAAGCTCAAGTTCATCGACACCTCTTCTAAGTTTGGACATGGACGCTTCCAGACTACAGAGGAGAAGCAGAAGTTTTTTGGTCGGCTCAAGGCCTAAGGTATTCTATAGTCAGAAGAATTTGTGTGAAACTTTGAATTTCATCAGTTTTGCATTTGAGTTGATTTTGAAGTATCTGGATTTCTTTTTCTGAACCTCAGCACTAATGGTGCAAAACTTCCTGATTGTAGTTCTTAAAAGTTGTTTGCTAAACTTTATACATGTTTATTTTCTGATATATTGTCGAAATTTTATTTCTCTTCTTCGAAATGTTTTTTGATATACTTTCTATTCTCTAACATGTTGCATTTAGGAATTCATTTATATTGCTTATGCTCTTTAACGTAATCAATTAATTTATAAAAATACAATATTTTTTAATCATATTTTCTCTACACTTTTTTAACACATTTTATATCAAAAAATAAATGAATCAATTTATAAGAAAAAACATTAGTTTGTTGGACAGCTAAAGAACCCCTTTGTTTTTTTTTTTTAAGTTTTTTGTGTTATCTAGATAAAATGTGGTTGAAAATTGAAGATAGAAAATGTGTGGTTAAAAAGTGATTTGAAAAATTGTGTAGTTTATAAATTGGTTTAGCCTTTGTTAAAAATTTGTGTTTAAAAATACATGCTTTTTTAAATATTTTTAAGAAAAAATGTGGTTGAAAAGTTGGGAGAGAGTATGTATCGTAGTAATTATAAATTGATTTATTTATATTTTGAGACAAAGTGTGGATAAAAAGTAGAAAGAAAACATGTGACTAAAAAATTATTTAAAAAAATTGTGTTTATAAATTGTAATAATTGCGTTAAAGAACATATAGACTTCTCTGTTTTTTAAATGTTTTTTTTTGGTAAAATGTGATTGAAAAGTGGAGAGACAAAATGTGTGGTTAAAAATTGATGTGAGAAATTGTGTTGTAAAAAACATGAATCATGTTGAAAAACAAAGGTTTAGTTTGGTCTGTTAGAAACTTGGAATGAGATCATGTATCGAGCATCTAATCATTCTCAAGTGCATGGCTACGATGGTTATAGGTTGGCAAATTGGTCAACAAGCCATTAGTATTAGATCATGTGTCAAGCATCCAATGAATCCCAACTCATTTCTGGACTATAAAATTTTGTTACCGAGGTTAACCTTTGAGGGTTGGCAGCGAGGGAACAAACCTCCTGGACTATAAATAGTAAGGACTCATACTTAAGAGTCGTTTAAGGTAATTGTCATCCATATTTTCATTTATTCCCTCTCTAACACACAAATATATGCAACCGTTGCATTCCGTTGGAGCTACAACCTTGTGCAATTTGACGTGTTGTACACGTTAAACCACATATAGTTTGAATTTGAAGGTCAACAACATTCACTCAAGATTTATTTGACCTATGATCAAATTTAGAAAATTCTACTCGAACAACTACGCATGCGAGTATAGTTAACCATATAAAACCAGTTTTTAACTTGAACCAAACAGTAAAAATGGGAAAAAACCAAAAAGGTGATGGCATCAGATTCTCTCTTCTCAAGTGGCAATAACAATAATACATTAAAGTCAATGTGAGTGGGTGGGAGTGGGAGTGGGAACACATCAATCAGACTCCAAAACTTGCAAAAAATCTCCTTATATATCTACAATTTGTTTCACGCTTGCATTCAGGTTTTGCTTTTTCTAAAAGTTCAGTCCCAACCCATGTGGTTGAAGGTAAGTGGGAACTCACTTGGTAAGTTCTCCATCGTTCGCTGTACTTAGAGAGATAGATAAAGGAAGAGAGATTTAAAACGAGTCGGTAGTGGCGATATCGGATGGGTCATACACTGAGGCCATCGAATCCACACTGCTTGCTTGTTACAGCTTGCTTTCTAGGACTGATCACTATTGCACAATCCACCGATACCTGCCACACATTCACAATTCAGGTGAGGTGACGATTATAATCAACCATTGTGATCGCATCGTAAAAATATGATAAATTCAAGATTCCGCAAGATATAGAATATAAGTGAAAATGTAATCCAAATTCATATCGTGTTTGGGTTTGAAAATTCGGTACTTTTTAACTACGATTACCAACACTCATTATATTCAATTTTGTTGAGAACTCGAGTTCCGAGAGTAGTCCAGTTCGCAAACGCAACACCATCCCTAAATCTGACCGATGCGGATTTTTGTTCTTACACCATCCCAACAAATTCTCAAACAAGATGCAACTCCTACACAACTAATAATTTTAGTACATGACATAAATACAAATAAGTTCAAATTTGGCACCACTGATAGACCAATAGAGACACATAACCGAAACACACCAAGACTATCAAGAACTTATATTGTGAGGAATAGCATAAAGGTGGGGAATGGATCAACTTCGAGAGATTCTGAAACCAATACATAGTATATTGCGCTACACCGACTCGATCCTAATTGCCCTTAGTGCACATCATATTCTCGACGATTCCAAAAGGGTACAAAATAAAAGAAATAATTTGTGTGCCTCACATTCATTCGATCCTATACCATCACCTTCTATTGCAACGTGAAACCTAAGCAACCAAACGTTTTATCAAAATTTTGAAGCAAGCCCTATATACATTTTCCCCTTCGTTCCTCTATCCCCCTCTCAACCTAAGAATTTTTTTTACCATATGAGCATGTCGACATATTTTGTTCTTGATACACAATATATCCACAAATATATGATGTGCACCTCGATCATACATTGGCAGTCGGGCCAAATTGCCTCTGGTAATTTTCTTAATAAATGACCACGTGACAAAATACAATTTTTCTAAAAAGTCTACAATTTTTGTTGGACAAAGATTTCCGTCCACTATGTTTAACTTTTCAAAAATGAATCTATTAAATATTGACACGTCGTCATTTATAAATAATTATTTACAAAGAACCGTTTATAAACGGTTTATCAAGCAAAGGCATAAGGGTGGTAAAAACTTGACACGTACAATAAAACTACTCGAGGGCTATGATTAAATTCAAGCCTCTATTGTTCAATGCGAAAATGACATTTCACTCCATCACTTGACCCTACAAACAACGACTTTCACCTAATGTAATCAAAAAGCAACGTGGGCAAATGAGAATATTATTTGAGATTAATCATTTGTCTTTAACTGTTTGGTAACATTGATATCCTGGTTTATTTATGAGTTTGATGTAGAAATTTTTCGCTTCAAATTTCTTTTTGAATTTACTCTGCAAATGTATCAAGGCTAAACACTTTCAAGATAGTGATCCACACTTGGATCAAAAATATGTAATTAAATAAATTTAAGAATTTTTCTCTTAAGCCTTCCGTTTTCAATAAAAATTCAATGTTTTGTTCACTTTTTTTACTTTGTTCAAATACGTACGGATCCATTAAGAATTCAGACAACTGCAGTACCGCTAGACAAGTGGCCACAAGGGAAACATAGCTTAGGGATTCAACATAGTGAGGCGTGAGATCAAAAAAGAAATATAGGAAGCAGCAACCAACAACATACATCAAAAAGGTTTAATTTTAAATGCTCTTTAAATTTATTTTGTTTACATATTTGGCCAAGTAGTAGATCACATGTCTTGATTCATACATTAATTGACAAACAATCAATCAAATAATTTATTATTTACACTTCCGCACACACCTTCCTCAAATTGGTTTATTTATGAGTTTGATGTAAAAAGTGGTGATTGAAGATTGGATTGAGAAAATGTGGGATTAAAAATTGGTTTGAAAAATTGTGTAATTTATAAATTGATTTATAAATCAGTTACCAAATGTCCAACACTTTTAGCAAAGTGTACAATGTCATAATGTACGTTACCAACTGATATATACAAAAATTTAAAGACAAAGAATTAAAGAAAAATTATAGACAGAAAATAATAAAACAAAGAGAAAAAATTGCATAATAATTGAGCCAAGTTGGGTTCAGCTAACCTGCACACCAGGTGAAGTGAACCCAAGAATCCGGATCTTTGCGCCGACATCACCTTCGACCCGCAACTCGACCCGGTCATTCAACGAAGCATCTCTTATCAAATTAGCAGCATCAGTCTGAAGCAAGCTTACTCGATCGACGGCGATAGTAGTCTCGACCTGCCGGACACTGTGCGCGGGTTGATAAAACCCGGGAACGATGCCCCTACCCAGAGGGATGCCGCGGTACATGACAGTGAACTTGGACTCACTATACTTGATTCCAACCTTGTTGTCATTGACGGCAGTGAAAAGCATGTGGATAGTGAGGGAGACGGCGGCGGAGGAAGGGGTGGTGGGACTGATGCCCATGTACTGAACCCCCACCTGCTGGAGATCGAACTGAGGTTTCTTCGGTTTTACAGCCAGTACAATTACTAGGATAATAGCAAGGATTAATAGAGCAAGAAAGGAGAAGAGGAGAAAAAGGCAACAGCAACAGCCACGGAAGGAGGCAGAGGAGGAAGAGGATGAGCTTGTAGGAGGATAATAGTGGTGACTGTGATGAGCACCGTTTGCGGCTGGGGCGGAGGCCGTGGTTGTGGTTGTGGCGGTGGCGGTGTTTGTGGGTCTGGTGGACATTTCTGTAGAGTTCACGACTGGGTTTTGGGTTTTCTTCATCTTGAAAAATAAAGGCGGAGCCCCACCAAGGAAGTGGCTACCACCCTTTTCTTCTTCTCCCTCCCTCCCTCCCTCTCTCTCTCTGTTGCTTTAGAATTTTGTTTTGTTGCTTGCTTTTTCTAGAGTGAGAGAGTGAGTTTGCTTGGCAATTAGGAAAAGGAGACAAACATGTGAGCAATCTACTGTAATGGCGAGTGTGCTCTTTTCTCTCTCTTAAAACTGGGCCATCCTACTAATAATTAATATTTATTTTATTTTTATTTATTTATTTTGAAACATGTTTTTTCGGGTTAAGCATGATCAAATTTATAATTTAAAAAATGAGGCTGTAATTAGAGTTAATTAATTAAAATAAAAAAATAAAGAATATTTCAATATATATATAAATCACAAATTTATTTCATGTCATAAGTCAAATTTTTAAAGTTACGGATTTATTTTTAGGTCACAATTTTAATTTATTTTAGGTCACAACTTATAAGTTTTTAACGATTTTTTTACGTCACAATTAATTTCAAGATCACATGTTTTAAATTAATCGATCTCTAGTTATTTTTAAATCACAACTTATCAAATTATTAGGTCTCAAATTTTTTAAGCCACAATTATTAAATTATAAATATGACCAGAAAATTTGAACATGTGTATACAAAGACTTGCCATGAAATATGGCATTTACGGTTTACCACATACCAAGAGGGAAAAAAAGGCAGAAAAGAGGAAAGAAAATCAAGTACCATATGGAAAGTTATCAAACTAACACCATAGGTAGCTGTACTGTCACTAACATGTTGTGTTATTGTTCTAGAAGCAACCAAAATAAAATCCGACATTTTAGAAGTTTCAAATGCAACTGAAATTGCCGCATAATTGAAATTCCATGGCTTAGTTTGCTTCTTCCAATTAGGGATGAACAAAAAAATCAAAATCGATATAATCAAACTGAAATTGAATCGAAAAAATTGAAACTGTATAATTTTAAAAAATAAAATAGAAAATCGATTTTGGAACCCATAACTGATTGGTTCTCGATTCGATTTTTGGTTCCGCTTTTAGAACAGAAAAATCGAAGTTAGAACCAGGTATTTGATCCTGATTTTTTTTTTTGATGGTTTTAATTGGTTGTCCTAAAACTAAAAATCAAAAGAATTTATAATTTTTTTTGCGTAAAGTGAAAATTATTAAATTCTTTTTTTTGAAATTTGTTACGTCTCTACCTCATTTTAACCTTTAACTTCACACTTGAAATGAAATTCTTAGTAAATGAAAATAGAATGAGACTAACTTATTAATAAGCGAAGATGTAAATGACCTCGATGGAGTTAATTAAATAATTAAATACAAATATAAATTTTTTTAATAATAATGCGTTTAAAACTCATGATTCATCCCACAAGTTTATTATGTCTTCTTACCATGCTCGAAAAACCTTCCAGACCATTTTTTTATTTTGATTTATGAATATCTTTTGTTTCATGGAGAATCATATGTTTTCTTCGAGGTGAAAGGATTTTCGAAATCCGTAATCTTGGTATATCATAAGTTTATTTCTGGTTATTAACTCGCTTCCCAATGCCTGATATTTCTCTATAAGGCCCCCGAAAAATAATCATTATTGTAGAACTGAATTAGAACCAAAATCGAACAAAAACGAAGGTTTAGTTCTGGTTTGGTTCTTACGATTCAATGGAACCGAAAAGCATGGTTCGGTTTCGATTCTTGAGATACCCGAACAGAACCACCGACACCCACCCCTACTTCCTGCAACTAACCGGCCTCCTAGCTATCTATCCAACATCCCACCGGGTAAAATTTAAAGCACATAGAAAATTCACATAATCATTCGCAATTAAATCATAAATTCATCGCTTCCGCTGCCACATAACTCATCGCCATCGCCATCCCTGCATCCGCCACACCACCACCACCATAGATCCACCATCACAACAAAAATTCAAAATTTCAATTTCACAATCACCATCTCTAACACCACGTGCAACACCATTAAAACCATCACAGACCCACCACCACCACCACTAATCGACTATCACACCATCAGCAGAATGACTTTGGGGGGAGGCAGCCATTGTCGTGCAGCCAAGGCAGGGCTTAGCAACACTGGTTGAGCATTGCCATCCTGTAGTGGTGATTTCTAAGGTTAATGGTGGCTGTATGGAGACCTGAAGAAAGATTAAAGATATGGGAAGTGTGGCCGTGGTGGGTGAATTGTTGGTGGGTGTGCTGAGAGAATGGATTGAATATATATATAGGATAGAGAGAGAAATAATTAGGGTTTGAAGTGTTGTATTGTGGTTTAAAATTGTTTCCTATAATTGGATAATTAATAGAATATTATTATGTAAATTTTTTAATTAATTAAAATTTGAATTAAGTCCTAATTTTTATACTAATATAAGTTTGATCTCATTTATGAATTTAAACATTTAAAAGTAGGGGTGAGTGTACTTTCCCTCTTCCTATATTCCCCATTATTCGGGTTATCCAAATTGTTCATACAAAATGTTAGTACAAAGTTTAAGATATGAATACTGAAATTGAGCACAGTGTAATGGGCTTAAACTTGGGCCGGAACCAAGAAGTCCAACACTAAACTTTCCCGTAGTGGATTTCTCATGCACGATAATAATGGGTCGAATTTGACAAATTCAGAGTCGACCCTGACTATAATCCACCAAAGTAATGGATTAGCCCCCCCCCCCCCCCCCCCCCAAGAAGCAAAACTTTATTTTTTCCTCCCTCAAAAATATGTATATTCTGAAAGAGTAAATAGGACCTCAAATAAAGTTTGGCTTAAGGTTTCTAAAATGTCAGATTGAACAAATCCATATCTGATCAATTGGAGATTTGTACTTTCATACTCGTCTCATATACACATTTAAAAAAGACAGGTAACAGGTATTTGAAAATACATTACCTATTTTTGTCAGTTCTTTTGAAAAGTGAAGATAATTGAATTGTAAAATTTCACATGTTACAAGGAAATTGAGGCAAAATTTATAAACGGCCGGATATAATCTCCAAATGAGAAAGAATTAAAGAAATGAGGTGCTCGACTAGGATTTCCATCTTTCAGAATTTTGCTATTTTAATTATTATTTCTTTTTCAAATAATGGTATGCAGGTTGGGATAAGTCTTGTTTCAAAAATCACACATACACAACTCATATTTATGGTGATTTTAATAGTAAATTTCGTACCGACTCATAGACCCATTTAGGAGGGTAATCCCCACCAGTTCGGATTGAGTCTTCGCGGAAATCGAGCTCGATGAGTTTTTTTGTTTTGCCATCCCTTGATGCATGCATCATAAGAATAATACATGTCTAAAATTGCAAAATAATCTTAATATTGATCTCAATCGATTTTTTCTCAAATTGAAATTCTTTATTTATTAATGAAAACAAAAAAATTGAGCAATCGAACTTGTGTCGGGACGGTCATCTGGATCCTTCTTGGTCCGGAAGTTCGCTTATGGCAACTAGATCTACTAGTGATTGGACTTGGACATAAGCAAGTTAAAACTATATTGAATCAATAAATGAATGAAAAGAACTGCTTACTAAGGAATAGAAAGAGAGGACATGTTGTTTCAAGAACCCGTTGGTGAAATGAAAGGGAAGGTCTTGATTTTAGATGGAGTTATGTGAAGCAAGTGTCACTTGTGGTTCCACTTCCTTTGAGAAAGGGGTGATAACACCTTCTAGTCACTTGGTTCCAAAGTCGGTCTAACATTTTAGAGACCTTAAGCGAAATTTACTCTTCCAAAGTATACAGATTTATCCAAAAAAAAAAAAAAAAAAAAAAAAAAGGGCTTCTGGAGTCTGGACTTTTTTGGGGACCCTAATCCATTACTTAGATGGATTGTAGTCAGGATCGACCCTGCCTGATTCATGTGCTCGTTGTATAGAGAAGGTTGGACGTTATCCTAAATCTTCTCATTTTCTAAAAATAGATAAATAAATATATATATATATATATTCCATGTGTTATTTTTTGAAAACAGATATCATATTTTTCTACTTTAAAATTGAAATACCCAGTCTTGATAAAGCTCGTGGGCTAGTTCAGTTTGCAAGGCTAAGCTCAAGCTCAGGCTCGAGTTTGGGGTCGATTCAATTCCATCCTGAGCCACTCATGGGCCCGAGCTCGCAATCTGTTCGAGTTCAATGTCATCTCAACTTGAAAGTTTCACTCGACCAATTTCAAACTTAATTTTTGTATAATTGAAAATAAATTCGATTCCTCAAATATATTATGAAGCCAATAAATTGTTGCATCTAGTAATATAATGTCAAGTTTATTTTACAAAATTGTTAACTATGTCATGTGCAAATAGTGTGACCATCAAAACGCAGAAAAGGGAAATCATGGTTTTTGGAAAAGGAAGCATGTCTTAGGGAGATTATTGGTGTAATTAATAAGAAATTAATGCATACTACAAAGTTTGAAGGATGGCAAAACCAACTGCTAAAACTGAGATATGTGTAGCCTCGCCCTCGTTAGGGGCAAAATCGCCCACATAAAGGGGACAGTGGGGCGGATCGGGACAAGAAAAGTCCTGTCTCGGGTAGGGCGGGGACTTTTTTTCCCAACCCCGCCCGTTTTCCAATTTTTTTTTATTTTTTTATTTTTTGAAAAAAAATTCAAAAGATTTGACTAATTAACCAATCAACACCATTATTTTTATTCTCAAAACATATTGGTGTAACACTGTTTGACAAAGCAATCGAACCCGTAAAGAACCAAATTATTGAAAACAGTATAAACATAAAGTTACATGCTGACAAAAATCAAAAATGAAAATGGAGAATCTCAAGAAACAACATGAAAAGGTTCAAGTTCAACAGGAAAGGTTGTCCAGGAAAAAAAATCTACATAAATGGCAAACTGAGATGGACTGACATGCTCATAACAAATGAACATTAAATACTTTTACTTGAATGTTAGGGAATCTGAACCTAAGAATGAAGAATTATACCAGGATGGTGCAGTAATGACAAACTATTCACGATCCCATTTTATGGTGAGGCGAGGTGGACATATTCAAATGGGTAAATAGCAAAAATAGTCCCCAATATTTAGGTTTCTTACGAAAATAGTCCCCAACGTTTTGGTGGCGTTCTGTTTGTATTTTATTTTGTATTTTCATTTTCGAAAATATTTTGTGTTTTGTGTTTTCCTTTTTGTTTTCAAATTTGCTGAAAACGCGTTTGGTTTGTCATTTCTGAAAACTGTTTTTGAAAATGAAAAACTGGAAAACACGTTCTGTTTGAAATTTTGCAGAACACTATTTAAACTATTTTTAATTAATTTGCTTGCAGAATACTACTAACTCCAACTCAAATTTCCTTTCACAATGCACTAAAAATATGGTTACATGCAACACACTAATGTGAGCATTAAGAGTCTATATTAACACAGCTTGGTCAGGTTCGGGACTTGAGAAAGCTCTACTTCTATTAAAATCCAGAAAATGCAAGTTCTTTCAAAATCACTAGAGTCCATTTATCATTGCATTTTTTGAAATATAACAACAAGAATTCTCATTTAATTTTTTTTTTGTAATGTTGATATTGAATTCAATAAAACTTTATTTAAACTAAGTTCCAAGTTAGGATAATTCTCAAAAAAAAAAAAAAAATTCTTTATTTAGGTTTAGTTCCAAACTAGGATAATTCTAAAAAAAATAAAAATAAAAAATAAAAACTTTATATTAAGCTTAGTTCTAAGTTAAGATAATTTTATAAAAATAAAAAAAAAATTCCCAAAACGCGTTTTCCGCGTTTTGGACATTTTTTGTCGAAATACACACAAAACGCCCAAAACGATGTTTCGGGCGTTTTCCGTTTTGTGTACAATTTTTTTTTTGTTTTCCAAAATGCGTTTTCGAAAATGGTAAAGAGAACGCGTTTTTAACGTTTTCGAAAATAAAAACAGAAAACGACCTCAAAACAGCAAAGAGAACGGGGGCTTAGATTTTGGCATTTATACCCTCAGAATCACCAAACGTTGTGAAAATGGTCCCTACAGTTAGATTCCGTCAGTTTCCTCCTTTAAAAACGTGTAAATAGTACAAATAGTCCCAAATCTTTGAGTTTCTTGAGATAATAGTCCATAACATATTAAAGTCATGTTTGACATATTTAGTTTGTAACTTCTAAACGTTTGGCGTATTTAGTCCTTAACATATTAAGTCCTTATACATTTAAAGTATTTAATCCCTAACATATAAAGTCCCTGTTTCAGACCAATTATTTCAAATAACGTGGTTTTTAATTGTAATTTTTTGAAGAATTTGTGATTAAAAAGTTAAAAAAAAAAAGAACTTATTTGTAGATTATTTTATTAATGAGATGTGTGGTTGAAAATGAGTTTTTAATAAACAAAGTTTATTCTGAATTTTTAAAGTGCACAATAAAAAATTTAACAAAAAATCCACTCCATTCACAATTCAACCTATTGGTAAAATAATAATAATAATAATAATAATAATAATAATAATAATAATAATAATAATAATAAATTCAAGGAACATAAACAAATAAATACATTGGACATTATTTTAGGAATTGAATAACAAATATGTTTTTATCAGTTCTATTTTCGTTTTTTAATTTTGAGAACCGATTAATATTGATTTTCAAAATTTCATTTTTTCAAAACTCGTTTTCTTCCACACATTCTTTTAATAATTTTTTTTAAAATTTATGCATAAATTAAAAAAAATCTTACTTTTTAACCCAAATTATCCAAACTTAATTTTCAAATCGATCGATTCTCAAAATTGAAAATCGAAATCGAAAGTAGAACTGATAAAAATATATTTGTTATTCAATTCCTAAAATGATGTCCAGTGTATTTGTTTGTTTATGATCCATGAATTTATTTATTTTTTACCAATATGTTGAAATTTTAATGCGGTGCATTTTTGTTAAATATTTTATTGTGCACTTTAGAAATCCATAATAAATTTTATTTTTTTTAAAACTCATCTACAAATAATTTTTTTTTTTTTTACTTTTTAACAGCAAATTCTTAAAAAATTACAATTACAAACCACATTATTTGAAATAATTGGTCAGAAATAGGGACTTAATATGTTAGGGACTAAATACACCAAACGTATAAGGACTTAATATGTTAGAAACTTAATACGTCAAACGTCTGGAGGTTACAAATTAAATATGACAAACATGACTTTAATATGTTAAGGACTATTATCTCAAGAAACTCAAAAGTTAGAGACCATTTGTGTAATTTACACGTTTTTAACGGTGGAAACTAACGGAATATAACGGTAGGGACCATTTTCGCAACGTTTGGTGATTCTAAGGGTATAAATGCCAAAATCTAAACATTAGAGACCATTTTCGCAAGAAACCCAAATGTTGGGGACCATTTGTGCTATTTACCCTATTCAAATTATTTTTTTAAAAAAAATATGTTCGTAAAAGTAGAAGAGGTGCTAATTGCCAAGAGCTTCCACATTGTATGTGTTAAAGCATTTGTTTGTGTGAGATGTTAAATAATGGTCAATTTTATGTCCACGTTAGATATGTTAACTTGTTTGCTAAATGAATCTTTTTAGCAGCAAGTTAACTTTCCTATTAAATTTAGCTAGTATTTTAACATGTGTCATGGCACGTTTGTGTTAAAATTCTCCAATAACATAAATACAACTCACCCTCACCCTCTCCCACACACATACTCAATCCCTTATTTATTTTATTTTTTCTTCTTAAATTTTTTAACATCCATAATTTTTTTTTAATTTCATATTATATGATTTAATGAGATCTTCAAAATGAGTACTACATTGATATATAAATTTTGTATTTTAAAAATAAATATTTATCATATTTATTGGACTTAACTAGAAATTAACATATTCATTATGGCCATAATGGATGTGTTCACTTTAACAAAGTCCCCGGTTACAAGAGAACAACCAAACCCTCAGATGTTATATGTGAAGATGTTAAAATATTTCATAACATCTCCTTCCCTCCCACTCCATCAGTGTTTGAGGAAGGTGGGAGAAGGAAAATGAAGAAATTAGGTTGCGCACCCTTTGTCCCTTTTCAACTATTTTTTGTTTTTCATTTTCAAGAATGCAGAAAACGCGTTCTGTTAATTGTTTTCGAAAATGATAACAAAAAACAGAAAATAGATTTTGTAAAGAAAATAGAAAACGCAGTTTTGACGTTTTCCGCGTTTTCTTTACAAATTTGAAAAAGCTAAAAATGCGCGTTTTCACTTTTTTTTTAAAAAAAAAAAAATTCAGCCTATACCACTTTTTTTCTACAAATTATCATTTCTAATATGATTTATAGCTAAAATTTATTTTTAGTAACTAAAAATAAATAAATTATTTCTAGTATTATTTACAAATTATCATTTTTAGGATTATTTTTAGCTAAAATTTATTTCTAATATTTACAAATTATCATTTCTAATATTATTTATAGCTAAAAATTTTTCTTTTACAAATTATTAGTTCTAGTATTATTTGTAGCCAAAATTTATTTTCACAAAAACTCTCGAAATTAGCTAAATAAGAACAATTGTCCTCATTCAAAAACCCTCGAAATACATTTTTTAAAATAAAGAATGGATTTGACTCTTCAAATTTAGAAAATCGAAACTCATAATAGTTAAACAAAATATTATTTTCTGTGATCAAGAAGGTCGTCACAATTCACAAAATATCATTTTATAAATTTATTCCCAAGCAATATAATTACAAGTATAAAAAATATTTTTTTCAAAATTTCAAACAGAACGTGTTTTTCAATATTTCATTTTTGAAAACAATTCTCAGAAATGACAAACAAAACACGTTGTCAGCAATTTTGAAAATAGCACTGAAAATAGAAAATAGAAAATATTTTCGAAAAAAAAAAACAGAAAACTGAAACATAAAGATAATACAACCTTAATGTCTGGGCCATGTGGTCCACTTCATATCTCAGATAAAGAATCTCGTACACAGTGGGCTACATCCCTTTCAAGTCCCCACCCTATTATTTTTTGAATAATGCCATTCATACATAATATCATATCCATAATATACATAATGCCTAATACGGACACCACAATAAATAGTACTTGACCATTCACCCTTGTTATTAATTTTGTAAGGTCCGTCCTCTATTTGATCTATTTCTTATATTTTCAGTTTGGGATTCTAACGATTCTATTCTTTTCCAAAGTCTTTTTATATCTTCTGGATTTATGTTATCATTGTCCATTAATTGCATAATTTCATTTAATCTTTTTCTAATAAATTCAATTTTTATTTCAATTTCTCTTTCAATAGTAAATCCAGGCATTATGATAAACTGGTTTTATCTTGTATTATTTTGAATCTTATTATACGAATCCATTTTACGGTCTACTATATTAGAATAATCTATCATAAATTGATCATAATATTCCAAGAGTATATAATATTCTTCAGATGATTCATCAATTTTTTTAAACGAAATACAAATTCATCCATTTTTCTAATATTTTTCTTAAAAAGATTATTCAATCCTTCAATAGTATATCCTGAAATTTTAAAGTAAAGTTGTAAATTATTCATCTCTTCCATCACTATCATAATCTAATATGAGATCATAATTATTATCACTGCTGAATACATATTCTAAATACAATTCATTATTTATTTCAGTATTATCACTATCAAGCCAGAAGTAAATAATTGATTTTGTAATTTCTAGTCCGAGTAATTCCTTTAATTTAGGAAAAATAACTAGTAAACATGGCATATAAATATGATATAACTTTTTTATTTCATTATTAGGTCTAGTAAATTGTTTATATATAAATAATGGTTCAATTATTTTGTGATATTCATCTTTATAAAGACTATTTTGATAATTAAACTTAGTAATTCTAAATTCTTCCATGATATCAAGTTATTTCAAAAAGTTTTTCTTCCTCTTAATTCCATAAAGACAGATATATTAAGAATACTAATCTCTCTTCTTGTTCTTTGTACCTTTATATTTTTCTTCTGATGTTAGTGACCTTCAGGCTTACAGGATCTGCTATCATACCCTTCAACGGCCTCCTGTCTTCATGGGTTATGAGCCACACATGACTTCGTGCCTTCACTATATAACACTTTGATGAAAAATATTTCTGGACAAAATGTAGGGAGTTTTCTTAATAATATATCTTCTTATAGGAAATTGGATTCAGAAAATGGACACTTAGAAACTCATCATATTCTGGTAAATCGATCTAAATTTTATTGATAATATGAGTATTGATACAAGATTGGTAAGAGGATTTTTCAAGGGCAGAAGATTTCTTTAGCTTTTTCACAAGTTGAGTGCTCAAGTGATCTCTGCCTTCTTCTTAGCCCGAAGGTCTCTATTTATAATACTACATAGGATACAATTTCGTCACTGCTTACATCACATATTCAATAATCAGACTAATAATTTACATTTTATGTTACATCATAAGGACACCTGTCCCTCCATTATTTCAATCTTCACATTACCCTTACATGGCGCTGTCTTGGCATGATTAAAAAGGCAGATTCCATTTTATCATCTCCATCTTTGTCGGTATCTCTTTTTCAAAAGTAGCTTCCAGCTATCCATTATTGTTGTTGGCATACATGGCAATTCCTGAAAATACATGCTTCTTGTAAAGTTGTAATGCTTCCATTGATCTGGTGTCTATAAAACTTGTTGATATATTCTTTCAAAATGGTGGATTTTTCCTTTCCTCCATTGGCGATGAAGGTCCATTCTTCATATTGACATAAACATTTGAATTTTTTCTCATACAAATTTTTTGTAATGTTATAAAGGATTTTTATTCCTAACACCCTTCGTGATAGGAACCATGATCTGGTAATGTTTGATACTGGCCTGGTATTTTCCCGACTTCAATTTGGAAATTTCTTGCAACATATCCAATTGGAATAATGTGTTCAGCAGGGTAGTATACCCTTCCATCAACTTCTGGACTAATTGAATAAAATTTAAAGTAAATTAATCTTCCTAGGGAAAACTTTGAAATTTCTCCTTTTAATAAGTGATCAAAATTTTCAATTTCTTTTAAATCTTTTCCAAGATAGACCAGATCTAGAAATCCATAATTTGCTGCCATTTTTGTCATGCTGGGATCTCCTCCCTTGGTAACAATCAATCGTGGGTAAACATGGTCTCCAGATGCAATGAAGTAACAATCACAATCTTGAAGTTCATATATAAATTGGCAAAATTTTTTATATTCGTCTTCTCTTGATTAAAAAAGAGAATCATCCTCCTCTTCAGTTTGGATTTTGATCACTTTAGTATGTTCATCTTTGGAATTTATTGTCAATTTCCTTGGACTAGATTCATTTATGACCACTTTCTTTGGGCTCGGACTTGGTTCATCTCGTTTTATTTTAGGTCCACCACCGCTTCCAGAAGATGTACCTGTTTGTATTGTACCTATTGGTATATTTGATAAAACCCATTTGATATTTAATGACTCGAATAGTGATTCAATTTCACTAACTCCGTCGCTCAATTGTTTGGTATATTTGGTATGAGAGACGGAAAGTTTCATTAACAATTTAACGTTTTGCTGAAGGTATTCTGCCATCTGTTCAATTCCTTCTTTTATATCTTCAACTTCCTCTATTAGGAAGTTCATTCGTACTCTGGCATCCATCAATGACTCTTTGATATCATCCATCTGCAAATTCTATATTCCTACTTAGAAAATCAGCAAGATAATTATTAATTCCTTTAATATGAATTATGTCAAAATTATAAAATACTAAATAGGCCTGCCATCTATGAAGCCTTCTATACTGAGGTTCTGATGGTAATTTATTTTTGACTAATCTTGCAACTTGAGAATTGTCAATTTCAACAATGAATTTTTTAGATAATAAAAATAATGAGAACTTTTTTATTCTTCTAATAATTGCTAATAATTCTTTTTCATGGGTAGTGTAATTTATTTGTGTAAATTTCATTAAGATCTGTTTTTAATAATGCCACCCAATATTTATCTGAGGCATCCGTATTAACTATTAGATTATCTTTCTCATCTGGTAATCTTAATTTGGGTAAATTTTTATATTATTCTTTAAGTGATTTAACAATTTCTGTATGTTCATCACTCCATCCTTTAGTATTTGTTTTCCTAAGTAAAATCTGAATTTTATGTTTTTTTTCGAAATGTTTTCAATAAATCCTTCTGCATAATTTAAACATCCTAAGAATTTTTGTATTTGTTATTTTGATTCTAATTTATCTGGAAAGTTTTCTATCTTTTTAGATAAATGAGTTTGTAATTTTATTCCTTTTCTATCTATCGATAATTCAAGAAAATCAATTTCTTGTTTTTCTATTATTGCTTTCTTTTTTGAAAGAACAATTCCTTCTTTTTTACATTCATTTATAAATTTCATTAAATAATTTCTATGTTCTTCTTTATTATGAGAGTATATTAATATATCATCAATATAAATAATTAAAAATTCATTAAATTTTCTAAATATGTTATCCATTTTTTTTTGATAAATTTGTGGTGCATTTTTTAAACCAAATGGCATAACCATCCATTCATACTTACCTTGAGGCGTACTAAATGATGTTTATTGGATGCTATCTTCTTCCATTTTGATTTTCCAAAAACCTGATTTGCAATCAAATTTGGAATAATATTGTTTTCCTTTTGCAAAGTTTATCAGTACTTCTTTATTCGGTAAAAAGTATCCATCAAATTTTGTATATTTGTTTAATTCTTTGTAATTTATAACCATTCTAGCTTTTCCTCTTTTTTTTTTTTTTTTTTTTGTTCAGAATGTTTTATTACCATAAATGTTGGACTACTATGAGGTCAATTATTAGGTCTAATAAGTTTTTGACCAAGTAATTCTTTTATTTGGATTTTAAATTCTTGTGTATCTTGTATGGTATACACAATTGGTCTAACTCTTATAATAATATTTTCTATTAAATCTATTTTAGCACTAGGATGATATGATTTCTAGAATGATAATGAATTTTCTCCATAAACCTTTTCTAATTGTTCTATGATTTTTTCTATAATCATTTCTATTCTTGTTTTTAAGACTTTTTTATTTCTTATGTTTTTATTTTTTATTTCATTTTGTATAATTGGTTTTTTCTCCCATTTACCACCACGCTGGGTTGGCTGAACTCTATAAGGTCTAAATTCTCTTGATATTTTTAATAAATGTGCACATGGTATTTGTAACATTATCATATAATTATTTTGTTTGTATATTGAAATTGTTGGATAAAGTCATTTCCTAGTAATATATCACATTCTAATTTATCATAACTACTAGTTTCACACCCGTGCGATGCACGGACATATTCAATTGATAAAAAGTATAATGTATTGACACAAAAAATAAGGAAAAAATCAATAAAAAGTAACAAAAAGCTAGTGCTAATTTAAATTATAATAATAATTCTGATATCAAAAGTATTACAAGTTTTGGAAAACATCCTTATACATAAATTGACTGCGAGTTTTCGAATTGCACTAAAAAAAAAAAAAAAAAATCGAAATTATAGCAGTCGTTCTTTATACATCACCCAAGCTAAGCAGAGTTATAAAGCCAAGTATTTGGGTGCTTTATAAGTATAAGACATTTATGAAACATATTAAAGTTACTATTTATAGGGCAATTTCTACTCAGCTCAAGCTGCAATATTGGCTGGTAGTAAGCCGTTGTAGCAAAATAAATGCATTAGGTGAAGGTTCTCATCCTCAAAATTCTCAGAAAACCTGTAATGTAATTGAAGATAGACTTTATATGTTGCAATGAGGAAAAACAAAATTACAATAAGCATTTTTTGATATGGATGGAAAGTAGTAGCAGCTCTAAGTTGAAGACATATGGGCATGTTAGAAATTAGAATAGAGAAAAGTTATGAAATCTTAAATTTAAGAGAGTAGTTCATTAACATGCTTAAACAAATAAACAATGATTCCTAGCTTTATGCATTCTAAATCAGGATAATACTATGTTCTCCATATATTTGATGGATCGAACAAAATCACTTGTTCTAACAAATTTCTGAAAACATAATTTTCTTTATATTGCATTATCTCATTTGGCAATTTTCCATCTCTAAGAGCAAGGATCGTTTCTCAAAATTTGATGCTCATGTCTCTTAGAGTCTATTAAAGAAGATAGAGACACTTTGTGGTAGTTACACAAGTTATAAGGTTCATAGAAGTTTGGTAGGTACTTTCAAGAGAAAAAAAACACTAATGTAACAGAATGCAAATCCTATAGCCTCACCTGGTCATTGTCCAACCCACCCTCCTCAAATGCCGAAAAGACATCATAAGCGTACACCTTTTGGAGCACCACATATGAGGGTTTTGCTGTAGGCTTTTCAAGTAAAGGTTTCGTAGTTATATTTGGATTCTAAGTAGTTCCAAATAAATGAAAAGAAATCCATATATATATTTATTACTATTTTACTAAAATCATGATAGACTATCACATAGGATGTATGAATATTAAGTACAAATATACTTCCATTTTATTAAGAATCTCAACCAAAATCAAGAATAACACGTCAAGCATAGTCTTACAACGTTGAATATAGTGGGGGACTGATTAACAACTTCACCTTTGATTTTCAAGAATAGGAACATAGGCAAGAATAAATTCACAGAACATCTCCGAAACCTCATATGTAGTCCATATATTTGGTTCCCGATCACATGCTCTATCTAAACCAAAAGACATGAACTACAAATCAAAAGGATAACAATTATGACTATACTACATAAAAAGTGCTTGAGTAGAAGCAAGTTTGATCTTGTACTCTAATTCAAGCAATCGCTTATCGTCCCGCCTGCAAAAATTGGGATATCTCCTACGCTCAATCTCCTTCCTCATAAGCTTAAGTTGAACGCCTCTCTTGTTTTCTTGTTTTGTAGCAACTTTGATGCGTCAGATTGCCAAGGTCAAGTATGTTTTACTACAAAATCATCAATTAAATTCAGTACTAACACCAAACATTAATAGAAATTCTTAAAGTACTACTATTGATTTGTAATGCTACACAAATTAGAAACCAAAATTATCACAAATATATGTGCAGTCACACTAACTACCCAATTATCAGAATCGGGATCTCAGGTATTTCATATTTGTTATCACAATTCAAAATTTTAAACATTGATCAAATCAAAAATAATATTTTGCAGTTTTATGGAGTATAAATATGTAGTTTGATAAATGGGGACAAAAGTGCCTGTAATGTCGCATTAAGGACGCATAAGTTTCCAGGAAAGCCAAGATTATTTCTCTCATTGCCAATTGAGAGAGTAATAAAATATGGCTTGCCAATTTAATATTGTACGGACTATTTGATATTTTCTAGTTAAAAATTGAAATGTATCCCAAAATTAATAAGTTGAGATTAAGATGATTTACCATGACTCAGAAGCTTGTGATGAGAAGCAAAAGTGCTCGCAGCTGATTTTACAGAGCCATCATCAAAATGTTGGACTGAAACCAAACAATAGATTAAGCAAGGATAAGAACAAAAGTGGATGGAACCTGCTCATTAGACAAATTAATCAAATTGTATCTATCCTCTAAAAAAAATAAAATTTGAAGATACAATCATATACCTCATTACAGGAAGGAGCTCGAATCTTGCATCTTCTTCTGTAATGCTTGAATCTAAAATAGTTTCAAATAAACAGAAAGTTGTCGATATTATACCAAAAAAATCCTGAAATCATCTGAGTCTTGATTCCTTAATATGGTAATGAAATCAGCTGTAGAACTTACTGTCAAAGAGGCCCAACAGACCAACGCCGGAAAACAGCCGGAGTTACTGCCAAAAAATCAAGGAAACATCCGAAGACATGAAGAAACCCATCTTTCTGATTTTTTTCTGAACGACAGTAAGAAGTGCGTTGGTATTGCTGAAGAAATTCGAACAATCAACAGCTTCGATCAATTTCTTCGGTTCCAACTTCCAACCCTTTCGTTGCTCAATTTGCTGGACGGAGAGAGATAGAGGTTGAAGGGAGATACGGAGGAACCGGCCGAGGGTAGATGGGCTACGTTTTTGTGCAGTTCAAATTTTGGTCAAAAAATCTGATTTTTGTGTGCGAGACCTACATTATAGGAAACGTGAGGGGGAAAAGATCTGACTTATCAATCACTTCATATAAATCATATCATATATAAATCATATAAATATAAATAAAATAAAATAAAATCTGGTCCATTTAATTCAAAATTCAAAAGGTTGAGCACTCTCTTCGAGGTGGTACAGTGAGTTGCTTCTATTGGAAGCCTCAAAATGTTGTTGATTAATGGTCTTTTGGGGGGAAGACAAAAAATCAGATGTTTTTGGCGGAATACTTTTGGAGGGAAAGCTATAGCTACTATCCTCCTTTATAATAATAATAAGATATATTTTGTTTATTACTACTTGCTTACTTCCAAGTATTATATCGACTTTATCAGCACTATTAATTATATGAGTACTTTCTCCTGTAACTCGTGTTATTTTTAACTTACTATTGGTATTCCATGATTTGATTAAGAAACCTTTAAATATTGATATATCACTCCCTGTATCAATTAATGCACAAGTTGTTATATTTGTTTCAACAATAGTAACTTGTATATATACAGTTAATGGAAATCTTATTTGATTATTCATTCAGCCTTTTTACATAATATAGATATAATCCTTCTCTTTTTATACTTTAATCTTCCAATCCATTTAAAAAAAACTCATTCCTAATAGTATATGAGGTCCTATGTCCATACTGTTGTCTATGTAACATGGTACTAAAAGGTTAATTCCTCCTATCTTTATTGGTACCTTAACCTCCAATTCTGTAGTATGTAGTTGTCCATCAAAATTGATATATCTATATGGTTCAGTTATATGAGTTATTAATCCTTTATTTTTATTTAAAGTTATATGACATTCGCTAGCTCCTGTATTTATTAATATGTTTGATCCTTTTATATGATCTTTTCCATTTAAGTATTCTCCTTCTATTTTCAGCATTTCTATGAAGTTTTATTTCTCTTGTATTACTAGCCTCTTCTAATTGTCTTCTATCAGGTAGACTTAGACTTCTCGATCTTCTGATTAATCTTCTATCTTCAAATGTTATTTTATTGTCAGGATATTCTTCTTCTCTTAATTCTATGATTTCAGGTTTATTTTTTGTTATACAAAGTTCATAATTTCCTGGAATTAAGCTTATCTGTTTGTTTGGTTCTATGATTTTACTAAAATCTTTACATTCTTTGTGGACTTCAATATATGGTTTTTTAGAGTAGATGAATAATTTAAGTTAGTAAATGTGTATTGTCACGACCCAAAAATTCAAGTTGTGTTTTTTTTTTTTTTCAATTCTGCTAACGGCCACTAGTAGCATAAAATGAACTAAAAACATAACTACAAGTGTCTACTAGTAGCGTACTTTCAGAAACGGGCAACTTTAGTACATTTACTAAAAACTCTTTCTAAACTTGTTTACCCGTTACACATTTAGAATTATTATCCTTACTTTGACTTTAACATTTTAATAACAATCGAGTAAAAATAGTTTCAATATCAATATTTCATAAGAGTGAAACTTAAAACTTTAAGCGGAACTTTAAAATATAAGGCCCATTCTTTTTATACACTTTACATCTCAAAATTAAGTCCGAACTAATAATTTACTTATAAATAATAAGAGAATAATATTTACATTTCAAAATTATTTCAAGCTACAGAGAAGCTTAATCCCTCATTATCTTCAGTTACCAATGAGTACTCTCCATTCTCGACTGCATTCTCTATAGGGAATCCAGACATACAAGAACTAATGCTCCACTGCCTATAAAAAGAGATATGAAACAATTGTAAACCACATGGTTCAGTGAATAAAATTTGATGCATGTAATAAGAGGTTAAATTGAACATATAGTGTTTGAAGCCATACAAACATCTATCATTCTCATTATTTTCTTGTCAAACTTTCACATTTTAAGGAATGAATATAAATCATACACTTTACCTCTTAACTTTAACTTCCATCCTTTACTAAAGTAATAATTGGAGCATTCGAATAGCAAACTTAGTTTGCTAACCAACTCAAGCAACTTTAAAGATCATATTCAATTCAATCATGATAACAAATTTCATCGATATTGATATCATACAAGCGTCATTTACTTATTCTCTTACATTTGCTTCTTTTACTACTTTCTAACCTTAACATCAATTCTTATATAATACAAGAAATCATAATAAATTCAATGTATCATTTGTAATCACTTCACAACATTTACTTTTATATAACTACATTCAATTAATCAATTTCATATTTATGACGTGAATGTAATGCGTGAAGTGATATGCATGAGTGATACTGTTATTCGCTTTCTCATGCTTTCTTTCTTTCTTTGAAAAGTGACATGAATGAGTATGACTTTTCACTCTTTGCATTTCTTTCATGTCTTTTACTTTAGGGGCCCTTCCCATATTAGGGTCGTGCATCGCGCGCATCATATGTGTACCTCCGACACAAGGTCACTATTCATAAATAGTTGGCGTGCTTTTACGCCTTCACGTACAAAAGACTTGTCATTCTTTTATTTGGCCTAGCTAGCATATATACAAAAGAGACACTTACTCCCGAAGGGTGCCCCGTGAGATACTTACCCCCAAAGGGTACCTAACAGCCCGTGACCAATTAGGGACTTTCTCCCTAGATGCAGTGACCTAAATAGGGACTTTCTTAATTGTTCATGATCATTTCTTGAAAACATCATTTAAAAGATCTTATACATAATCATTTCTTCACATTTTGAAAACACATACTTTGCTCTTCTATGTGAAATGATCATGCATGCTTGTGATGATGAGATGAAATGATATTCATCAATTATCATGTGAAAGACTTTACATAATAACATTCAATCACATATTGAAACATAATACCTTATCCTTAGCTTAACACAAAATGGATCAAGATCAAATCTTTCACTATAGAATAAAGTTTCCTATGTTTATTAAATAGAATCTCAACCTTTGAGTTACATCCTAGAAGTTGAATTTAATCCTTAACTTCATCAAAATATTGATTCTAATTTGTAGGTGATCACAACTTAAGAAAGTAATCCAAGTAGATTTTTACATCACTAACATCACATCTTATTACTTTTCATCATGTGTAATAACATAAAATACAATCAAACCTATAACACAACTGTTGCCACAAGTTTGATATCATAAAATCTACAAAAATCCAATTCTAAACATCTTTATGGTCATAATTAAACCAATTCAATCCCAGCAGATTTTTACATCATGTGTATCACATTTTATCATCGTAACATCATGTGTAATAACATAAAATACAACACAAACCTATAACCCAAGTGTTGCCATAAGTTTGATATCATAAAGTCTCCAAAAAATCCAATTTTAAACATCTTTATGGTCATAATTAAACCAATTCAATCTCAGCAGATTTTTACATCATGTATATCACATTTTATCATCTTAACATCATGTATAATAACATAAAATACAATCCAAACCTATAACCCAAGTGTTGCCATAAGTTTGATATTATAAAGTCTCCAAAAATTCAATTCTAAACATCTTTGTGGTCACAATTAACCCAATCAATCTCAGTAGATTTTTAGACTATTTTGATGCTTAATAATAACCCTCTAATCATGTGTATTGACATTGGAAGATAACTTGAACTAATGATATGTTTTAGACATGAAGTCCAACAACTTTTAACTTTGAAAACTAGTTTAAAACACTTGCAAAATGACCATTTTAAACAAATGGTTCTAGTAGATTTATAAAGCATATTTCTTGTCTTATAACACACTTCAAATCTTGTATAATGATCATAAAACATTACTTAACTTACAACAAATTTTAGTCATAAGTTCAACCACTTTTTGGCCTCAAGACTCAATTAAAAGCTCCCTTACATGGTACTTGAAATCATAGATTTCACACTTCAATAAAATCAATCCAAAATCAAGTTTTCAACGCATGCAAAGTAATGTTTCGAAGTGTATATTCCAGCAGATTTTTATACTAGTTCAACTCCTTTTAACATGTCTTGGATCATGTAAAATGTATAGTAAAAGAGTTTAGGTTAACAATAATGTTTGAGCACAAGAATTGAGATACTTTCTAGTATGAAAACTAATTCCTACCACTTTTATAAGAGCAAGATTGACAACATTAATACTCTTTAGTCTTTAAATCAACTTAAAGCTGGATTTTTATACATGAAGCCCGTAAACAAGCTTAAGCCATAAGAGAGAACATGATTTAGTGTCCAAAATCAATTTAAATCATGGTTTAATGCTTCTATTTGAAACTTGAGTCTCAAATCTTAGTAAATTCACTCAAAGTGACAATTTAAGGGCACTCAAAATTTGGGACAGCAACTAAATTTCAAACAAACTTTGATATAAGTCACATCTTCTTTACTCCTAACTTTCTCATAATGTCTTCAACATTAAAATTTAATATCCCCATTCAAAAATCAGATTTATAACATCAATAAGTCCCATACAAACATGTAATTACCTTCATTTATGTTTCAAAATCAGCACTTAAACTTTTTTGTTAATTTCAACTTCTAATGCTTCTTAACCTCCATCCAAACATTTCTCCACTTGTAATCATATTCAAAAATATATCCAATGGTTGTTATCATCCTTAAATTCAATTCCCAACATCTAAAATATGGCACGACATCAATATAACTCAACAAAACTATTGTTGCTTTACTCAAACAATTCATCAAACACTTAGAGGGCAATTATATTCTTATCTTTCAATCTTAAACATAGTTTATCCAATCAATCATAATCAACAAGAATCATATTAGAATATGAAATTGAAAGATAATACTTCAATAGAATATGAAAAACTTAATACAATATTACACAAATCAAGTTTCACTCACCTCTTGAATCTAAGAAGGAAAAATCATACTTTCGAGAAGTCAAAAATCAAACCAAGCTTCTCATACTTCTTCCCCTCTCTTTCCTTCATCTTTTCCTCCTCTTTTCTTCTCCTAGATTTCGTCCAGCAGCTGTTCACTGCCTCCCTTCTTGGTTTCTCTCTTTGTCTCCACCGAATTGTGTAAGAAAATGGGTTTTAGTGATTCCTAGAATCAATTGTTTCAATAATATTCAGCTTTACTAACTTCAAACTTGAATAATCAATCCAAAATCTCAATTTAAACTTTAAAAATGAAGGAGAGATTACTTCTTACCTTAAGCAATTGAAGAAGGAAATCAAAGTCCAAGCTTAAGACCATAATCTTCAACAAAAATCCATCAATTCCTCTCCTCTTTTCTCTCTTCTTCCAGGCATTCTCTCCTCTCTTTTCTCTGGTTATTTACGCACAAAATGAAGTGAAGAAAGGGTTGGGTCGTTCTATATAGGTAGAAATAGGATAGGTTTGCAAAACAGCCCATTACTTTCAAGTTTGCACAAGTTGGTCCTTATAGAATTGCAAACTAAGTCCTTAAAGCTTTCTTTCTATCATTCAAGCCCTATAACTTATGATAAATAATTACTTATAACCAAAATAAGTTGGATTCCAAACATCCCTTAAGATAAAACATGATAAGTGTCTCCTCCAAGTATTATTTTAATACAAAATTTTCCAATTATTCCTTTTTAAGGTGTCGCTTTCGGGTCAATATTTGAAGGTCAAGACGAGCTCCGTTTTGGCCAATCTTTATACCGTTGTAAAGTTCACACTTCAAGCTTTGAAACGGTTACATATGCAAGGAAAACGGACCATTATACCGCCCGTACCGTTCATCCAAAAATAGCTGCTCGAATAGTTTCAACACTAAACCAAATTTTCAGCATTCCAACTACTTCTCACATGCAACTTTAGCTCGATTTTTGAAACACATCTCGAACTCGAATTTATCCAAATTTGATATCAATGCTTAGATCTCATCATGAACTATAAAATGATATAACTTGAAATGGCTAAAGATCACTATATAATCCACAAAATGATCCCAAAGTTGTGTTCATCCCAATGGCAAAACTATAATTAATAGGACTTCTTAAAATTTTCAGCTTAGTCCTCAACCATGAAATTTAATCCAACTGAGTTCGAACATCATATATAACTTTATCTTATGCCATTTTCTTCCGTTTTCTTATGAATTCATTACTATATCGTCATACAAAATGGAGAATTGACTATTTTCTTAAGAAAATACTTGCATCCAACTTTCTAAATAAATTAACTAAGGTACGAAATTTTCGGGTTGTTACATGTATAATGCTCTATATTCTATAGTCATAATTTGATCTCCAGGTTGCATTATGTCATCTTTGTGTAGTTTGAAATGTAGTCTTAGAACTTTATTAAAGTTTTTATCTTTTAACGAGACATAGTATTTTGGGTAACATGTAAATATTAATTTTTTATATGCAAAGTTACCTTCTATTGTTCCTAAATGACTATCTTTCAAATTTATTATTCTTCCATCGTGTAGACTTACAGTCAAAGGTGAGTCTATCTCTTCTCTGAATAAAGATTTAAACATTATTTGTATTCCTGCAAGATAAACATATTAAATCTTTTCACTTTGCTTTTTATTAATCTTTGTTAATAATTCTGTCACTATATTCTTTGTTAAAAGATTTAATTTATGTGTTCTTTGAGTTGTTCTGACATCTATTGCATTTTCAATTTTATGATATTCATTTATTGTTATCCTTTCTCTTTTCCATATTTTATCTAAAATTTCCTATTTTTCAACTTTTAAATCTAAGGATAAATTTTGTATTTTCTTAAATTTATTATTGTCAAATGTTACTTTCAATCCATAACCCTCAATTCCTTCATATTCTTGTATATCTATGTTATTGTTTTCTATCTCTTATATTTCTCTATTTGAATTCTGATTCATTACTTTCTGAATCTGTTTCACTTATGTAAACTTCTTGATGATAATATTCTTCAATATCAGGTATTTCACTTAGTTCACTTGCTATTTCTAAATATTTTTTTTGTAATATTTTAACTTTTTTCTTGGTACAATCAGGACTTATATGTCCTATTTCTCCACAATTCCAACATTTACATTGACTTTTATCCTTTTTATAGGATCTGTTTTTCTATTTTTTATTTGGATTATATTTTTTTTTATAATACATTCTTCTAGGCTTTATATACTTTTCCTTAAAATTTCTGAATTTTTTAAACTTATTGTTTTTATATTTTCTTTTAATATTTCTTCTTTCAGGATTACATTTCCCATTGTATAGGTTTTTCCAAATCTTTGCAACATATCCTGGTCAATTTTCCTGATTTTTTCAATAATTGTCTTTGATGACATCTATATGCTAATTTTTCAAATAGAAATTTTATTCTTGATCCTAATGTCCTAGGAATTCCAGGGTTATCTCTAGCAAATAGTTCAAATTCTATCTTAAAATATTTTACCCATGCATGTCTTGGTATACTTCTTGATTTTCATTACTATAAAATTGGACATAATAATATTCTTTAAATTCACATGTATATTCTTTAATCTTACACATATCACATATTACTGATTCTTTTTCAAAATTACCTATCCAGTTTTCTCCTATGGATTCATCTGAAATGTATTCTGTTAACATTTCTCTATCTGATTTTATTATTTCTGTTTGAACATTTCTTCTTATTAAGACTTTTGTATCATTGCTAATTCTTTCCCACCAATTTCTAACATTTCCTTCAAATTATGAGACTAGGAAATTTATTCTTCTTTCAGTACTTTCCCATATGTCATCTTTATTATATAAAAAGAATAGTATCATTGACTCTGTCCAAGTTAATAAGGTTTTTTTAGTGTCTATTTTACAATCTAAATCCAATTTTGTTCCTCCATGATTAATAGGTTTATCATAATTATCATTTAGTTTATATCTATCTTCATACTTATTTCTTTTAGGTGGTTGTCTATATCTGATTATATCATAATATTCTTTATGAGGTTTGCTATATAAAGGTGGATAACTTTCATCAGGATCTGATAATTTGGAAGTTCCAATTGGAGCTGGATTATGTGCTCCTCCAGTGTTCATTAAAACTTGGTGTTCATTTAAATTTTTTAGTCTTAGTTGGTCAAAATTTTCTATAAGTAAGTCTAGTTCTTCATCCACCTTTATTTTGTTTTTCCTCATGTTTTTCTCCAGCTTTAAGTTTTCCTAACTCTTTTTCTATGGATTTTTGTAATTCTATTTCTTCTTCTAGTATTTTTGGTAATATTTTTTTCTAAATTCATCATCCATGCTTCTAGATTCTATTACAATTCTTTCTTATTCAAAATGTTTCTTTCCTATCCCAACCTTTTCTTTTTCTATAAGTTTTTTATCTATCTTTTTATCTTTATGTTTACTATTTTCCTTTAATTCTCTAATTTCAAGTTTTAATATATTTATGTCATTTTTTGCTTTTTTTAATTCATTTTTAACTTCTTGGACATTGCTTATCAACGATTTTATTAGTATTTTTAAGTCTTCAAAACATTCAGTCATTGGCATTTTATGCTCTTGGTTTAGTGGTTTTTTATTTTTGTACCTTAAATAGTCTATCATACATTGAGGAATTTAGGCCAAAATCCACCTAATATGTACACAATTTTAAATTTGACACCCTCAAATATTTAACTTGAGATCTACCACCTGCAGTCCAAAAAATTGTAGAAATATCACCCAATATATATAATCTTAAATTGCGGATATAAAGGAATTCTAGTAAATCCACCAAGTAACAATTCCTACTTTTTCTCAAAATTGTTAATGACTGAGCTATCCTTCCAAACCTTCCCCATTTCATTCAAGCAAACTAAATTCCAGTGGAAATGATTATGCTGTTGATTCAAATTCTATGTACTGTATCATGAGTCAATTCCAACCTTCAAACAGAAAAAAAAATTCCAGCAATAACAAGCTTCAGAATTATCGATGATTTTATGATTTTGCGTCATAAAATTGTATATTTAACTGAAATTTATCATCCAAGTTGAAATCGGTATCATACAGAAATCGCAACCTTCAACATCTACAATTTTGGCGTCTGATTAGTGAAAATAGTGTGTGTGAATTGAAAAATAAGAGATCAAAACGAAGGTTGCTGAGTTTCTTCTATAATGCTCATGAAGTTATAAACCATGTTTCTCTTGATGATTACTGCCGGCTTGGGAAGACATGGTCTATATTTAAGCTAATTCTTGGTTTCCTAGCTGATCTCTAAGTCAAAGTGGGCAAGAGATACACACACTTTTACAATCGTTAAGGGACAATATTCATGGTCGAATACATTGTTGATTTGTGTTGATCCCCCCACATCCGTGCAGACCGTGCTCAATATTGTAACTAAACCATTATTAGAATTTACAGTTTCAACAAACTAATTCGAGTTATTATTTAAGATAATTGCTTCTTCTTTTGTTTTTAACTGTAGCCTCATACTAGAATATTTTCCCAACCGTACAAAAGGCACGACAACAAAGATATATTTCTAGGTGATCAGTAAGACTCAAGTTAAGAATTGGTTTTTTTAGTATGTCTATATTTGGCATACGACATCTGATTTTCCATTTGGATGTGTTAGGCCCGAATGGCGAGTTGCAGGGGTATCTGGAGGGACTTGCAGATGTTGATAATGTTCATCTTATGTAAAAGAGCATTCATTTAGACAGCCTGCAATAACACCTTCAATCCTGACTGGGTTTTACTACACTAAGATTGTTCGAGAGTTTCGCGAGAAAGATGATAAAAGTACTTGCAAATTATGCAAGTTCAAATCTTGTTAGAAATTAATGTTGGCACAAGATAATGCTAGCAATATCGTTCCTGAATTTGGCAAAGAAGAGGAAGATAAAAAGCGATATGTGTAAACAATTTGAGTTTGTATTTCCGCTTGAAACTTCTTATTTTTAATATGAAGAATTATTCTCCTTGTGATAAAACTTTGATGTGATCAAAAAAAAGTTTTTTACATGTAAATTTCTCGTGAGGATTTTTTTAAAGTTGATTCACAGAATCTAAAAAGGAGTGATTCACGGAAAAGTTGAACTCAATTTCACTGGCCTTTAGTGGAGTACTTCATTATTAATCAAGGAAATATGAAGATAATAATGAAAAGGCAGAATAATAAAGTGCCATCTTGAAATTTTATATTAATAGGAAAAAATGAAGGATTATTAGGATCGAGCAACATGATTATAAAAGTGTGTATCTTAACGATTCAACAATGATTGCCCTGGTGAAGTTAAACAAGTTGCTCAAATTTTGGCTTTGACTGAGCGGCTTGTCGATGAGGCCAATCATCATTGGAAGTATAGTGTACATATATCTACTAGAACTAGTTGATTTTTCATTTCCTTCTGGGTATCCTTGATTCTTTCTAATCCTATTGACGATGGTTTTACAGACTCTTACATGAATCTGTAACGAGTGGTTGCTACTAAGTTCTTGCCGGAATGGAAGCCTTAGGAACCATTATGCATGTAGACTGACATGGAAGTTCTGAAGAATCCACTCTGAATTTTTTAATTCTGTGTTTTGCATACGTGACAAAACTGAAATCTCGGTATCCATATCTCCATGTGACCTTTTTTGAATTATTGATTGGGTTTCAGTTATGACTATGGAGGTTGTAACTGATTTCTTGTTTTTCCCTATTAATAAATTTCCATTTTTTGCTCCTATAATTTAGGATGACATATTTGTAATTCATTTAGATCAGGATGACATTTCTAAAATAAAAATATTCATTGTGGCAAATAGCAAAATGAAGTTTCATCATGCGGCATTAGTGCAACTTCCCCATCATACATATCATCAATCTTTGTTTTTATTTTCATGATTCTTTCATCTATTGATATGATTCTTTTATTATTTATTTTTTCACTTATTTTTTCTATTTTTTCTACAATCATTCCTATTTTTTCTTGATTAATTAATTCTCCTAATTTTCTTTGAAATTCTTTTAAAATTGCTTCATTTATATTTTTAGCTTTTCCTATCACATCTTCTAATTCTTGGAATTGTATTGTTAGCTTGTTTTGGATGTTTTGTATTTTTTCTTTAATGTATTTTTTCTTGTATATTTAATTGTTGAAGTTCTTCAATAGCTATTTTATTTTGTACATTTATATTTTTCTATGTTTTCCATAAAAGGCACTAATCCAATTTAACTGCATATTGAGAAATCCACCAGATTCTCCCCATGAGCTTAAGGGTTGAAACATGGTTGTATTGGCTCCTTTTATTTGATAAGATCTAACTGGAAGTTTAATATTTTCTATTATTTGTTTCTCAAATTTTATTTCTGGAAATTCTGTCATTAGAACCTTCCTTTAATATGTTCTATTTCTAGTATAAGTTCTGACTGATATTTTGCTTCTTTATATATCATTATATTTTATTCAGAAAATTCTTCTATTGATTTTAACATTTCTTTTCTTCTTTGTGCTCTAAAATATTTCCTTAGTCTTTCTATTTCTCTAATTTTTTCATATATTTCTTTATTAATTTTTTCTTTGTTATTTAGAATTATTTGTATTTTTGGCAATTGTTTTAAGATTGTATTAAAATATTCTCTCATTTTTTCTAATAATTTTAATCTTAAGACTTCTTCTCTTTTTATAATTCTTTCTTCTCTAATCATGTCACTTAGATTTCTTCTTTGTTCAGCTATTAAATTTATTTTTCATTTGTTTCTATGTCTAGGTATTTTTCTAGTACTAGTATAGGATATGCTCTATGATAATTCATTTCTATAGTCTTTATACAATTTCTCTAGTGTATCTTTGTGGATTAAATCTAATCATCTGTTTGTTAAAAGTTTTTTGTTTAAAAACATTTTTTTTTATGTTTTCTAGGTAAAATGTGTGGTTGAAAAATGGAGAGAGAAAATTTATATGGTTAAAAAGTGATTTGAAAAATTATGTAAGAAAAAACATGTTTGCCAAACACAACATAATATTTCGTTTATGATAAAATCTTATTTTATTATATCGAATTTTATTAGATCATATATATCTCTTCTTATGTCTTTATCTAAATCCCTTAAGGTTCTTAAGATTTCTATTTTATAATTATCAGGTGGTATTAATGTATTTATTATAAATCTAGATGTATGTATTCTATATTTATTTTTGTATTTTATTATGTAATATTTGTTCTTTAGATCTGCCATATGACTTTGATACCAAATTGGGGGGTTATGAGGGAGCAAAAATCATAAATAAAATTATATATTAAAATCGTTTAAATTTTTCTATACTTTAAAGTTCAAAAAATAAAGCTTTAGAGGCTAGTGTGTTAAAATATATAAAAGGGGGGTATTTTGGTAACTTTGTTCATTATGTATGGTTATGTACTTCCTTTTTATGTACAAGTAGATTTTTCTTTATTTTTTATGTGCAACTTTTTTGTTTTGGATTAATTAATTGATTACAAACATTTATATTACAAAGGTGGCAATTGTTTGTAATGAGGTGAATTGTAATGTATTAAAAAAGTATTAAGACTAATTATCAAAATTAGGTATATTATTACATGATACGTGCATTTTATACACTTGCTTATATATCAAAATTAGGAAATTAAATAATCGTTTTAGAATATATATTGTATTTAATTTGTGTTCTTTGTGTTTATTTCAGTTTTTATCCCAATAGTCTAGAGAATAGATCAATCGAGGCGAATCAAGATAAATCGAAGGGCATTTAGATTAAGTTATGAAGAATGGAAGTGGAAAAGGAAAATAGAAAATCAAATCGGAACTAAATTGGAGAAGTCAAAACTTCAAGGGCTTAATTTGACAAATCAATAGAGGGATGACTGACGAAGGGTGTTCTTTCTATTCCAGAAGGGATGAAGTTGAGCTGGAATTCATGATTCTCATAAAGGTCCTCAAAAAATTTCTTTTCGATCTATGAGCTTATTGAACACTGTTGGGTTGCTGCCCTTTCTGTGATCCAGTTATGCTGGCCCAGTTCTATATCCTTGGCAGATCCGGATCCATATCGCATTTTATAACAAATGCGTTTCCTTGCTGATGTTTGACACGTGGATTCTTCAGGGCCGTTGATCTGCAATCCTGACCTTTGGCTTTATAGACTTTTGCAGTCTTATTCTGTGGCGGTGGATTCATTATTCAAGGGTTTCTTTGATACGATTGTACATACATTCTCTCTGATCTTCGTCTCCAATCTTTTCTGGGTATCTCTCTGTAGAGTATAGTAAGGGCTTTTACTCTAGTAGGATAGATAGATACATATTGAGGGTGCAATCTTCCTGATTGCGATATTTTGTATAGTTGGAGTAGATCTGATTCTTGAGGTATTGTATTGTCATTCGACTGCCGGTTGTAAACTGTGTTTTGTGCCAGTGGATTGGGCGTTAATCCTTAACGGATTGCTCAACGGAGAGTAGGCGTAAGCCGAACTCCGGGTCCCCAACGGGGACAAATCATTTCTCTGTGTTCTTTTATGTTTTGTGCGTTCTTTATCAAGATCCTTCAGTGGTATCAGAGCTGGTTAAGGAAGAACTTTCTTGCACAAAATTTATCAGAGGATTGGATCACAAATCTGTTTGAGGCATATTACTGGAGATCGGGTTGAGATCTGCCTAGATCTGGCGCTTGGGTGGATCTGTCGAAGTGGAAGAACCCTCTTGTGCTCCAGATTTGCCAAGAAGCCGATCTTGTTTGTGGATCTGGGAAGTATTGACTGAATCACTGCAATCTACTAATTTTCTTGAAACCTAGGGTTTCTTGTTTGGTAATATCCTACTCTACTTCTTGACTCTTGAGTAAAGGTTGGATTTACAGCCTCTACTGTCTTGAGCCTCCTGCGAGGGCTCCTGAAGCTGAGGGGCTCCAACTTTTACTCTCAAGACTTTTATATGCCATTTGTGTTTCTTGAGTAGTCTTTCTTGATATTACATATTTTGTGATTCATTTTTTTTGGCACGGTTTCTGCTTATATTGTGTTCCTTGTCTTCGTTTGTCAAAATTTTCACTATGTCACTTGGAAAAGTGGATATTGAAATATGGACAGGCAAAGGAGACTTCAGTCTCTGGCGCCAAAAGGTAAGGGCTTTGTTAATGCACCTCGAGTGTGCTGGTGCTATCACCAACACCTGGTCTGCAGAAACAAGCATGTATCGAAGACGGGAACTGGATGAAACTGCTTGGAGTACTATCTTCCTTCATTTGTCTGATAATGCGATAAGGAAAGTAGGTGAAACTACTACCACTGCTGGTCTATGGAATAAACTTGAAGAATTGTATCTTACTACTACTGTTCCAAATAAATGTTTTCTATTAAGACAATTCTTTGCTTTTAAGTTTGATACTTCCTTGGACTTAGAAGCCAATCTTGATAGGTTTACCAAGATTACTCAAGACTTGGATAACTGTAATGAAACAATCTCTGATGACCAACAGTGTGTTGCACTTTTAGGTGCTGTCTCTGAAAAATATAGGGATGTTAGAACAGCTCTGGAATATGGTAGAGAATCCCTTTCACTAGAAGATATTGTATCTGCCCTTAGGAACAAAGATCTTGAGATGAGATCTGAGACTAAAAATCAACAAGGGGAGGTTTTAGTTATAAAAGGAAAAGGTAATACCAATACTTCTAGTTTTGGTTCAAACCAAAATAGGAAAGGAAAAAGGAATAATCAGAACAGGCCTAAATATTTTAAAAGGGATAAAAGTAAAGGAAAAATGAGTGATAAAAATTGTTTTTACTGTCAAAAATTTGGCCATTATATTAAAGATTGTCGTAAAATGGCTTATGACCTTAAAAATAAACCAAAAGACACCAGAGGGAATGTTCAGGAAAGGGAAAATGAAATTGGAGCTGTGTTTGTAGCTGATACTGTGAATCACGGTTATGATTGGATATTAGATTCTGGAAGTACTTTTCATATTTCCCCCTATAAAACCCTCTTCTCATCTTTTGCTCAATCCACTGGTCATGTTCTGATGGGGAATGATACTGCATGTAAAATTTTAGGCACTGGCAGTGTTACTTTAAATGTTGGTAATGATACTTGTGTTACTTTAACCAATGTGAAATATGTACCTGATGTTCATAGAAATTTAATCTCTATTGCTGCCTGGACTGATTGTGGTTTTGATATAAACTTTAAAGGAGGTGCTTGTATAGTCAAAAGAAATTCTGTTGAAATCTTGAGATTTTTCAAAATTGATGGTCTGTTTAAAATCAAAACAAAACCTGTAATTACATCTTTTTCAAACTTAACACTTTCTGAAAATAAGGAAACTTCTTTATGGCACAAAAGATTGGGTCATATAAGTGAGAAAAACTTACAACACTTAACCAAACAAGGAGTCCTTGGAAATTATTCTTTTTCAAATGAATTTTTCTGTGAAGATTGTATATTGGGTAAACAGACCAAACTACCTTTTAAGGAAGGTATTCATAAATCAACAGAAATTCTTGACTATTTGCACTCTGATCTTTGGGGACCTTCCAGTGTTCCCACTGTCTCAGGTTTTAGGTATTTTCTCTCTATCACTGATGATTTTTCTAGGAAGGTATGGATAATCTTACAGAAAACTAAAGATGAAACTTTCTTGAATTTTAAAAACTGGAAAACTTTAGTAGAAAATCAAACTAACAAAAGGGTTAAGGTTCTTAGAACAGATAATGGTCTTGAATTCTGCAACAATTTGTTTGATACATTCTGTAGAGATTCTGGTATCACTAGGCACAGAACTGTGGTATATACTCCCCAGCAAAATGGGGTTGCAGAAAGAATGAATAGGACTCTGCTGAATAGGGTCAGATGCATGTTAATCTCTTCTGGCCTTTCAAAATCCTTTTGGGGGGAAGCAGTCAAAACTGCTGCTTTTTTAAACAACAAAAGCCCATCAAGGGCCATAAATTTCAAAACTCCTGATTTTTTATGGTCTGGTTCACACTTTAACTATTCTTCTTTAAAGGTTTTTGGGTGTGCAGCCTATGCACATCAAAATAAAGGAAAATTGGAACCAAGATCCCTAAAGTGTATTTTTTTGGGCTATGAAGAAAATGTGAAGGGCTATAGACTTTGGGAGAAAGGTTCTCCTGGCTTTAAAGTCATTATTTCCAGAAATGTTATTTTCAAAGAAGAAATTATGCCATGTTTTAAAATTACAGATTCATCAGATTCAAATTTGGCAAATAGATACTCTGTACAGTGGAATCTTAATGATTTGAGTGATATAAATTCTGAAAATAACACACAGACTGAGGTGGAGCAACAGTCTGAGCCTGATCAGAATGAAGCAGAGGATGATTTGGATCTTCCACAAGATGTTCCTCAAATACTTCAGCATCCAGAACTTGCAACCTATCAACTTACCAGAGATAGGGAAAGAAGGGAGGTAAGGGCATCTACCAGGTATAATAATGAAGAGTTTGTTTCATATTTTATCTCTGAAACCAATTTTTTTGAACCTGAAACTTTTGAACAAGCTAAGACCTGTTCTGACTCTAAGAAATGGCTTGCAGCAATGCAAGATGAATTACATTCTTTATACAAAAACAAAACTTGGATTTTAGTTGAAAAACCTAAGAGTCAGAAGGTAATAGATTCAAAATGGATTTTTAAAATAAAAGAAACTGATTCTGATAAAAACCAAGTCAGGTTCAAAGCCAGACTTGTGGCTAAGGGTTTTTCTCAAAAAGAGGGTATAGATTACAATGAGGTATTCTCACCTGTTGTAAAATATACCACTATTAGGATTTTACTTACTTTAGTTGTACAGTTCAACTGGGAGCTGGAACAACTAGATGTTAAAACTGCCTTCCTAAATGGGGACCTTGAGGAAACTATTTTTATGAAGCAACCTGAGGGATTTGAACAAAAAGGAAAGGAAGACCATGTCTGCCTCCTTAAAAGATCCCTCTATGGTTTAAAACAGGCTCCACGTCAGTGGTATAGGAAATTTGAGTCCTATATGACCAAACTTGGGTACAATAAAAGCCGCTATGACTCATGCCTGTTTTATGATGGTAAGGGAGGTAAAGACTCTCTTTTCTTACTCTTATATGTTGATGATATGTTGTTAGCATCTAGTGATATGAATAAGATCAATAATTTGAAAAACAAACTCAAAAGTGAATTTGAAATGAAGGACTTAGGTCCAGCCAAAAGGATATTGGGTATGAACATTGTTAGGAATAGAAATTTGGATATTTTATTTCTTAATCAGAGTTCCTACATACAAAAAATCTTGAATAAATTTGCTATGAGTAAGGCCAAACCTGCTTCTCTTCCTTTAGGAAATCACATAAAACTATCTTCTAATGATTGTCCTAAAACACAGGAAGAACTTGATAGAATGACTAATGTGCCTTATACTAGTGTTATTGGATCAGTTATGTTTTTAATGGTCTGCACAAGACCTGATTTAGCTTTTGCAGTAAGTTGTCTGAGCAGATATATGGCCAACCCTGGAGAGGCTCACTGGGAGGCCTTAAAAGGGCTACTGAGATACCTAAATGGGACTCAGAATATAGGTTTGCTGTACAGTAAGTTGAAAGGTAGTATCTCTCTTAAAGGCTTTTGTGATTCTGATTATGCTGGTGAATTAGATAAAAGGAGAAGTACCTCATCTTATATATACACCTTGTGTGATTGCTGTGTGAGTTGGAAGTCTCAGCTGCAAAGGATTGTAGCTCTGTCCTCCACAGAGGCAGAGTACATTGCAGCTTGTGACTCCATAAAAGAAGGTTTATGGATTAAAGGTCTTCTGCATGAACTTAATTTTCTGCATGATAATCTTACACTTTTTTCTGATAACCAAAGTGCTATACATCTTACTAAAAATCCTATGTTTCATGATAGGACAAAACATATAGATGTTAAATATCACTTTATACGTGATTTAGTTGAAAATGGGGTAATAAAGGTTAATAAAGTTTCTACAATTTTGAACCCTTCATATATGGGTACTAAAATTCTTTCTCCCAACAAGTTTTATGACTGTTTAAATATGCTTAAAATTACCTCATTTGTACTTTAAAACTTTCTTTACCATATATCCTGCATTTTGTTTATTTGTTTCTTATTTTTCTAACCATTTGTTGTTTTAGGGAGCAAAATGATGTTTTGGACATCCCCCATCCACTTTGGCGCAATCACAGTATGACAGCAAGGTGGAGAATGTTGGGTTGCTGCCCTTTCTGTGATCCAGTTATGCTGGCCCAGTTCTATATCCTTGGCAGATCCGGATCCATATCGCATTTTATAACAAATGCGTTTCCTTGCTGATGTTTGACACGTGGATTCTTCAGGGCCGTTGATCTGCAATCCTGACCTTTGGCTTTATAGACTCTTGCAGTCTTATTCTGTGGCGGTGGATTCATTATTCAAGGGTTTCTTTGATACGATTGTACATACATTCTCTCTGATCTTCGTCTCCAATCTTTTCTGGGTATCTCTCTGTAGAGTATAGTAAGGGCTTTTACTCTAGTAGGATAGATAGATACATATTGAGGGTGCAATCTTCCTGATTGCGATATTTTGTATAGTTGGAGTAGATCTGATTCTTGAGGTATTGTATTGTCATTCGACTGCCGATTGTAAACTGTGTTTTGTGCCAGTGGATTGGGCGTTAATCCTTAACGGATTGCTCAACGGAGAGTAGGCGTAAGCCGAACTCCGAGTCCCCAACGGGGACAAATCATTTCTCTGTGTTCTTTTATGTTTTGTGCGTTCTTTATCAAGATCCTTCAAACACAACAAAAGAAGAGGTCTGGTGCGCAATTATTAAAAGGACCAAGCTCCTATTGTGGAAACACAAACAAAAAATTGAAGGAATATTTTTTTGCCAAGCGATCGTCAACCTAATAACCAAGCGATCAAACCCCATAATGCCATGTAATTGCTTGGCTTTTCGCTGGGCAGAATCCTTGTTCTTTCTCAACACAATTTTTATTCAACCAGCTCTTCTACTTGTATTCACAACCCGAACTAGCAAGGGGGTACTGTGCTAGGGAGCTCACCTTCCGCAGGGTTGTCTACAAACCGTTATAAGTAGCCTTGACTAATGAGGGCCTCAATTTCCATTTTCAAGTGCTTGCAATCATCTATCTCATGTCCGGTACACCAATAACACAACAATATTTTTATTGATTAAAACTGCCGGAATTAATTATTAAGGGCTGAGATCTTTTTCAAGTTCTCTTTGTCCTTTACTTTACTTGAAGGAAAACGCTCTCCAATGCAATCGATATATTCAACCCTGAAACATTTCACGATAAGGTACGGACCTAATATTTTCCCTTGTTTCTCTTCTTCGTTCGGGCACATTATCCTTTTTAACCTTCATTTCTCCTGTTTTTGGTCCTCCTTGCGTCCTACCAATTTCGTCATATGTACCCTTGTTTGAGTCCCATTATTTCGATTTAAAATTTGAATTTTGAAAATTTAATGGTTAAAAGCGATTTGAAAAGTAAAAAATTGTGGGTTTGACTTTTTTGAATGGTTAAGATTGATTACTGTAGAAAAAATTTGTAAAAAAATGAGAAATAATGGGACTCAAACAAGGGTGTATAGTCCTACATACCAATATATTTTTCAGCTCCGCTCAAGGCCATCTTTGTGTATAGACCACCAGAACCTGGTTAGAGGTTGGCGTCCCGAAAATTACTGCCATAAGAGCATTTCAACCTTTTGTTTGCCAAACCTATCAAAATAACTCCTTATAGATTCGGTGTCCTTGTTTAATTCATACAAGACATTCCTTGGGAGCAGTCCTCATTGCCGCTGTCGCAAGCTCCATTGGGAAGCTGCCCAATACGCATTTGTGCTTGGTCTCCAAAAGTTAACGAGAAAGCTTTACATAGGGTCGCATTACTTACACCTTGGAGCTCCATCCAAGAGGTGTATTTGTAAATGTGTCACGTGGGGTTGGTATTTCTTTGGTATCCAATGCGCATATGCATCTTGAATTTTTCTGGTAAGGTCTCGGCCAGGATGCTCTCTGAGAAAGGTGAACGTGTATTTCAGGCGATTACCTACGTGAAATCTATTTTCTTAGACTCAAGTTTAGCTTCGTTTTAATATCTCTAACTCATTTACTTTGGCATCTCTGTTTGCAGGAACATACTTTCTCCAATGTCTATAGGTTCCGTCATGGTGGGGATCGTTTTTGGAAGCCATTGACTTGGCTTTCCTAAGTGGCTAAAGACACTGACTTCCCGTCTTTGTGCCTGACTCCTACTAAGGAGAGTTTGTCCTTCCTCTCTCATTTCTTCGGAAGAGCTTTCCTTGAAACTGAAGCTTCTCCTCACTTGGCCAGTTTTTCCATGTTGGGTGATACAGAGACTCAGCCTCCACCTCCGTTGTAGCAGGTCGTGCATAATTTTGGCTTCGCTCAAGACGAGCTATAGTATTGACAAGGTGATCTAATTTGTCCATAAGAAATTCATACTTGGACCTTGTGAAGTTTCACCACGGTTCCTCCCAAACTTTGGAGGAATCTCAACATCAGGACTTCTTGTCCTTGCATTGGTAGAATGTGTGTTACGATTCATTTGTAATGATTTTTGATGAATATTTTGGGAATGAAATGTATTTGATTGATGAACTTTTAGGGATTTTTTATATGGGATTTTTATGCTGGAAAATAGAGAACTTCGTTTTAGATGAAGGCCCTCCTTTTAGTGTCAAATTGTGGACGTCAAAAAATGGCACATATATGTATTAGTCTTTTAATCAACTTTTAAGTAGGGAAAATGTAGAAAGGGGTTGTATAGGAGATTTTAAGTGGAAGTTGATTCCATCTCTAGAATAAAAGGTCATATATTTGAGAAGTAAAATTAGGAAATTGGAACAATATTATAAATGTGTCTGAGTATTTTATTCTTCCTTTTTTCCTCCACTTTTTGATACAAAATATTTTCTATTTGTAGGAAAAATGTGAATAGTTACTATAGGAAAAAATGAGAACTTTCATCATTTTTAAGATAAGTAATAATTATTAGTTGCCATTTTCAGGTTCTAACAGATCCCTCCAATCTTGGACATGGTGAACCGCAATTTTGACACAGCTGATTGACTGCAGGTGTCACTTCCTGTAAGAGTATGGAGGAAGCTTTTTGTTTATCCAAATTTTGCGGCTCAAGGCAACCCCCTACTAAGTATTGAGTAGCATGTAAATACTGAGGTATTCTTGTGAGGATGCAGTAGAGTTAAGCTCGGTAAACTCTTCACCAAAGGTGGAGCCACATTGCTTGTTAGAAAATATCAAAAACGATGAAGATAAAATGAGATAATAAGATTCAAATTCACGTAGGAGATAGCACAACAAAATGAGAAAATTAGAATCCAAGATAATATAGATCTGATAGTTGTTAACATTTGATGTTATCTTGTGAAAAGTTGTTATTTTTATTTCACTATAAATAGGAGTTATTTCGTGATGAAATATTCATGTCCTTTGGTCATCATTCAATAAAGTTAGATTTAGTATTTTATTTATTTTCGCATTCATTTTTTTTTTTGGTATCAGAGCCAGAGTGAATATAAACCTGAGTTCACTTTAAATTCAATAAACACAACTATTCTCTTTTCAGTTTTCACCATCCTTTACACCAAAAAATTAATTCTTCCTCATCTCATGTTATCTTCCACAAAATATATCATATCAGATTCGGAAAATACAAATCAAAATCCTACCTGTACAAAATTCAAAAAAATACAACAACAAAAACATTCATACCAAAAATCAATGTATGAATTCATTGCTAATCAAAATTCCGAATCATCGGCACATTCTCTGAAAAAATTCTCAAATACACAACCTATGTAATATGGGATACACAAGATTCGCAAAAAAAAATGCGAATCCACAACACCACAACACATGACATATCTTCACAAGGATGAACATAAAAAATGTTATTTTTTCACAAAATCGGTATCCAAAGTAGCTTTGAATTTTTCAAAAACAAACTGTGTTTTCAGCCTCAGCACAATTTGCGGGAGGATGTTAGAAAAAGGGATGAAGATAAAATGAGATAATGAGATTCAAATTTAAAAACATGATAGTGCAACAAGATGAGAAGTCCAAAATAATGTACTACAAGAAATGCGAATTTTACCAACGTAAAAATCTGTCACTAAAGGCCATTATTCCGTAGGTGATAGTAGTTTACGACGGATTCTTTTTGTAGGAAAAACTGTGGTTGAAGGTCGTGTCGATAAAACTTTCCGACCAAAAATAGATTCCGTTGCAATATACCAACGAAATTTTCCGTTGGTATTTACCAACGGAATTTACCGACAGCCTATACCAACACAATTTACCAACGAAATTTACAGACGGAATATTCTGTAGGAATTTACCAACAGGTTTCCAACCAAAAGTTCATTTGGAAATTAACAATGATTTTTCCAACAGAATATTCCATTGAAAATTAGCAACAAATTACCAATGGAATGTTCCGTTGAAAATTAGCAACTAAATATTTCGTTGGAAATTACCAACCAATTTCGTTTCCGTTGGTAACTACCAATGAATTCCAAATCCATTGGAAAATCCCATTTTTATTATGTGTAATTAAATAAAATTGTTGCATTTCATAAAATTACATTGTTAAATTTTGATTTTGATATTTCACAAAAAGGTCCAAGTCTTTGTGTAATTACATAAAATTTAAACAATGCTAAACAATATACGCCAACGTAACTAAATTGAAATCAAACGATGTTAAATACACAAAAGTAACGAAATATGTTGAAAGTCACCGATAGAGATCATAATTATATTAATAATTACAAACTGTCTTTCTCAAAAATATATAATTACCACCAACGTTGAGTGCAAGCAAAAGTAACAAAATATATCGAAAGTCACCGAAAGAGATCATAATTATATTAATTACAAACCGTCTTTCTCAAAATTATATAATTACCACCAACATTGAGTGCAAAAGTTGATGTGAAAACCATATACAAAAACTTCATTTCTTTGAGCTTGTTCCAAATCCTTGGCATCACAATTGCAGCGATCATTTATCTGCACTATTAAAATTTGCCAACGGATTGAAACAAAAAAGAACCATAATAAATTTATGATCAAAGAGAACCACATAAAAAAATTAACAAATTTAGCTCCACATTACTACTAACTAACCTAAACAAGTGAATAGAAAAAATGAATGTAGCTAGTAAATCGATGAGGTAACAGAACCCTTATTAATATACAGTCTCACAAACACTTAATAACGTTCCAAAATAGAAGGCATACCTTTAGTTCCAGATAATGATTCAAAGACTAAATTGGGCAGATTTAGATCTCGAAGCAACGATCTTATTCTATCTTCCAAAGAGGCATTCATCCGTTCTTCTAACTCCTGTATAGTATGGCGATTTTTTTCTTCCAACTCCTCAATCACCCTCGTTCTCCCTTCTCGCTCTTCTTCTAGTTCCTTTCGCAGTGAATCCTGTTGGGAATTTACTTAATCATGTACAGCGGAAATTAAAATATTTTCAATTCCCAAACGAGGATCTGCTTTGTGTTTAGATAGAAATCATGATAAAGAACGTTACCTCTTAATGTTCTTATAGACTAAGAGTGACGAATCCTAAATTGATCATTCACAACCTTCATGTGATTCTTGACATACCCGAACGACATCGTATTAGCGACTCCTTTCAGAGCAACATCCGACATCACCAAAGTATGACTTCCCTCATATAAGGTACTATGATGACTTCAAGTTAAAGGATCAATTCCACTAACAAATGTTAAAGATTAACCACTGACACTCGGATAGTTATCCATGTGGAATCTCCGTTGCGGGTCTCCAATGTTTTGTTCTCTTAACAAAACATCCACGTGTTCATTTAGATATCTCTACATCTTAGCTTGTGAGACCAGCTACTCACTTTTAAAGTGGGGAATGACACACATGTTGGTCTATCCGTAATATTGATATCTGTATCTCGATATTAATTTACGACCAAGGATATTTAAGATTCAATTGTAACTTATATCTCACAATCACAACTCCTTGTGATTAATAAGTTATCAAGATTTGAATCTATGGACTCAGTTGATTTAATTAGAAAGAATAACAATATTTTTATAAATCAATTAAATAATAGATCTGCCATATATTAAATGCATCAAATATATTAGTAAGTATTTGGTCAAAGATTGGACCTAGGGCATAACAGGGTTAATAGCACAAAACGTCCCAACGTTTGACATGTATTGTGCAAAACGTCCCAACGTTTTGATTTTTGACGCTAAACATCCCAACCTTTACAATTTTTGGTAGAAGACATCATTTCTGTCAATTTTAACCCCATTTCGCCGTTAACTTCAAATTGAACAGTAAATGTCAAGGGCATTTTCGTCCAAAAAAAAGCAGCCCGTTCATAATTGGGTAATTGGCACAAAACGTCCCTACGTTTGACACTTATTGTGGAAAAACGTCCCTACGTTTATTTTTTTGGCGAATAACGTCCCTACGTTTATTTTTTTGGCGAATAACGTCCCTACCTTTAAATTTTCTTGTTCATTAGTCCCCAAATTTTACTTTTCTTTCAATGTAGTCGTTCCGTATTTTATTTAAAGGTAATTGTCTTCAAACGTGTATAACTTTTGATCTACAACTCCGAATTGCACTCCGTTTTTTGCGTTGAACTCCAAATTCAACCATCTTTCTTATGATGTATCATGTGCTCATTTATTAAACATTTCGTTTTGACTTTTGTATAGTAGATACTTATTTTGTTAGGGCATAATTGATTGACGTAAATTGATTTCTGTAAATTTTATTGAAACAGTGAAATTTTAATTTTAGTGTGTGTTCGGCGGCCAACGGAATTTATAAATTGGATTTATTTGACTTTGTAATCTTTTTAAGGTAAAATATTTGGTTAAAAATTGGTATGTTTAGCCCCTGTTTGAGCCATATTATAATCTCTAATAACTTTCTGAACAACACACAATCTCTCTCTTCAAATCACTTTTTAAAAATTTGAGGCATATTCATTGGGCATTCGTAATATTCTGGTCCAATCACATACTAGTATTTTCTGTTCCTTTTTTAAGTTGTAAGAAGCTTTCGGCTTGTACAATCTCTCTCTATCATTGATTATGTGGAGCTCTGGATGCTGACAGTAAAGTTCTAAATCCTTTAGAGCCTTGAAGTTATCTTTGGTCTTTCCTTTAATAGCCATTACTGTATTAAATATATTTTCGAATACGTTCTTCTCAATATGCATAACATCTAAATTATGTCTTATCAGATTTGTGTGCCAGTAAGGCAATTCGCAGAAAATACTTTTTCTTATCCAATTGTGAGTGCTTCCAAAATCTCCAATTTCACGATGCGTCGCAAATCGTCACCTTTAGGCGGAGTCATTGGCCCATCCTTTTCAATTTTTCCTTTAAAGAACTTGTCTCTTTATCTTCTAAAAGGATGGTTGTGGGGAGGCAAGAATCTCCAGTGACAATCAAAAAATGAACATTTTCCTCCATTTTTCAATCAAAATGATTTAGTTTGACCCATACAGTACAGACAAGACAACCCACCATGTGTACTCCATTCAGATAGCATACCGATTCACATCAGCCCAGCTTTCATCATAAAATTTTGCTTTGTGTGTATGTCACACGTTTCAACTCCTACATCCCACAACACTTTCAATTCATCTATCAGCGGACGTAAGTAAACATCAATGTTTTCTCCTGGACTTTTTGGTCCAAGGATAACCATCGTCAAAAATAGGTTGTCCCATCGCATGTACAAACCAGGTGGAAGATTGTACAAGGTGGTGATAATGGCCAACATGAATAATGTGAACTTGTCAAGTTAAATGGGTTGAACTCATCTGTGCACAGGACAAGACGTACACTGTGAGGCTCTAGAGAAAATTGAGGGTATTTTCTATCAAAATGCTTCCACGCTTCCCCATGTACAGGATGTGACATTTTCCATGTGTAAATGCATTATTTGCATGCCATATCATGTGTTCTACAGTGCGTCTTGACATGTATATCCTTTGAAGTCTAGGAGTCAGAGGTAGATATCGTAGTACCTTATGAGCAACTCTGTGTCCGGACCAAGATACTACATCTTTATAACGCAGGTAACCACACGTCAGGCACTTGGTAAGGTTCTCGGTCTCTTTGTAGTACAACATACAATCGTGGGTACATGCATCAATTTTTACCACACCAAGTCCTAGAACAGATAACATTTTCTTTGTCTTATAAAGTGTTGTCTCTAACTGATTATCTTATGGCAACATCTCCTTAACTATTGACATCATACGATCGTAACATGCAGCAGGAAAATTATATTCAGATTTGCAGTTGAAAAGTCGTGACATTGCTGACAATTTGGTATGCTTAACACAACCTGGACACAAAGGTTTGTCAGCTTCTTCTAATAGTGTAAAAAATTTGCAGCTTCCGCATTCGGTACACGTTCCTCATGCCCCGAGCTGGTCGTCGTTGGAAAATGCATTGTACATTTTAGAACTCATTGCATCCATTACCATTGTGTGAAGGTTAGGGGTGGGCTTCGGGTGGTTCGATTCGGGTATCTCAAGAACCGGAACCAAACCATACTTTTCGGTTCTTGTAAAATGGAACAATTCAGTTCCATTGAATCACAAGAACCAAACCATTCGATTTTGGTTCAGTTACGATTCTAATTTGGTTCTACAATAATAATTATTTTTAGGGACCTTATCGAGGAGTATCAGGCCTCGGGAAGCGAGTCAATAACCTGAAATAAACTTCTATCGAATATACCAAGATCAATGATTTCGAAAATCCTTTTACCCTGAAGAAAGTATATGATTCTACATGAAATAGAAGATATTCATAAACCAAAATAAGAAACAAATTACCAGAAGGTTTTTCGAGCATGGCAAGAAGCCATACAAATAAATTTGTATAGGAAACTTGTGGGATGAATCATGAGTTTTAAACGCATTGTTTTATATTTGTATTTAAATGTTTAATTAACTCCATCAAGGTCATTCACAACTTCGCTTATTAATAAGTTAATCTCATTCTATTTTCATTTACTAAGAATTTCAGTTCAAGTGTGAAGTTAAATGTTATAATGAGGTAGAGACGTAACAAATTTCATAAAAAAAAAATTAATCATTTTCACTTTACCCAAAAAAATTACAAATTCTTTTGATTTTTAGTTTTAAGACAACCAATTAAGACCATCAAAAAATAAACAAGGATCAAAGACCGGTTCTAACTTCGATTTTTCGGTTCTAAAAGCGGAACCGACCGAGAACCAATCGGTTCTTGATTCCAAAATCAATTTCCTATTTTATTTTTTTTAAACCATACGGTACCGATTTTTTCGGTTCTGGTTCGGTCATATGGGTTCCTATTTTTTTTCCCACCCCTAGTGAAGGTTGTAGTCCATTGTGCCTTGTGTAGACGATGATCCACCTAAATCTGATGGACTTACACTAAGTTGTTCACCGTGTGAAATTTATTGTAGCCACCGATATATCCATGTTTGCACATGTGAAGTTTAATATCATTCTTTGTAAGATATCTTGTGTTTCGACATCTACTAGATGGACACTTTACTATGTCAACAACTCCAGGTTGTGAAAATGCAAATTCAATAAAATTTTCAATCCCAGTAACAAATCTTTGCGAAAGAAATTCGTTCTCCAATCGCGCATACATCCAACTACGATTGGACGACATACTGCAACATGTCAAATGAGATCATAATTTCAACACAATTATATAAACTAACTTTAAAATAATTAAAAAATATTTATTCACTAAACGAACTTAATATTAATTTACTTATTAATATACTAAGTCTAATATACACATATTTAGAGCAGCTAATATACTTACTAAATCTAACATACACATTTACTGAAGGTAATATACTAATTATCAAGTTTTTTTTTTTTTTATAATGATATTATACTACCACAAAATAATAAAATTACAAAGAATTAATATTTCTTAAAATATTACATTAACAAAATTATTTTTTCTAATCTAGCAAAAGTGTTAAGATAAAAATTAATATATTTATTAATCTAACATAATTATTAATATATCTAATCTAACATACATAATTAATCTAATTAATAGTGGAATATTATTTCTCATATGACATATTATAACACTTTAAACACTAATTTATTTATGTGAATTAATTAAAACTGTAAAAGGGAAAAAAGAAATGTCATGACCTTACCTTACATTTAATGGATAAATTGGTTCTCTCTTTAGTATGCTTCCAAAATATTCTGATTTAGTGAAATAAAACAAGAAATTTATGTGGGAGCATTTGTGGATGTGAAAATGAGGAGAGGACGGAGGAGAGAAATGAAAAAGTAAGTTCTGATGAGATTTATATCATAATCGATGACGAAATTAAAATCCGTTGGTATTTTGCGACGGATTTAGTGACGAAAAGTATAGTGGGTAATTGGTAACGGATTTAGTGACAAAACAAGTTGCAATATTTCCTACGGAATTTTACTCTGTATCAAGTTTGCGACGAACTTAGAGACAAATCATATTTGAGTTGGTAATTTGCGAATAAAATGTTTATATGTTGGAAGTTTCTTACGTATAATATATTCGGTCGCAAAATTTTCCTACTGATAGTAATTCAATCACAAAATGGCAACTGATTTAGGGACGGAATTTTATGTTGGTAATTTCCAACCAGAAAAAACTTTGGTCACAAATATTTGTGACGGAATTAGGGACAGATCTTGTTTCACGGCTAATTTACTACAGAATTCGAATTCATTGCAACGGTTTCAATGACGAACTTTTTATCCGTCGGTAAATAGCAACTGAGTTGGCGGATTGGTTAATTTGTGACGGTTCAACTCTTCCGTTGAAAACTTACGACGACTTCCGACGGCCTTTTTTCCCCTCATAAATTAGCATCGATTTCTAATTTTCGTGGGTAATTTCCAACGGATTTTTATTCCGTGGAAAAAAAAAATCATCACTAATACTTGCAATTCTGGTAGTGGTAATTATGATAGTTATTATTTGATGTTATCTTGTGAAGAGTTGTTATTTTCACTTCATTATAAATAGGAGTCAATTTATGTTAAAAATTCATCCGCAATCATTTTTCGTATTTTCTTCTTCGCTGAACGGTGAGGTTGGGAATCACATAGGTCGGGTACGTGTATCTGACGTTGGTTCAATGTGGGTTGTGCTGGTGCACGCCTTACTTAAATGGGCGTGAATCTGGCTCAAATGGGCTTCAACTGAGCATGTAAATTGCTAAGTATATTAACATACTCTTATATGCATTTTCTTTTTAATTATTAAATAACTATTATCGAATTACATGTGATGAAAAAGAAAGGTATAATCCGACTATTCCATGACTACATTTATTTGATATTTTACTTATATATAATTAAAAGAATTTGATGCGGCGACGTTTCCTCTTCATCAAGTCAAAACTGCGCATATTTCTCCTATAAAAATCATCCCATGGATGATGGATCTCACCAATAAAATTTAAAAGCTTAGTCTTTCAATAATATTAGAAATATTCCAAATAATATAAATATTACGAGTATGTGTGTGTCGTGGCCATGAAGGTCGAGTGAGGAATTAAAAATATATTTAAAATAAATAAAAAATCAACAAAGGTATATGCAAAGTCGACTCATTTTGTTATAATTAAAATAAATAAATAAATATATATATACACACACAAATACATTACATTATGAAAACGAAAAGGTTATTAATGTATTATTACACACATGCACACGGCTCGCGCGCGCGCACCATTAAAAATCTTCAACCTCACTGTATTGATCCTAGGCATTTTTTCAACGCCAGCTTCCAATTAATAAACTATTAAGTCTAGCGTGAAGAAATGAATGAACACAGACTTAATTACTAATAAATTAGTACAATTTTTCAAATAATAATAGATATCCTAGTAAACATGAGAGGTGGTGGAAAAGTAAAATATAAGAAATTCAATGACAAAATTAACAATTGAATCTGCAGAGGGTTGAGAATCCTGTCTTTCAGAGTTTCAGTTGACAATTTTCCAGATCCGATCCCAAAGCTTCAGTTCATGGGATTTCGCAATATTCTACGAGAACTATTTTTTCTATTATATTACTCCCTCCGTCCAGTGAAAATAGGTTTGCTCCTATTTTCACACAAATTAAAAAAATATTAATTAATATAGTTCAAAATATAATTTTTTCTTAAATTTTACTAATATATCCATACATTAAATAACGTAATAAATATGATTATTTTATTTTTATTGATAACAATGAATATTAAATAAGGATATATTTGAAAATTTTAAAATATGTTAACTTCCAATAAGGAAAGTAGCATTACATTTGAGACGGACAAATAAGGAATACAAGCATATCTTCACGGGACGGAGGGAGCACCGAAGTTTGCATTACCATAGTCAACTTTGCTATTTTCGAGTTTATATAAAATAATATATACAACCTCCAAGGGTGGAGCTAGAAATTTTACTCAGTGGGGTCGAAAATTTTGGGGGATGGAGGGTAGACCCCTTTCCTGATCCGTCCCCGAAATTTTTTTGAACTAAGAGGATTGAAATCGACGATTTTAATTATTAAAATAGAAAAGTTAAATTGATAGACCTATCTTAACAAATAACATCTTAGATTATTATTTTATAATATGCCTTTTGTATTTATATTGATTATATATATAATATAACCATTAAAATTTGAAGTCTTTTCTCATTTTAAACAATACATAAACTATTAAAATAATATGAGTTGTAGTGTCGAGCAATATTTAACCACAAGTTGCAAGGGCAATTTCGGGATTATTGGACAAATTGGCTGTACAAAGTTTACAGACTATAGAATCTTCAGGTTGCTTTATCATACCTGCATTTCCCTTTTTGCTTTCATTTTTCCATTCCTTAAATAGACTTTCAAATTTTATGAGGGCAACTGTGTAAAAAACAAAAATAAACACTTGTATATTTAAAAAAATATTTCGAGCAGTGGGGGCAGCTGATCCTACAGTAAATCCGCCCCAGACTACCTCCATTCAAAAATGATAGACTTGCTTAAATTTTTACACATATTAAGAAAACATTAATATATTAATTTCATTAGTGTATCTCAATCGACTAATTGGGAAAAGACTACTCTAATTATAAAATTAGAAGGGGAATTTCGAGCAAATTGTTTTTTGACATGCATGGTTTATTTGGATATAATTATGTTGCACGATCAAAAAAATGTACACCTAAGAATTATCCCATGTCAATTGTCAAATGGAAACTTTACTAGAAATATAGGGGTAATGTATTGGTATTCACATCACAATTTTTATTTCTTGCACATATTTTAATTGCATTTAAGGTTTTCAATCTTTACTATTTATAGCAATTATCTCCCTAACATTTTTTCATTATATTTTTATTCTTTAACTTTTTATTATTTAACACTTTCCAAAAAAAAATTATTAGTTAACACATTTTGTATTTAATAGCAACTTATGTGCAAAAAATTTGTTGAAATGACGTAAAACAACTTATTTTTCCATCATATTTTTAAATAAGAAATAATTAAAAAAAAAGTAGGATTTTTTTTTTTCACGTTTCAAAGAATGGAAAATGATTATTTTCATCATCAAGGACAAAATATACAAATTAATAGAAAGTTCACTAGTACAGAAACAAGAATACGCGTCGGTTGGAAAACGGAATACGCGTCGGTTGTAGCGGCGACGTCTATGACGCAAACGCGTAAAGTCTCGACTTTAGGCGTCGGTTGTAAACCGACGTCCAAAGTCAGTTTTGGGCGTCGGTTCTAAATTTAGAACCGACGCCTAAAGTCAAAAAAAAAAAAAAAAAATTAACTTTGGACGTCGGTTTTAACATAAAACCGACGTCTAAAGTATGTTTTGGACGTCGGTTCTAAATGTAGAACCGACGCCTAAAGTCTTTTTTTTTTTTTTTTTTTTACTTTAGGCATTGGTTGTAATATTACAACCGACGCCTAAAGTCATTTTTTTTTTTTTGGAAGCATCACATTTCTTTCATCCATTCCGCTGCAATAGAAATTCAATAATTCAAATATTGTAATTTATCCATCTAATAACTAAAAATCAACAATACAAAATTAAATCTATAACTAGTTGAAACACCCATACATATATACAAACACATCTATAATATAAATACCCATATATATATATATAGACATATATACATTTATATACATTATATATAATACATATATATACATATTATTTACATACATTATACATGCATAGATATTATTACATATATATATTTACATACAATATTATATATATATATATATATATATATATATATATATATATAAAGAGGGAGGTGGGTCTCTTACGAGATGGTGGAGGCGCGCGGAGGTGCGAGTCCGGTGATTCGGGGAGAGGAAGAGATAAAGAGCGAGGGGAGGAATGTGGTGATGAACATTGCCTGGAAATGAAGGAATGGTGGTGGTGGTGGCGGCGGCGGCGGCATAGTGCGGTGGTTCGGGTGAGAGAAAAATAAAGAGAGAGGCGGGAAGAGATCGAGTAGTGAAAAAAATAGACATGATCTGCGCCTTTTCCGTATAAGTAAATAAAGGAATATGCGTCGGTTCTAGAAGAACCGACGCGGGAAACCGGAGAATGGGCGTCGATTGTAATATTACAACCGACGCCTAAAGTAAAAAAAATAAAAAAAATTAAAAAAAAATTGACTTTAGGCGTCGGTTGTAATATTACAACCGACGCCTAAAGTTTTTTTTTTTTTTTTTATTCCTAAAAGAATACGCGTTGGTTCTTCAAGAACCGACGCGTATTCTCCGGTTTTACGCGTCGGTTCTTTTACAACCGACGCCTAAAGTTTTTTTTTTTATTCCTAAAAGAATACGCGTCGGTTCTTCAAGAACCGACGCGTATTCTCCGGTTTTACGCGTCGGTTCTTTTACAACCGACGCCTAAAGTTTTTTTTTTTTCCTAAAGAATAGGCGTCGGTTCTTTAAAAATCGACGCTTATTCTTAAAGTTTAAACCTTACACGTCGGTTGTAATATTACAACCGACGCCCATTCTTCGATTATATTTACAAAAATGCCACCGTCCTTTTATAGGCGTCGGTTTTACTAAAAATCGACGTATATTCCTCATTTTTTTTGATGATTTCTGTACTAGTGGTTGAAGATAAGAATTCAACGAAAAAAGTTAAGAAAAATAGTTATAACTAAAATGAACATAGATTGAGGAGCTTAACTACAATTTATTATAACATAACATGGTGTAACAGTGAAATTTTTTGGCGGCAATATAATTCCCCAAATAAAAAGATATTCAATTCAATGCTATTGTCACATTATTCATGTTAGCTTGGAGGCTAATTAAAGTCAAAACTTAGATATGCCTCTTTGTATGTCTAACTGTACACTAGTTCCTTGAAACGAATGAATTGACTTCGTTGCCAACACTGAAAGAGAAATAGAAGTGTGAGCGAATTAATGTTGAATTTAATTTCTATAGGGAGCAAAGAAGAAAGCAATAAAATGGAAATTGATCTATCCCTCAAACCGGACGAAAATCCGCAATCCAAGAACTATCAGATCGGAGAAGTCGAAGCACGAATGGAAAATTTCCTGCCTGAAAACTTTAGGATTACTGAAGAGGTACAATTTATTAATTAGAATTTTGATTTGTAATTTATAATTTTTTTGCTGTTTATATATGCAAACATAATCTGATTTCCATGAACTACTTTTTACTGTAAAATTCTATCAGATATCAGTCCTACAGATGCAGATGAACAGTATGAAGGAGGAGAACAAGATATTGAGCAACTATGTAGAACAAATTATGAAAGATTATTACGATCTTCAAATGAGATTTGCTATCATCCAGCAAAACAAGGTAATTTAATTAATTAATTCGAATTTTGATCTGCTTGTCTATAAATTACATATACTGCTGATTCGATCTAGGATCCGGAAAAAATATTCTTTATGCTCAAAGACGACGATCATATCAAGAATCAAAGGGTAGCATCAGAAGAAGAAGGTACAAAAGAAAGCAACGAATTAGGGTTATCTTTGACACTGCGAACAACCAGTTCGAAGAATTTTGAGGAAGATGATACGAGGAAGAAGAATACAGAAGGTACAACAGGATCTGCACCAGTTCAAGGTAAGGTACAAGGCTGTAATAACTTCCCTGGAATTACTTCTCCACCAAATAAAAGAGCTAGAATTTCTGTCAGGGCCAGATGTGAAGCTGCCACTGTGAGTTTTTAACTTTTAAGTTCATTTTCTAGTTGAAATATTAGAATTGATAATTTTTTTCAAGAAATATGTACATTTCCAATCAGATGAACGACGGTTGCCAGTGGCGAAAATACGGACAGAAGATTGCTAAAGCAAATCCTTGTCCTCGAGCTTACTATCGTTGCACGGTAGCTCCTGGTTGTCCCGTTAGAAAGCAGGTAGTACGTATTTACGACTTTTAGTCGATCGGACTAGACTGGCCAGGACGATCGGGAAAATCAAAATCGAGACGAAACTGATATTATGTAATGTATATATTAATCAGGTGCAAAGGTGTTTGGAGGACAAGTCAATATTGATCACAACATATGAAGGAACACACAATCATCCACTTCCAGTAGGTGCAACAGCAATGGCATCAACAGCAGCAGCCTCCTACAATATGTGTAATGAAATGACAACCTTAAACCAAACAAGTTTCCCATATTACAACAGCCCACATATGATATATCCACCTTTTCCATATGTTCCAAACCTAAGAAATATTATAAACCCTAATCTTGATCCTTCAAAGGGAGTTGTTCTTGATCTCACAAAAAATGGAAGCTCTAGTACTCTTCACATACAGTAAAAAAATTGGGCTATTCTTTGAATGGAAATATTCTTTTTGACCAGCTTTTTCCTGGCCATAAACTAGTTGAAGAAATAATCTCTAGGTCAGGTGAAGGAGATAACAATTAGTCGTGCAATTGCATCAGATATTAAGTTTAGGGTTTCTGAATGAAGAACGCAGAAAACTCATCCTTCTGGTGATGGGGACAAGTGCAGGCAGGCCCGTAACTTTTCCTGAATCAGACGAGGAAAAAGTCTGGTAATATAGAAACGATTCTGCCATATATGTCGTTTTTTTTTTTTTTTTTCCTGGCCAAAATCACTGGCATTCCATGTAATAGAATCTGGATTTGATTTTGCAGTATTTTTGTTGACAGATTGGAATATGAGTAATTGTAGATGATTGCAAGTGTGATTGTTAAACAGTAATGTAATCTAGACGACTAGACAAGGCGATAAGGTTCACAACGGAAATAAATATATATGTTTTGATTTTTTGATTTTTTTTTCTGGGATTTGATGTATAATCTGAAAATCCCATGTGAGGATTTGACTTATGCAGTTGTAAAATTCGAAAAAGTGTGTTAATATTTTTTTTTAATTGCTTATTTTCAAAAAAATCAGATTGGAAATTAAACTTAATTAAAACTCATTTCTTTCAAATAATACTTTTTAATTATATAAATTAACATAAACAATTTTTATTTTTAATAATAATGTACCGTCTCAATCTAATTATTAACGCCCGTCCTTTTCAAGTTAACTGCAATTTTCTTGACATGGTCCTGATTAAGCCTCTGTTCGGTTGTGTATTAATTTGTCAAATTAATACACTAAAAAACAATAAATTTAATTTACGCAATTTTTCAAATTATTTTTTAATCATCTATATTTTCTCTCTCCAATTACATAATTTCTCAAACCAATTTTTAACCCCACATCTTACCTAGCTAGAAAATACAAATAAATCAACAAAATAAATTAAATTCCCTCCCTCCCGCCGCCGAATAGACCCTAATTGTGTGAAGATATCAAACAATTTGATGAAAAATATAACGGTTTCACCTATAATTACTAGTTAATAAATAAATAAATAAATAAAAACTCTAATTACTAATAATGCAAATATTATAATGAATAATCTGAATTCAATTAATTGATTAAGTTTCTTTTATTTCTTAAATAGATCTGTTTGACAACATTATTTGGTTTATATTGAGCATTTATGGTGTCCATTGATGACATCGTTAAAAATGCCCTGCCACTCGACGAGTAGACATTGAGTACCTAACACTCCCAATAGTGGAAGACACGTGCCTTCAGTGGGCATCATAAGATGCCCACTGGGGCACTACATAATTTCTGTTGATTTATTTATAATTTTGAGGTAAAAAATAGTGTTTAAAAATTAAAGAGAAAAAATATGTGTGATTAAAAAAAAATTGTGATTTATATATATATTTTTTTTTTTCTTTTACCGAACACATATTCGAGGGGAGTACTTCTGTACTTGTCACTCAATTTGTACTTCTAGTTCTAGCTAAGGTCGTAACTGGACTGCCGTTCAAAATCGTTCACATTCTTGGAGTTCCAGATTTTGAACGCAACGGTCCCTATCGACAAGTGGAATCAATGATGGTCCCACCCTAGCAAGTAGCAAGAAATAGTGGACTGCAGTCTAAGAGTCTAAGATTCTAACCGTACACAATATTGTTGTGAAATTTAGCCCCAATACCCGCTCAAAACCTTTGAAACTGATTTATACCCCAGTAAATAATTTTTATGGATATATACCCTATTCTTCAAAACTATTCAGATAAATGGCATCATTTAAATAAATAAATCTATATATATATATTTAATTCATTTAATTATATCAACATTTAGTGGAATGGAGAGAATCGGTAATAACGGTCCCTGAATATGCTCCAATGAATTGATGAGATGATTCAGCATCAACAAAACAATGAAATTGAAATCCCCTCACCCGCTATCACAGGGAAAAAAACCAGATTTTTCGAAATAATTGAATCAATTTCTAATCCAAAAAAATCATATGGAATCCATTCTACAGCGACAAATGATGATGAATTAGCTGATCAAGATTACGAAACTGCGTGAATCGGGTTTTGAATATTTCATAATAGTATCTGCAGCTAAGTAGTTTTTTTCACATTCAAATCTCATAAGATATATAACGAAGGTATCTATATACAATTCATGCTCGGTATCTAGCTATTCGTTTTCGATGCCATTAATTGTATGATTTTGTAAGTGCTTCTTCCAGTATGTTGAAGTAATCAGTGCGGTTTTTTTCGATATGCCATGCTTCTGGTTTTTTCATTAAGAGTTACAACCTAGTTAAGTTGCAACACTGGTTTTTCCAGTTAAAAAAATCCACTCATTGTCTCAAAAATCGATATTCATCTGTCTCGCCTTTGTAAATACAGATTCTAGCATGGGGAAGTATCGAACCGGGAAAAACAATAGTAGTGCAGCCAAATCAACATGGCAATCACAAGCGATGTTCCGCTTCAAATCAAGGTAAGACATTATTTACAAGTAGTGAATTGAGTATTAAATCCATTTTTGCGATTCTTTTAGTGTCACTGAAAATTTCATTTTTTATCATTTTTTTAGTATAACTGATGAATTATTAAACAACAGATGGTGTGCAGGAAACTTAATTTATACCCCTTGCTGAAATGGCTTTCTCAACATAGTATTCATTTGATATTTTATTCTCATTTAAACTATGTCAAAAATATCCTGACCCATTGAGTGAATGAATCAATGTATGGTTTTTTTCCATTTTTGAATGTGATTTTTTTATGGGAAATTTGGTTCTTAATATCAAATGAAATATGTGTATGGTCCAATTTTTTAGCAGTTTCTTCTCAATACTTAGATGTAATTGATACTCTATCAACCAGTGCTATCCATTTTAATTAGTTAACATTTGAGCAACATATGTGATTGGTGAGAATGCAACTACTATAAATGAAATTAAACAATTTTAGGCATGTGATTGATAATCTGTCAACCAGTTCTATCATTTTTTGTTTTTAAATTAACATTCAGCAGCAACGTATGAAGCTATGGGAGATGAAGGTCAAGCCTGAAAATAGGTTTCTAGCGAAGGTTAACGTGAAGCCCGATGATCTTGTCGTGGAGACTTTGAAAAACCGTTTTACAGATTGCCAAAAAAGGATATTTAGTTTTTGTTTTGGCCATTTTCTTGAAGTTAATGAGATTGCTGTAAACCCACAGCTCATCCACCAGGTTCTCTTGAGGGAGGTGAACCAGCCAAACGATCAGGAGATGTAGTTTAAACTCGGGGGGCAACACAGTTAAATTCGAGGTAGAAGAGTTCTATCTTGTAACTGGTCTTCGATGCAACAGTGATGTCAACCGTGTGAAGTACGACATAAGTTTTAGTAGATTGAAAACCCAATATTTTAGCCAATTTAGCCGCATAGCAAATAATGATATTTTCAATGTGTTCATTTCAATGACAAATACTAATAACCGTGATGTTGTTATTATTGGTATACTTTTTCTAGTCAAACAATTGATGTATAACACCGCGATGATAGATTTGTGGACGAATCATTACTTGTTCTTGTTGACTCTGGCACCATGAATTTATATACTTGGGGTCAAGATATTTTCAGACTAACCCTGTCATCCTTAAAGCACTCTAAGAAAAAAGCGTGTCACTGTGGAAGGCTCAGGGAGGCCTAATATGAACTACAGGCCAAACGATTTTGTCATAGCATTTCAAATTTGGATTTATGAGATTTTGCCTATTCTTGAGATGAAGTTGTGCTCCAAAGTTGCTTCCAAGCGCCCGAGGATCCTTAATTGGACATCTGATTTTGACAATGACGCACCATTTCTCAACATATATCATATTCTTGCACAGAAAGTGTACCTGATTCGTTGGCCTCAAAATTTGTCTGATGCATTGCAGAATCCTCTGACATCATATTCGACATAGTCACATCAACGCAAAGGGGGTAGTTTCGTTTATCTGTTTCACCTTTTTTCAGATCGAGATAGAATGCCAGAGAGTAGTCGTTTAGCATGCGAATCCGAGGCCCATTCAAGATAACCTGATATTGCAAAACGAAATCATGCTTATTTGGTTCCTTCCTCAACTGTGTAGCTATCATCCTAATGAAGTCTTCAGAGGAACACAAAACAGGGACAATTAATCCGGATACGAAATAGTCATGATAGACATTGGTTTCATCCCACTGGCCACCATAATACATGAACACATTCACCGTACCCATATCTATTTCTGCATAAAGTATTGATGTTCAAATTCAATTAGAACGTTAAAGTAACTTTCACCAAATAAAATAATGAATTCAACAATTACGCATTTGACAATGTCATAAGACAAACCTGTAATACATGGTATATTATCAACAGCTATTTTTACCTTAACATGTGATATTTTATGGAGAAGATTCATCATTCATAGAAAGTCAGAACACATAACTGGCCATTGGTAATTGCCAAATTACAATTATGTCACCTAGTGAACTAGTATTTAAAAGGTCTATCAAACATGTATTTTAATGTACTCTACTGCTGACATAATAGACCTATATTTAAGGTTCAAATTAGGATTCTTTTCTCCCAGTATCACTGGTCTCCAAATCATGATACCCGATGAGATAAATTGGGGAGAAAATCATTACATTGAAGGTGATTGTAATGAAATATACTGGGTTGCATAAAGATACATTTTTTACTAAATTAATCAGCCTGTTGATCAAGATTTTCATTTTTTGATTATTTGGTGATAATGATCGATATTCTAAACAATCATTTTGTGCCGGGGGCCGCGGGGGGGGGGGGGGGGCTGATCACGTGTGAATAATATACAAGATTTCTGATAGTTACTATAGGTGCAATACCACTGGTTCATGTTCGCTTTTAATTGCCGATTAGTCGACACAAATTCATGACATACAATGAGACCATGAAGGGAGAATGTCTTCTTGGGAATATGAAGGATGTGTTCCATTTTGTGTTCATGAGAAAGTTTCCTGGACTGCAAATTCAGAAGATGATGAAGTGGTGATGAATATTTTTGTAATGATTCCCGAAAATACTTGATGTTGATGTTGTTATTTACTGGCTAAGATTTCCACATTGTTGTTTAATGAGTAATTGGTATACAAATTTAGGAAACGAGTTAATCTGATGGTACTTTTCAGCGTAACAGAAAATTCATTATTATGATTTTTTTTCCCTGGATTCTTCTCCATGTTTGGTTTCTGGTCCAGGTTTATAGCAATTTCTAATTCAAGGCAGTTTTCCAATTTCTTTAGTAACCAAGTCCATTTTTCCAATTTGAAAAATGACAAGTGTTATTCATCCGAAAATACTTTAGTAACGGGGTATCAGTGCATTCCCCCCCAATATTGTTTGTGAATGACAATCCTTAAAAAAAAAAAAAAAGTGTAACATATACATTGGGGGCCCGAATCGACCATATCCTGAATTATTGGTTAGAGAGGTAAATCGCAGATTATGTCTCCCAAAGTCAGGGTGGATGACACTCAATAACGCATCGCGGAGCAAAGTAACATCCGCTTGTCACAATGAACAAATTCATTATTCAGCCGTAAATTCAGTTGTCATGATTCGAACCCTGCACACGACTGTGCTTGGCACATTATCGGCCAACTCCTTTGTCGTTGGGAATGAATGACAATCCCTCGTATGAAGGGTGTGAGGTAGTTCAATAATGAGTTATCTACATGACCATCTACATTTAGCCCATATTTGGTACTGATAAGAATTTAAATTTTAATCTAAGTCAAAATCAACAATCAATCACAATCCTATATTTCATGGGCTCCACAACTTTTCAACCCCACATCTCATCAACTTTTATCAAAATATACTAAAAACTGATTTTAATCTCCACCAAATAAGGGCTTAATCTTTGTTTAGATTAACCCCATTTGGTTTTGACTAAAATTTAATTTTAATTTTTAATCAAAGTCAACAATTAATTTTACAGACGGTTCGAATGCTAGGAAATGTTTAAAAATGTTTTTTTTAATGTTTTCTAGATAAAATATGTTACTGAAATGAGGAAAGAGAAAATGTATGCAGTTAAAATGTGATTTAGAAAATTGTGTAAAAATGTTTATAAATAATAAAATAAAAAAAACCAAGTCGCGGAACACTTTGTTAGACACTCGTTTTATAGAACCCACAATTTTTTAACAATACATTTAAGAGGAAATTGCATTTCATAACACTTTTTGGCTTTGTATGAACAAAAATGACAATTTTTCATGATTTTGACAAATCTAACATTTTTGACACATTTGCCCTTTGCAGAATTTTTTTTTCCCCATTTACATCCTAATACTATGGATTTGACATGTTTAAATAGAAGGTACAAAAAGTAGACCCATTACTTACAAAAAATGTTGTAACCGCCGCCCACCACACCCTTCGGTACTCGTGCAGAAGCCAAAAAAAAAGAGGAGAAGGTCACTTTCTCTACCAAATCCCTCCAAAGTCACTCAATCTTCTTCTTCCAAAAGTGAGAAATCGATTTCATCCAAAATCCCTCCCCAATCACGACCGACATACTCCAGCGTCAACATTGAAGGGATTATCGAAGGTTAGTAACCAAATACCCGCACATTCATTCACCTACTCGCGTTTTGTTGTTGTTTGTTTTCGACCGGTCTCTTGCCAGCCATTGTGAGTTTTGAATTTTTTTTTTTTTTTTTTTTTTTTTAAAAAAAAAACTTAGGTTGCGTTTGAAAGCAACCTTTTCCATGGAAAATACACATTTTCCAGCCATTTTTTCCCATTTGCCTTGTTTGATTTGGAAAATTTTCTAGGTAATTTGATTTCTACCCAACAAGCCCACGCGCATCTTTTCCTGTTTTTGAAGGAATTGGTTTTCTCGCCTAACTAGGAGAATTTATTTTCCAGTCAAAATCACATACCAATCTCGTCACGTTTGATCCATTTTGTTATTGTTAATTAATTTATTTTTCCAAAAAATTAACATTATTATTATCATGTACAAATGTGTGAAAAAATAATTTTTTTTATTAAAATAGCTAAATTTTACTTTATTTTCCATAAAAAATAATGTCAATCAAACAACAAATGTTGAAAAATTCTCCATTTTTTCTACTTAGAAAATTAAACAAATCAAACACATTAAACTTTCAATTCCCAGGAATTCAATTTCATGTAATTCATTTTCTTTCCACCCAAATTCCACCATCGCTATCAAACGCAGCCTTACAGAGGCTTTGCTCATATGATGTTGAACCCAAATTCATTTGTCAAATCAATTTTTGTACTAGATTGAGTTTTGAATGGGTGTTGGTGCTTCATGACCTTCATTAAGCTTTGGTTTGTAAATGGGAATAGGTTGAGGAAGTGGCTTCGGCTTGTAAATGACAATGGGAGGAAGAACTAGTTTCGGATTGTAAGTGGGGACAAGAGTAGGAAGTGGTTTTGGTTTATAAATGGGGATGGTTGAAGCAATTTTTTGTAAATGTTAAATGAGGGAGGAAGTGGTTTAGGGTAAACTGGTGGGCGGTGGGAATGGAAGAAGAAGCACTAAAAACTGTTCAATAGTAGTATAGAAATAATGGGAAATATTGAGTTTTGCTTCGTGATTTCACCCATACATCTCATCATGTCATTCATAATATGAGCAATTAGTTTTCTATATTTTCATTTCTTACTCTCAGATTAATTATTTGCTATCGCTCTAACACTTGAAATGTTCTTCAAAGTAACATGCATTTCGACAATTGTAGTAACACATGACTATAGAATCAAGATTGAGTAGGTTGCTACATGGGTGCGTCTTAGATCCTGAAATTAGATTGTTACATGTGTATAGTCATCTGTCGAGACATTTCTGTCGTTCTCGACGGATGAAATTTGTAATTCTCGACAGTTGGGCTTATTTGTTTCATTCGAATGACATTTCCATTTACCAACCATTGCTTGCATTTCCTTGCATTTGGATATCTAGTTATATTGAGTTTAACTTAATGTTTTTAGCCATACCTCTTATGATGTGAATCAAAATTTGAACAAGTGGTTATCTATAGTTTCAGTTCTTAGTCCCACATTAATTATTACATGCATGTACAATCAGGATTGAGGAGGTCGCTACGTGGGTGCGTGTTAGATACTGGATTTAGATTGCAATATGTTTATAATCATCTGTCGAGAACTTTCTGTCGATCTCGATAGATGAAATCTGTTATTCTCGACAGATGGGCTAATTTGTTTCAATCGATAGACATTTCCATTTACCATCTCCTTCTTACATTTCCTTGCATGTGTACGATTGAAGTGTGTACTATTATCCTCATAAAGTGGCTTTTTTATATTGTGCAAATGAATTTCCCGTTCGTACTATCATAGGAAGATAGAATTCACGCACACATATCGCAGAGAAGCCAGCTGAAGTACGTAAAGATTGTATTTGATAAATTGGAAAGCTCCCAGAAAGAAGAATTTAAGAACTCTTGCTTCGGGTATTTGACAGAACTTGCTGAGCTGCAGTTCTCAGCCCAATTGATGCAGCAGCAGCTGTTCCGCTTAGTTGACTCGGGAAAGATAAACGAGTTGTGGTTCAATTTCAATGGCCATTAGAGTAAATTTGGGTTGAACGAGTACGCTATGTGATTGGGCTGAAATGAGGTTCGCCGGTGAATCCCGAGGAGTATGAGAAGACCATACAAAAGAAGAGGCTTAAAGAAAGATATTTCAAAGGAAGTGATAGAGTCACTTGTGGTGACTTGGAGCGGGTACTGATGCACTCTTCCACAACGAGGGCGGATCGATTAAACTAGGTCTAGCTTTAATAGTTGAAGGTGTTTTTATAGCCCCGAAAAAAAACATTGACATTGACCTCACCACGTTGGCTCTAGTAGATAACTTGAAACTCTTTTTCGAATATCCTTGGAGGAAGATTGGTTATCATCGTGTCATCAAAGCATTCAAACGTGGATGGTCTAAGAAAGTGGGGGATGCGAAGGCGAAAAAAGAGAAGGAGATTACGTATTCCATTCACGGTTTCCCTCTAGCACTGCAGGTATATTATAGTATGTTATTCGTTGGTATATTTTGTTCTAAAATTTTATAATATCCTACCCATCCCTTTCTATCTACGTCGTAACTATTTCCATATCGTGTCAGATATGGGCATACGAGGCTGTGCCTGAACTAGGTGAACGCTTCGCTGAGCGTCTAGGAATTCGGACGCCACGAATTCTTAGTTGGGCAGCTACGAAGCAGCTACAACAACGTACCTACGAGGCATTTTTCCCTATTGTCATAGAGTCTGACGATGATGATATCCCTCCTGTGATATCTCGGTCAACTATACAACCTATTCCCTTTTCTCGACTTGGATGAAGTAGTCAGCCCGTTTGCACTTCCTTATGAAGAGATTGTAGAGGAGGTCTTCAACTACATGGTTCCTTACGTCAATGAAGCGGGGGAGTTCGGAAGAGGCACAATCATATCCTCCGCAAGAAGTAATCATAATCAGTTCGGATGACGAGGTAAATCAAGGGAATGCAAGTGATGGGTCTGTTGTTGATGATTACTGAATGAGTTTCGTAGTTGTCCTTGGACTAAAATAATATTTTACATTGTTATGTTAATGTAGTGTAGTAGAATCCTTTAATGTTTTTGTGTGGACACTGCCATTCCATTTTGTTCACAGTTGGCTACGTTACATACACGGCTATTACAACTGTCGGGAATTACATTTCTCATCTGTCAGAGTCGATAGTGGCTTGCTATAAATATATGGGTTCTTGTGTCTCCCAACTTGGTGAACGTATGTGCTCTTTTGTTAGTGAATCGTTCATAATTATCGCGTGGCCAGTGCCATTACAATGTGTTGATGTTAGGGAAAGAATAATGCACCCAATGTAAAACTGTCTGTAATTACAGAACTTATCTATCAGAATCGACAGTTGATTACAACAGAAGTATGACGTAGTTAACTACAGACTGAGCTACATGAATGTCACAAGTGTTATAACTTGATCCAGCATGTATCTCCCGACATATCTACAAGAGTGCATATCTAAACCGGGTTTAATGAAATATACAAAACGAATGTATTGAATTAAGCAGGGGTTCCCCCAATTGGATTTGTGCATGTCACATGATTGTGCCCAACTCGTCCACATCTCGAACATTTTCTCACTTACAGGGTTGCCTTGAAACGTGATCGCTTGCGTTGTGTTGGTGGCCTTCCTGGAGGTCGACATACATTTGGCGGGAATATTTGCACCAAATGAATATGTGGGGGCACATTCCACTCAACTTCATTACCCACTGGATAGATTGCCTCCGTATATGCACATCTCCAGTTATCGATTGTGTAATAAGGGGAGCAAAGGTCATAGAGAAACCTACCCCGTGAACAAGCGGCACGGGTTGCATGGGAGCGTAGCATATGGTGTACTTGAAATTCTCCACACGTGCAAGCTTTTTCCTCAAAATCAACGAGGTGGGTCTCAGTGGGTATACCAACTTGAGTAAGGTTCTTGGTTAGCTCGTGTGCCCGCAATCTTGTACCGGATTCAAAATCTATGCGTAACTCTTCGTCCATTCTTGTAGTTAGTTGTGTAGTGCATTGTGATGAGTAGAACGTCGATCATAAAACCACCTGTGCATGGTACTTCGAATGTGTTCTACTAGACATGTGAGGGGTAAGCCACGTCCATGTCTCAACATTGCGTTCAAAATTTCTGCATTGTTGTTGGTCATAATGGTGTATCGATTCCCGGTGAAATGTGCTCGAGACCAAAATGCAAACCCAGCTTTCTCCAAGTAGGACGCCACACGCGGACTAACCGTTCTTATCTGTCCCATTAGCTTGTCAAATTCTTCTAGTCGACACGCTGTGGCAGCCTTTTTTAAGAGAAAATTTGCGCTAGCACTACTATATCGCTGAATTAAATTATTCTCAATATGCCACATGCAACAACCGTGATGCGATAGAGGAAATAAATTGGTGATTGCCTTCTCAATACTTTTTTTCCTATCAGAAACAAATACCTGATGCTAGGAGTCTTCTATGAGGTCCTTCAACTTGGACAAAAACCACTTCCATGACTTGTTTGTTTCCCTGTCCACAACATCCCAAGTTAACGGATATATTTGTTTATTCCCATCCTGAGCAATTGCTAGTAGTAAGGTTCCTTTGTAGGGACCTTTCAAGTGACTACCATCTACGCAGATTACAGGACGGAGGAAGTGCAAATATCCACGTATGCTTGCACCAAAATCTAAGAAGAAGTAGAGAAACTTGTTGCTTGAATCGATTTCTATGTGCACAATAGTTCCTTGGTTTTTATCGCCTAGAACATGGCAATATGAGGCTAGTTTTTGAAAGTTGTCCTTCGATGTTCCCCTCAACGAATGTAGAGCTGCTTCCTTCACCCTTCGGACCTTGCTGTAACTAATTTGTACACCGATTTGGCATTCCATGTCGCCGACAATTACCTTAGGAGCATATGGTGTATTGGGGTCATTCAATCTATACTTAATGTGTTCGGCTACTATCTAACTTGTAGCATGTTTTACAGCGCGTCGTCGGCAGTACACAGAACACGTTTGCAAGTCACAAAAATTTCGAATCATGAAGATACCTGACCCTTTAATGGCCGATGCCCGTAACATCTACTTACATTTACCGTCGACACAGACAATATGTAATACATTCGTCCAAGATCTCTGAACCCGAAACTGAAATTTTTCCCTCAACGCAAGAAGTCGCAAATTTTTGTACAACTGGCTCTTGTTCATGAAAATTTGATTAGATGCAATGTCGAAAGTGTCTACATGCTCTACCCCATCATGCATATCCCCGTTTGTGGAGTTAGGTACAGATAGAGAATCCGAACTGAGTATATCATTATCCAGATTTTCTGACACAAAAAAGGGAATATCTACATTATCATGCGTAGAGTCTTCCAACGCATCACACACAATATTGGCCGTTGCTTTCTCATTCGTCTCAGTAATTATATGCTCCACGATGGGTACGTTTGCGGGTCTAGATTCAACTCCAGCATGGCACTCAAATTGTTAGCAACTAAGGTCCATAGCTGTATCCACTATACGAGCAGGTGTTTCGACAACAGTAACACATAGAGTTGTTTCTCTGTGAATGGTTAAGTACCACTTCAAATCTTCCTCTTTCCGAATTTCGGCCTGTGGTATGTTCATGTTAGGCACCTTGAATTTCAATAATATATCACTATAAAAATTAGTAGGAGGGAGCTTCACGTTCAACCGTTCGATTAATCATTCCACCATGATATCGCTAGGCACTACAATAGATGTAGTCTTGTTCCCACTCCACTTCCATTTATCATCTACGTTCACAAACTCACCGCCATACGAGATGATGAATCGCAAATTATCACTCATTCCTGAAACAAAAGTATATGTACGTCAAAAATTGATGCATTTCAAAAATCTGAACTGAAAATGAAATTAGACAGCCTCGCATTCAGTTGTTCCTGGTATCGATCTGGTACTGGGATTCCCGACAGTAAAATGTCAGGTTCAACATTTAAAAACTGTCGGGTTCGGCAGGTTTTAAATGTCGAACTGGTCCGTACTGTGCGTCTGTAATTCCACATTGCTGTAAAATTTCGACAGAAATTAATGTTTTTATCAATGCTTAACTACCACATTACTTAAACACATGAGAAATATGGCAACAAAGAAAGATCTTTATGCATTTATGTAGCGCCCCGAGTTCCGTATACCCGATTCACTACGTCATTTTCTGTCTAAATTTTTCGAATAATATTTTTGCGGAAGAAATAATTGAAATTCATTTTTGGCAACATTAAATAAACTGTAATGGCCGCTAAAATTGAAAACATTTATGAAACCATTTGAAATAGTAAATCGAACCATTAATATTGTAAAGAAATTGCCAATATCATAATTTCTCAAATAAATGAACTTCTATAAATTATTCGATTGTTTGGAAAATACGGAAATCATTAACGTCAAACTTTCAACCGTTCAACGATTATTGCCACCATCATTCATCGCTCGCCACCGTCTCCGAAATCTGCAAAACTGTTAAAAAGTAGGGTGAGTATTTCATGGGGGAAATACTCAGTAGACTCATCGCAAATTAATTTAATTTATAAGATGATTAAACACATAAATCCCGGCTCTTTATAAAACGGGCATTGATAGAGCTTCTTTATAAAACTGCTCTTGATAAAACTCATATTGTGCATTACAGCACGGGACATATTTTACAAATCATAGGCTCTTTGAAAATAGCTCTTTGAAAACAGCTCTTTGAAAACCATATACTTATAAAAACATTTTAATTATGTCAAGCATAATTTCTTTTGAAAGCATAACATAAGATAGGATTTAAATCCTCATAAACATAAATAGACACAAGAACTTTACCGAACTTAGGTGGCAAGAATTCTTATGCAGTAAAATCATAATAACAGTAAGTTTTCATCATAACATAGGATAATATCGAAATCCTCATAAACATAAGAATTTTACCGAACTTAGGTGGCAAGAATTCTTATGTAGTAAGTATACCAAGCATAATTTTCTGAAATTCATAGGGATCAATTGCATCATAACATAAGATAGGATCGAAATCCTCATAAACATATGCGACAGGAATTTTACCGAACTTAGGTGGTAAATCCTCATAAACATATGGAAAGATAGGAATTTTACCGAACTTCGTGGCAAATCCTCATAAACATAGGAGACACAAGAATGTTACCGAACTTAGGTGGCAAGAATTCTTATGTGTAGCGCTACTAAAACTCCGGTCCCCTTAACATATCATAACTTATCATATGGGACCCAAAACAATCTTGGTAGATTGATTTCATAGCAATGATCCAAAAAAACATTTTCGTGAAGCATAGGGTATACTTACTTTTCGTAAAAACATAAAGTATATTTTCTTTTCATAAAAACATACTTACTTTTCATAACAACATAAGGTATATTTACCTTTCATAAAAACATACTTGTTTTTCTTAAAAATTGACTTTCACAAGTCACATGACATTCATATGAAATCATAATTTAAATTAATTAATAAGTGCGAGTCTACCTCAATTCCGACGAGTGCAAAGTTGAGCGGGAATGACTTCAATTTCTTTAAATTCTCCGTACGCTTCGTCTTAGCCAATAAGTCACTTTAGTCTATCGAATATATAGTTCAAAATGATAAATTATAATTTGAGGACTAAAATTGATGTTTTGAAAGTTGGGGGACTAAAATGAATACTTTTGAAAGTTCAGGGACTAAAATAGATATTTTGAAAGTTGAAGGACTAAAGTGAATATCTTTGAAACTTGGGCTTAAAATCAAATAAAGTAATTTACCGGGACTGAAATATAAATTTTCCAAAAGTTGGGTCGAAGCTCAAATAAATATTACTATAGGGCTGAAATAATAGATTTTGAAAATGAAAGGGCTGATTAAAATCATTTAGAACTTAAGGGCTGAAATTGATGTTTTGAAACATGGGGACTGAAATGAATAACTTTAAAACTTCAGGGGCTAAAGTTTCAATTTTCGAAAAATAAAAATTATATTCAGATCTTATCTCTCATCTCTCATTATTCTATCTCTCACTCTCTCATCTACGCTCAAACGAGGCAGAGGAGACGGAGGTGCGGCTGAGGAGGAAAAATTGTATCCAACCGACGGGCTCGACGGCGAAACTCCGGCGTAGGTGCGGCGAACTGCGGTCAAGGTGGGTTCAAGCTTGAGGGGTTTAGATGCGCGATTTTGGTGTAAGAAGATCGCGATTTGGCTGCGAGAATCCGACGATACAATCTGCTGAAATCAGACTATAGAGGGTTCGAGATTAGGTAAGGTTCTGGGTTTCTTCTATTTCTTAGTTTGGGTTTTGATTTTGAGTTTTGGGTGAGGATTTGGATTCGAACTGAAGTTGATTGTGGAAAGTGATGATGATTTGGTTTCTGCAACTGATCTGGGGTGCAGGCTGCGTTGGTGGTGGTCTGATGTTCGACGATGGGTGATGACTCTGGTTGGGTTAAATTCCGGTGATGATGAAAATGGATGATAATTGGTGGTGCTGCAGGGGTGGTGACGGTTGAAATGGTTGATTCATGGTGATGAAGGTGGAGCTTATGCAGTTGGAAATCATACTGTTGAATTGGCTATGGTGTTTTGGATGATGATGCTGAGGGCAGACGGTAGTGATATCGATTTTCCAATTGGGTGGAGTTGAGGTTGTTGTGATCTGTGATTGTGTGGGCGATTGAGGTGGGAATAAAAATGGTTTGTATATTGGTTGAAAACATGTTTGGGTTGCTGCAGTGGACGAAAATGGCAGAAGTGCTGATGGTGGTTTCTGCAGTGATGAAACAGTTATGGCTTGCTGTAGGTTGATCTGTGTGTGGTAAATGGTGGCTGCTGATGGTTTCTGATCGAGGAGGTGGCTGCTGCTGGTGGAGATAAAATTGGGGTTGGTGTTGGTACAGAATTGAGGGTGGATTGTATGTCCATGGTTCATCAGTTGATTGCTGCTTGATTTGGTAGTTTGTTGTGTGTATTGTGAGGAGATGGAGAACGTATAAATTTAGGAAAAATGATGAATGGTTAGGTATGAAAAGGGTGGAATATGGGTAATTCATCATTATGTTTAGTATACACATGGGGTAGGATTGAATTGTGATAGCTTTGATTAATTGATAGTGGTGTTCTTTGTTAGGTGTAATGATATGATGAAGATGCTTTGATTATGGTATATTGAGGTGGAAAGAGTAATAAAGAAGGAAGAAAAATATGTGGGTTCATGATACAATTTTGATAAATATTGGACTAACTTCGATAAAGAAAAGTATTTAAAACTGATATATTTTGGACTGAAAAATGATTTTGAAAATAATACTTTAAATAAATAATTAAAATAATATAATTTTAGAAATTCGGATTTTAATTTAAAATCGAACAAATTCGATATTTCTTGACTTGGCTAGACGAATCCGTCGCGGCGTTAACTTCAAAATAATAAATGAAATAGTAGCGACACAATTTTCTAAATATTAAAATAATTATTTATTGCATAAAAATTCTGGATCGCTATAATTTATGAGGACACTTATTATGTCATCCAAATCTAAATATATGGGTCTCAAGATCTAAAAAGTGGAATAATGAATGATAAACAAAACATTAACATATTTAATGCTCATATTCATATGTTACAAAAATGGTGACCTTTCGAATTGTCAATATTTAATGTCTATTTATCATATGTTACAAAAATGCTTACCTTTCAAAATGAAATTTCAAGTTTCAAATTGTATATTTTTCAAGTGCTAATGGAGATGGAGTGAAAAGTCTTTTGGTGCAAGAGAGATGGTATTCAAATGAAGTAGAAGAAAAGAAAATGAAATTTTCGTTTTATTTCAATTAATTTTACAAAAAAAAAAAAAAGATTTTGCTCAATCTTTTATCCATTGGCTAATTTCTTTGTCCATTGAGTAGTTATGGAATGTCATGTACATCATATCAATCATATGTTGAGTCTACTTGCATGATTCAAATTTTGTCTTGTAGTGGAGTGAGGGCTTATAGGACTTTTTATGGGTAAAATTAGTCATTTTTTAGCACATTTTGAAAAGTTGTCAAATTTTTTGGCATTATTCATTTTCTTGTCATCCATGCAAATGTCCCTAAATTTAATTAACTTTTATTAAAATTTACTAAAAATCTGATTTTTAATATTCACCAAATTAAGAGTTAAAAATTATAAATATAAATATTTTTAAAAATTTGAGAAATTTTGATAAAATTTGAAAAATAAATTGAAAAAATAAATCTAATATTCTTATAATTTCAAAAAAAAAAATTATGAAAATATAAAATTTATATATAATAAAAAAGTTCAAGTTCTTAACAATTATTTACATAAAAATTCTAAAAATATATATTTACGTGAACACAAATAAAATATATACTCAATACACGTCATTGAATTTTATTTTTAATTTATATATTTTATATTGAATTTATTATTTATTTTTATTTAACTTTTGTAGCGAGAAAAATATTAAAAGATTCACCACTTTAAGTGTATATATTTCTTGATAATTAATTAACATAAAATTGTTCTGTTTACGTAATAATCAGATTTCATGAAATAAAATAAAATGTCTTAAAATACTTTTCAACCAAACATGCTTTCTAGTTTCTGTTTTGAGAAATGTTATCTCAAGATAACAAATGAAACGTATTTTGAGCAATATTAAAACATAATCTCAAAACAGAAAACTGGAAATGAATTAAAAATTGAAAATCGAAAATTTAAAATTTAAAATTGGAAATATAAACAAAACAAGTCTTAGGTGAGGTTCTGTTTTTATTTTTGAAAACATTTTCTTTTTCTATTTCATTTCCTATTTTTAAATATGTTGAAAATTCGTTCTATTTGTCATTTCTGAAAAGTATTTATAACAATAAAAAATTGGTAAACATATTCTATTTGAGATTTTGTTACTTTGACTATTTGTAATTAATTTACTTTTGGGTTAAATTATAAAAAATTGTCATTTGAAATTTACTTTCTATTAAAAGAAATTAGTTTATCTAATTTTTATTGGACTGATTTAATAACAGTGTTCTAAAAAGCGTGAAGCGTAACGAAGCGTGGAGCCCAAGAGTCAAGCTTTTGAAGCTTAAGCGGGAGTAAGCGTTTTTCAATTCCTAAATATTTGATTTAAATTTTACCCATACTTGAACAAGTAAAAAAAAAAAAGGCAGCTGCGCGCATCGGGCACGCTTAAGCGCGCACAATGCGCGCTTAAGCTCGCTTCAGCACGCACTGTGCGCGCTTCGCGCGAGCTTTTTAGAACAAAATTTTCAAAAACGCGTTTTTCTCGCTTTTCGCCAAAGCGATGCGCGTAGGCGCGCACAGTGCGCGCGTTTTAGAACACTGTTTAATAATAACTAGAAAATATTATAAAAATAAATAAATTCATCAATGATCAAGTTCTAAAAATATTATAAGAAATTAGCTTATCTAATTATTGCTGTCACATTCATGTTCAAGTTATAATTAAATATGAGTCTGTGTAATAAACAAAATAATCCCACATAGTAGTAATGATAATGGGTAGGGTTCGGGGCTGGGCGGCCGCCCGAACCCGAAAATGTTGTACCCCTCGCCCGACCCGCGACTGTTCGCGGGGCGGGTCGGGGCGACTACCCGCCCCACCAATGACCCGAAATAATTTTTTTTTTTTTTTTTCAAAATTGGTAATGAAGTTTTAGGTGAAAAACTTAGGCGTCGAACTAGTTAAAATTTTTAAATTTCAACTTTAAAGATAATATGTATATATTTGAAGCAAAAAAAATTAATAATCAACGTAATGATATAGTGATTGTGTTTCCACATACCCTTAAATCTCACCAGGGTTCAATTCTTCTAGACCTCATTAAATTTATTTTTAATTTCTCATTCTAATATAAAAAAAAAAAATCTCGGGTCTTGGGGCGGGGCGGACCCGACGGGGAGGGTAATTTTCGAGGAGGGTTGTTTTAGGTCCTCCAAGTTTCGAGTCCTTCGAATTTTTTTGCCATCCCTACCACAGAGTTTGACTCAACAAAATGGATGCAAGTGTTCCCAAGTCAAAATAATCACACATAGGGTCCATGTCCAAAGCATTTTATGAATTATTTACCCTAAATATAAGTTTACTGAACTAACCTCGTACATAAAAGAAAAATAACGCATGTTTATGATGTTGAGGATTCTATATTTTTTGCAAACTCAATAACAACAAAAATTTCCATTGAATGTTTGTGTAATGTTGATATTAAATTCAATAAAACTTTATTCTAAACTTAGTTCCAAATTAGGATATTCTCCCAAAAAAAATACGCGTTTTCTGCGTTTTGAAATTTTTTTGTTAAAACACACTCAAAACGCCTGCATTTTTTGTACAATTTTTATTTTCTAAAATATGTTTTTGAAAATGGTAAAGAGAACGTATTTTTAATATTTTTTAAAATAAAAACAAAAAACAACCACAAAACAGCAAAGCCTTGATATCATATTTGATATTTGAAATAGAAACGATTCACAATCAATTGTCCTCGTCCAAATTAACGCATCAAATATGCCTTGATGAAATCGTCATTAAAAGGATTGAAGAAGGTCACTACAATATACAAAAGTGTACTAAAAATTAACTCTATATCCAATACCATTGGAGAAAGTCGCAATTTGGATGGTAGGTAGGTACAAAGTTTCTCTACCATTTTTGAGACTCTGAGAGCTACAACTCCCAAATTCTAAAGCCAATGAAAAATTTCCCAACAGAGTTTCCTAGTATCGAAATCAGAATCACCATAAGTTTATAAAATTTATCTCAAATTACATTTTAATCACACACATTTCTACAAATCACTTTTTAACCATATATTTTACCTCAAAAGATCACATTCTTTGTTTTTTTAAAAAAAAAAAAAAAAAAAAAAAAAAAAAAAAAAAAACCTTTCACCAAATCGAGTTCAGGATCTTCTTGAAAATGGGAAGACATAGGACAGGCTACAAACTTGTATACAAAGAGAAAGCCTTTAGTTGGACTCTATAGCTAGCCCCATCTACTAAGCCAATAGTAGTAAACTATCACGTGGCACTAATATTCACTATATATCCCTCAAAACAAACTCAACTTACGGCCGACTCTGCCTTCATTCAAAAACTCTGGATTAAAAATGGAGAACAAAAGCAAAAGATAATAAATTCTAAATTTTCTCTCTTTCATAACAAAAAAATCATAAATCATAATTGATTGTTTGACAGATCCCCTAATTTAAAAACCCAGACATTCGCATATAAGCGAATTCATTGAGCAGAAAGAGAATAATCTATTAAATGCTTAAACTTCAGAACTTCAGAAAACTCTACTCTGTTCAGAAGGCAACAGTAATCAGAAGACATAACTTGGACTGGATCTTTGGGGTACTTATCTCTATTCCCTCTTTTCAACAGTAAAAATATAAAACCAGCCTCCCCCTTCTTTCAACGCCTTACTAAGCTAACAGAACTTTGGTGTCTATTGAACATAGTAACAAGATAATGGAAAAAGCTCCATGCCAGGCTAACCCAGTCAGAAAATCAAGATTCCAGCTTACTTTCACATGAGCTCAATCCAGAAGAAATGCTACCAATGTTCCCAATTTGTGATTCTAAGGGCAACAAAAACTTGGGCTGTACTTGTAGCAGTATTTTCAGCGATGGCTACGAATTGATGTGCTGCACAATAGTGCAAGCAGCGTTTAATTTTGGAATGTGAAGCACAGGATGCAAATAAATGTATTAACCCAAAAAAAAATATGAACCATCTCTCACCTTAGTTACATCACTGTAGAAAGCACTGATTTCTTCTTCGGTAAGACCACCCTCATCAGAATTCTCCTCCCAGCCCATGGAGCGCAAAAAGGCAGCCTCCTCCTCTGAAATTATAGAATCAGAACTCTGATGTTTATCTCTATTACTGATATATTTATGCCCTTCACAAGCATCGCCATTGCAAGTGAGGTCTACATTTTTGTCAGACAAATGGCCCTCACTAGGGCTTACACACGATGGCGCATCATCAGTACTGAGAGTACTTAAAGCAGTGACCTCTAATTCACCAAACTTATCTGTAGCAGGTGGTGACACAGAAGTCCCATGATCTGAAACAGACACAGAGTCTGCCATAGATTGATCAGGAACGGAAGAGGAAGAGGAAGAATTTGCCAAGGATTTCTTCCGCATAAGTTTGAAAAAATCATTTCGACTTTGAGCTTGAGGAGAGGGTCTCTTCTCCAGTGCATTTGATATAGGCTTGTGCTCAGCACTAGCAATGATTGAGTTGTTTGGTGGGCCCATAACAGGAGCAGCTGCAGAAGCTGATGGAGCCATCAAACCCCTCGTTGGGCTCAGGTTATCCTTAGCAGCAGAAGAGACAACATTCCTCTCTCGCACTGGCTTGAGAACATGGAGCTTTCCCGCATTACTTGTCTTTGAAATATCAGACTTCATGATCCCACCACGAGGAGAGTAACTAGCAGAAAGTGACGGCGAAATCGGATGCTGCAGCTGACCACCCTTAGTCTTTTGTTTATCTGAAGAAGTCAAGACCTGAGGGAAAGTTCAACGTGAATAATCATATTTTCAAATTTATCATAAAGCATAACCTTTCTCACGTGCCACCCTTGTGGATTTCTCAAAAAATATAGCTTTCTACATGTCATTTCAGTGGGTCCAAGAAAAAAAAATCGTTTAGCAATTAATAATTTCTTTCATGAAAAGTAGAGAACACAACACTCCTAGGCCTGGGTATTCAATTCAATTAAAAAATTGAATTGAATTGACATCATTAAAGTGTGGGAGACAGTTGCAACTGCAAGTTTATTTATAAATAAAGATCCAGGCATCCAGCTATGCAAAATATTGGATTGTGCTAAATTGAGATGAAGTTCCATAAAAGTTGATAAATGTTACATTTCTAGGTATTATACATATACATGTATTAAATCGTAGTTTGGTTTTAAATCATCATTTTCTGCCTTCAACGCCAAAGAGTTTTAAGGAAAATTGGCATTTAAGACACAACTACTCACATGCTGTTACCAAGCTAGTCGCTCCCAACAGTGTCACTGGCTTCCTCTTTGCTCTCAAATTCTCCCACCCTCAAAATACTTAAAAGAGGATCCTATCCTATTTGATCCCATTGAATTCAATATTCAAAGTTACGATCAGATTCGTTTAGTTGAAGAATCTATCAATACAGTTCATATGCACCCAAATGTCAGCGTATTTGGTTTTGAATCAGATTTCGTATCAATCTATATTATTCACGTGAGATCTGGACACTTATTTTTCTAATCATTTAAGAAAAAGATCAGTCTCTTAATAAAAGATAGGAGGTAGAACCAATAAAGATTTCTTTTTGCTATTATTGTCACCTATCTTTTGATCTTATTCTTTCCCTCTCATCCTTGGGCCACTGGCTCCTCTCCTCTGAGCGATTTCAAGTGAAATTTGTTCCTCCCTCTACTCAACGTTCAACCTCCACATGCCCCAAAATATCAGGTGGATGGGGGGAGAACTGAGACATGGAAAGAAATAAAGGGCGACATTTATTTTACTGACTCCCAGATCTTCTCTTTCTTTTGGAAAATGGAAAGTGCAACTCTCCAGAGAACCAATGACTACATCTTTGATTAACATTTTTTTAATCTAATTAACATCTGGACAAAAATTCCCTAATCATTTGGACCTTCAGTTTGCTGAAAGTGATGATAACAAATGCCACATATTAAAAATGAGAAAGCAATCACTCATGAATAACAATCCCAAAAGTAAAGGAAATCATAAATTACTTTTCCTCTCTATGTGAATAAAGCGTTTTGGCAATCAAAACCAATGAAAGTAGTCATCAGCGGAAGTCTATATTTAAAGCAAGATAATTCTTTAATAGCTATTTCCAAATTCCAAGTCTCTCACGAGCCAACTGTTTGTATACTTTCAAGTTTACAAACAATTGGTTTGTGAATTATCATACTTTCAAGTTTACAACAATGTGATTTATCATACTCAATATCAATTCAAACAAAATGTCACACTTGCGTAACTATGTACCAGTCTCAACCTCCATCTAAAACTAATCAAATCTTTCAACCAGCATCTAACATTAAAAATCTAAACAGTCCACAATTAAGGAAAATGCAATTAAAAATTTACTAAAGAAGCTATGCCTTTAAAGAATGAGTAAACTAGAATAAAAACTTACAGTGATATCATGGAGGCATATAAATTCATATACGAAGGATGCATATTGAATTTCAAAGTTAAGGCAAGTAGTTCACTCTTACCAAGGGTTTCAGAATTGACGGTGTTACTGGAATCAATTGCCTAGATTGTTTTATCGCAAGTTCTTCAAGTCTCTGAGTTTCAGCAGACAACTACAAGAAAACAAAAAACAACCATTAGCACAACTACTTTCAATACTATCTCCCAAAATATGGAAACCGAACCTACCTGAGGCATAATCTGAGCACGAGCAGGACCTTGAGCCACAGCTGCAGCCATATTAAGACCAGTGGTTGTGCCTGAAGCCACTGGGGCAGAACTTGAAGGAGTAGCCAGTCTTCCACTTAAACCGGGCACTTCTGCCAAAGCCGATGTCCATTTTTCACCACCTATCATGGCTGAGGTACCAATGGGTAAGTTCTGAATCGCAGTACTTAAGCCAGGAGACAGAATCCTTCCAACCTCTGGAGTGGCTGGTAGTTCTTCTGCTCCCAAGGATGGAAAATCTCTCTCAAAAGAGGCTTTGTTGTCACTGCTAATAGGACTGACCTTAGTAAGTAGACCATTGCTGTTTCTTCCACTGGTTTTGCTCAAATCAGATGCAATTTTCTTCGGCCATGACTCCCCACGTTTCCCGGAAATCGACTGTGAGCGCCTCAAAATGTCCTGCTCAAATTTACTTGACAAAATGTTGGGTCCCAATGGATCTGAAATACACTGGTGTCTAAGGTCTCCCAAAACAGACTTCTCTTTATCACGAGAACCATAAGTCTCCCATTCCCTATCACGATGATTCCTAGCGAAACTACTATAGGACCTCAAGTGACCAGAAATATTACTATTGGAACTCCGACAAAAAGATGATGTAGTTCTGTCTGTACCAGATGGTTGCCCTAAATCATGACCATTGATCGCCACAAATGACTTATTTCTTGCTAGTTTTGATGCAGTATGATCATCTAAAGCAACAAAAACATGTTAAAAATAGTAAAAGCCTACGAACTAGGATATATCCAATATAAGATGTTCGTTTTAAAAATGATGATATTGTTTACCTGAATTTGATGCAGTGACACTACCCGCCAGACTTCCACCATTTTTCAGCCATTCTGGTACAAATGTGGGTTCATTTCTTTCCATAACTAATGCCAAACATTATAGCATACAAAGAATAATGGGAAAGATAATCCACTTGTCTTCTTATACTTAATGATCATGTATCCAAAGCACTGCACCGATTGATAACCGACAGTCTCCCGTACCAGACAAAATGAATGCTTTTCTTCAGAAAGTCAACCCATAATTTTATCCTAATCTGAATTTCCTAAGCACTAATCCCTTTATCCTTTAGGTCAAAACCCTTACCGCGACGTTTTAAACTCAGTGCCTAGTGTTGCATTAACCGAATTCATAGAACCCCCAGTAAATTCCTCCAAAAAAGCCCAGCTACGAATAAAAGAATCTGAATTATTCTATATATACAGGGGAACTGGTTTTTTTTTTTTTTTTTCTTTTTTCCCCTATCTCTTTGTACAATTTATATATAATGTCTAATCTATTGGAAAAAAAAAACTGGTTAATTTATTCAAACACCAAATTTCTGCAGTTTTCAATTCCCTGAAACATCCATAAGGGCTTCTAACGGCATCACTGACCAAGAAAAAAAGGCAACAAGAACAGTCTTGTGTCTCAGTGTTGAAAAAATTCAATAAACAGCCGTAATTACCCTACTCCATGCATAAATCTTCCCAAGACAACGCAGTCTTTCGTGTTCATATATAATAACGGAGATACAATCAAACCCTAGACCCAAACCATCCAATGACAACAAAATATTCCAAAACCCCAGAAAAATCCTCACGTTCAAACAGTTAGTAACACAGAAATTTACCAAAAACTAGGAAATTGTCCCAGTGTTTCTTAACAATTAAAAAACAGATTGACCCCGAATTTTCAAAATAACATTAAATATTAAAACAATAACCTTCCAGTCTTCCCCCCTCCCCAACACCCCCCCCCCCCCAAAAAAAAAAAAAAAAAAACTAGTTCTCGCCCTCTACCTCGCCGCCTTTGAATGAGCTGTCTTTCGAAGTCTGAAACATTGTTAAAATTACCCCAACTGTCCTGTATTTCATAAATCCTGGTCTCCTATGCTATGGAGCAAAGAATCGATTTCCTGTGCACTTATACAGATAGCGGAGATTAGCGATAGAGATTTCGTGTATTAACTATTAAGTGGAGATTTTGCGTCTGTTGTGTGTTTGGAAGAAATTTTGTCACATAGTTTAACTTTGTGACAGTTTATTATCTGGTTAATAGCACAAAACGTTCCAACGTTTTGATTTTTGACACTAAACATCCCAATCTTTACAATTTTTGGTAGAAGACATCCTTTCTGTCAATTTTAACTCCATTTCACCGTTAACTTCAAATTGAACAGTAAATGTCAAGGACATTTTCGTCCAAAAAAAAGCAGTCCATTCATACTTGGATAATTGGCACAAAACGTCCCTACGTTTGACACTTATTGTAGAAAAACGTTCCTACGTTTATTTTTTTGGCGAATAACGTCCATACCTTTAAATTTTCTTGTTCATTAGTCCTCAAATTTTACTTTTCTTTCAATTTAGTCATTCCGTATTTTATTTAAAGGTAATTGTCTTCAAACGTATATAACTTTTGATCTACAACTCCGAATTGCACTCCATTTTTTGCGTTGAACTCCAAATTCAACCATCTTTCTTATGATGTATCATGTGCTCATTTATTAAACATTTAAATTTTTGACTTTTGTATAGTAGATACTTATTTTGTTAGGGCATAATTGATTGACGTAAATTGATTTCTGTAAATTTTATTGAAACAGTGAAATTTTAATTTTAGTGTGTGTTCGGCGGCCAGCGGAATTTATAAATTGGATTTATTTGACTTTGTAATCTTTTTAAGGTAAAATATTTGGTTAAAAATTGGTATATTTAGCCCATGTTTGAGCCATGTTATAATCTCTAATAACTTTCTGAACAACACACATTCTCTCTCTTTCTCCAATTTTTAAAAAGTGATTTGAAGAGAGAGAATGTGTGTTGTTCAGAAAGTTATTAGAGATTATAACATGGCTCAAATAGGGGCTAAACATACCAATTTTTAACCAAATATTTTACCTTAAAAAGATTACAAAGTCAAATAAATCCAATTTATAAATTCCGCTGGCTGCCGAACACACACTAAAATTAAAATTTCACTGTTTCAATAAAATTTGCAGAAATCAATTTACGTCAATCAATTATGCCCTAACAAAATAAGTATCTACTATACAAAAGTCAAAACGAAATGTTTAATAAATGAGCACATGATACATCATAAGAAAGATGGTTGAATTTGGAGTTCAACGCAAAAAACGGCGTGCAATTCGGAGTTGTAGATCAAAAGTTATACACGTTTGAAGACAATTACCTTTAAATAAAATACGGAATGACTAAATTGAAAGAAAAGTAAAATTTGGGGACTAATGAACAAGAAAATTTAAAGGTAGGGACGTTATTCGCCAAAAAAATAAACGTAGGGACGTTTTTCCACAATAAGTGTCAAACGTAGGGACGTTTTGTGTCAATTACCCAAGTATGAATGGGCTGCTTTTTTTTTGGACGAAAATGCCCTTGACATTTACTGTTCAATTTGAAGTTAACGGTAAAATGAGGTTAAAATTGACAGAAATGATGTCTTCTACCAAAAATTGTAAAGGTTGGGATGTTTAGCGTCAAAAATCAAAACGTTGGGACGTTTTGCACAATACATGTCAAACGTTGGGACGTTTTGTGCTATTAATCCGTTTATTATCAGACATTTTTTGGCTTTCAAAAATATTTTTAAACTTTTTCCGATTTTTAATTTTTGAGTATCGCATCCATCTCTAAATCGATTTGGGGTGTCTTCGGTAAACTTGTGTTATGATTATCACAATTTTCAACATCACTTTTTAATCATATATTTTTTCTCTCTCCAATTTTTAATCATACATTTATCTAGTAAAAATAAATAACACCAATCATTATATATTATAACAATTGTCGAACATAAGCTTGTTAGTCATATAATATCATTTAAAATTGGATTGACATTATATCTATTAGTGTACTCACGGTGTGATCCGACTATATGATATATTTCAACAATTGTATTGGATAGCATATTGAAAGGAAACCAAACCGTAACTCTATACTTTTTCGATATTTGCATTTTGTCGTTCCACTTCGTTGGTGTTAGCGTGAAATCAAGGTTGTGTGATAGTGTAGGCGAGAGAAGAGAAAACAAATCGAGCAGCAAATGAGAGGAGCACTAAAGATGAGTGGTGGAGAAGGCGATTAGAGAGGTATCCGGGAGTGAAGACAGACAATAAGATATACGAACGTACACGAATTATTTTTAAGATGAGCAACGGATTAACTCCCTACGGTTGTGAGAAATAAATTATTATGCTTTAAATATTAAGTAAGATTATGTTTGACCCACTTAAATATTTTAAGAGCCTAATAGTCCGACTTGATCCACATTTTCTGATAATAGATTAGACAAAATTTCATTTTTTGAGGAAAAAAATGTGTGTTTATAAAATAATAAGGGGTGGCGGAAAGTTGTAACTGTTGGAAAAATTGGTTTTGACCAATTTATGTGATTATTTAAGTGGAACCATTAGTTGATGAATGAAAAATTAAGTCACTTAAATTCGTAAAAATATTGGAAAATTAGAAGAATATTATTGAATATTCTAGAATTAATTTAAATGAAAAGATGTGTCTTTTCATATGAAAGATTGTGACTTTTTTAATTAATATTTTTCAATAATTGTGTCTTTTCAATTAGAGACAAATTTGAAAGGATGTCTCTTGTAAGGGTTGTGATGTGACACAACTTTCCAACATCTATATATAGACCTCATATGCTTTGATTATTCATTCATTTTTATCAATTCATCATTCATTTATTTTTCATGATTGCATTATCATACTAATGCATATTCACTTCAAAATAATTTTGCATATATTTGGAGTCGAGTTTCATACGAAGAGAGTTCAAAGCATAAGTAAGGTTCATTGATATTCGTAATTTGGAGTGCTCCTATTTCGGGACGTGGTCGTTGTATCTTGGGAGACGAATACCGGAAAACCGTTAGCACCCGTGCGGGGCATTATCGTCTTAAGGATAAAGAGTCCAACGCTTGCCTCGACCAAATTCTTATTCATGCATTTTTTATTTTCTACTTCATATATTCTTATTCGGTAAGTCAAAATTCAGTCAAACTTTATGCATGTAAAAGGTACGTTATTAGAATATAATTATGCACGTTAACTTTTTACCAACAGTAACAATATGACAATGGTTTCCATTGACGATTAGAACAAAGTTTGGGCTCGACCGACTGATAGGACAGTAATTCAACTTCGATGTTGCTGTTCAGCTTCATTGGGTGTCATTGGATGCGTGGCAGTGATTAAAGACTGTAATGGAGTAGTGATGATTTATCTCTCGAAGTCGAAGGCAATGAGAGTAGCTTTATGTCAGAAGAGGAAGAGGCTAAAGCAGTAGCTCTTCGAGAGGGTCTTTTGTTCTCTAAGAATCAAGGAAAATGCTAAAGAGCTCAAAAAATTCAATCGTACTAGGAATCAAGTGGGTCTCAATCTAGCTTTCTTTGCTATTTCCTCCCCGACTATTGAAAGTTGAATCGACTGTATTCTTGTTTTTATTTTTATTTTTTTGCGCGTTTATTTGGCATGTAATCTATAGATAAAAAAGAAAAGATAAAAAGTGTTGAGATCAAGCCCAAAAAGGAGTGCAGTGATCCGTCAGCGAAGGCTCAATAGAGGCACAATGGACCTCGGCCCGTGGCTAAAGCTTAGTATGTCTACTTGAGTCAATTGCCGAGGTGGGATAGCACGTGAACTTCTTTAGCCGAACTGGTTTATGACTATCCGAGGTGTTTTATGTTTAGACAGAGGGCCTCCTTAATAACAACTTTGATGAGTGATGAGACAAGGGATGGAGTCAGAGATGTGACACCGCCTTTATCAAAAAGTGACAAGTGCCCATCTCCTACTAAATGTAGCAATGATTACTGTCAAAAAGTAAGATCCACTTCTCCAAAAGTTAGGGTAAATACACGTGTAAAGTCCGCAACGTGTCATGATTCAAAACAACAAATTCCTCTATAAATAGAGCACTCCTCCCGTTTTGTAAAGGGTTAGCAATTTCATACTCTTAACTAAATATTTCATTCTCACTCCCTTTTCTCTCTTTTACATACTTATACTTCCCGCACTCAACTTATATTTGCTTGAAATGAGCACTGACTTTGGTATCATAGTGTAAATGGGAGCCACCTCGGCCCCCTTTGCAAACTAATCGTTTGTCATAGTGCGCAGGAGATCCACGTGTTCAAGAGTGAGGATCTAAGACGTGTTGGTCAAAGGTCCAGCCGATTTTTGTGATCAAAAAAGAGAATTGTAAAACATTAAGCAATCAAATGAAAATGAAAATATCAAATAAAAAAATTCACAGTAACTAATCAACAATGAAAAGAAATATTTCCATTGAATATTTTTTGGATTAAAAACATCCTTGCAACCAAATAGTTTTTAAATTGAATAAAAGTCATAATTAGGGAGCAAAGGGGAGGGGAAGGGAAGGGAGGGAGGACGGGACGAAACTTAGTAGCTTGTGTCAATTGTGTGTGACATGAACTCATCCTGCCCGACACTATGTACAAAAACATACTGAAAATAGCATACAAGATTGTTTTGTCAACAACTTTCATTAATTATAAAATATATCTGGTTTATTTCTTTGGACGATGACAATCTCATTCTTATATTATCAAAAATGATATGTTCTCCACAGTGGGGAACATATTCCATTCCCACAGACCCCCCCTATTGGTGGGTGGGCAGTGGGGCCCACCTCACCAACCAATCAAATTGCTTTGTGAGAATGAAATATGTTTCCAACTGTGGGAAACATATCATTCCTGCTTATATTATATATATATACTAGTTCTTATCCACACAATGAATGGATTGGATTATATTTAAAGTTGATGTTATTAGTTAGTGTGTTAAATATCTTGGATTCTAGTGAACTACATACATGACTTAATGTTCACTAAGCCTGTGTTGGGATTTTACTTTTTTTTTTTAGTTCTGAGTATGTCATATTCGTTCAATGTATTTTTTTGTTTTATAAAAGTTGATGAGATGTGTAGTTAAAAAGTTATAGTTAAAATTAATTATTAACTTTGACTTGAAATTAAAATCAGATTTTAATTCAAATCAAACAGGAGCGTAGTTATATTGCACGTAACTTCCAAATTGAGGGTAGAGTTAGAAATTATAGTTGAAAATCGGTTTAGTTAGTTGGTTGATTGGTTGGTTAGTTGATTTATTTAACTTAATCCTCTTTGATACGAAGGATTGATCTACATTTTAAACCTGAACAATTCAATATAATTTCATTCTCTTTACTACATTAGATTTCTTTCTATTTTCTTCCTCCCCAAACACATTTCTTAACGAACATTATTTCAATTTTTTCTACGATACGGAGGAGACTAGTGTCACACAGCTTAAACTTCCAGAAGCAAGGATAAAATGTGGAATCAGGCTCTGTTTCAATACACGTTGCTTTATAAGTACCCTTAACTTCCGGCTTTCATCGACCTTTTGTAAGATGAGGATTGCATCTTATGAAGTATTTTTCAAATTTTATTAAACCACACATTCATTAAAAAATAAAAAATTAAAATTACAAAAATTAAAATTTTTCACATTTTCAAAAAGACTTTAAGCGAGGAGAAGGACATCATGGGGAATTTATTTATACTTGCTTCAACTAAAACCGAACTGAGCTAGCTGGTTCGGTCTGGTTCTGAACCGAGTTGTGTGGGTTCGACTAAAATTGTCCTCTTCTCATAGACCGATTTTGGGCTTCTTTTATGTTGGGCTTGGGAATCCAAATTTCGACCCAACCCGCTATTAAAACCCTTGTGATATAACCTTAGAAGTCAGTGGTGCCAAATATCGACTGAATTCCCTCCAATTCTCCAATTCTTCCCAACGAGAAAAAGGAAAACGAAAGCGAAAATTAATTTCATTGATAGAAAATTCTAAGCCTGAAAATCATCACAGCAATCAGCTTCTGAACAGAAGAATTCTTGAATAAAAGAATAAGGAATGGGGAAAGATGAGGATGAGATGAGGGGGGAGATAGAGGAGCGACTGATTAACGAGGAGTACAAAATTTGGAAGAAGAATACTCCATTCCTTTACGATCTGGTAGTTACTCAAGCTCTTGAATGGCCGTCTCTTACCGTTGAGTGGCTGCCGGACCGCGAGGAGCCGCCGGGAAAAGATTACTCGGTGCAGAAGATGATTCTCGGGACTCATACTTCGGAGGACGAGCCCAATCATCTCATGCTGGCTCAGGTTCAGCTTCCCCTCGAGGATGCTGAGAACGACGCTAGACATTACGAGGATGAACGCTCAGATTTTGGGGGCTTTGGCTGCGCCGACGGCAAGGTGTTCTTTTTATTTATTTATTATTAAATAAGTGATATCTTTTTTTTATTATTATTTTATTTATGGAGCATTTCTTTCTATCTTTTTTTAATTAAAAATAAAATTACCTTCCTTGTGGATGTGTATGGTCAGGTAAAAATAAATTCCATCGATATTATTTGGGTTTGTGAACGGAAAATTGTTGTTAGATTTAGCATTGGTTATTTGGTACTATGGAATTGGGGCCTCTAAATTAGCGTACAAATGATTCATTTCGTCAAAATCTGAATCGTGTTTATTGAAACCCAATACCAAGGCTTCAAGCTTATGACATGGCATTTTTGTTTTTACACGTCAAAGGAGGGGAAAAAAAGGAAATTTGTGGTTTTTGAAAAATAAAAATTAATCTGTGATTGAACCAAAAACTGATAAATTAACATCCCTGAGAATTTTGTGGAGATGGTACTGTTGCACGCTTGGATCTTAAAATATGATGTTTTGGATTTGGATCAGCTTAAAGTACTTCTTCAGCCGCGAATGCAATAGGGACTTGTTTTAGATACTTAGCCCATGTTTGGGCCCCATTATTCAAAAACTCTTTCTTTTTAAAAAAAAAAAAAAAAAAAAAAAAAAAAAAAAAAAAAAAAAAAAAAAAAAAACTAGTTTTCAATCACATTCTATTATAAAATAATTTACACATAATCCTAAAATTTTCATACTTTTTAACCCCACATTCTCCAAAATTCACTATTACAAAAATGCATTGCTTGTGAAAAATTAGGCTCAAACAAGGGCTTAACTTTGACATTCTGCAATCTTATTGATAAGTAAATAAAAAAGTTCCAAACTTTCCCACAATCTCTCCAACAAGAATAACCAAATTATAGTTTTGATCTAATATATACTTTATTTGTTGTTCTTTTTCAAATTTACTCCATCTATGTGAAAATTGAATCTTTGCTATCCATACATGTAAATGTGTTCTTTTCAGGTTTATGGTGCATCGGCCACAAAGTCATTTGCAATTACTAATGAGTTTATTTTTCCTGCAGGTTCAAATTATCCAACAAATCAATCATGATGGAGAGGTCAACCGGGCTCGATATATGCCCCAAAACCCATTTGTTATTGCCACTAAAACAGTTAGTGCAGAGGTCTATGTATTTGATTATAGCAAACATCCATCTAAGCCTCCAGTAGACAGTGCATGTAACCCTGATCTGAGGCTGAGGGGCCATAATAGTGAAGGGTATGGTTTGTCCTGGAGTCAATTTAAGCATGGTCATTTATTGAGTGGTTCTGATGATGCCCAAATATGTTTGTGGGACATCAATGCTAATCCCAAAAATAAGGCTCTAGATGCAATGCAGATATTTAAGGTATGATGTACATAAAAGCATGCTTACAAGTGCAACATTCTTGTTCTGATTTCCGATGTGTGAGAAGTTTATTCATATGTGATATTATTCCCAAGTTAATAACATTGATATGCGTGTTTTTGTTGATAATAATCTAATTCATGCTAAGATAGATTCATGAAGGAGTTGTTGAAGATGTAGCATGGCATCTCAGGCATGAGTACTTGTTTGGTTCAGTTGGGGATGATCAGTATCTGCATATATGGGATCTCCGTTCTCCATCAGTCAGCAAACCTATTCAATCTGTAGTTGCTCATCAAAGTGAGGTGGGTGTCATTATTTCCTATTCACTTGAAGGGTAAACAGGTTGGAATTCTTGAGTACTACATAAATCATAATGACAAATTGATCTTATCAAATATTATTAATACTTCTTATTTGTATTTATCCCTTAATAGCATATGGGCACCGACATTATCGCATTGGTAGTCAAGTTATATAATATTCAGAATCTGAGTATTTTAAACATGGATGAAATGCTTTAAAACGTCTTCAAGTCTATATAGAAGGAGAATGTATCTGCTAGCATGTAATCTCTTTCTGTTTGAGTTAGGATATTAACTCCAGACAATCAGATGCTTTGTTGCAACTTTTAAGTTTACTGCTGTATAATTTGAATTAGCATATACAAACAGTAGAAGAATGATTTTTGTTTTGTTTGTCAGTGGCTGTAGATAAATGGTCATCTAATCCTAATCGTTTGGTCCTTTTTGTTGTTGTTAGTTAATTTATTTATTTTTCTAGAAATTAACATTTTTATTATCAAGTACATATGTATGAAAAAAAATTGATTGAAATAGCAAAATTTTGCTTTATTTTTCATGGAAAATAATGTCAATCAAACAACAAAACTTGAAAATTTCTTTACTTTTTCCACCTAGAAAATTAAATCAATCAAATACATTAGACTTCTCATTCCCAGGAATTCAATTCCATGGAATTCGTTTTCTTTTCACCCAAATTCCACCATCGCAATCAAACGGACCCTTAATATACTGGTTTTCTGCATGTCTATCTAGTTTACTGTTGTCCTTAAACATCTCTTTCTCTGTGGGAAAGGAGATTAGTTTTGCCTATGTTGGATTGACCTCGTTCATTTTAGAGACTGATGGTTTTGATTTAGGACATGGTCCTTTTTTATAATTATTGTTTCCAGCATGTGTTCTTGCATTTGTATACTTTCAGTAACTTGCTTTTTACGGGGTGACTTTTGGTAGGTAAACTGTTTAGCTTTCAATCCCTTTAATGAGTGGGTTGTGGCAACGGGCTCAACTGACAAGACTGTTAAATTATTTGATCTTCGAAAGATTTCTACTGCACTCCACACCTTTGATGGTCACAAGTAAGAGATATTTCTTGCTTTTGGCTTTTCATTGATTTTACTAATTGTCAAGCAGTCCATTGACAATCTCGTGTAATCACATAATATATACTTTATAAGAACGTGGACATGAATTGGTCAATCACCATTTTTGTTAACTTGATACTGCTAACATTGCAATACAGGGAAGAGGTTTTCCAGGTTGGATGGAATCCAAAGAATGAGACCATCTTAGCTTCTTGTTGTCTCGGTAGGAGGATCATGGTGTGGGATCTTAGCAGGTAATTTGAATGTAATAAGAAAGCTGATTTGTTATGAGATCGCATTTGAAAGATTCTAATGTCGTGTATTTGAAGCTTTGTTGTTACTGGTTTTGATTTCTCATTGAGATTCTTTCTTCATGTTAATTTTAGCGTTTCTATATATTTTGTTTTTACCATACCACGTGCCTTATTGGAGTCGCAAGGAATCTAAACTGGATAGGAAAATAAAGTTGCCATTTTTCTTCCTTGCAGTCACCCTGGTTTGCTACCTGTTCACTCTATATCTACTCTCCATTTCACATGTTACTTTACCATGTTGTCTTGTAAATCTTTTTCTCCTTTTTTTGATCGTTTTATCTAATTATTAAACTTGTGGATCGATGGAGGCAAGCTTAAAGAACTTCCATGAAGCTTGCAAGTTTATTTATCCTGCATGTATACGCAATTTATGACAATTCTATACTGTTGTGAGGCACTGGTACAGTTCATTAATTAGAGAATCTGCAGATGAAAATTGCTCGACCCGTAACTCATTTTTCTTGTTTACAGGATCGATGAGGAACAGACACCTGAGGATGCTGAAGATGGGCCCCCAGAGTTGCTATTTATTCATGGCGGTCACACTAGTAAAATTTCAGACTTCTCGTGGAACCCTTGTCAAGACTGGGTTGTTGCCAGTGTAGCTGAGGATAACATATTACAAATTTGGCAGATGGCAGAAAATATCTACCATGATGAAGATGATCTACCTGGAGGTGATTCTACTAAAGGTTCTTAATTCTCGATTTTTCAATTTAGGCAGTGACTTTTCATTAGGTTGTTTCCATCTTACAATATTTGTAAGATTTTACATTTGTTTACTTCTGTATCATTGAGTTAGACAAATGCATTTGGTCTTTTAAATAATGCCACGTGAAGAACTCCCAACCGATCCCCGGTTTGAAAGTGATTATATGAAATCACTTTTTTTTTAACCCGTTTTTAATTACACATTTTTCCAAAAAAAAAAAAAAAAAAAAAAAAATATATATATATCATTTCTCACGTTTTTCTTTAATTTATTTTTACTTTTAAACACATTCTTCAAAATTATTTCCCCACAAACCCTAAGAATTAAGGTGTACCATTTTTCACCCGTCTTTTTTTCTTTTTCTTTTTCTTTGTCTTTGTCTGTCTTCTTAATCGTACTCGTGTGATGCACGATAGATATAATTGACAATTATTTATTAAATAAATTGTAAAAGTACAAAATTTGACATAAATTGTGCATTTCTATATAATAAAAAATAATAAAAAAAGTAAAACATAAAATCAAGACTTGCATATTTCTTTTAACATCTAATTGTACATTCTTTAGTTTTCTTTGATTTTTAGGCGAAGTAAGATATGGACATGTGGCTTATTATGTACTTTACAATTTTGATTTAATGATTGAAGTTGAGCTTATTATTTTTTTATTTCTAAAAGTTGAAATATTTACAACTTTCAAATCGTAAAATGAAATAAAGAGTGAAATGGATGAGAAACTATATGCGTAAAATAATGACGGTTATCTTATTATTATATATGTGTACATTAAATGAGATAAATTAAAAAAGATTGGATGTTGGAAAAAGTAAAAGGAAAACTTTTAGTTTTACATTATATTGTTACGTTATTATTTTAATAAAAATTACTGATCGATCAATTGGTTAATAGAAATTATATGAACTAATTATTAAAATTTGTAATATATTTTTTCATATTTTAGTTATTTAAATTTATAATGAAAAATAGAAAAATGAACAGAGTCAGTAAATAAATAAAAATAATGTGAAAATGATGAATAAATTGAATAAATCTTAATTTTTAAAATTAATCCAACTTTGTTGACATCAAAAATTGATGTTGACACGTGGCAATTCTCTTGTCAATTTATATTGAAGTTTTTCTTTTTTGGAGTTATTTTATAGAGGATTCAAAATAATGGAAGCGTTGTTCTGGTTGAAACTATTTTGACAGTGTTTTATTCCCAACTTTTCTGCATGCATTACAATGGCGTAAACCCTTTAATTTATAGACAAATGCTTAGGTTTTAATGTAGCATAATGAACAAAATAATACAATTTTCATCATAATTAATGCAAATGACGTTGATTTCTTGTAATTTAAGCATAACCCACGTGAAGGTGGGACCTCTGTGATAACATTCTCTGCAATTTACACAGTGGGCAACGTGTGGAAGGCAATTTGTTAGAATCATGCCGCCCTATATAATCCACTTGCATTGAGATAGGTATTTTTTGCACTGAATGGAGTATCATGTGGTCTGCATGTTACTTAGGTCGATATTTTATCGACCTCGAAGAGGGGAAACTGAGTCGTATAATTATGAGATCGGAGGTTGAAGGTCGGGTGGACCTTTGTTCCACGACTGGAAGACCTAAAATGGACAAAGCCCATTTTATTTAGGGCCTCTTTTCAAAGGCTGAAGACATGTTCGTCAATGTTATCGAACTGAACCTTGCGAATTATTTTGTTTATCAACAATTATGTTATAAATATAAAATTCTAATTAATAAACTTAAAATCATAATTATATAAGAACTTTTATACTAACTCACAAGTGAGAGCCAACTGTAAATACATCGTCTCTAAAATCACATCAAATATTAAATGTAAGGATATGTTTGATTGCCATATTTTTACCTAGAAAATGTCACATCATGAAAAATATTTTCTACATTTTGTATTTGTTTGATGTTTGATTTGAAAATTTGACTTAGAAAATATTTTCTATAATACAACCAATTGAATCATACTTTAGTCATTTGCCTTGAAAATATTTTCTTACTTATTTAGTGAAAAAATATTTTCCACCTTAGAAATCAAACATAGCTTAAAAGTTTTATCTTGATAGATGTGATAAAATAAAATAAAAATGAAATCGATATTTTTGCATATAGTGATTTGGAATCTGTAGCCGTCAATCCATTATATGGTACAGTTATACTTAAAGATATATACACTTTTCTTCCCAAAAGATTTTGAGATATGTTTATTACTTTTTATATATTGTTGTAAATTTGTAAATACTTTTTATAAATTCCAATAAATTGAGATTATATTTAGTCTAATTGTTAATTACTTTGGTTAAATACAGTTCAAAAAAAGTATTAGGGACTTTAAAAAGTTACTGACGACAGATAGCATATATAATTGTTTCACAAATTAAAATGCTAAATATTTTGATTATTTGATCTTTACATGCTTATACCTAAATTTTTTTATTTTTTTTACATACAAGTATGAAAAGTAATTGATAATAAATATCACTAACCCTGTTTGATCCAAGACTACTTTTCAAATTTAATCGAAGATAATTTCCTCTAATTTCACCTTTTTTTTTAAAGAAACCAGCTTTCAGCCACGGTCAACTATACATTGTTGTTTCAAGAGTTACAAATTGCAAAGTTTAAAAATTTTGATCTGCGACAAGGATGAAAATCAAAATAATTCAACAACAAACGTTATATTCAAGGAAGTATTCAATAATTTGTAATCCCGTATCTATTTTTAATTTCTTTTTTTTTATAAATTTCTAAAAAATAACATTTAGTTTCTCCGTGAAATATTTATAAACATCTACATATTTTTCCTCCAATATGAACACAAATATAGTCCTACTTATAAAATATTAACATTATTATCTACATACATACATACACACACACACACACACATATATATATATATATATTTTGTGACCTGATCAATTTGGTTTCTGTGTCTTCTCATAAAAAAGAAAACAATCAATGAGGGACTTATGCGCTGCGCGGATTCAAGAGGGGAAAACTGAAGTTATAGCCTCAGTGGGTGAACCGGTTATTGTCGAGGGCGTGAGTGGCAAAAAAAGAAAGACTCTAGGGGTTAGTGGAGTTACAGTGGTGAGACCGGGAAAAAGGCCAATGTTTTTGGAGAAAACGCCAGAGGATGCCCAAGGGGAGTTGATACAGGAGGACCTGCCAACAGGCGTTATCATTGGGCAAAAGCAACTGCTGCAACCAGTAGAACAATCTCAACTTAGTCTTGTACAACTGTCACCGTCTTCACGGTTGGGTGATGATGATGTGAAAGGAAGTCCCTTCTTTGGGACTACTGAAGAAATGGAGTTGGAGTTTGGGAGGACCAAGAAACTCCGTCCCAAACCGTTGAGGGATTTTCACACGACCAAGTCCCCACCAAATGATCCCAACCATCCCACCGAAGTTCAGCAGGTCTGCCGTCTAGCGGGCAAATCATGGACTAGAAGGCAGAGGAAATACATGGAAGAAATGGATCCTCCCGACCTAACTGCGACAGCTGCTGTGAACTTTCAATGTGCTACGGTTCATATGTATAATACCGGACTCCACTTGAGGAAAGCATCAAAGAAGGAGAAAAGTCTGAGGGAAAAAGTGGAGCAGATGTCTAAGGAGATTGAGCTGGAGAGAAAACTCCGCCATGATGCCCAGAAATTTGCTGAAGATGCTGGTCTTGCAAAATTACCCATGAGGAGAAGTTAAATGAGGCAGATGAAGCCAATGCTTATCTTGAGCAACGAGTTAAAGCCCTCATTAGGGATCTTGAAGAGGCGAATGACAAGTCCAGGGATCTGAAAATTTAGTTGAAAGAGGCTGAAAAAAGAGCTGCAACTGCTGAGGAGAACGCTAAATTTGCCTCAACCGCAGCAATTACTTCCTTTAAATCTTCTTCCGAGTTTGCTGCATTGGAATCTGAAATTTACATTTTTTGCATCGAAACTGTCATTCAAGAGATTGAAGAGAAGTCTCCGGAGTATGAAATCAACTGGTTGAAGGAAGATCTCAAAAAACTGGAGGAGAAGGAATAAGCTCTGAGGGCATCTAATCAGCAGCTTGGGGGTTCTTTAGGCGAAGCTGACACTTAACCATTTTTCTTTCTTTAGCTTTTTGCTTTTGGGGGCTATCCCTTGTAATATTTTGTTCACAAATTTTCAATAATGAACTCTCTTTTCCTTACTTCTCAGTTCCTACGATTTACATTCTGATCTCAATACTTTGATAAATTTGACAATCTTCCCAATTGATGTTTGATTGCACGAGATCTAAACTTGTGTTAACATTGGTGATCGCACAAATGTATCCATAATGAAGAACTGATTGAACCGAATTCTATAAAAAATAAAATTTTGGTTTATACTCAATAATTTTACCTTCTATGTAGTTAGGCCCAAGATCTTTGAACTCAACTCTTATATTGGGGTTTTTCATAGAGCCCATGTTTTTCATCTGATGCTCTCGTGGGATCAGGTTTTTCTTCCAAGTGTGTAGTACTTATACGACTTGGGAGTCTGTTCTTGGACAAACTTTGAGCCCTTCTTTCCCCGTAGGGATTACTGGGCATGCCAGTTGAGCTAATATTACCAGACCATAGCTCGATTTTTTCCCTTTTCGAGTTTTGAGGTCGTGACCAAACTCGGGACATCTGAGTTTGGTAAATCCGAATTAGGTAAATTGCTGGAAAATCTTTCCTTAGCCGATCTCATGACATCGGAATACTGAGGTCGATATTTTTCTGGTGTGTAATTTGTATATTTCGAAACAAAGTTTTCTTTATTCGATAAAAACTTGCCCGACAAAAGTTTTGCTCACGAAAATTTTCAAAAACCTATTGGTAATAGATCTTGAAGTGTTCAGCATTCCATGGGTGCAGAAGCGGAATTCCATCCAAAATCTGAAGTTTGTAAGATCTATTTTTTAGTACCTTGGTTACTTGATAAGGTCCCTCCCAATTTGGTGTAAAAGCTCCAACGTTGGTTTCTTTGGTGGCTAGGAAGACCATTCTTAGGACTAGGTCTCCTCTTTTGAAATATCTTCTTCGCACCTTATTGTTATAATATCTCTCACTTCTTTGCTCGTAAAGGGCGTTCCGTAGGTCGGCCATTTCCCTTTTTCATCCAAAAAATCCAACTCTGTAGTGAGGGAGATATTGTTTTGCCTTTCGTTGAAGTGCAGGGTTCTGTAGGTCAGTATGTCAATCTCAACTGGAATAACTGCTTCTGTTCCAAACACCATGGAAAAAGGTGTCTCGCCTGTGCTAGTTCTGGTCGTAGTCCGATATGACCATAGTACACTGGGTAGTTCTTCTGCCCAAATTCCTTTGAATTTGTCTAGTTTGGCTTTCAAAGTGTGCTTGATAATTTTGTTGATAGCTTCGACCTGGTCATTTGCTTGGGGGTGATTTGGTGTGAAGAAGTGCTTTCTAATGTTTAGCCCTTTACAAAATTCTCTGAGTCTCCTATTGTCAAATTGCTTCCCATTATCTGTGACGATTGAGTGGGGGATTCAGAATCGGAAAATAATAGATTTTCAAATGAAATCCGTTGTTTTTTGCTCGATTATTTTGACTAGGGGTTCCGCCTCTACCCATTTTGTGAAATAATCTATGGCCGCGATTGTAAATTTTACTCCTCCTTTTCCAGTTGGCATGGGACCTATTAGGTCGATTCCCCATTTGGCGAAAGGCCAGGTGCTGATTACTAAGCTCAACTCTTCCTGTGGGGTTCTATATAGGGGAGCAAATCTTTGACACTTGTCACACCTCCTAGCGAATACCATGGCATCCTTTTTAAGCATATGCCAAAAATACCCCTGGCTGATTATTTTGTGGGCTAACGCTTGTCCCCCAGTATGATTACCACAAATGCCTTCGTGGACCTCCGTCAATGTTTGGAGGGCCTCTTCTTCGTTAAGGCACCTTAGTAGTGGAGTAACATAGCCCCTTTTGTATAGGAGTTCGTCAACGACTGTATATCTAGCAGATCTGATTCTCAATTTTCTTGTCAGGTTTGGGTCCATAGGAGACCTACCATCCTTCAAAAATTCATAAATTTCATCCATCCAGCACGGTTTCTCGTCAATAGCCATGAGGACCACCTGGAGAGACTCGTTGGAAGTGAACTGTATTCTACCGAATGGAACGCTATCCAGCTCATGAACTCCCTCGCTTGTTGCCAATTTTGCTAATGCATCCGCATGACTATTTTGAGATGGTGGGATTTGTGAAATTTTGGAACTTAAGAATGAAGTCAGCTCTCTTTTGACGACCTGAACGTACTGGTCCATGCGCCCTTCCTTCATTTGGTAAATTCCCAACAGTTGATTCACTACGAGCTGTGAATCACTATGTAAGACGATTTGCTTGACTCCCATTTCCTTAGCCATTTGCAGTCCTGCCACAACGGCTTCATATTTCGCTTCATTGTTCGATGCCTGAAAATCAAAACAGAGAGTGTGGCAAAAGATCTATTTTTCAGGGCTTTTAAGGACTATTCCCTCTCCTGATCGTAGGTCGGTTGAAGATCCATCAACGTAGAGTTCCCAAACACCTTCTTGGCTTGTCTTGTCCTGTTGAATTCCAGGGCTGAATTCTTCAATGAAATCAGTTAGGGCTTGTCCCTTAACTGCGGTCCGTGATTTGTAATGGATCTCAAATTGTCCCAGTTCTATTGCCCATTTAACCATCCTTCCAGAAGATTATGTTTTCTGAAATATCTGCATGAGAGGGTAATTTGTGAGAACGTGCATGGGATGCTGTAAGAAGTATGGTCTCAATTTTCTGGAGGCTGTAGTTAGCGCATATGCCAACTTTTCCATTGGTGAATAGTTCAATTCAGCAGCCTACAGAGCTTGACTGGTATAGTAAACTGGCAACTGGATTCTTTCTTCCTCCCGTACGAGTACCGAACTTACGGAATGTGGTGACACGGCCAGGTATAAATACAAGTGCTCATCTTCCTTCGGATTTAATAACAAATGTTCTTTTGAAAGGTGTTCCTCCAACTTTTCAAAAGCATTTTGGCAAGTTTCTGTCCACTGAAAATCCTTCCCTCCTCGCAGAACATCAAAGAAAGGTTTGCATTTGTCCGTCAACTTAGAGACTAATATGCTGATTGTAGCTATTCTTCCTGTCAAACTTTGAGTTTCTCTGACCTTCGTTGGTGCCCTCATTTCCAGAACTGCTTTGATTTTTTCAGTGTTTGCTTCAATTCCGCGCTGGTAGTTGACCATGTATCCTAAGCAATGTTCTAAAATGCGCTATAATGCGCCTACATTGCGTCTCAAAAATGCCTCGCATAAGCACAATACAAGCCTTAATGCTTTTAAAACCAAATTTTACCGGTCCATCCGGATAAAAACCTGTTTCGAACTGGTCCAATTGATAATAAACTGATTGGAGCGATCTAGTCCAATCGATAATAAACTGATCGAACCAATTATATTAATATTATTATTATATTATTTATATAAAATTATTTTTATTTTTATATAAAATTAAATTAATTAAAATCTTAACTAAATTATTTTCAACTAAAATAATTGAAAAAAACAAAAAAACAAAAAACAAACCCAAAAGACTAGTAAATCGGTTGAAGACAAAAAGAGCAAAGTAACCCAATTTATAGAAAGATTGAATCTCAATGCATGCGTCTCTGTTCGATGTGGGATTGCTGCATCTATCATTTTTGTTTTTTATTTTCATTTTTCTGTTTGATTAAAGAGCACAAGTAGCTACTTAGCCTAATTGGTTGAGCAACCATTACTAGGTTCAAAAGGTCACAGTTCGAATCCCCAGGCTGCAGGGTTGGGGGTTTTAATTTTTATATTGTATTATTTGTATTGCTTTCTTTTTTCTTTTTCTTTTTCTAAAAAAAAAAAACATATCTATTTTGAAAATTGTTTTTTCTTTTGATTCTCTTTTATTTATTCAAATCTCCTTATTTGTAAAAATTAAAAAAAATTCTAATTAGTAAAATAAATAATATTATATATATTATATTTTTTTAATTAGCAATTATAAAAATAAAGAATATAGTTAATAAATGTTTATATTTATATTGTGGATTTAGTTTTTATGTAAAAAAAATATTATTCACATAAAAATCTATTTTATATCTTAAAAATAATTAAAATAATATTAAAAATACGAAACGCATTATGACGTTTACTCTTCGCACTGACACGCCTAAGCTTGTGAATCTTGATTCTTGACCTTGACGCATCGCAACGAATTACGCATTTTAGAACACTGATCCCAAGAATTTCCCGGAGCTAACACCAAAGGCGCACTTCGCTGGATTCAACTTCATTTTATACTTTTTCAATATCTGGAAGGTTTCGTAGAGATTTCTAATGTGGTCAGCATACTTGACGCTTTTTACCAGCATATTGTCGATATCTCCACTGTTTTACCAATCAAGTTGGCAAACATGGAATTCACCAACTGTTGATAAGTGGCTCCTTCGTTCTTCGGGCCAGAAGATATTACTTTATAACAATATAATCCTCTGTCTGTTATGAATGTAGTGTTTTCTTCATCCTCTGGGCTCATTGGGATTTGATTGTATTCAGAATATGCGTCCATGAAGCTTAAGAGCTCATGTCCAGCAGTGGCATCTACCATTTGGTCAATTCTAGGCAGAGGGAAGGTGTCCTTTGGACAAGCTTTATTAAGGTCGCTAAAATCAACGCATACTCTCTAGGTACCATTGTTTTTCTTCACAAGTACTGGGTTGGCAACCCATCTTGAATAGTGGGATTCTTTGATAAACCCACTGAATCCCCACTATTCAGGAGCTTGTCCACCTCTTTTTCCAGAGCTGCATATTGTTCTGGGTTCAAAGGCCTTCTTTTTTGTTATTTGGGTGGAACTTTGGGGTTAATTTTAAGCTTGTAACATGCAACATTCGGATCTATTCCATTCATGTCGGAGTGGCTCCAAGCGAAACATCTAAATTTTCTTGCAAGAAATTTTTAAGGTCGATTTTGATAGGCTCCTTGAGCTCTCTTCCAATAAAAAGTTTCTTATCTGCTCTTCTTGCCATGGGATTATTGCTTCCAATTCTTCCACGGGCTCCGCTTTCCTTAGACGATTTTCACTCCTCGGGTCGACCCCTAGGTCTGAGATCATCTAAATATCCACTTTGGGGTATATAATGTTACAATTTCGAGCCGTATATTGGTTTCCCCGCAATATTCCCTTGCCATTAGAAGTAGGGAACTTCATCATGTAGTGGTAGATTGAAGTTGCAGCCTTGAGCTCGTGTAGAATTGGTCTTCCCAAAATGGCGTTGTAGTTGGTAGGTAAGTCTACTACGATGAAATCTGCTATGGTCCTCCTCTGGCATGGTGGGTCTCCAAGCTCGACCATCAACGCGATCTGGCCTTTTGCGTATATTGGCTTGCCGGAGAAACCTTGTAAAGGTTTGTGATGAGGTTGCATCAGACTTCTGCTTAATCCCATTAAGTCGTAAGTTTGGAGGTATAAAACATTCACTAAACTCATGTTATCTACCAAAGTCCGATGGACATGTATTCTGGTTATGGGCATCGTTATTATCAGGGCATCACTGTGAGGTTGAAAGACGTGGCGTGCGTCTGACTCCTTGAAAGTGATATTTTCTAATGGATCATTATCTGTTATGGTCTATGATCGGGCATCTTTGCTGGAATATGAGTGGGCTTCTCTTACCATCCTTTTTTCTCTCCCTTCTTGATCCCGTAAAGTTTTGGGTTCCTCCCACCATCATTTTGATTTCGTTTCTCAGCCCGTCACCATGTTTTCCTTGAGGTCGGGGTGGTGAATTTGTTCGTTCCCCTATTTCCATAGGCTTAGAAACGAACTGCCTTAAATAACCTCTTTTGATGAGGTTTTCGATCTCTTCTTTTAATTGTCTGCAGTCGTTGGTTTCATGCCTCGCAGATCAGCGAAATCTGCAATATTTTTGTTGGTTCAGATTCGATGAGCTCACTTTCAGTGGGGGCGATTTCTTTAAAAGATCTTTATCTTTTACTTGGAAGAACACATTTTCCAATGAGGTATTCAATAAAGTGTAATCCTGAAACCTTTCAGAGTAGGGCTTGGGTCGGGTGTGCCATTCTCTTTTTCGATCTGGTGTTTTATCCTTTTTTTGAGGCCTCTCTTCTTCTTTTGTTGGTCTATTCTCTACTCCTCCATCATAGGTTGCATCTTCAGCGTTGATGTATTTCTCAGCTCTGCTTAAAAAATCATAGTACGATGTTGGAACGTCCTCATGTACTGACCACCAGAATCGCGTTTTTGGACATAAGCCGGATAATGCGGCCATGAGCACGACATCATCGGATACTTTTTCCATTTAAACTTTTTGTTTGTTAAATATTTCGAGATAACTTTTTAAAGTTTCAGTTGGGCCTTGTTTGATGGAAACAAGGCTTTCATTTGGTGCCGTCCACATCCTGGATCCCATAAATTGTCTCAAGAACATTTTGCTGAAAACGCCCCAACTTCCTACGGAAACTTGAGGGAGTTGTCTAAACCATCTTTGAGCTCGATCTCCGAAAGTTAATGGAAAAGCTCTGCATAAAATGGCATCACTGGCTCCTTGGAGCTCCATCCAGGATGTATATTTATAAATATGGCTCGCCGGATCTGTACTCCCTTTGTAGCCCCGCAAGAACGGGCATTTTGAATTTGTCTGGAAGCATTTTAGCTAGGACTTCTGGGGAGAAAGGGGATGGAGTGCTTTTGTCATTCCTTTGTATTAGGATTTTACCTTTGGAGTCCAACTCTGAAATTTGTTGTCCTATTCTATCCATTTCTTGGGGAATGTCTTCTCTTTTTCACGAAAAGTCTCTGTTTTGGTGATGGTGGTTTTTTTAGGCTGCTGGCTCGGTTCACCTAGACGGTCGAATACATTTCCTCCTTTCTTGGTGGAACGGGTCTTCTTTGGAGAGAGCTTTCTTTTTCCCCGCGTTTCTTTGGAAGAATGCTCTTCAAAACTAAGAGCCGTTCTAGTTTGTTGGGCACCATGTGTCGGGGATTGCACCTCAAGTTCAATTCTGGCTGGCAAAGCTATTTGTTGGTTCTGTTCTAGACGGGCCAATATAGTGGCGAAATGGTCCAATCTGTCCATCATCATATCAATACGAGGATCTTTCCCTCCTTTAGAGGTTTCTCCTTGATTCTTCCTGAAATGTGGAGGAACCTTGACTTCACGGCTTTCAGTCCTCGCATTGCTAGAATGTTGACTCATTTTAGGATAATTTGGTCTAGTGAATTGTTGGAACAAAACTGTCGTACTTGGGTTTTGGAAAAAGCAGTATATTGTAAGCTGGATCGATGGAGAACCTCGCTTTTCAGGGGGAGGGCCCTCCTTCTAGTGCCAAACTGTTGACATCAAAAATTGACGTTGACACGTGGCAATTCTCTTGCCAACTTATATTGAAGTTTTTCTTTTTTGGAGTTATTTTATAGAGGATTCAAAATAATGGAAGTTTTGTTCTGGTTAAAACTATTTTGACAGTGTTTTATTCCCAACTTTTCTGCATGCATTACAATGGCGTAAACCCTTTCATTTATAGATAAATGCTTAGGGTTTACTGTAGCATAATGAATAAAATAATACAATTTTCATCATAATTAATGTAAATGGCGTCGATTTCTTGTAATTTAGGCATAACCCAGGTGAAGGTGGGCCCTTTGTGATAACATTCTCTGCTATTTACATAGTGGTGACGTGTGGAAAGCAATTTGTCAGATGGGTAAATATATTACCACTACAAATTATACTAAATACATCACATTATATTAACACCGCTAACCAAATATATATTTTATAAATATACCACAATACAAATACAAATATATCCTTGTCTAATTTAAAAAAAAAAAAAAAAAAAGAAAAAAGGAAAAGAGAAGAAGAAGATAAAATGTGTAGACTGTACACCACATTCTTGAGTTCACCTTCTCCCTCAGATTTTGACAGGTCATTTCTTGCTGGGATTTTCTTGCCCTATGATTTTCTTGATCTGTACACCACAATGTACAAATAAAATGATTTTGATATGGGATTTCTTGCTTATGATTTTCTTGGCATTTGCTTCCATTGGGTACATTGGAAGGTGGACAGTAATTTTGGGTGGGAGGGAAACATCAATAGCCAAAGGAGAAAATACATCTTCATCCAAATTGAAATCTGAATTTTCTTCTATACTACCATCTTCTTCAGATATTGATAGAAAGAGAGAAAAAAAATGAGGAAAGAGTGGTCGTTTACAAGCCACGGGAAAACCATTCATCATCTTCATCGTTGTTTGTATTAGGAACAAGGCATAGTTGTTTTCATTAATCAACATTTTGAACTAGGATCTCGTACTGGATTGACATTGAGCCTGAGATTATTACTTTGGGGAAAGAATAAAGAATGCACAAAAGATGTTTGTTGCTTGGTCTATGAAAGAACTCCTACAATTTTTTTATGTTCTTACTTTCCTTCTCTTTACTTTCTAGCCTGCGAAAATTGCTTAATTGGCTTGGAAAAAGTAAAAATTAAAAAAGAATGAGAAGAACAAGATTGTGGTGTACACAAAAAAATAATAATGAGAAAATATTTAAGGTTATTTAATTAATCTTATTTATGTCTATTTTTACAAATAAAGAAAAAAATTAAAATTTTGGTGTATAAAATAAATTTTGTGGTGGCAATATAGTCACCTTTGTCAGAATCATGCCACGTTAGGTAATTCACTTGCATTGAGGTAGTTATTTTCTGCATTGAATAGAGTACCATGTGGTCTGCATATTACTAAGGTCGATATTTTACCGACCTCGGAGAGGGAAAACTAAGTCGTATAATTATGAGATCGGAGGTTGAAGGTCGGGTGGACCTTTGTTCCACGACTAGAAGACCTAAAATGGACCAAGCCCATTTTATTTAGGACCTCTTTTCAAAGGCTGAAGACATGTTCGTCAATGTTATCGAATTGGGCCTTGCGAAATATTTTGTTTATCAACAATTATGTTATAAATATAAAACTCTAATTAATAAACTTAAAATCATAATTATATAAGAATTTTTATACTAACTCACAAGTGAGAGCCAACTGTAAACACATCGTCTCTAAAATCACATCAAATATTAAATGTAAGGATATGTTTGATTGCCATTTTTTTACCTAAAAAATGTCACATCATGAAAAGTATTTTTCACATTTTGTATTTGTTTGATGTTTGATTTGAAAATTTGACTTAGAAAATATTTTCTATGCTACAACCAATTGAATCATGCTTTAGTCATTTGCCTTGAAAATATTTTCTTATTTGGTTAAAAAACATTTTCCAACTTAGAAATCAAATACAGCTTAAAAGTTTTATTTTGATAGATGTGATAAAATAAAATAAAATAAAAATGAAATCGATATTTTTGCAGATGGTGATTTGAAATCTGTAACCGTTAATCCATTAAATGGTACACTTATACTTAAAGATATATACACTTTTCTTCCCAAAAGTTTTTGAGATATGTTTATTACTTTTTATATATTGTTGTAATTTTGTAAATACTTTTTATAAATTTCAATGAATTGAGATTATATTTAGTTTAATTGTTAATTACTTTGGTTAAATACAGTTCAAAAAAAGTATCAGGGACTTTAAAAAGTTACTGACGACAGATAGCGTATATACCTATTTCACAAATTAAAATACTAAGGCCCCGTTCTCTTTGTCGCTTTCAACCCGTTTTGAGTTTTCGATTTTTGGAAATATCGAAAACGTGTTCACTTTGCCCATTTTCAGAAACGCGTTTTCCAAAACACAAAAAAAAAAAATACAAAGGAAACTCAAAACGAGTTTATTGCGTTTTGGATATTTTGTGTTCAAAAGTCCAAAACGCGCGTTTTGGATTTTTTTTTTTTTGTAAATGTGATACACTTCTTTCACTTGAAATTCTTATATTATTTTGTCATTATATATAAATTCATGTTAATATTTTTTTCGTCGTAATTTATTTATTTATTTATTTTTTTTTAAAATGTGAGACACTTCCTTCACTTGAAATTCTTATATTATTTTGTCATTATATATAGATCCATGTTAAGATTTTTTTTTTTTTTTTGTAAATTATTTTTATTTTTATTTTTTGTAAAAATGAGACACTTCCTTCACTTGAAATTCTTATGTTATTTTGTCATTATATATAAATTAATGTTAAGATTATTTTTTTTGTAGAAGTGAGACACTTCATTCACTTGAAATTCTTACTTTATTTTGCCATTATATATAGATCTATTTTAAGATTTATTTATTTATTTATTTTTTTTGTAAAAGTGAGACACTTCCTTCACTTGAAATTCTTATGTTATTTTGCCATTATATAGATCCATGTTAAGATTTTTTTTTAATTTTTTATTTATTATTATTATTATTATTATTTGGTAAATGTGAGACACTTCCTTCACTTTAAGTTCTTATATTATTTTGTCATTATATATAGATCCATGTTAAGATTTTGTTGGTATGGGTTAAATTTTTGTTTAGCTGAAACAATATTAATGACGAATTTATTGATATAGAGAACTAACTGATTTATTAACATTAAAATTAATGTAATTCAACAAATCAATCATTTTTTATATATAAAATATCACAAAATAAATATATCAAAAAATTACAAAGTAAACGCATTTTTCAGTTTTCTATTTTTTAAAACAGTTTTCCAAAGTTACAAAGAGAACATGTTTTCAGCAATCCCAAAACAAACAATCAAAATCCAAAATTCAAAACTCAAAATCCAAAATCGAAACACAAAGAGAACGACCTCTAAATATTTTGACTATTTAATCTTTACTTGCTTATACCTAAATATTTTTATTTTCTTTTACATACAAGTGTGAAAAGTAATTGATAATAAATGTCACTAACCCCGTTTGATCCAAGACTACCTTTCAAATTTAATCGAAGATAATTTCCTCTAATTTCAACTTCTTCTTTTTTTTTTTATAAAGAAATCAGCTTTCAGCCACGGTCAACTATATGTTGCTGTTTCAGGAGTTACAAATCGCAAGGGTTTGATGCGCGGTAAGGATGACAATCAAAGTAATTCAACGACAAACGTTGTATTCAATGAAGTATTTCATAATTTGTAATCACGTATCTATTTTAAATTCCTTTTTTAAAAATTTCTAAAAAATAACATTCAGTTTCTCCGTGAAGTCTTTTTAAACACCTACATATTTTTTTCTCTAATATGAACACAAATATAGTCCTACTTATAAAATATTAACATTATTATTGCAAAAAAATAAAAATATGTGCATCGCACTGGTGAAATACTAATATATATAAGTAGAATAGCCGTCACCAAAATAAACATATAGTTTCCCACCTAAAAAAATTCTAAATTTGGAATTTTTTTGGCTAAAAAATAGTATATTAAATATTTTAGCAATTACTATTTTACATGTATCATTAATTATATTGACATTCGTGCTATGCTATTAATAATATCAAAGTGTTATTTTTTCTATTTTATTATTATTTTTTAATATTTTATGTATTATTTTGAAAAAAAAAAATATGTAATATGGATGTCAAATTAAAGATCGCTGTGAGAACTTTAATGTAAGCTAAGCAAATTGTAAATATATTGTCCGTAAAATCACATAAAAATTAAATATCTAATTCATTTTAAATTATATCATTTAAGTCCTATAATATTATCTATAATTAGTTAACTAAATACATTTTAGTCATAGATGATTAATTTATGTTTTGATTTTTTTTATCAAATTAAAATAAATAATAACTATACGAATTTTTTAAGGCAAATCCAATTAAATTTGTTGATAAACAAAATATTTCGCAAGGTCCAGTTCGGTAACATTGACGAACATATCTTCAGCCCTCGAAAAGAGGCCCTAAATAAAATGGGCTTGGTACATTTTAGGTCTTCCAGTCGTAGAACAAAGGTCCACCCGACCTCCGATCTCATAATTGTACGACTCAGTTTCCCCTCTCCAAGGTCGGTAAAATATCGACCTCAGTAACATGCAGACCATATAGTACTCCATTCAATGCAGAAAATACCTACCTCAATGCAAGTGGATTACCTAGGGCGACATGATTCTAACAAATTACCTTCCACACGTCGCCCACTGTTTAAATTGCTGAGAATGTTATTACAGAGGGCCCACTTTCACGTGAGTTATGCCTAAATTACAAGAAATTGGCGCCATTTGCATTAATTATGATGAAAATTGTATTATTTTATTCATTATGTTACAGTAAACCCTAAGCATTTTTCTATAAATGAAAGGGTTTACGTCATTGTAATGCATGCAGAAAAGTTGGGAATAAAACACTGTCAAAATAGTTTCAACCAGAACAAAACTTCCATTATTTTGAATCCTCTATAAAATAACTCCAAAAAGAAAAACTTTAATATAAGTTGACAAGAGAATTGTCACGTGTCAACGCCAATTTTTTACGTCAACAATAATTACACATTTTAATCTTAAAGTGATAATTTAAAAGTTGAAACAATTACTTTGAACTAATTTATATATATATATATATATATATATATATATATATATATATATATATATATATATATAATTAATGACCTACATTTATTACTAATTTTCGTTTAATACCACCTTTTTTTTCTTGTTTTGCACAAGTTTCCTAATTTAGAAATAATTTTGAACGGAAAAGTGTGTCATAAAATGGTGACAGCTGTCCTATTATTATATATGAATAGATTAAGATCAGTTAAGAAGTTATGCCTAGTTAGATAGAGCGAGAGAAATGGAAACGAAACCTTCCTAGGAATATGTAGATCCATAAATAAGCAAATTGGCCACGATATTTCTTATGTCAGTGGTGGCGTTGTCAACAAAAAGAAAAAAAGACTTGTGTGAGACATTTCTTCACGTTTACTAATATCACTAAAATATAATATATGTTATAAACTAGCTTGAGAGAAAAGAGAGAAGAAATACAAATACAAATGAACTTGTATATTTTATTATGAACCAAAGCTTTCATATATATATATATATATAATAAGAGATACACAAGGTAATAATAATTAGAGTTACAATAGTACAATTATCATTCATTAATACAATATAATATTTACAACACCCCTCATTAAATGATAAATTACAAAATATTTGTCTCGTTAAAACCTTGTTTGATAAATATCCAATAGGATAAAAATATTTAACGAAGGAAAAAGAGTACTGTTATTCTTGAAGTATTAAGATAAATGTTACCTCATTAAAACATCGTCAAGAAAATCCAGTGAAACAAATGTTACCTCCCCCTGTTGTTGATTTTTGAAAATCATTGAGTCGTTGCATCACAATCTTGTAATCCAAATTCTTAAATGAAGAAGTTGGCTATACTTTTGTGGATAAATCAGCTATACTGTCACTTGAGTGAATTTGTTGAAAATTCTGGAGTTTTTTTATTTTGTCTCGTTAAAACTCTATCAGGAAAATCTCATAGGACAAAACCTGAACGAAAAAAAAGAGTACAACTACTCCCTCTTATTCAATCTATATTGAATCGTTCATATCTTGATCTCTTCAGGAATCTCGCATAGGAGAGTATATCAATAGATATATGAAAATGTATGACTTATACGTTATGATGATCATAAAAATCATAAAAACATTCTCCATGTAATATCTTGTACAAAGAATATTCCTCATTATTACTTGAGGTTTTTCTATCATGTTTATCAATTTCTCAAGTGTCTTTGAAAACTTTTCAAGAGATTCAACCATATTTAAATTATCATGATGATAATAACAAATAAAAATATTGATATGTTGTATCATATAGGCATTATTAGGTCATTCTTCATCAATACGTCAAAACAATTACCTTATTAAAAACCTTGCTAAAAAATCATGTGGGACAAAACCTCAGCTAAGAAAAAAAAGTGCATCGTGTATTAGCTCTTCCTCATGGGAATATTACAATTCGCATATAATTATTTCAACTGTTATTCGATGCAATATCGAATATGTCCACCAAGCATATATAAATGTCATATATCTCATATTATTTGTTCTTAGAATATAAATTCAATTATTCCTGTGAACTTGAAGAACTATATCATTTTTTCAATCATTTGAACAAACCGCATCGAGCCATGTTGAATAATTAATATTCATCAATGCATTTAATGTAGTTCTCAAATCTGACTTACTCACTTCAGTGTTAACTTATTCTTGAAAACCAACTTCACGATTTCCAAATATTATACACAATAATGGAACACATCACAATTTTAACACTTTGTCATACAGAGTCATTTGTACCATTCTTCATGTAATATAATTTTATGAACAATTACATTCCATTACAAAGTGATTCTATTCTAGACATATTAAATATTCAGATCGGAAAGTATCTGTATACTTTAATCAAACAAGATACTTAAAAACTTGAACTAAATATTTCAAACATATTTAATCCTTATGCTTCAAGCATCGTATATTTTTCACATTGCAATTGTCAAATTGCTTCCATCAAATTTAAGTCGTAAAACTTTAGACATGTAACAATTACTGTATTTCAAATGAATATTCTCTAATCCTTTCACCGAAATCCCAAAGTATTGAGGTATAGATTACCCTTTTTAATTTCATTCATTGATACTTCTAAGAATACTCTCAACGTACGAGCTAATGATCATACATTTTGATATCACTCATTGGTACATCAAAGAGTGCAAGTTAGTAATTAGAGTCAATCATCTTTGGCGCTTATGATGCATTGTCAAGGAAATAAAATATTACATCTACTGCATATCGTTTCAAATGTATAATCAGTTCTTTGAATCATTCAAGCACAATAAATCGTGTATTACAACTATGCGATTTTGTTTTCTATATGCAAATATCTATAGGTATTTTACTGACTTTACACTTTTAAGTATTTAGACTTCAGGTCCCAAAAACTCAGGTTTTGTAGTAAGTTCAATTTAGCTTGGATTCATACTTTAACCAACTATTTTTATGTCGAATTTCTTCGACATATTTTCTTTTATTATCCTGGCTATTGTTCGCTAACCGCAAGTGCACGGATCGCGCATGTAATAAAGTGGACATGAGTCCAAGTATCGATCCCACTAGGATTGTTATAAATTGTATTTTAGACTGTGAAACCTTAACGAGAACTAGAAAATTGAATGAATTGAGAATTTTGAATTTTGAATTAAAAACTAACTAGAAAGAACGAAAAAAGTTGATTTGTGAACAACGATCAATTAAATATGTTAAAATCATGAATTCACGTTAACTCTATCGTCCATGTGTTTAATTTAAACATTTAACAACAATTTATAGAGAATTGAAAATTCGTGTTCCTATAGTTGTTTATGTCCCCTTTCGAACGATGCATAAACACCTTTTTCTATAAGAGATGAGCCTATATTTCTATTACCAATACAAACATGTAGAAAAGTATTAACCAACTATGAACACTTTTTTAGGATAACACAAAGTATAGGGGTATATTTCTATCATCTATCGAACTTTGTGGCAATTAATCAAGGTCTAATAATTTCCTACTCTTTCGAATATAGAAAATTATCACAAACATCAACAATTATGCATCCACAATCATAGATGGAAATAAAATATAATTATTTGCATCAACTCCATCAATTGCATAATGTAAATGTTAAATCAAAACATGGAATCAAGAAATTAACGTTTCATCACAATTCTAACCATTAAAAGCATAGCTTAGATACATGATAGAAAATAAATAGCAAGAAAAGTAAATGAATGTCACCTCGTTCATCTTCTTGGAATTATATCTTCAATCTTGATTTTGGCGTGACTTGGATCCCATAGCCATTGGACTGCGTTTTGGCATGAATTATGATGATTGGGAACCTTTAATTTCGTGTCTTAAGTCATGTATGTATAGGTTGCTTCAAAGCTTAGGTTACTTGAGGAGAAAGAATGCTGAATTTGGCGAAAAAGCCCAATAGTCGGCCCAAAAAATAACCATGCGATGCGCAGTCTTCCTGAAAACATTCTAACCATTTTTGTTAAGACCATACCATCGCACCGTTATAATCCATGCGATCGCATGGTTATCCGGGTAGAGTGCAATTTTTCATCTTTTGAAGTGCTTTAAGTTGGTCCTCGTGTTTTTATTGCACATTAGGTCCTTCAACTTTCGATTGTTGTAATTTGGCCCCTAAACTTTTGATTTCTTCCAAATTTGATTTTTTCTTCGAATTTTCTTTCAATTGGCCCTTTGATATACTTCATAAACTCTTGATTTTCACACTTTGACACTTTTATCATCCAATTGCTTTATTTTGGCTTCAGTTCCATCATTTTCTCGATTTTGGGTTAATCTTGAATTATAAACAAATAACAACGAAATAAATAGTAAATATTCTTAGACTAACAGATAAAATCCTACTTTTAAGATGAAAATAAGTGTATAAATACACTTATCATCTATCTTTCATATTATGACGCGGCCAACTTTGCAGTCTGCTTTTCCAAAAGTGATTTATAAAGTGTGTCGACATATTAATTTCAATTCAATTTCTTTTACCACAATTACATAAATATAGAGATCTCAATTTTCAATATTTCAAATACTTGAATCTCTTTTGAAGATCTACAATTAGTTATGACAATATACTCTCTCACGAGTATATGTTTCCTTAATGAGACCATTGTAATCATTTGCTTCATTTTTATTTATTTGAGGATCTTCGTTTGAATCAAATATCGCCACGCTTTAGACGTGGCATACATCAATATGAGATGGAGTACCTGTAGCTAGTATATGAGATTTTGTTAATCTCTTATAGATATTGCATCTTGTAATTATGTTATCTTTTAAACTTTTTCGTTCATATTTTCAATCGAACTTCTAGGTCGTATTATTAATTGTGATGATATAGATAATATAATATGATGCATTTGCATTGTTTTCAACTACTAATCCTCCCCCTAATGCAGAGAAAATTGTCTAATCAAATTCACAATCATTTTTTCGATATTTTAAAAAAAATCACCGATTTGGAATACATCTTCAAACCACGCATTCTTTATTTTTCATTTTAGTGCATTGTGGTGGATCAATTACACTATCAAAAAATTAGATGGAAAAATTATATAATAACTTAAGCCAATAATAATGGGAAGAATATGATGTTGACTTGATGCGTAATAGAATTTCTTAAACAAAAAGGGAAGCACTTTGTTCTCAATTAAATTAATTGAAGGCATTTAACAAGCAATAATATTAAACCATTTATGAACATCCCAAATAACACTTGTTAAAATTTATGTCCACTATCATTAACAAGACGCAATCTTCTATTTGCCAATGAATCTTATTTTTTCTTTAGGTCACCAGACAATGAAACCATTGCCATGAAGGATATTTTTCATAAATTGAAAGGGCATCAGAACAAGCTATAAACCTTGCAAAATCTAGAACTTTTTTTAGTGCAAATGTGCCTCGAGATTTGCAAACGGGAATCTCTTCAGCTCTCCAAGTTTTGACTTCCCTCAATGTTGGTAAATAACTTGGACTACCATCACTTATTGGGAGAAAAAAAAATGACATTTTCAGAATTTTGAGGGATAGACTTTGGCAAAGAATGGAAGGATGGACAAGCAAATTGTTATCACAATTCTTATTAAAAGTGTGGCTTAAGAAATTCCTTCATAAAGTGTTGGTAAATGTTTTGGTGGTATAGGCTTTCGAAACTTTACCGGATTCAACTTGGTAATGTTGGGGAAACAGGGTTGGAATCTAATCTCTAATCCTAAGGCTCTTACTTCTCAAATCTTCAAAGCTAAATACTGCCCAATAGGGGATTTTTTGTCAGCCACCCTAGGCTATAGACCAAGTTTAACTTGGAGGAGCATTCATAATTCTCAAACAATGCTTAAAAAGGTTGCCGGTGGAGAGTTAGCAATGAAGCTTCAATTAAAGTATGGGGTGAACCTTGGTTGCGAGAAGATGAAAATTTTTAGATTCAAACTCCTGAGCCTCAAGATATTGGTGAAGTACTTGTACATGATCTGTCGAGAATTGGATTATGTACTTTTGCATCATCTTCTTTTACCTAGCCTGTGGCTGTCTCTCCAATGCCCGACAGGATTATTTGGTCTTACACTAGTGACGATTTGTACTCGGTAAGGACGGGTTATTAAGTAGTTATGGAAATTTCGGGTACTGAAGAAACATATAGAGTTGCCGAAAAATTAGACAAAACTTTGAAAGATTAAACAAGGATGAGAACAGACTCTGTTGGGCCTAGAGTAGGGCAACCATTCTGACTATGCATCATCGAGGATTTTAGATGGTGGGGTAGTAGAGATGCGAATTTAAATATCTTTATTAACAGTTCCACTTAATTAATTAATTGTTTCTGATAGTATTATAATTACTTTTTAAAAATACAATTAAACTACAAATCCTAAAAATAAAAAGATTCAAAGCAATTTGGGGAATTTCAGGTACTGGTGGCAAACAAGCCGAGTCGTTCGTCGGCTTGATTCGTGAAAACACGAGTTGCAAGCAACTCAGCTCGTCTCTTAGGCGAGCGGAGAACCTGGACACGAGCTGTGCATCAAGTTGGAAAAACGAGAGGCTTATGGCAACAAACCTGGCTCATTGCCACAAGCCTAGGTTGGCCAGCTTGTTATGTGACCATTTTTAACGGTCACAAATCTTTAAACATGACTGTTAGGGTCTACAATTCTACATTTCTACTCTCTATACTCTCTTCTATTGCAATTACAATCTCATTCAAATATTTAATCTCAATTTACATTATTTATATTTCAATTTTTCAATATATTCTACATTATACGTTAATACACCATTTCATTCAAGTTTCTACAAGTCTACTTACACCTCTTCTATTTCTTCAAGTTTCATTCAATTTCAACATACAAAAGAATGGATCCCTAGTGAAGATTTGTTGAAGAATTGTTCGTAGGGAACTCAACCCCACAATCACTTTAATGAAGAATTTGCAAGGCTCAATGACGTCCCAATTCCTGAAAATATTGAGCATGACGACGTTAGTCATCCAATTAATTTTAATGACATTGAAGATATTGAAATACTAAGTGATGTGATGGTCGATATTCCTGATACAAGAGGAAAGTGAAAAGTCGGAAAAAGCAAGCTGCCAAAGTGTTGGGAACATTTCAAATTAATCTCAGTTGGGCGTACAATTGAGGGAAGACGAGAATATAATGCAACATGCAAATATTCTGCACAATAATTGGCATGGCAAAATGGTTAGGTGCTACCCAACTTAACTGTCACTATGGTAAATGCATTACCAAACATGGTCATGTTGAAGCAAATCAATCTCAACTTCAATTTGATACATCCGGTATTAGTTCTACATCTACACTTACAAGAATAATTTAAGTACTATCAATTTATACTAGTATTCTAAAAAACGAGCATAGGCAACACTTTAAGCGTCGCCTAAACGGGAGGGGTGGCCTAGCCTAGGTGTCACGCTTAGGAAAACAAATATGACCTAGTGATCTTTTTCGTTGAAGTGCGAAAAAAGATCATCTATGTGAGCTTTTTAGAGCACTTTCTAACATTTTTTTTTTTGATCAATTTAACAATATTTTTTTTATCTTTCACTAAAAAATAATTAAATTTGATTTTAATAAATTACTTTACTTTATCTATAAACAAAAACGTTTTTCCATGACTATAAATTACTTTAAAGATTGTTTAATTTTTACATAAGAATTATTAAGCATTTGTTCGGCGGAATTACTTGTTGTTTATTTTGATTGGTTGTTATTTTTTAGGTAAAATGTGTAGTTAAAAAGTGATTTCGAAAGACGTGTATGGTTAAAAAATGGTTTAAAATTGTATTACTTATAAATTAGTTTATAAATGGTTAAAGAACAGAGGCCAAGTGATGTGATCCAGAACCCCGATAATACGAATCATAGCAGGCTTGACGGGAAAATTTAAATATTCAAGCCAAACAAGAATTCAACAGGTTCGACGAGCTTTGAAAATCAAACTGTATCGAAAAGAACCAGAAAATTAAGCAGCAGGCCTTTTACGGCCGTAACCTTTGGAATTACGGTCGTAACACGGCTATTGCAATTTTTGGGCAGAACGAGACTTACGGCCGTAATCAAATTCGTCACGGCCATAACTGCAATATTTACGGCCGTAACTGAGTAGCAGCCAGATTTATTGAAGATTTTTAATCATTTTGTTTCCTTTTTGGTTTCAAGTTATTTGCATATTTTACTATTTTAGCTTAATTAGAATTCTATTTTGAGTCAATTAGTGGCTAGGGTTTTTGTTTGCTTATTTATACGCTTTTTCTATTCATTGTAATTCAGATTTGATTTGATTAAAACAGTTTTTATTGAGAATTCAATAAAAGATATAGGTGGATTCCTATATTTTCGAACTTATCAAGAATATTTCTTGTGGCGTTCAAAAACCGAACTTATCAAATATTTCTTGAGAATATTTGTGGCGTTCAAAACCAGAAACTTATCAGGGAGATTGGACAAATCCTTGTGGCGTTTCGAAAGTCGTGGTCCTTTATTCCGCATCGTCGAGCCATCGTGTCGTGAATATTAGGTCATGATTCATCTGTCCAACAACAACCTGAGTTCGGAACTTTCCGGCGTTTCTTCTGTGCTTCGAATCTCATCATCTGGTATCAGAGCTGGACTCTAAATTCAGGTTTTTCTATCCAGTTTAATTCTTATGTTTATCATCAAGTCTGTCATAAGAATTATCCATATCTTATTGTTGAGTCTTTCTTTTCTTGAGTGTTCTTCGTGCCAGTAAATTTTTTTTCCAGTTTGATCCATATAAAAATTCAATAAAAATTCAAAAGCGTTTATTTTGTTCGATTCTTATCCAAATCCTGTTCCGTTTGTTTTGTTGTGTTCGTGTCGAATTTTCGAATTTATTTAAAAAAAATTATTATTATTTAATTCCGAAAATTCATTATTCAAAAAAAAAAAAAAAAAAAAAAGTCATTCCAAAATTCAAGAACCACTTTCTTGAGTTTCTTTAAAAGTCTTGGTATTCATTTCCTTCCAAGTCAATAAAAGTCGTTTTTCTATTTTATGTCTAAATCCTCTTCATTCTTGAATTTTCTTTTAACGCCACATAAGGAATGGATTATGATCCGGGTTGTTTATTCCAAACTAGATGTTATGTGGATCATAAGGGGTGCAGTTTTGCGATTGATGGAAAGTGCTTTACTAATTTCGTTAGTAGTACCGTGGTTGAAAAATTAGGATTTCCCCTAGAACCGTACTATAAACCTTATAGGATGACGTGGATGAGGGAGTTTGGGAATTTCAAAGTAACCAAACAAGTTCTAGTACCTATCACCCAGGGAAGGTATAGTGAGGATGTATGGTGTGATGTAGTGCCATTGAAATCTTATCATATTTTATTGGAAAAACCTTGGAGACATAGGAGGGAGGTTATTTATGATAAGAGTATGCACATATACCAATTCCTTAAGAAAGGGAAAGAAAACATGCGTACTATATGGGTTGACATTAGAGGAAGCACTAGAAGATTCACGGAGGGCAAGGAAAGAGAGTGAAAAGTGGTGTAATAGGAGACATCGTGGGGATAAGGATATTGATAAGAAGGAGGGAGAGTTGAAATTAAAAACAAATAAACAAACTCCAAATTTTGATGAGGAGAATGTGGAATTGGGTAGCGAGGAAGTGTTTAAGAATGAAATTGTTGATGATGAGAGGAATGAATCGGGGGTTGAGGTAGAAGTTCAAATTTTGAGCTTTGAATTGGTAGATCCACATTTGAATACCGTTGAGGTAGTGCACGAGCATGGTGATAAAATTTTGGAGGTAGAAGATGTGGTTGAATTTGAAAGTAAAAATTTTGAAAAAGTGGTTGAAGATGCAAAGGAAGAACAAGGTAAAGAGGAGGGCCTCGTGGTTCTTAAAGAAGAATTGGAGATGGTGATTAATCATGTATATAAGGATCCATACCTTGTACCTCATGAAAATAACATTCCCCTCCCCGTTCTATTTAATTCTTTCTTGCAGGTTAATGGTACGTGGAAATTTGGGCAACACCACCAATGTCCAGAAGTGTTTCAACTTCAAGCCATTCACGTGACCCCCGTTGCAAAATATTTTTGGTTGATCATGTGCAAAGGCAGGAGAAATTTTCCGTTTGATCCAGGGGGAGTAGTTACATTCATGAACAAAGCTATGATTCGGGACGAATCATCCTAAAGAAGGAGGGTATGATGTGGTCCTTTATTTCGCATCGTCGAGCCATCGCGTCGTGAATATTGGGTAATGATTCATATGTCCAACCACAACCTGAGTTCGGAACTTTCCGGCGTTTCTTCTACGCTTCGAATCTCATCACCAAGTGAATATAGTTATAATTTTAGACGTTTAATAAGCATTACTTCATCTATTGAATTGTTGTAGATTGATTTAAAAATTTAAGAAAAAATTTAAATTAAAACTGAGAAAACACTGTTCAAACTAAAATCTCGTATGGGTATGCTTAAGCTTATAAAGCTTGAAGTTTGAGGTCGACGCTTTATAATGGTTTAAACTGATCATGATACTAAATTATTTTCGTGAAAAATGTTAATTGGAAGTGTTTGATTTGATTAATTTCTCATGTGAAAAAAGAGGAAAACTTTTCTAATTTTGTTGTTTGATTGACATTATTTTTTATGACAAATAAAACAAAATTTAGCTATTTTAATAATAAACAAAATTTCACTCGTTTGTATTTGATAATAAAAATGTTAACTTCTAGAAAAAAGTCAATTAACAACAATAAAAATAATCAAACGTGATGAAAAATGTTTTCCATGATTTACATGATTTGACATTTTTTTAGGCAAATTTAGGCTAATAAAAAACAGCCTCAGGATGTGTTTGATATTGTTTAAAAAGAGTTTTTATAGTGATTTTTAAGAGAATATGTGGTTAAAAAGTACGAAATCCTTTTACGATTTTTTTGTAATATTATTTATTAATAAATGTATTATTGAAAAGAAGAGAGAGTAAACCATGTTTTTGTGTTTTCTAGGTAAAATATGTGGTTAAAAAGTGGAGAGAGAATATATGTGATTAAAAGTAATTTAAGAAATTATATAAAAATATGTTTTTAAACCAAAAAACAATTTTTCCGAATAGAGGCAAATATATATATATATATATATTTGATATTATGCGAGGAATTTTATTTTAAATTTGAGTATTAAAATCAAAATCTTTTATACATATATAAAAGTAGAAGTGGGGAGAGAGAAACATTAAATATCATTTTCCTTTCAAAATGCACTTAAATTTTTGGAAATATAAAACACTAAAATAAAATAAAATAAAATAAAAATATGTATAGATTAATGTCGTATTTAAATTCGTGTTAATTAATGTATTTTTAATTTGCATTAATGTCGTATTTATCCAATGTAGATAAATATGGATCAAAAATATGTTGTTTGTAAATAAATTTATAGAAAGTACTTAAACCTCCGTTCAAATGCTATGTTTTTGTTTATAAATAAAAATATTGTTATTTAATTTTCGAGATGCGTTGTTAAAAAGTAATTTCGAAAAATGTGTAAATTAAAAAGTGGTTTCGAAAAATGTACATTATTAAAAAGTGGGTAAAAATGTGTGTTGTTTGTAAATAAATGTAGCGCCCCGAATTCCGAGGAGTTCGGGACGCCACTTCGTCCTTTAAAACTGACTTTATTGCGGAAAATCAATTTAATTCAAAACCTCACATTCATTATTTGAAACATCAGCGGAAACTTAATTAATTGAAATATAGAACAATTCATGAAACTTAGGTCTCAATTTTTTTAAATAAAATTAACGATAAATAATCCAACCAGTAATATTCGTAAGATTGACTAAAATTTTTCATCATTTATTAAATTTGCCACTGCTGTCATTTCGTTCGCCGCCTTCTCCGAGATCTGCAAAAACTGTTAAAATAATGGAATGAGTATTTCGAAAAATACTCAGTAGACTCATCGTCAATAATTAATTTACATAATAATTGAACACGTAATTATGCAATCATACAGTGACATCATCATCATATTCTTGGGCTCTTGTATTTTCAAAATCAAAGCTGTTAAAATCATAGGGTGTGGGTAGTCTCGTCTCGTGCACTTAAGGCACATAAGTTATGCATAACATCATCATTTCTCATCTTATCTCATAAGATATGTTCTTTTCTCGTCTCATGCATCAAAGCATGTAAATCACATAATTTCACATACGACATGCAATTATAATTTAAACTAATTAGTAGGGGCGAGTCTACCTCAAATCACGAGTCTGAAAGTTGGGCAAGAAAGTTCACATTGTTCTTCTAAATGTCCAAGCGCCTCGTCTAGCCAATAATAAATAGGCCTTAAAGTGGTATTTGGAAATCAAACTTTCAATTGAAAGAGTTTTAAAAGAAGAAATAAAAGCTTTAGAAATTAATTTAGAAATCAAACATAGTCGGGATTTGAAAAGAGTTGAGATCAAAATAAATTATTTTGAAAAACTATTTGGCTGACTCGTGATTTTTTTGAAGTCATGGGGAATAACTCATTTATTTCCAAAAGTGCAACGTTCGAATAAAAACACTTTAAAATCAAAAGATCAAAATAATACTTTTAAAACTAAAGGGGCTGACATAAAATATTTAAAACTTGGGACTAAAATAATAACTTTTGAAACTTAAAGTAAGATTTAAAACATTTAAAGTTGTAGGGACTGAAATAAAAGAGTTTAATACTTAGGGGACTAAAACGCAATTTCCAAAAAATAAAATATTAAAACAAATCACTTTTCTCTCTCTCCCTCACCATTTCTCTCTCTCACTCTCTCTCAAAACGGCGACGCAGCGACGACGGGAGCCCTCTCACTGGTTCACACCGCCGACTGCGAGGTCGGCGATAACGCCGCCGAAACATGGCGGCGATGGGACGAGCATGGGTGTGTGGAAAATATGGACTTTGGGCTGATTTTGGGTGCGAAATCGAGAGTAACTCGAGGCTGAGTTCTTGGGAGGTTGCGATTCCGGCGATGAAGGTATGTAATTGGGCTTAATTTGATTCTTGGTTGTGGGTTTTTGATTTTTGATTTTCGTGGGTTGGGCAGATTGAGTGATTTCTTAAGTTGGGCAGTGGCGGTCGTGGTGGTCCAGGCGGTGGTTGCGGAGGTTCGGTTGATTGCAAATTGGGGATTGAAGTTTGGTGTGGGCGTTTGGTTTGTGATGGTGAAGACAGTAAATGGTTGTGCGAAGGTTGCAGGGGATGGTGGGTTGGTGTGGTTTGAGTTGAGAGTGATGGAATTGTGGCAGTGGTGTTGATGGGCGGTCTTGGCTATGGCAGTGACTGTTAGGCAGCCAGTGATGGTAAGGTTCAGTGGTTTATGTGGTTCAGCCACGGTGGCGTTTAGGTGGTGTTCCGATCTGTGGTGGTTGATGATGATTTTCTGATGGTGGTGTTGGCCATGGATGGTTCTTGGTCGAGCTTGATGGTGGTTTGCTTGCAGATTGAGGAGGTGGTTATGCTGGTCGGCTAGGAGAAAATCAGTCAATTGGTGATCAGTGATGGTGATGGAGAAATTATATAATTTTGGTTGTGTATAAATTCTTGGTGAATTGTGGCATATTGCAAGGGATTGAGGTTGATTGGTGGCTGTAAATACGGGATTGAAGGTATCTGCAAGAAGGCAATGGCGGATTGAGGGGGAAGAATTTTGGGAAGTAAGAATTATTCATGAATGGACAGCTTGAAACTTGAAAGAGGAAATGGGGTATATTAAGTCTTGATGTTGGGTTGATAATAGAAATAATCGAGTGAATGGTTGATTGAGAGGAATTGAGGGAAAAATTTAGGAAATGGGGATATGCTAATTGGGGGTTTTTCCTGATTGTTGGTGAGGATGGGGAAGGAAAGAGAAAAAAATGGGTTGTATATGCAAAAATGGAAGTTGGGGAGAAAATTTTGGGATTCAAATGAATGTGAATTGGTGATTCAAAATATTTTGGACTTAAATAATTAAAATTTTGATTAAAATACATAAATAAATAAATAATAAGATACTTTTATAAAAATTGAAATCGAACTACGATAAATTTAAATAATTTAAATTTTAACTTAAATGTCTAGACGAAAATGTGTTTAGAATAAATAGGTAAAGTCGTAGCGACACGTTTTAAATAATATTTATTTAAATAAGTCATGAAAAATTCTTGGTTCTACAATAAATTTATAGGAAAAATTACTGAACGGATGTTAATATTTTTAATCGTTCTCAATTTTAAAATTTTTATAAAAATTATATATTATTAGATTTTCGATATAATTTCTTGATCTTTAACGTTGTCCAATTATCGTATCATGATAATTGGCAACATCACAATCACATTGAGTACATTTTATGACACTCACTATGAGCACTAGATCATAATTGTATATATATATATATATTCTCTATCCTGTTTTTATGGAACGGCAAAGATGATGCAAAACGTCATAGTCACGCTTCCCTATGTTGAAAAAAAACTCCTGTGTCACAACATTATCACAATTCCTAATTTCCCATAACCTCGCGTGTACAGTACTGTACTATGGTCGCAGTATTCTGTATATTCTCTAATCTCTATTGCCCTCGGGCACATCTCTCGTAGTGATGACAATTTTTTCCACGAGAATCGATCCTCGCGGGGACTTATTCCTAATGGGGCGGGGATGATAGTGATTTTATCCCCGTTACGGGGATGGGGACTGGAATGTGATTGAGGTCCCCGACCCATACACGCCCCGTTTATAATTTAAAAAATTAAAAACTAGTAAAAACTTTAAAATTCAATACATTTTAAAAAATTATATATTCTTTTAAACCAAGTTGGATGATTCCAACCTATATTACTAACTTAAAGGCATGATATAATAATTTTTAGTTTTTTTTTTTTTAAAAAAAAAGGTTAATCCAAAAAAAATAAATAATAATAACGGGAAATTTTGAATCCCCGCCCCGACCCGCATATAACGAGGATGGGGATGGGGATGAGGTCCCCCGTACCATTGTCATCACTAATCTCTCAGTGGCAAAAGGAAGTGATGAAAAAGTGCTCAGCACAATTGAGTGCAGGGTTCGAATTTTGAAAATGAATTTAGAACTTGTGACAAGCAGGAGTTATAACTTACCATACATCCACCCTGACTTTAGAAGGCATAACCTACAATTAACCTCCTTAATCAATGGTCCAGGACAATGTCGATTAAGTCCCTCAAGGTATGGGGCATGTGGGCTACACCTCTAAAAAAGTGATTTAAAAAATCCTACTATTATTTATAAACTAGTATCACACGCGTGCGTTGCACGGGAAAACAATATGAAATGATTTTACTGTAATTATAAATTCAAAATAGAAAAAAAATTGAACATAAAATTTGTTTTGATTAATGATAAAAATCGTCAACAAATGCTTAAAGGATAAATGAATTAGAATTCTCATATATTTTGGGAAACCTCTTTAAATATTGAATTATTTATACAGTTTGTGATTGTTCACACAGTGTGATGCGGAGAAGTTGTTATAGAAAAAATATATTTAAACAATTGTTCAAACTTAAATTAAATAATTCAATTTTTTCAAACCTATGTTTTAATAAATATTTTTACATTAATTTTTTTTCTTCATATTTAGTGTTCTTTATTCATAATATTACATTATTATTTTAATATTTTAATAAAAATTGTTGACCAATCAATTATTTAATAAAAATTATATGAACTAATTATTAAAATATGTAACATATAGTCTGCTTATTATAGTTATTTAAATTTATACTACAAAAAAAGAAAATAGACAATAAACATAATCATTAAATAAATAAAAATAATTCAAAATATGAATGAATTGATCGAAATCTTAAGTTCTAAAAATTGACACAACTTAGTTGAATTTACTCGAAAATTCGTATATTTATTGTTATAATTTGAAAAATAAAATAAAATAAAATATTTATAGTATTATAAGACTTAAATGATATAATTTATAATGAATAAGATATTGAGAAAAAGTAAATACATATATATATATATAAAATAAAACTTTTCCCTTTGATCTTTGATCTTTGAACAATTTTAGAAACAATATATTTACAGTTTGCTCTCATTGTTAGCTTGTATTAAACTTCTCATTGAGATATTCGATTCTACATCTATATTACATATTTTTCTACTCCAAAATAATACAATAAATATAAAAAAATAATTATTATTATAAAAAATTAGTTTACAAATTAAAAAAATAACATATATATGTGATTAATAGCATAGCACGAATGTCTATGCTAATGTCATTAATGATACATGTGCCTTAATATTTGCTAAAATATTTAATACACTATTTTTTTATTTTTATTTTTTTGCAGAAATTTCCAAATTTAGAAAATTATTTTGACCAGAATATTATGTGCGAATTTTGGTATTTGTTATTATACTTTAATACATAGTTTAGATTGATTTATGCTTGATAACACTATTTGATTTATAAATTGATTTATTTATAAATTTGAGATAAAAAATTGTGATTAATATTTGAAAAGGAAAAATGTGTATGATTAAAAAATAATTTGAGAATTTGTGTAATTTATAAATTGGTTTATCAACAATTGCGTTAAGGAATATTGCAGCTAGGCTGCCTCTGTCGTCTTGGGTTTAAAGCAGTGTTCTAAAATGCGCGAAAATGCACCGTCTAGGCGCTATGCGTGACCAAAACGCGTCGAATAAGTGGTATACTCGTAAAAATGTGGTCAACGATTTTTTTTGACTGCCTAAGCGCGCCTATGCGGGATTAAACGCGCCTAGGCGCGCCTAATCTCGCATAGGTGCGCCTAATCCCGCCTAGGCGCCGCCTAATCAGTTTTTTTTTTTTTAAGGGTAAAAAATCTATTTTTTTATATAAAAATATATTTAATGTCTTAAAATAATTAAAATAATATTAAAAATACGAAACGCATTATGACGCTTATTCTTCGCATTGACACGCCTAAACTTGTGATTCTTGATTTTCGACATCGACGCATCGCAACGCATTACGCATTTTAGAACACTGGTTTAAAGTCGTTGAAAGTTCACGTGAAAAGAAAGAGGCGTATATGACTCAACGAATCAGATAACTTGGCAGAAACTTTTTCTCTGCTTCGTCGGCTATAAAAGTTTTGTGTTAAGCATTTTTTTTTTATGCTTTTGTAAAATACGTGTTTGAAAAATAGAAAAAAAAATGTGTGATTAAAAAGTGATTAAAGAAATTGAGTTATTTAAAAATACATTTTAAACAAATTTTCCAAACAGAAGCTTATGGAAATCAAACAGGATTTAATCTTTAAGGACTCGTTTGTTTGAACAAAAATTAATTAATTTCACGCATGCGACTTTCAAATGAGACCTATTAAGATTCATGTTGAAAAATGAACATAAAAATAAATAAATAAATAGAAATGAGTTGTGAGTAAATGTATATTACTAATTATGGATATTTTGAAATGTGCAATTGAAATTGAAATAATTTACAATATCTTTTGTTAAATAACTTTATGTCCATATTTATAAGTAGAAAAAGCCTGTTTTAATGGACACAAATAAGCATCCATTTGGTAAAAAGATCTTTTTTGTTTATTTATAAACAACACAGTTTTTCAATTCACTTTTTAATTATACATATTTTCTCTTTTCAATTTTCAAATATTATTTTTTCCTCAAAATCATAAATAAATAAGTTTATAAATCAAAAAAGAGATTATACCGGAGGACGTATGGTTAAAATGTAAATGAGAGAAATGTACAAAAATATTACTTCCTCCTACTTCGTTTCATAGATATTAATTCATTTCTATTTTTACATTGATTAAAAAATACAATTAATATATGTTGAGCTTATAAATTATTTGTATTTTATTTAATATATTCTTACATTAAATAATGATTGGTTTATATATTGTTGATAAGAATATATATTAAGCCCCTGTTTGTTTCAAATTAAAAATTTATTTTAATCTAAAGTTAAAGTTAACAATTAATTTTAACCAACCATTTTATGGGACCCACGATTTTTCAATCACACATCTCATCAATTTTTATCAAAATTTATTAAAAATCTAATTTTAATCTATACCAAACAGGGGCTAAATATAAATGTATATTAAAAAATTAAGATATTAATATATAATTCCAATAAAAAAAATGGTTTCTAATTTGGAAGAAAAAAAAAAGAAAAGATTACTGTTTATCCTTCACTGATAAAATTGGAAATCCCGCGCATTCATTTTCCGTTGATATTTCCAATACCATTTTTTATCCATTCTCTTTAAAATTTTCCGTCCAATTCAAGCAAAATCCTCTGGTACTGTATGGACATTTATCTATCTTGCATTGATGTTGTTTCGATTTTTATTTTCATGGCATAAATTAACCAATTAGGGATCTTTGGTGCTTTATTTAATAAGTTTTATTGATGCTTCAAGCTCCGTTATATTTATTAATTTATTCGTTTTGGTTAATATATAATTTTCATCGATTTTTTTCTCTGCAGGGCTGAGCTTTTGTATTTTTGGACATTAATTTATTAATTCACCTAACTGTCGCCTCGCGTGATTAGTGGTTCGTTGCACGTTGTTTCGTGTTTTTGATGATTCTTCTAATCTGGCTATCATAAGTATGTGTGTGGTATGCGTAATCTAAATTTCTGGTAGAGTAGACGTAAAGGTTGAATCTTGTTTGTTGGACGTGTATAAACAGTTTGGATGCATTATCTGTCAAATACTTCTATCTTAGGATCCAGATTTTCTTTGCTCGAACTGCAAGGTAGGTTTTGTTCTTCTTAATTTTGGATTTAATTGATTTTATTTTCTAATTTCTTTAGGCTTCTTTACATTTTCATTTGGGTTTCAGTTTAGGATTGTTGGACTATGTTGATAGTTTGAATTGTAATTTTTGGAAAGAGTGCCTTCTGGGAAGTGTTGAATTATTTGTACTTTTCTTTGGGGGGTTTTGGGTAAGTATACATAGGAAAAAATTTATGCGACTCATCAATACTTTCTTCACCTCTTAAGACATTCAATCAATGGCTGACTGCATCTTCAATATATTGGTGATCCAATTATTATAAAATAATGATCTTGATTACTTACTTTGGTTGGAGAAGGGGAGGGATGATGCCTAAGTGCATATCATAAGAGTATAAGAAGAATTTTGTCAAATAATATTCTTGTAATTCGTGGCGTAAAGATGTCTTGATGTGTGAATATTTCATTTTCTGATCGACTACTGTGTTTGGTGGGGAAGGGGTGAATCATGTGGATTTGTAATGTTTGGACAATGTCATTGAGCTTATATTTTGCCCTTGAATCCATCAAAATAATTCTGGATTTGATTTGATCATCCCCATCCATTGAAGTATTCTTTTTGAGCGGAGTATACGACCCATAACCAAATTGAGTTTATGATAAACACCCCGCGGGGTGTACCGCCCCCTCACATGTGTGTGTGGACCCCGCCCCCCATGTGAGGGGGCTGGACACCCCGCGGTACACCCCGCAGGGTGTGTAGCAAAACCCTTCAGTAATTTAGTTCCTATATATCATATTTTCTCTCTCTTCATTTGGAGTAATGGATGTTTTGACTTATTGCAATAGTTTCCTTTGTCACCAATTTTTAGGGCTTTCTAATTGTTAGAAATAATAAAAACAACTATTTTATTCTCTATAAACTTAACCAGCTACATAAATTCTTTATCATGAAAAGTTCTATGATTCTATATATATGGAATTAAAATTTTGCAACCATATCAAGTTGACAGGCAATGTTGTTAAGCCTTTTAGGTGAAGATAAAAGATTGAAATTAAAATTTTGCTTCCAATCATTTTCTCAGTGGAGAAGGGAGAGAAATAGAGGGGATGAGTGTTGCTTGCTAAAGAATCCCCTTCAGATTTCTTTCCATTCCAAAACGATTAATGTTCTTATGTAAATCAAGGTCCCTTTCATGCTATATTTTCAGGTTGAATTTGTGGTATACTTTAATAATAATAATAATATATTATCATCTTTTTTGTTGCATGTGGAATGAAAATCTCAGTGCCTATTTTGATCTTCCTTTCTCTCACGTTTTCAGTTTACTTCGCTCTTGCTCCTTCCGCTTATGTTGACTATTCAGTTGAATTGCTTTCTCATGATGATTTCCTACGCAAATGGGAAACAATCCATCATATTAAAGTTTCCACTCTGGAGTGCAGATTTATTTAAGATATGGCAAAAGGTACCAGGGGAAGTCGAGGGATTGCATCACGACAGTGCAGGCCGACCCCATATCCACTGCCAGCTACCAATCGAACCAAGTGGACAGAACAAAAGAATTGCTCCAAAATCTTGGATAAGAAAGACTGGGAAGATGCAACCTGCCCTGTATGTATGGAGTGTCCCCATAATGCTGTTCTCCTATTGTGTTCTTCCCATGATGAAGGATGCCGTCCTTACATGTGTGGGACCAGCTTCCGCTATTCTAACTGCCTTGGCCAGTTCACCAAAGCCCACACAAAAGTAACTCCTTCAGAAACCAGTCCACTAGGCCATGATTCACTCTATAGTCAAGCCACAGGTCATTTATCTAACAGGAGTTTCGGCAGTTGTGAGGTTACTGAACTTGCATGTCCCCTTTGTCGTGGCCAGGTGAAGGGATGGACTGTCGTTGAGCCTGCACGAGAACATCTCAATGCCAAGAAGAGGAGCTGCATGCAAGATAACTGCTCATTTGTTGGAAAATACAAAGAGTTGCGGAAGCATGTGAGGGTAGAGCACGCTTCCGCTAAGCCACGTGAGGTGGATCCCGTTCTGGAACAGAAGTGGAGAAGGATGGAGCGTCTGAGAGAGACACGAGATGTCTTGAGCACAATAAGGTCATCACTGCCGGGAGCTGTGTTCATTGGCGATTATGTGATTGAAAGAAGTCATTACGGGTTCAATTCAGGCGAAGAGCATTATGATGCAGATGACATGGAACAGGAAGACGAAGTGGGAAATGATCACAATTTAATGGACGTTTTTCATTTCTTGGAGGCATTTGGTTCTGCAGGTAGAAGATCCCATTCGCATGAGAGAGATTCCGACCATGCGTTGGATAGAGGTTCTTTTGATTACTTAGATCAAGATAACGATGATTTTAATGAAAATGGAAATGATGGCAACTCTAACTCATCACTAACTGGCTATCTACATCGTCGACGTAGAGTCCTTTTGGGAAGTTCAAGAAGAAATCGTAGAGATGCAAATGGACACTGAATTAGATTTTAATGTGGTTAGAAATTGTGAAAGTGTAGATTTCCTAGGTCATTGTCTATGGGCAGGAAAGTCTGAACATTTGTACTTCTACATTTTTATGCTCATTTACTTGTACTTGGATTAGTTTTTGGACACTTGTGCTCGTGAAAATTCTAGTTAGTAATTTCCTGATACAATTGTTCTTATTACATGTAAATGTAAATTATTAATGTTGGATTTACTAATGAAAATGTAAATTGTACATTTGAGAATCTTTAGAAATTACAGTTTGTATACATTATTTTCCTATTTTCAAGTGCAAGAAAAAAATTACAAACTTGATTTATAAATAATCATGCTATAAATTTTTCTTTTTCATTATACCGGTAGGAACACCGTAGCAAACTGGTGAAGCACCAATGAGAAAAGGGAGGGTACAAGCATCTCGAGCTTGTCCTATAAATGATCCAATTCTCGGTTTGTGAGTACAACGATTTATAGACTCGTATTCATTACATTGAGCACAATCTTGAGGAGCTTCTTTTCTCTCTCTCAACCAGGCATTAAGCACGGCCTTGCCAAATCTGTCGATGTCCTTGTCAGTCACTTCCCACAAATTAGCCACAATAATAGGAGAACCAGCCAGCAAATAAGAGATGGGAGCTCCTCGTGGGGCGTAGCATCCTTTCAAGGATAGAGAACCGCTACTGCATCCCATTAGTAGAGTAGCAGCACAACTGTTGAGTTCTTGAATCTTACTTCCTGGGATATATTGCATTCCTGACATTTCAGTGTTAAAGAATCAATGTGAGTTTATTATTGGATTGTCAAGACGTACAAAAATGCAACCGAAGGGAAAAAAGTTCAGGCCTACCGCTTCCATGACCCATATAAACGAAGAGGTCATGGTTTTCCAAAGCCAGTGTCAGTTCGTTGATTGGAGGCACAGTTGCAGACTTTCCCTGCATAGCCAATTCAATTCAATTCAGATCCTCAATAAAAAGAATTTGGAGGTGCTAAAACTGTCTATGAAAAATTAAACAATCAATAGAAGGAAGACAAATATTGCAATTTCATTTGAAGCCAAAATTAGGATTACCTCGAAATTCTGATCTTGGAACCAGTTCTCAAATTCAACTTGTGTATGGTTAAGATCACCATCTGGATTCAGTAAATAATATAGGTCTACAGGATCTATCAATGGGAAGGTTATAGCCTGGTCTTGGCAACATCTGTTAAGTGTTGCAACAATGCTTCCAACTGAGGGCATGCGATAAACCTCTTGGTTTCTCAGTATAGGCAGATTCTCCCATGGCAACATCTGAATAGAAAGATCAAGGATCATGATGATATTGCCAACCAAAAATATTATTCGAGAGAAAAGCAAACTAATTGATTTTACACTATAAATGCCACGTGTAATAGTACCAAGTGAATTCCGTGTGGTGTGGCAAACATCTTGACATATGAATTAAGAACTGGACGTACCTGAACCTCGAAATCCAAAACCAAAATAATTGGACTTCTCACGCATTCAACCTTATCACCATCGTCTGGTGTTGTATGTATTTTTTCGAAAATTGACTGCATGAGGCTATCAATATCAACAGACACTTTAGATGATGATGCCTCTGATCTCACATCAAGATAGCATTTTTTACTCAAGACAATTTGTAGAACACGTTTCTCTTCTTCGCAGAGGCTGTCTTCTACGGAATCCAAAAGTTTGAGGTTTGGCCATTCTCCCGAAAGCACATATTTCCAAACACCTAGCCAATGATCTTCCATATCTCTGATACATGAAGACAAGTTAGCATAAAATTAATTAAATCAGAAAGGTAGGTAAATAATGAACCAAATATCGCATCATTGTAATGCTAATAAAATATGCTGCATGAACTAAGTTTTCTTCTGCCGAGCAGAAAATAGTTTTTTACCATTACTACTACAACAAATATGAGGCTCAAGGCATATGTTAAAATCCCACCAAAAATTTATCTCATGTAGCTTAATCATTTTTTAAAAGAAGAAAACGGAATTTTTTTGCATATAATATACTAAAGATCCCCATTAATGCTAGTAAAATATGGTGCTTGATAAGTGTATTTTATACACTTATTTGTATGTCTTAATTAGGATTAATTATTGTCGTTTGGGACTATTTGCTATTTAACTTATGTTTATCTTTTACTTTTCAGAAAATATCCCAAAAGATGAAGGATGAAGCAATTAATGAAAAAATGGTACAATTGGATGTTAATTAAGAGCTTAAATGTGCAAATCGAGAAGAAGATAAAGTTTGATGACTAAATTGCAACAATTGGAAGTTGAGGACTGAAGGTGCAATTAAAAGTCAGGGACCAACTTGTACAGCTGAGAAAAGAGCGAAGTCGCGATCGCTGGTTACATACCAAGCGATCGCGAGATGATGCAAAAATATGACCCGAGAGTTTCAGGGTCAAGCACGCGATCGCTAAGGTTGAAGCCACACGATCGCGTGGCTATCCGACTGGGCCGCAGATCAGATTTTTCTCGCGATTTTTAACAGGCTTTGGGCTTTTTGACCTAGGGTTTCTCCAAAACCTATATATACAGCATAAGAGGCACGAGATCTAGACCTTTGCCTCTCCATAGAACGAGCCACAACAGAGATTTTAGATCAAATTCTTGGGGAATTAAGCATCGCAAAGGGGCGTGAATTGAAGATAATTGAAGAATTGAGACTTGGTGCATGCTTTCCTTTCTTCTTATTGTTTTCAATGAACGTTTTACTTTATTGTTTATGCTTTTTAATCATGATGTGTAACTAAATATAACGTTGGGATGAACGATGTAGCCTAGTTAATTATTTTAATTCCAAATTCCTTTATTTTAGTAATTCGTTGCATGTATTGATTTATTATTGTTCTTAATGCTTGAATTGCTTGATCACCAATTCATGATTTATTGATTTATTTCCATAATCTGAGAGGTGAGTTAATAATTTAGAACGTGGTAATAAATCCGGTAATTGAACAAGAGATAGAGATATACTCGTGTTATTATTGTGGTCATGTGTGAATTCTTGTGTGTTATGCATCTAGATAAGGAATATTCGGACCCTCTGTAGAGATACATGGTTGACTTATTTAGGTAGAATTGATTTAAACTCGAGAGAGGAATTTCAATATACATTAGTGAATTCGACCGAATGCATATTTAGAAAATAAAATCTGGAATTGGAATTGATTTAATTGGCTAGGTGAAATCGTGAATCCCAACCACTTTACAATCATACTTGAAAACAAAACAATTTCGCAATTCTTTTTAATTCATCTTCTTAGTTTTAATTTAAAACCACAAATTCTATTTCGTCTATTCAAATAAAATTAGAACTAAAACATTTCGGTACTTAGTAAACAGTCCTCGTGGGAACGATAATCCGGACTCTAAGGTCCACTTTATTACTTGATTGCGATATCGTACACTTGCGATCTCAAATTGCACAACAGTGCTATAACCTAAGATATCCCAAGCTGTGAACATAACTAAGCTGGCATTTATTTCTAGTAAAATATGGTGCTATAACCTAAGATATCCCAAGCTGTGAACATAACTAAGCTGGCATTTATTTCTTACCATAAGGATGGGGTCCAAGGCACACTAATTTGATCAAAAATTTATTTCTGTAATTTAAATCAAAGAAAATGGACAGCACTCTCCTTTGATTCACAAGCAAAATTGGTTAGATGCATTCTTAGAAGGTAACTTACTGTAAAAATTTACAGAGGCATTTATCAAGTCTGTTCCTTTTCTTCCACCACAATAATCTGCTCTCTTTTGTATCCTCTTGGAAATGTCCTGAGGATGAGTAATAGTTCCCCTCCAATATCTGTCTGAATTTTGGGGCTATGTAATCTACCACAGTGGTGACCCAAGGGCACTTCCAACTCTTGACAAAATCTTTGCCTTTGAAGGAGACACATGATCTGGTATCCACGTCATCATCTGAAACTCCTAACATAAAAGAAAGACATCTTAATGCAACAAATGGATATTACTAAATTTAATAGGAAACACGAAACATTACAATTTCCACACTTTCTGAACTTAAATACCTTCCAGTGTTGAATTCACTGGCAGAAGTATGACATGCTGATTTTCTGAATTCAAATGAGATAATAGAATCCATACTTCAACTGTCGAAGAACAACGTGACAACTCTCTCAACAGTTGAGCATCAGCACCTGAAATCAAGCTAATGCAAATAACTGGAGCACAGGGCAGGTCCTGAAAAAATCTTGCAACAAATTCTTCAAGATTTTCATTTGATTCTGGTACGAGCCTGAAACATACCGAGAGAGGTTACAGAGGGGGAGAATTTAATTGTTTTGGAGTGCTTTATGTTGTATTAAATTAGAAAGTGCGAAGACAAAAAATCCTTGTACGTTGGCGATTTGATGGCATTATACATAAGTGGGAAATCTGTGTTCCCCTAACATACTATACCTTATTGCTTACGAACAAATGCAAGAAGCTTATATCATCGATATCTTCAGTAAATCATCAGTCCCTTGGAATATCAAAAACTAAATACAACTGCACCAATTAGTATTTAATTTTTGATATTCTGAAGGGCTGATGATTTACTCAAGTTTTTTATGATAAACTAAAGTTCCTTGCTCTTGTGCACGAGCAATAAATTACAATATGCTTGGAGAAGACAGATTTGCACTCCAGTATATTGCCATCAAAAAGGAAAATATTCATGGAGTCTAGTATACCATTTCAACGAGGAGCTGGATAAGTCATGGTATGATTCGTTCTATTTATATCAGTCTAACCTGAGTGAGTTCAGTTCATCGGGGACAGTGGACAGTGGTTTTGGAAGCAAAGAATCCTGGAAAGGAAACAATTACAAATCAAAAGAGCACCCAGGATAAGGTAACAGGAAAAATGCAGCAAACAATGACTTTAATATGCACTTCCTTGAAGTTCTTGAATAAGAAAAGACCATAAAGAGAAGATAATAAGTAGAAAGAGTAAGATCCTGGATTTTTCCGTCTCATGCAGTTAACGTACCCTGCTGAGATCTTTCATATAACAGTGGAATGGTACCGACTACAGGCCAATAAACTAAATAGAGTCCAAAATGACCTTGTAATAAGTCAAAACAATAAGTTATCACATGGATTGTATTCCATGTCAGACTAATCTGTGAAGACGGTATGTGGTAACATGAACTCAATCTACCAAGACTGCATCTGGGTCACATTTAGTGCACCGGAGTAGAACACATAAGAAAATTTAGTATAAATATAATGAATATTACTAGGTATAAGGTATTATCATAGTTTTAAAAGGCGGAACTAGGTACCGAGGCGGTTTTTCTTTGTGAGGCGAGGCGTAAGCCTCAAGGCGCTTTGAGGCGTAAGCCTCACTACAAACCGAAAATTTAATAAAAAAATTATAAGATAATATAAAAGCAACTTATTTCAAAAAAATTAAAAGATGACATAAAAAAGCCTAAAATAGAAGTATAAAACCAAACATAAACATAAACATCAAGTATGCACTACGTGATTAGATTGTTGAGAGCATGACTTCAAATTCATTGTTTAGACTAAGAGAGGGGGAGAGAGAACATGATGGGCAGACTGCAGGTGAGGTGCATGTATAATATAGTTTACAGACAGGTGCCATATTATTTTTTAAATTTTGATAATTAATCAATGCATAAATAATGTCTATAAAGAGTTTTTAATGATGATAATGAAAGAAAGTGGTTATGCATGTTTATAGACTTGGCACTATGATGGGATAATAACCGGAGCAAGAACGTGGGAAGTGGGGGGTAGAGGAATATATAGGGTTTTTTAGTTTTTTTTAATGAGCACAAGTCTAAAATATATTTTTTGTATTGATGGTCCAAATTGGGTGTAAAATATTTTTTTGGTTTCAATTTTTGATAAACTAAGAGGTCAAATTGGGTCTAACTTATTTTTTGTAATGATGTGTCATAAGAAAAAAATTCATTTAGAACGCCTCACGCCTCAAGGCGTGTGAGGCGCGAGGCGTACGCCTCAACGATTGAGGCGTACTTTCCACCCAAAATAGCACTAAATCAGTGCCTCGAGGCGTAGGTTGTGCGCCTCACAGTGAGGCGGGCCTCAAGGCGCGCCTCCACCTCGCCTTTTTAAACCATGGGTATTATTACAGATAAATGTGGATAATAATCTTTGAATTCATTAAAGAGAATGTCAAAAATCTCTTTTTTATCAGGCCTAAACCCACCTACGTTTTATGTTATATGGTTAATAGTGAAAATGACTATCTTTTAAATGTAAAATTAAAGAATACTATCCATCTTTATCTACTATAATACTCTACCTAGTACTATCCATTATTATTTTATACTAAATTCTTTATACGACCTAATCCTGTGCACTAAACATAGCCCTGGTATATTCTAGACCAAATGAAAAATGTGATATTGATGAGGAATCTATACTCCATGAAAATGACAGCACAGAAAATAGATGTCATTTCTTACTGACCATTAGATGATAATTTAGACATTGTTTTAAAATTCAGTCTATGCCAATGATGGGACTTTCTCCATCCCATCCACACAGGCTAGTACGCTCAAATTATAGTCATAAGAAAAACAGATACTAAACATAATGAAAGGTTTGAATAAATAGATTGTAAAAGACAAATATCAAGTTAAAAGCTCTAGCCCAAATATTAACATATATAATTTTTTTTCCTGGAGTGGTCTTCTATGTTGCTGAAGCCTGAATGCAACTGCTGGAAAGTTCATCTAGTCAAGATGTTCCCATCCCCATATTCATTTGGAACTGAGATATGAACCTACTATTTATTTCCAGTGCTATATTTATATTAGCTTCCAATACACACTTTTATAGCTTCAAAGTTCAAAGTTCAATGTGCCATTGTGCCTCCTTGTGGAGGTTCCATGGTGAGAATTTATTACGTTTTTCACCTCTTGACTGCTTCCATCTTGCCATGGCATAAACTACCCTAATAGCCTATTATGTTTGAAATGTTTTATATTAACTTGGATTTGTTCACTTTTTAAGTTCTACATGAAAGGCCAGCCTTCATCTTTAAGCTATCTTGGCTACGTCATCAATCAGGAACCTTGACAATTATGTGTGCTTGTTGATTTGTTTGGTCATTCATTTTTCATGCCAGTTACAAAAAACCTTTCTATATCAAGAATTGCATCAAACTAGGAGTATGGAATACTTATGATTAACACATGCGACCGACCTCAATAGTTAATACTAACAAGTCAAATAGACGTATTTACGTAAAACTTTAATCACACCTACAAACAGTATGCCAAGAACTAAGGCGTATTACCTAAGATAGTTCATAAGGACGTGCATTACTGATGGTGTACACAAAACTGTAATAATAATAATATCAAAAAATGCACACCAGTGTGACCAATCATGAACATCTTCTACTTGCAAATGAGAAAACATTTAAAATGGCATACCAAATCTTTATCATGTTGATTTTGTCGCTTCTGCATCATACCATAGAAGAGCTGTTGGTTAAGATGATTTCCAATCGAAGCTTGATGAAAAAAGGAAGCCCATTGACTTTCGTGCCCTACTTCTCTTGGAGATAAAGAAAAAGGCTCCGTTGACGTGGAAAGTACATAGAGAACAGCAAGCAACCTGGAAATCTGTTACAGCATCAGTTGGAAGTCAATTAAAAATCATCACTCAAACAGAAAACAGATAGGGAAGAGGACTGGATTTTATAACACCATCCGAATTGAATTTCATAAAATGGAGGCAATCAAATAAAATTGAGAAAATTCACATTATGTATTTCTTTGAAGCGAAAATCTCTACTGATCCAAAAGCAGTTAGAGCATGTTCCAAATATGGAGTTTGGAGGGAATGCAGGCTGTGTTTGTCTTCCCAAGATATTTCTAGATGAAACAATAGACCAAGGTCAAACCACTGTCATGACCTCAGAACCTCATAATTGCAAAGTAGGTCCCTTTAGCATCTAATTGGGATTCAACAGACACTACAATCAGCTTCCATAAAAGAAACCAGACAGAATGGATATCAGCACAAATGGTGGACCGGGCATTTTCAATGGGTTCAATGCCAGTGAAAAAAACTTCGAAGGTTACAAAAGTGTATTTTTGGGAAGATATATTAAAATTTTTTAAGAAAAATAAGCAGAGAGATAGCTTCATATTGGCCTTCACACATGCCTTCCTTGTACACATTGAAAAAAAAAAATTAATCGGTTCAAGTATATTTAGAAAAGTCCCATGCCTTCAAAAGTTAAGGTTTTCACTTGGTTACTATTACGGGAACAAGTAAGCGTTCATGAAGTCCTACAGATAAGGCGGCCTTATCTTTCTATGTTGCTTGGATGGTGTGTGTTGTGCAAGAAACACGATGAAACTTTGGGCCATTTGTTTTCACACTGTGAGTTTTCTGGTCAGTTTTGGAATAGTTTGTTTAAAGAATTCAAGGTGCAATGGGTACTTCAACAACATTGTTCTGAGTTTCCGATCTCTTTTATCTCAAGTGACAAGATGAAACAAAAATTGTGGAATGTAAGTTCAATGGCTATTTGTTGGGTGATCTGGTTAGAGAGAAATTGGAGATTCTTTGACAAAATCGAGGATTCTTTTGAAAATCTGTGGGATAAAGTTAAATATTGGATAGCTATTTGGTTATTCAATGTAAAAAAATTCGAACGAATTTTATTTGCTGATTTAACTAGAGATTGGAGCTTTTTGTTGTAGGGATCAAGTTTTCTTCTTTTTTTTTTCTACTATTTGGCTTTCATGGGATTGACTTGTATCTTTTCCATCATATTATTAATATAAGCCCCTATTTGATTGCCTTTATTTGCTTGGAAAAATGGAAAACTTTTGCCTTTTCTCCACATTTTTTCTGTTTGATGAGTCAAGTTTCCAAGGCAAACATTTTCTCTCTTTTTATCACGTGACCCAACTTTGCCTTGATTTCCTAGAATTGGTTTGCCATTGGTTGGGTAAGGAAAATGTTTTCCATGTAACTTGGAAAACAAATTTTGTCTTGTTTGATCATTTTTGTTGTCGTAATTGAATTTTTTTTATTTTTTTTTTAGAAATTAACTTTATTATTATCAAGTACAAATGTGTGAAAAATAAATTAAAATATATATTTTTTATTAAAACAGATGAATTTTGCTTTATTTGTCATGGAAAATATTGTCAATCAAACAACAAAACATAAAAAATCTCCCACTTTTTCCATCATGAAAATTAAACCAATCAAACACATTAAAATTCTAATTCCTTCGGAAAAAAAAACCCAGGAATTCATTTTGTTTCCACTCAAATTCCATTATCGCTATCAAACATACCCTAAGTTATGTTTCGTTGTGGAAAAAAAAACATTGAAAAAAAATTTCACCAGGATGAATTTAACAAAATAAAATGAGCAAAGATGAGGTACAGAGACCCTGAAGAGGGTTCTCTCTCCTTAACACAGTAATTGCAATAGAGTAACTGGAAAAAATGAAGATCAAAATCTAACCTTTTGAAAAAGTAAAGGAGCTTCACGACAAAGTAGAAAGGCCAACTTCAGTAGAGAAACAATTTCTGATGTCCCAATGCACGAATTCTCACAACAAACTTTTCTGCTTAACAAGAGAGTATCAAGTTGGTTAAATAGAAGGCCAAGTAAAGAGTTATCCATTCCAGGAGATACTTTGTGAAGATCTACTAGCACAGGAACATGAAATCTCTTCATACAGCCAAGAGTAAGGCACATTAAAGGTCTGTTTGTTAAAAGTCGTGTTTAAAAACATATTTTTTATGTTTTTGAGGTAAAATATGTGGTTGAAGAGTAGAGAGAGAAAATGTGTGTGGTTAAATAGTGTTTTGGGGAATTGTGTTGTTTAAAGACGTTTTTAAACATGTTTGCCAAACAGAGGCTAAAACTCATCTATTTAATTGATAGCATGAAGATCAAAAATATTTTGTAATATACCTGGTATCCGGATATGAATAGCTTTTCAAAGTGAACCAGCATATATAGTAAAGTAGAGCAGCTCGTTCAACAGCTAACATATCTCCAGGGAAATGCATTCCAATCGAATCCATCAAAAAAGTAAGGGAAGGAGAAGAGTACTTTGAACACGATGAGGTTTTGCTGAAAAGAACTGAAATACTTAGCAAGAAAAGTTTGTGTGCATCATGAATGTCACCACATAGGCCAACATATTTTCCTGCATGATACATAAGGTCAGGATATTTGGGAAAAAGGAATGGCATGATCACAGATAATGGCTGTTAACAGGAAGCTCGAGAAAACAAAATTTAAAGCAAAAGCATATAAAAGAGTAAATTAGCAATTTGCTTTACTTTATAGTGAGTAGTTGTCTTAGGCATCTTATCTTAATCTTGAATGCAGCAGCATTGGCACATTTTTTGTCAATCAATCAAGAAAAAATAGAATTTTCAGGGAACAATCTTAACACGCTCTTCACCAAAGTGCATACAATATTTACTAAAAATGAAGAACCAAATTTCAAGTCCTAATTAAAGCAGGAGACTTATGCCAGAAAAGCTTAAAATAATGTACACACTGGGATATACAATTAGGTTGTGTTTGGTACACCAAATTGACCATATAAGGAATTAAAATAAAAATAGAATAGATATACTAAGTAGATTGTATTAGGGTGGAGTATGATGGATTGTATTTTTTAGTTTCTCATTCAAAAGGTGTTATTTGTAATATCTTTCTCAAGCTATCCAGATGAGATAATTCGGAGAAAGGAGGTAAGTTTAGGTCAGATAAGAAACATAGTGCAAATAACATTCTTTTGAACAACAATAACAATAACAATAATAATATCCACCTTAATCCACCCTAATACTATTCAATACTATCTCCTCTAATCTTATGCATAATTTTTTGTGCGGCTTAATTTGTGTGCCAAACGTAGCCTTAGTTTACAATATCCTCTCCTACAGAATTTTACCTTGAATGCCCAGTTGTACATATTCACATAATGGTCAGTATTAACTGATTAAATTTGATAAGTTGGCAAAAAATATTGAGAATAATAAAATTTCATCGTACCTATGCTAATGAGTAGCCTTAAAGAAAGCTTTCTGTGGAAAATCTCCCACCTCATATTTACATAGTTGTACAAAGAGCCAGAGTTAAAAGCTTCAAGGTGAAGACAGTGCCAACATCTCATCTTGTTGCAAAGGCAGTTGATATCACATTCAAAATCAGTAGCATAACATTCAGTTTCTAAATGAGATGCATCTTGATGACAAGCGACAGTGCTAGTAGACAAATGCTCACTGTTTAAGCAAGTAGCAGCGCAAATTTTTATATCACCTGGTATGATCTCACAACTTTTACCTAAAGAGCGATATGTGGAACGAGTCATTCTACGATTTTGATCAACGACTCCTTGTGTCTGTGTATCACGCTTCACGTTTTTCTTAGTTTTTCTAGATCCTTTGGAATCAAATTTAATTTCTGGCTTGTCATTTCTGGTAGATGAATCTTTTGCCACTAAAAGATCAGGTGCACAACCAGAAAATGAACTCTCTCTGCAAATGACCTGCTCATCCCTAGCTTTTTCAGGATCAGAAACAGATTTCCTCCACTCTGATAGATTTAGCTTTTCTAATGCCAATCTGTACAAGCTTTTGACATGGAAATTCATTGTAAAATGTTTTTCTCTATTACTACAAGATCTGCATAAGAATAAATCTCCAAGTTGCTGATTAATGGTAACTTCAAGTGCATATACACATTTCATGCAAGAAATGACCGGGCGGTTATCATCCAAGGTTTTCTTAGCACTGAGTAATTCCTTTTCTGCCAGGCCCCAGAATTGTTGTTTCCGGTATAGTTTTCCTGATAAAGTTTCAAATATAGAGTGAGTTCCTATCATCAAAAGTGATAAAATTGAGAAACAGAATAGAACAACCAACCTAGCATGGAAGAAAAAGAAATTTCAAAAAGTGGCAAGCCCTGAAACTGGGATATGCTCTTCCCCCACCGAAAAAGCATTTCAGCTTCAGACCCATCTCCCAGAATCTCTTGAACAATTCCAACCTGTTATTGACAAGTGAGATAAACTATGAGTTCATTACATAAATATTATTTCAGATCAAGGCTTCGTCAAGAATATTTGAATGGAAAAGTCTATACCTGTAAGACGCTTTCAAGGTAACAGCTTAGCACATTCCAAGGAGTAAGAATGCAGCCTTCATAGTCACAAGAAATGCCATCGCCCAACCACCCATTGTTCGTCACTAAATAACGAATTTGAAATGTCTGAATGCTATAGTAACTCTTCTCCACAATCTCCCCATTTTCATCAAAGATTTCAGTCTGATTCTCTGCTGAGTATTTAAACTTTTCATGCAGAAGTTTACTCCGTAATCTATGGGCTTCTTTTGCATATGAAAGAGCCTACAAAGATTTGGCCAACCTTGTTAAAAAGGTTGATGACTAGATCAATGAAATCAATGGATTCCTTCAGGGACCAAGACCAAATATACTGGTGAAACCAAATAGTCCAAAATATTTAAGCTGTTGATTATCCCTTTTAGCCCCTATTTGGCCCCCATTATACACAACGCACATTTTTCTCTCTTCTTTTTAGCCACATATTTATCTGTAAAATAATATTACACATAAACCCATAAAATATTCCCTAATTTTCAACCACATTCTCCTCAAAATCACTATTCAAAAAATTATTTCTTCATATAAACTCTTTAAAATCAACATCAAACAGGGGCTTAATTCTTAAACTAAAAAGCTGCATAAATCTGCCTCAAAAATATGGATCATTCATTATTAATGTTTGGAAGCACACCTCATAAAAAGTTATCACTTTCTGTAAATGTAGAAAAAAAGGTCAATACTTAATCTACCTGCTCACAATCAACACGGCCCAAAATATATTAAGTTGTTCTAGGAAGTACATGAAATCATTTCATCTGACTTAATGTAAATTATAAAAATACAGCAGGTAAAAAGAGCTAAAACATAGGCTAGAAGTGATGAGCACCACCAAATAGAATTAGGATCGTTTGATAGGCATTATTTCCCTTGGAAGTTGGAAAATGTTTTCCATTTTCCACCTTTTGGTGTGTTTGATAGCCTTTTTCTGCCATGGAAAATGTCTTCCATTTTCCACCCATGTAAAGCATGGGTTTTGCCGTGCAATTATGGCAAGTAGTGAGAATTGGTTTTCCAACTTGCATGGCAAACCATTTTCGTTCGTTTGGCCATTTTTTTGTTGTTAATTGACTTATTTTTTTTCTATGAATTAAAGTTATTATTATCAAATACAAATGTGTGAAAAAAATTTTAAAAAAATGATTAAAATAACTAAATTTTACTTTATTTGCCATGAAAAATAATGTTGTTAATAAAACAACAAAATTTGAAAAATTTCTAACTTTTTCCATCTAGAAAATTAAATCAATTAAACACATTAATCTTCTAATTCACAGGAAAATAAGTTACTAAAAATTCAATTCCCTCGAATTCAATTTTTTTCCACCCAAATTCCACCATCACTATCAAACGGACTCTTAATCAAAGTTGGAGGTACAACTTCGTTTGGCATTACATAATACATTGGCCTAGTTATATCTTTTACAAAATCTACACAACTGCAGAAAGCCCTTTCTCCCTATCCCTACTTTCTGATTTTCTTTAAAAAGTGATAACTATTCAAGTATCGCAGATGAGAAAAAGTCCTCGGAACCATCCCAGGGCTACTCTACATTAGGGCCCCTTCTTTTAAGCTACTACTTTCAACATTCTTCCATTATGCAGCTTTAAAGATTATAGTTTAATAAAAGTGCTGCAATCATATTTGCATGCACAAACTAGTATATGAACATAAAAAATCGATATTGAGGTACCTCAATCAGTTTTCCTTTCAGAATCAGAATTTCAGACAAGTCGTAGTAGAGATGCGAAGAAAGAAACGTTGAGCCACTGCATTGAGGAACCTGCCAAAATGATATATAAAGATATTGACCAGTGTGAAGATGCCATCTCTTTCAGCCTGAAATACAGAAAGATACTCTATAAATTATTAGGACTTACATTGGAAATGAAATCAGAAGCAGCTTTCTTAATCTCATCGTCCGTGTGAAAAAACCCAGCTAGTAGTGGCTTCAATTCCACCGCACAAGTTCTCCAGAAATCATCAGACTTGTAAAATTGACCACAATGCTTAGAAAATTTTTTTATGAACACATCATTTATAGGTGAAGCACAGAGGGCGTGACTGAGCCTTCTGTTTTTCCAGAGTTCAGCCAACATCTTCTCCAGGGAAACATTATTCTGTTTAAACAACTGGATCACCACATCAAACATGCCAGGGCAAATTTCCAAGTACCCCTGGAATAAGCAAAAAATTGAAGAAAAATGAGAGCACGAACATCACACCAATTACTCCATAAACACATGTAGTAACAGTTACCTTTACTGATAGCAAATCAATGGTTATATAGAACAAATTTAGCACATCTTCCCACATCATACTGCAGTGTTCATCTGCATGGAAATGATTTCTACTTGAGCATAGTTCAACAGCAGCCTGGATATCTTGAAGAAAGTTACTGTTTCAAACAAAGGGCTGCAAAGCATCAAACAACTGGATGACACGTGTACTCAATCATCAACAGAATATATAAAACCTGCCAGTAAGAACTTATTCAATGTAAGAGACTAGCCTTTTATGCAAAAAGACCTCGGAGTTAGATTCTGCTTCTTGGGTACATAGTGCACGTATAATGTAAGCACAAACCAGGAGGTACTGAACTTGAGAACTGCAGCTTTTATTTTTTCCATAGATAGCCTTCTGCTTATAAAGACTTCAGTGTTAATTCAATACCCCCAATTTATAACATCCAAAAGAGGTGAGAACCATGAAAGGAGTGGTACATAGACAGAAGCAGTCAAGGCAAAAATAATGTATAGATGCCTTACCAATGTGGAAATTGCACCAGACAAACACTGCACGGAATCATTTAGTTGTGCTATTCCATCAGCTCTTAGTTCCCTTCCCTTTTCAATCAGAATTCTGGATTTCTCTAAACACTTATCTTTTGTGACATAAACCTCTTCCAGAAGAACATCCATAATTTTCAATCGCATTTTGTGACATAATCTTGGGTTCAGAGACCTCATTTCTTTGTACATGAGAAGCTCCTATTAAAATTAAGTAGGAAATGTTGAAAACGCCATTACAACTCCGAGATATATATAATAGCTCTGTGTGCACATACTTTTGTACGTGTGTGTATGGCGGGGGTGGGGGTGGGGGTGGAGATAGAAGGAGAACCTGTTCCAATAATTTTTCAAGTGTTCTTTTTGACATTTCCATAGAAGATGAAGCTAAAGAGTACAGCATTGCAACATTCTCTACCTCCACATCCTTAGACAGTTTACATTCCCTCTGGAAACAAAGTCACAATCAGATTAGGGAAATATTAAAACAGCACCAATGGTGTGAAGGAGATTTTATCTATTACCTTTATCCAACTTTTTATTATGGATACCGGAGCTGGTAGTGTTTCTACCAAATTTTCAGCAACAGACCAGCTTTCAAGGCATTCCCTAATGATTTTATTCATCTTGCAGTTACTTCCCTGATTAAGTAAATCTAACAAAAATACAGTTTCTGCTGACGCCTCTTTGACAAAATCTGCAATAGTATCTTCTGCCACATCATCATGAAATTTATTTGATTTATCCATGAGTGTTTTACATAGATTTACTGTGCATTTCCAAGAAGCTTTGCAACACAACTTTAAAGATTTTACAGCCTGCATAAAAAATAATATAATCTCAGGGTCAATACCCATTAGTGCAATATGTGCAAGACTCTCCTCATAAATAAATAAAATTTGATAATGAAACTGATACAAAAATGACAGATTCAAAATGGCTGTGATGTAACTTCAGAGTTATAGCAAATTTTACATTGTAGAATAACTTATATAAACAATGGGTTGTGATTTTACATATCTAAAAAGAAAAGGCAGTCTCACAAATTAGTCGAGAACAAGGAATGTGGAAATTTAAACATCAAATTCAAGTAGAAAGAATATTATCTAATTCACTTGGTAATTCCAAAGAAAATGATAGTCATTATTGTCAATATAAGTAAACAGGTACTTAAATCTAACGAAAAGAAGATAAAAATTTAATATTTGAAATTACATCCCATGCAATGCACTTGATCAGAAGCGTCAAGTTTTTCTACCTCTTTCAGCCGCTTATTTCTGTTCAAAATAACAGCTACATTGTGAAGAGAAACACAAAGGTACTTCAGCCTCTTGGCAGGAAACCAGTTTATCGAAATAACATGCTCTATTAAAGAGACACTCTCCTGCAACCAGAATTGAGAATTAGATTAACCGTTGTACCCCCCCACAATGTCAATGTCAATGTCAATGTCAATTTAAAGTATACTAACAATTCTTTTAAATAATAACTATCTCAGAATATTTAATAAGATTACATGAAAACCTTGGTATTATAGCCATTTTTGAATGAAAGCACAAGAGCAGCCTCAACAACAGAAAATATCAGCTTGCTATCATCATCAGAATTGTCGATCTTCCTTTCAGTTTCACTGCATCTATATAGAAGAACCATAAACCATACATCTGCTCAAATGTTAATCTTGTTAACTTCTGAATAGGATAACTAAAACGGTTATTATGCATACATTTTAAGGGAGAGAGGAAAGGTCAAAGTATAGTGGAGCATAAAAATACAATACCTTTGATAAGTAAGAAAGATATAGCATAATTGTTGAAATGCATCTTGAATACTTCTTAGGTTGGTCCAGTAGGATGCACCCTCTGTCTCGGTAAAAATCTCTGTTCTTTCAGAATGGATGCATTCAGCAATTGGCTGACACAAAAATTTGAGAGCATCATAATAAGAAGATAAATATGACAGGCTTTCATGAAAGCTGTGCTCTTTGCCATCAACATTGAATTGGCCTTTTGCTAACTCAAGTAAACCACTCAGTCGCTGAAGCGTGTCCTCTTTATTCCGCAAGAATTGGAGGACGGATCTATCCTTGATATTGCTTGAATTTGCAACTTTTTCCCCTTTAGACGGATAATAATTGAATGGACTCATTAACAATCCAGTCGCATGAAGCCTCATAATCAAATTAATGGACAAAAAAGCCTTCAAGCAAATCATAAAATATTTTGTCAAACAGTGCACTGTGCTGAATTAATGTAAGGCTATATATTGAGAACGCATTACTGGAACGTGAAAAAAAAAAAAAAGATACCTCACGAAAGTGGCCTCCTAATTCATTCAAATATTCTGCAACAGCATCACAAATATTCAAGGTCGTAGCTCGACATTTATTTACACAATAATAGACAAGTTCCAAAAATTCAATTTTTGATTTCTCCACTCCAACCTGCCAAGTAAAGATTAAGCATATTAAGTTACCGCTCAGACAAGATATTTTTTTGAAGTGGCAAAGTATTGAACAGCTTAACTTAAAAGGAAGAATTAATTACAGTTCATACAACTAATGTAGATCTAGGTACCTAGAGTAATCTATCCCGTCAATTGTTTATCAAAATGTCCAAGCAGCACATAAGATTTCTAGAAACATTAAAAGAAAAATGCTTGAACACTTCCTCTTAACCATGCAAAGGGCGAATATTGATACAAATTTGAACCCTTTCCAGTTTAGAGAAACTTTGAATTATTTTAGAGTGATATTTATGTAATCTAACAGAAGCTGTATCTTAGCAAATCATGATCTTCCTATGCCTTATCATGTTTTAGCAAATGCTCATAAAATGAACTCCTGCAAATAGTTCACATTTTTCATTCCAATTCAACATAGATGCACTGATTACTGAACATGCATACTCAGTATCTGAAAGATTGTCAATAATTGCAAATGAACTAAGTCTCTTGTACTAAAATTACCTTGCATTCGACGGCCATAAAGTTCAACACACATTTCAATATGTCAGTAACGCTGTGAATGCATTGGTCATTTTGTTGCAGGAACAGATAAGAACAGATCTTGCCTGCAAACTAGAGCCAGAAAAACAAAAATAAACCTATTAAATCAATAACAACAACAAGAGCATAAGACAAACAAAATCCACTAGCGTCATAATTTTAATATTTCACCTTGTACATGTCATCTTGGACAGATGATTGCTTATATGCTTCAAAGGTCGTCAAACAAAACTTGGTTATCAGATCAACTTCAAAAAAGGTCAATTCTCCAACCAGAAACACAGCAATTCTATGTAAATACAGCACAAATGATCGGTGGAATTTCTCACGGTCCTTGGCTTCCAAAACCCTGAATTGTTTCATAAACACCGAGAATCACAATAGTATAATGACGACTAGTTCTTACTCTAATAGTTCAAAGTAATTAATAATATGCAAGAGCATGAAGGAATGCGTGATTTTAAGAAATGTAAATGTGCCTAATCGTATGATATACATATATGTGGGAACTAATGTATGGTTATAACCATACTTGAACCATGGCTGGGATTCCTTTGCCAAAGCTATAACTTTCCAGTAGTCAGCATCCTCTTTACTCTGACTCTTTGAGGCACACTTCACTAATGTCACGACAGTTTCCAACATTAAAACTGTAAATTCTTTATCAACGCTCTCATTAATTTCAGGAACCAACCGGGTCTTGGATTTCCTCAATTTACCCTTTGAATCGCCTTTAACAACCCTCTGAAAGCTCTCCAGCACCGAAAAACTCTCTGTCCCTGCCTCTTCGTACAACTCCCACAGCTCCAAACAGTGTATATACCGAAGCCTCTGAACCTGAACTGGAAAGGATTTACTAGCAAGCTCCGGTGCTATCAATTCAAGGCAGTTAAGGCAGAGGCGGTAAGCATCGAAGAGTTCGAGGGCGGAATGGTGGGCAATTTTAGGGGATTCCGAGAGGCGTTTGGGAATGAGAGAGAGGGATTTGTGTAGAAAAGGTAAGAACTGTTTTGCAAGGCTTCGTACGGCGCGCTGGTCGTCAATACAATTGGCTTTTGAGGATTTTTTTATGCTGGTGCGTTTAAGATGAATCCTAAAGGGCTCGAGGTGCAACGTGAATGCGTGATGGAGATCCGTGAGGTCACCGGAGGACTGGAGTCTGGAAAGAAGCGCCGCCTCCAATGAGGTGACGGAGTCCATTCCGTCGCGGCGGTGGCTGTGGCGGAAGGATTGTTGAAATTAATAATTGTGTGGGGGCGTGGGCGTGGGCGTGGGCGGGAAATAGGCCGCTACTCTGTATTCTTCATTTTTGAAAGGCGCAAACACGTTAGCGTAGGGATGCAAGTATGTCTTCGACAAATATGTTTATAAACGTATTTTTTTTTACACAATTCTCCAAATCACTTTTTAACTATACACATTTTTTCTTTTCTTTTTTTAACCACATATTTTACCTAAAAAACATAAAAAAAATATTTTTAAACAAAAAAATTTTAACAAACAGATGCTAAATAATACCCACGTACCCAGAACTCGTTGGGTTCCCGATACAAATGGGTGAAAATTACCCTACCCAATGGATTGTGGATAGGATATGTTGGGTAGGATATAGATATAGATTTAAAAATCCGACATGAGTATGGATAGGATATAGGTATTGTAGAAAAACTCATACCCAACCCATATACCCATTAATTTTTTTTTTCAAAAAATTATTGTATTTAAATTTTAACAGTATATAATTTTGGACAAGTGGACACTTTGATAATTGCTTATATTTGGACAATTGGAGTTTATTTATTTTGGACAATGGATATTGTTATATTTTTACTTCATTACCAATGCCAAAAAAAATAAAAAATAAAATATATTAAAATTAAAATACGTAACGAGTTTTAAATGGATATAAAAGTATACCCGCATCCTACCCGCGTCCGATCCGCAACTCTTAAGTGGGTATATAGGTAGAGTATGAGTATTATAAATCTCTAGTGGGTAGGGTATGAGTTTTCCAAACCCGCCACATACCCTACCCATTGCCATCTCTACGTTAGCGTAAAGAACTGGATTTTTATTTTTATTTTTATTTTTGGCAAGTGCACTTGTGACTTGAGTCACTTGACCCAATTTGGTAAATTTGTTTATAAATAACATATTTTTAAATCACTTTTTAATTACGCATTTTTCAAACTCACTTTTCAACCATATATTTTATTATCACATTCTTTATTTATAAATCAAAAACTTTTACATCCTTTGAATTTTGAATTTCACCTTTCAACTCAACTTCGTTCTTATCACTTGAGCTAGACCTTGATTTAATTTGTTCCTCCAATTTCGAACAATTATTCATTACATTTCTTTTATAATTTGGGGACCGTCCGACGGCTATATTTTTAATTATAAACATTTGCTTTTTTAAATCTTGAGATAAATAAATGGTTAAAAATTGAAGAAAGAAAAGATGTGTAGTAAAAAAATTTTATTGAAAATTGGAATGATTATAATCCAAAAATAATCAAAATTGCCGAACACATTGTTGAGTAATCCCTTTCTTAGGTGGTGAAAGTGAAACAGACTTTTCATTAATTTACACAAGGAAAATGTTATTCTTTCAAACAAATTTTACATACTACCTTACACATTACTCATATGAGATAAGGTTCACAATTCACAAATATTTTATTATTTTGTAAATCCCACTCCATGTGAGGAGTGTGTAAAGAAATGTGTAAATGTATCATTGTCCCACTTTAATAATAGTACAATTTCAACTATACATATTTTTTTCCCTATCTAGTCTAGGGTATATTTGTCTCTCAAATTATTTAAATATAGTCATTCTTGGATCCACCATTCAAGTGATCATTGATAATAAGCAGATATTTCCCCATATTTGTGCAAATTACCGAGTGTTTGTTACCAAGTGACAAAGGAGTGTGACCGTGTCCATCAATGCTGCGTTTGGGCGCAATCTGCGGGCGAGACATCTCAGCCTTAGTACGCTACTTCCAAGCGCAGTGTGACCATGCACGTGAAAAAATCTTACCCTCTTTTACTTCCTCAGTAGCAGTCTAGAGTATCCCATAATCCACATTACTGAACAAGCTAACTATGAAATAACAGCGTACTTTTGGTTCTTCGATTAGTTAATCGGTGTAAAAATGCTTAACTAGAAAACAAAAGTGACACAAGCTACTATAGTGCAAGGCTCCTTACAGAATGTAAAACCTAGATTGCTCTATCAGTTTAGGTCGTCCGTTCGATCAATCAAACAACAAACAAGAACTGCACATCGTTCATCCTACAGTGTGCCTACCTTCAAGAAAGTGATGCCGTCAATTCAGCTTTCTCGTCTTCTAAAAGCTTCAACTCATTGCGCCAACCTTCTAATTTGGCTACCTTCTCCAACTGTTCCGGCTTCATTTCTTTTTCCACAGTTTTCTGCTGCTGAGCTTCAGTGAGCCGAATCTATTTAAAAAAAAAAATGCAATATTCGTGAATCAGAGTTTGAGACTCCAAATTCAAGTGCTGACACACAATTGTGGGCCACAATAATCAGGTTGAATTTACTAACTAATGCTAAAACCAGTTTGCTAATGCAAAATACTGTGAAAACGCTTTAACGTTCATATTTCACGACGAGTACAAGAAACTATTTGAACAAATTGAGTCCTGAAGTTGTTGAAAATGGAGTCCTGTTGTAAATTCTACATCGTCTATTTACTCAAACTAGACTTTTTCTAGTCTACAATTCTCGATCAAAAAATATGATTGCAGATATACATCAGAAAGCTCATGGCAATTCCAGCAAGAAACCTTGGAAAAAGAGCTGTTATGATATAATTCGAAATAGGATAACAACAAATTTATTGCGGAAGCATAAATAATAGTTAGCTTAAGAGCCTATCTGATGTAAGATATTTTGGAGGAAATTTTTGGAGAATGTGTGGTTGAAAAAAAGGGTGAAAAGTGTGAAAGTTGTGGGTTCCATAAAAATGTGTGATTGAAAATAAGTTTTGAGGGAAAGTTGTCCAAAAAATTCTGGGACCAAACGGGGCCTAACTGGGAAAGAAGCTTATAATAATGAATAAACTGTAGATAAATGCGATATTGTTTAGCTCTTTTTTGCCCCAATTTTTTAAAACTAATTTTTCTCCAAGACACGTTTTATGGGTCCACAACCGTTATCAACTTTTCAACCACACATTCATAAATTTTCAAAATCTACTAAAAACCAGATTCTTAACCAAACCAAACAGGTGCTTATATTGGAGATGTGTTCAACTGCTACATGTTCCAGAAAAACAAGATCAGAATTCAAGGCACATATGTTTGACATAATAATGCAGCTGAATGGGGATCTTTTAACATTCTAAATGTCATGCACATATATTTACCTTCTTTTTCAGAGCTCGGATTTTTTTATCAATATCTTGAACCTGGTCATCTGGAGTATTACACATTGTCGAATTTGAAGGTGGTATGACCATAGGGGTACTTGCACTAAGCGAGAGTTCATTCATCTTGGATGCAACTGACTCCACATTCTCTGGCGCGTCATTTGAATCTTCAGCAGGCAACATATCATTGTTCTCCAATTCTTTACCCTTGTCAAGAGCAGCCTGTCACAAATCATGTTTACCCAAATCTACTTAGAGGTGCATAAAAAAGGTGATTTTATCAACATCACAAATCCAGTATGAGGTGCTCCACATACTGGACATAGGAGTGGAGTCTCTCAGGCTGTTTCTGGAACCCAGATAACAAAGATCTATGTGAAGTATACATATAAATATCATGAAAATGACGATAATGTAATTCAGGTATCTGTCAATTGGTATCAAGACAAATTTGATCTAATTTTCCTTCCAATGTAAATCTGGCTGATTATTTCAAAGTTACATATATCTTCGAACGGGAATTGGGCTGCATACACATAAATATTCTGAGTTGAGAAGGTTTCTCATTACTGCAATTGGCTACTTCACCTTTGGCCAAGCATAGATTGATTGTCATTGAAAGAAGATTCATGTGGCATTTCAAAACAGTACTTAGACCTAGGTTATACTTGTTATCCTATTGAACTTCAATTTGATTTCTTATATTGATGTTTGCAAAAGTACAGTCTAGAGAAAAAAGAAATTGTCTCCTCATCTTTTAGAAAGCTCTTTGAGACCAATAATATTATCTTGAACAATTGAAATCCATAGCTATTGAGTAACTTGCTTGTTTTGAAGATCTTAGATTTTCATTTTAGTTATCATCTATTAATAAACTTTTAAGAATTTAAGGGCTTGTTTAAGCCATCATCAGAATAAAAAAGTTATATTTCTTGAATCTCTCAAGCCACTATCAGAAAGCCATGCTTAATTTTACTGTTAGAAATTTCTTAAATCTCATCTCTGTTGTTCATTTGGCGTAAAGTTGCACCAGCAGTTCAACAAGTACGTGGTCAACATATTGGAGCATTAACACAGGTTTAATTTATACAGAACTTACCCATGTACTTCCAATTATTCATGCCATCTACATTAAGTGGATTATACAGATCCATTCTCTATAAAATATTACTCCCTCCGTCCATAAAAATAGTCCATTATTCTTTTTTCGTCCGTCCCACAAAAATAGTTCACTTTCTTTTTTGAGAGTGAATTTAATATTATATGTTTCATTTTACCCTTATTTAATGTGTTTTTTATTAGTCTAAATAAATAAATTTATACTCTTTTAATTTTGTGAGAAACTACATAAATTTATTAGTAAAATTGATTGTAAAATTTATGTTTTCAACAACATTAATTGACATTCTTAGAGTGTGTTTGGTATTGTTTAAAAAGAGTTTTTTTTAAATGAATCGTGATTTTTAAGAAAATTGATGATTGAAATTTTATTAAAAAGTCAAATATTGTGGGCTTGAATTTTAATGAATGATTGAGATTGAGTAGAGCTGAAGAAAGAGAAAAATTTAATGAAAATCAATCAAGGCTTGAATTTTAATGAATGGTTGAGATTGAGTAGCGCTGAAGAAAGAGAAAAATTTAATGAAAATCAATCCAGGCTTTGATCCGTGTGAAAATGGGTATGGGACTATCTCTGTTACTACAAGAAGCTTTATCAAGCTATTAGCATTACAACTACAGAAAGTTCAGGTTTACGATTGACACTACAGAAAAACAAGTAACCTGCAAAAAACATCATTCAACAGAAAATTTGCGAAAACGGAAATAAAATAAAATTAATTACTTGCTGACGTTTTTCTTTCTTTCTCTCGTTCCTTTTAGCCGATTTGGACTTAGGTTTGGCTTCCACCACCGCCGGATCATACCCGGGAGGCACCTCCTGCGTGGACTCCATTTCCTTCTTCCACTGTCACCACTACCATCAATAAACACAACCACCCAAACCACAAATTCACACACACATCTATATATCAATAATTGTCATCACTTACAAGAGCGCCTTTGGATTGATAAATGGCGACTTCATCTTGAGGCGTATAACCCGCCCGAATTCGAATGGGCTTGCGAAGGGAACCATCAGGGCGTCGAGTTGGGGCGAGGATTCTTTCCCCTTCTTTTAGGGTTTTGCCGAGTTCAGCTGCCAATTGTGTCACTTCCTCTTCTCCTCCATTTGTGTTCGTCGCCATTGCTATCTTGCGATTGATTCTGTCCAAATTCTTGAATCTAGGAAAGGGCAACGGCTTTGTACGGAGCTAAGCGAATTTTATAACTTTAGAGCATCTTTAGTGGGATACATGAAAATGGCCAAATGTAAATAATTAAAAATTTTATCAAGTTATAAGAATGGTCTTACACATTAGGATTTATCAAAAATATCTTTAAATATCATATTTCATTTAAATTTATTAGAAATTAAAATTATTATAAACTAGTCCTTAAAATTTTAAATTTATATACTTTTAATTAATTTTGTTTATATGATTTTATTTGATTTTTGTTCGCTCATACTAGCATTCCTCAAATGGTATCAGAGCAATATGAAAATTTTAAAAGATAAATATTATATGGCAAAAAATAAAAATAAGTATATAATATATACATCAAGATTTATAATTATGCATACATTAATACTACCCGATAATTATAAAATAGAAATCTCGAGAACTCTAAAAGATTTAGACAAATATATAAGAAAAGATATTTATGATCTAATAAATTTTGATATAATAAAAGAAGATTTTATCATAAACGAAATATTAGATTTAATCCACAAAGAAAAACAATGTTAAGATCAATTGAAGAATTTTGTGAATATAATATAATGATATGTAAAGAAGTAAAATATAATACGGAATTAATATTAGAAGTTGAGCATACCAGATGAAGAATTTAATAACGGAATTTCCGGAAATAAAATTTGAAAAACAAATAATATAAAATATTAATCTACTAGTAGGATCTTATCAAATAAAAGGAGTTAATACAACTATATTTCAACATTTAAGCTCGTGGGGAGAATCTGATGGGTTTCTTAACATGCAATTAAACTGGATAAGTGCATTTTTATGACAAACATATAAAAATATAAACATACAAGATAAATTGGCTATTGAAGAATTACAACAGTTAAATATACAAGATATGAATATCAAAGAAAAATTACTAAATATTCAAAATAAACTGACAATACAATTTAAAGAATTAAAAGAAATGATAGGAAATGTTAAAAATATAGATGAAGAAATCTTAAAAGAATTTCAAATAAAATCAAGATAATTAATTAATCAAGATAAAATTGGAATAATTATAGAAAATATAGACAAGTTAAATGAGAAAATAAGAAAGAATGAAAGAATCATATCAATAGAAGAAAGAATTAAAAAATTAGAATTAAAAATAGATGATATGCATGATATACTATTTAAGGTACAAAAAACTCTAACTATTAAACCAAGAACATAAAATGTCGATAAGTGAATATATTGAAGATCTAAAAATATTAATAAAATCATTAGTAAGTGACGTTCAAGAAGTAAAAAATGAATTAAAAGAAGTAAGAAATGATATAAATATACTAAAACTAGGGATTAGAGAATTCAAATAAAATAATAAAAGTAAAGATAAGAAAATAGAAAAAAAACTCATAGAATAAGAAACACTTTGAACAAGAAAAATTATAATAGAAGCAGGAAGTATGGATGATGAATTTTTAAAAAACATATTACCAAAAATACTAGAAGATGAATTAGAATTACAAAAATTCATAGAAAAACTTTAAGAAAAATTAAAAGTTGAAGGAAAAATTGAAGAACAGGATAAAAATAAATGAAGAATTATATTTGTTTATAGAAAATTTTGACCAATTAAGCTTAGAAAATTTTAATGAATACCAACTTTTAATGAATAGTGGAGGAGCACCTAGCCCAACTCCAATAGGTACTTCCAAACAAAAAATACCAGATTCAGATGAAAGTTGTGCACCTTTATATAGTAAATCACACCGACAATATTATGATAGTGTTTCGCGCGGAAACGCTTACCAAAGGGGATTCGGATGAATGTGTAAGGAACAAACATCTCGAGACAAAGTCCCAACGAGGGGTGCTATATTGATGAAGATTACGGTGAAGACAAAACGCCTCCAAGGGGCGCAAGCACACAAATTACACTAGGAGTTTGACGATAAAAGTAAAGATAAATGAAATTACATATTCTCTTGTTGAGATTTGATTGATTGGTCCTTCTAAATGACTAATTTTTTTACAATATATACAAATGCACGGATTTCCTTCGACTGCTGCCAATATTTGAATATTTGGTTTGCCGCCTTGATTTGTAACATTTGCATGGATTAACTTGCTTCCTCCACGTTGCATAACTGTTGCCCACGTCCTCGTAACATCCACTTGCCACGTTACTCTAAGTAACTTCCATAATTCATCACCTCAACTGCAATCTTCGTTAACAACTGGTCATGTAATTATGAGACAAGTGTCAAAACTTGCTCCTGCTTGCTCAATCGCCCAACGGCTTCATCGCTCGCCCTGTCACGCAAATATCTTATTTGCCGCACAATCGCCCAGTCGTCCAACTTCTTGCCTATAATGAGTCTTTAACGTTGGGCCTCTTTTGGTATGGGCCAAGGTTTAGGCATCTTGTATTTTTTGGTATTTTTTAAGCGTCAACAGATAGAATCAAAGATAGACAACCATCTAAAGGGAATAAATATAAAAACAGATTTGAACCAAATAATAATTATGATAAACCTTTTAATCATGGAGGAAAAAAATTAGATTTAGATTGTAAAATGGATACCATAAAAGCCTTATTAACTTGGGCAGATTCGATGATATTGTTCTTTTTATACAATAAAGACGACACATGGGAAAATACTGAAAGAATGATAATTTTTTTAGTAGCATCCTTTGAAGGACATGTTAGAAATTGGTGGGAAGGAATAAGTAGTGATACGAAATCATTAATAAGAAGAAATGTACAAACAAAACTAATAAAATCAGATAGAAAAGGTATAGAAAAGTTAGTAGATTATATTGCATATGAATTTTTAGGAGAAAATTGGATAAGTAATGATGAAATGGAATCAATTAGAGAAAAATATAATGCAATAATAAAATTAATAAATTTAACAATATGTGATATGTGTAAAACCAAAGAATACACTTGTGAATTCAAAGAATACTACTATCTCCAGTTCTATAGTAATGAAAATCAAGAAGTATACAGATATATGTATTACAATAAATTACCAGGTTTATGGGGAATATACTTTAAAATAGAATTTGAAAAATTTATCAGAGACAACCCTGAAACACCTAGAACATTAGGATCAAGGATAAAATTCTTATTTGAAATATTAGCATATATATGTCAACAAAGACAATTACTAAATAAATCAGGAAAATTAACTAGAATATGTTGTGAAGATACGAAAAAACCTATCCAAATGGGATGTAACCCTGAAAGGAAAAAAAATAATAAAAGAAAATATAAAAATAGAAAGTTTAAAAAATTTAGAAACTTATGAAAAAAATAAATAAAACCTAAGAGAATATATTATAAAAGAATATATAATCCAAATAAAAAAAGAAAAATAAAACTTATAAGAAAGATAAAAGTCAATGTAAATGTTGGAGTTGTGGAGAAATTGGGCATATAAGCCCTGATTGTAACAAAAAGAAAGTTAAAATATTACAAAAAGAATACTTAGAGATAGAAAGTGAATTAAGTGAAATATCTGATATTGAAGAATACTATGATCAAGAAGTCTGTATAAGTGAAACAGATTCAGAAAGTAATGAGTCAGAATCAGAATAAAGAAATAGAAGAAATATAAACAAATAAGAACATAGATAAACAAGAATATGAAGGAATAGAAGGTTATGGATTAAAAGTAACTTTTGATAATAATAAGTTCAGAAAAATAAAAAAAAATTATCTTTAGATTTGAAAATAGGAAAATGGGAAATATTAGACAAAATATGGAAAAGAGAAAAGGTAGCAATAAATGAATATCATAAAATTGAAAGGGCGATAGATGTTAAAACTATTCAAGGAACACACAAATTGAATCTTTTAACAAAAAATACGGTTACATAACTATTAAGAAAGATCAATAGAAAACAAAGTGAAAAGATCCAATATGTTTATTTAGCAGGTATCCAAATAATGTTTAAATCATTGTTTAAAGAAAGGAAATATTCACCTTTGACAATAAGTTTACATGATGGAAGAATAATAAATTTAAAAGACAGTTATTTAGGAACAGTAGAAGGAAATCTAGCATATAAGAAATTAATATTTACATGTTACCCAAAATATTGTATATCATTGAAAGACAGAGATTTTAATGAAGTTTTAGGACTACATTTCAAATTTCAAATTACATAAAGATGATATAATGGAACCAGAAGATAAAATTATGACTATAGAATACAGGGCATTATACACATTTACTAATTCTAATTATAGAAACATTTATTCTAAAAAGTCATATATTGAAATTCATAAAGAATGCAAAGATTTTGATAAAGCTATGGAACCAGATAAACAAATAAGTTTAGTCCCAATAGACTATGAACTTACTATAAAAAAAAAATAAACTGTAATTATAGAATTAAGAGAAGAAGAATACCCTAATAATAACATAATATTTGAAAATGGCAGATTAATTAGAGGATCAACAAGTTTACCCAATAGAAAACAATTAAGTGAAACTAGTAATACAAGAGAAATAAAAGTTCATAAAAATGCTGAAAATATGAAGATGGAAGGTGAATATTTCAATGGAAAAGAACATATAAAATGATCAAATATATTAATCGACACAGGAGCTAGTGAATGTCATATAACTTCAAACAGAAACAAATGACTAATATCTCTTAGAACTGATCAGTATAGATATATAAATTTGATGGACAAATACATATGACTGAACTTGAAGTTAAAGTACCAATAAAAATAGGAGGAATAGATCTCTTAGTACCATGCCATGTAAATAACAGTATGGTATATCCTCATGTATTATTAGAAATGAGCTTCCTAGATGGATTAGAAGATTATAGTATAAAACGTGAAGGATTATATATAACCCATAATGGTCAACCCATACTATGTAGGAAAGCTAAATAAATGAATAACCAAATAAGTTTTCCATTAGCTGTTTATATACAAGTTACCATTGTTGAAACAAATATAACAACCTATGCATTAATTGACACAGGAAGTGATATAACAATATTCAAAGGTTTCTTAATAAAATCATGGAATATTAACGGAAAGATAAAAAATATAGGAGTAACAAGAGAAAGTACTCATATAATTAATAGTGCTGATAAAATTGATATAATACTTGGGAGTAAACAAATAGTTGTCAATAAAATATATAATTATAACAAATTAGAATGTGATATATTACTAGAAAATGACTTTATACAACAATTTCAATATTATAAACAAAATAATTATATGATAATGTTACAAACACCTTGTGAACATTTACTAAAAATACCAAGAGAATTTAGATCTTACAGAATTCAGCCAACACAGCGCGGTGATAAATGGGAGAAAAAACTAATTACACAAAATGAAATAAAAAATAAAAGAATAATGTATAAAAAAGTCTTGAAAACGAATATACAAACAAGCATGGAAAAAATCATTGATCAATTAGAAAAAAAATTGTGGAGAAAATCCATTATTATTTTGGAAATCATATCATCCAAAAGCTAAAATAGAACTAACAGAAAATGTTATTATAAGAGTTATGCCAATGATGTATACCATACAAGATACACAAGAATTTAAAACTCAAATAAAAGAATTATTCAACAAAAAATTAATCGGACCAAGTAATGAACCTCATAGTAGTCCAGCTTTCATGGTAATGAAACATTCTGAACAAAAAAAGGAAAAGCTAGAATGGTCATAAATTATAAAGAATTAAACAAATATACAAAATTTGATGGATATTTTTTACCAAATAAGGAAGTACTAATAAATCTTGCAAAAGGAAAACAATACTATTCTAAATTCGATTGTAAATCAGGATTTTGGCAAGTAAAAATGGAAGAAGATAATATTCAATATACCGCATTTAGTACACCCCAAGGTAAGTATGAATGGATGGTTATGCCATTTGGTTTAAAAAATGCACTACAAATATATCAAAGAAGAATTGATAACATATTTAGAAAATTTTATGAATTTTTAATTGTCTATGTTGATGATATATTAATATGTTCTAATAATAGAGAAGAACATAGAAATCATTTGATAAAGTTTATAAATGAATGCAAAAAAGAAGGAATTGTTCTTTCAAAAAATAAAGTCATAATAGAAAAACAAGAAATTGATTTTCTTGGATTATCAATAAATAAAAGATGAATAAAATTACAAACTCATATATCTAAAAAGATAAAAAGTTTTCTAGATAAATTAGAATCAAAAGAACAAATACAAAATTTGTTAGGATGTTTAAATTATGCAGAAGAATTTATTGAAAATCTCTCAAAAAAGAGACATAAGATTCAGATTTTACTCAGAAAAACAAATACTAAAGGATGGAGTGATGAACACACAGAAATTGTTAAAGCAATAAATGAAGAATGTAAAAAATTACCAAAATTAAGATTACTAGATGAAAAAGATAATCTAATAGTTAATATTGATGCCTCGAACAAAAATTGGACTGCAATATTAAAAACAGATCTTAATGAAATTTGCAAATATTCTAGTGGAACATTTAACCAAGTAGAAATAAATTATACTACTCATGAGAAAGAATTATTAGCAATTATAAGATGAATAAAAAAGTTTTCATTATTTTTATTATCCAAAAAAATCATTGTTGAAACTGATAATTCTCAAGTTGCAGGCTTAGTAAAAAATAAGTTACCACCAGAACCTCAATATAGAAGGCTCCATAGATGGCAAGCCTATTTGGCATTTTATAATTTTGATATAATTCACATTAAATATGTCAATAATTATCTTGCAGATTTTTTAAGCAGGAATATTGAATTTGCAGATGGATAATATCAAAAAATCCTTGATAGACGCCAAACAGCGAATGAACTTCCTCACAGAGGAAGCTGGAGATATAAAACTTGAAATTGAGCAACTAGTAGAGACTCTCCAAGGAAGTTTTAAGCAATTGATGAAAATCTCAAAATTTCATTACAATTATACTAAAGAATTGAGATATAACATAATTGAGATTGAATCTCAGTTTGAATCGTTAATTACCAAACAGGCTGATACCAAATATGTTATATCAAAAATACAAACAGGTACATTTTCTGGAAGTAGTGGTGGACCAACGATTAAAAGAGATGAACCAAGTCTCAAAAAGTTGTCATAAATGAAGCAAGTCCTCGAAAAATAACAATCAATGCCAAAGATGAACATACAAGGGTAGTCAGAATCCGTGCTGAGGAGGAAGATGATTCCCTTTTTTTATTAAAAGAAGACGAATATAAAACTACTGTCAAAGTTATATATGAACTCCAAGAATGTGACTGTTATTACATTTTATCTGGAGATCATGTATACCCACGATTGATTGTTACTTAGTGAGGAGATCCCGTCATGACAAAAATGACAGCTGATTATGGATTTTTGGATCTTATCTATCCCGGAAAAGATCTGAAAGAAATCGAAAAATTTGATGATTTACTAAAAGGAGAAATTTCAAAGTTTGCCCAAGGAAGACCTATATATTTAAAATTTTATTCAATCAGTCCTAAAATTGATGGAAGGATGTATTATCCTGCTGAGCATATTATCACAATTGGTATGTTGCTCGAAATTTTCAAATTGAAGTTGGAAAAAATACCAAAGCAGTACCAAACATTACAAGATCATGGTTTAGATCTCGAAGGGTGTTGGAAATTAAGGTTCTCTACAACATTGCTAAAAACTTGTATGATAAAAAATTCAAATGCATATGTCAGTATAATGGATAAACCCTCCTCACTAATGGAGGAAAAGAAAATTCAAAAATCTTGAAAAAATATATCAACAAGTTTGACACTCATCAAATCCATGGAAGTTTTACTACCTTACAAGAAGCGTGTATAGCCAGAAATTGCCCTACATGCCAACAAAATTGATGGACAGCCGGTATTTACTCTGTTAAAGAATAGTGGAACGTGGCAAAAAATAGATAGCCCAATTTAAGGGCCATGTGAGAAAATAAATGATGGAGGACAGGTGTGTCCTTGTAATAATCAATAAAGGGACATGTGTGTCCTTATGTGTCCTGATGTATCCTTGTAATATTAATGAAAAGCTGTAAAATTATTAAGTCTATGATGTAAGCAGTGATGTAATTGTGTCCAATGTAGCAATATAAATAGAGGCATCCGGGCTAGTTGAAAAGCAGAACTCGCTTGAGCACCCATTTTGTGAGAAAGCCAAGAAAATCTTCTGTCTCTGAAAAATTCTCATACCAATCCTTTGTTAATCTTCATATTATCAATAAAATCTCAATCTACTTATCATATTATGATGAATTTCTAAACTTTTGTCTTCTAAATCCCATTTCCAAAAAAAAAGATATATTATTAAGAAAACTCCCTACACTCTATCCTAAAATATTTTCAATCTAAAATGTTATACAGTGAAGACATATATCCAGGTTTAGCTAATAACCCGTGAAGGCAAGAGGCCATTAAAGGGTGTGGAGCAGAAACTTGTAAGCTTGAAGGTCACTAACAATAAAAGGAAAATACAAAGGTACTGAGAACAGGAAAAGTGTTTAGTATTCTCAATATATCTATCTTTACGGAATTAGGAGGAAGAAGAACTTTTAACATGACATAATTCAGAATTATTAAGTTTAATTATCAAAACAGTCCTTATAAGGATGAATATCATAGCATAATTGAACTTTTATTCATGCATAAACAATTTACTAGATCAAATAATGAAATAAAAAAGTTATATCATATTTATATGTCATGTTTGTTAGTTATCTTTCCAGCATTAAAAAGAATATTATGATTAGAAATTACAAAATTAATTATTTATTTTTGGCTTGAAAGTGATAATACTGAAATAAATAATGAATTATATTTAGGATATGTGTTTAGTAACGATAATGATTATGATCTTGTAATAGATTATGACAGTGGTGGAAGAGATGAATCTTTCTTTACCAGTTTTTGAAAATTTTAATATCGTGAGTGAAAGCAATTATATTATGAAAAAAAACATAGATCTAAGAGAGGTCCATATAAAGTTAAAAAGAATATCAAAAGTAAAAAAAAGGTATTGAATATGAGAATGAAATTGATAAAATAGGATACCAAGAACAACTCTACGCGTTACAGGAGATATTAAAATGTTTTAAAGAAAATTTAATAAAAAACTTTGCTACAGGTACTGTACGATCAATAATAATACAAGACATTCAAGATATAATTGATAAATTAGAAAATAAAAAGAAAAATATTTCAAAATATAATATACAATTTGAACCAAGTATAGATATTATGGCTGACATAGATATTATCAATTCTCAAACATTGATAGAATTTGAAAAATTACTTGAAACTTTATAAATTATTTATTTTTATATTTAAAATGCCTGGATATACTATTGAAGGATTAGACAATTTGTTAGAAATAATAATGGAAAAAATAGATAACATTATATCTCAATTAATAGATATGAATGAATCATCTAAACAATATTATATACTTTCAGAAAATCATAATCAATACATTATAGATTATTCTGATATATTAGAGCTTAAAATAGATTTAGAAAATAAAATAATGACAAATACAGTTCAAACCTAATGCCAGGATATACAATAGAAGGACTAGATAACCTTTTAGAAAAATTGAAAGATAAAATGGAAGATATTAAACATCAAATGGAAAATGAAAACATATCTTCTGAATAATATAATAAACTTTTAGAAAAATACGAATAATATATTGCAAATATTGTATTTTACTATATCAAAGAATGGACTTATACCGGAATTTTTTTTATAATAATTTACCAAACCGATAATCTATGGATACTTCACAGTCATCAACTTCTAATAACTATGATTATAAACTATATTTAGAAAATAAAGAAATTTCATTTTTATTGGCTATTGTTGAAAAATCTAAAAATATACATTGTATTGGACAATCTAAACTAAAAGAAATATACGAAGACATTGACTATGTTATCATAAATAGAATAAAATTTAATTCTGTTGAAACGGCAAAAAATATAAATACAGTTCATAAAATTATAGAAGAATACGAAGATATAGAAGATGAAGTTTCAGAAGGAATAACATTAGGATATATAACTAAAAAAGAACATCCTAAATCTTTTGAGAAATTATCACAATATAGAACATTTTTAGAAGAACTTAAAAGATTAAAAAAATATGAATATAAAATGAAGTATTGAATTAAATGAACCAAATTAAATTCAGAAACATATCTTGCAAAGTAAATAACTAACTTCATTAAGGGTAATATAGACAAATTACAAAAAGTGGCCCTTCTAAAAAATTGTATGTTTCATGTGGTCAAATCAATAAATCCCCCTCTTTAATGGGTATGTGTAAGGTCAAGGTCCATCGGATGAGAGAGAAAGAGAGATATATATTATTTTAAGATTAAATTGTGTAGAGGAGGTGGATGTTAAAAGTAGAAAAAAGAGAGGAAAAAATAAAAAAGAAGAGAGAGATTGACACTAATTTAAATTAATTAATAAAAAGTTAGTGACATGGGTCAAGTACAAGGTCCAATTTTGGACCTTGTAAAAGACTTTTGTGGTGAAAAATAAGGAGAAAGTGGAAGAGAGAGAAGAAAAAAAAGATATTAGAGTAGGGCCTACGAAATTTTTGAGTCTTTCTCTTTCACCTAGTTGACAGCCACCATTAAAGATGCTCTTAGCCCAAAAAGAATTTGATGAAATGGATGTTTGAAAACTCTCATTAAAATTTTTAATTAAAAAACTTCTCCCAAACAAGGATGTAATTTCAACCATGTATTTTATGAACCCACGATTTTACATATTTCATCAATTTTTATCAAAATGTATTAAATATCTGATTTTAAATCCCACCTAACACGGAATTAATAATAATAACCTCGTTTTATGATTAATTGTGTGTGTTGACAATCTATTTATAAAGAACACAAATTTTCAAATCATTTTAATCACGCATATTTTTTGAAACTATTTATTAACCAGAAATTTCACCTCTAAACACACAAATAAACACTTTATTTATGGAAGTTGTAGCCGCCGAACTGAGGGTAAGTGGAGCCGTGAGGCGAGGGAGCTAAAAGTTTGGGTCGAATTAAGTCCTTGTTTGGGATTAATTATTTGAAGAAAAAATGTACTTTATAATAATGTTTTTAAGAAAATGTTTAGTTAAAAAGTAGGGAAAAAAATTGGATTCAAGTGTAAAATTATTTTATGGAAAGAATAAATAAAAATGAGTTTTGAAAATAATGAGTCTCAAAAGCAATGACTAAATTGTCTATTGTGTCATGTTTTGGCGTAGTTTATAAATATTTAGCCCTTGTTTGGAAGGAATTTTTATCAAGATTTTAATTTAAGTCAAAATTAACAATAAATATCAATCACAAATTTTATAGTACACATACATTTTCAACTGCACATTTCATTAGCTTTTATCAAAATTTAGTACAAATCTAATTTTCATCTCTACCAAACAGGAGCTTAGATTCATTATTTTATGTTTAGCAAATTTTGATAAAATTGATGACATATATAATTGAAAAGTTGGTAAAAATTGTTTAGCTTATAAATGCATGATTGAAAATGAAATTGAGAAAAATTGAGTTTTAAAATATGAGAATCAAACCTGGACTTAATTTTAAATAATTTTTTTAGACTAGTTCCCTTCAATATTTTGGTCAATGTCACAAAATCAGAACTTGGGATTTTTTTTTAATTTTTTTCAAAAACCAAACAAGTTTTAAGTGTTTTTACGCCAACAATTGAAGTTCCATTTCAAGCATTTGCCGAAAGAAAACTAATAATAAATTTAAAAAATGGGCTCATTTGATTGCAATTGTCAAGTTACATATGAATCTAGTAACCAAGAAATGATAATATCACATTCACATAGACCTCAGCCAAAAAAAAATAGAATCATACAAGAGTAACAAGGAGTTCTGAAGAGAGTTAATTTTCTTGGATCCTTTCCTATACACTTTCAAAACTTGATGGTGTCTGCAGAATGTTTTTCCCTTTCTTGTTGGCTGTTGCCAATGATTTCTGTGTTGAGACCTCTGCATGAGATGCTTTGCCAATATTATTGGAGAGTCATTCCCTTTTACCCTCTTCTGTTTCTTCTTCAGGATCATATGTCTCGTTGTCATCCTTTCTGTCTTGCTTCACTAAACTGATACCTTTCTGAGTTTCTCTACATAAGGATTCGGTTTCTTCATCGTCCATCTTGTCTCCCTTGCCGTCCGAATATGCATACCTGGCAGCATTTTTTGTAAAATTGAGCAAAAATAGTTCCACAGAAATAAAAAGAAAAAAATTCGGAGAATGTGTTATTGTAAACCTACCGCTGGGAGCTTAGTGATGGAGCCCAGAGATAACAGATAACACAGAGCAGGGAAAATGCAAGAATGTCCCAGAAAGCAGTGATAATCCAGGCACTCTGCCACCTCTCATTGAATGGATCTGTTGCTTTGAAGAAAACCTGCAATGATAAAAGTCACCAATTAATAATTTCATGTTCATAATGATTGTACAGGAGTTTCATGAAGTTATCCCAAGTTAAAAAAATCTTAAGAATTGGAGAAACTAGCTCTTATTACAACAGAATTTCCATCTAGACATGGTACGAGTCAAGTGACAAACAAGTTAGAGATGCAAGGAAACAACTTTGTATATTCAACTTGAGAAAACGCACTATCTGTAAACTTTTATGAGACGACTTGTTTTATACCTAACGCTGAACCAGATCAAAGGGTGTGAGAGCCACATTAATTGATTGAAGTTATCCTCTTTGTTCTTTAACCTATGGCCTAATACAAGAAAGACAGAGAACAAAGGGTACTGGAAAGAGTAAGCTTTATACTGAATAGTTGCACGAAGAGTGTCATGAGATGGAAAAGGAGGCATTTCAGTTTCTCTACCATTTCTTTTCCCGTTGTTTCTCCTAGGTGCTCCAAAATTAGAAAGAGGTACCTATATTCCCGTCAACTCTTTTTCTTCGACATAAAATCTGGTCGTGACTGAAGATTACACCAAAAATAATGTTTTAAACTTGCAAGAAACTAATGGGTGAGAGCATGGAGGGTTTTGAACTTGCACAGCAAAATGGAGGATCTGTTACGATATATTTCTGTTCGCTTGATTTCACAAAACTTAATCATTTGTCTCATAACGTCGAGAAGATCCATTCATTTTGCAGTGCCTTAGGGTGACATGACCTTATAAGGACAAGGTGTTCAAACAATGAAAGGTTTACGGTGGGTGCCTAGGCACCCAAAGACAGGAAAGGTGTTATTTGGATAACCAAACCCAGTAATTCTAGAATACCGAAATACAATGCTACCAAAAATTGTATTACTCAACCCACATGTACCTTTCTATATGCACATATTATTTTCAGTAAATAGCTTCAGTAAACACAATATTTCACTAAAGTAATGGTTTACTCTTTTTGATGATGTAAAGCACTAACATTTCAGATGAATTTGAGGTCTGGATCCTAACTTTTATATAGAGAAGAAGCTATAAGAAGGGAGAGTTTTAAAAAAAAGTGCCCATTTATAACTTCCTCTAGCTTTACTGTAAAAACATAAAAAGAAAAACACATTTCCTACAATAAATGCACAGAACCTTTTAGGCAAGACAAACTCTATACTGTAGTTATAGTTGTGCAGATACTGATCACACCAAAGAAGCCCAGAAGATAATAAAAAACGTACCAAAAAGAAAATATCAACTAGAAATGTGTTTCATCATGGAGTATATACCTCATATCCTATCCACACAACCGATGCAATAATTGTAACTGCTAATGCATTTGAAAATTTTCTGTAAATATCCAATTTAATAGAACTCCTCTTAGCCTGAAAAAGAAAAAAAAAATTATTGTCAGAACATGAAATACTGAGAACTAGATTAATCAGAGGAGGATTGAGATTTCATAACTACTTACCACAGTGAAGCTAAACAGAAGTTCAAATGGAAAATGGGATGTACGGTACCTGTAGTTGCTCTAGTGTCTTGGAAAGAGAGGTGAAAATCCATGAGATCAAAAAGGCATCCAAAAATGCAACAGGAAGGACCAGAAACACTCTTGCTCTCCCTGCTATGTCATTTATGGTTCCCACATACTCGGTGATGTTAAGCAGTTCTGATGCTACGAAATAAGTTATTCCAAGGAGCAGCACCTTTGTTGTAAGACCGCCAAGGGTTGGACGGACAACACCATAACCCATTGCAACAGAAAGAATAAGAAGGCGAGAAACAGTTCTTCTTATAGCTCCAATTGTCACAACCCAGGTGGTGACTCCAACTGGCCTTGTTCCCGTGTTGCTAAAGTATGCGTAGTCAAGGTACCAGAAAGTCATCTCTAACAACCCAACAGCAATAACGGAAGCAATGCAGTGCTGTAGTAGTAAAACATCATTCCAATGTCTCACATACTGAAAGAACCAGACGATACTAAGGATAGCATAACCGATGGACATAAATACATAAAATTTCATCAGGGGGGCCATTCTCCCAGGCAAATAGCCATCAGGATTTTTCCACACTGTCCTCCCCGTCACCCTCATTCCCTTGAGTTTCTGATCACATGTTATAAAGAATAAGTTGTACATCCCAGTCCTTTTTATGTTAACTTCCTTATTCTTTTTCATATGGGTGGATAACCTGTTACCTCTAAAATAAACATTCACAACAACTGGCCAGTTATTATCAGTTGGCGAAGATGTTCTGATAACTTCTCCTTGTTTGCAACCTTCCAGCTTGGCAAGATCAGAGGTGCAACAAATAGACCTCTGTCCACCATAAGCAGATCCGCCAATATTATCTCGGTCAGCAGCCTCAAATATTATAACTTGAACCAACCCACTGCTGTATGCCATATTGGGGTGCTGATCAGCAGCTTCTTTACTCCTCCAAAATGTGATATTCTCGAATCTAGATTAATTTGAACATTTCACTAAATGTAATTAACAAGATGTCAATATCATAACTGAGTAAAAAATAAGTCATAACTGCAGTGTTTTAATTTTCCTATCATGAACAAAAGAGAAAGAAAAGAAGATATTGCTCAGATTTGGTATACTTGTTGGATATTGATTACTCGCGAGAATAAAGTACTTGTAAGCTTCCTATGAAGAAGGCTAAGTAAGAAGCTGTGCATTAAAATAACATATGTAATCCAATTGGATGTATTCAACCCGAGGAGACAATCCAATCCAAACTCCCAATATTAGATTTAACCCAAAAAAAAAAAAAAGAAGGAACTCTATGCTTTAACAACACATGGCCCTTGTGTAACAATTATAAACCCCAATAATTCGACCTTTGTCTAAAAACTAGTACCGCTGCTTGCTGAAGAGAGAAAATTGGCATAAGCAATTTATTCAACTCCCCAGTTTTTCATCTGGGAAGCCACCGAAGGCCAGATTCAAGTTTAGCTCACTACCACTGACCAGCCTATGTCAGTTTAGCTTCCTGAATTTCGAAACCTCGTAATGACAACAAAGCGTGCAATTAAGAATGACCAGAATTTAAGAGAAAGCATCCAACACATTTTTTTCCCCCAACAACCAAATATTAAAATATAAAGCTTGTCAAATTCAAATAATGCAGAGAAGTATGATGCTAGATCTTATTAAATATCATTGCTAATTCATATATGCACGTGATAGAAATCAGTAATTACCTAATGTAAGAGCGACCGTCATGGCTGCGCGGAGCGGCGACGCCTTCACTGCCGCCGGAGAGCAAATAAGCAGTGCCGACTTCTCTTACTGGATCTCGATCGTAGATGTGAATTGAGGCTTCAGCTGATCTAAGAGCTGATATTAATAATACTACTGAAAATAGTGAGATTAAAATGGTGCATTGATTTGAAGTGCTGCTCGCGAAACCCATGGGGCGCGAGACAAACAGAAAATCCTGTTTTCTGGAGAGAGAAATAGGTGAATCGGAGAATTTCGTGGAGCAAAGAGTGAGTGACAGAGAGAGAAAACTTGAAATCAAGCAACCGACAGAGATGATCCCGGCAAGAGAGATATATTACCACGCGCCTATTTAACCGTGGGGCTGTTACTTTGGTTCGAATTTATCGTTTCGGGCTAAACTTTGTTTGGTACTAAGGTGTAATTCACACTAAGGTCCCGAACCGATATTATTCAGAGTCATTAATTTGAGTGATAAATCGTGGGATGTGTTAAGAGATCGATACCCAGAAAATAACCACAAAGCATATACGAAAAATATCTTAAACAAAAACTTCAAAAACTTTATAAACTTTAAAATCACAAAGAGTTGAAACATCAAATACACAGATTTGAGTCTCTAAATCAAGAAATCAGAAAACTTAAACAAAACTCGCATAAACCACAAAGAATACTAAACAGAATAACAATCTGTATCTAAACCACAAAGTTACACTGATTTTACACCAAGAATCAGTAAACGAAACCACACAGATATGCTAGAAATCAGAAAGAACATTAGGATTTTCTGAAGAATGATGAGAGAGACGAAGATGAAATCAGATGGATGTGTCTCGAAAAAGTGAGAGAACCAAAAGTCATCAGCACGCTATATCAACCAAATGAAGGGCTCAGATTAAAGGCAATGATCAAACGGCGTGAAAAAAGCGGTGAATGAAAAGGGCTTAGAATCCGGGTCACAAGCATATTAGGCTTCTGGCTTCAAAAGGTTGGGCTGCTTCCATTTTTCCGGTCCAAAGGTAATACAGATACTTGTGCTGGTCTGGTTCCGGTCCAACACTCAGCATAGACTCAGATATGGGCTGCAACATTCTGGGCTAAAGAATGGGCTGACAAAAATTGGATCTACATACTCCACCTCAATTTTGGATCAACTCACCTGGAAATATCAGAATTCAAAGCAGTATCAAAATTCTAACAAGTTAAGAGAAATTAAAGCATCTTTAAATTTATTTATAGGTATTATTTTAGTTCCTGCATCTGCAGGATTCAACTGAGTTGGGATTTTAACAAGTTTAATAACACCTTTTTCAGTTATGTCCCTAATGAAGTGAAATTTAACATCAATATGTTTGGATCTATTATGAAAAACAGGATTCTTACACAGGTGTAAAGCACTTAAGCTATCTGTACTAAGTTCAATAGCAGAATCATCAATACAGGAGATTTCAGACAACAAACCTTTTAACCAGATACATTCTTTTACAGCATCAGTGGCAGCAATATATTCTGCCTCAGTTGAGGACAGTGCCACAAGTTTCTGTAATTGTGATTTCCAACTAATACATGTACCATTTAAAGTAAAGAAATATGCAGAAGTAGACTTCCCATTGTCAATATTACCTGCAAAATCTGAGTTTACATAACCATTTAACTTGAAATCATTTTTGGTTCTAAAAAATGCTAAACTCAGATTTGCAGTGCCTTTAAGGTATTTTAAAAGTGATTTAACAGCTTCCCAGTGTAACTCACCAGGGTTACTCATAAACCTACTAAGAACACTCACAACAAAGGTAATATCTGGTCTAGTACACACCATAAGGTACATTACAGATCGTATAGCATTAGAATATGGTACATTTTTCATCCTAAGTTCTTCTTCTGCAGTTCTAGGACAATGATCAGATGACAGTTTAAAATGAGCAGGCAAAGGTAAAGATACATGTTTAGAATCAATCAAATTAAATCTGGTCAGAACTTTTTCAATATAATGCTTTTGATTTAAAATTAGATTCCCAGATTGTTTATCTCTAAATATGTCCATACTCAAAATCCTTTTAGCATGCCCTAAATCTTTCATTTCAAATTCAGAATGTAATTTGTTTTTCAACAGATTAATTTCATGCATATTAGGTCCAGCAATTAACATATCATCAACATATAACAACAAATACATGAAATCAGAATTATCAATTTTGAAATAAAAACAAGAATCATATTGGCTATTTTTAAGGTTTAGGCTTTGGATATAAGAGTCAAACCTTTTATACCACTGCCTAGGTGCTTGTTTCAAGCCATATAGGGATTTTTTTCAATAGACAAACTAAATCAGATTTTCCCCCTTTTTCAAAACCTTTAGGCTGATTCATATATATAGTTTCATCTAGAGAGCCATACAGAAAAGCAGTTTTAACATCCATTTGTTCAAGTTCTAAATTAAAATGTGCAACAAGAGCAAACAGTATTCTGATTGAAGTATATTTAACCACAGGAGAAAAAATTTCATTGTAATAATTCCTTCATTTTGAGAGAAACCTTTAGCCACAAGCCTAACCTTGTACCTAGGTTTAACATCTTTAGAATCACTTTCCTTTATTTTAAAAATCCATTTGCAGTCAATGACTCTTTTATTATAGGGTCTATTAACCAAAATCCAAGTGCCATTTTTCAGAAGAGAATCCATCTCTTCCTGCATGGCAGGATACCATAAGTTTGATTCTTTTGAAGAAACAGCTTCTTCAAATGATTCAGGTTCAAAAACAAGAGGATCGGAATAAGTATAAGCAGACACAAAATTAGGATCCTGAAACTTAGGAGGAGGTCTTATCTCCCTTCTAGGTCTATCCCTAGCTAGTTGATAATTATCAAGGTCTGTTTCAGCTTCAGGAATGTTACCAGGCAATGGTGAAGTCTCAGTTAGTTCAGGTTCAGGTTCAGGATTGTCATTTTGAAAATGTGGGGGTTGCTCCACCTAAAACTGAGTATGGGGCAGGCCATTTTCATCACCTAAATGGTCTGCACTCAGCTCAGTGGTAAGGAAATCTTTATCATTTATAGGATCATCTAATTTTTCATCTTTACAAGGAAAAACAGTTTCATTAAAAATGACAGACCTACTTAAAATAACCTCGTAACCTCCCTGCTCCCTAACCCAAAGTTTATAGCCCTTGATCCCTTCTCCATATCCTAGAAACACACATTTCAGAGATCTGGAATCAAGTTTAGTTTCAGTTTGGTGTGAGTAGGCAGCACACCCAAAAATTTTCAATTCTGAAAAATCTGGAAGAAAATTATTCCAAATCTGATCAGGTATATTGAAATTAATTGCACTGCAGGGAGAAAGATTGATCAAATAAGAAGCAGTTTTAACAGCTTCTCCCCAAAATTTTTTTGGCAAGTTAGAATCAAGTAGAAGACACCTAGTTCTTTCTAAGAGAGTTCTATTCATCCTTTCAGCAACCCCATTTTGCTGTGGACTGTATGCAACAGTCCTATGTCTAGAGGTGGCAATGGGCCGAGCCGAGCCGGCTCGGCCCATGGCTCGCAATGCTCGGCTCGTCAAACTGACGAGCCGAGCAACGAGCTCGAGTCAAACGAGCCAGCTTAGGCTCGACTCGTTTAACCCTGGCCGAGCTCGGCTTGGCCCACGAGCCGCGAGCTCGGCTCGTTTAGCTCGTTTTTTTTTTTTTTTTTTTTTATATATATAAAAAAAATCTCTCTTACCGTTTTTTTAAAAAAAAAACCCTCTTGTCTTACCGTCTTAAGTTTATTTATTTAGTCGACAATCTTCGATAACTAAAATGTTTGAAATCTTGAATACTAATAAGTATAAATATAAGTATAATATTAATAAGTAATAAGTTATGTATTAAATAAATTATTAATAACTTAATAAGTAAAAAAACAATGTTTTTTTTTTTAGTTTTCAACGTAAAAAAACGACGTTTAAATTTTTTTATTTTTTTTTACACGAGCCGCTCGGCTCGTTGAGCTCGTGGCTCGTGCCAACGAGCCGCTCGTTGAACCACGAGCCGAGCCATTCAACTAAAATGCTTGACTCGCCCACGAGCTCGTCCGTTTGACGAGTCGAGCCTCCCTCGGCTCGTGTTTTCGCGAGCCGAGCCAACGAGCCGACTAGCGGCTCGACCCGTTTGCCACCTCTACTATGTCTAAGGATTCCTAAGCTGCTACAGAAAGAATCAAAGTCTTGGTTGCAAAATTCTAATCCATTGTCTGTCCTAATTATTTTTACCTTCTTGTCCTTCAAATTTTGAACTAAAGTAATCAAATTTTTAAAAACAGACATTGTAGCATCCTTAGTTTTCAACAAATGAACCCAAGTTTTCCTAGAAAAGTCATCTACAATAAGAAGAAAATACCTAAAACCTGAGACAGAACTAACAGGAGCTGGACCCCATAAGTCAGCATGTAAATATTCAAGAACATCAATAGATTTATGAATACCTTTACCAAAAGAAGTCCTTTTCTGTTTTCCTAACACACATTTTTCACAGAAATCAAGTTTATGCAGCACATCATTACCAAAAACACCTTTGTTTTCAAGTAACTTAAGACCTTTTTCACCTAAGTGTCCTAATCTTTTATGCCATAAAACGGTTTTATCCATATCAGACACAACATTAAAAGATCTTGCATAAACAGGTAATGTATTTAACACATAAATCCCATTACTTTTGGGAGTAGAGAAAATCATAAAGTTACTTTTGAAAATACTCAAGTAACCATTAAACATTCTAATCTCATAAGATTCAGAATCAAGTACTCCAAGAGAGATTAGATTTCTTTTTAAATCAGGAACATATCTTGTTTGATTTAAAACAAGAGTTTTGTCATTTTCAAGTTTTAACAAAACCTTTCCAGTTCCTTTCACATCACATGTAACATTGTTACCAAGTTTCACAGAGCCATAATGATCAAAATAGAAGTCAGAAAATAAATTTCTTTCAGGACACATATGAAAAGTGCAACCAGAATCAAGTATCCATTCATGTTTGTTTTCAGATTCAGTGGTAACATAAACCACTCCATTATTGTCTTGGACTGCAGCCTCTGTTTGATTTCTGGTTCCTATTTCATTTTTCCTTTTGAAACAATTTTTGATATGATGTCCAGGTTGGCCACAATAGTAACAAAGTCTGGGTCTATTTATGTTATCAAGTCCCCCAGAATTATCTTGCCCCCTGACATTATTCTGACTTCTATGGTTGTTTTGATTTCTAGAGTTATCATAACCTCTAAAATTGGTCTGACTTCTAGAATTATTTGGTCCTCTATAGGTGTTGTCATTAGACCTATTGAAAATTGCTCTATTTTGGAAATTCCCTCTTGCAGGCTTATTATTCACATTATTCCAAGTTCTATTATTGCTAGAGGTATTCCAATTTTTATTGAAATTACTCACTGGCTTATTATTCCTAAAGGGAGTCTTCTTCTTAGAGGATCCTATCACATTATAAGCCTCTTTAGGATTGTTCTTGAACTCAAGTTCTTTGTTTTTAAGTGAAGTGTGAACAATTTCAGTAGTCAATTTTTGTCCTCCATATTCAAGAGCATTTCTAAGGTCTTTGAACTTATCACCCATAGCATTAAGCAAACACACAACCTTTTGTTCATCAGTTAATTTTTCATCACAATTTAACAGACTCTGTGTAATTTTGGTAAACCCACTCATGTTCTCATCTACATCCTTCGAAGGATCAAATTTAAAAGAGAAATATTATTTCCACAGAAAGCACTTATCAGGCAAAGACACAGTAGCATAAACTTCTTCCAGTTTATCCCATAATTCCATAGTAGTTTTAGTCTTGCCTACTTGTCTAATGACATTATCAGATAAGTGTAAGAACAGAGTACTCCATGCTATTTCATCCATTTCAAGTTGTTTATCCTGAGGGGTATCAAGAGGTCAGGACATATCTATAGCCTTAGCACATTTCATTTGAAGTAATAAAGCCTTCATTTTCTGGCTCCAGAGATTAAAGTCTCCTTTGCCATTCCATACTTCAACATCTACTTTTACAGTAGCCATTGAAGTAATGACTAAAAGATTTTAAAGAATTATTAAATTGAAAGGCTTTGTTATTTCAAATAAGAATAGTCAGACAGATTGAAGTACAAAATATAAACACTGAAACCCAAGAATTATCAGTAAGTATTCCACAAAGATCAAGATATAAGAATAAGGTTTCAAACAATTTATGAAACAGCAAGGCAATCAAGATGATTACAATTCAAACACAAATCAGACTAATCAGATAAGTACACAATACTAATGTATAGAAACAGGTTCTCCCAGTATATCCCTCAACCTATTTATGGGTCAGCCCAACCTCCCTCAGATTCCCGGATTCTCAAGGAATCCTGGACAAAGGTAAGAATTAGGGTCCAATAATAGGCTTCAACGGAGGAATTTTGGAAAGAACCAAGAATTTTAAAAATAATCAGTATGAATTGCAGTAAATTGGAAGGAGATCACATGATGCAAAAATTATATGAGCTCAGCAGCACAGAGATTATTTTTCCACAAAGATTCAGAATCCACAGGTTCAATACCACCAAGTTCCAGAAATGTTGCGAAGATCAACCAACTAAGTAAATGTTGGATCTTATTGTATATTGATTCAGTATATTTATAAAGAAAATATACTAAAAACCAAAACAGAATAAAGATCCCAAAGAATTATATATGACTTAGAATAAAATCCAAAATCGTAAGAAAACCTAATTTCAAAATAGGTTTTAAACAAGAAAATACCACAAAGCAAATTTCTGAACCACGAAGAAAGTTTGAAAAAAAAAATTTCAAACAATTTCAGAAAACAAAAAATTCAGAATCATAAACTGGTTTACAAGCAGGTTTTCAAGAAACTTTAAGAACAAATATTTTCTCAAAGATCACCACCAAGAACTGAAGAAACCCTAAATCTTTGTAAACAGTAACCACAAAGAAATTTTCAAGAAAAACACATATCCGTACAGAAAAATCCTGGATCTAACAAAATTGAGTCAAGAATCAGCGTTTATAACATGAACCCTAAGGCTCTGATACCACTGTTAAGAGATCGATACCCAGAAAACAACCACAAAGTATATACGAACAATATCTCAAACAAAAACTTCAAAAACTTTATAAACTTCAAAACCACAAAGAGTTGAAACATCAAATACACAGATTTGAGTCTCTAAACCAAGAAATCAGAAAACCTGAACAAAACTCGCATAAACCACAAAGAATACTATACAGAATAAAAATCTGTATCTAAACCACAAAGTTACACTAATTTTACACTAAGAATCAGTAAACGAAACCACACAGATATGCGAGAAATCAGAAAGAACATTAGGGTTTTCTGAAGAATGATGAGAGAGACGAAGATGAAATCAGATGGATGTGTCTCGAAAAAGTGAGAGAACCAAAGGTCATCAGCACGCTATATCAACCGAATGAAGGGCTCAGATTAAAGGCAATGATCCAACGGCGTGAAAAAAGCGGTGAATGAAAAGGGCTTAGAATCCGAGTCACAAGCATATTGGGCTTCTGGATTCAAAAGGTTGGGCTGCTTCCATTTTTCCGGTCCAAAGGTAATACAGATACTTGGGCTGGTCTGGTTCCAGTCCAACACTCAGCATATGACTTAGATATAGGTTGCAACATTCTGGGCTAAAGAATGGGCTGACAAAAATTGGATCTACAGGATGTCTCTCAGATGTCAGAGTGGATGGTACTGGAGGTCCCCACGAGTGGTTGTAACTCTCGCTTGCCACAAGGTCAAATCCATTTTTAGAATTCGATCCCTGCACCCGACCGCACTGAGCGTATTTCTAGCTCTCCTTTTTTAAGTGGATAAGCAGTTAGGTTGTTTTTATTCTTTCCGTTATTATGTAGCTAATTCAATTAGTGGTTTATATCACTTTAAAGTTTAAAGGCTATAAATAGCCTTAGTCGTATAGAATAAAATATTAATATTATTGCTGAATTAAATCTGTCTTCCTATCTTTGTATTGAAAGTCTCCTTCTTCTTTATGAATTCTAAGTAATTCTTTATCCATTCTATCATATTTCTTCCATTTTCTCCCCTATCAAATTTCTTTTGTATCGTTTGGTATCAAAGCCGGTCCAAGACCATGAACCTCCACTCCACATTACAGGCTATTTTGCAAGAACTCCAATTGCTACAAGCCTCGTAGGCACCAGTTGGAGATGATTCCACCGCTATTACCGTCGCTGCAAGAACAGACCCGGTACCATGCTTGCTGCCCGATCCAACTCGAAGTCACTCTTGGCATTCTCTTCTACGCATCTAAGTCAGGGTAGTTAGGGTTATGTTAGGCCAACTCACATGCCGCACGTGTTCCTTGGCCTAGGTCCCAGTTTTGATGGAAATCGAGTTGAGGATATGAAACAGAAGGGTTTAATTCCGAGTTCCACTTATTCTGCAAAACCACCTACAAAGGCCTAAGTTATGGGATGCCCGCCAGTAAGATCGTTCAGAAAGAACATTCTCCCCGTCCAAAGGGACGCTGCCACAACCAATGACAACAAATCAGGTGGCGGCAGCATGGCAGTTGTGAAAGTTAGTGTGGATGGTGCTTCTTACCCCCATGAGATGGACTTCAAAATGTACCAGAGCTACCGACAAACTATGAGCCCCTTAATTATAAATTGGAAGCGAAGGAAAAGATAAATTATTTCACAAAATTCCACCATTGATGACAATGGTATTCTTAAGGGGGCGGGAATGATACATGTCAATTTATTTAATTTTATAGCTTTTATTTTTGTATTTCTTTGTCAATAATCTATCCATGAAGTCCTATTATTTAGTTAATGAATAGATTCCATTAGTTTAGTGGTTGATTTGTTTAAGTGGATAAGTGGCTAAGCAGTTATGTTGTTTTTATTATTTCCTATTATGTAGCTAATTCAATTAGTGGTTTATCACTTTAAAGTTTAAAGGCTATAAATAGCCTCAGTCGTATGGAATAAAGTATGAATATTATTGCTGAATTAAATCTATCTTCATATTGAAAGTCTCCTTTTTCTTCATGAATTCTAAGCAATTATTTATCCGTTCTATCATATTTCTTCCCTTTTCTCCCCTATCAAAATTCTTTCGTATCATATTACAAATCTTGATATGGATGGCAACGAGGCTGAGAATCCTCGCATTTGATGGGTACTTGATCCGAACGAGAACGAAAATCTCCGCACAAAGAGGTAAATGGGGATGAAAAAGTATCTCAAATTCGAGACGGGACCGGGATGGCTATCCCTGCGCTAGATCCGTCTCCGATTGACGCGTTCAATTAAAAAAATCCGAACAAGTTAAAATATGCCCAAAGATAAAATATTAGGTTGAAATGCTTATCTCAAATGTCGAATAGTTCATTTCAAACAAAACACTACATTCCATTTGAAATTTGAATTGTATTCTCAAATTCTCTTGACTCGACGACTCTTCATCTCTCAAAGATAAGCATTGGTCACCGATCAGGACAATTTCATGATGTCAAAAAAATGAGCTAGACGTTTGGAGTAAGCTGGTCGGCCCATCCTGATCACTAGGCTGGTCTGGGTGTCCGATATCTCTAAAACTAATAACCAAATAACCAAAAGGCTGGGCACAAAATGTAGCTCGGGCCTGTTTCCCAGCATGACTTTGTTATTCCTTCCATTTATTCATAGGCCAGCATATTAGCCCGGACATATTCTATCACTGAGGTCGGGCATTCCTGACCACATCTTTATCTTGTCATTCGCATTTAATGGTCGGTCCATCTCGGCCCTATTACACCTAAAGCTCAATACAAACAGGACTCTAAACATTCTTCGTTTATGGGCTTCATCAATGTGCCACATTCTTGGACCCCAAGACAAGACGTATTCCATAAGGAAACATCCTAAAAAAGGGGAGTTCAACCCTTAAAAGGTTAGAACTCTTCCTAAAATGTAAGTTTATACAAATAGGACTCCTTCTTACAATTAAAGAAGATTATGGGCTTTTCAGCCCTATAAATACAGCTCCCTTGACCACGTATTGTTCATTCATAATTCACAACATATTTTTCCAGTTATATATTTCTTTCTCTACTTCTCTTTCTCCAGAAAACTAATTCTCACACCGAAGGGGCGACGGGGAAAATCCTCCTAGCCTTTTTTGCTGGTCATTCAAGGCGAATCCATTCATCTTTTCCAGTGATCAAGCAACTCCATATCTTGCCACATTAAGGTTAGGAATTTTTACAGCATCAATTGGCGACGTCTGTGAGAAAAGATACGATCAGCCATGGTAAACAGACGTCAAGCTCGTCCCTCTACATCCGCGGGACAACCTCTTCAAGCCCCTACAATGGATGAAGAAGATAATCCCCACATGTTGAAGATGTTAACGAGGAGCAACAACCAGAAGTTACGCCAGACAATGAACCGGTTAGTCGAGAAGCTTTCAACAAACATTAACAGCAGCTCCGTGAACTCCGTCAAATTTTTCAACAACAGATTAATCGTCAAGCAGCACCCAACCTGAACACTCCTAGAATGATTCCCAGGGAAGATCAGAGGCCAGTTAATCCTGTGGATATCAATTTCCCGGCAATCGGGGCCCCATCCCATGACTGAAGGATCTACCAACTTGACATAGTGGGAAATTTTCAGAATTATTCAGGAAGGAATAGCAAACGGAATAAGGAAAAACACACAAGGTCGGACCTCTTTCACGAGAAGAACCCTTTTACCCCTGAAATAACGTTGTTTCCCTTACCAGAAAGATTCAAGTATCCTCGGATAAAAGAATACGGTGGAATTACGGATCCCAACAACCACCTAAATACCTATACTGATGTCATGGACATGCAGAATGCTCCTAGCCAAATACTATGCAAGGCCTTCCAACAAACCTTAACCAACGCTGCCCGACGCTTGTTTTCTACAATACCATCATGATCAATCTCTTCCTTCGCCGATCTTACTAAGAAATTCACAGCCTTCTTTGCAAGCAGCAAAAGGACTAAGAAGACAGCCGCTTCCCACATGCAGTTGAAACAAGGACCTAATGAGACACTAAGAGAGTTCATGACCCGTTTCAACGCCGAAAGACTTCAGATTCCCGATCTTCACATCTCATCGGCAACTTCAGCCCTAACCTTAGCAATCTGAGGTTAGGAATTCAGAATGTCCTTTTCTAAGAATCCGCCGTAAACGTGACTGAACTCCTCAGAAGGGCAGAAAAATACGTAAATATGGAAGAGATACTGATGTCGGTTAAGGTACAGGATCAGGTTCATGGAACATCAGTACAATCTTCAGAACCCATCAAGCAAAGGAACAAGAGGGTCAAGGCAGGAAGATGGATGGAATTCTTCCCGGTCTCAAACGAAGGGGAATAGTTATGGGCATCAGAATTCCACCCTATTGGACGCACCTCGGTATCACATTCTCATGGAAATCAAGGATCGGGAAGACTTGCGATGGCAGATACCCATCAAGGGGAAGATCGATGAACGAAATCGCTATAAATATTGTGACTTTCACAAAATCCCAGGCCATACCACTGATGAATGCAGGATACTTCAACAAGAAATAGAAGCCCTCATCAAAAGAGGCTTCCAGGGCACTACATGAAAAAAGAAGGTAAAACTCCTCATGATCAAGAAAAGAGGGAAGATAAGAATAAAATTGCTGGTACAATAAACTTTATTGTCGGAGGAATAGCGTCGGGGGTGATTCCAAAAATGCCAGGAAAAGTTATGCTCAAACTCTAGGAAATCAAGACGTTGAGTCGGCCAATCTCTAACCCAAACTCTCAGAAACCATCAGTTTCAGCAACGCTGACATGGAAGGAATTTCATATCCCCATGATGACGTGGTCATAATCAGTGCTATGATAGCAAATTTCGATGTGAGAATGGTACTTGTGGACAATGGAAGTGCAGCCGACATTCTCTCTTCTGAAGCTTTTGAAAAGATGATGCTTCCCAAAGATCGGCTCCAACAAGTCATTTCTCCTTTAACGGGTTTCGGTGCAGGTACAGTAAAACCAGAAGGTCAAATAGATCTACCCACAACTCTGGGATCCGAAGAAAAACAAACTACAAAGATGACTCCGTTTCAAATTGTGAAAACTCCCATGCCTTATAACGCTATCCTAGGAAGACCATTATTGAACAGTGTCAGAGCAATTGTGCCAAAACATACCACCTGACAATAAAATTCCCCACTCCTGTAGGCATCGTAACAGTACGAGGCAACCAAGCGATGGCCAGAAACTGTTATACAGTTGTATTGGGAAAGAGAAGGTAGAACTTATATCAGTCGAACTTCCGATGGAAGAACGTATGTCGCCTGTAGAAGAATTGGAAGAAGTTCTAATTTCTGAAGGCAAAAGTTTCACAATAGGAAAAGAACTTCCCAAGGTTATGAAGGATGAATTGACGCAATGCTTGAGAAGGAATCTTGATATTTTTGCGTGGAGTGCAGAAGACACGCCTGGGATTGACCTTGCACTTATTGTACACAAGCTTAACGTCCAGCCAGACAAGAAACCTGTAAAACAGCGAAGAAGGCAATTTGCAACCGAAAGAAGGCAAATAATTAAGGAAGAGGTCGGTAAGCTCTTGAAAGTAGCATTCATTAAGGAAGTGAAATATCCAGAATGGCTTGCCAACGTAGTCTTGGTGAAGAAAGTTAACGGTAAATGGCGATTCTATATAGATTTCACAGATCTGAACAAAACATGCCCTAAAGATAGTTATCCTCTTCCTCGAATTGACAAATTAGTAGACTTCACATCAGGTTCTGAGCTATACAGCTTCCTCAACGCTTTCTCAAGGATATCATCATATCAAAATGGCACAATAAGATCAAGAAAAAACCTCCTTCATGGCTGATAAAGGAATATATTGTTATAAGGTCATGCCATTCGGGTTGAAGAATGCTGGAACAACTTATCAAAGGCTTGTGAACATGATCTTTTCCAAACATATAGAGCTGAACATCGAAGTGTATGTTGATGACATGGTCATAAAGAGCTCGAGAAAGAAAGACCACATAGCCGACCTTGAAGACATCTTCTCTACACTCCGTCAACATCAGATGAGACTAAATCCTGCAAAGTTCGCTTTTGGAGTAAGCTCGGGTAAATTTTGGGGTTCATGATCACTCAACGGGGTATTGAAGTTAATCCTGATAAAATCATGTCTTTCACGTCCATGGAACCTCCCAAAAGCATCCGGGAAGTACAAAAACTTACAGGTAGAGTGGCAGCATTGGGCCACTTCATGTCAAGGGCAGCAGATAAATGTTTACCTTTCTTCAAATCGCTCAGAGGAAACAATGAGTTTAAATGGGATGAATAATGCCAAATCTCTTTCGAGAAACTCAAGGAATACTTGGGAACGCCTCCATTACTGGTAAAACCAAATCCGCGAGACGATCTTCGTCTATATCTAGCAGTTTCAGATCATGCAGTCAGTTCTGTTTTGGTTAAGGAGGAAGGGAAGATCCAAAAACCAGTCTACAATGTTAGCTAGTTGATGCTAGATGCAGAAACTCGACACACGCTGGAAAAACAACTCGCACTTGCACTAGTCACGACAGCAAGAAAATTGAGACCTTATTTCCAAGCCCATGCCATAACAATCCTTATAAACCAACCTCTAAAGCAGATCTTGCAAAAACTAGATGTCTCTGGTCGTCTACTCAAGTGTTCAATCGAACTTGGGGAATATTATATTGAATTTTAGCCTCAACCTTCTATAAAAGCACAGGTCTTGGCAAACTTCGTCACCGAACTCGCTCCAAGACCTCGGGGTCCGATAGGTCATGCTAGGAAAGAGGACACTTGGACTTTGCAAGTTGATGGGGCATCAAACGCCGCGGGCTTGGAGGCCGGAATCATACTAAGGAAGGATGATGGCACGATGGAGATTCAATGCGCAGTCAGGTTTGACTTCCCTGCCAATAATAACGATGTAGAATATGAGGCTGTAATCGTCGGGATTTAGGCGGCTCAACACCTCGGGGTCGTGCATGTCAAGGTCATGAGTGATTCACAATTGGTGGTTGAGCAGGTGAATGGCACTTTTGAAGCAAAAGAGGAAAAGATGCCATCTTACAGAATGATGGTTTTGGACTTGCAAAGGAAATTTAAATCTTGCAACATAGATAAAATACCAAGGTCCACCAATCACAAAGCTGATGCCCTGTCAAGACTAACCTTTTCCAAGTTGGACCACTTGAAGAGAACTGTGTTCATGCGAACACTTGACGAGCCCAATATCATACAACAACCCAATGTCTTGGATATTTCAGAACATGAGCCAAGTTGGATGGATCCGATCGTTGAATACTTGACATTAGGGAAGTTTCCAGATGACAAAGCAGAGGCAAGAAGAGTCAAAGCAAGAGCTCCAAGGTATACCATATTACGAGATATCTTATTCCGCCGAAGCTTCATGCTTCCCTAACTTCGATGTCTAACCCGAAAGAAGCAGCCCTTGCTATGGCCGAAGTTCATGAAGGAATTTTTGGAGGACACAAGGGAGCAAGAGCCCTGGTTATGAAGTTAATGCGATATGGGTGCTACTGGCCAACCATGAGGAAGGATACACTCAACTACATGAAAACTTGTGATAAGTGCCAAAGATTTGCAGCCCGATTGCATCAACCAGTGGAAGAGCTATCTTTGATTATGTCCATACCCATCTGCGCAATGGGGAATTGGCATACTTGGACCTTTTCCCATAGCTCGTGGCCAAGTCAAGTTCCTCTCAGTGGCCGTAGAATACTTCACAAAATGGGTAGAAGCAGAGGCTCTTGCCGTAATCTCAGAACAAAAGTTGGAGGCATTTATTTGGAAGTCAATTATCTGTCGTTTTGGTCTTCCCAAGACATTAATCACTGATAATAGACGACAGTTTAAGTGCCAAACCTTCAAGCAATTCTGCAAGAATTTGGGGATAGAGCACAGGTTAACTTCGGTTTCACACCCGAAAAGTAATGGATTAGTTGAGGTAACGAACAAGCTCATCTTGCAAGATTTAAGGACTCGCCTTGACAGCGCCAAACATGATTGGTCTGATCTCCTTCCTGAAATTCTTTAGACAAATCGAACAACATTCAAGATGAAAACCGGGGAAACTCCGTTCATGCTAGCCTTTGGAATGGAAGCCACTATTTCATTAGAAGTGACAATTCCCAACTTCCACGCGATGTCTACAGAATCGCCCGATCATTTTGTAGGGTAAAGAGAAAATCTGGATCTTCTGGAAGAAGTTCAGGAAAGTGCTGCCCTAAGAATAGCTGCTTATCAACAGGACATGTCTAAGAAGTTTAATGTGCGAGTCAAAAAGAGAGAGTTCAGAATGGGAGATCTGGTCTTACGTCAATGTGAAGTTGTCGCTCATCAACCCGGGAAACTTGGACCTATTTGGGAAGGACCATATGAAGTCATTCAAAAAGTTGGAAATGGCTTGTACAGTCTTCGAACCATAGATTTCAAGCCCCTCACTCAGCCATGGAACATTGAGAATGTGAAGCCTTACCACAAGTAGGCACCTTTCCTTCACAGATTTTCCCGTTAGCAACAAGGTCGTCTAGTTATAGAAGAGTCATGTCTGCGAACCCATTTTTCTTTTATTATTCACGGACTTGCACATCCATCCACATTTTTCAGTAAGGTCAGGTCTGCACTCCCATTGTACTTTCTTTCAGATTCAGGGACGAGTACTCTTTTTCCTTATCCAAATTTTTTCCCAAAAGATTTTTCTGGATAAGGTTTTAACGAGGTCCATGGTTTAGTCCCCTTTAATAAAAGTATTTCTTCTTGAAGAATGAGCAACAGATAACCGAGCAATAGAATAATTTACAATATCACATGGTAAGACGTTACAAATTATTCTTCTACGATAATTTACAACGTCTCATGGCAAGACGTTACAAATTATTCCTCTGCGAATAATTTACAATGTCTCATGACAAAACGTTACAAATTATTCTTCTAAAATAATTTACAATGTCTCATAGGAAAATATTACAAATTTATTCCTCTACGAATGATTTACAATGTCTCATGGCAAGACGTTACAAATTATTCTTCTACAATAATGTCTCATGGCAAGACCTTACAAATTATTCATCTACGAATAATTTACAATGTCTCATGACAAGACGTTACAAATTATTCTTCTACAATAATTTACAATGTTTCATAGGAAAACCTTACAAAATTATTCCTCTACGAATGATTTATAATGTCTCATGACAAGACGTTACAAATTATTCTTCTACAATAATGTCTCATGGCAGGACGTTACAAATTATTTTCCACAATACCACAAAGTCAAGAGCTTAACCTCTTCTTTGCGTAAATCATTAAAAAGGTCGGTCATACTCGACCTTAAAAAGTCAAGGGCTTGACCTCTTCTTTGTGTAAATCATTAAAAAGGTTGGTCATACTCGCCTTACAAAATCAGGAGCTTGACATCTTCTTTGTGTAAATCATTAATAAGATCGGTTATACTCGACCTTATAAAGTCAAGGGCTTGACCTATTCTTCAAGACATGGAATCACAAACACCGCGTTCATAAACCCTTATAAGGTCAGCATGTATAACTCGAACTGGTAATTAATTTTTCAATAAAACACACAAGTAAAATGCACGAACATTGACAAAAAATATGCAAATTCATTCATAAAAATATACCAAGTAAAAGTAACAGGCATCACTGCTGGGAGTCATGGTCACTGGCACCACTAGCCTCTTCGTTATTGACACTACTAGCCTCTTCATCAGAAGCAGCATCCACTTCGTCCTCCTCCTGGAATGGCGTCAAGTCGAGCCCTTCTGCACCCAAAGGAGACTGAGACAGAGGGCTAGTATCAAGATCAAGAGCATGTAGCCGGATTCATGCTCGACCTGTCTCATCCCTTGAGCATAGGACTCCAGTGTATAGTTCCCCAAAGCCAAGTCATACTCTTCTGATTTTTTTAAGGTCTCGACCTCCTCGAACTTAGCAGCAACGATTTCCTCATGAGCACGACGAAGATCGGTAGCAAGCTTAGAATTCTCCTCCCTCGCGAGGTCCCGATCTTGCGTCATCAGGGCCAAATCATACTCAACCTGGGCGAGCTTCTCCTCGGCATTATTGGCCCGAGTGGCCTCGTATTGCACAGAATGCACGAGTTGACTCGACGTTTCTCCGCTCTTAACTCCTTGAGTGATGAAACCCCGATCGATGCTGAAGAACTGCAAAGTTGGGACAAAGTGGAAGTTATTTCCATACTAAGTTGTATGACCACCAGAATTACCAAGGACAAAGGTTTCAAGAATTACTTTAATGGCAACATTCAGAAAATGGTCGGCTCCTTGTTTGAGCGAAACTTCATCTGCATATTTTTCAAGGAGCTCGGGATGATACCTTTCTTCAATTTTCTTCCTCAGGTCGGCTAAGGTAGGGGCCTCAGAAGCAGCCTCGGGAACAGGAGAAGATTGCGTGCTTTCCTCTCTAGGTGGGGGACGACGAGTACCTTGTCTTGCTTCCCTTTGAAGGGGATCATCAGCGCACCTCCTGGAGGTTTCCCCCAAGCCGGATTGAGTCTGGCACAGTTTCTTTTGGGGCCGTCTTCGGACAACCCCATCCTCCTTTCTCTTCTCAGCTGTAGCCCGAGCTCTCTCCTCGGCCGCTTTCCTTAGCTCATCTCCATCAAATGCCATTCCTACAAAGGACAAGCAAAACAAGTAAGAGTATAATAATGACGAAATCAGGGAACACGCGGGATTTAGTAAAAGGCCAAATTTAATATTACTTAATTTACAAGGTTGGGGTCTACCGGGCTCCAAATCAAGGCCAGCCTGACCTAAAATCTCGTTCGTAGTCAGATCAGAAGCCTCCTCGGCCAAAAGTCCAAAATCATAAACCCTTATTGCATTGGCTAGGAGGTCGGCCATCTCCTCTTCCCTATGTTTCCCATCCTATTAAAATTATCTACCTCCGGTCTCCTAAAGGTTGGCCAAAATATATTTTCACCTTCCCGGGGCTTAAAATAGAAAAATCTTTCCTTCTAGTATTTCAAGGAAGAATGAACCCAGGGCACTTCAAATCGTCCCATCCAGCATAAATATACAAAAAAATTACACAGGTGCAAATAATTTAAATCTAAGAGGCATTTACACAAACTCACGGTTGGCTCGATCCCTAAAATTCTACACAAAACAAAAAAGTAAATCAAGATCCTCCACCCATTTGGAGCGAGCTGTCCTAAAAGAATGCTTGCGGTTAACAAGAAGTCTATAAAGAAATGGTGGAGAGGGAACCTAAGCCTGGCTACAAGTGATTCGTGAAACACTACCATCTCCCCTTCTCGACAGTGATAGGACACATCATCACTCTCAGGAGCCTGGGCTATATATTTCTCGGAGAGGCCAAACTTTCTCATATCTACCTCAACCATAAGCTCTTTCATTCTAATGTTGAAGGTAGGGTCTAATGGCTCGACCTCTAGAGGCTCGTCCATATTTTCCACTTCCCTAAGGTCACATGCCTCACCAATATTCCTAGGAATAACTAAATGTATTATTCTGCAGAGGTAATAGATCGTGCTAGTCGCTTGGGGAGTTCTCTGATTTCTCAAAAAATCGCAAAGTAAAAAAAATGAGAGAATATGGACCACATATATATACACAAAAAAAGGCGGGAAAATCCTTGAATCTCAACCTTTCGCATTGGACACGTGTCAACAATCTGGCTCAACACTATTCAAGGACAGTTGGCAAAGCGCGTTATTAGTTGTGAGAAATAAATATGATAGCTGTCAAAAAATTAATGCATTCAGAGATCTATTGCTGATCCCTGATGCACGGGGACCAATGATTGGGACAATTTTCTTGACGTCAAAAAATTAGGTAGGCGTTTGGAGTAAGCTGGTCGGCCCATCCTGATCACTAGGCTGGTCTGGGTGCCCAATCTCTTTAAAACTAGTAACCAAATAACCAAAAGGCCGGGCATGAATGCTCGGCAAAACATAGCCCAGGCCTGTTGTTCGGCCTGACAATGTTATTCCTTCCATTTATTCATAGGCCAACATATTAGCCCAGACATATTTTGTCACTAAGGTCGGGCATTCCCAACCATATCTTTATCTTGTCATTCGTATTTAATGGTCGGTCCATCTCGACCCTATTACACTTAAAGCCCAATACAAATAGGACTCTAAGCATTCTTCGTTTATGAGATTCATCAATTGGCCACATTCTTGGACCCTAAGACAAGACGTATTCCATAAGGAAACATCCTAAAAAATGGAAGTTCAACTCTTATAAGGTTAGAACTTCTCCTGAAAGGTAAGTTTATACAAATATGACTCCTTCTCGCCATGAAAGAAGATTATGGGCTTTTCAGCCCTATAAATACAGCTCCCTTGACCACGTATTGTTCATTCATAATTCACAACATATTTTTCCAGTTATATATTTCTTTCCCTACTTCTTTTCAGTGATTAAGCAACTTCAGATCTTACTACGTTAAGGTTAAGAATTTTTACAGCATCAGTCACCTATTACAAATGAATTCTAATTCACTTTCCATAAATATTTAGATTTCATTATACTCAACACACATAAGCTCTCAAAGCATCCCCAATGCACTCTGTCAATTGGGAAAAAAAGGACTTGACACTTTAGCAAATTAACAAAATGGGTTAAAAATGTCTCTCCAATGCACAATGTCAATTACAATGTTAAGCGACATGGCTGGAAAAAAAATTGAAAATATTAAGTACTTCATCTACATATTGTCGCTCCGTTTGACTGAATGAGTCGGCATTAATTTATTTTACAATTATTTTAACTATATTAAAAAGGGATGTGTGCGTCATGGCATGAAGATTTTCGTTTAAAATTATCTCTGATTAAGTACTTTTTGATTACTTTCATTCAAATTTTTCATGATTATATTAAATTTAAGATTAATAATTTTTAAAAATATGCATTTTAATAAATTTAATTTATCAATAAAAAATTATCGCTAAATAAAGTTATATAAAATATTAATCATTGAAATAGCTTAACAAAATAACACAATAACAATAAAAATAATAATTTAAGAGTAATAAATAATTTTTTGTCTGTAATAATTAAAAAAAAAAATCTCATAATAAATTTAACTACCAAAATAAAATATAAAAATGAGATATAGTCCAAGAAAATTACATTTATACTTTATAATAACGAAAAGTTTAATATTATTAATCATTTTTTGAATAATTAGTTATTATTTTAAATTTAAAAAAAGGTCATGTAATCAATAATATTTAATTATAGACAGAGGCATTGGAGATGAAATTTAAGACTTCTCCATCAATTTATCCACGTTCTCTAGAAGTCTGTTAATTTCATTGTCACGTCAGTCTCAAGTAACATAATGCATTGGAAATGTCCTCATGTATGAATTATATAAAAAAAAAGTATAACACACACCTTAAGGGTCCGAACTGACCATGCCCTGAGCCATTTGTTTAAGTGGTAAATTGCAGGATGTGCTTCTCAGAAATCAGGATGGAGGGTACTAGAGGTCCCCACTAGTTGTGATAACTCTTGCTTACCACATAGTCAAATCTATTTTCAGGATTCGAACCCTACACCCGACCGCGCTGAGCGTGTTTCCAGCTCTCCACTTTACCACTGAGAGATATGTCATTGGGGCATGAATTATATCTTCTATAATTTGATGACATGAAATTAAGGTATGATCAACAGAGAAGAACTGTGGGTGAATCTTGTGAACTTCAATTCCATTTACTTTGTATATCTACTTATATTATATGCACGGGATGATCTTAATTATTTGGTGGATTATGCTAGATTAATTTTAACTAAGTGGATACATAAAAGAGAAAATTATAAATTACAAGATTAGTTGTTTGAACAAGAATTAACTTGGACTAGTTTGATTTTTGATAGTTACTTGTTAAACATAGTTGTAGCTACAACGATAACGTACTTTAATATCCTCACAAGTATTTATTAATCGCTTGAGCATGTTTTAATTTAATTTGATTATATTTGATTATATATTTAGTATGATAATGTTCTTGACTCGTTATGCTTTTACCTAAATTAGTGTTACATTGGTGCATTTTACGGATTTACCTCATACAAAATAAATTGCTAAATTGGTGAATACACTTATTATCACTGAAAATACAAAATTGACTTGTACGAAATAAGTACCACATATGTCTTACAACTTTGATGGAAAATTAAAAGCGTAGGACAAACTAATCTAAATTTTGAAAAACTTCCTTGTAAACTGCATTCGTCTTTGAATCTATTTTAATGCCATTTTTATCGCAAATCAATATCTCCAAACCTTTGCTTAAAATCATAAATGCAACACATTTTTTATGAAATCAAATTCATGAATGCAAATCAAATTATTAAATATAAATAAAATCTTTAGTTATGTATGCTTCTCTAAGTATCAATAAATTGATAACTCCTAAATTTTTATATTCTTAATTTTTATTTTTGTATTTAATTACTATTGATGGAATTGTTGGAAAAAGAAGAAAAATTATAAGGAGTCGTTCCAATTATTTTCTATTACATGAACTGAAACAAAAACATTGATATTTTTTTAAGGCTAAATATATTGTCACCATATCTTCTTATACGTGCACCAAATTTTAATTGCAAGAAATGTTCATAATCTTTAATTAATATTAAAATTATGTCCCCCGACTTTTTTTCATCTTATTCTTATTTTAATTCTTTCATTAATTAATATATCTCGTCTCTTCTATCGATTTATGTCAAAAAATTTATTAATAGGGATTAAAAAGATTTACCGCTTGTATACTTAATAAGTAAAAAGATTAAAATTTTAATTGAATACTTGTTCATTGTTTTTAGAGATGGCAACGGGGCGGATCGGGACGGATCGGACCCCGATCCGCCTCGCCCCGAGATTTTTTTGTCCGATCCGGATCCGCCCCGCGATCCGTCAAATTTCGGGTCGGGTCGGGGCGGATCGGGTTCGGATCGGTCCACCGATCAGTGGACCGATCCGCCAAAAAAAAAAAATTTATTTATTTTTTATTTATTTAATTTTTTTAATTTTTTAAAATATATTTTAAATTAAATCTTTTATAAAAAATTTAGAAAATTTATTTTTTTATTAAATTTTATTTATTTTATTGAAACGAGACGTATAGAGGCCGATTCGCCGATTCAACGGATCGAGTTTTTTTACCATCACTTATTGTAATTCTTTCTTCAAATGAAGAACATGAAAAATGTGTTTTCTTTAAAATGCAAAGATTGCAGGTTATTCCCAAAAATTAAAGTTTGCTACAAAATTTATAACATTAGATTTTTATACATGATAAAAAAATTATATTAAAAAAAAATTTCGGATCGCGGATCGGATCAGCCCCGATCCAAATCCGCTCCGTGAATTTTCGGATCGGGGCGGATCAACAAAATTTCGATCCGTCGATCCACGGATCGGGATTTTTTCGGATCGGATCGGATCGGGTCGACGGATCGACGGGGCGGATCGGATCGGATTTTTTTGCCATCTCTAATTGTTTTAAAGTATGATAATATAAAAAGAAATTGGACGAAAATCATCATGAAGGACAAAATTTGATAATTGTTGAAAATTTAATGATAAAAACTTGATAAAAAAATAAAGAACATAAATATAATAATCAATAAAGATTATGGACAATAATGCAATTCAAATGTTGTGTAGCTATAAGAAACTATGGTGCGAATATAATTACTCTTTTTTTAATTGTATGATGTTCAAGGTTTTTTTTTTCTTTTTTTTTTCCCCTTTTTTATGGAATTAAGTCTCTCTCTCTCTCTCTCTCTCTCTCTCTCTCTCTCTCTCTCTCTCTCTTTTTGTATATTTGCATAATAATAATATTTTTATTGTCGTTATATCATTAATTTTTTGTATATGTAATAGTTACTTTTTTTAGTTTTGTGTGTAATAATAATTTTTTTTCTAAATTTTTATTAATTTTTTCTTTATTACAAAATTATTCCGTTTTAATATATATAGATTGGGTTGAGGGAGAGTAGTTCCAGATTCCGTGAAAATATCTATCGGCAATTTCTCACTAATCCTTTACTTGATGATGTAATAATAAAAATAATAATAGTTGTACATTATTATAAATATATTGAAAGGAATGTGCATTATAGACAATACATAAAAAAAAAAATATGAGGGTAAAATGGGAAACTAAAAGTTTCCCACTCATCCGTCGTTTTTGCATAGGAGCGATAGTGATGATTATATGCTGGAAAATGCTATTTGAACTTCACTCTTGCCTCCAAGCTTGCCCTCCCACTCATATGGAGGGTGGAGCCTGCTCATGGTTCACCCTTGCCCCCAAGCTTGCCCTCCCACTCACATGAAGGGTGGGGGCCCACCCTTCATGTGAGTGGGAGGGCAAGCTCGTGGGTAAGGGTGGGATTACTGTAGCATAACTCTTATATGTTACCCTTTCACTTGATATCTCTTTCTAAAAAAGTGAAGTTGTTTATTCAGGTATTGTTAAGGCTATTAGAGGCAGTGGCGGATGCAGACTTTCTGCAGTACTGGGGCACAAATTAATCTGTGTTTTTTGCGACGACCTTTACGGGGGTACCCCCGAAATTTTTTTTTCCTGAAAAAAGACCAAAAAATGAAAAAGTACTTGAAATCTCAAATTCTCAAATAATTGATACAAACAAATAAATAAATAATTGTAAACATTTATTAGTCTTGAAATCTCAAATTCTCAACACTTAAGAGTATGTTTGATAGGTACACATTTGCCATGAAAAATACAAATCTTTTCTCACTTTTCTCATCTCCCCTTCTGCCTTCAGATCGGTTTTAAATAAAAAAAAAAAAAAATTCTGAAATTTTTCTGGGGGACGTGACTAAGCAGGCCCCAGTGTGGGTCCGCCCCTGATTAGAGGTAAATCTATATCTACACTATCTTAAAAGTGTGGATAAGTAAGGATCTTTTGATTTTTCATTTTATCCTCACATTTTTTCTTTTTCTCAATAATACCTTTAGTTCATTTACTAAAACTTATTTCACATTTATTTTAATTCTTATTTCAAAAATATTAATTTATCCATAATTAAATCGCAATTGGTTATTCAATTAAAATTAATTTAGCGTTGTTACTTCTTAATTTACTTTTAAAATATTGTCCATCAAATTTCATTTCTCGTAATAACTCCATTGAACAATTCAAAGAGTGCATTCAATATATTTTTTTTCTATTTTTAATTTAAACAATTATCTTTTAGTCTTTTGTTGGACAATACTATTTTATTTATGAACACATTTTTTTGAACAATTCAAAACACGTGTTTATGCTTTTAATATTTTTTCTATTTTTAATTCAAACAATTATATTTTTCATTTTGATAAAAATAGATTTGTTTTTTCAAAGTAGCATGAGTGTGAAACTTTTTATTTTTATACCCACTTAAATTCTTATCACACAAATCAACTAATTTATTAGTTTGATTGGTTATGGTAAAAAATAAATAAAAATAAAATTAGATTTTTATCAAAGTCAAATGCAACAATTAATCGTAACCGCGTGTTTAACTGGTCTATAACTTTTTAACCACACATCTAATCAACTTTTTATCAAAATCTGCTAAAGATTTGATTTTAATATCTATCAAACAGGGGCTATATAAAAAGAAAAATACATTTTTTAAATTATTTTCTAATTAAGAATATAAAATAAAAAATTTCAAAACTCTTTGGAAAAGTAAAAAAAATCAAAACTAAAATTTTGGTTTAAATTTATCTAGTCGCAGTTTGGTGATGATTATATTTTTAATAGATTTTGATAAAAATTAATAAAATGTGGTTGAAAAGTTGTGTATCCGATGAAATGTGTTGTTAAAATTAAGAGTGTATTTGGTATTGTTTAAAATAAGTTTTTTTAAAAATGTATAGTGATTTTTAGGAGAACTAGTGGCATACAAGTGCGTTGCACGTGATCGTCCAGTAATTTATTTAATTTTTAATATCTTCAAAATTTGTGATTATTAGCTCTTAATAGTTATACAATTATATTAGATTTTGTAATAAAGATGAAAAAACATGTTATATTATATTGAAGCTCTCGTAACGCAATTATTACCATTTACAAATCAAATTACAAACAACACAATTTTACTCCAAAAAATCTTTTCAAAACACTTTGTAACAACATTTTTACCCCAAAAAACAATTAAAAAACATTTATAAACAACAATAAGGCAGCCTAACAAATAAGTCTAGCTCTAAAAATTTCTAAAAATATGAAGATTTTACATAAAAGGAATAGAATAGAATCCAAGACAGTATACCTTGATTTTCTTGAGTAAATCATAACAAGTCATTCCAGGCATACAATAGTCAATAATAACAAGATTTACTTCCACTAAATGTAAATACAGTGAAATTTAATTTTCATTTCAGACAGCATTAAAAAGTATTCTGGAAAATCCCAAAAATCTTTACAAATAAAGAAAAGTGAAAAGAATAGAAAATTGGCAGAAAAATAATAAATAATTAAATAATTTTACATGATGGTTTTGAGGAGAAACATAGGTACCATCTATGTTTCTTCTGTCACCCTCATGCCAATCAAGAAATTCTAAGCTTTGCTACCAGAATTTACAGTAGTAACTTTTAAGAACAATGCAAAAACCCCATAAGTATAAAATCACAATATATGATTCTTTAAATCCCAAAACAAATCCTATGTTTTGGGAGAAGAATAGGTACCTATATAAGAAGAGATTTTAAGTAGCATTTCAATGAGGTTTCAGTCAATTAGGCTATCATCAACAGCAAGAAGTTGAAGAAGAACAAGTGAGAGATAGAGGATGGTTCTTTGATTATTATTATTATTGAGAATGTATTTGTTTTTGCATTTGTGATTTTGAAGTGAAAATAGGGTTTTGTTGAATAGTACGACTCAAGAGTAGATATTGTGAAGACAATTAACAACTAATTGAACCACTTTTGTTAACTAAATAAAACAAAAAATAAAATGAAGAGGAAAAGAAAAATCGAGAATCCAATACTATAACTGCACAGGCAGAACCCAACAAAATAAAAACCCAATAAGAATTAATTATTGGAACTAAAAAATATTACCCTCCTTGTGGACAGTCTTGAAAACAGATGCAACATTGTCATAGCTAATTTCCTGGAACGAAAGCAGCACTAACTTACAATAAGTAAAGTTAAGCTACAGGAAGATATAGAGCCAAATAATGCATAATTCAGAAACTTACCAATCATCTTAGGGTGTTTCAACAGGTTAGTGCCTAACACGTTCAATAGATTAACCTCATGTAATACTTTAGATATTCTTTCTTTATTAGCTTGAATTACCCTCACGCAAATTTTCTCGAAAGAAGTTGATGCATCCCCAATCAATCTTAATGATTGTGACCAGTAAAATGGAAAATCACAGACCATAAGTGATTCCCTTGAAACTAAAAATCATACAAGGGTGGCTATACCACACAAATTATTTTTGTACACCACAATTTTAAATATTTTCTTTATTAACAAAAATAGACATAAATAAAATTAAATAAACAACATTTTAATTTTCTGAAAGCTAGATAGGAGATATTTAGTGGTTAGGTAATTGTCTAACCTTATGAAGGGGCTTTCTACCAGATGTCATACAAATGGTTTGCAGAGAATGCTTAAGCAATAATTCCTACAGTCGATCCATACCCCATTTCTAAGGCTCTAGCTGAATCCAAGTAAGAACTGAAATCTCTATTTAAGATAACAACAAATAAATACTATTTCAAAGTTTTCATCAGTACACGTTATAAAAATTGTGGACATTTATTTCATTTCAATAAAAGGAAAATCACATAAATCAAATGAAAATTCCAAGATAGTTATCAAATACCTTCTTCAAGACGACCACAAAGAAATACCAATTCAAAGTTTTCATCAGTATACGTCTTACAAAATTGTGGACATGTATTTCATTTCGATAAGTGGAAAATCACATTAATAAAATGGAAATTCCAAGATAGTCGTCAAATACCTTCGTCCATCTTCAACAATTTGTCTCTTATCGCGGCACAGAGTGACCTAGTTTGAAACATTACAAAATTTATCAAAGACAGCGATGCTTCCTTTGGTGCGGCCCCAAGGCAAGAGGTAAGCCGAGTAGTGGAGACAACTGTGTGAAGTGGTAGTAGAGATTGGAATGCACTTATTCGAGCTAATGGCCTTGAGAAGAGAGATGGAGATGAGCGAGAGGATTAGATAGATCCAGGACTCAGTGAAGGCTTCGAAATGGTTGACTTAGGATGCTTAACTACTGGTCTGGACTCTGGAGAGTGTTCTGTAGCGAGAAGCCATTGTTGATTCAAGAAATTATAGAAAGTTGAAACGGTGACTTGACATAATCAATCAATAGCAATAAATACAGAGAATGAGCATTATTCGTACCTTTTCAAGAACCCTTTGTATCAAAATCGGGGCAAAATGGTTAACCTCTGTTTGTTAATTTTTTTTTTTGTTTAAAAACATGTTTTTTTATATTTTCTAGGTAAAATGTGTGGTTGAAAAATGGAGAGAGAAAACGTGTGTGGTTAAAAACTGATTTGAGGAATTGTGTAGGAAAAAACATGTTTACAAAACGGAGGCTAAGGAATTTGAAGATAATATTGAGGACAAAACAGTCCAAAATGTTTCTCCTCTATAGGGCCTATTATAGGATGTATGTATGTATGTATAGATGAAGTGTCTTTTCGTATGAATAATAATAGTAATAATAATAAGTGTTCACAACTAATTGGGAATTTCAACAAATAAATAAGGGTATAATAGTCCAAAAAAGTTTCTCACCTCAAGGGCCTTTTAGAGATATAAGTGTTCACAACTAAGGATGGATTGAGAATTTCAAGAAATAAGTAAGGGTATAATAGTCCAAAAAAGTTTCTCACCTCAAGAGCCTTTTAGAGGTAGTATGGATGAATGATTGAGATTTGATTGAAAAGTCAAATATTGTAGGCTTGATTTTTAATGAATGATTGAGATTGAGTACTGTAGAAAAATGATAAAAATTTAATGAAAATCAAACAAGGGCTAATTGTTGACTTTGACTTGAATTAAAATCTTATTTTAATTTCTCCCAAACAGTAGCATAATATTAAACTTTTTTCATTATAAAAATATGCTCACAAATTAATTTAATTTATCTATGCATATATTTCTTCGCATTTTTTCTCGACTTATCATAAATATTTTAAAAGCAATTATTGATTTACCTAAATTTATGATATAAGATTACTTCTTAATATATCACAAGCTATTTATTCATTAAGTTGACATTTTAAATAATTGTCTGATATGTATTTCGAAGAACTTGACGAAAGATTTCAATAAAATATTAATATTTTAGGAATTAAAGACAATTTACCATTTACAATTTTTCTCTAAGAATATCAATTACGTCAACTATTTTGAGAAACAGTATTAGAACATAAAAACGTTTAACATTCATCACATACATAAGACGTGCAAAGCACGTACTTACTACTAGTCTATATATAAATAAATATATATATATATATATATATATATATATATATATATATATCTAATGATAATTGGATTTTGACAAATTAATTTTGATCAGAATCTTAATTGTTAAATATTCTGAATTTATATTTTTTTAAAATTTTTTTTACAGTTGTTGTTGACCACAAAATTCGGCTGGACCTTGGACCAACACGTCTCAGCTCCTCCCTCTTGAACACTGGATCTCTTGCTCACTGTGATAAACAATCAGCTTGCAAAGGGGATCGAGGTGGCTTCCGTTTGTACTCCGATGACAAAGTCAGCGCCCATGTTCAACAAATATAATTTGAGTAAGGGAAATATAAGGGCGTAAAAGAGAGAAAAGGGAGTGAGAGAAATATATTTAGTTAAGAGTATGAAATTACTAACCCTTTCCTTGGAGGCAAGTGTGCTTTACTTATAGAAGGATTCGTTGCCCTGTATTGCTTTTTAACCGTAATCATTACTACATCCCGTAGGGGATGGGCGCCTGTTACATCTTGGTAAGGCGGTGTCACATCTCTGACTTCATCCCTTGTCCCATCTTTACATTCGAGGCGCCACCGTAAGCACCTCGGCTAAGCATAAAGCGCCTCTGCTAGACACAAATCAGTTCGGTCAGAGGAGCTCGTGAGCTTAGCCACCCCGATCATTGGCCCAGGGAGATATCTTGAACTTCTAATCATGGGCTAAAGTCCGTGGGTCCTCATTGGGCCTTCACTGGTGGCGCAATGTGCCATATTTTGGGTATGATCTCAACAATTGTCATAATTTTTGGGAGTTAAATGAAGTTATCTGAGTGGGAGGTTACAACAAAAAATAAGTGCACATCATGGGGGAAACAACCGATTGAATAAAATCGTTCCAATTTTACAGCAAAACCTATTCCTCAACCCAAATCCTCCCTCCCTCCGTTACAATTTTACAGCAAAACCTAATCCTCGATCCAAATCATGTCTTCCCAGCGGTACGAGCATATCGTGTTGTTGAAATTGATCAACAGACAACAAGGGTCGCTTGGAGCCTGTGTCATAAGATTGGTAATGGGATTAAAGCGTTCCAAATCTGATACCATCATCAATTTAAAAATCGGTGCTTCTACATATTGATGATTTCAGGTAACATAGTTTTTGAGGCATAGAAATTCAACAACTACTATTTTTTCTGAATAATGTAACTGTACTTTTAAGTAATCCATATTTAGACTCCGCGTAGGTGGTTTTTCTTTGTTGTCGTTATTATTTTTAGCACTTTCTTGGTGAAATTGAAATGTTCTCTTGATTGAGTTTATTGTCAAGATTTTCTTAGTAGCAAGAAGATCATTTAGCACAAAACTGCACGAGAATAGTACTCGTGAAAGGAGGGGGTGGTTACCAACTTGAGGCATCACTTTTGGGATCTGTTTTTTTTTTTTTTTGAACCACAATGTTATAAAATGTTTAGTACTTTGAATTTGATTGTATATGTTAGAAAATTTATTGCACAAATAAATTATTTATCTATGATCCAAAATAAATCATCATGCTGAATTATCAATAATTAAATAACTGAAGCGGAAGCGTACCTTAATCAAACGTGATTCACGATAATCGATTACGGTGTTTGGATCTTCTAAATCAATACGTAGTCCTTATTATCTCTCTGATGATGGGATGTCAGACAAGATGAACAGTACGTAGGATTTTGGGACCATAACCGACTTTATATACTGAATTGCCAGTTAACCTAATCCGGCCCATCATGAATTAGGTAATGGCCTGGTATCTACACATAAAAGTCCATACATTTAATTAGATGCATTAAAGCCCGATATATATTAAATCCTTATTAGATCACTTTAAATGGGCTTAACCAAATTTGATAGCCTTTTATTCAATACACAATAATTCACATATAAGCCCACACGATTGATTAAAAAACCTTACAATCTCCCACTTGGGCTATATGTGTAACCTTACAATTGTGTATCAATCATAACCATATGAGTACTCAGAATTTTGCTATCATTACTGAATGCATCCCCAAACAATCCGGTCCATCAATTATATCAACATAGGATCAAAGCGGCTTTCTCTACATTAATCGTAACTAAACCTATCAATGGTCACGTATATCGACATAACTGAATGACATGGATCAAGTATGGATGTGTAGCATGGAAATTACATGTAATGTGATATTCAACATGCCTATTTCCAACTGGTCCGACTTAAGTGAGATCATCCTTAAACAAGTTCAGAGATAATAAACTTGAAACTTTACAGCTGTAAATAACTTTAACTTTAAATTGTATCCAAAAGGACAGTAAATGTGTCTAATGCACCCAAAATACAAACTCCCACTGGAATCGAATATCCTTAAGAAATACAACACCCATATGAGTAATGTACTCATGAAAGACCTTGGGTTGTAATACTTTAGTAAGCGGATCCGCAATTATGGAGTTTGTCCTAATGTACTCTTATTGACAGGTGTCCACTCTGAACTGTATCATTCACAACCAGGAACTTATGTCAATGTATGTTGACTTAGTTGAGCTCCCGTTGTTACTGGAATATAAATCTGCTGAGTTATTGTCACAATATAACTTTAGCGGTCTTTCTATACCGTACAAAATACGCAGCCCAGTGACAAAATTTCGCAACTATATTTCATAATTAGATGCCTCCAAAATTGCTACAACTGTGCTGCCAAGTGAAAGATTCTAAAGTGTTTGTTAAGCACTCCTTCCGAAAATAACTCCTCCAACCAGCAGATAAATGTAGCCTTACGTGGATCTTTTACTTTCTTGGCATCTAGAAAAAATCGGAATCATAATACCATATGATCTCCAACTGATCCGATTTTCTGTATGTGAGTATGTAATCTTTTGTTCTCTTTAAATACTTTATAACTCATGTTTGGCTGCTTTCGAAATGATCCATCTCAGGGTTACTTAAATATCTCCTTAGTATCCCATTAATGTATGCAATATCCGAACGCATACAAATTTGAGTATATATCAGATTCCCTATAGCTTAACTATATGGGATCCTCTGCATTTCTTTAACATCAAGATAACTTTTCGGACATTATTTGAGACTAAATTGTCTCCCTTAGCGATAGGGGTGTCCCCTGATTTACTGTCTTGCATGCCAAATCTTTTAAGTACTTTATCGATATAGCCCTTTTGTGACAATCCAAGAATACCCCGAGAGCAATTCCGGTGTATCTGAATTCCTAATACAAAAAAGACGTCACCAAGATTTTTAATCTCAAAATTCCTTGACAAAAATCTCATAATTTTATGTGACATACCTATATCATTAGTGGCAAGCAATATGTTATCAACATACAAAATCAGGAAAATACACTTACTCCCACTGAACTTGTAATACACACAACCATCAACAACATTAATCTCAAGACCAAATGAGATAATTACTTGATGAAATTTGTATTACCCTTAACGAGAAGCTGACTTGAGCACATAAATGGATTTCTTTAATTTGCAAACCATCTCATCAATGTCTCCATTGAGAAACGTTGTCTTAACATCCATTTGATGTAACTCGAGGTCAAAATGTGCAACAACCTGACTTTCCTGAAAGAGTCTTTCATTGAAACCGAAGAGAAAGTCTCTTTATAATCAATGCCATCATTCTGTGTAAAGCCCTTAGATACAAGACGAACCTTATATCTTTCCACATTACCTTTATAATCCCCCTTGGTTTAAAAATCCATTTAAAACTAATGGGCTTCGTACCTTGCGGTTATGGGACAAGATTCCAAACTTTATTGTCTTGCATATGCTTATACTCCTTATTTATGTCATCAATCCACTTTTGAGAGTTAGAACACTGCATGGCCTGATGGAAATTGATTGAACAATCTTTCACCATTCCATTATTTTCCTTATGTTCTTGGAAAAATACTATTTAAATTATCCGAAATAATATTTTTTCCCTTTCTCTCGTGGATCTCCTTAATGGCTTTAGTTATTGAGGTTGTTGAGTTTGTACTTCTGAAATTTACCTTATTTTGGATGGGAGGTTCTTCCACATTGTCTAGTTGAGTTCCGGTTATGCTTCTTGATCAATGACATGTATAGAAACTTGCACATTGTCAAAAGCAATAATATGAATCGAAACCGATCCTTCCTCAACTTCTTCCTTAAAGACAATATTTCTAACCTTATTTCTCCCCCCAAACTCAACTTCCTCAAAAATCTTGCAGTTCCCGTTTCAAAAATTGACTTAAGTGTGGGATGATAAAGTTTATAGCCCCTTAAACGACTTTATTTTCTTTATTTGTTTTCTTGCCCTTATCTTTAGAGGTGTTTGCCAAGTAAAAAAAAAAAAAACTTTCAGTTCTGTCTTGCTTCAACTTTTCTTCCTCTTGCACACAAAATAGAATGAGCTCATTTAGAGTTCATTTATCCCTTTGATAGTTACAACTGACCTTAAATTGACTGAATTGTGCAAGAAGCTTGCACACTATGAAATGAGCTCATTGAGAGTTCATTTCTACTTTGACAGTTATAACTAACCTTAAATTAACTATATTGTGCTGAAAGCGATATCAATACCAAATGCACGAGCAAGTCATTAGACAAGTCGAGTTTTAGTTCCTTAAGTTTTGAAGCAGTGTGAGACATCTACATGATGTACTTCCTTATTTTCCCATTGCCTTTACACTTTATTGAAATCAAGCTTTGCATAAGCGTGCTTGTTTCAGCCTTATCATTTTTCGCAAAACGTTTCTTAATTTCGGTAAGGAATTTATTGGCATCATTTACCTCCTCAGATACTACGCCACTAAAGGCTTCCGGAATGCCGCACTTAAATGATCATGAGACTCACGTAATTTAAGCAATCCCACTTCTCAAAGTTCCTCATTTGATTAGATGAACTTTCATCCGTAAGAGGAGCAGGTTGCTCAATCCTTAGTACACGGTCTAGATCCATGCAGCCAACGAAAAGTTAATATTCTTGTTTTGATCATTGAAGTTTATTCCATAAATACAGGGATTAAATTTGAGCTTGTAGATATACTACTAACAGAATTTGAAACTGAATAGAGAACACTTAAATAAAATAGCTCACATAAGTACCTTATTATGCAAATCATACTTTCAAATAATGGTAGGGCCCATCACAAGATACCTAGCACAACATCAATATTTAGTCTTTGGACAGAAATATTGACTTGTAAGTGGTACTCTTGGTGTAGTGATCAAACACTGACAGTAAGACATGTCAACCAACAAACCTTTCTTTGGACTGATTTATTGATCACACGTAAAACCAAATAACCGTCACGTATTTATCACCACAAGTTCATGTGAAATTCGGGCCAAATATTGACCTTCCTTTGGGCCGATCAATATCCGCATGAGATAACACACAAACACCTAATTTTCCCTTAGTGTAGTGATCAAACACTGACAATAAGACATGTTAACCAATAAACCTTTTTTTGGACCGATTTATTGGTCACACGTTAAACCAAATAATTGCCACGTGTTTATCACCACAGGTGCATGTGAAATTCGAGCCAAATATTGACCTTCCTTTGGGCCGATCAATATCCGCAATGAATAACACACACAAATACCTTCTAATATTCAAAGTTAATTAATATCCACAAGAGAGGTTGCTTTGACAACATGTTGCTTCAACTAACTTACTTTCGAATATTATATCTCTCAAAAGATTCCGATGTACCAAGATTTGAAACTGAAATCCATTGATTTGCATTTATTTTTGACTTTAGGATTTGAATTATAGAATTCAAAACTTTAGAATAGAGCAATCCTTAAGTTAGGAGAGTCAATTGCAATATTCTTAAACCTTAGGTGGCCAATTATGTAAAATTTTAAGCTTGAAGGACTTAAATTATAATTTTCCCAAAACTTTATTGGCCAATTTAGAGAAATTCCAAACTTTAGGTCCCAATTTGAAAGAAAATCAAACTTGACGTCCAAAATATGAAAATTTCAATCTTTAAAGGTTGATTTTGAAAATTTTCAAACTTTAGGAGCCAATTTAGCAAATTCCCAAACTTTAGGGACTTAATTTAAAAAAAAAATCAAACTTTAAGGACCAATTTTGAAAATTTCCAAACTTTAGTGATTGAATTAGAAAATTTTCAAACTTTAAGGACCAAATTAAAGAATTTCATAACTTTAGGTGCTTTATTAGAAAATTTTCAAACTTCAGGGACTGAAAATGAAAATTTTCAAACTTTAAGGGACCAAATTAGAGAATTCTCAAACTTTAAGGGACCAAATTAGAGAATTTTCAAACTTTAGGGACCAATTTTGAAAATTTTCAGACTTTAGGGACTGTTTTAGAAAAATTTCTAACTTCAGAGGCTGAATTATAAAACCCTTAACTTTAGAGGCCCAACTTTAATAATTTATAACCTTAGGGGCTGAAGTTATAAATTCCATAACTTCAGGGCTTGATTTTATAAATTCCAGAACTTTAAGGGCCAACTTGAATAATTTCATAACCTTAGGGGCTTTGGTCGTAAAAAAAAAATAACTGAATGGCTTAAATTTTATTTCAAAATAAAGAGGGAGGACCATAGTTGCAAATCACACAAAATACCCAAAATTGCAAAATAGTCCTTGGAGACTTCTAATTTCTGCCTGAAGTCCTTGCTTCAAATCGCAACCACACAGCAGCCAGGGTTTAAACCCAAGCGCCGCCCAAACGCCGGTAGGGATACAGCCCCCTTCGCGACCCTCATTGCAACGCAGCGCCATTCCCGGCGCTGCACTCCAGAGGCACAGCGTCGCGCGCGCGACGCTGCAACCATCCCTACGCAGCCAAGACCCGGCGCTGCTCGCCCAGGCCGACGACGTCGTCGTCTCATAACCGTTCGAAATCCAACTCCAAAACCAGATTCAAAACCCAATTCAGCCATACACAAAATCGAATCCAAGCATATACACAATATATTACAGATTCACAGCGCAATTTCCAGATTTTAATCCCAAATTCGAAGTCATATATATGTAGGAACCAAACCCATAATCCTACAACCTAATCTGAATGCATGATCAAATGCCCAAAATGATTTCAAATCATATTTTTCAAACCAACAAATAAGGCACATGTAGTTTATGATTATATACATACATCCATATATATGCATAAATTAAATGGCAGAAGCTTAGATTTAACCATGAAATTAATCGTTTATCAAACCAAAATAATCGGACACAAGTCAAAGCCAAATTTTGAAACTTGATTTCTCATATACATACATACATAATTTGGCTTCACATTTATGTGTTCGAAACTGATCTGATAATCAACACGATGATTGGCTCTGATACCACTTGTTAGAAAATTTATTGCACAGATAAATTATTTATCTATGATCCAAAATAAATCATCATGCTGAATTATCAAGAATTAAATAACTGAAGCGGAAGCGTACCTTAATCAAACGTGATTCACGATAATCGATTACGGTGTTTGGATCTTCTAAATCAATACGTAGTCCTTATTATCTCTCTGATGATGGGATGTCAGACAAGATGAACAGTACGTAGGATTTTGGGACCATAACCGACTTTATATACTGAATTGCCAGTTAACCTAATCCGGCCCATCATGAATTAGGTAATGGCCTGGTATCTACACATAAAAGCCCATACATTTAATTAGATGCATTAAAGCCCGATATATATTAAATCCTTATTAGATCACTTTAAATGGGCTTAACCAAATTTGATAGCCTTTTATTCAATACACAATAATTCACATATAAGCCCACACGATTGATTAAAAAACCTTACAGTATAAACATATATTTCTTCAATCCATTTTGTTTAGCAATTAGCGTTATTAGTGTATGCTAGGATTTTTATTTTTTTTTGGATAGTGTGTAGATAAAAAGGAAATGAATCAAGTTATGAATCTTACAGAATATGTGGATAAAAATGATATTTGAGTAACTTATAAACTTTAAAAAGTACTTCCAAACAGTTGCTCTAAATTGAATTGTGGAATCCGGAGTAATATATTATATAAAAAAAGTTAAAATCTTTTATATTGTTCGTACAGCAACATAGATATTGACACATTATATCTTTAATGAAGTCTACACAATTTTTTTTCACTATTGCAACCTCTTTGGTTAAATTTTATTTTTGTTTTCCAATTTTTTTTTTTTTTTTGAAGGAATCTAACTTATTCATTCATCAAATTAGTAAGGAGTACACTTGAAATGAATATAGGCGGAAAATAAGACCAAATGATACTATCCTGTAAATGACTAGCGGCCTTAGCTAGTATGTGAGCTACCTAATTTGCCAATCTCCTAACCCGGTTGAAATTGATGTTTGGAATATCTTTAGCAAGAAATCGACATTCATCGACCAGGTTACCAAAATACGACCTATCCACTCCACTATTCCGTAGCACTGTGCAGACCAAGAGGGTATCCATCTCGATAGTTTTCACCCCTGGGAAGTTAGCTTTTATCCATGGAGAGCCTCACGAAGCCCCAACGCTTCTGCAAAGTGGATCATCAATACCTTGAACGGGAACGGTTATAGCAGTAATAAAGGCTCCCATCTCATCTCTAATAACTAACCTAAGTCCAGCTTTCCTCTGACCCTCAAAAATGGCTGCATCAACGTTAATTTTAAAAGAACCTGGTGAGGGTGGTTTCCAGTGTGCATTCTCCAATGTATTAGAGGTAGCCGTTGACTGGTTTAGGGGTTTGTTGGCATCACGCTATTGCCTCAGAAATTTTTTTGCCAAAGTAGTCACCCTAAGAGTTGTATAACATTTGTTTTTCCATACTACTTCATTACGGTTCTTCCATAGTGCCCAACAAGTCATAGCAATAACTTCTTGTTGTTGGTGATGATTTTTGAGATTTATTGAGAGCCAATCTTTAAGATTTCCAGCCCTAGGAGAGCAATTATCAATCCCCATCTTCTCCCAGACCTTCTGTGCAAACTTACATGCAATCAGGATATGGAAGGCCGATTCATCATCCGAGAGACAAACTGGGCAGCGACTATCCAACTCAACCTTTTTACTCCTCAATTGGTCAGCAGTCAGAAGAACATTCCTTGGGGCCCTCCATAGTAGATTTCGGACCTTTGTTATAATCTTTTGGTTCCATGGATTGTTCTAGAAGTTGTCCTTTGCGGTGTGAGAGTGAAGGAAAGAGTCTACGATCAGTTGATTGTATCCACTTTTTACTGAGTAACTACCCTTTCTTTGATGGATCCAAAATATGTTGTCTTCTCTCCAATGGCCGGTTAGAGGAATCTTCATAATTTGGTGGCAGTCTTCAATATTGAAAAGGGCAGCAAGAAAATTTGAGTCCCACCTATTTTCTCCAGCAAGAATGAGTTTATCCACTGTTTCATTTTCATACCTAGGGAATGGAGCTGAAGTAACATAGCCTTGGCTGGGACTTGGAATCCAGGGATCATGCCATATTCTAATTGAAGAGCCATCACCAACACGAAATCTGATACCATTTTTTAAGAGAGGTTGAGCAGCAAGAATGCTCCTCCAAATGTAGCTCAATCTGTAGCCAACTTCAGCTTCCAAAAATTATGACGAAGGGAAATATCGTGCCTTGTAATCCCTTGCGACTAAAGAAGCATTGTTTCCAATTTTTTATACTTCAATAAATGAAAGGAATATTATCGATTGTTCTTTAAATAGTAAAAATATTTATTGATGGTCTTACACTAAATAAAAGTAACTGAGATTTTGTTCAATATTAATTTGAAGTTCAATTGTCAACAGAATCTGAATTTCCGTCCAATCAGTATTTGTATTTTTTATTTTTGGCAGTTACCATAATTTTTTAGAGTTCTTTCGTGAGCGGATTTTATAATTATAGTGAGTGGATTTTATAATTACAAGGCAGTTACCTCAAAATTTACGTGCATCAAAACTGCAAAATGTCATTTCCTAGAATTTCAATTTATTTCATTACGTGAAATCTACGATTAAAATTGACAATAATCTTTCTAGATGTGACTATTCCTAAAAAAAAAAAAAAAAAAAAAGTGTTCAGTCATATTCAGTTGTATGTAGCATGTCGAGAGTTACGAATTTTTCTGGTTTGAATATATTGATCTGCAATGATGATCAAAACCCAACAAATATGATGACAAATGTTGTGTATAAGGAGATTTTTCAAAATATATAATATTTTTTATAACAGAATGCTTATTATTATTTAAATTAACACTAGATTTTCGAAGCTTTTTCTACATTTTTTTTAATTCAATTGTACATTTTCTCTCCAGTCTTTATTAATGAAATATGTCCGTGCATCGCACGGGTATTAAACTAGTTTATTATTCATTTTACTTTACCGTTCTATCTTGATGAGATAGAAGAGATTGAATTGCTTAAAAATAAGTCATCTTGTAATTAAGATCAAAATATTATGCAAGATTGCATCTTGATATCTTACCCTTGTTTGGTATTGATAAAAATAAGATGTTAGTAAATTTTGATAAAAATTGATATCGAAGCCATTTTTAATGCAACATTGAAGAATTTCATCATTTTGTGCGATCATTTCTTCTACTGATAAGCCCTTGAGATATGGCAAGCAATAACGCAGCAATGTCACCAAATAAATGATTTCTCCTTCCAGTAAAACCTGTTGGATATTGGTTAATAAATCGAGAATTGAAAATCGATTAAAGTGACTTTGTGTCGACTTCGACCTAATACTCAAAAGCTCGACTCAATCCGTTTAGGTAAAATTGTTTGCCACTTCGCCACTTCGGGGCGCACAAACGGGGATCGATACGTGATTGCAATCGCAGCATTGCATAATCTTGAAATACATCAAATGGATGTCAAAACCGCATTTCTAAATGGTGAATTAGAAGAAGAAATCTACATGGAACAACCTGAAGGGTTTGTTGCACCAGGAAATGAAAAGAAGGTGTGTAGACTTGTAAAATCATTGTATGGATTGAAACAAGTACCGAAGCAATGGCATGAAAAGTTTGATAAAACTATGTTGTCAAATGGCTTCAAAATCAATGAATGTGACAAATGTGTCTACATTAAAAACACACCTAATGAATATGTAATCATATGCCTATATGTTGACGATATGCTAATTATGGGAAATAACTCCAAAGTCATTTCCTCGACTAAGAAAATGTTAACAAAACATTTTGACATGAAGGATATGGGAGTGGCGGATGTAATATTACGGATTAAAATCTCTAAGACATCCGATTGTTTGTCATTGTCTCAATCACATTATATTGAGACTATACTTAAGAAATTTAAGGCGTATGACGATAAACCGGTTAAGTCACCAGTTGACCTAGGTATTCACTTAGCCAAGAATACTGGTGAGCCCGTATCTCAATTGGAATATTCGTGCGTCATTGGTAGTTTAATGTATATTACCAACTGCACAAGACCGGATATAGCATACATAGTCAACAAGTTGAGTAGATTCACTAGTAATCCAAGTGTTGTACATTGGAAGGCATTAAATCGAGTTCTTAGATATTTAAGACACACAGTTGAATATGGATTACACTACTCAAAATATCCTGCGGTGTTAGGAGGATATACTGATGCAAATTGGATATCTGACACTAAGGATTCAAAATCCACGAGTGGTTATGTATTTACAATTGGAGGTGGAGCCGTGTCCTGGAAATCGTATAAGCAAACGTGTATTGCTCGATCCATGATGGAATCTGAGTTTATTGCGTTAGACAAATCCGGTGAAGAAGCAGAATGGCTTCGTAATTTTCTTGAAGAAATTCCATGTTGGGAAAAGCCGGTTTCTGCGATTAATATACATTGCGATAATCAGTCGGCAATTGCAAGGGCACAAAACAGTATGTATAATGGCAAGTCTCGACATATCCGTCGGAGACATAATACCATTAAATAGTTAATATCGAATGGTATAATCTCTATTAACTATGTGAAGTCAAAAGAAAATTTGGCTGATCCTTTGACGAAAGGACTTGCAAGAGATCAAGTATACCATCTTTCGAGAGGAATGGGCCTAAAGCCTATTGAATAGAATTACTATGACGGAAACCCAACCTTGTAGATTGGAGATCCCAAGATCTTGGTTCAATGGGACAACTAAGTCATAAATGATTCGGAATAAAGCACTTATTCTCATTCCTAAAATTTAAAGTGCTATGTAAAATGTGTATAATGATAAGTATACATATATACTTTTAATGATTCATAACCTTGAGATACAAAGATATGAGATCACCTACATAAGTGTGAAGTGGGGCCGCTTCTACAAAAATTCGAGGCTGAATTCTCTTAGAGCACTTATGAAACCAAGAGTAGTCCAGGGCCAAAATGGACTCAACCATGAGAACCGAATAGGTTAGATAAGTCATGGTGTTGGTACAGTTGTTTGGTTTTACACGAACGGCTGGATGGTTCAAGACATCGCGTTCACCAACTAGCCTAGTAAATCCAATTGTATTCAACTAAAGAAGGTTCAAGGCCAAAAGCTACCTACGTTGATGCTATGACTTGTCGTCGTGTACTCCATTTGTTAGAGTCTGCATTTCATTTGCATTGCATTCGCATTGTGTTGCGCATATCGAGGAATTTCCATTCATGTGGGGGATTGTTGGATATTGGTTAATAAATCGAGAATTGAAAATCGATTAAAATGACTTTGTGTCGACTTCGGCCTAATACTCAAAAGCTCGACTCAATCCGTTTAGACAAAATTGTTTGCCACTTCGCCGCTTCGGGGCGCACAAACGGGGATCGAGAATTGAAAATCGATTAAAGAGAATTTTGATTTCTCTGCATGTATTGAAGGGTATATTTGACATTTCGAAAACCAATATCGGATGAATGAGAAATTACGAAAAAGGACGAAAATCAGGTCAAAATATTTGATCGTGCGACCGCACGATTGGTAAACTGTGCAACCACACGTCAAATTTAATTTTGGGTTTTTGAATAAAATCGTGCGACCGCACGGTCTATAACCATGCGGCCGCACGGTTGTCCAGCCAAAAGACACCTTTTCGTAAAGGTGCATTGTTTGGAAATGGTGCATGGTTTGGGCCTTAACCATTTCGTCCACACCCTTTCATGGTCTATAAATAGGACCCTTTGAGTGTCCTATTACTCACATTTGATATGCAAAAACATCTCTCATCCTCACTTCTCTCCTAAATCAAAATCATTTCATTTATTTTGATTTTCCTTCATTGCATCATTTGGAGTACATAAGCCTATATTTTGTTCGTTGTACTTGTGTTTTGGAGTGCTACAAGCACAAGTGAAGCCGTTGTATCTTGGGAGTCGATTGCCGAAATCCGTAGGCACCGTTGCGGGGCAAATTCGACTTAAGGACAAAGAGTCAAACTCTTGTCTCGGCTTTGTCCCTTCTTCTCTTATTCTTTTTGTTTGTGTTTTTCTTTGCCGTTACTCTGTCCAATATTCAGCAAGGATTTACAAAACCATCATTATATTTATTTGGCGTCACTATTCACAAAATCCCTCCAACAAAACCACGGATGTTCGGTCAAAGAGGGCCAAGACGTCGCCGGCGGTGTCCGTTTTATCCCTTGCCGGTATTGATTCGGCGTCAATTTAGTGCAGAAACATTGTCGTCGCAGGTGACATGGGATCTGGTTTTCGAGATCTGATGTAATGTTGTCCCTTAACAAACTTAATTCGATCTTTTCCACTCTCGTAAATCTTGGCGCCCGATTCATTGTTGAACATTGAAAGCACATCCAAAGAATCGCAAGTGTTAGTAGATCTTTCATAAATCCTTTTCGGTTAAAAAAATCAACCAAATAAGCCAAGACACCGGAGCTCGGCTCTTGTTCAAATCCTAGGATCGGCTCGACCCTATGGATCATGGCTTATTGGTTGAACCTAGCTGTTCATGAGCCGACTCATTTTCTCTTTTTAATTTTAGAAAAATGATTAACAAAAGAAGCCAAATAACGAGCACGTTTTTCAAGAAATTAACAAACGAAGTCCAAAAATGAGGAAAAAATGAGTCTGCTTTAAAAAAATCAGCTGATAAAAATCGATCCATGGCTCATTTCAAAATGAGAACAAAAGACTTATGGATCGAATTAGCTCGAGCCAAGCCCGCGAGCGCCTCGATTCATTTGACAAAATATTCTGAAAACATAATACACTAGAAATTCATATTAAAAAAATGTTCATACCAAGAACATCGCCAGCCTTGAATTTCTTGCCATTTTCCCAGCCAGCTGCATCGAAGTCCCAACCTGCAGCGCCCCCAACATTACGTATTGCTACATTAGCCATGTTGCTCAAGACCAACATTCCCAACACCATTGTAATACCACAAATGGCAATGCTTTTCTTTTCCAACATTTTCAAAGGATTTTTTTTGTAAATACTAAAGTGAAAATGGTTTTTCTTTTTCTATTCTAAACTAGTATGACACCCGTGCGTTGCACGGAAGAACAATATGAAATGATTTTACTGTAAATATCATTAATAAATAGGAAAAAAATTGAACACATACTTTGCTTTGATTAATGATACAGTCTGTCAACGAATGCTCAAAATAGAAATAAATTACAATACTCATCAATTTTTAAAAACCTCTTTAAATAATACATTGTTTGTATTATAGTTGCTCACACCCGTGTGATACACGAAAGTTGCTATAGACAAAATATATTTAAACAATTGCTCAAATTTAAATTAAATAATGCAATTTTTCAAATATATGTTGTATATAATAAATAAAAAATTTCATCCAAATATTTTCGACTAACGTGAATAGAAATAATAACCCTCAAAATATTATAATTTACATAAAATAAAGTAATTGTAACAAATTAAATATATACGGTCGTATATATAAATAAATGTAGCAAATTAAGCAATATTGACGATGCATGAAAGTAAAAATTAACCTTAAGATTTGTGGTGCACGAACGTGGAATTCAACTCAAGAGATCATTCGTATGATTAATATTTTAATTTTTAAATGCAATGCATTTAATTGAACATAATTAAATGCATATTTAATTATATGTTAATAAAAAAATATTAATGAAAATATATATAGTGAGTCTTTTGTCTACATATGTTAATAAAAAATTAAGAAATAAAGTTTCACCATTTTTTAAGGCATATAATTATTTTTTTAATATTTTAATGAATTGTAAACAGTTGAATTGTTTTATCATCTTTACGGGAAAACAGATCATAATTAAGTGTTTTAGAGATTGTACCGTGAATATATCAACTCCATTTCTGGAATTAATTTTCAATAAATGAAATTTTCTTTTTTTAAAAAACTTTTGAACTATAAAATTAGGCGAAATACAATACATGTGCAAAACTCAACTTACATATCCTCATTAAGATCAACGCTTTTCTTTTCTTATATTGTTCTTGATCATATTCTTTCCGAAAAGAGCTTTAGGATAGACTTTTTTGGTATAGTTTGATTTTTTAAGCATTAATTATTAATTTCAAGTGTTTTTCTAAAAAAATAATTATTAATTTCAATAAATATTGTTGTATTAATTGATTCTTCTTTCTTCACACTGACAATTTCTTTATTCATATTGTTACATTATTATTTTAATAAAAATTACTGATCGATCGATTGTTTAATAGAAATTATATGAACTAATTGTTAAAATCTGTAATATATTTTTACATATTTTAGTTACTTAAATTTAAAATGAAAAACTGAAAAATGAACAGAATCAGTAAATAAATAAAAATAATGTGAAAATGATGAATGAATTGAAGAAATCTTAAGTTTGTAAAATTAACCCAACTTAATTGGATTTTCCTTAAAAGTTCGTATAGTTATTATTTATTTTAATTTGATGAGAAAAATCAGAACAGAAATTAATTACCTATGACTAAAATGAATTTAGTTAACTAATTATAGATAATATTATAAGACTTAAATGATATAATTTAAAATGAATTAGATATTGAGGAAAAATAAAAAATAAAAATTTACCTTTAATTTTTAATATGATTTTACGGACAATATATTTGCAATTTGCTCTCACTTGTTAGCTTGTATTAAACTTCCCACTGTAATTTTTAATCTGCCACCCATATTACATATTTTTCGATTTCAAAACAACACAATAATTACTAAAAGAATAATAATAAAATAAAAAAAATAACATTTATCTAGATGACTATATATATATATATTACAAAGACAATAAATACATTCATATTTATCCAGATCTTGCATACACATTTGACATATATCCACTTTACATTCACATTACTTCACTTTGCATTCACACTGTTTAATTTTATGAGAATTTACTATTTATAAAAAAGAAAAATAGGTGAAAAATTATTTTTAAAAATTACCAAACATTTATATATTATAAAGATATAAAGATAAAGATAAAGATGTATGAAATATTAAGTCATGTCATGAACTGAAAATTGACGTCTTTAAATAGTCTCTCTTTGATTGTTGTTACACTTATAGATTGTAATGATATCTTATTTAAATTTTGGTGATCTTAATTCTTGTTACATAGATTATCCTTATAATGAAGGAGATTTCATAATCTACACTACCTATTTGATTAGATTATATGTGTGTGTATTGGATATATGTAAATATGTGTAATTCGAGAGTGGATTGCTTAGATTTTTATTATTCTAAAGTGTTAGGTCTAAGGCTGTGTTTGACAAATCATTATGATTGATTATAAATATTATTTATAATTAGCAATTTGATAACATTTCGTTTGACCATTTTTTTAAAAGTAAAAAATGGTGCGTGAGAATATTTGATCAGCCAAATTTTGACCTGAATTATTAAATGTGACATGAGACTTGTGTCCTTAAATTTGTAACTTGTAATTGATGTACAAAGAAAATGTGACATGTGAACATATCAAGTATGACCGGTGACTTGTACAAATAACTTGTGACATATAAAATACAACTTGTGACCTAAAGTATGAATTGTGGCCTATGCAAATAAACACGCCACCAGAGCAATTACCAAACCACCACCATCGCACTGCTAACCATCATCGATTCATCTTTACTTAACAAACCATCATCTCACCACCACCCCCAACCAACACCTCGAAACGGCCATTTTCTGGGTTGGACTAGGTGGGTGGGTGCGTGGGTATTGAGTAGTGGGGAGATTGGTCCCCCCCACCCCCACACACACACGCACAACTTCCCTAAATAAAATATTTTTAGGTAATGATGTCAATCAAATATTACATTCTCTCTTAAGAATCAGGTATTTTTCTAAAGTTATGACAAGAAAATCAGTAATATTACGAATAGTTTGAAAATTACATATTTTTTAATTACAGTACATTACATCTAGGTAGTTACGTAATTTTCCCAATTTATAATTATACTGTAATTTATGTGAAATTATATACTCCCTCCGTCCTAGAAAGATAGTCCAATATTTCTTTTTCGTCCGTCCAAAAAAGATTTTTTGAGAGTGAAATTAATATTTTATGTCTCATTTTGCCCTTATTTAATGTGATTTTTATTAGTTTAAATAAATTTATACTCTTTCAATTTTATAGGAAGTTACAAAATGTTAAGTTCCTAATACATTTGGTCAATTATTTTACAGGTTGGATTAGTCTATCTTATTGTTTATTTCAATTTGGTCCCATTATTTGGAAAATAATGTGGTTTTGAATATATATTTTTGGGAAATTTTTGAGAAAATGCATAGTTAAAAAATATTTGCAAAGTAAAAAATGATAGGTTTGAAATTGAGTGTTGAACATTTTAATTTTGACTTTTGCTGACATTAGTATTTAACAACTCCATTTAAAAATTAAAATTAACGAAAAAATGTAATTGGTATTTTATTAAAAGCAGTAATAAGAGCATTAGGGCTCTACCAACATCTAAGCCGCATCAATGGCTATCTTCATTCCGTTATTGCAATGTCCAGGAAAACTGCAAATGAAGTAAAATTTTCCACTAACAAGCTTAATTTGATCTTTCCCACTCTGGTACTTTGTGGCATTGCTCGAAGCGGTGCAACTGTTGTATCCACACTCGTCTACCACCACTACATTGTGAAATTCCTTTTTATAATTGAACACTGTATACATATTGATCAAATACCTGCAAACGTTAGTCGATCTTTCATGGACCATGTTCACACACCCGAGCTTAACTCGTACCAAAAGTTTAGGATTGACTCAGCCCTCTGGCTCGTGGTCCTTATGGGCCAAGCTTTTTAAACAAAATAATAAATTATCGAAATAAGTCTAGAGACGAACAATTTTTCGTGCGCTAGTAATCGTACCCACGAGACCAAACGAGCCGACTCGTGAGTCCACGGCCCATTTGCCTCCTGGATACAAATTATGAAGATAGAATATTACTATAAAATAAGGTCATACCAAGTACATCGCCAGCTTTGAAATTCTTGCCATTTTCCCAGCCAGCAACATGGAAGGCCCAACCTGCAGCGTCCCCAACATTATAGGTTGCTGCAGTTATCGTGTTGCTCAGGACCAACATTCCCAACACCATTGTAATACCACAAATGGCAATGCTTTTATTTTCCAACATTTTCAAAGCTAGGATTATTTATGTTAATACTAAAATGAAAATGTTTTTTCTATCTCTTTTTTTCTCTTCTGAATGTGAAATACTAAGACATGTCATGGACTGAAAATTGATGTCTTTAAATAGTTTCTAGTTGATTGTTGTCACACAATTGACCTAATTTTCCTATCCTAAATGAGATTTTGATAATACTAGCCACCATTTATTCTATATTTCTATTATATTATGTCAATTTATTGAAGATCTTTAATTATGTGTTATTCGAGCATAGATTACTTGTGCCTGTTTGATTTTCATTGTTTTGGAAAAAATAAAGTTTTGAATAATAATTGACGGGATATTGTGTGATTGAAAATTAGAGAAAAGTTTGATTTATGTATAGAATATTTTTTTGTTAAAAAATATGGTTAAAATCGAATACTGTAGAAAAAAAGTTATTTTTAATGGATTACAAACGGAGACATAGATTTTTGTTACCATGAAGAAGATTTCATGATCTACTCTATTCGATTACATTATATCTATGTAAATTGGATATATTTAATTATTTGTAACTCGAGCATGGATTGCTTAGATTTTTATAATCTGAAGGAGATTTGGTATTTACGATCACTATCTTTTTTATCAAATTATGTCTACATCTATTGAAAATCTTTAATTATGTGTTATTCGAGCTTGGATTACTTCGATTGTTGTAATCCTATAGTAGATCTAAAAATCTATATGATAATTGTTCCACGAGTCTAAAAATTTCTTACAAAAATGCCAATTTAAAAGGAAAAAGGAATATAGTTATACAAGGAATATTGATTTGCGACCAACTTGATCAGGGACGGTTCTACCTCATGGTGAGGTAACACGTCTACCCGTACTGAATCGGTAAAAAAAAAGAGTCTAATAATTTCTTACAAAAATGCCAATTTAAAAGGAAAAAGGAATATAGTTATACGAGGAATATTGATTTGCGACCAACTTGGTCAGGGACGGATCTACCTCATGGTGAGGTAACACGTCTACCAGTACTGAATCCGTCAAAAAAAAAAAAAAAACTAGTTAGATTTCTTGGTTTTTTTGAACTACAACTCGAAAAATACAGTTATTTGACCGATACCCGTCTCAACTGAACAAAATTATTGAATCCACCCCTGAGCGTGGTACTACTATATTATAATATTTAAATAATCATATTTATTAATTATTTCATGCACCTTGTCCATGAATTTAATTGATGTAGTGTTTGATAGGCGCAACATTTACCTAGGTAGTAATAATTTATTTTTCAGTATTTGATAACGTTAATTTGGCTAGGAATTCATTTGACTACTTTTATGAGAATTGGTGTAATTCCTTATTTTCAAGGCAGACAAATTTTTAATCAAGATGTGATAGTTGGTTTCCACCTTTACATGGCAAATCATAGACACTTTGTTTGATCATTTCATTTGTTGTTAATTGATTTATTTATTTTTTTAAAAAATTAACATTATTATTATCAAATGCAAATAAGTGCAATTAAAAATGTCAATCTTTTGATTAATAGCTACATTTTGCTTTATTTGTTATGAAAAATAATGTCAATCAAACAACAAAACTTGAAAATTTTTTACTTTTTTCACTTAGAAAATTAAATCAATCAAACACATTAAAATTCCAATTCTTAGGAAAATGAATTATCGGGAATTCAATTCTCTATAATTCATTCAATTTCCACCATAATTCCACTATCACTATAAAATGAACCCTAACATAACTTGCCCGATTGCATATATAGGGAACTATGAATTATTTTGACAATTTTAAGATTTTAGTATTTTATATTTCTCTCTTAATTAATATTGAGATATGATTTTTGCATTCTATAAATAAGGTCGAGGCAATCGATTCGACCTTTTGGAAAATGAGATTTAATAGCATTTTTGAAATTAAATTATAAATAGATAAGAATAAATTAATGATAAATAAGTGGATAATATTCGTGGACATTTTGATGAATAAAAATGATAAAGTTTATAAACATTAGCAAAATATATAACATAAAAATTTGAGTATTCTCGTGCGTGTCCAAATTATTTGTGATGAATCAACAAACATTTGACAAGCACGAGTGAATCGAGAAAGTTGTTCATGATTTTCGTATTCTCGTGCTTTTGTATGTTCTACTCTATATCATTATGATTTATTATTATTATTTTTTGTTGGCATAAGTTTAGAGAAGAAGATATCTAATGCCACGAGAAATGAAACAACGAAAGCGTTTAAAAACCTGCATATTTGTTGAATTGATGAATTTCTACATCTACATATTTTAAAAAAAATGAATATGTACATATGAGGTCTACTATGATGTCTCCAACTGATATTTCATGAATTAATTTTGTTATGGTCATGTCTAAATGGACGTGACACATCATTCATAAGGGTCCACCATTAGACCCACAGGACATACAATCATCACTCTGAATATAAAACAGGATTCCAGACACATGTCGTGTCAAATTGCCTTTACTCTTATATATTAGGCTCACTATGCTGGACTCGTATTTATCAGTGTCCATACTCTGGAAAGATGACAAGATTACTTAGTGTGTCAAAGAGATGCTATTCATCTGTAAAAAAACAGTTTGATGTGACAACGTCTTTAATGAAGAGAGTTTCTCTAGCACAACAGTCACAACTCTATTACAAAAGGTAATGATTAATACCAAGAAAATGGTTTACCTCATGAAACTTTGAGGTTCTGTCACGTGTTAATAGTAACACGTGTCACAATCCTAAACAGCATTTACAACTATAAATAAATCACAATTGTCACAGAGAAAGATGTTAGTAATTCAACATATTACACACTATATCCTTACTCCCACTCCTTTCTCTATTTTATACATATATATTTCTCTCATCCAATTATATTTTGCTCACAATGACTTAAGCGTCAAAGTGCAAATGAGAGCCACTCCAACTTCCTTTGCATGTTGACATCGTTTGTTCAAGTGCGCCGAAAAGTTGACGTGTTCAAGAGAGAGGAGCTAAAACATGTTGATCTCTTGGTCCAACCTAATTTTGTAATCAACATTTTGGCGACGTCTTTGGGAAAATACAATTCTAACCACGAACTCACGTATTTAAAAAATTCGCTCAAAATCTCACCAGTAAATATAGAAAAATGGATTTACTGAAAATACACATAAAAGGATTTAAATAGAGAGAACCACAAAATAGGCATAGAAAGATCTAGTAGCATAGGAGAAAATGAAGAGTCGCAAGCCTCTATAACCATACAATGTCGGTTACCTAGATCTAACAGCCACCAGCTCGCCAGATGACATCTCAGGTTCATCTTAATCTTAATCTTAATATCTTAATATAGAATAGCCGTCATCAAAATACACACATAGTTTCCCGCCAAAAAACTTTCTAAATTTGAAATTCTTTTGCTAAAAATAGTATATTAAATATTTTAACAATTATTATTTTACATGTGTCCTTAATTGCATTGGCATCCGTGCTACATTATTAATAATATCAAAATGTTATTTTTTCTATTTTATTATTATTCTTTTAATAATTATTGTATTATTTTGAAATCGAAAAATATGTAATATGGTTGTCAAATTAAAGATCACGACGAGAAGTTTAATGCAAGCTAACAAGTGAGAGCAATTTGTAAATATATTGTTCGTAAAATCATATCATATCTTAATCTTAATATATATATTCAAGTAGAATAGTCGTCACAAAAATCCGCATATAGTTTTCCATTAAAATAACTTTCTAAATTTGGAAATTTTTGCAAAAAAAAATAAAAATATATTGTATCAAATATTTTAACAAATATTATGATACATGTGTCATTAATGCATTGACATCTGCGTTATGCTATTAATGACATCAATATATATTTTTTAATGTATAAAATATATATTTTTATAATAATTATTATTTTTTGATAATTATTGTATTATTTTGAAATCCAGAAATATATATATATATATATATATATAATACTACCAATAATTTGTTAACTAAATTCAATTTAGTCATAAATGATTAATTTCAATATGAATTCTTTTTCCTATCAAATTAAAATAAACATACGAATTTTCGAATTAAATTCAATTAAGTTGTGTTTATTTTTACAACTGAAGATTTCGATCAATTTATTCATCATTTTGACATTATTTTTATTTATTTACTGATTATGTTCATTGTCTATTTTTTACTATAAACTTAAGTAACTACAAGTCTACAATATGCATAATATATATTACAGTTTTTAACAAATAATCATATAATTTTTGTTAAACAATTGATCGATCATCAATTTTTATTAAAATAATAATGTAATAATATATATAAAGAAATTATCAATTCAAATAAAATATAGATTTATTGTTGTTTATATTATAAATATTTTAACATATTAAAAAAAAAGATAAAAATAACTTATTTAGAAGAAGAAAGTTTAACAAGCAAATAAATAATAAATAAAAATATTTTTTGAAAAGAACAAAACAATTTAAAAAGAAAATAAAAAGAACAATCCTATAAAGATTAGAATTTCTTAATTTTAATTAGTTTTGTACATGTTGCGTTTCCTATTTTGATTAGTTCTGTTTTTTTAAAGTTTTGAATTCGATAATATTTTGTATTATAATGTTGTTATACTATATTTTTATTTGATGTAATAGTATAACTAATATAATTTCATAAATCTTGATCAAAATTAATATTACCTTTAGAAATCTTGTGCATTGCACGGATGAAAATACTAATTATCAATAATGACAAACATTTTTCAGCCAAATGCAATGATGCTCAAAAGGAGAGGGCAGCCGAGTGAGAGACTTCAGATTGGGCCAAGATTGGCCGGGTTCCATCATTGGACCATTTAAAATGTTAATCACGAAAGGGCCAATCCAACACATTATTTTTGTATTTTCATGCTTTTATATGTTCTACTCTATGTCATTATGATTTTTCGCACCTTTTTCAGCGTGTATTTGGAGAAGAAGATCGAAAAGGGAAACAATGCAACGAAAACGTTTAAAAACCCACATATTTCTTGACTTGATGAAATAAATAATTGGTTTAATTCATGAAAAATAAAAAATAAATATGTACATACGAAGATGGCACACAAGAAGGATTATTGACATAAACCCTCAGTTTATATTTTATCTTTAAGTTTTGTTCCTTCCTCCCTATACTTGTTGAAGATCGTGAAATCCCGTCTCCAACTGAGTTGGTAGATGGATAACTTTCTCATGCGGAACAACCATGTTATCTCGTGTCTACTTAAAAGTTCGAATTTTAATATTTTGCGTTTTATCTCCAATAAATATACCTTTGTGTGTATGAATGATTCATCTTCTTTCAACATTTTAATTTTGCAATCACTTGTTACGGTCCCAAACCTTTCATTCTTTTGCAAACTTTACTCAAACCTTCATTTTGTGTCACTCACAGCCCCAAACCTTTAAAATAATCACACCATAAGGACAAAATGACTAAAACTGTTAATTCAGTTGTTAGTTGACCAACAGTCCAACCAACCACAAACGCCAAATCGTCAAAATCCACCACCCACCAAACAAAAAACTACACTACCACAAACTCCAAAACCAGGATAATCGAACCCAAAATAATGAAATTGAATACAGTTTTAATTAATTTCTCCGATGAGAATAATAATCAATGTATTTCCTTGCAAATTATGTTGCACATTAACGGTGTAAATGTGTTTCCCCTGCAAATCAATTTCTTAAATTGGAGAATCTCAAAGGTAAGATATATGTGGTTAATGAGTTAAATGGTGGTTGCATATATTTGATAAAGCTAAGGCAGCCTCTCTTAGGCAAAAATAAAATAAAATAGAGATCTTAGCAATTTGATCTTGTTTGTATAGATCTTAAACTAAGAATTGCTAATTTTCAGAAATTTGAATTTGGATAGAAAATACCCAAAATTTTTTGAAAAACGTGGAGTTGTGTGGTAGAGGTAGTAAGTGGTTATAGAATTTTGTTTGGTTTGGTGGGTGCAGTGATATGGGTTACGGCAGGCGTTTTTGGTAGCGATTACGATGCAATGGTGGTGTTCGTCGGCGCGATAGGTTGGGGTGTGGGGTGGAGCTATGGAGGGACTTTGATCTGGTTAAGATAAGGGGCGGGATGAGGTGAGTGGGGTGAACACTTTCCAAATTATTTTATTGTTTGTTTTTTTTCAATCATTATTTAATGTAAAAAAAAAAACTAAAGTTACCATTTTACCCTTTCAAAATTATTTCAAGTTTGGTAAGACCTTTGACAGTTGGTCAATTTTGTCCTTGTGGTGCGACTATTTTAAAGATTTGGGGTTGTGAGAGACACGAAATGAAGGCTTGGATAAAGATTGCAAAAGAATGAAAGGTTTGGGACCATGACTGCAATTTTTCCTTTAATTTAAATTTTGACAACTATTATTGTTGAGATCGCACCCAAAATATGGCACATTGGGACGCCAGTGAGGGCCCAACAAGGGTCTATTGGACTTCAGTCCACGATCAAAATTTTAGATATCGCCCTAGACCAATGGCCGAGGTGGAAAGGCACATGAACCCCTCCGGCCGAACTGGTGTGTGTCTAGCAGAGGCGCTTTACATTTAGCCGAGATGTTTACAGTAGTACCTCGGATGCAAGAATGGGACAACACATAAAGTCAGAGATGTGACACTGCATTTACCAAGATGTGACAGACGTCCATCCCCTACGAAATGTAGCAATGATTACAGTCAAAAAGCAAAGTTGTCACCTCCAAGAGCTAGGGTGAAGACAAGTGTAAAATATGTCACGTGTCATGATCCGAGACAACGAGTTCCTCTATAAATAGAGCACACTTGCCTTCAAGGAAAGGGTTAGCATTTTTTACCCTCTTAACTAAATATTTGCTCTCACTCCCTTTTCTCTCTTTTACGCATTTATATTTCCCGCGCTCAAATTATACTTGCTTGACATGGCCGCTGACTTTAGCATCAGAGTGCAAACGGGAGCCACCTCTGCCCCATTTGCGAACTGATCGTTTGTAACAGTGCACAGGAGATCTAAGTGTTCAAGAAGGAGGAGTTGAGACGTGTTGGTCCAAGATCCAGCCGGATTTTGTGGTCAACATTTTGGTGCCGTCTGTGGGAAATCATACTGCTAACCACGAAAACACATGATGAAAAGCCACACATAGAAAAGAAGTCCTGAAAAAGGACGAGTAACCTCTTGCAAAATATCGGAGAACTGCAAGAACTTTGAAATATAAGTTTAATACCCTTGAAAAAGGCGTAAAGTTTTGAAACACAAGTTTGGTAACCTTAAAAAAGGTAAAGAGCTTTGGAACATAAGTTCGGTGACCTTGAAAAAGGTAAAAAAACTTTGAGACATAAGTTTATTCACCTTGAAAAAGGTAAAGAGCTTTGAAACATAAGTTCGGTGACCTTGAAAAAGGTAAAAAAACTTTGAAACATAAGTTTATTCACCTTTAAAAAGGTAAAGAGCTTTGAAACATAAGTTCGGTGACCTTGAAAAAGGTAAGAAACTTTGAAACACAAGTTTATTCACATTGAAAAATGCTTAAAACTTTGAAACATAAGTTTAACAACCTTGAAAAAGGCTCGGAGCATTGAGATAAAAATCTATCTATCATTGAAAGATACTAAAACCAAGAAATTTCTCTGAAACATGAATGAAAGCGATGGAGATATTAACCCCCGTAGGGGAAGAAATGGTCAGCATAGTGAGGGGGAGGCTCCTCAAGGACCTCATGAGAGCGCCAGTGAGGGAGTGACACAACCTAACCCACCACGCCGGCACCGTAATCGCTGCATGTTACGGGACATGACTCGCATGGCGGCCCAAATGCTGGAAATGCAAAAGCAGCAGATAGAACATACTGCTGCGATGAATGCCTACATGGCTAGAGGGTATGTTGTGAACGAACACATGATGCCTCCACAATACCCACAACCACATTACTCACCATCCGATGCGGCCACCGCCTCGTATTATTATCAAGATCCATAGGCTTATGCCGAGGTGGAATCCGAGCCCTTCTACGAGGAAGGCCTGGAACATGAAGCACGTGAAGAACAAGCCTCACTCCCAACTAGACACAGGGAGGCTTCGCCCGCAAAATCTGGCAGTGTCTTCAGCCGGATATGAGGGTCATTCAGAGGCAGGCGAGGGGGTCGAAACAATGCAGCTAAGCCTAGAAATAGGCGGGAGCGACGCGCTGAAGAAGTCTTGTCGCAGAGTCAAATGCATGGGGACCAACAAGGTATGGGGGCAGAAAGGTTCACCCCCACGCATGAGCCTAGGAATGGGCAGGAAAGGAGAGCCGAAGTAGTTCGGACCAAGTCTCGTAACGAGTTACTGAGCCATGAAAGGCCAAACTACGGTCGCGTTCTGCCACCACAAAGGCAGGAGTACGATCCGCCACTCTGTGACCAATACCATGATCCAATGTATTTCGGTCACGACGAGAATAGTGAACTACCTTCATATGAATTGGATGATGAAGAGGAAATAAGCCCCTTCACAGAGGGCCTCCGTGTGTGCCCCGTGCCCCACGACTTCGAAATGCCAGAAATAGCAAAATATTCTGGCCAAGGTGACTCTGACGATCCCTGTTAAATTACCGCGTCAGCATGGAAATAGCCGGAGCCACCCCGGCAATGAAATGTAAAGCCTTTGCTTTAACCCTTGAGGGGAGTGCGATACGATGGTACAAAAAACTCCCCCATGGCAGCATCCATAGTTGGAGAGATCTAAAAACGGCTTTTAAAAATGGCTTTGTTTCCTCCAGGCCTGGCCAGCTCCCACTCCAACGCCTTCAGGATCTGAGGCAAGGAAGGGACGAATCTCTGAAAAGTTACCTAACTCGGTTTACTGAGGAGATGCACATTTGTGAAAATATCACTGAGGCAGAGATGTTTTCCGCTTTGAAAGGGGGACTAGATATGACAAGCATGTTTTGGAGGGATGTCCGAAGCAGAAAACCTAGGGATTACAATGCCCTCGTAGACCTGATGAAGGAGGAGATTGTATCAGAAGAAATGGCTAGGGCCAAGGACAACCACCCCCAAGGAAGATACAATCTTGGGTATTCTAATGAAGCAAACCTCAAGAAAGGAGGAAACAAGGATAGGATCGGCAATATCCGAGGCGGAGCGCCGCGTCCATTTCCAGGGACAGGATCTAGCTTTACAGCAGAGATCATAGAAGCTATCCCCCACTTGCACTCCAACACCCCTTCTCAAAATCCTCCCACGGCTCAAGGAAGGATGGAAAGTGGCGGAAGTGGGAAACAGCCCATGATTGGGGCTTACTGCGCCTACCATAGGTACTACGGACACGCAACAGAAGATTGCAGGGAAATTCACATGTTAGCTGACCAAAAGGCGCAGAGGAGAAGGGGAAGTGACTTCTCCCCCGACACGGGGAGAACTCAAAAATCCAGTGGTCAGAAGTTCAACCGAGCTGATAGGAGAGCTCCATGGAAGAACTTAACTAAAGAAAGGATTGACAATCGTCAAAGAGACAAGAACAAGGGCCAGGATACCGCCTCGGCACATGCTAAAGATACACGGGAACCACCTGTGCCTATGGCCGACCTCCCTATTCGTGAAATCGACACAATATTGGGGGGACCCCACCCAGGTGGGAGCACAAACAACTCCCAAAAGAGGTATATCAGAGAGGTCAAGCAGCCCGCCAACGTGAATTACCATATCCATTTGCACTCTGTTGGGGTGTCTCGGACAGAATCTATCACATTTACCCAAGACGATGTCATTGGGGTACACTTCCCACACAATGATGCGTTGGTTATCAGGGTAGTGGTGGCCCGGAATGGGTTATCACGAATGATGGTGGATGATGGTGCCTCGGTAAATGTAATTTACGGGATAACTTTCGATAAAATGGGGATCAGCACTCCACTCATCCCAGTCCTGGACCCAATTTATGGATTCACTGGGGACAGCATAACCTCCAGGGGGTTTATAACCCTTATGACTGAAGTAGGGCAAGCACCAACTCTTTCCAGAATCCCCATGGAATTTTTGGTTGTGGACAAAATCTCCTCCTATCATGGCTCAATTGGGAGGCCCGGTCTCATTGACTTGGGGGCTGTAACGCATACGAAATACATTTGCATGAAGTTCCCCACTGAGCATGGCGTTGCAGCTGTAAGGGGAAGCCAAACTGAATCGTGGGCATGCTACACAAATGCAATCCGAAAATTTCAAGAACGAACGCTTGAAATTGTGCACTTGGAATGAAGAACTCGTCAATAAAAGCTGTGGAACATTAAGGGCGAGTGCTGGGTAGAAAACCCTTGAAGAGAATATTCGAAACTCGCAAGAAAGAGAAAAATGGTACAAACTTTCGCGAGAGTGTTGCTACAAAGATTTTGAGAAAATGGTAAAGGGGAAATAATGAAATGAAGGAGGATTTATAGGGATCACAATGATCTGGATTCCTTGGTTTCTGTGAGCTATATGATTAATGTGGTTAACCCATGCTTCTTGGGGAATGGGCTAATCAAAGCGCCAGCCGTCAAAGGAAGGGACAAAACCGTTCAGCTACCACAGTGAGTACCACGCGCTGCAAAATGCCACTCCCATCACCTTTTATATATTTCTTGGGAACCAACGTCAATAACCCCCCTTTTCATTAAATACGCCGCCTAAGATACGCGCTAGTGCGTCCCCAATCTTCATTTAGGAGAGAAAAGTCGAAGTAGGAGGTCGACTATACCATGAATCCAAACTTCACATAAGAAATGTCATTCCTGACCCCAAAAAATTGCTTCCCTACATAACGACTCCCAGCTAACGGATGGCAGAGCAAGTGTAAAATGTTGGATGTAGCAAGCGATGAAACTGGGATAAGGTTATTGCCGCGAAATCACGACAAATTCAATCCGCCCATGAATGACCACATCGGATTTGAGGGACTAGTGTTGAGATCGCACCCAAAATATGGCACATTGAGCTGCCAGTGATTGCCCAACAAGGGTCCATTGGACTTCATCCCACGATCAAAATTTTAGATATCGCCCTAGGTCAATGGCCGAGGTGGAAAGGCACATGAACCCCTCCGGCCGAACTGGTGTGTGTCTAGCAGAGGCGCTTTACGGATGGCAGAGCAAGTGTAAAATGTTGGATGTAGCAAGCGATGAAACTGGGATAAGGTTATTGCCGCGAAATCACGACAAATTCAATCCGCCCATGAATGACCACATCGGATTTGAGGGACTAGTGTTGAGATCGCACCCAAAATATGGCACATTGGGCTGCCAGTGATTGCCCAACAAGGGTCCATTGGACTTCATCCCACGATCAAAATTTTAGATATCTCCCTAGGTCAATGGCCGAGGTGGAAAGGCACATGAACCCCTCCGGCCGAACTGGTGTGTGTCTAGCAGAGGCGCTTTACGCTTAGCCGAGGTGTTTACAGTAGTACCTCGGATGTAAGGATGAGACAAGGCATAAAGTCAGAGATGTGACACTGTCTTTACCTAGATGTGACAGGTGTCCATCCCCTACGAAATGTAGCAATGATTAGTGATTACAGTCAAAAAGCAAAGTTGTCACCTCCAAGAGCTAGGGTGAAGACAAGTGTAAAGTATGTCACGTGTCATGATCCGAGACAACGAGTTCCTCTATAAATAGAGCACACTTGCCTCCAAGGAAAGGGTTAGCATTTTTTACTCTCTTAACTAAATATTTACTCTCACTTCCTTTTCTTTCTTTTACGCATTTATATTTTCCGCACTCAAATTATACTTGCTTGACATGGTCGCTGACTTTGGCATCGAAGTGCAAACGAGAGCTACCTCGGCCCCCTTTGCGAACTGATCGTTTGTCACAGTGCGCAGGAGATTCACGTGTTTAAGAGAGAGGAGCTGAGACGTGTTGATCCAAGGTCCGACCGGATTTTGTGGTCAACAATTATATCGACCAACTTCATTTAAAAGTTAAAATTGATGAAAAGAAAATTATTTAGATTTTATTATTTTAAAAGCAGTACAAGTTCTAATAAATAATAATATCTAGGCCACTTCACATAGCATTGATGGCTATCTTCATTCCAGACCCGCAATGCCCGATAAAATTGCAAATGAAGTAATTTTGTCCCTTGACAAGCGTAATCTGATCTCTTCCGCTCCGATACACTTTAGCCCAGTTAGGAGTGGTGCAACGGTCGTACGCACTCTTGTCCACCACCACGACATTGTGGGCAGCCGGGGAATAGTTGAACACTGCAAGCACATCCAAATACTCGCAATTGTTACCCTTTCAATTCAAAAATCGACCAAATATTTTGAGTTCGACCCATTTATGAAAACTGTGCACACAACATATCTTTGGTGCAAAATAAATTTTACATTTAGACATCGAGTAGCATGCTGAAATGGTTAGGCGAGACTCTGATTGTGTTAGTTATAAACCTAGAAGAGGAGTTGAATAGATTCTTTTAAATTTACGTAAAAATACAATTTTTTTGACTCGAACGTTCACTTGAATATTGATATTGATAAAATCTTAGTTAAATAGCATAACGTTGAATATCACGAGTTTTGAGTAAAACAAAATAACGTAACAACAGTACGTAACATGGTAAATCTACAAGGAGTTGCTAAATTACGGTGTGTTGCTCACCGATTATGTCACCAGCCTTAAAGTTCTTGCCTTTGGGCCAAGAAGTCATGTTAAAAGTCCAACCACTGGCGCCTCCGACGGTGTAAGTGGCAGCTTCAGCCACTTCACAACCGAAAAGAGCCACCAGATAAACCACCAGCGCGGCGGCAACAAATGTACTGCCTCTCCCCTCCGCCATCTCTTTTTCTCACTGTGGGTGTTAAGTGTGTGGTGAAAATGGGGACTATGCAACTAAGGAAAGTGGTGAATTTATTATGGAAACGGAAATTGATGTTGGGCAGAGTAGAAGACAATGAAAACGTTAAAATTTCAAATGGACATTAAATTTTGAACTAACCAACAACTATGTTGGAACAGGACAAAGTTTTCCTTAATTAACTTTTGACTATTGACTGTGCAGTGATGCATTAATATACAAGCACATGTTCTTTGAAATGGTTTCACACTATTCAGCCATTGTCTCTAAATTATTATGTAATAATATTGAAAAAAAAAACCTTATTATCGTAGTATTTCATTTCACGCAATTGGGTTTATAAAAAGTTTACTCGATCCCAACCCTCCCCGTCCCCTATTGTCCCACCTCCAATGGGACAAGGAATTTTCCGTGCTAAATTGTAAACAGAATGTTAACGGGAACGTGAAACATCATTCACGCTGAAATTTCTTGAACCCCGAGTTTTTTATTTCATTATATTTTATTTTGTTCTTATATTTTTTTTAATTTAAATCATAATAAGAAATAAATAAATAAAAATAGCGATAGAAATTCATACCAAGTACATCGCCTGCCCTGAAATTCTTGCCATTTCCCCATCCACCTATATTAAAGTTCCAACCTGCAGCATCCCCAACAGTATAGGTTGCTGCGTATGCCCGGTTGCTCAGGACCAACATTCCCAGAACTATTATTGCTACGAAAATTGCAATACTTTTCTCTTCAGACATTTTCAAAGGATTATTTTAGCTAATAATAAAATAAAAATGGTTCTTCGTTTTCAGGATTTTATGAAATGTTTAGGATGCAATGGAGTGAAAATTGATGTCTTTAAATAGTTTTTTTTTTGGCCGTTATTGTTACGTTAGTACGTTGGTAATGTAATTGATTTTAAAGATTTTAGAGATTTATCTAGTCTAGATTCTTATAATATTTAACTTAAATTTTGGTGATCTTAAATCTGCACTTGGATTGTTGCTATTTTAAAGGAGATTTGATAATTTGCACAATCTTTCTATCAAATTATGTAGGCAAGCAAAGCTATATTACAACAATCTTGCATGATCGAAATTTTTTTGATATGTTGCCCACTGTAGGCAACATAAGGTAAAATGTTGTCAGTGTCCAATGTTAAAATTATTGGACACTTGACAGTTTTTTATTGGTTGTGGGCAATTTTTATATTGTTCACGGCAGGTTACAGATCAAATTTGGTGATCTAAAAGTGAGACTACATTTTTTGGAGATCTTTAATTATGTGTTATTCAAACTTGGATTGAATTTAGATGATTGTTACCTAGAAGGAGTTTTGATAACTTCCACTATTTATTGATTTTGTTGTGTCTATGTATCTCGGAGTTCTCTATTTATGTGTTATTCGAGCATAAATTATTTAGATTGTAAAATTACATTTTAATATGGTTTCAACTAGATAATTACATTTAGTCCTTGTTTGAGACCCATTAGTCGAAGAAACTATTTTGTAGTAGTGATTTTTAGGAAAACGTTTGGTTAAAAAGAAGGAAAATATTTTCGATTTATGTGTAAAATTATTTTATGGAAAAATGTATGGTTGAAAATGAATTTTGAAAAGAATGGGTCTTAAATAAGGACATAATTGATTTCTTTTTTTGTTAGTCCAAGTGTTGGAATTAGACGAAGTTACTCGTTGGGATATCATTCAGGATGATGTTGTCGGTGCAGTTTTGAACTTCTTTGCAGTTGGCCATTTGCTTAGAAGCTTTGCTGCTACTTATAATGTTCTGATCCCAAAGAGGGATGGAGCCTGCATGTGGACAGAATTCAGAACTATTAGTGTAACACCCCAAGTTCGAAATCTTAAACTTAGACGTGTTAACTTCCATTCACATTATATGCGGAAAATAATTCATTTAAAATAAGACATTTTCATTTCTATTATAAAATTTTACAGAAATTTCGACAGAGTCTCCTCTATAAATTGGACTTAGCCAACCTGTAGAGAGACATCATAACCATTTTCAAACACACATCTCAACTCATTCAAATCCCAAACATCATCAATCCCCTTTACAAAAAGAATCTCAAACTCCTCAACAATATAATCCCAAATAAAACAAGAGGCAATTTAACCTCAAATACGATACTCATACTTATTCGAAACTAACTCCAACCAAGCCATTATCAATTATAGATAAATTAAAGAATAATTAATGAGACATTGAAATAAATTCTAATTTGACTTTATTTAAAAGGTTGAAGCGAGTATATTCTGAGTCTGCCACCAATTGCTCTCCTCGTCTCATCTAGCTTTCATCACCTGAAATATATTGGAAAGGGATTGGGGGTGAGCTAAAGCTCAGTAAGTAAACTTTATGCACGTGATGCATGCTCATTACATGAAATGCCTTAGACCATTCAAAGCAATTATCCCCATTTACTTTATTTTTCAAGACTTCAGACTTTCCAACTTTCACTTAAACATTTCCAAAACTTTAACTTCATTTCAAGACTTTCACATCATTTCAAGACTTTTACTTCATTTCAAGACTTTCACATCATTTCAAGACTTTCACATCATTTCAAGACTTTTACTTCATTTCCATCGTGAGCGTAATTAGTGTATCTTCTAGCCAATCACAATGCAGTGGGCCATTTCCCTTATTTAAAACCAGGTTATCACTTTCCCACCGCAGAGCGGTTTAATATTTGCCACCGCCAAGCGGTTTAGCAATCGTCACCGCAAAGCGGTTTAATATTTGCCACAGCCAAGCGGTTTAGCAATCGTCACCGCAAAGCGGTTTAATATTTGCCACCGTCAATCGGTTTAGCAATCGTCACCGCAAAGCGGTTTAATATTTGCCACCGCCAAGCGGTTTAGCAATCGTCACCGCAAAGCGGTTTAATATTTGCCACCGCCAAGCGGTTTAGCAATCGTCACCGCAAAGCGGTTTAATATTTGCCACCGTCAACCGGTTTAGCAATCGTCACTGCAACAGCGGTTTAATTCGGATACGCCGGTCTCCCGCGCCCCATTTCCCACTCACACCTTTCATGAATTAGAAGTACACCCATTCTTTCTTTAAAACTTGGGATACATAACTTTTGAACAACTTGCACCTTGACACATTCCTTTCATTTAAAAATATTTGACTTCCCAATTTCGATGCCAATGCATGCTTGATGATGCAATGACATAATAATGTGCATGCTTTAACATTTCCTTAAATACACATACTTGCACGTAGTAACTAAAAGCATTAAAATCAGTTAACACGAATGTCGATCAAGCACATTAATTCCACATTAACATTCAACTTTGATGAAAGTAGGGGGAAGTTTACTTACTTGACTTCCTTAGTATTTACCGCCTTTCTTAAATAGCAAGTGGAGGTGTCTTGGTTGCACTTGACGTCAATGTACCAATTATCCTAAGTATTCACATTAATCAATAAAGTGTAATCGCTAATTCAAAATGTGACCTCACAGTATAGCCATTACATTTAACACCACATTCGAGACAAACGATCAATTTCAATGTATACATTAGAAAATCGTTTATCCCTTTTTTTCATTCTTATCATTTATTTCAAACTTCGGCTCAACTCAAATTTACATAATACAAACAGCCTAAATCCCAAAACCACCAAATTCGAAATTTTATAATATACAGTCATACTATTACATATCTCCAATTTCAAAAGAACAATTAGATATTCAAAAATCTAATTAAACCCAATTACTTATGTAAATCCATGTCTACCAATTTCACATATATGTATGTATATATTTAAACACTAAATTCAGAAATTTTCCAAGAATTAAATCTGAAACTAACAAATTTTGAATTCGAGATCTACACTAAAATTCAATCAAAGTAACTTAAACTCTTAAAAATCTCACTTACGAAAATTGACCATTATAATCCAATTTAAATCTTAAATATTAATTAATCAAACTAGTACCCAATTTCTGGGACTTTGAAAATTACTTGTATACACACATATATACAATAATTTCCTTTACCAATTTTTATCAATTATTCACGTCATTTATCAATCTTATCCAAACTGAAAGTAAAAACTCGTTTATATTACTTTCCCCAAAATTTGATATTTGCAGAATTTCTCGAAGATTAACCAAAATTTCAATTAGCCTAATTATGAATTTCATGATTCTTTACACACACAAAAGTCAATATATACATACATATATACACATTACCCCTTGAAATTAGCATAAGAAAAATCTGAGAAAATAACTTCCAGAAAATCTGAATTTATGCATATTTCCACATAAATTCCGAAATTTACACATTTACATATACCTATACATACATAATAACATATATCCATACCTAAACATCTTACCCATCAATTTTAACAACACAGGAAATCTGAAATTAACCTTTAAAAATCTACATTTTATATAGGATGTACATACATAAACGTTATTTACATAAAAATCTATATATATACATGTGTATATCGGAATATGTATGTGTGTGCGCGTGAAAGTGGTTGAACCGTGTGGGTGCGGTTTCGTGTGTGTGCGTGAGAGGGGAAAAAGGGTTTTACCGTAGGAGGGGAGGTGGTGGTCGCGGCAGTGAGTGGCGACGGGCTCGAGTGGCGAGAGAGATGCGTGACCGAGAGCGAGCTCGAGGTCGTGAGAGAGGGAGATGAGAGTCGAGACAGAGGGGGATGGAGATGGGCTGAGAGGCGGAGTGAGAGTGAGAGTGAGCGTGAGCGTGAGTGATGAGAGATAAGGGATTAGATTAGGTTTTGAATCTTAGGAATTTGCAATTTAGTCCCTTGCTTCTCTCCATGTGTATAGTTAAGTCCATAAGTTCTAATTTACTCTCCAATTGCCGCCAATTATCCCCCAACTTTCAATTTAATAAAATAAAATAGAAAGTAGCAAGCTTAAACAGTAAAACAATTAATCACATAAATTGCAAGTAAAAATTTATAATTTTCTAATTGACACATTGAGCGAGACGGCGTCCAAATCCTTCTACTGCAAATTAAGTCAAATATGAAAAATAATAATAATCAGTTACATAATTTATAATGGTACCAATATAAAATTACGTGAAATTCAAGAATGCGCGTAACACGAAAAAATGGTATTACAATTAGCATGTGCATAGTGTATAATAAGCACATCACTAAGCTATTGAACGCCAAATTGAGCACATTATTGCATTACACTATCTCATTGCATAGTGGTTTTATCCCTGGCAGACTTATTGGGGATAATGTTTTACTGGCTCAAGAGTTCCTCTATAGTTTGGATGTAAAGTAAGAAGAGAAAATACTATGCTAAAGCTTGACATGGACAATGCATATGACCGCATGAATTGAGGTTTCTTAAATTCTATACTACAAAGCTTCGAATTTGATCAGTTATGGATCGACGGGGATCAGGAGCTGCGTATCTAAGTGTATGTTCTTAATGCTCTTGAATGGGCGGCCATGTAGATTTTTTCCATCTTCACAGGGACACCGACAAGTAGATTCTATCTCCCCATCACTTTCATCATTGTTGTCTACTTCTCACGATTACTCACACTGCAGTTTGAGAAGTACCCTAGTATGGGTTATTGGGATGGTGACACTACTCTTGTCTCACACTTATCGTTTGCTGATGATAGGCTCATCTTCACCAACTGCTAGAAACAGTCGATAATGAGGGTACTGGAGAGTTTGGAGCACTATGAGGGAATTTCTGGTCAGTTGGTGAATCGAGACAAGAGCAAACTTATCATTCCCAGACAAACTTCTATCATTTTGATCAGATGGCTTGAGCACTTGACTGGTTCAGACATCGACAGGAGCTGTTCATTTATCCGAGGGTCCCCTTATACAAGGGGGTGAAGAGGACATTCCATTACAATAACCTGATTCAGAATGTCAGAAGTAGGATCACTAGTTAGGCTTCACGCCTGCTTTCATATGGAGGACGCCTTACCTTACTTTACTTAGATTAGTCCTCCTCTCTATTCATTTCTATCTTCTACAGCCTCCTAAGGTTGTACTTAAGAAGCTCAAGAGCATTTTTGCATGATTCATTTGAGATTCCAAGGATCAAGTGCACCATTTGCATTGGAAGATGAAAAGATTTGTGCCTTCCTACTGACGAGGGTGGTCTTGGCTTCAGACGATTGCTGGACACTGGATACTCTCTCATTGAAGTTGTGGTGGCTGTTTTGTTCCTAGAGATCCTTATGAGCTCAATTCTTACTGGGCAAGTATTCTATGGGGACTCACCCTTCACTTGTTGTTATTTAATACTCAGCTTCTCCTATCGGAAGAGGTTGAAGAGGGCTGGACCGCTAGATGAGCCACATATTCGGTGGCATCTTGGGGCTGGACATATATTCTTTTGGCATGATTTTTGGATGGTTGACACTACCTTAGCAGCCTTATTTCACAGACACCAATCACACCTCAAAGAGGGTGCAAGACTTCTACGATAATACTGGTTGGGATATTGTGCGACTACTACAGCTCATTCCACTTCTTATGGCTGAATAGATGGGGAAACTCTTCATATGTGACGTCCCAGATCAAATTGTTTGGAAAAACACATCAGATGGTAGGTTTGCTATCAAGTTTTCTTGGAAACTAGTCCAGACGATCGACAGTCTCGAGACTCTTACAACATGATATGGAGCACTACTCTTCCCTTTACTATATCTTTCTTCAGTTGGAGGTTTATGGTAGGGAACCCTGTTGACAGTTATCCAACGGCATGTTGGGTGGTACACTAGTACTTAGCATCTCGTTGCCAATACTTTTCACAGCCTTAGACTATTACACACATCTTCACAGGCAGCACAATCTCAGAGCAGGTATGGAGATATTTTGGGGACATCTTTCAGGTATGGAGACATTTTGAGGACGTCTTTCAAGTACCTATGACTTTAAGTGAGGATATCAGACAGCGTTTCCAGAGATGGAGATATTCTGGACAATATGTACGGCTCGGGCAATTTCACACCATCATCGTCTTTTGATATTATGGTTCCTGTGGATCAAGAGAAATGAACCGAAACACAGAGATATTCGAAAGCAGTTGAGGCAGATCATTTGGAGGGTTTATCGCATGCTATCATTCCTTAATATTGGACGAATCTTCGGACTGCATCATTGGCATGGGACCTAGCCATTGCCCCACTATTTGGTATATCTACTGCTCTCTCTACCCATTCATCCTCCATTTTAGTTCTTTGGTGTACTCCATCAGTGAGAGCCTAAAAGCTCAACACTGATAGATGCATTAAGGACAATGCTGCTAGCAGTGGAGGTATTATTAGGAACTATGATGGACATTGCACCAGGGCATTCTCATCATTCTATGGGAACTGTCTTATCATTGAGGCAAATATGTGAGCTATTCTTGATGGTATCCTTCTTGCTCGTCGACAGGGGATTGCTAGAAAATTGGGTTGAGACTGACGCCATAGTGACCATCCATTACATCATTAGAGATTGTGGACCTTGACGATTCAGAGCATCAGCTCAAGGACATCCTCCATTTTGATCAGGACACTATCCTCACATCTACTGTGAGTGTAACCAGGTTGCTGACTCACTCGCATCTAAGGGTTGTGATTAGCGTTACTATCAGGAGTATAGATAGTAGTAGGATTTTACCTCGTCGGCTTAGGGTACTAGTGCAGATTGAAAAATATGAATTGCCTAGCTGTACGAGGCTTATAGTGTAGTTTATCTTTACTTTTCCTTTATTATACGAGAAGTAATACTTTGTTTTATTACTTTCAATACTTTGTTTTTCCATTTAATGTATTTCCGTTATATATATGGTTGGAGAATTTTAACCCTAGTTGATCTTCTTGTGTGAAAAAGTTGGATGAAGTTACTCCCAATTGCTTTTTTCACATCATTAATGCCATGACACTATTGGATGTTATGTCTCTTAACGATTTGATCCGTGCCTTCATATTTAAACACTCTATTGTAATCTATTTTTTGCTCTAATTCGTGGAGTTTTATTATTGAGTGTTTGACGCAAATTAGTTTGAGAATTTTTTTTTATGAAAGGTGGTGTTTTTAGAAAATGTGTGTTTTTTTAATAGGAAAAATTAACGAGGTCAATTATAAATTAATTTTAATGCGATAATGATGATTGAAAATGAGTTTGAAAAAACTGAATTGAGGGGCTCAAGTAGTTTAATTAAAGTACGTTTGATGCAAATTTTCAAAAATGAATTTTTGAGAAATGTGCAGTTAAAAGCAAGAAAATATTATGCATCCACGTGTAAAAGTGTTGAATTGAAAGAATCTAAAACTAAAAATGAGTTTGGCGAAAAATTATTTTAAAAAAAATACAAAACAAGAAATTAATGAATAATGACTATAAGGATATCTCAATTACTCATAAAAATAGTTTTTTTTATTTGTCCAAAATTATATGCAACTTTTCTTCTTGATAGTGTATATGATTTTTTTTTACTTTTCTAATACGCTCATATTTAATATGTATTGTTATCAATAAATATGAATTATTCCTATTTAAATTATGGATGTATTAAACAAATTAAGAAAAAAATTATATTTTTACACAATATTAATTATGTTTTTTAAATTTGTGTGAAAATGAGAAATTATTTATTAGAGTTTGTTTAGTCCTAGAGGATTTTGATAAATTTTCAAATGTGAAAAAAATGATGAATAAATATGTGATTGAAAAATAAGTTCCTTTTTGGCTTCCATTATGAAAAAAATACATTTTTTTCTTTTTTCTTTTCAATCACATATTTATCAATAAAATAATATTAAACATAAACGTATAAAAGATTTCTTAATTTTTAAAATCAATATCGAAGTGGGCTAAATTTGAAGGGAAAAAAAATGAAAGCAAGGATCAAATAAGAATCATTTTTTTTTTTTTTTGTTGTTGAAAAAAACGTAACAGTGTTGCTGTGCTGTTGACGCTGATAGGACCAGCGCCGGCCCATGTTCAGACCAAAGAAAAATCGGAAGAATGACAGCAATATCCATTAGCAAATAAATAAAATTACATAAAAATAATCTAAAAATAAAATTTGAAGTAAAATTCCAACCGTACAACTAGTTTGCTATTCGAGTTAGAGACATGTGCCTAATTCCGCGCAGCTCAGACAGCAGTTCTCGAAATCTCCCTTTGTCATCTACCCGGAGACAAACTCCCTTTGAGTCTTGAATGTTCTGCGTGCGTATTTATTTTTAGTTTTATTTTCAACAATTATTGGTCTCTCTAATCTTGAAATCATGAAATTGAATCTTGAGTTTTGAAAACCCAGTAAAAGAAACTGTAGTGAATTATAGTGGCGTGTACAGAAAGATGCATTCAAGATTCCCAGTAAAAACTGCCCAATTCGGACAATCACCACATTTTTATATACTCCCACAGCATCAACAGAAATTCCTTTTCAGAAATTTTTGCAGTGGCAAGGCTCCTTCAAATTCTTTCGATTCTGATCCTCCTCCTCCTCCTCCTCCTCCTCCTTCGTCTTCATCCTCCTCGTCTTCGTCGGATGACAAGTTTGGATTCAAGCTGGTGGGTAGGTCTCTGCGCGACAGTAAATGGAAATTCAATGATATTAATGTCAGTAAGTGTAAAAAGACTAAACTTTTGTACCTTATTATTGTCTGTTTCGATTTAGTTGTGTTTATATTCTTCAAGTTTGCTGATTTTGGGTGAACAAACAAAATTTATCTACTAAAAGTCTAAAGGAAGAAAAATCTGGAATAGGAAATTATACTTTCATTCTTCTCAAAATAGAAATGACACACAGGAGCTCTCTATATACAAGATAAAATCAATGAAGAAATGAAGGCTAATGCTAACTAACTAGTTTTAATTAACTTGATGGAAAAGAAAAGGAATTAAAGAATGAAAAATTAAATTACATATTCTTCATCGCCTCAAGTTGGAGGTTGGTGCTGCAGATCAACCAAGCCCAACTTAGAAACCGAAACATGGAAATTTGGTGCAGCAAGAGCCTTAGTAAATAAATCTGTCAACTGGAGGCTATGTGTTGAGGCTGAACAAAACCATCTTTAAACTTGTTCTTGATCAAGGTTTTTCATTCTTTAATTCCTTTTTCTTTTCCATCAAGTTAGTTACAACTAGTTTGTTAGCATTAGCTGAGGTGTTGTTTCTTCATTCGTTTTATCTTATATATAAATAGTGTTGTATGTCATTTCTATCTTGAGAAGAATGAAAGTATAATTTCCTCTTCCAGACCCATCATTCTTGAAATTCCGAGCTCTAACCATCATTGCTAAATTATCATTACTTCCTGAAAAAATAGTATGTACCATCTGAGCATTAAAAAGGCCAAATTTTTTATGTGTAGATAAAACGCAACTTATGGTGGAACATAACGAGCTGCTATTTTTATCCACAATACGAAATACCAAAATATACAAATCTCAACGCCGTACAACTTGTAAACTATGTGTCTCTTTGGTGTAGGTAGTTTTTGAGGAATTTAGGAAATTTGGGTTGTTGGGAGAATGTGTGGTTGAAAATTGATTAAAAAGTAATGGGTCCAATACAAATGTGTGGTTGAAAATGAATTTGAGGAAACTGTTAAAAAAATGGTTAGGAGCAAATAAGGCCTATGTTAATAATTTCTAATTAATCTAAAATGTTCGATCATGTGCTATATCTGCTCAGCAGTCTAAATACCTCCAACTTATTTTCCAGATCCGCTAATCCAAATGCCCCCTGAACACGAGGTAAAATGTACAGCATGGGAATCAATATAATCTTTCCCACCTGATGCTGAAGATAGCATACAAGGATTCAACAGAAACATGAATTAAAAAGTGAATTACGTACAAAACCCAAGAAATCCTTTTATAAAGACAGGTCTACATTTGCATATGGAAACGGTACTATTGAACAAACATGACTCTAGCTTGGCAACATTGGCCGACCCTATTTGCAGAATTATGGCAGATGTATGCCATTGACATAGCCTCACAAGGTAGTATAATTCCAAGCATATACTATATCTTTAGAGATAGAATTTAGGATCCAAGATCTCACCATAAAATCTACTCTTATCCATTGTTCAAGCTTAGGAGAAGCTTCAGTAGGTTTCTCACATCCTCTAGTTATAAATCCTAGCTTCATTTTAGCTCCCAAAGCAATTTTGATAGATCTGTTCCAACTAAGGTAATTGTTACCTGTCAATGGCGAGGTAACCAACACCATATCAGGGTGATCTGAGCCTTAAAGATTCAATGGATCTCCATTGAAGTAAGATCCAGGATACTTCGCAGCAACCTTATTTTCATTTGTGTTGAGATTTAATCTCACTTCTGTAGTGTTATCATCATCTGCCATAACTTCTTCAATGATTAACTTATAAGTAGAGTATCAACTTAATTTTTCCGGATTGATGAATGCTCTAATACCATGAACAAACCAAAATTTATCTTAAGGAAGAAAAATTTGGAAGAGGAAAATATACTTTCATTATTCTCTGAATAGAAACGACATACATTAACACTATATATACAAGATAAAACCAATGAAGAAATGACACCTCAGCTAATGCTAACAAACTAGTTGTAAGTAACTAACTTGATGGAAAAGAAAAGGAATTAAAGAATTAAAAATCAAATTGCATATTCAACAGGTTTGTTGGTTTTAGGACTGATTTTCTTTTAATGATCTTAGCAACAGCATGGTTGACTTGTTTCCCATGCTTATTTTTCTCAATCTTGTGGATGAATTGTATAAGCATTACCCTTTAAGTGTAAGTTGATGCTATTACTTTTTTTATTCAGTTGATAAAATCATAATACCAAAGGGTGAGTATATGTTATATTATAATATGATGCAGAATTTATTTCTTTCACAGATACATTGCAAGAATCAGTAAACCAATGGCTCTCAAAGACCCAAAACTTTTTGAATGAAGTAACTTCCCCATTAGTTAAAAATGTTCATGATAGAAGGCCAAATCTTCCAAAAGATAGGGAAGACGTGGAGGACATCTTCATCATTGAACGTACTGTTAATACCAGAACCCCTGGTGGAGACCTTTCTGAGGTTGCCATTGTTTCTATTGAGCAATTCGGCCGGTAAAGTTGCAGTTTTCTGATTTCAACTTCCTTAAAACTGGAAGGTGTCCTTAAATATATAAATGCAATATTTTTTTTTTCGGTTGCATAAAAATTTTGTTTGATTAAAAGAGCTCCGCTCATTTATAAGTTAAAAATCAGAAATAATTGCAATGGATTTTCATGGATAGAGAAATATGTAATAGTTGATTCAATTTACTACTACTACAGATAAGTTTTTTTGGGGATATTCTAACTATTGCCTATGGTTACCAGGCTTGTAAATAGATACACGTATTCCCTGTGCGAAACCGTGAGTGGTAGGAAGTGAGCAATATGAATTTGTAAATCTTACCTATTGATTTTATTTTTATCAGGTTCAGAGTCGATGAATCTATCTTACTGAATAGTGTGGAATAAATTTTTGACTTCTTCATTAATTAAGTCATGCAGGATGAATGGTTTAACTGGGGGCAAAATGCAGAAGATATTTAGAGCGCTTGTTCCGGAATCTGTTTATAATAATCCCCGTAATTTGGTGGAGTACTGCTGCTTCAGGTTTTTGTCAAGGAACAATGCTGAAGTTCATCCTGGCCTCAAGGTTCGTTCATGGGGCAAATCTAAATTAGGCACCATTTCCATTTTTAGAATTATGGTTTTCTCATTGCTGACAATCATGATGCATAGATGATTAGATTTGTGGCGCATCACATATAAATATGCTATTGGCTGCATATCCAAACATATGAAATATGGAAGAACGATTATTTTTGGTAATTGGTCAATTCAAAACAACTAACATATATATTTTGAGTTTTAAGATGCTGATCAAGTTGCAGGAAGCTGAGATCAGATTACAGGTGATATGGATTAAACCAAGAGAAATAATAACACGAAATAGAAAGTAAAAGCTAGATTATATAGGAGGAGATATTAAGATAACCTAATACATGTGAATTTCCAAAGTACCCCTAGTACATGTGAGAACTGCAGTCGAGGGCAAAAAGGTTCAGTATACTGCGCTCCACAAATGCAACATAAACACGCAATTGTTTGTGTGCACACTCAAAATTCATATTTTTTATTATTAATTATTATTATTGTTGTTGTTGTCGTCTTTATGTGGACTAGGATAGGATTCAACTCCTGGGACATACTGATTCATTAGTAGTTTGACATGCAATATAGGAAACAGCATTTCAGAGACTTATTTTTGTCACTATGCTTGCTTGGGAGCATCCCTACAGCAACCAGAAGAATTACCGAGCTAAAGTATTGGAGAGAAATACTTTCCAGGTATTTAATATAATACTGATTTTTCTTTGTGTTAGTTGTTCTCCTCGTTAGTAGATTATAGTATGCTGCTGTTGCTTTCTTTATTTGATTTCTTGTAACTAGCCATTCTAATTTATTACATGTTATCAGAGGCAATCGAGTAGATCAACATATAAATTGAATGAAATTTGAGTTATAGTTGAAGAATACCGAAGATTAAATTGCTTTGATGACAAACGTTTTCTATAAAAAACTTTAAGAGGAGTATAAAATTATAAGTATTACATTGAGGGAGTCCCATCAAAGATGATATTTTTATTGCTGGAAAAAACTTCTATGATTTTGTTATAAAATGTGTTCATTAAAGAAAAGGTCTACTTGACATTTTTTCAATTACTATTTTTTAAGGTGACAGTTGTTGGCGTACCAGGATGTATCTTTTACTTGTATTCTACTTGGCTTTGGGTCGGGGTTAGGAAAGCGAGGGAGGGAGCTAGCGTGGTACTCAATTTCTTTGTTCAGGGCTTTGTAATATATGCCAACTGGTTTCCTTTTACCTTTAGTTTGACACGAGTGTTGAATGTCAGAACTAAAAATTCGTATTTGTTGAACTTGAAGAGGAGTCTAGTTGGAGAAGAGGCTTTTGTTCGCATTGCTCCTGCTGTTTCTGGTGTGGCTGATTGGTCAACAGCACATAACCTTTTCAAAGCTCTTGCTGGTGATGACTGGGGAATTTCATTTAGCATATGGTCAACATATATTGACGAACTTCTCAAGTGAGAACTGTTTCTTTTCAATTTCGATTAAGTCGTCTTTGGCTATTGTGTTATTATAATTTATTTTTTTTCCGTAACGCTCCTATGATCTTTGATGTTATAGCACCCCAACCAACTTGCAGAATATGGCCATTGTTACTTAAGAATAGTATGGTTACTGATTCTCTGAAATAGCAAAGAAATTGTGAAATGATCCAGTTGGTATCCCCATCGTTCAGTTTCCCCTGAACTACACATCAGGGTTTGAGTTCAAGCCCTCACCACCTACTAAAAACAAAATGTCCTACAGAGAATAAAAAGAAAGTTTGTAGGATAAATTGCAAGGAAATGGTTAATGTATACTGAATGTACCCTTTTCATTTGTGTCTTTCAACTAACATTTAATAACGAGATTAATTCAGTCTGCCAATTAGCACAAGACATTTCATGATCCTTTTTGCTATGCTACTCTGGACTGAAATTCTCATGTGAAAAATACATACCAGACCATTGTCGAACCATTCAAATGCACTTGGATATTTGGATAGTTTTAATCTAGATCAGACAAGGGATCATCCCAGATACATGTGGTCAAGGTCAAACAACATAAACTTTTTTACTTACTCCAAGTAAGTTTCGATATAGCACATTTGGGTTCCTCGAGTGACATTTAAAATAATATATGTTGCAACCTCAGCAGTTCAGCTGGTTATTATACTATTCTATTTCTTGAAATCTCTCAACTTGTTCATATTACAAAAAATCGTCATGTTAGTCTTGACATCATCTGAAAGTGATTTATGTAGTCGAAGCATAAAAGCATCACAAAGCATGTGTGCTTTTGAATTTTTTTATGCAAAAATCTTATGACAAATAATTATTCCAGAGCTTATCAGCCTTTAAACATTAAATTTATTAGAAGATAACACAAAAATACCTCTCTGGTACCATATAAAGACAACTGGATCTCATATTTATTAAAGATGAAACACCTGGGTTGAAAGAAAAAAAAATGAAATCACACCGCGGACACACCCGGGTCTATGAGTTTGAAGTCCAAAAAAAATAAAAAATAAAAAATTGAAGACAAGTTACAAAGAGATGGCAATGGGTCGGATATGGGTCGGGTTTGCCAAACCCATCCCCTACCCGCTAAAGATTTACAAATTACATACCCTACCCATATACTCTTTTAAGAATGACGGGTCGGAGGCGGGTATGCTTCTATACCCATTTGAAACTCATTACTATTTATTTATTATTTATTATTAACTTGAATAACTTAAATGTTGAACTTCACTTGAATTTGGCTTGAAAAAAGCTTGTTCTAGGTTAAAACTAAAGAAGCTAATTTGAACATTTTTTTAGACATTAACAAAGTCAATAGTTTAAACATATTAAGGTTTAGAAGTTAACAATGTCAATAGATATTTGGGTTCTATTTTTTTTATTTTTTTATTATTTTTTTTCACAATCACTTTTGTTTTTAATTCCATAATTTTTTAACGAAATTAATGAGTATGTGGGTCGGGTATTGTAGTAAAACTTACATCCGACCCATACTTATGTCGGGTTTTAAAGTTTACCTTCATATTCTACCCACGAACTCATTTAGTGGAGTAATCCCCGCCTATTTATGTCGGGTCTCCAACGGGTATCGAGTCCGTGGGTATTATTGTCATCCCTTCTTGAGAGATATTTGAATGACTTTTGTCAGCATTGCTTAATGTGTTTAACCATTCATATGCAACCTATAGACATACTTCTCAATGCTCTTCTTCCGCTTTTTGATGTTTGAATACTGAGTTCTACTATTATGTTCTTGCCCAAAGGTTGAATAATTTATAAATTGTCTAATACTACTTAGACCCTTCATTTCATATTTTCCAGAATGTTATATTTGTGGACAAATCTCTTATAATGCTAAACATCTTCCCAGTGTGGACTTTCTCAGTCGTTTTTGTCTTCTTATTGGTGTAGGGTGCATGAAGGACGGAAATCATACCAGTTTCAAGAACTTTCCCATCTTTCTAAGGAGAGAATTCTCTGCCTTGGTTCTAGCAGAAAGCAGCCTGTTATAAAATGGGAAAACAATATGGCATGGCCAGGAAAACTCACTTTGACTGACAGGGCACTCTATTTTGAGGTATTGTTATGAAGCAGTCAAATGACTTTATTGTTAGAGAAAGTTGTCATTGTTGCTTAGGAGCTCGCTAAATGAGTTGAATTTTATTGTACTTAAAATATTCTGTCATTCAACAATAACATTAGTTGAAGGTTTTACCTTCCAAAATATGAGTACCAGGATAGGCTAAGACAGAGAAATTTGGTAGCATTTGTTATTTCTGACACACTTGGCTATATGATGCCCATATAATATAAGTTTTGAACCAAGTGCTTTTAATAGTCTTTGAGTGGTTTTACAAACTAATTTTTTGATATAAAAAGTTGTTCATACCCTATAACATGGAACACACTATTTTTACAGGCTTTTCAACAATGTATATTCATTTTTCACCAACCAAAATTAAGTAGAATCCACTTTGAATGAAAGAAAAAAGGTATATTCATTGTAAAAGAATGCACTCATAAAACCAAGCTTTTAATTTGTTGAAATGTTTTATCCTTTTGGAAATATATTAGCACACATTGTTGCCGGCATTTGACCTGAGGGGACAGAGAGATGCTGTAAGGCTGGATCTTACAGGAAATGGTTCGAGAGTAGAGAAAACAAGGGTTGGACCTTTGGGATCAAATATTTTTGATTCTGCTTTATCCATTACCGCCAGTCCAGAGTGAGTATGCTTCTCTAACCCATCTGTTGTAAATTTATGAAATCTTATAATTGCTGTCATTATTTATCCATAACATTGTAACACAATCATTACAATTTATAAACCAATTTATAAACAACACAATTTTCCAAACCACTTTTTAACCATCAAAAATTTCTCTTTCCACTTTTCAACCACATATCTTACCTCGGAAACAACAAAAAAACAATTTTAAAACTGCAACAGTGTTTCCAAACACACTATAAATGTATGATGGTGGATTGGAATCAAAAGCAATGGTCATATTTTCTTTCTCTGCCAATGTTAATTATCAAAGTCTTGTATTAGTCATCAGACTGATCCCTTAATTTTCAAGATTAAGCACCTGGCTCTAGTAGACAACTTATACGGGGTTACTAATTGCTTGAAGTTCACTTTTCTTCTTGTTTTTATTCTATTCTCTTTTTTTCACTTGCTTTGCATGTTGCCATCATAGCGATCCTGACAGAAATCAACTAGGGATGCAATAAATTACTGCCTAATCGTTGGTACGTGGACCTCAGTAATTTCCCAACCCCCATCACCCTCTCCCTCTCCCTCTCCCTCCCCAAACAGAAACATAGACATAGACACACAATAGAATTAAATTGTTGAGATTGTTTGAGCCCTTTTGTTTTACTTGAAATGGTTTAAGAACATGGCTTACTGATGAATTATCTTGAGTATTATGACTCTATCGAAACAAAATACCTATGCAAAGCTGAATTTAAGTACACTAATTTTATTGTAATTCCCCTATTGACAACCCATTAAATGATAGATATTAGTGTGACAATTTTTTTTTTCATGGTGTTTCATATTATCAGGTCTGAACCATGGATACTTGAATTCGTTGATTTGGGAAGTGAAATGAGAAGGGATGTGTGGTATTCGTTTATTAATGAAATAATTGCTTTATACAAATTCCTAAGTGAATTTGGACCCAAGGATGGTGATCAATCGGTGTATGATGTATATGGTGCTCACAAGGGGAAGGAAAGGGCAGTTACATATGCCATAAATGCTATTGCAAGACTTCAGGCTCTCCAATTTATGCGTAGGACCTTAGATGAGCCCACTAAACTGGTTCAATTTTCATATTTACAAAATGCGCCGTACGGCGATGTTGTTCTCCAAGCTCTTGCTGTTAATTGTTGGGGTGGACCTATGATTAAGAAATCAAGGGAGGGTAATGATGAACCAGGTCAACGACTGCGGCGCACTGGCGAGGCATATGAAAGTATTAATCATGTGTTTGACATAGACGGTCGTGTCTACTTGCAAAAATGGATGAGGTCTGCATCATGGACTTCTAATTCTTCACTAGGTTTCTGGAAGAACACAACGGTGAAACAGGGGGTCGTGCTGAGTAAAAACCTCGTTGTTGCTGAAATGAATTTGGTAGAAAGGGCAGCAATGATATGTAGAGACAAATACAGGACAGCTGAGAAGACGCAAGCCACAATTGATGCTGCAATGATTGAAGGAATTCCCAGTAACATTGACCTTTTTAAGGTTGGAATTTATCTAATTCTATTCTTAAATTCCTTTTGTAGTGTTTACCTCTACAATTATCCCACCATAAGCCATACTTAGCTTTACCTCACTTGTACACGCTTTTTAAATGTGTATCCTTTCAAAAATGTTTTATCCAAGATTGAGATCCCCCTGGATTTTTTTTAGTCGAACTTTTTGACATTCAGTCTATAATTTGAATTGATCGAGGAAAAAAAGATTCAAGATATTTTAAATAGTTTGATGGAGTTTGATGACAATTGTGATCCTAGTCATCTTGTACGTGTATATTTACCTCTTAATGGAAGCACCTGGAATCGACAAAAAGAGAAAAGTTAGCAACTTTTTCAAGGATATAATGTGCAGTTTTATGCAGTTGAGGAATATTCTGATGCGTAATTGAAATGGATGCGTATGCGCATGCACTCCATGTTGCCTAGATTTTGCTTTTGCTGCGTCTGGTCCTATAAAACCTATATTTACTCTGCTTATACTCACATTCCTTTTTACTTGTCAGGAACTTGTGCTCCCTATGATTATCACCGTTAGAAATTTGGAAAGATTAAGGCGCTGGGATGATCCCCTAGTGACAGCATCTTTTCTCGCACTTGTAAATACACTCATCTTCAGGTATTCTATTCGTGCCCATTGTTGAGAAGTTCATGTCTTTAATAAGGCCATCAAAAAACTACCTTTTGGTATGAAAACTCATCTTTATAATTAATCACTCGAAGCACAAAAAATCTCTGGTATTTGTATAGCTGCATATATGATCTGAATTTCCAAGTTATTCCCCTTTAGAAACTGGTAAGCAACCAGTACTTCATCTTTCTAAACCTGGAGTAACTTCAAATCAATGCCTCTTGACCAGATACCATTTGTTTGTGTTTTTTATATCTTCTATTTAGTTATAAATTAAAATGAGCAGGGACGATGTTCAGTTACTAGTTAGCTGGTAACCTATAAGTCAAATATATCAACAGCTCATGCAGTTGTTACGTGATCTTCCAAATGTGAATTTCTCACTTCTAATAGGAATCTTGAACCATACATTCTCTAAGCCTTGCTTCTCCGTCATTAACCTTGCAAATTTTTCCACGAATCTCCACCATCTAAAATTTACTCTTACAAGTAACAAGAAATCTATTTTTTAAAATGGAGATCTTATATTACTCATTTTCAATCATATAACTACTTTGCACGTTTCATATTGAAAGGACGTGCTAATGTCAAATACCTTTCATATTTGAATTAAGATAGCACAATTAGCCCTTGTTTGTTTTTCTTTAAATTTTTCTTTTTTTTCTACAATATTCAATATCAACCATCCATTAAAAGTCAAGCTCACAATATTTGACTTTTCAATCAAATCCCAATCACCCATTATCCTAAAAATCACTATTCATTTCAAAAAACTCTTTTTAAATAATACCAAATACCACTGGCGGACACATAGGGGGGTCCTAGGAGGTCCCCCCCCCCCCCCCACCACATTTTTTTTTGAAAAAATCCAATAAAAACATAAAACAAAAAAAGATGCTTTGAATGGTTGAATAATTTTTTTTTTTTTTTTAGTTGAATAAAGGTAAAGTTTCGACTTTGAATAATTGAAATTTATGCGTATTGAATGGATTATGTTAGATGAAATATATGTAAAAAATTGTAGCATGTACTCAGTAAATATAGTCTCTTTTTGGTATCAATTAAAATCTAAATTTTAATCTTGATCAAAGTCAACAATCAATCTCAATCATAGATTTCATATGACGCATAACTTTTCAACAACGCATCTCATCAACTTTTATCAAAATCTATGAAAAATCTAATTTTAATCTACTCTAAACAGGAATATAATTGATTGAAATTTGAATATGTTAATTGATTGTTTACTGCGATATAATCTGTCAATTTCTTTTGAATTATAACGTGGATCTTACTGAAAATAATTTAGTATATTTGTGAGATTGCATATTATTTAGTACATTGTCTTTTGTGAATTTGAATTTTATCATTATTTTCGATCTTTTCCTATAAAAAAAAAATTCGGGGGCGCTGCCCCCGAACCCCCTGAGATTTACTGCAAACTTTGCCCGCCCCCCCCCCCCCCCCCCGCTACAAAATGTCTGCATCACTGCCAAACACACAATGAACTGGATAGGATTCAACTTTAGCAACTCATGCGAAGTTGGTTGTGGCATGAGGTCTACTGTACTTTTGAAGTGTAGTCATTAAGAATTACAAGTTTTTCATGATTGAGGCTAACGAGGTCAGGTATCTATTCTTGTCAGGAACCTGCTGTCTTATGTATTCCCAGTGAGTTTGATGATCTTGGCTGCTGGCATGTTGTTATTGAAGGGCCTCAAGGAGCAAGGTCGTCTTGGAAGATTTTTTGGTAAAGTCACAATACGTGATCAGCCTCCCTCTAATACAATTCAGAAAATTATTGCTGTGAAAGAAGCCATACGTGAAATGGAGAAATATATCCAGAATGTGAATGTTGTACTCCTTAAGATACGATCTATCATTCTTGCGGGGCAACCTCAGGTATGTTGTTGATGGGCATATGATAAGCTTTGTCTAATGTGAAGCTGCACGGGAGTTGCAACCTTCTGCTTTTTCTAATATGAGAAGTGGAGAAATATCTTTCCTTCTGCACATCCTTTTTGCTCGTTGTTCATGGTCAGTTGACAACTAATGAAATTTTATACCATTTAATTTAATAGTGCTGTCCAAAAGGGTAAAAGCATAAGATAGCAAGAATGTAATAGTATTTTGACATTAAAAATCCCTATTGAAATCATTGTGAGTTCTCGTCTATGCTTCATAAAAGAGGGAATGTGAATTTAGTAGGCTAGGTGGATGGGATTTATCTAAATTTTGCTAATTCTGAACTGGAACATTAGATAATATGTTGATCTTGAAATTGAAGGCATTACGGACTGGATGAGGTTGGCCTGTCCTAAAACAGCACCACAGCCATTTTACATCCCTAAACCCACACCCCTATGCCTGTTCCCTCCCTCCCTGACCCTGCACTACACCCCCTATCCAGTACCCCGCTCCTTTTTTTCACGTACAACACATAGTACTATGAAGAATGCTTTAACCGTTCTAGGCAACCAAGCAGGACATGAATTTAAGGTTTATTCATTTTCCCACTTTTCACTTGTGTTTTGCCTTCCTTTTCTATTCCATGATCCAAAGGAACAGCAAGGGATACTATTAGTTGTATCTTCTCAGCTTTTGGTTTTACTTTGTGACTTTATCTATTGATACCAATTGTAATGGTGGAATGGAGTCGGTTCTGAAAACTTAATTACAGAAGCTGTAGAAACTTGATCCAAAGAGCCAAGGCAATACATGCTGAAATCTCAGTTTTACTAAGTTGATTGAAAGATTTTAAGACATTATGTACATGAAGATTAAGAAGATAAAATGTATGATTGGATATGTTGTCGGATATAGTGGATATCTGTGCGTGTGCATGCACACCCCCCCCCCCCCATCTTTCTTTGCTTTTAAATCTAATTGTAAGTATCTGCCGAATCTTTTCAGATAACAACAGAGGTTGCTTTGGTGCTACTTTTGGGTTCGACCATTCTTCTTATTGTTCCATTCAAATATATTCTAGCATTTTTCATTTTTGACCTCTTCACAAGGGAGCTCGAGTTTAGGAGGCAAACGGTTTTGAAGTTCATGAGCTTTCTTAAGGAGCGCTGGGACACGGTGCCTGCAGCTCCTGTTGTTGTATTGCCATTCGAAGAAAAAGAATCTCCTGCTGCAATTAAGCAGCAGAAGATGAGTCACGAGGTGAAATCAGATAAAAGCCCAAACCCGGAGCGTTAATTAAGCCGAATAGGTTTGGAATTTGCTGAGATGGTCTCTTTTTTCTCCTGTTTTTGTTTTTCCCTTTGCCATTGTCTGATGCATCTTCTTTTTTTTTTTTTTTTTTTTTTTTTTTGTACTTCCAAGGATTTTACTTCGAATACTCCGTGTTATTGAAAGCAGAAATGTGCAAGAATCAATGCATAAAGCATTTGAACAATAGATTCTTTACATTCTTGAGGGCAACAACAGTATAGAAAAATTGCCAGAACGGTTTTTGAAATTATGAAATTTTTGCAGTTGACAGAATCAAATTAAAACATGACTGCTATGCTGATTGCTGCTGGCAATGCCATCACCCAAAGCTTCCACATTTTGGAGAGGGACTCAAGTCTACTATTTGATCCATTACATGTAAGCTGCTTGTCATGATATGTGCATTCTGTTTGATTCCTGGTCACAACCCAGAAAAGGTTAGCAACGATATAACCTAGATTTCATGCAGCCAAGATGAAGGCTTCTATATAAGGTTAATTGTGCTTGTAACGTGTGCTGATCTTTAAAAGTTTGTATAGTACACATTACTAATGCGACAAAATTTTTACTTTTTTTCCGCTTTAATACTATCTAGTATGGATTTGTCAACTTGCACACTTGGGGACTCCACACACATGGGTCTCACACAGTGTGAAGAGGGAGTACACTTGGGAGTAAACCTCCGGGTATACATGTAGCAACATCCATCCAGTATTGTTCTGAACAAGCAATAAGTAGATTTTGTTTCCATACCTTGAGGAACAAAATGTCACAGTGTAATCTGTGGCACTGCAAGTGATGATACTTGTAGGGTCATCATAAGCAAAACTATAGGCTGCAGGGCATGCAGTTTTGAATATTCTTGAATAATTTGTTGGGACACATGATATAGGGGTGGAAAATGCACCCCTACAGCAATACTCATCAGTTTTGAATACATTACACGCACTTTGGCAAGCGATGATCTTATTGTTCATCTTAGCAGTAAGTTCCGGCGGGCAATTTGGTCGTAAATCGTTGTCACAGCCGGCCGGTTGGCACTTTCCTTTGCCATTAACAGGTTTTACCACTATAGGCAAGTTGAACCCATCAACAAGGCTAACGTCGTAATAATCAGTATCTCCAAGGGTGAATTCGGCAATTGAAGCAGGAGGCTGGCCGGGCCCTGTACATTTAAGTGTACTTCCACAGCCGCCTGTTTGGCACGTGCTGTTTTCATTTTCGTCAAAATTACAACCTGTGCGAGCCCATATCCGACCGTTCCACCCGGATGGGGCTGTAAAGACGGCAGATTGGGTTGGCTTCAATGCAAAGCCTCCACCAGTGTAGTTGTTACTTGCAGTTATACCAGGCCATATGGTCTCTCTGCAGTAATTTATGATAGTAAAATTTGTGCATTTGGACAATCTTATCCCTGTTAAATGCAAAAAAAGAAATAAGTTTTTACCATCATTTCAATATTACACAATAAATTTGAAGTCAAAAAATATGGAAAAAGGAGAGTAAATTACAGAAAAAAAATGAGGGGAAAAAAACGTTACCTGATGCTATTACAAGCAAGACAAACCAGTGGATGAAAATTGCACTGGAGATGGCCATATCTAACCTTAATACACTACTTAGTACTTGTTTTTGTTGGTATCAAGTAGTAACTAGAAGTGATTGTGTTTATAGTTGTATGTACACATGAGTAAATATAATGGAACTGATTTTAGAACTATAGAAGAATGCGTGTGGAAGGGTGTTAATACACAGAGAGTGTGGCCAGCCAGAAATGCTTCCTTTCTCCTCACATAATCAAGGGATTCCTTACCCCCTCTTAGCATTTTCCTTCTATGCAAATCTTATTGCATAATCTTCTTTTTTTCCCTTTGGTTTTCAATTTGTTTATTTCAAGAAACTGTTTATCTTGCTATAATCTTTTTATAATTTTCCCAGTTTGTCTTCTGCGTGATCTTTTGACACTATGAAATTTCAAGGTCCCAAAATGGAAGAAATTTAAGAAAATTAAGCAGAGATTCACAGAGGAACTGTAATACAGGAAGGATAAAAAAAAAGAGTAAAGTTCAATCCGTATTCCAAAAATTTATTTTTGTTACAACCGTCAAATACCAAATTTGGAAAGCAATGCGGTAATAAATGATTACTTCAAATTTTCATCAGTCATACAGTTACACGCCGCCTGTCCAGCGATCTCTGACAACTTCCACAAGGTTTATCATCAAATACCATGTCCCGATCAGCTTTCTACTTGAGGGCATGTCTGCGTGGAGCTATACACTACAAAATTGAAGAGTCTATCACAATTTAATGAAACTTAACATGCCTCAACTTGTTGCCACCTTTTTCCGAACAATTCTCTTTCTCCGAGCCTTGGGGGGAGGCGCTTCACCATCGATGATAGAGTCACTTTGACCTTGTTTAAGTCCGAGAAGACCGAGCCCAGAAACAATAGCATTCTTGGATATGAACCACTTTGAAGAAGACTCATTGACTCCTTCAGCTGGTATATCGTAAGCCTTCTTTAGGAGATCCTCCGAATGAGCCAACGGATCAACCTCCACCCCAAGCCAAGCCAACCTTGATGTCTCTCCTAGTTGAACATTTAGTACCCTGCATGCATTTGAAACTCAGATTTTCTTCCATATGAGCTGCATCCAACATTGTAAAGTGCAAAAGCATGATAATTGAAATGCATAGGAAAGCTGGGTATGCTCTAAATTACTGGTTTAGTATCAAACCTTGAGTGGGCAAATGATCACGGGAAATTAACAAAAGCATAACCAACAAATTTGGCCTCGATTTGGTAAACCGTTTATAAAACTATTATTCATAAATATTTTTATAAATAATGATGTAACAACATTTAATTGGTCCCATTTTTTTTTTTGAAAAGTAAAAAATGGTAAACAGGAATTTTTGACAAACCGAAATTGATGACTTTTCAACAAAATTGTTCGTGTTGTGAAGTGACCGTTTATAAACAGAACTTATAAACAAATTTTACCAAGCAGAGGCCCTTTCACCATTAAAAATTAAAATCAAGCATCCCGTGAGAAGAAAATGGATAACTAAAGGAAATCACTTCTGTTGAACGGTTTAAATGACTGAACATGACCACGAAAGATCGAAGACCAGCAAAACATACCTCAGGGCTGTGCTAAAGAACAGGGCTACTCCAATAACATCAAAGTAGCTGGTAACTGCTCTGTCAAGACCACACAGCATTTGATATCGTAAATTCGCGTATAGGCTAAGGAAAGCTCCATAACCGAGTGCATTGGTGCTCACAGATGGAATGGTCACAGATAACCTACAAAACCAACAATTTCCAGATTACATAGTAAATGTGCTGGCAAGAATATTACATGTATCATATATTGAACAAATTTTACCTTCCATCCTTTTTATGAGCAACTAGGTTGGAAACAGCACCCTGTGCAGCTCCGGCAGTGAATCCAACCATACAAAACTCAGCAGCTTTGTAGAATAAAGAATGAAGTCTCTTCTGGAAGTCAAATTCTCTAAGTGGATAGCTCTTCTCGAAGATATTGTTAGGGAGTTTTTGCAGTGTGTTCTGCAAATCAAAACGGAAGGTATTTCCATATGAACGACAAGGAGCAAGTGACCAAACAACCATGGCATTGCAAGCTGTCACTGTAAGCACATTGATAAGCACAAGATCCCATTCCTGCTTTATCCTGCATTGAAGTGACGTGTTTATCAAGCTAATAAGACAAGTAAACACACTGTTGGTTTAATTCCTTCTTAATAGAAACCATAAATGAGACCTCTCTTTGCGATTCTTGATTTCCCACCAAGCGGAGCAACCAATAGTAGTTGCCTGCTCAAGAAGCAGTCTGCATAAAAAGGCAGGATCTGCGATCATCCTATACAGAGAAAGAAGATTCAGAAAAATATTTCGATATGTGTCGGAAAGAAGACTGCTCCAAAAAATCTAGTTCTAAACTACTATATATTCTGTAGAAAGAAAATAAAAATAAAATACACTTCAACAACGCTGTACAGCATACAGATATTAATGAGGTGAACAACCGCATGGTCTGTTAACATAACTAGCCACAATAAACTAGGATGAACTGTCGGAATTTTGGGTCACCATTAGGTTCATTATGGAAACAACTTACACACACTAGGAGAAATCCAATTTGTGAAATTACCTTCTCTTTGGTGATTCTTTGCTCAAATAAAGAGGAAATTGTAAAAATAATTTTCTTAGGGCTACACAAAATGGTCTCATTACAACATCTTCATAAAGAGCTTCTTATAACGGAAGAAATAACCAAACGTTCGATCAGGTAAATATAATCAGCCTCTTCATCCAGTGGACTGGATGTTATCATAACCAAAGTCACTATCGTCACTCCGAGTTTTCTTCCATGCCATTCTGGAACATGAATCCAGAACTGCTACCCCAATGGCACACACAACCCTAAGTTAACTGTTTATACAACAGTTTAGGTATACATATGATATGATTATAATTCAAAGTCATTCTCTTTGGCTCAGTATATGATATGTACCAGCTGAGTTGAAAACTGTGCAAGCTGGATCTACATTTTAAGCATTCTAATTTCAGAAACATATTTACATCTTAACATCAAAATAATTCTTGTGCTCTGAACTTGCAACATGTACTTGTTCATTCATATAAAAAGATTCTCGTGTCATGTACATATATATGTATGTATTGCTTCCAAACTAATCCATCACAAACTTCAGCCTTCATAGACTACTAGCATCTAGTATGCATCATCTATAAGAAACTAACCTTAATTGCATTAATTTGAAACCAATTCGTTGTAATATCAAACACTAACTGATACACACTGAGGGAGAGGAAGGAAGATAACATGATTTAGATCCTCAATGTCTACAAGTCAGCATATTCAGGGTCTAAATGTACCTGCCAATAAAAGCTCTAGATATTCCTTGCGGTAGCACCCGGGATATGAACCTCCCAGTTGTAGGCCTGGCATTGATTGCCAAAAATCTCACCATTTGAGCAGAGCTGACCAAACCCTGGAGGCAATTGCATATCAGAGTCCAGTCATCAAGTAATTCCACCAAGAATGTACAAGAAAAAGGTAAACATTACCATTTCATAAGCTTGACGTAAGCCAGCGGGCAAATCCATCATCGTCTTTTGCCACTCATTCAATACAGCATCAATAAATTTCCGATCAAACAGCTGGCGAAGAACATAAAGCATTACTAATCTAAAAATGTGTTAGATAATAATTGGAATAAATTACACAAACATATAGGCATTGCAATGTAAGTTTGTGGATGTCTCTTGCATCAGTCTGTTACCTCTGGCAGAACAATACGCCTTCTAAACATTCCACCTTCATCTCCCTCGTCACCTTCATCAAAGTCATCGAAGTAATCATCATCATCGCCACCATCATCACCCCCATCACCACCACCATGACTAAGCCCCTTGCCCATATTACCACCTCCTCCCCCAGTAGAAAGCTGTATATTGCCAAGTCATAAGAAAATAACTTATCAAAAGAGTTGTCAGATTAAAGCCCCTGTCCTAAAGGAAAAAGTGATGAATTTCAAATAAGCTGGGCTGAGAAATGTGGGATGTGCTTTGCTATCATACAGTCTAGTCTGATCAAATCTCCAGACCTTCTATAAATAGTCCATTTATTATACAGTATCATTATTGACTTCTCAAACTTGTACGCTTGTATACCCACCAGAAGTTACTTCATGCTGCCAATTTGAAGCAAATGAATGAAAAGCTGGAAATTTTTCGTGATTATATTTGGTACTTAAATTATATCCGAAAGATTCGCAGTTCTGAATATCATACTCTGAAAGGATATGCATCAATTGCTAATGCTCAATACATAACATTGCATCCAGGACGCAACAAATGACGCTCTAGTGGCCTCCTGAATTCTGAGCACGTTATCATTTTACCACCTTGAAGAAATAGAGACATTGCATTGTGTTGGGGTAAATAAAAAGGACAAGGAAAAAACTTCAACGTTAAAATGATGAGATCATCAATGGAGCACAGCCTGAAAAGTCATGGCTATGTCAGACAAGTTTAGAAAATCTCAAGTTAGAATTTGTTATACATGATGGATGAGTGGATTAAGAGTATTAAAGGATTATCATAGGCTCGAAATATGAATCGTACAGAAGAAACAAAGAAAATTACAAGTTCTCCTACTTCAAACTCTAAGGTCCCAATCCCTGGCCCAAAACATGAATCCTACAACCTTATTTTCCATGAAGCAAGACTCACATCCCAGAAAAAGGAACTAAAAAATACAGAAAAGTCCCACCAGAGTCCCAAACAGTATCAATTAAAAAGGATATGTCACATTATCTCGCTAGAAAAGATTTGAGGTCGAAACAGTAGAATCGAAGGGAAGACACGCTTCCCTGGAGAAAATATAGAACTGCTTTGATCATTAAGCAAATAAAATTGTAAAGTTGTTTCTGTAAGTGTTAATTCTAAAACAGCGTCAAGTACCTTCAGACACGCCAAAACAAAAGGTAAAATATGTCTACTGATAGTCCCTTATCCAGATTATGCAGGTAAAAATGCATAAATAAACCACGCAAATTCTCAACTCACTTTTTTGCCGCACATTTTCTCTCGCCACTTTTCAACCACAAATTTCCTCCCAAAATCGTAAATAAACCAATTTATAAAACAGTACAGACTGTACAGTGTTACCAAACAATTTAAAATAAAAACCTGGCTGCCTTTTATAAATTTCAGCGATAGAATAGAAATATGAACCCAATTTCTTACATGCACATTTCAACCGGTTCGAAGCTGAATTGAAATAGACACATCATATTTCAACCACCACAACTATCAATATGCATCCATAAAAGTACCTCGGGACTAGACTTAGTCTGCTTTTGCGACAAATCAAGCTTTGGTTTTTCCAAAGTAACAGCAGTAACCGAACCGTACTTCCCTCCCTTCATAACCGGCCCGGATTCCAGAGAACCCGAAGGCGAAGCCGACGGAACATCAGGAGCAGGCGAAGCCTGAAAACACCGCTCGAGGCCAGCAATAGCATCACCGTCAACTACCGCCGAGGAGGCCTTTACTGTAAAAAAAGACTTACGGAGCTTACCGGAGATAGGAGATGCCACCGATGGCCGGTGAAGACCGGCTGGCAACAAGGGTTTGGATGATAAGGTTTTGGTGATAGGGGCCACGGGCATGATTTGCGCTGTTTGGAACACTATATGAGACATTTTTGGTACGGAACTTTGGATTCAAATTCAGGGTTCAGAATTTCATAGAGAAACAGATGGGGGTAAATGGAGATCTTTCATTTTTTTTATATTTTTTTGGGTTTTCCGTTTCCTCTCTCGGAGTGAGAGTTAAGAGAGAGGGTAGAGAGAGAAGGAAATTTGGGGTGAGGAAGGGGTTAAGTTTGGATGGGATGGAACTGCTAGAGAACTGCTAGAGAACTGGGTGGTGTTTCGATAAACCCAAGAATACGAGTCCAGGTGGTGCATGTTGGATGAATTAAATGTCTCCAATGTCTCTGCACTATTAAAAATAGTCATTAAACTTTAAATTGTATCAATATTATATCCGTACGTTGCACGAAAAAATAATATAAAATAATTTTATTATAAATATCATTAAAAAATAGGAGAAAATTAAACACGTAATTTACTTTGATTAATGATAATTACAATTCTCATTAATTTTGAAAATTTTCTTTAAATAACACATTGTTTATACAGTTTATAGCTGCTCACACTCGTGTGATACACGAAAATTGCTATAGATAAAACATAATTAAACAATTGCTCAAATTTAAATTAAATAATGCAATTTTTCAAATATATGTTGTGTAGAATAAATAAAAAATTTCGTCCAAATATTTTTTTACTAACGTAAGTAGAAATAATAACCCTCAAAATATCATAATTTATATAAAATAAAGTAATTATAACAAATTAAATATATGAGATCCTACATATAAATAAATGTAACAAATTAAGCAATATTGACGATACGCGAAAGTGAAAATCAACTTCAAGATTTGTAGTGCACGAATGTGAAATTCAACTCAAGAAATTCTTCGCATGATTAATAATTTTTAAGTTTTAAATGCGATGCATTTAATTGAACATAATTAAATGCATATTTAATTATATGTCAATAATAAAATTAATAATGAAAATATAAATAAAATATATATAGTGAGTCTTTTTGTCTATATATGTTAATAAAATTAAAAAATAAAGTTTCACCTTTTTTCCGGTATATAATTATTTTTTTAATATTTTAATAAAATTATAAACCGTTAAATTATTTTATCTCTTTATGGGAAAACAAACTATGAATTAAGTATTTTACAGATTATATCGTGGTCATATCAACTCCATTCTGGAATTAACGTTCAATAAATGAATTTAAAAAAAAAAATTGAACTACAAAATTAGGCTCATACAATATATATGCAAAACTCAACTTACATATTCTCCTTAAGATCGACGATTTTCTTTTCATATGTTGTTCTTCATCATATTCTTCCCAGAAAGAGGTGTAAGATAGAATTTTTTTGTATAATTTAATTTTTTAAGCATTAATTATTAATTTCAAGTATTATTCTAAAAAAATAATCATTAATTTTAATAAATATTGATATGTTAATTGATTCTTCTTTCTTCATACTAAGAATTTCTTTATTCATATTTTTACATTATTATTTTAATAAAAATTACTGATCGATCAATTGTTTAATTGAAATTATATGAACTAATTGTTAAAATCCGTAATATATTTTTGCATATTTTAGTTATTAAAATTTAAAATGAATAGAATATGTAAATAAATAATAATGTGAAAATGATGAATGAATTGAAAAAATCTTAGGTTTGTAAAATTAACCCAACTTAATTGGATTTGCCTTAAAAATATGATTAGTTATTATGTATTTTAATTTGATAAGAAAAAATCAAAAGAGAAATTAATCGTCTATGACTAAAATGAATTTAGTTAACTAATTATAGATAATATTATAGGGCTTAAATGATATAATTTAAAATGAATTAGATATTAAGGAAAAATATAAAATAAAAATTTACCTTTAATTTTTTATATGATTTTACGGACAATATATTTAAAATTTGCTTTCACTTATTAGCTTGCATTAAACTTCTCACTGTTATATTTAATTTGACACACACATTACATACTTTTCAATTTCAAAATAATACAATAATTATTAAAAGAATAATAATAAATTTAAAAAAATAATATTTTGATGTTATTAATAGCATAGTACGGATATGCCAATGTAATTAATGACACATGTAAAATAATAATTGCTAAAATATTTACTTCCTCCGTCCCATCTTTATCTTTATCTTTATTTTTATATCTTTAAATTATTATTTATTACATATTTAGTAAGATTTGTAATAAATATACTATGTGTAAATATATTACATTGAAAATGAAAAAATTAGATTAATATATTTGAACATAAATAATGTGATATCTATGTAAATGTGTTATATAGGAAATGAAAAAATTGGATTAATATATTTGAACATAAATAAATGTAATATCTATGTAAATGTGTTATGTATGAAATGACAAAAATTGTATTAATATATTTGAACATAAATAAATATCATATCTATGTAAATGTGTTAAATTGAAAATGAAATTTTGGATTAATATATTTGAAAATAAAAAATCCAAGCTATATAAATTTGTTAACTTATAAATGAAAATTTTGAATCAATATATTTTGAAAATAAATAAATAAAATCATTAAAGTTTTATTTCGTAATATGTCAATAAATGAGTAGGTTCTTCAATAAGTATATTAGAAAAATAATTAATTATTTGCTATAAACTATTTATCATCAATGATAAATTGGTAGAAAATTTAATCATTTCATCATTTTGACAAAAATTGGCATATTTAAAAAACAAAGAAAATTAAATATATTAATTAATATATTGATTTCGAATAAAATATCTGTAAGCTACATATTAAAAAATAAGGTTAATTAGAAATTATAACATATTAAAATGAAAATATGTGATAAGGTGAGCAAATTATTAGAGAAAAACGTAAAGAAAAGTCAAAAAAAAATTATATAAAATTTTTAATTAAGTGTCAAACTTTAAGTGGTGTGGTACACTAAGTGTATATGTAGAATTTTTCATTTTGATTAGTTTTTTTTTTTTTTTTCAAGTTTCGAATTCAATAACATGTGTTATGTAGGAAATGAAAATTTTAGATTAATATATTTGAACATAAATAAATGTCATATCATATCTATGTAAATGTGTTACATTGAAAATGAAAATTTTGAATTAATATATTTTAAAATAAATAAATATATGGTATATAAATTTGTTAAGTTAGAAATGAAAAAATTGAATTAATATATTTTGAAAATAAATAAATAAAATTATTGAAATTTTACTTCCTAATATGTCAATAAATGAGTAGGCTCTTCAATACGCATATTACAAAAATAATTAATTATTTTCTATCAACTTTTTTAACCACACATATTTTCTATCAATTTTTTAATCACACATATTTTATCTATCCAATTTTCAATAACTACTTTTTACCTCAAAATCATATATAAACAAGTTTATAAACCAAGCATTATTACCAAACGGAGGCTTAATCATTTCATCATTTTGACAAAAATTGACATGTTTAAAAAAAAGGAAAAATAAAATATATGTAAGCAACACATTAAAAAGTATAGTTAATAAAAAATTATAAAATATTTAAAGGAAAATAAGTGATGAGGTGGACAAATTTTCCGAGAAAAACGTAAATAAAAGTAAAAAAAAATTAAATTAAATTAAATGAGTGTCAAAATTTGAGTAGCACGGTATACTTAGTGTACATGTGGCATTTTTTATTTTGAATAATTTTGTCTTTTTAAAAGTTTCAAATTCAATAACATTTTGTATTGAAATCTTATTTAAATTATATTTTTTATTTGATATGATTGAACCAAGATAATTTCAAATTATGATTTAAAATATTATATATTTCATGCATTACACGGGTAGACAACTAGTTTGTATATGCTTGTTTGAATTTTCACCCGGATTAAGAAAACATATTTAATGTTATTGAAAATGTAATTTTTGTAAATAAATTCTCAAATTACCCTTATTTAAGTATCAAAACTATTATTATTAGAAGTATTAAATAGGAGTATATTAGTAAATAAACAAAATAAATACTTCCCAATAAAAAAATAAGTTTATATAATTGGGACAAGAGAAAATGAAAATGCAGCCTATACAAATGGGACTGAGGGAGTAATATACTATTTTTTAGCAAAAAAATTTCAAATTTAGAAAGATATATATTAAGATTAAGATGTGGTATGTCATTGAACTTCAAAGTTAAAACTTTCATTGTCACTATACTCTATACTATTTTAAAAGTTCCCTAAATACCATTAAACTTTAAATATCATTTGGCGTGCCACCGAACTATTGAAAAGATGTCCCATTTGCCATTCTCTTCAAATTGTTTTATTAATTATTATTTTTTTGTTTGTTTCATGTAAATGGATTTATTCATATTTTTTTGTTGTTTATTCAAAAAAAGAATTTTCTCTTCACTACGAGTATATTAACGAAAGATATAAAAATATATTTATATGGAGCCTTTCACTTATTTTTTTTTTAATAGAAACGTGTTGTCCGTATTAATCGAGAAAAAAATATAAATCCATTTACAATAATGAAATTGAAACAACATAATGAGTTCTTTTTTTATAGAAAAGTTTACGTAAAAAAATTGTATAGATTCATTAACGCAATGGATTTATTCATAATTTTTCTTTTATTGATTTAAGAAATAAATTTCTTTTCATTCTAAGAATATTCATGACATATAATAATATACATGTGTAGATGCTTTTAATGATTATTTTTATAGAAAACTTGTAATGTTCAGATTAATCCAGCATTGTTTCAGACAATAAATCAATTAACAATGATGTTTAGAATTATATTTGAATTGAATTACTTTTCTGAAAGAAGAAATTCAATATATTCATTTACAATAATGTCCAAAAGATTAAATCAAATTGTTTTTATTGTAAATATTTTTCTTTTTCATAAAAGAATTAATGATAGAAGAAAACATTTTTCAAGAAGAAATGGTAGATTAATTTGGACAACAATATTTCTATTAAAAAATTGTTAAAAAATCCACATAAACATAAATTTATCCATCATTAATATTCTCATAATGAAGAGAAAATTATTTATTGAATAAAAAAATATATGAATAAATCCATTTACAACAATCAAACAAACAAAAAATAATTAATAAAACAATTTAAACATTTTAGAAGATAATGACAAGTGGGGCACACTTGAATAGTTCAATGGCACACCAGATGTCATTTAAAGTTTAATGGCATTTGAGGAACATTTAACATAATACAATGGCAATGAGAGTTTTAACTTTGAAGTTTAATGGCACACCAGAGATAATTCAAAGTTCAATGGCATTTGAAGAATATTTGTAATAGTTCGGTGGCAGTGGAGGCATTTAACTCCATGTTGGATTGGAAAATCACATTTTGACCAACTTCGTTCTGAATTTTTTCAAAAAAATCTGATTCCAACTAATTCAAAATTCGAAATTTTTGAATTCCAAAATTTTTCAAAAAATTGTAATTGAAACAAGTTTTAAAATTCCAAAAATTCTGAAATCTCGATCCAAAAGTTTCCAAAGTGAATGTCTAGAAGCTCTAATTTTTTCAGATTAAATTCCAAAAATCTTTGTATTTGCAAGACAATTAATAATATAAAATCTAATAAAATAATTTATTGAAACAATTAATAATATTAAAATATTATTAACATGAAATTTAATGTATAACTGACAGATAATATTTTTACTTGGTAAAAAAAAGTGAGAGAAAGAGAATATCACTTCAATTATAGCATAAGATTTAAATTAGGTAAATTGATGATGGAGTTTTTTTCACATCAGATATAATCAAAATGTTAGATTAAATCAAAAGTTCAAAATATGTTATCAGTTGTAGTATCACAAAGTTTGTTTTACTTATCACAACATTTTTATTCCGAAAATTTTTGGAATGAAACTTGGCACACCTATTTTCAATCCATTCCGTCCAAAAAAAACCCCTTATTAGGGTGGACAATTTTGTGTTGGATGTTGGTTATCTAGTTATTTTTTGCGGTAATGCGCAAGTGAATAGTGACGTGATTTTGAAGAGTGAAATGCGTGGTATTTGACTTAGTACAATCATTATTGACGTCACCTTTTGTCACAAAGCTAGTCAACAAATAAATGTATTATTCCTTTGACTTCTTGTATTTTTTTGGTTAAGTATACAGATCCTCTTTGTATTGCGAGAATTTAAGGGTAACAAAGTGACGAACGAACAACGAATCAGATCAATAATGAACTGAAACTGTAGCGAAATAAATTTACGTCTAGTTCGGTGTTGATCTGATGGTTAGGTCGGGTTATGATATTGAAACAACAAGAGTTTAGAGAGCTTTTTTCTATTAAATCCTCCTTAAATGAACATTTACTCTTCCTATTTATAGTAGTTGAAGAGGGTGGACAGAATTATTACAACACATCACGTCTGCAAGATGTGACTGACGTTGTAGAATGACATTTCTGACAGACAGATATTAAATGATTATACTGACATATGACAGGTTATGACAATCTCTGACACATAAAACAACTTATTTGACCGTTTTGCAGAGCCTCCATTTTCACCTCATCACAAGCATTCAGGTCAACTCGTCCATCATCACCTCGGTCATGCAGAATCGCCTCTCCTGCAGAAATCACCTCCTGCTGTGGATCACCTCGGTGACGAAAATCACTTTGGTATGTACACCTCGTGCAATTGTTGTCTGTCGGATGGAGGTCGTTAAGAAATATTAGAGATCGTCTTTACAGGTTTAAGTCGCGCCTTGATCATTGACTCTTTGACCGTTGAATTCACTTTCTACCTCAGCTCGATGCACAACAAATGTCCCCTCGAGATCGGTTCGCCAACACTTGCCTCTTCGGATTCTGCAATTATCACATCCACGTGTCTTCATCCCACTGGCGAATCAAACCTTGGATCACGTGTAGCCATCAAAAAAATGACAACGCATCTTGTCATTATGAACGTTAGGAGTCTCTCTCTCTCTCTCTCTCTCTCTCTCTCTCTCAATGAAGAACTAGCTATTTCTAGAAAACTCGAACTGCAAGCTTATCATCGTGTGTCAACAGTGCATATATAGAAGATGTACTTTAATTTGCAAACTTTCTTTGACGATGAACATAAATGATGTTTTATACGAACATGGGTGAACACCGAGTGAGCTGAACACTTGTAATAATTTTCAATTTGTAAACTTAATTGATAAAGAGCAGAGGTGAACACCAAATGAGGTGAACACTTGTAATAATTTTCAATTTGTAAACTTATTTAATAAAGAGCAGAGGTGAACACCAAAATGAGGTGAATACTTGTAATAATTCTCAATTTGAAAACTTATTTAATAAAGAGTAGAGGTGAACACTTTGTAATAATTCTCAATTTGCAAACTTATTTAATAAAGAGCAGAGGTGAACACCAAACGAGGTGAACACTTGTAATAATTCTCAATTTGCAAACTTATTAAATAAAGAGCATAGGTGAATACCAAACGAGGTGAACATTTGAAATAATTTTCAATTTGCACTTATTTAATAAAGAGCAGAGGTAAACACTTGTAATACTTCTCAATTTGCAAACTCATTTAATAAAGGGCGAGGTGAACACTTGTTAAACATACCTCGTCTTAGGAGTTCACCTCATGCATGTTATACACCTCGGTTGTACTTTCACCTCGCTGTGTTAAACAGACCTCTTTTCCGGAGTTCACGTCGTGAATCCACCTCGGTAGTGTTAAACACACCTCATTTGAGGAGTTCACCTCATGCATATTATTCACCTCGGTAGTACTTTCACCTCGGTTGAATTCAATCCCGCGTCATAAGGGAATCGGTTGGACTTTTGCAAAGATTTTTTTCATATCTTGTCGAGGTTTTTCAGTGCTTTGCGTACTTATAGGTCGTCAACAAAGGTATTTTGTTGCCTCGTTGACATTGCCCAGCGCTTTGCACGCTTACGGGTCATCAACAAAGGTCCTTTTTTGCCCCATTGACGTTTCCCAGCGCTTTGCGTGCTTACGAGTAGTCAACAAAGGTCTTTTTTGCCCCGTTGACGTTGCCCAGCGCTTTACGTGCTTACGAGTTGTCAACAAAGGTCTTTTGTTAGCATCTGGGAGCCTGACGTCCTCACCTCATAGTGGCAAATACTTTATCTAAATATTAAACTTCCTTTCATTCATTACACGTCACATCTGACTAAAAAATATTTACATTAATTCTCACTTCGTATCCTACTGAAAATATTTCTTCAGGTATCTGCATTCCACGGGTGTCGTAGTGGGAGGCAATCTAGTGATTCTAACTCGTAAGCTCCGTTGCTCATGGTCTTTTTGACACGATAAGGACCTTCCCAATTTGGTCCCAACGACTCTCGTGATGCTGATATTTTCCTCAACACCAAGTCTCCATCCTTGAATCTCCTAATCTTTACCCGTGAATTGTAGTATCTGGCATTTCTCTGCTTATAGGTGGCATTCTTGATATGTGCCTGAAGTCTTCTTTCTTCGGTCAAGTCCAGCTCCGCAGTAAGTGGTTGGTCATTACTCCCTTCATTAAATTCGGAAACTCAAAGAGATGGCATCCCCATCTCAATCGGAATTACAGCTTCAGCTCCGAATGCGAGGGAGAATGGGGTTTCCTTGGTTGATGTCCAGTGAGTAGTCCTGTGTATGACCACAATACCCCTAGTAGCTCTTCAGCCCAAGATCCCTTCAGAGCTTCGAGTCGTGTCTTCAGATTGTGCTTGATAATCTTGTTTATCGCCTCAACTTGCCCATTGGATTGAGGATGATTTGGGGTAGAAAAATGCTTTCTGATTCCTAGGCCTTCAAAAAATGTCCTGAGTCTCTCATTGTCGAACTGTTTCCCATTATCTGTTACGTATGGAATCCCAATCCGACATATGATTGACTTTCTAATGAAATTTGTTGTCTTTTGTTCTGTAATTTTAGTTAGTGGCTCTGCTTCCGCCAACTTGGTGAAGTAGTCCACAGCGACTATCGCAAATTTATTTCCCCTTTTGCTGTTGGTAATGGCCCGATCAAATCTATCACCCACTTTGCAAATGGCTAGGGGCTCACAACGGGGGTTAGGGGTGGGTAAAAAAAAAAGGAACATATATGATCGAACCAGAACCGAACTGAAAAAATCGGAACTGTATGATTTTAAAAAAGTAAAATAGGATATCGGTTTTGGAACCGAGAAACGATTGGTTCTTGGTTTCGCTTTTAGAACCGAAAAATCGAAATTAGAACCAGGTTTATTATCCTTGTTTATTTTTTTTATGGTTTTAATTGGTTGTCTTAAAACTAAAAATCAAAAGAGTTTGTAATTTTTTTGGGTAAAGAGAAAATGATTAAATTCTTTTTATGAAATTCGTTACGTCTCTACCTCATTATAACCTTTAACTTCACACTTAAACTTAAATTCTTACTAAATGAGAATAGAATGAGACTAACTTATTAATAAGCGAAGTTGTAAATGACCACGATGAAGTTAATTAAAAATTTAAATACAGATATAAAATAATTAATAATAATGCATTTAAAACTCATGATTCATCCCACAAGTTTACTATACAAAAGGCTTCTTGTCATGTTCGAAAAACCTTCCAAGTCATTTGTTTCTCATTTTAGTTTATGAATATCTTTTGTTTCATGGAGAATCCTATGCTTTCTTTGAGGTGAAAGGATTTTCGAAATCATTGATTTTGGTATATTCGGTAAAAGTTTATTTCAGGTTATTGGCTCGCTTCCCGAGACCTGATACTCCTCGACAAGGCCCCGAAAAATAATTATTATTGTAGAATCGAATTGAAACCGAAACTGAATAGTTTGGTTCTTGCGATTCAATAGAACCGAATGGTTCCATTTTACAAGAACCGAAAAGTATGGTTTGGTTCCGGTTCTTGAAATACCCAAACCGAACCACCTGATGCCCACCCCTAACGGGGGTTAACTCTTCGGGTGGGTTCCTTATGATAGGGGAGAATCTTTGACATTTCTCGCACTTCCTCACAAAGTCTAAGGCATCCTTCTTGAGTATAGGCCAAGAATATCCCTGTCTTAAGATCTAAAAAGCTAAGCATGTCCCCCAGTATGGTTCCCACAGATGCCTTCGTAGATCTCTCTCATCACATAGTCATCTTCTTCCTCGTCTAAACATTTTAGCAAGGGTAACGAGAACCCCCGTTTATAAAAATCATCTCCGATCAAAGTGTATCTTGCAGACCTGATTCTCAGACTCCTCGCTTCTGCGTGGCTCAATGCCATTGTTCCTTCGCGGAGATATTGTATAATTTCATCTTTCCATGTCTTTTAAGGACAAGTTTGCAAGATGGTTGAAGTGGTTAAATCCAACGCCGAGTGGGTGACAATTTCAATTGATATACTCTTCAGTCCTGATGTCCCTTCACTTGTTGCTAGATAAGCAAGTGTGTCTGCTTGATTGTTCCTAGACCTAGGGACTTGAAGAATCTCTACATATTTGAAATTTTGCATTTCCTTTAGGGCTAGTTTTTAGTAGACTGCCATTTTCTCTTCTTTTACCCCATATGTCCCCAGGACCTGATTGACCACCAATTAAGAATCACTGTGTATGATAAGACTACTAATCCCCATTGCTCGAGCCATCTCGAGTCCTATAATCAGGGCCTCATACTCAGCTTCATTATTCGTTGCCTTGAAGTTGAAACTATAAGAATTGTAGAAGAACTTATTTTTGGGACTTATAAGAACAATTCCGGCCCCAGCTTTTTGTCTTGCTGAGGATCCATCAACATACAAGCGCCAAGTATTTTCAATTCCCAAGCTGTTAATCTGCACATTCGGTGTAAACTCTGCAATGAAGTTGGCTAAGGTTTGCCCCTTAATGGTTGTCTGCAGATTATACACAAGGTCAAACTATCCCAACTCCATAGCCCACTTCAAAAGTCGGCCTGACATTTCAGGCTTCTGTAGTACTTGTCTTAAGGGATAGCTGGTCAGCACCTCCACTTGATATTCCAAAAAATATGGTCTTAACTTTCAGGTTGACATTATCAATGCATAGGCCAATTTCTCCATCTCAGAATACCTGATTTATGTGTCGTGGAGAGCTTGGATGACATAATATACAGGATGTTGCACCTCCTGTTTAGTTCTCACCAAAATTGCACCCATAACAGAATCTCTAATAGCCAAGTATATAGACAACACTTCTCCAGGGTGCGATTTTGATAGGATTAGAGGTGACGCCAGTTGCTTCTTCAATTCTTCGAATGCGACCTGAAAATCTCTGGTCCACTCAAAGTTCTTACTTTTCTTGATCACTTAGAAGAAGGGATGACACTTGTCCGTTGATTGGGACACAAAATGACTTAATGCAGCTATTCTTCCGGTCAGACTCTACTCTTATTTAACCTTCCTTAGTTCTTTCATCTTCATTAGTGCTTGAATATTATCTAGATTGGCCTCAATCCCTCTCTAGTTAACCACGTAACCCATAAATTTTCCAGATCCTACCCCGAAATAACACTTCTTTGGATTTAGTTTCATCTTGTATGCCCTTAATATCTGGAACATTTCGTCTAGGTGTCGAATATGGTCGTTGGCCCGAATGCTTTTCACGAGCATATCGCCTACATAGACCTCCATCGTTTTCCCGATCTGATCTTTAAAGTTCACCAGCCTTTGATAAGTTGCCCCTGCATTTTTCAATCCAAAGGGCATCATCTTGTAACAATAGAGACCTCTATCTGTCATGAAGGAGGTATGCTCCTCATCACCTTTGTTCATAAAAATTTGATTATAACCTGAATAAGCGTCCATGAAGCTCAGAAGTTGATGACCTGCAGTGGCATCAACCATTTGATCTATCCTCAGGAGCGGGAAGATATCGTTGGGACATGCTTTATTTAAATCTAAAAAATCTATACATAACCTCCACGTTCAGTTGCTCTTTCTTACTAATACGGGGTTCGCTACCCATACATGGTAGTATGATTCCCTGATAAACCCTTGCTCAACAGCATCACCACTTCCCTTGCCAAAGCCTCATATTGCTATGGATTTAATGATCTCCTTCTTTATATCTTTGGTTTGAAGTATGGGTTGATGCGGAGATGATGACATGCATTCTTTGGATCGATTCCCTCCATGTTTGAATGAGTCCATGCGAACACGTCTGTATTGTCTTTCAGGAATTTGATAAGGTCGGGCCTTACTGGTTCTGTTAGGTCGTGCCCTATTCTGAATTCGACATCAGATCTTCCATCATCGACTCTTACGATATCTAATTCCTCGACCGGTCCAGATATACTACCCTCATGTCTTCCTCTCGGATCCAGTGTTTGCAGTTCCGTTATTGGCTCATCCTCTTCATCTGGTTCAATTATGATGTTCTCCCTTTTGGCCAGCTGCACGTCGTTTGATGTAAAATGCAGGTTACATTCTCGTGAGGTAGGGAACTTCATGCAATAGTGGTAGATGGACAATGCTGCCTTCAGTTCATGTAAAATAGGCCTTCCCAAAATGGTATTATAATTTGACATAATGTCGACCATAACGAAATCAACTATGACGCGCCTTTGACAGGTTCTGTCTCCAATTTGACTAACAAAGATACTTCTCCTTTTGGAATGACGTAGTCACCTGTAAAACCTTGGATCCGAGCTCCCCTTGGCCGTAAATGACGGGGAACAATTCTCATTTTCCCAACAGCCTTCAGTGAAGCAAGTTCACAACACTCCCATCATCCACCAAGGTCTTATGAATCTTTATTCCACTCACATGCATTGTGATAACTAAGGCGTCTGAGTGTGATTGGAGTACACCCCTTGCATCCTCTTCTCTAAAATCGAATGACTCCGGATTCTCCAAGGAGGCTGAAGTGTTGCAAATTTGATAGTTGTTCCTTGCTTCCAGGGCTGACTCTCACCTCTTCCTTTTTTACCCGATTTTGACCTGGTTTCGGTTTATTAATGTATAGATTTCGTTGGGTCGATTCCCGCCTTGTGGATTCACATTCAATTGGGCAGTTTATTTTTCTCGCGGCATAGATATCTCTCCTGGATCACTTGGTTCCGCTACATACTCCCGCAAGCTCCCTCTTTTGATAAGTCGATCAATCTCAAACAGTCAAACCTCAAATTACGGCACTCATCTTTCGTGTGCCCAGCAAATCGATGATATTTGCAATATCTGGATGGATCCAAGCGAGCTGAGTTTTGATTTATCGGCTTTGCAAGGGGAATGATCCTCTTGTCTTTAATATTAAGGAATATGGTCTCCTCGTGCATGTTCAACGACACGTAATCACTCCTTTGTTCCGCATGATAAGGACAAAACCAATCTGCAAGTTTGTAATCCCTCTTCTTCCCATAGCCGCTTCTTTTAAGCTCTCATTTTATATCCCTATCTTCCCTCCTGTCTGGTCTTTTAGTTGAATCCGATTGATTGTTCTTCAATCCTGAAGCTTCCTCTGTGTTGATGAATTTTTAGGTTCTATTCAGAAATTCTTGATATGTTTGTGTCCCATCTTCATGTACCGACCACCAAAAATGAGTCTGATATTGTAGAGCTGACAAAATTGCCATCAAAAGTGCGTCATCAGATATTCTTTCTGTCCCCATAATCTGTCTATTGAATCGACTGAGATAATTTTTTAGTGACTCTGCCTGATTGTTACCAAACTCTCCTTCGACGTGGTTGGAATCTTGGATCCCATGAATTGTTTCAAGAACTGTGAGCTCAGTTAGGGCCAACTGGAGATTGAATGTTAGGATATGTTACTAAAACCATCTCTGAGACTTATCCCCAAGAGTCAAAGGGAATGCTCCACTCAGTATTGCGTTGCTTGGTCCTTGGAATTCCATCCAAGACAGGTACTGATCCAAATGTGACACAGGATCAGTTTTACCGTTTTATCCAACAAGATATGGCATCTTCGTCTTGCTAGGTAGAGGTTGAGCAGTAGGCTCCAAAGAACCTAAGCCTTCTTGTTTCGCTTCCAAATCTATTAACCTTTTCTTCAGTTGTTCGAGCTCTGTCAAATCTGGTTTACCTGATGGTGGTGTTGATGGCTGATTCATGTGGAGAGTAGAGCTACTCGTAGGGTGATTTCCCAAATTCACTTTTCTGGTTGGGGACTTGTCCCCATTTCCCTTCGCCGTCTCACTCCTGACGTAACCCTAACTCGGCCTCTCTGAATGAGCCCCTCGTTTGTTGACCATACTTTCCTCTACTTGTTGTTGTTGATCGTGTGATTTGCAATTGTCAAGGTGAGGTGTGCTTTCTCCTATTGCACTCCTTGTCTGATTCCCGTATTCGTCCTTTCTATATCACAACGGGAGGGGTCATCGAATTTTTGAGGCTGAGATTGCACCTCGTCCTCTTCTTTTTGACTACCTCGATTTTGATTCCTCCTCAATTCCCCCATATCTCTCCTCATTTGTTCTAATCTGTTAAGAATCATCTCCATGTTCGGATCAACCGAAGGTCGTGAGGAACTGGTTGTCCTGGATCCACGAGCATTCTGATGTGAAGTGCCACTGTGATGCATTCAATGGCTTCTTGACCTTTGTCTCTGATTCATTGCAATCGTGTAGTTGATTCAAGTGTGCTGGACACAAGGATGCGGGCCCTCCTTCTAGCGCCAATTTATTGACATCACCTTTGGTCGCAAAGCTAGTCAACAAATAAAGGTGTTATTCCTTTGACTTCTTGTATGAAAAATATCTGATATGGTGATTATTTTGGTTAAGTATAAAGATTTTCTTTGTATTGCGAGAATTTAAGGGTAACAAAGTGACGATATCAAACGAACAACGAATCAGATCAATAATGAACTGAAACTGTAGCGAAATAAATTCACGTCTAGTTCGGTATTGATCTGATGGTCAGGTCGGATTACGATATTGAAATAACAAGAGTTTAGAGAGCTTTTTTCTATTAAATCCTCCTTAAATGAACATTTGCTCTTCTTATTTATAGTAGTTGAAGAGGGTGGGCAGAATTATTACAACACATCACGTCTGTAAGATGTGACTGACATTGTCAAATGACATTTTTTTACAGACATATATTAAATGATTATACTGACATATTATAGGTTATGACAATCTCTGACTCATAAAATGGCTGATTTGACCGTTTTGCAGAGTCTCCATTTTCACCTCATCATAAGACATTAAGGTTGGCTCGTCCATCATCATCTCAGTCATGCAGAAGCCTCTCTTGCAGAAATCACCTCGGTGATGAAAATCACTTCGGTATGTACACCTCACGCAATTGTTGTTCGTCGGATGGAGGTCGTCAAGAAATATTAGAGATCGTCTTTGCAGGTTTAAGTCCCGCCTTGATCATTGACTCTTTGACCATTGAATTCACTTTCTACCTTAGCACGATACACGACAATCATATTAGAAAAATTATATCATAAAAAAAAAAAACAGCTATCTATCTGGTAGATTAAAATAATAGCAGCAAAACATTTAATATGCACAAGATTACATAGAAAATTAATAATTGCAATGAGTGGATTTTTTACACCAAAGTTGCTGGTCAACAAAAGAAGTGAGTGTACAAATATATGCCTACTTTCTGTTTTGCATGATAGGTACAAGGCTCAAAATAAGTTACAATCTAGAAAAAATCATACCAGAGAGAGATTTAGAATCCCGATACATTGAAATCAATTTATTTGCCAGTGTGAATAAGTAATCAGTTTCAACCGCATGCATTGATGAACGTATGAGATGGGCAGTGACCATGGAAGCTCCCAAAGCAAGCTTCTCAATGAGGTTTTCAGTTAAATGAATCACCTCGGATCTGAAACATGCAGATCCATTGTCATAAACTGAGACGACAACAAGACCGTAAGTGATGGGCATGATTTCAAGTTTGGTAAGCAGAGCAGTTTTAGAAGAACTCACTTTGCCCCTCCACAGAGGTGATGATTTCTACAGTACGTACCTTCTTCAATCTTTATAGGAAAATTGAGAATCTTAAATAAAGAAGTATACGAGGGATCAATGTTAGAAAATTTTATTACAGATAATAATTTATCTATAATCTGAATAATCATCATGTTGGAATTATCAAGAATTAAATAACTTAAGCGGAAGCGTACCTTAATCAAACGTGATTCACAATAAACGATTCGGCGTTTGGATCTTCTAAATCGATACGTAGTCCATATTTTCTCTCTGATGATGGGATGTCAGACAAGATGAACAGTACGTAGGATTCAGGGACCATAACCGACTTTATATACTGAATTGCCAATTAACCTAATCCGGCCCATCATGAATTAGGTAATGGCCTGGTATCTACACATAAAAGTCCATACATTATTTTAGATGCATTAAAGCCCGATATATCAAATCCCTATTAGATCACTTTAATTGGGCTTAACCAAATTCGATAGCCTTTTATTCAATACACAATAATTCACATATAAGCCCATACGATTGATTAAAATCCTTACAATCTCCCACTTGGGCTATATGTGTAACCTTACAATTGTGTATCAATCATAACCTTATGAGTACTCAGAATTTTGCTATCATTATTGAATGCATCCCCAAACAATCCGGTCCATCAATTATACCAACATAGGATCAAAGCGGCTTTCGCTACATTAATCGTAACTAAACCTTCAATGGTCACGTATATCGACATAACTGAATGACATGGATCAAGTATGGATGTGTAGCATGGAAATTACATGTAATGTGATCTTCAACATGCCTATTTCCAACTGGTCCAACTTTAGTGAGATCATCCTCAAACGAGTTCAGAGATAATAAACCTGAAACCTTACAGCTGTAAATAACTTTAACTTTAAACTGTATCCAAAAGGACAATAAATGTGTCTAATGCACCCAAAATACAAACTCCCACTGAAACCGAATATCCTTAAGAAATACAACACCCATATGAGTATTGTGCTCATGAAAGACCTTGGGTTGTAATACTTTAGTAAGCGGATCCGCAATTATGGAGTTTGTCCCAATGTGCTCTTATTGACACATGTCCACTCTGAACTGTATCCTTCACAACCAGGAACTTATGTCAATGAATTTTGACTTAGTTGAGCTCCTATTGTTACTGGAATATAAATCTGCTGAGTTATTGTCACAATATAACTTTAGTGGTCTTTCTTTACCGTACAGAATACGCAGCCCAGTGACAAAATTTCACAGTTATATTCCATAATTAGATGCCCCCAAAATTGCTACAAACTGTGCTGCCAAGTGAAAGAAGCTAAAGCGTCTGTTAAGCACTCCATCCGGAAATAGCTCCTTCAACCAGCAGATAAATGTAGCCTTATGTGGATCTTTTACTTTCTTGGCATCTAGAAAAAATCGAAATCATAATACCATATGATCTCCAACTGATCCGATTTTCTGTATGTGAGCATGTAATCTTTTGTTCTCTTTAAATACCTTATAACCCATGTTTGTCTGCTTTCCAAATGATCCATCCCAGGGTTACTTAAATATCTCCTTAGTATCCCAATAACGTATGCAATATCCGAACGCATACAAATTTTAGCATACATCAGACTTTCTATAGTTTAACTATATGGGATCCTCTGCATTTATTTAACTTCAAGATGACTTTTCGGGCATTAGTTGAGACTAAATTGTCCCCCTTAGCGATAAGGGTGTCCCCTGATTTACTGTCTTGCATGCCAAACCTCTTAAGTACTTTATCGATATAGCCCTTTTGTGACAATTCAAGAATACCCCGAGAACAATCCCGGTGTATCTGAATTCCTAATACAAAAGAGACGTCACCAAGATTTTTAATTTCAAAATTCCTTGACAAAAAATCTCATAATTTTATGTGACATACCTATATCATTAGTGGCAAGCAATAATCAACATATAAAACCAGGAAAATATACTTACTCCCACTGAACTTGTAATACATACAATCATCAACAACATCAATCTCAAGACCAAATGAGATAATTACTTGATGAAATTTGTATTACCCTTAACGGGAAACTGGCTTGAGCACATAAATGGATTTCTTTAATTTGCAAACCATTAGCTTTGGGTCCACTGACACAAAGTTTTCTGATTGCACCAAATAGATCGTCCCATCAATGTCGCCATTGAGAATCGCCACCTTAGTATCCATTTGATGTAACTCGAGGTCAAAATGTGCAACAACCTAACTTTCCTGAAAGAGTCTTTCATTGAAACCGAAGAGAAAGTCTCTTTATAGTCAATGTCATCAATCTGTGTAAAGCCCTTAGATACAAGACGAACCTTATATCTTTCCACATTACCTTTCGAATCCTTCTTGGTTTAAAAATCCATTTAAGACCAATGGGCTTCGTACCTTCTGGTAATGGGACAAGATCCCAAACTTTATTGTCTTGCATATGCTTATACTCCTTATTTACGACATCAATCCACTTTTGAGAATTAGAACCCTGCATGGCCTGATGGAATTGATTGGACCATCTTCCACCATTCCATTATTTCCTTATGTTCTTGGAAAAATACTATTTAAATTATCCGGAATAGCATTTTTCCCTTTCTCTCGTGGATCTCCTTAATGGCTTTAGTTATTGAGGTTGTTGAGTTTGTACTTTTGAAATTTACCTTATTTTGGATGGGAGGTTCTTCAATATTGTCTAATTGAGGTTCCGGATATGCTTCTTGATCAATGACATGCATAAAAACTTGTACGTTGTCAAAAGCAATAGTAGGAATCGAAACCGATCCTTCCTCAACTTATTCCTTAAAGACAATATCTCTAACCTTATTTCTCCCCCCCCCCCAAACTCAACATCCTCAAAAAATGTTGCAGTTCCCATTTCAAAATTTGACTTAAGTGTGGGATCATAAAATTTAATAGCCCCTTAAACGCTCAGAATAACCAATAAAGTAGCTGCTGACTGTTTTGGAGTCCAATTTCTTTATGTGGCCTATAAGGCCTTGCCTTAGCTGGACATCCCCAAATGTAGAAATACTTTAGACTAGGTTTTTCTGCCTGTCAAAAGTTCTTAAGGTATTTTAGCAGCTGCTTTAGTTGGTATTATGTATGATCTTTCTTTAAATGTCCAGATTTCTAACAAAAGAAACAACCTTAATGTGTTTATGTGGTTTCTTTTGTTCTGAACCCTTGATAACTTTATGTTCTTTTATTGCCCTTGTCTTTAGAGGTGTTTGCCAAGTGAACACTTTCAATTCTGTCCTACTTCAACTTTTCTTCCTTTTGCACACAAAATGGAATGAGCTCATTTAGAGTTCATTTCTCCCTTTTATAGTTACAACTGACCTTAAATTGACTGAATTGTGCAAGAAGCTTGCACACTATGAAATGATCTCATTGAGAGTCTATTTCTACTTTGACAGTTATAACTAACCTTAAATTAACTATATTGCGCAGGAAGCGATATCAATACCAAATGCACGAGCAAGTCATTAGACGAGTCGAGTTTTAGTTCCTTAAGTTTTGAAGCAGTGTGAGACATCTACACGATGTACTCCCTTATTTTCCCATTGCCTTTATACTTTATTGAAATCAAGCTTTGCATAAGCGTGCTTGTTTCAACCTTATCGTTTTTCACAAAACATTTCTTAATTTCGGCAAGGAATTCATTGGCATCATTTACCTCATTAGATATTATGCCACTAAAGGCTTCCAGAATGCCGCACTTAATGATCGTGAGACTCACGTAATTTAAGCAATCCCACTTCTCAAAGTTCCTCATTTGATTAGATGAACTTTCATCCGTAAGAGGAGCAGGTTGCTCAATCCTTAGTACACGGTCTAGATCGATGCAGCCAACGAAAAGTTAATGTTCTTGTTTTGATCCTTGAAGTTTATTCCATAAATACAGGGATTAGATTTGAGCTTGTAGATATACTAATAGCAGAATTTGAAACCGAATAGAGAACACTTAAATAAAATTGCTCACATAAATACCTTATTATGCAAATCATACTTTCAAATAATGGTAGGGCCCATCACAAGATACCTAGCACAACATCAATATTTAGTCTTTGGACAGAAATATTGACTTGTAAGTGGTACTCTTGGCGTAGTAATCAAACACTGACAGTAAGACATGTCAACTAACAAACCTTTCTTTGGACCGATTTATTGATCACACGTAAAACCAAATAACTGTCACGTATTTATCACCACAAGTTCATGTGAAATTCGGGCCAAATATTGACCTTCCTTTGGGCCGATCAATATCCGCATGAGATAACACACAAACACCTAATTTTCCCTTAGTGTAGTGATCAAACACTGGCAATAAGACATGTTAACCAATAAACCTTTCTTTGGACCGATTTATTGGTCACACGTTAAACCAAATAATTGCCACGTGTTTATCACAACAGGTGCATGTGAAATTCGAGCCAAATATTGACCTTCCTTTGGGCCGATCAATATCCGCAATGAATAACACACATAAATACCTTCTAATATTCAAAGTTAATTAATATCCACAAGAGTGGTTGCTTTGGCAACATGTTGCTTCAACTAACTTACTTTCGAATATTATATCTCTCAAAAGATTCCAATGTACCAAGATTTGAAACTGACATCCATTGATTTGCATCTATATTTGACTTTAGGATTTGAATTGTAGAATTCAAAACTTTAGAATAAAGCAATCCTTAAGTTAGGAGAGTCAATTGCAATATTCTAAAACTTTAGGTGGCCAATTATGTAAAATTTTAAGCTTGAAGGGCTTAAATTACAATTTTCTTAAAACTTTATTGGCCAATTTAGAGAAATTCTAAACTTTAGGTCCCAATTTGAAACAAAACCAAACTTTAGAGGTCCAAAATATGAAAATTTCAATCTTTAAAAGTTGATTTTTGAAAATTTTCAAACTTTAGGAGCCAATTTAGCAAATTCCCAAACTTTAGGGACTTAATTTTAAAAAAAAAAATTCAAACTTTAAGGACCAATTTTAAAAATTTCAAGCTTTAGATGCTGATTTTGAACATTCTTATACATTAGGGATCAATTTTAAAAAAAAATCAAACTTTAGGGGCTGAAATTATAAAACTCATAACTTTAGAGGCCCAACTTTAATAATTTATAACCTTAGGGGCTGAAGTTATAAATTCCATAACTTGAAATGCCAATTTAAATAATTTCATAACTTTAGGGGCTTAGGTCATAATTATCATAACTTTCAGGGATTAACTTTAATTCCATAATAATATTATAGGGCCTTATTGTGCAATAAACATACACATTCGAAATTGCCCATGAGTCCTCAGGATCTTCTAATTCCCAACGCAAGTCCCTGCCTCAAATTCGATTTTCGCAGCAGAGATACTAGGGTTTGTAAACCCTAGCTTCCGCCGCTCCTCAGCCCCCAAATGCGACACCACCACCGGCGATTGGAACCGCCTGCAGCGCCATTGACGGCGCTGCATCCAATAATAAAGCGTCGCGGCGCGCGACGCTGCGAACCTCCACAATCCCATCGCGCGACGCCGCGCTCAGCCCGACGACTCCAACTCAAAACCAACGGAATCCGACTTCAACCATACACAAATTCCAAATCGAATCCAACATCCAAAAAACCATATTCGGTTTTGAAAGGTATATATACATACAAATTCTATAAACTATATCACAAAACTAAATCAAAACCCAACTTCCATGTACATACACACGAAAATCCACAGATTCAACACGCCGGACTACAATTTTCATCCAGATCCAAGACCCAATTCGAATTCATCCTCCTTAATCAAAAATCGAATCCTTAATCAAGAAATCAGATTTCACAGATTGAATATTTTAATAACCAAAATCAGATTCCATATTCTTATCTCGAAACGTGCAGGCAGTAGCGTCTTAATCCATGTATAAGGTAGTGAGAAGATGTATACATTATATATCATATTCATACGAACATAGATCTGATAAATCAACACGATGTTGGCTCTGATACCACTTGTTAGAAAATTTTATTACAGATAATAATTTAACTATAATCTGAATAATCATCATGTTGGAATTATCAAGAATTAAATAACTTAAGCAGAAGCGTACCTTAATCAAACGTGATTCACAATAAACGATTCGGCGTTTGGATCTTCTAAATCGATACGTAGTCCATATTTTCTCTCTGATGATGGGATGTCAGACAAGATGAACAGTACGTAGGATTCAGGGACCATAACCGACTTTATATACTGAATTGCCAATTAACCTAATCCGACCCATCATGAATTAGGTAATGGCCTGGTATCTACACATAAAAGTCCATACATTATTTTAGATGCATTAAAGCCCGATATATCAAATCCCTATTAGATCACTTTAATTGGGCTTAACCAAATTCGATAGCCTTTTATTCAATACACAATAATTCACATATAAGCCCATACGATTGATTAAAATCCTTACAATCAAGTCCTATATATCCAAGTGACACAACATCAACTGGAGCAACCGGACCAAAATTAGCTGGAGCTCCAACCTTGTACTCTAGCTGACTACCTACAGATCACCCATCGGTCTAACATTTCCAACAATAAGAGGAATTATGTGTGTGCTAAATATATGTTAAAATTACGACGGACAAAACAACCAAATATGTGAAGTTCATTAGACAAGCATAAACAAACATTAATTAGTCATAGCCCAAGGCATGATGCCTACTCTTTCAGGTTTCGTTTCAAAATGAAATAGAGAACACAACATTTAATTTGCATCTTATATCCTTTTGTGAAATATTGGTGGGAACTATTACGACATAAAATACTATACCTTGTCAAAATCTATATCTATATATTAATAATACCAACTAAGATTCTAGCCAAATAATTTTGACAAGAATCTGAATTGTCAAATATTCTGAAATTTAGCACAAACGATCTGACAGTTGTTTATTTTTTTTAAAAAAAATTATCCATGCAGTTTCTAATTCCCATTTGATTTGTATGCCCATATTTGTCAAGAATTGTAATGGGCAGTTATTTAAGTGGCGTTCTGTTTGTATTTCATTTTGTATTTTCATTTTCGAAAATATTTTGTATTTTCTGTTTTTATTTTTGTTTTCAAATTTGCTGAAAACGCGTTTGGTTTGTCATTTCTGAAAACTGTTTTTGAAAATGAAAAGTTGGAAAACACGTTCTGTTTGAAATTTTTCGGAATACTACTTAAACTATTTTTAATTAATTTGCTTGCAGAATATTACTGACTCAAACTCAAATTTCCTTTCAAAATACACTGAAAATATGGTTACATGCAACATACTAATGTGAGCATTAATAGTCTATATTAATATTGCTTGGTCATGTTGATTTGAGGAATCTCTAATTCTATTAAAATTCAGAAAATGCAAGTTCTGTCAAAATCACCAGAGTCCATTTATCAATGCATTTTTTGAAATATAACAACAAGAATTATCACTTAATTTTTTTTTGTAATGTTGATATTGAATTCAATAAAACTTTATTTAAGCTTAGTTCAAAATTAGGATAATTCTAAAAAAAAAAAAAAAAAAAAACTTTATTTAAGCTTAGTTCCAAGTTAGGATAATTTTCAAAAAAATTAAAAAAAATTAATATATATATATATATATATATATATATATATATATATATATATATATATATATATATATATATATATATATATTAAGTTTAGTTCCAAGTTAAGATAATTCTTTTAAAAAAAAATTTCAAAACGCGTTTTTCGCATTTTGAACATTTTTTGTTGAAATACACAAAACGTCCAAAACGAGGTTTTGGGCGTTTTGTGTACAAATTTTTTTTTCTGTTTTTCAAAATGCGTTTTCGAAAATGGTAAAAAGAACGCGTTTTTAACGTTTTCGAAAATAAAAATAGTAAAGAGAACATGGCCTTATGCTTCTGAAAACACTATTTGTGCAATTCCCATTTTTATGAAGGGTTCCCATTGACACACATTCTCTTTTACAAACCGGCAACAAGATGGGCAATCGTCTGAGCCGACTACCAACAAGGGACTAACTGCTGATAAACTTTTCGCCCTTTCCACCACCCTCTTGAGCACACCATTGTAGAGATTGATCGTAATAAGCTAGGCGGGGGCTTCGAGTCCTACGGTTCTTACAAGAAACTAAGGATAAGCAATCGCGTTGTCAGGGCAAATTTAATAAGAACTCGAATGGGGATTTTGGTCCTTCGTGCGCTGATCGAATCTCCGGTGACTAAATCAATTGTTATTGGTGAGTATTCACCGGCAAATTTGCCAAAAATTTCACTTCCGCCAAGTTACGAGCAGAGTTATTTAACCATCACCAACCATTGAGGTCATTTCTTCTCAAAATTACTGAAAGTTACCTATTAATTTAAGAGTAATTCTAGGAAGACATTTTAAATTGACATTTTTAAGTAACATTGTGACATTGCTCACATACATTGAGTGGTAAAAAAGTAAGTGGTGGGATAATTATTTACGCTATTCAATGTATGTTTGACATGTCACAGTGTTACTTAAAAATGTATCCCTAGAATTATTCTTAATTTAAACCACCACCAACAATAGAGGCAATTTCTTCTTCAAGTTAATTACACCAATTTCTTTTTCTTCAAGTTAATATAACTATTTCTTTCATTTGTTCACACAACATCGACTTGACTTTTCAATATCGTGTTGGAATTTCGAATTCGTAAAATCCTCTTATGCGACTACTTCTTTGTTGATTTTTCATGCAAATGTCACCACAGTCAGGGTATGTTTCCTTCTCAAAGTATAATGCAAATTTAAATAATAATAATAATAATAATAATATATATATATATATATATATATATATATATATATATATATATATATATATATAAGGAAGTGATTTGGTATAACACATGTTGTGAGAAAGTGGTTTAGTGTGAACACATGTTATAAATTAATGACATTTATTATTTTTATGATAATCAATGGTGGTTTTGAAAAATTATGCATTAGTTTATTGTTGTTTAAAATATGAAATTCTTAAAAATAATTTTTTATTATCTTCTTATTCATTTTTCTCATCCGAATGTGTTTTTTTATCCATTTACATTTTTTTTTAATGATTCATGTTTGACGTGACAATATTATTTAATCAACAGTATAACGTATAATCCTCGAATAAATTTTTTTTGAGTAATTGAGTAGTAATTGTTATAGACTATTATTCATTTGATACTTTATTTGTCTTTTTTTTTACTATTCAAATATTACAATACAATAATTTTTAATTTTTATAGTTTACAATTTTTTTAAATCATATGAATTAAATTCCATATATAAATGATTTTCCTATAATATGGTGTAAACACATATTGTGAGTAAGCGGTTTAGTGTGAACACATGTTATAAATTAATGACATTTATTATTTTTATGATAATCAATGGTGGTTTAAAAAACTATGCATTAGTTTATTGTTGTTTAAAATATGAAATTCTTAAAATTAATTTTTTATTATCTTCTTATTTATTTTTCTCATTCGAATATGTTTTTTATCCATTTACAATTTTTTTTTTTTAATGATTCATACTTGACGTGACAATATTATTTAATCAACGACATAAGGTATAATCCTCGAATAAATTTTTTTTGAGTAATTTGATAGTAATTGTTATAGACTATTATTCCTTTGATATTTTATTTGTATTTTTTTTTTACTATTCAAATATTACAATACAGTAATTTTTAATTTTTGTAGTTTACAATTTTTTTTAAATCATATGGATTAAATTCCATATATAAATGATTTTCCTATAATATGATGTGAACACATGTTGTGAGTAAGTGGTTTACTGTGAACACATATTGTAAATTAATGGCATTTATTATTTTTATGATAATCAATGGTGGTTTTGAAAAACTATGTATTATTTTATTGTTGTTTAAAATATAAAATTCTTAAAATTAATTTTTTATTATCTTCTTCCTTTATTTTTATGCGAATGTGTTTTTTATCCATTTACAGTTTTTTTTAATGATTCATGCTTGACGTGACAATATTATTTAATCAGCAGTATAAGGTATAATCCTAAAATAATTTTTTTTGGAGTACTTGGATAGTAATTTTTATAAACTATTATTCATTTGATACTTCATTTGTCATTTTTTTTTACTATTCAAATGTTACAAAACGATAATTTTTAATTTTATAGTTTATAATTTTTTTTTTTTTAAATCATATGGATTAAATTCCATATATAAATGATTTTCCTATATATGACTTATTATTTTCGTCTAAAAACTATGTATTCGTTTATCATTGTTTACACTATGAACTTCTTCAAATTATTTCTCTCATGCGACAGTATTTTTTATCCATTTACAATATAATGATGTACTTTTCTTATCTAATTCTTATACGAATGTTGCAGAGTACTTGAATTTTGGTGATCCAACGGCATAAGGTATAATCCTCGAATAATTTTTTTTTGAGTAATTGGGTAGTAATTGTTATAAACTATTATTCATTTGATACTTTATTGGTCATTTTCTGCTCTCTCTCTCTCTCTCTCTCTCTCTCTCTCTCTTACTATTCAAATATTACAATACAATAATTTTTAATTTTTATAGTTTACAATTTTTTTAAATCATATGGATTAAATTCCATATATAAATGATTTTCCTATATATGACCTTTTATTTTACATCTAAAAACTATGGATTCGTTTATCATTGTTTAAACTATGAACTTTTTCAAATTATTTCTCTAATGCGACAGTATTTTTTATCCATTTACAATATAATGATGTACTTTTCTTATATAATTCTTATATGAATGTTACGGAGTACTTGAATTTTGGTGATCCTACACTTAATTGTGAAAATTGCGGGACCTTTTTTTGGTATGCGGAGAGTATGGGCAAACTATATAACACAAATAAGTAGAAATATATTCTTATAAAAAATAGAAAAATATTGTAGTCGTAATTATATGAGAAGACATGATCGTGCAACGTACGGGTGAAAATACTAGTCTATATATAAATGGAGGATAGTTGGTAAATGTGAATGCAAAATTTACGAAACTGACTTGGTAAGTGTGAATGCAAATCTATACTATCTATATCTATATCGATACTATACTATCTTTATCTTTACTAGTAATTGCACCAGTGCAATGCACGGAATAAATAATATTTATTGAATAAGTTGTAAAAATACAATGTCCAATAATAATAATAATAATAATAATAATAATAACAACAACAACAACAATAACAACAACTTGCATACACAAATTGTGAATAATTTGTAATTTCATTTCTCCCTATAAAATTTCTTACTTGAATGCATAAATTGTAAATTTAATATACAATCAAAATATCAAAAAAATAAATAAATAAATAAAGTTATGAATTGCATTTTTTTTAACAGTTAATCGTTCATTCTCTAGTTTTCTTAGTTTATTTATTCATATAGAATTGATTATTCAAAAATAATTTTTTTTTTAATGTTCATTCACAACCTCATATTATTTTAAAACTAATTTTTCGCATTTGCACATATTACTTTTTAACCACACATTCTAAATAAAGAAAATCAATTTTCAACCACTCAATTGATTGATTTGACAATTATTTTATTTTTTATACTACCTTATTTCACTTTCAATCACACATTTAAAATTATTTCTATAGTGTATATCAAACTTACTCATATTCAATGATTTCAAATACAACGTGACATTTTATTTTTCATCAAGTATAATATAAAAAATGGTCATGTTACACACAGACAGAGACACACAAAAAAAACTATTTTTTGTGCATGTTAAATAGTTGTATTGATCATATTTTATGTTTAAATAGAATAAATTTGATAAAATTTTATATTTTTATTTTCTATAGAATTCAATGAATTAATTGTTAAAATCTGTAGTATATATTTTACAAATTGATGTTATTTTAAATTTATAAAAATTAAAAAATAGATAAATGAACAAAATGAGTAAATTTATAAATTAATTTCAAAATTAACAAAGAATTTATCAAAACCTAAAGTTGTAGAAATTAAAATGATTCAATTGAATTTACTTAGAAAGATCGGATATCTATTATTTCTTTTAATTTGATAAGAAAAAAGATTTAAAATTAATCATTTATGTCAAATTGAAGTTAGGTAATAAATGATAGATATCATTTTATGACTTAAATGAAATAAATTAAAAAGATTGGATATTGGAAGAAGTAAAAAGTATAAGTAAAACGTTTACCTTTATTATTTGAGACAAGTTTATGAATGATATATTTAGAGTTTGCTCTAATTTGTTAGCGTGTATTGAACTTCTCGTTAAGATCTTGAATTTGACACATATATTGCATATTTTTTTATTTCAAAATATTGCAATAATTATCAAAAGAATAAAAATAATATTCAATTTGACATTTTTATAGATTTTTTATTTTTTACAAATAAATAAGTCATTTATTACATGTCACCTATAATTAATTTTGCATTAATTGAAGTTTCCTAATTCAATTATTAAAATCATTAATAAAATTACAAATTAAGTTTCCTAAAATATCAAGTAAAAATGGCGGAAAACTATGTGCGGATTTATGTGACGGCTATGTTGTTATTATATATATATATATATATTAAGATTTTTATCTTTATCTTTATATATATCTTTATCTTTATATATATAAAAGTAAAGAAGTGGTTTGGTGTGAACACATTTTGTGTGGAAGTGGTTTGGTGAGAACACATGTTTTAAATTAATGACATTTATTATTTTTATGATAATCAATGGTGGTTTTGAAAAACTATACATTAGTTTATTGTTGTTTAAAATATGAAATTCTTAAAATTAATTTTTTTCTTATTTATTTTCTCATGCAAATGTGTTTTTTTTATCCATTTACAGTTTTTTTTTTTTTTAATGATTCATGCTTGACGTCACAATATTATTTAATCAACAACATAAGGTATAATCTTCGAATAAATTTTTTGGAGTAATTGCATAGTAATTCTTATAAACTATTATTCATTTGATACTTTATTTGTCATTTTTTGTTTTTTTTACTATTCAAATATTACAATACAATAATTTTTAATTTTTATAGTTTACAATTTTTTTAAATCATATGGATTAAATTCCATATATAAATGATTTTCCTATATAAGACTTATTATTTTTCATCTAAAAACTATGCATTCGTTTATCATTGTTTAAACTATGAACTTCTTCAAATTATTATTTTTATTTATTTTCCTATTCATTTCTCTTATGCGACAGTATTTTTTATCCCTTTACAATATAATGATGTACTTTTCTTATCTAATTCTTATACGAATGTTGCAAAGTATTTGAATTTTGGTGATCATACATTTAAATGTGAAAATTGCGGGGCCTTTTTTTGGTATGCGGAGCGTATGGGCAAACAATATAACACAAATAAGCAGAAATATTCACTCTGTTGTATTCACTTTATTTATTTCATTATTCATGTTTGTTATAATCAATGGTGGTTTTGGAAAACTATGCATTAGTTTATTGTTGTTTAAAATATGAAATTCTTAAAATTAATTTTTTATTATCTTTTTATTTATTTTTCTCATGTGAATGTTTTTTTTTTCATGCTTAACGTGACAATATTATTTAATCAACAACATAAGGTATAATCCTCGAATAATTTTTTTTGGAGTAATTGGGTAGTAATTGTTATAGACTATTATTCATTTGATACTTTATGTATCATTTTTTTTTTACTATTCAAATATTACAATACAATAATTTTTTATTTTTATAGTTTACAATTTTTTTAAATCATATGGATTAAATTCCATATATAAATGATTTTTCTATATATAACTTATTATTTTTCATCTATAAACTATGCATTTGTTTATCATTGTTTAAACTACGAACTTTTTCAAATTATTTTTTATTTATTTTCGTATTTATTTCTCTCATGTGACAGTATTTTTTATCCATTTACAATATAATGATGTACTTTTCTTATTTAATTCTTATACGAATGTTGTAGAGTACTTGAATTTTTCCGATTCTACATTTAATTGTAAAAATTGTGGGGCCTTTTTTTGGTATGCGAAGCGTATGGACAAACAATATAATAAAAATAAGCAGAAATATTCACTCTATTTATATCATTAAACATATGTTAGTTCTTATAAAAAATAGAAAATTATTGTAGTCGTAATTATATGAGAAGACATGATGAGTGATGACCGTGCAACGCACGGGTGAAAATATTAGTATATATAAAAGTAAGGAAGTTGTTTGGTGTGAACAAATGTTGTAAGTAAGTGGTTTAGTGTGAACACATGTTGTAAATTAATTACATTTATTATTTTTATGATAATCAATGGTGATTTTGAAAAATTATGCATTAGTTTATTATTGTTTAAAATATGAAATTCTTAAAATTAATTTTTTATTATCTTCTTATTTATTTTTCTCATGCGAATGTGATTTTTATCCATTTACAGTTTATTTATTTATTTTAATGATTAATGCTTGACGCGACAATTTTATTTAATCAACAGCATAAGGTATAATTCTCGATTTTTTTTTATTTTTTATTTTCTGAGTAATTGGGTAGTAATTGTTATAAAATATTATTCATTTGATACTTTATTTGTCATTTTCTGTTTTTTTTACTATTCAAATATTACAATACAATAATTTTTAATTTTTATAGTTTACAATTTTTTAAAATCATATGCATTAAATTCCATATACAAATGATTTTCCTATATATGACTTATTATTTTCTTTCCTAAAAACTATGCATTCGTTTATCATTGTTTAAATTATGAACTTTTTCAAATTATTTCTTTCATACGATAGTATTTTTTTATCCATTTACAATATAATGATGTAACTATTATTCGTTTGATACTTTATTTGTCATTTTCTTTTTTATTTTTTTACTATTCATATATTACAATACAATAAGTTTTAATTTTTATAGTTTACAATTTTCTTTAAATCATATGGATTAAATTCCATATATAAATGATTTTCTTATATATGACTTATTATTTTCCATCTAAAAACTATACATTATGATTTTCCTATATATGACTTATTATTTTCCATCTAAAAACTATACATTCGTTTATCGTTGTTTAAATTATGAACTTTTTCAAATTATTTCTCTCATGTGATGGAATTTTTTTTATCCATTTACAATATAATGATGTACTTTTCTTATCTAATTCTTGTATGAATATTGCAGAGTACTTGAATTTTGGTGATCCTGCATTTAATTGTGAAAATTGCGGGGCCTTTTTTTGGTATGCGGAGTACTGTATGGGCAAACAATCGACACAAATAAGCAGAAATATTCACTATATTTATATCATTATACATATGTTTGTTCTTATAAAAATAGAAAAATATTGTAGTCGTAATTATATGAGAAGACATGATAATCGTGCAACGCACGGGCGAAAATACTAGTATATATATATAAAAGAAAGGAAGTGGTTTGGTGTGAACACATGTTGTGAGTAAGTGATTTAGTGTGAATACATGTTGTAAATTAATGGCATGGCATTTATTATTTTTATGGTAATCAATGGTGATTTTGAAGATTGCATCATTTTTGGTAATATTTACTTCTACTTGTTTATATATGTGTGTGTGTGTGTGTGTGAGAGAGAGAGAGAGAGAGAGAGAGAGAGAGAGAGAGAGAGAGAGAGAGAGAGAGAGAAAAGGATTCAACTTGGATTTGGATAGAAAAAATTGTGGGATATTGTATTACCGCCTCATTAAGCATCCGTTTGGTAAATAAAATAAATTGGTTTATAAATCAATTTATAAATTACATAATTTTTCAAACTACTTTTTAAACAAACGCATTTTTTCTCTCTAATTTTTCAACATGGATTTGGGTAGAAAAAAATTATGAGAAATTGTATTACCACCACATTTCATTTAGCGGTAAACAAAATAAATTAATTTATAAATCAGTTTATAAACTACACAAATTTTCAAACTACTTTTTAACAACACATTTTCTCTCTCTAATTTTCAACCACTATATTTTACTCAAAATCATAGATAAACCAGTTTATAAACTAAAATACTCTTTTTTTTATTTTCTCTACTTTTAGGGCATTTTTCTCTTTAACTTTTTTTATTAATTATTAATAAGTATTTTTTCTTCGAAAATAGAAAATGAAAGCAAATAAAACAAGAGCGTTCATCGATCTAATTTTTCTTTTCTTTTCATTTTAATAAAATTCTGAGCGTATATAATAGATATATTTATTTTTTCACTTATTACAAATTCTATTTAAATGTAATTTTATTTTCTCACCTTAAGTTTTAAGTCAACTAGTGAATCATCCTGTAAGATGCACGGGAAGAAAGTTCTAAATAAAAATAATCCTATTTGAAATTAAATGAATTCTTAAACAAAATAAACAACATTCACAAATAAGAGATAAGTTCATCATTTATTAGTTTCATGTATAAACATCAACCTTTTAGGGAGAAGTCATACATGCGAAAATGATTGTGCCTGACTCTTATTGATAGTCATGACATATGACACCATCAATGAAATTTTTTTTTTTTAAAATCTAATAAGTATCCTAAAATTCGAATGGCTCAACGATATCCTTGGAATAAAGAACTTGTATCCTGCATTACTGTCAGATATAATTTAACCTTATAGAATATGATCTTCAAGTTTTGTAACGATTATTCACTATCTCCTCGAACCAAAAATTCGCCTTGCAAAATAAACACTTAAATGTAGGATCTCCAGTATTCATGTACTCTGAACATTCAAACAATAGATGAAAAAGTTAATAATAGAGACCATGCATATAAAAGATAAAATTCAATATTTTGACCATTGACAATGAAAAACAACATGTATAATAATAATAATAATAATAATAATAATAATAATAATAATAATAATAATAATAAAAAATAAAAAATTTCGAGGTTGACAAAGATATTGCATCAAATTTATGATATTTTAGGTTTTCAATATTTATACAACGTAATTATTTTCTGATTGAAATTATAATTTAATATTGATCATCTCAATTTTTAGTTAAGTAAATTGGGAGAAAATTTATATATTATTGTGAAAAAATATCATAAAATTTGAATTAAAATATAGCAAAGAATATCTTTGTATGGTTAATTACTTTTTGAAATTTTAAAATTAACAGTTAGGACAAAAATCTTTAATAACTATATCATTTCAAACAATATAGATAAATTTGTTAACCGTTAATGTTAAAAAATGTGATATGAGATTTTTTTGAATAAAAAATTAATTAAGAATTAAATGTAATTGTCATTGAAATAATTTTGATAAATAATGCAACATAGGAAAGAACTTTAATATGTATATGTAATAAATAACTTAAAAATAGGATTTAGTTATAAAAATTTCAATACAACGTGATTTATAAAAATACGAATGTGTATAAATTTTAGATATAATTTTAATTGAGAATTTGACATTGGATCTGTATGACTGAATCAAATATTTATCCATAAAATTAAGACCAATAAAATATCACAATTATTATAAGAAATTAATTACGTATTAAATGTAATTATCTATAAAAATACTTAATAATTTAATAATACGCTATAAAAAAGAGCTCCAATTTTTAGATGTACTAAATAACTAAAAATAAGATTATTTATAAAAAAAAAACTTTATGTATGATGTGATTTATAATTTAGTACTCCCTCCGTCCCATAAAGATAGTCATCTACTCATTTTCACACAGATTAAGAACAAAATGGAATATAAAATATTAATTTCACTCTTAAAAAATAAAGTAGCCTATCTTTTTGAGACGGACAAAAAAGAAATAGTGGACTATCTTTGTAGGACAGAGAGAGTATTATCTAGTAATAAATTTTTAACATAATTTTTAACTGAAAATTTTACTTTTGATTTGTATAAATGAATACAAATATTTATTTGTAAGATTGAAAACGTTAGAAGAACACATTTTTTTTTATGAAAAGAGAGGTTTTGACACAAAAAAGTCAAATATAAATAAGTAAAACCAAACAAATTATCGTTCTTATATCATAAAAAATAAAAAAACAACTTCTCGGTAAAAGCAAATTTTTTAAAAAAAAATAGTAATTCTAGTTTCTGTTGTAAATATTATATTGTATCAGTGAATGACAGTTATACCCCTAAAACCCTAGGTATTATTACCTTATGTATCCCTTATTCTCCCCTATATATATGGGGCTCTGGTTCATAATAAAATACACAAGTTTATTGGTGTCTCTACTTTTCTCTCTTTTTCTCTCTAATTTATAACACGTTATCAGCACGAGTCTCTACCAAATTGAGTTAAAATTTTCTTTTTCAAAATCCCATATATCAAAATATTAGTTAGATGGTAAAATCATATGCACCGAAATTAATTTGGTTAAATATGAAATTTTTTATTACTATTCAATTGCAATTCACATCTATTCATTACGATGTTGTTCATTAGCAATTGCGGCTCATAAATCTGAATCTAATTTTCTCCAACCAATTCGATAGATTTTGATCTTTATATTGATAATTCATTATGTTGTTGCTCCTGAAGTAGCACAACAGTATATATTAATATTCCAGAAGAATATTAATTATAGATTTGTCCATTACAAATTTATTGATGTTATTAGTTCATTCGTTGTTTCTTCTGAAGTAGTACAATATTATATTAATATTTCAGAAGAATATTAATCATAGATCTGTGTCCATCTATTACAAATATCTGTTGTTGCTCCTGAAGTAGCACAACATTATAATTAATATTTCAAAATAATATTATTTGCTCCTGAAGAGCATAAATTATAATTTTCAATATTCCAGAAGAATATTGATTTATTATTATTGAATAATCGAAATTTTAGAACTATAATTATTCTAGAAAAATAATTTGTGGTTGCTCCTGAAATAGCACAATTTTTATTATAATAATATTCGTAAAGAATATTAATTGCTCCTGAAGAGCATAATTTTGAAAGATTTATTATTCAATTGCTCCAGAAGAGCAAATATCTAAAATCTTTAACAATAATTTGTTCTCGCTCCTGAGGTAGCACAACGGATGATTAATATTTAAGAAAAATATTAATTGTAAATTTGTCTATTATAAATAATTTGTTGTTAGTCCTGAAGTAGTACAACATTATAATTAATATCCTAGAAGGATGTTATTTGCTCCTGAAGAGCATGAATTATAATTTTCAATATTATAGAAGAATATTGATTTATTATTTCTTTTGGAAGAATCGAGATAAATTCGTTAAAGTATACCTTGTTCCAGCAAATTATTATTGTTATTATTTTTTTGCTCTTTCAATTTTGTTATTGGAAATCACTACGTTATTTTGAATTCTCAAATACCTTATTAGATTTGATTCTACTATATATTAGTTATATGTCTAATTTTTATATATGGAATTCACGTGCATGTTTAGTATCTTTTGCATATTGGTAAAAGATTTAGCCAATAAAAGATTTAGTCAATTTTGTTAACTTCTATATATGGAGATTCTTTTTCCTGATATATGTTTGGTAATTCATTTTTATATATAAATTCATATTATGTTTATATGGTAATTAATATTCTTTAAGATGATTAAATATTTGTAGATGTTCATTCTTAAATTCTGATTTAATAATGTATCATGTTGTTGCTCACGAAGTAGGACAACAATAGTAGTATTCTAGAAGAATATTACTTGCTTGTCACGAGCTGTATATTACAATTTCAATATTCCCAATGCTCTTGAAGAAGCATAATTTAAAATATGTTTTAAATGAATATGGTGTTGGTGTTCTCGAATAAACACAACCCACGTTAGATAAATATCCCAGAAGAATATTTTAACGTCACTCGTGTAGAGCACAAATATTGTTGGCTTGAAAGGAAGAATGAATAATTAATATCAATATTCTAGAAGAATATTGACTTATTATTCTTGAAGAATTGCAATTTTAGCAATATAATTATTCCAAAAGAATAATTCGTTATTTTGCTCCTAAATTGCACAATAGATATCAATCATTGTTATAATTGAATGAGATTCGAATCAATATTCCAGAAGAATATTGCGTTATTACTACGTTTCAATATTCCAGAAGAATATTTCATTTTTACTCTTGAAGAAACAATACATTGTTGCTCCCGAAGAAGAACAACATTTATAAAATAATATTATCCGCTTTTGAAGAATATGATATTATAATTTCAATATTCCAGAAGAATATTGACATATTGATTTTGAATGAACAATTAAAACGTGCTTTCGAAGTAGCATATGTTTCGAAGAATATCTCATTTAAGTTCATGTTTATCCCTGAAGGAAAACATATAATTAATGTCATAAGGATATTGTTTAGTTTGACTATTTGAATAATACATGATTATACAATATTTAATCATTGAATTATATCTTATATTGAACTAGAAGTTCAATTTAATTTTATTATTTGGCATGACCAGTTGGACCATCATTGGATCAATAATGATGCGAAATTAAAATTGATACTAGATGAAGAACCGGAAGATTCTTCAATTCAATCATATATGATGTTTGTTCTCTTTCATGAAAATTTTCATTATCACTAGCTAAAATAGGGATTAAATTCCCTATATTTCTGAAAATTAATTGGGATGATAAATGGGGACCCTTCATCCTCCACGTTGATCATCTAAATATTATTTGTATCCAATAGATTTGATACATGTACTAGATGATTGCATGGTGTTCTTAACATGAAGTTTGCGAAATTATTGCTCAAATTATGAATTATGAGCATAATTTTCAGATTATATAATCAAGAATGTGTCTTAATAATGCTAGTGGACACGAATCTCAACATTTTAATAAGTGTTAGTTGAGATGTCGATAAATAGTTTAACATTTTTGTTTGTTAAACGCCTCCAATTAATTTAATTGAGAACAAATTACTTCCTTTTTTGTTTAGGGAATTCTATTACGCATCATGCCAATATCATAGTTCTCCCTATTATAATTGGGGTTAGAGCATAATTTTCACAAATAATTTTTTTAATAGTGCAATTGATCCACCACAAATGCACTGATACGAGAAATAAAGAATCTTGAGAAAAATGCGTTGTTTGAACATATATCCCAAATGGGTGATATTTTACAACGTCGAAAAAAAAATGATTATCAATTTGATTGGACAATTTTCTCAACATTAGGGGGAAATAGCTTAAAATCAAACAAATGCATCATATTATGTTATATATATCCTCGCGATTGATAATACGAACCAGAAATTCGATTGAAAATATGAACAAAATGTTCAAAGATAACATAATTACAAGATGCATAAGAGATTAATAAAATCTCATGCTCTATCTTATATTGATATGTAGCACGCCTGAAGCGTAGCGATATTTGATTCGAATAAAGATCCCCAAATAAATAAAAATAGAGCAAATGATTATAATGGTCTTATTGAGGAGGCATATACTCGTGAGAGAGTATTTATTGACATAATTAATTGTAAATCTTCAGAAGAGGTTCAAGTACTTGAAATATTGAAAATTGAGATCTCTATAGTTATGTCTTGTGGGGAAAGAAATCAAATTGAGATGATAATTGTGTCGACACACTTTTTAAAGCACTTATGCAAAAGCAAATTGTGAAGCTAGCCGCGTCATAATTTGAATGATAGCGAGGATAATAAAAGAAAATATGTCGAAGAAAATTGACATAAAAATAGTTGGCAAAAATATGCATTCAGGCTAAATTAAACTTATTACAAAACTTGAAATTTTGAGACTTGAAGTCCAAACACATAAAAGTGTAAAGCCAGTAAAATACCTATAGGTACAGTCGTAATACACGACTTGTTGCGCAAAGATTGTTTCAAAGATCTGGCATAGATACAATATTTTATTTGCCTGAAAATGCATAATAAGTGCCTATACTTGTATGATTATCAGAAATGTATTTAATGAAAAATGATTTACTCTGATTACTAGCTTGTGCTCTTTGATGTACCAATGAGTGATATCAAAATGTATGATCATCAATTCGGTACGTTGGGAGTATTCTTTGAAGTACCAATGAGTGAGATTAAAAAGAGTAATCAATACCTCGGTACTTTTGGATTGCGGTGAAATAATTAGAGAAAATCTATTTGAAATATAGGAATCGTTATCTATCTAAAGTTTCACGACTTAAATTTGGTGGTAGCAATTTGACAATTGCAATGTCAAACATATACTATGCTTAAAGCATAAAATATAATCATCAAATGATTAAATATGTTTGAAATATATAGTTCAAACTTTTAACAAACTTGTTTGATCAAAGTATAAAGATACTTTGCGATCTAAATATATCATATGCCATGAATAGATTCAATTTCCAATGGAATGTGATAGATAGTATGAAATTAGATTACATAAAGAATGGTACAAATGACTCTATATGACAAAGTGTTGAAATTGAGATGTACCATTATTGTGAATAATATTTGAAAATCGTGGCAATAAATTTTCAAATTCAAATTCATGGTTAATTATTCACCTGAAGTGAATAAGTTAATTGTTCAGTGAAGTGAATAAGTCACTTTCAAATTTTAGAACTGCATTAAATATATTGATAATATTGATTATAGAACATTGCTAAATGTAGCATGTTCAAATAATTGGAAATATTTTATAGTTCTTTAAGTTCAAATGAATAATTGAATTTATATTCGAAGAATAAATAATACAAGATATGCACCATTTATATATGTTTGGTAAACATATTCGATATTGCATCGATTTACAGTTGAAATAATTAAATGCAGTATCAATATAATTGTAATGTTCCAATGAGGGGGAGCTAATATACGCTACACTCTTTTTTCCTTAGCCGATGTTTTGTTCTACGAGGTTTTCCTGGCAAAGTTTTTAATGAGGTAGCTATTATCAATATCTATTGATATACTCTCCTATACGAAACTCCTGAAGAGATCAAGATATGAATGATTCAATAGAGATTGAATCAGGGGGAGTAACTATATGGATGATTCAATACATATTGAATCAGGGGGAGTAGCTGTACTCTTTTTCCTTCGTTCAGGTTTTTTCCCACTAGATTTTGCTGACAAGGTTTTAACGAGGTAGTATCAAAAAAATCCCCAACTTCAACAAATCTACTCAAGTGATAATGAAGCTGATTTATCAACAAAAGCACCATCAACATCTACATTCAAGAAACCAGTTCACGAGATTGGGATACATCAACTCGATGATTTACAACTATCAACACTAGGGGGGAGTAGATGTACTCTTTTTCCTTAGCCAAGGTTTTGTCCCATTGGGTTTTCCTGACGAGGTTTTAACGAGACAGATATTTTGTAATATCATGTGTCATTCAAGGGGGAGTGTTGTAAATATTATATTGTATTAGTGAATGACAGTTGTACCCCTAAAACCATAGGTATTATTACCTTATATATCCCTTATTCTCCCCTATATATATGGGGCTCTGGTTCATAATAAAATACACAAGTTTATTGGTGTCTCTACTTTTCTCTCTCTTTCGCTCTAATTTATAACAGTTTCTTATTTTTATTATTTTTTATACAATGTGATATACAATTTCATCAAATATATATACTGACCCATGAATAATATGTTTTTTCTTCACTCAACGGTCGAAACCATTAACATATCTATCAAACCCATGACTATTCTAAATAGCCCAACATTAGTTAAATCATTGCAACCCCAACAGAGAAATCTAGAACATAATATAAATAGACTATTAACAAATCCTCTTATTAGTCTAAAATAATTTTGCAATCTATATTGTTTTCGAAGCTTTCTCTACAATATTATTGTTTTAATATTTTTTCTTTTTTGTTAGAAACTCAAATATATGTTCAACGACTAAAAATATCACAGGTCTTGAAGAAAAAAGTAGTGTCAATCCCTTTTACATTTTCAAAAAATAATTTACTATTTTTTATTTTCAACTGGTTTGTAATATTAATAACTAATAAGCATTACCACCGCACCAGAAATTTTGAATCATAAAACGTGATAAATAGAAGGTGGAGTGGAGCGGTCATGTTAAATAGTACACATTTTTTCAAAGAAATAATCCTTTAATTGAATCTTTTATTATTGTGTATATCTTCATAATAATTATATATAACATAAATGAAAGATGTTGTATATAGGGAAATGGGAAAAAAAAAAGATATAGAAAACAAAAATGAATCAACAGATTTTGAAAAATGGGAAAAAAATGAAACAAATTCTAAAAAAGCGAAAAAGGAAAAAAGAAGAAGAAAATAACTGACTTTCCAGTGTAATTAGGCGCGTGGGAAATAGAAGCCATGTAAATACAACAAATATTGAAGACTGTAAGTAGACGTCAGCGATTTTGAAAATAATAAATAAATATTGAAGGCCCAACTATTTTTAAAGTGGGTTTTGAAGTTGATTATTGGATAGGGGATATAAGTAGTGTGAACATGATAAATATTGAAGTCCCCAAAAATTGGAAAAATAAATAAATAAATAAAATCTGCACATAGCACAAGAGTTTTGGAGGGAAACAGCGAAGTTGATTGTGGTTGACTCAACTACTTTTATATATTATATAGATATAGATATATAGATATAGATTTAAATTACAATGTTTAAAATTTTTTCCTAAAAGGTATACATACAAATCGTTAAAAAAAAATTAAGGTATGTGTAAATGTACATTTTTTGTAATTAATTGTCTTCCTTCGTTTTGCATTCTTAATTAAATATTCATTTCATATGTTAACGTATGAAAATCAATTATAATATTTTTAAATTCGTAAAAAAAAAAAAAAAAAAAAAAAACAACAACGTTGTTAGTATCACTTAAATATTTTTTCTTTAAAAATATAAAATGAAAAGGAATAAAATAGTGCGTTCATCGATCTATTTTTCTTTCCTTTTTCATTTTAATAAAAGTCTAAACGTAAATTTCCTGAAACGGTAAACATACGACCTGTAAAAATTAAACTATGTGTAATTGTACTTTTTTTAATTAATTATCTTTCTATGTTTCTTATTTTTAATTAAATATTCATTTTATATGTTTACATATAAATTTGATAAATGTGAGTAACAAATGACCGTGCATCGCACGGGCATAATACTAGTATATTTTTATCTTTATCTTCATATATATAAAAGAAAGGAAGTGGTTTGGTGTGAACACATGTTGTGAGTAAGTGATTTAGTGTGAAGACATGTAAATTAATGGCAAGGCATTTATTAGTTTTATGGTAATCAATGGTGATTTTGAAGATTGCATCATTTTTGGTAATATTTCCTTCTACTTGATTATATATATATATAACCATATATATGTGTGCGTGCGCGTAAAAAGGATTCAACGTGGATTTGGATGGAAAAAAATTGTGGGATATTGTATTACTGTCGGATTAAGCATCTGTTTGGTAAATACAATAAATTGGTTTATAAATCACTTTATAAATTACATAATTTTTCAAACTACTTTTTAAACAAACGCGTTTTTTCTCTCAAATTTTTCAACGTGGATTTGGGTAGAAAAAAATTATGAGAAATTGTATTACCACCGCATTTTGTTTAGCATCCTCTCGGTAAACAAAATAAATTGATTTATAAACTACACAAATTTTCAAAGTAATTTTTAACCACACATTTTCTCTCTCAATTTTCAACCACTATATTTTACTTAAAATCATACATAAACCAGTTTATAAACCAAATTACTCTTTTTTTTATTTTCTCTACTTTTATGGCCCTTTTCTCTTCAACTTTTTATTAATTATTAAAAGAAGCAGACACGTTATACTTACCTGGAAGATCAAGCTTATATGCGTTCTCATTTATCTTTTCAATGACTTGAGAAGGAAAACAATATCAAGAATTTTAAGAAATTCAAGAAAGTTATTCTTGAATTTTGACTAGAAATGAAAGAATATTAAACATTTTAACTTGACTTGGAAGGTAAGGAATTATCAAGAATTTAAGGAATTAATAAAAATAAAAAAATAAAATATATATTTTAATAAAATTCGAAAATTCGACACGAACGCAACAAAACAAACGTAACTGGATTTGGATGAAAAAGAACAAGAAAAACACTTTTGATTTTTTGGGACTGACTCTTATGGATCAAACTGGAAAAAAAATTACTGAAAAGAAGAACAAGAAAAATTGAAAACAAAGACTTAAATAACAAAAATAGGAAGATTTTTATGGGACTCGATGATAAAAAAAAATCAAATTGGATAGAAAAACACAAGAACCTGAATTCAGAGTCCAACTCTGATACCATATGATGCGAACCCGGGAGGGGGTCCGCGTCGTAACTCGCGGAATAACGCTTGAAAAGTTTTGAATTCTGGTTGGAACAGACGAGAACACTACAATCCAAGCCTCACGACGTAAGAATCATGTGTATATTAAACCCAAGACCCGTTACGATGCGGAACCAAGAACCGTAATGGTTTGAACGCCACAAAGGATGCCTACGCCTTTGATAAGTTCGATTTGTTGAACGCTACAAATATCCTACAATATTTGATAAATTCGAAATTTGTTCAATTCCAGAACAATATTAAGAAAAACTCAATATATTTTTCATTCATAAAAATCTAAATTGACTATTACATTGAATGGAAAAGTATATAAATAAGCAAAATAAGACCTAGTCTCTAATTGACTCTGAATAGAATTCTAATTAAGCTAAAATAACTAAAATAACCAAAATTACCAAAATTGGAAAAAGAATAAAAAACCAATAAAGGAAATAAAAATCAACTGAAATACTAAAATCTCGAAAATTTGATTCGCGCCGCTTATGGCCGTAAAAGTTGAACTTATGGCCGTAAGTCCTCCTCGGATCAAAATGTCTTAATATTAGTTACGACCGTGAAGATTTATGTTACGGCCGTAAATCTCCTTCTGAACGAAAATACCAATATTCATTTACGGCCGTGAGAAATGTGATGCGACCGTGAAATCCATAAGTAAGTTACGGCCGTGAGAAACAATGTTACGGCCGTAATTGCAACTCTGCTCCAAATTGTGCGCCATATCAGTTACGGTTGTGACTCCTGGTTTGACGGCCGTAATGCATCTTCTGCCCAATTTTCTGATCCGTTGATGTGGTTTGAATCTCGACTCGAGCCCAACATGAAACTTTTTCATTTTCGTATGTAGAATATTGTTGAATTGCTCATATCTTGATTTCTCATTTTTGACGCTTTTTCCGGATCACATCATTGATGAATTAAAATTTTTATTTTTTATAATTCAAACTTTTATTTTCTTGCATTGTTTACAAACATAAGTACTTTCTTAATTTTTTTTTTTTTTTTTAATAGTTCGTTACACTTAAATTTGATATATTCATAGTTTGGATGGTAGAGTGCGTTTGATATTATTTTTAAAAAGTTTTTTTTTTAAATGAATAGTGATTTTTAGGAGAATGAATTATTAAAATTTGATTGAAAAGTCAAGTATTAAAGATTTGATTGTTAATGAATAGTTGAGATTGAGTACAGTAAAAATAATAATAAAAAAAAATAGAGAATGTTTTAATGAGAACCAAACAAAGGCGTAGTGTACCTTTTTTTTTTCATTGTTCTCTATTTAAAAATATAATTAGTCTCCACTATTGATTCAAATAATTGAGTTTTTTAGCTTAATTTTCTCCCTTGTACAAATATTGTCGAGTAATAACTTGTTCGGTATACATATGGAAATGACTTATATGAAAATATTTATTTAATATGTATATAAAGAAAATATTATGGGTAGAATCGAACTCGAATCGGAACCGAATGTTCGGATTTGAGTTTGGTTTCAATAATTACAAAGACTCGAATGGTTCCTAATTTGAAATACTAAAAGTATAATGGGTGGTTCCAGATATTGGAATACCCGAACCGACCCATCCAATGCTCAGACCTAAAAAATACAATGCATGACAAAAATAACACGATGAACAACAAAAAATATTTCTTGCATACACAAATCGTGGATAATTTATAATTTCTTTTCTCCTTATAAGATTTTTACTTGGTTTAATATCCTTGTATGAATATCATAAATTTTCTTAGTACAAAATAAAATAAAAGATGCAAGTAACTTGTATGTATAAATTGTGCATTCATGTAAAATGAAAAATACCTAAAAAAGTAAATTATAAAGTTGCTATTTTCATATTTCTCTTAACAACAAATTATTCATTCTCTAATTTTCTTAGTCTATTTGGATGAAATAAGATATGGACACGTGACATATTCTATACTTTATAATTTTGATTTGATAACTGAAGTCTTACCTACGGTTAATTTATTTCTTAAAGTTGAAATGTTTACAATTTCAATCATAAAATTAAAAATAAGAGACTAATAGATATTCACATAATTAATTAATCGATTTCCCAAATAGTACCATAAAAATTGGTATTATCTTAATCCGATAATTGATATTTAAATATATTAAATAAATATTTCATTTCATTATATGTAAAGAAACAAATACATTACGATCAAAATTTACAAATATAGCTTATGTTTGGTAAAACTAAAATTTTAGATTTTAATTTAAGTAAAAATCAACATTTATTCTTAAGCACATATTTTATGAGACCCACAACTTTTCAACCATATATTTCACATGCTTTTATCAAAATTTACTATAATTTTGATTCTTATCTATATCAAAACATATTTTATTCAATGGTTTCTGATGCAGCGTCACTTTTTATTTTTCACTGAGTAGTCGAATGTCACGATACGAAAAAAAATTATTTTTTTACATGTTAAATAAATTTGTTGACCATATTCTATTTTTAGATAGAATGAGTTTGCTAACACTTTCTATTTTTATTTTTGATAAAATTCGAAGATGAAATTATTAAAGTCTGTAATTTATATTTTATAAATTAACAAATGAGTTTATAGAAATAAAAAGATCAGATATCTATTATTTCAATTCAATTTGATAAGAAAAATATTCGAAATTAATTATTTAGGTCAAATTGAATTTGGGTAAGGTATTATTTTAAGTCTTAAATGAGATAAATTAAAAAAAAAAAATTGGATATTGAAAAAAATAAAGAGTAATTAAAACTTTCACCCTGAGTATTTGAGATAATTTTATGAATGATATGTTTAGAATTTACTCTCATTTGTTAGCTTGTATTAACCTTTTAGTTGAGATTTTGATTTGACACCCATGTTACATATTTTTCGACTTCAAAATAATGTAATAATTATCAAAAGAATATAAATAATTTATAATATGATTTTTTGTAGATGTTTTATGAAGAAATTACGCCCATGTTCGATGTTGTTTATATAAACAGCTTATTTGAAATAAATAGTGATTTTTAAGAGAATGTGTGGTTAAAAATAGGTATCGTTTATAACGTGTTAATTATATGTTTTTATATTAATAACTTTATATATTAAAAAGTAAAGTAGTGGTTTAGGGGTGTGTCCTTAATATGAAATTTAGTAGAAATTTCTAGATTAATTAATGGGAATATTATTAATTTTAATAAAATTTAATTGAATTTCTCATATTCTACTGGAATTATATACTACGAATTTTAGTGAATTTCAGTAAATTTATCTTAAAAATAATCCTAAAAGTCCAGTTACTAATTACAATTGATTTTTTACCATGTTTGGTGAACACTATTTTTGCCTCCGTTTGATAACACTCTTTGATTTATAAACTGATTTATTTATAATCTTGAGATAAAAAGTAGTTGTTGAAAATTGAAAAGAGAAAAATGTGTTGTTAAAAAATGATTTGGAAAATTGTGTAATTTATAAAATGGCTTATAAACCAAAAATAGTACCGTTACCAATCGATGGCTAAGATTTTAATATAATTCATACTCAATATTTAATATTAACCATACTTTTTGAGTGTATTTGGTATTATTTAAAAATAGTTATTTGAAATGAATAGTGATTTTTAGAAGAATAGATGATTGAAATTTAGTTGAAAAGTCAAATATTATGGATTTGACTTTTAATAGATGATTGAGATCAAGTACTCTAAAAAAAAATAAAATCATTTTACTAAAAACCAAACAAGGGCTTTATGAAATCCACAACTTTCAACCGCACAACTTATCATCTTTTATCAAAATTTATAAAATCTGATTTTTCATCGACACCAAACTGGGGCTTTACTCGAGTATTTTTCTTGTTGATAAGCAAGTTTGAAGTTTGAAATTCGTAGATTTCAGCAAACGGTCGAAAATTCAAAAAAGTTCAAAAACTGGGCGGGTTTAAAATTTCACATGCAGCAACTGGAATTATAAGAAAGGGAAAATTCCTTCCCCCTCAAGATACTCTCTCTCTTCCAAATTTGAAAAGCTCCGCTCAACCATCCTCTCCGCGCCTACTATTTCCTTTCTCTCTGTATGACTATAATATATATACACTGATACACACACACACACTGCCTCTACCCATCACACACACACACACACACACTCCCTCTACCCAGCATATACACAGGTGCATTGTGTGAAGGCGTGAAGCTCCGAATCGAAGCTTTCGAGCTTATCTTCTGGGCTTCGTTTCCATTTGAAATCTTGCGAGGAAGTAAGCTTGATTTTCATCCCCTTTTAATATGCACGCATAAATATTTTTGGGCATCTGTAAAAAGTCAATTTTGAATCTGGATTATTCTTTCTCTGAGTTGCATCGCATCTGTCGTAGATGCGAAACATCTAACCCTTAAGATTTATAGAATCTGACGAAGTTTAAGGTTGAGAATTTGTTTGGATCAAAAGGAATTAACTGCGAGAAGCCCTTTAATATACTTCGTTGAGTTATGCTTTTTCGCTGTATAGCATATTCCCAAATGCCCAAATTTTAGATTTAGCTGAATCTGCTTCATATTGATTTTTTCCTGAAATGCCCTGGATTATATTTTACATGACAGATTGAAATCCTAGTTCATGGATAACAATACTCGTGTTTGATGATTTTTCTTAATATTATGTGCATATTTTGGGAATGGATGTTAACTGCTCGACTGTTTTACTCAGATAATGGAGTCACTACCAGATGCACTAGTGCAATACATTTTGTCCCACATGAATAATGCTAAAGATGTGGCCTCTTGCATCTGTGTCTCCAAGAGATGGAAGGACTCAGTACCTTATCTGAGGAGCCTATTTTTCCCACGAAATCTTCTTGACAACCTTACAAATGGAGATAATCCGGATGATATTGTGAGGCGAATGATTTCTTCAATTGCTGAATTAGAGGAACTTGTTGTCTATTGTCCTTTTTCCAGTGCTGGGCTTGGGTCATGGCTGTCGATAACAGGACCCTCCTTGAAGAACCTCGAGCTTAGAATGGATAATATAATCCCACACCAGAATTGTACTGAAATCCCTTCAAAGTTGTATCACATTGGATCTGCATGTAATTTGGAGTCCCTTAAGCTTTGGGGTGTGCTAATGATTGATTCGCCCCAATGGGATGTTTTCCTTAGACTAAGAAATCTTGAAATAGTTGGTGCTAGATTGAAGGATACCGCGCTGTCTGATGCACTTTGTGCCTGTCCTAATTTGACTCATCTATTGCTTCTTGGCTGTGAGGGTTTGAAGTCTGTTTCAATTGAGCTTCCTAATCTGGAGCATTGCAAGCTTGATTTTTATGGAAATGGTAACTGCACGCTATTTCTCAATTCACTAAAGCTTGAATCCCTTGAAGTACAAGGTTGTAGTTTGATCAGAGTCCGCGAAACTCATTGCTTGAAAAATCTCTCAATTGCCAACAATTCAGGTGTTTTATACCTGCTTTTACACTACCTCCTTTACTTTCCTTTTAGTGTCTGATACTTAGAATTGGGTTTTTTGTTATTGACAATCTTTTGACCGTCAAATGACAGGGCGCGTGTATATGGTGGATTTTGGCAAACTTGTGGCACTCGAGTCCTTGGCCATGAGAGGAGTACAGTGGTGCTGGGATGCCATAAGCAAAATGCTTCAGATGGCTAGTGAAGTGAAGCAACTATACATGAAAGTGGAATTCACTGGGGATTTTGAGGATCTGATGCCCTTTCCAGAGATTGATTTCGTTGACTTCTTTAACAGCCACCCCAAGCTGCAAACATTCGACATTCATGGTGCCATGTTTGCTGCACTTTGCCAAAAAAACAGCTTGAAAAATGTGAGTTGATTGCTCATACACGTGTTATCTTCTTGGTTAAAACGCATCCCTTGTTGCTCAACTTTTAGCAAACTGTTTAATTTTTCACTTAAAAGGAGTGTTATAAATCATGGAAAATGATTTCCACGTAAATTTTACTTGTCAAATTATGAAATTAATTAATGGACATGATGAAGTGACCGAAATTTAACAGATGATCAACCAGAACGCCAGGATTTGTGAACCTTGTTTGAATCCTGGACAAAATTGTTCAAACTATAGCGATGCTGAGTTTTGACCCTTCTACTTAGAATTTACCTATGAAATTTTGCTCTTTTTGAAGGTTGACTCGAGATTTTCAATCCCATGCCTTGAGAAGGTTATGATAACTGTGAGATCACCATTGAATGCTGAACAGAAGATGAATACTTTGGAGTCATTAGTCAACTATGCCAGGAATTTAAATAAGATGGCAATAAAGATTCTTCAGATGAAGAGCAGCCACAGTAGCGCAGATGATTTCTTTGAAGAAATTTGCAGATTTAGATACATGAATCGTAAGATTGTTTCGATTGAATAATGTTGTTTGAGTGTAATCATTGTGATTTTTCATACTCCATTTTTTCATGGGAGATCATCAATCCATGGATTTTCCACGTCATCAACTATCAAGTGGCACATTCATAATGAACTAATTTCCTGGTTCTGAAAATGTTTTTCTATTAAATTATCCTTTTATTCACTCTTTGCTTACAGAACTTGCATTCAAATTCAAGTGTTTACCAATTTTTATGGAAATTCATAAATGACATTAGAAGAATACAATTTTGGATTAGAATATTGATCCCTGTTAATAGAGAAAACATTAGGTTGCATTCAATTGCGATGGTGAAATTCTGGTGGAAATAAAATGAATTTTAGAGAACTTAGAGTGCGTTTGATACGTGTCAAATTTCATGGAAAATCATATTTTTCATGTGATTTTTCAACTTTGCGCTGTTTGATTGGCTAAATTTTTTTCGAAATTTATTTTCCAAGGGAGGGAGGAGTATTTCCCATGAAAAATCTTATATTATTTTTGTTGTTAATTGATTTATTTATTTTTCTAAAAATTAACATTATTATTATCAAGTACAAATGTGTGAAAAAATTTAAAAAATATATTTTTTTATTAAAATAGATCAATTTTACTTTATTTTCTATAGAAAAGAATGTCAATCAAACAATAAAAGTTGAAAAATTTACTAATTTTTTCATTTAGAAAATTAAATCAATCAAACACATTAAACGTCTAATTTTTAGGAATTCAATTCCTTGAAATTCATTTTCTTTTCACCCAAATTCCACCATCGCTATCTAATGTAACTTTATTTTGCTATAAATTGAAAGTTTTGATCACACGGATGAAATTTGGATAAAAAAAAAACGAATTTCATCTTTTGTTATTTGATTGGTAATATTTTTCATGTAATTTGATTGGAGAAAAATATCATTTAATAATAAATTATTTAATAGGTAAATAATATTAAATATGTGAAAGTGGTGAAAAATTAATTAGATTGTAAGATTTAGAAAATTGAAGGACTAAATTGTAATTATTCAAAAGTTAAATCAAATCAAAAAAATGAAGGTTGAATTTGACCACGGATCAATTAGACCTAATTGAAAGTTGAAGTATCAAATTGAAAGAACAAGAAGTATAAAATCAAGCCAATGAGAAAGTTGAGAACCAAAATACAAGAAATAAAATAAATTCCATTTTGCTTAAAAAATCAATTCTCATCACTTTGACAAGAAAATGAATTCATTAAAAAACAAGGAATTAGGGAAGATGTGACTCATGCCAATAAAATGAATTCCATGTAAATTTTTTCATATCAAACAAACCAAAGTGGGAAATGGAAAACAAATTTCATTTTCCATTGAAAATATTGGCCAATCAAACATGGCCTATAGATTGTATATTTCTTCCTTAATATTCTGTAGTTATAAACTTATAATCCACCTAACAAGACGTACCAATATAATGTGCTCATCACTACACATTTGTGAGAGAGTGAAAAGACGAAAAAAACCAGAAACTATAATATTATCTCTTTGATATAGTCCAAAGAAATAAAAAAAAAAAAAATTCTAGCACTTCAAACAATATATAGACGTCATAATTACTACTTTCACATCAAAATTTCATCGAGGATTATAGAGAAGGGAGAAAAAAAAATGGAAAATTTCATCCTGTAGCACATAATATAAACAAAACCTAAATTAGCTTCTTCTTTTGGAAGTACTGCTTCAAGTATGAAATCTGGGCAATTGAGACCAGAATGCAGATTCCCAAGGACATAATACTGAACCATGCCACCCGAGCATTTGTTACTTCACTCATGATTCGCATCTCGGCTTCTCTGTGAGGAGAAATTCATAAACAAAGCACCCAGAGCTCATATTTTGACTAAGAAACACAGTTCGATAACACCACATTAAGGGAGGAAGAAATTATTATACCTGCCCTTAAGATACAGAAGATTTTCATGAATGGCCTCCACTGCTCCTTCAAGCTTTCTCAGCTCAAGTTCAACACCCTACTAGAGGCATGAAATAAGTAAATAATTTCTAGAGTACCAGCAAAGATATCATAAGCTTCAAATTTCACCTACTGCATTAATCCAACATTTTGTTCTCGTAAAGAAGACAATGAATAAATTTTCGTCTGAAAACATAGTATCATGTAAGTGTGCTTAACGGCCTTACCTCGATTTTCTCCTTCCTTGCAACTGATTCCCAATCCTTCGCTGCAATTCCTGTTTTCCAGTCAATGTTAACACTTACACCCCCACCTCCTGGATTATGACCGTCAACCCAGAAACATGCCAGATAATTGCCAGCCTCACTAGTCGTGAATGCAAATTGACCGTGTGTGGTATTTTCGAGATGATGAAGGCTATTGCCATATGGCGAAGTAACCTACAAGGGAAACAGAAACCACCATTTTAGTTGAACCTGCAGTGAAAGGAAGAGGTCAGGCTGAACATGTATCACAACTTCATCGTTAAAAGCTGCGTGTTCTATGAGTGGGCAAATAGATTTCTATCAACAGAGTGGGCAGATTAATTTAATTTAATTTTTTTTTTTTTTTTTGGTTTAAAAAACATGTTTTTTTTTTTTATGTTTTCGAGGTAAAATATGTAGTTGAAAAGTGAAGAGAGAAAATGTGCGTAATTAAAAAGTTGTTTGGGAAATTGTGTTGTATAAAATCAATTTTTTTTTTTGGGGCTAAATGGCCCTCTATTTGATACTCATTATTCTAAAACTCATTTTCAACATATATTTTACCAATAAATCTACACATAAACTTCAAAAAATTCCATACTTTTTAACCACACATTTTCCAAGAAATCACCTTTGCAAAACACATTCTTTCAAATAATGGGGCTCAAACACATTTAAGGCAGGATACTTTTTCCTCTTTTCCCTCTAAGTGCACTTATCAAGAAGCGCATGGAAGAGAATCAACCCCCCAAAAGATTGGAGACAAGCAAAAATATCACTTCAACAAGCAATCAGACATAATCTGTTTCGGATAGGTTTTTTGGATTAAAATCAGTTTTTTGCACGGTTTTTTAGGTAGATGAATGGTTAAAAAGTGGAGAGAGAAAATGTGTAGGGTTAGAGATTGATTTGGAGAATTGTGTAGTTTAAAATTTGGTTTATAAACCAAAAAATCTGCTTTATCCGAACAGAGTAATATTCTTAGCTTTAGGTCATCTCCAACCCAAAACTTCAAATTTTACACTAAATGAACAGGGTTTCCTTTTTTTTCCTCTTTAAACTTAATTTTGATTATTATTTTAGCGGACACAATTTATTTTTACCATAAATTTAAATACTACACGTGCACTTCTTTACATTAATGACAAAATGGGAAATACATCAAATATATTTATTCCCGTAATTTAATTTAATTCAACTCAACTAAATAATTAATTTCATATCAAGAAATTGATTAAACTTAACCAAAACAAACATATTCATCGAACGCAATTTTTTAAGTGGTTTGAGCCAAAACAAAAGTAAACCAAACCAAACAAATCCTTCCCAATTTTTTAAGGGGATTTTTTTGTCTTTCAATCGATTAAACTCAGGGAAAGTTAGAAAAGAAAAAAAAAAAAAAAAAAGGGATGCCGTTCCTGTAATGCAAAAATGCAGTTTCAGCATCCTAGAAAAATGGCAGGTTGGCGAAGAGAAGGTGATTTTGCCGTTTTCAAGTCCCGGTTGGAGATGGCCTTAGTATATGATGCAATTGCATATCATACCAAGTTAAATGCCTACAATTAAGCCTCCGACGGCTCATTAATAAGGTGAGAGAAGATTTTTTGGTATTTTTCGAAGTAAAATATGTGGTTAAAAATTGGACAGAGAAAGTATGTATGGTTAAAAAGTAATTTGGAAAATTGTGTAGTTTAAATTGTAGTTTAAACTACAATTTAATTCGCCAACCGAACGGAGGCTAATATAGAAATAATCCAAGAAGAAAATAGCTAAGCACAGCAAAGGAGCCAAAACCATGTGAATCCTTTCCATTGGTCTAATAAAAATTAAAAACACTTCTTAAAAAAATCTACACACAGAGGCCTCTCTCTCTCTCTCTCATCATTCCTTTCATAAAATCAAGCTTATTTACAATCACCATAAACAAACTGTAAACATTAACAGTTGTCTCTAGCTTTTAATAGACAACCTTTTCTAAACGAATCTCAAAATTCCGACACTTAGGCTCAAAAGAAGCATTTCTAAAACTGAATGGATTGAAAGAACAATATTTATAAATTTTATATTTACGAATCAAATAAAATACATGTGCGTTTAGGATATGAAATAATTGTGCAGTGTGTAGATAAATTTAACAAAAAAAAAAAAACTAACCTTGGTGGAAATAGTGGGGGTGGGGTGTACATGGTCATCGGAAATGACAACGTAATCGGCTAAAACCACAACGTTATTCTGGATTTCCTCTGACACGCACTTGGTCCCACTCGCCGGCAAATTCAACCATATGGCCTCGCTTCTCTGCAATAGACACAGCAAAATTAGCAGGAGCCCCGCCCGCACGTTAGCAACCATCTCCATCATTTCTTTCATAAAATTCAACGTGGGATTATAGCAGTAATACGTTGTATGTGCTTTGGATCTTGAGAAATGGAGCCTCCGTCCGGATCAAACAGATCGAGTCCTGCAGTTTTCTCGGAATACCTCTTCGTAAGAAGAGCCTTGGAATTTGTTTGGCAAAACATAGATCCAAATAGGGTTAATTGTTCACTATACTTTTTGTTATAATAAGTTTGGCAAAACATATGATCCTTCTACTTCAATTTATGTCAATATGGTCACTGTACTTTAATAGTCTGTCAATTAGGTCACCGTTCTTTAATCTTGTCTCACATTTGGTTTTGATAAAAATCAATAATTTAGTTTATTTTGATAAAAAATGATGAAATATATGATTAAAAATTTGATAAAAATCGCAAAGATGTGAAATGTTTGTTAAAAATGAATTTAGGAAAAATGTGTTTTAAAAATGAATGGTGAACATGGGTCAAGTCACTCCGATGCCAAGCATTGAAGTGACTATGTTAATACTAACAATCAACCCACCTAACATGACTAACGTTAGCTTATTTGGTAATTCGTTTATAAACAGTTGTTTATAAATATTATTTATAAACAGTAATATGACAAAATTTTGTTAGTCTATTTTTTTAAGAGTAAAAAATGGTCGGCGCTAATATTTGACCATTCAAAATTGTCGACTTTCCAAAAAATTGTTCAATTAAATGTTACCACATGATCGTTTATAAACAAAATTACCAAACAAAGGCCTAATTAAAAACTCATTATATATATTTACCATCTATTCTTTAAAACAATCATTACAATATAAACTAAACAACACAATTTTTCAAACAATTTTTTAGTCATACACATTTTCTCTCTCTACTTTTCAATAATACATTTTATATTGAAAACATAAATACATCAATTTATAATTACTACAGTATCACCGAACAGAGCTTAAACTCGTGTAAACAATCAACTTCTTTGGAATAACTTAAAAAGGTTGTTAAATCAAAATCAAAAATTAATTTTATGATCATAACTTTTATCAACTTTTCAACCATTCAATTTATAAACTTTTATCTAAATTTGCTAAAGTTTATCAAAATCCTTATCAAACAAACCTTAACATTAATCAAGAATAACTCACTTGGCCCCCAGGGCACATCTCCAAGTGGCAAAGGGGATGGGTGGTAAGTGCTCAGCGCAGCTGTGTGCTTGGTTCGATTCCCCGTAAGGTGGAATTGGCCTTGTGGCAAGCGGGAGTTATTGAGCGTTTCTCATGCTTACCATAAGTCCTTCCACCCTGGCTCCTTGGAGGCATAACCTGGATTTACCTTCCCGAACCAATGGCCTTGGGCGTGATCGGTTCGGACCCTCAGGGTGTGGGCTACACCTTTTTTTTAAGAATAACTCACTTGTTACTAAGCATGGTGAAAAGATTGGTACCACAAATTCAACCCTAGGGTACATGTTTATAATTTATGCACAATACTAGACTATGTGAGACAACACAATAAATTTCTTTTGTCCCAACAACTACAATATACAAGATAAAAGCTCGATCATATCTCTTTGCCTCATTAATCTGAAACAGCCAAATTACATTGTTATTAGCTTGACACAAGCTTTCACCATTTCATCATCCAGTAAGCTTCGGTTTAAAATCAAAGTCCACAAGTATTAAAAAAGGAATAATGCTAATTATTGTAATCTTGAAATTGATCTTTACTCAGTTGACACTTTCTCATTGAAAAAATGAGGATGTGTCTTGTGCATGTCCATATGCATATGGACACCTCCTCATTCTTAGGGCTGTCAACGGATCGGATTTTAATCCGAATTGAAATTCGATGAAATTAATGGGAGATGGATTTAAGGTTTCAATCCGATAACCCGATAAGGATCCGAACCGTTAACTAAATAGAACAAATATAAACATAAGTCAATCAGATCCGATAACAATCTGATCCGAATTTCTTATAATAATATAATATATTTTATATATTATTATATAATTGTATTCCATATAATTTTCTTTTTATTTTAAATCTTGTAATATATTTTATATAAAGTATAATTTTAATATAATATTATTATATATTATAATATTCATTTTAAAACTTGTAATATATAAATATTGTTATATTTTTTTGAGATATTATGATTTTATTTTTTTATGAATGATATATGAAATTATAATTAATTATATGAGTAAATTTTTAATCATTAATATGTAAACATTTAAAAAAATTATGCTAAAAATAATTTCGGATCGGATAATCGAATTGAATATCTGATAAGATAGCAAATCAGATATGAATTTAACTATTAAATATCCGTCGGATCGGATCGAATTTACGAATTATTCTTATCGGATCGGATAAAGGCAGATTTGATCCATATCCAATCCGTTTACACCTCTACTCATTTTTCAATAAATGTGTGACAATTCAAGTAGAGATCAATAAATAGCATTTCTAGCCCTCAGAGCACATCTTTTAGTGGTAAAGGGGAGGGCTGGTACGGCTCAGCGTAACAGTGTACATGGTTCGAATCTTGAAATATTGAATTTGTGCCTTATTGCAAGCGGGAGTTATCCAAACTTTGGACTTATTATCAAGTCCTTCATCCTGACTCTGAGAGACAAAACTTGTGATTAACCTCCTCAATCAATGACTTAAAATATGATCGATTGGGATCCTCAAATTGTGGATTACATTTTTTTTTTTTAATAAATAACATTTTTTTATTATTTTCTCTTAAAAGAGTGAAATTTGAGTACATCGGTAAACGTGAGGATTGGGATCCCCAAACGGCCAAACCGCTCTCATTTAATTTAATTTGGTTTTTTTATTATTGTTTGCTGAGCTAGCTTAACATGCCCTAGGGCTAGGACGAGTCCTCCCAATTGCGACAGATTTGAGCTCGCACTAATGGGCCCAATCCAAAAACTATTGCCAAGATCGAGCCCAAATAGATCCGCAATCAGATCAAAGTACATCTGTGCCATTCATTCAGAGTGAGATGAGGATATAGGTGGCCCACAGTCACTCTTCTACACCTGTAACCTTTATCACAAAAACCCTTCTCTCTCCCGGGTGTCCTTCAAATTGCACCTCTCTGATTCTACACGTAAAGAACCGCAAGTTCTCTGCAAACATGTCTCAGGTACTGTTATTATATTGTTCAATTTTAGTAATTCTTCTTTTTATCATTTGAAAATGGATCGTTCTACAATTTGTGACTTCGATTTTGGACATTTCTTATCCGTGTTTTTCCATTGACGGAAGAATTAATATTCCAGCTAATAATGTTATTAAGAACTTCCGAAGCGTTCGATCGATACTGATTTTTGACAATTGATAATCTTGAAGTAAAATCGTGTCTCAGTTGATTTACTGCGGTGTAATTTAATTTCTTATTTTTCCCAGGATGTAAAAACTCCTCAGGTCTCGACAGATGGTATGTTTTTTTTTTTTGCGCCCCCCTCCCCCCCCCCCCCCCCTCCCCATTCCTCTTCGAGTTATCTTTGGCAATTTTCTGATGTGAAAATTAATGAAGTTGCTGAATATTTAATCTATTGTATAAATTCGATCAAGGGTGTACGATGCTATTATTATGCTTCTAGTAATTTAATAATTAATTACCACATGTAATTTAGGAATTTTGTTTTTTCTGTCTCTCTGTTGAATTGTTTTACTTAGCACTCCTATCAAAATGCAGAATTAGTCCCAATAATGTTTTATCGGATTAAAGAGGGACTGCCTTGTTCAAACCTATTTATCTGTTTTAAAATGCGAAAAGAAATGAACTGGTAAAAATATAGTTAAGATTCTTGTTCTTTACATCTAATTACTTGAAAGAAGTCACCTTAAAATGGTTCGCTAGCACAGATGTTTCTTTAATCTGACAAATCACGTGCAATCTATATTTGGATAAATATGATATATTAGTGAAATTACAATAATTGAATGAAAGATGTAGAATTGGATTTGGTATCGACGTGATAGTGAGAATGCAAGGCTTCGGGGAGAAAATTGAGATAGTGAGATTGGGTGAGAGTCGCTGATTTGATTAGATGGTCTGTTTCTTTTAATCAAGTTTATTTATGAAATTAAAGTTACATAGTGGAACCTAGAACATCAGGAACATGAGACCCAAAAAATGAAAGCCTTCTAGCCAAGCTAACTTGTACATTTGATTTTAAATGAAAGGATTAACAAGTTTGAAGATTTATTTTGCATCATGGTGTTATCAGTTATGTGACTTTTCCACTTTTGTTAATGAAGAAATGCTTGAAAAATAGTTAAATACCTTATTATAATTTATAAATTTATTCATTTACTTGCATTAGTGCTAATGTCTTCTAATATGTTTTCTCTTACTAAACTACACATATTTAAGGACAGGACTTGAGGATAACTTAATATATTATGCACTCACTTTTTGCTCGTTTAATGCTTGTACCAATTATATTTTTCATTATTGGTGTTTTTAGAACTTTTCACTTGTTAAATTGTTAAAATAGAGTAATGATTTTTTTCTAAGAATGTTTGTGTTTGCTTTCAGAAGAGAAGTCTGATGCAGCTCAGAGTAAAACTTCAACTGAGTCAAGCTCTGTGGAAACACAGTCAGGGCAGATAAGAGCAACCCCTGCATCAGTTGGTGGGATTCCAAATCCCTTTGATTTCTCGGCCATGACTGGATTACTTAATGTTTGTCCTCTTTCTCCTTTAGCCTTTTTCTCCTGTTTCATATTAATATGTTTTTGAAATTCATTGCATGCTGATCAGGTCACTTCCATTTAACTACTAAATCCAATCTAAACTTTATGAAAATTAAAAAGGTTTATTTAGTTTTTCAAATTGTGAAGCTCATTAATTGTCCATCCTTCTAATTGTGGAAAATGAAAGATAATTGACACTTGTAAGAGTTGATGAAGTGTTGAGGGAGTTGAACCTTGACGAATTTAAAGGATTTTTAGAATATCTTCATAACATGTTATTCTGGGCATTTGCAGAAGAAATCCAGAACAACCCACTAGATATATTGTTTCCTAAATTCTATTCCATGTTGTAGGATCCAAGCATCAAGGAATTAGCCGAACAGATAGCAAAAGACCCTTCATTTAATCAGATGGCTGAACAGCTTCAGAAAACCTTTCAAGGTGCTGCAGTCGAAGATGGTATCCCCAACTTTGATACGCAACAATATTATTCAACAATGCAGCAAGTTATGCAAAATCCTCAATTTATGACCATGGCTGAGAGGCTTGGGAGTTCACTAATGCAGGTATTAATGGGGTGCAATTTTATTGACTACTGGATAAACTGTCACTCATTATTGGCATGTTAATTGAGCCATTTTCCTATTTTACAGGATCCATCCATGTCCAGCATGCTTGAGAGTTTATCAAATCCAGCTCAAAAAGACCAACTCGAGGAACGAATGGCCCGTATCAAGGAAGATCCTTCATTGAAACCTATTCTGGAAGAGATAGAAAATGGTGGTCCAGCTGCTATGATGAGGTCATTTCTTTTCTCAGATTCTGCAGTTTGGTAAATTTGTGGGTCTGGTGACTTTTGATATTTTATCAAGTAAAATATGTTTAACATAAGATGACTGATTCGTATGGTGACATGTGACTGGAAAACACTTTAAATTTATTGATCCAATTGATTTGCTTTTCTGGTCTATCCTGATGGTGAACAAAATGCTGTGATGGAGTATGGCAGAAAATCAGTCTCGGGCTTCCTAAAATTATTGCTGACACATGGGCAAGATTACATATCTTAGTAGTTTGGTTGTTTTAATATTATATATATGAAATAAAGATGTGAGGCACCTATTTTTAAACCTTTGTCAAGTAATGGTTGTTAACAGTTCGGGAAAATCTCAAAATTCTCGTACTAATATAAACTCCTCATCATGTTGGAATTCTAACCTACATGGTATTGAATTCTGACCTTACTAATATTTTCTACCTTGAACGGCACATTTCTGTGATTTGGCAGTATTGAGAGTTTTATTTATTTCAATTAGGTACTGGAATGATAAAGACGTTCTCCAGAAGTTAGGTGAAGCAATGGGATTTGCTGTTGGAGGAGAAGCTGCCACGTCTGCCGACAATGCTGCTGGTGAAGACGAGGCAGAGGAAGTAAACGAAGAGGAATCCATTGTTCATCAAACTGCTAGTGTTGGTGATTTGGAGGTATGTTCCCAAGCTTATAAATTACTGCATTAAAAATGAAATAGCAAGCACTGGACGCAGTATTTTTTTCTATTTTTCCTCTTGTTTTTAGCTTTGCAAGTAAAGTTCAGTCCTTTGAAGTTGTTCAATTGAATTAGTGATACTAAGCTTCTCTATTTATTAATATTTTTTTATCATTTTATTCTTAGTTTTCTCGGTAGCTTTGCGGTTTAGTTTTCTCGGTAGCTTTGCGGTGAATTTAACACGATTTTTCATGAAATAACTAGGGTTTGAAGAATGCGCTAGCTGATGGTGCCGATAAAGATGAAGAAGATTCTGAGGGAAGGACGGCACTGCATTTTGCATGTGGATATGGAGAGGTATACGATATTACCATGCTGACCTTTCTTTGGTCATTTTGGCATCACAGTTCAATCAAAAATTCAAAATACTTGTCATATTATACTTTCTATATTGAGTCTTTCGTCCTGTTCCCACATGTCTCTCTCTCTTCCTTGTATTACTTATTTTTCGAATTTCTTCTGGATAGATTATCTGAAATCTGAATGATTGCACTCATCCCGTATTTTCATTCTAGGACAAGTGTTCTCAAGTTCTTCTGGAGGCTGGGGCTAAGGTTGATGCTTTGGATAAGAATAAGAACACTCCTCTCCATTATGCTGCCGGTTACGGCAGGAAGGAATGTGTGGAACTTCTATTGAAGAATGGGGCTGCTGTGTAAGTCCTCTTCAATAATACCTAAATAAATCTTTGTTCTGCTTCGCAGCAGTCTCGTGCTTAATTAGTTTGTTCTTCGCTCGTTGGGTTTTGCAGCACTCTCCAGAATATGGATGGCAAGACACCTATCGAAGTGGCCAAACTAAATAATCAAACTGAGGTACTAAAACTGCTTGAAAAGGACGCATTTCTGTAAGTTGGGTCGTGTTAGGCCCAGGTGCAGTTGCAGTTGCAATCTTGCCATGTTTTGTTCTCTCTCGTTGGCACGTCAACTCGATGTCAAAGTCATGTTTTCTGCTCTATGATCGTAGCATTTGTGGGATTTATTTATTATTAAATTACATAACTTCGAGGACGTTGGCACTTCTAATGTGATGATTCTGGGCTTAATAATGTGGTTCGATAAAGATAGATGTGGTCCATGCTAATTTTTGTAGTCTCCACCCCCCCCCCCCAAGCCCTCTTCCTATTTTTGGTCATACTCATTTTGAATTCCACGTTCACAAAATAAAATAATTCACACATAAATTCAGAATCTATTTTTTAATTATAAATTCTCAAAAAAATTACTATTCAAACAAATGTTCTCTCTTTATAATGGGCATCAAATAGGGGCTAAGTGAATTACTTCTTTATGTAAAACTAAAATGGTGGAACAAGTGTATAATAGGATGGTTGTTATGTCGTTTTATTTAATATAATAAATATGTTTTAAAATGTGGTGTAACAAAAAGATAAAAAAATTATAGTGACAATATAACAACCTAATATTCGTTGCCGTTAGAAAAATAATCAGGTTTTAGTTAAAATGGTCATCCACGCGACATCTAAGATATAGAGTATTCTAAAGCAAAAGCCAAAAAAGAAAAAGAAAAAGAAAAAAGGGGTAAAATGAAGGAAATAAAGAAACGACGGTACCAATTTTCTACGCAGAGAGCTTGGGCAAAAGTGAGGAGTCCACGGAGCCTCGTTGAGGTCCAACTCCCAGATAACTTCTTAGCCAAGTCCATTAGTAGTCCCATAAAAATTCAGTGCCGGACGTAGACATTCCATCTTAATGGAGCACAAAAATGAATTTTTGTTATTCGCGACGAATTTTACGGGGGTTCGGGGTCAGCGCCCCTGAATTTTATTTTTTTTAGAAAGATCCTTTAAAAAATGCAGATTTATGTTTCAAATATCTATTCATAACTAATACAAACGATCAAATAAACAATTGTAAACAGATATTCAACGAATATCAATCACCACGATCAAAGTTGTATAAATGTTGCGAAAAATGAAGAGACACTTGAAATGTTATTACAATTTTATTTATTAATTACTGATACAAACAAAGAAATAAACAATTGTATAAATATATTCAATCCTCAAATGTAAATTTCAAAAGAGATCAATAGCACAAAATATTAATTTGAAAGTATAAACTCCAAACAAAAGTATATAATTTAACCTCTGTTTGACAAACTATAAAAAAAAATATATGTGTTTAAACAATAGAATTTTTCAAACCACTTTTTAATATCACTAATTTTCTCTGTCTACTTTTCAACCACATATTTTACATTGAAAATATAAAAAAATATTTTTAAACACAAATTTTTAACAAACTAAAATCTCAAATTCTAGTTTCTTTCAACAACAAAAAAAAAATCAGATTTTTAGTGGGGCACGTGCCCCACTAGGACCCCTCCTTAGGTCCGCCCCTACATAAAAAAGTGCTGAGAAGAAGACTTAATTAATTAGTACCTAGCATCAATCTACGTAAAAGTAGAACCTTGTTATGAAATCATTACCTAATTTCATTACATCACATCCAATATTGCCTAATATTTACTATATTTAATGTATTAATGACTTATATTTAACTCCTATATTTTCCTATAAATAGGTCTATATTCATTGTAATGAATTGTACCAATTCTTGATCAAGAAAGAATTTTCCTCCTTCTCTCTAGTTCTCAATCTCTCTCTAATTCTTGTGTTTAGATTTTTGATAGTTTCACAACACGTTAACAGCACGAATCTCTACCCTATTGAGTAATATGGCGGGAGTATACTTTACAGTTGCATCTAAATGATGAACCTCTGTATCAGAAACCAGATTATTATTAATCATCATTTATACATCATAGATTAGAAGATCAATTCCAAATACATAGAAAAATTGAAGAAATTGTGTAATCCGAAACTTCCAAACCAAATTCACGCCAAACCGTATATCCAAATGATGATCGGAGACCGGATCCATGACCACGGCGACCGGACGATTCTTCCGAACCGGCGCGGCGGCGCGTGAGGCGCGTGAAGACCACGCGCAGACGTCAACACGACGCGTGACGGAGCGTGGGACCGATTCAGACGACGACGTCAACAGGAAGTTTGTTCATATCGACGTTCTTGATTTTTCTATGATCTTACTTTTCTGTTTTGTGCAGTTTTGAGATTTTCCGGCGATCGAACGTGACGGTTTTCTTAAAAACCGTTTTTGAAGCATTTCCGACGGGATTTTGAACTTCGGACCAAAATAAATTAATCGAAAAATTAACAATTAATATGTGATCAACAAGATAAATTAAATATTTTAAACAAGGTATAAGTAAAATAATCATTGTCATACCGTGACGGATTGAGTTATTATGGACTGAATTTATACCGCAACGGATTGGACTATTATGAGTATCTTGACTGGATTTGACGATATGACTCGATCACTATACCTTGACTGGATTTGACGATATGACTTGATCACTATTATGAATACCTTGACTGGAGGATATGACTCGCTCACTCATGAAAGGTAATTATTTCATTATGTTGACACCGCCTAGATGGTCGGTTTACGGAATACTTTACATATATTCAAGTTTTATATTATTTCAGAAACACCTCAGTTGTTGGTTAATTCTAACATATTAGAGGTTGTTGTCAACATATATACGTGGTGGTAAAACCCCAGTATTATTATACAATATTATTGTTATTTATTTCATTTAATGATACCAGAAGTTATCAATACTAAAATTAGAAAATATTTTATCAAATGATACCAGAAGTTATCATTACCAAAAGTTGGTAAATATTGATAAGAAGTTGATAGATATTAATAAAAATATTTTATCAAACGGTATCAGAAGTTACCATTATTTGTATTGAAAAGATTGATAAAAATGGATTATCCAACAAGAGAATGTTGATGTATGATAAGATAATATCACATGATAGCATGGACATAGCTAATGTGAAAATAATCTCATCAGTATTATGAGATGAATATTAGATGATAAGTATCTGAAAAAGTTCTTGCACGAGCAATTATGTATTCCAGAAGAAGTACATATTTATACCAGAAGAAGTAAAAATTATCATCTAAACATGCTGAAATGATATTATTATTGCTCCTGAAGAAGCATAAAACAAGTCATACATAAAAGGGGGAAACATTTATGATCCTCAAAATTAGAGATGTGTTTCGGGAGTAGCCGTATCCTTCCACCTCTGATCTTTTGAGGAAATAAAGAAACACTCAAAGAGGTGTGTTTCAAGAGTAAGGATACTCTGTACTCTACCACCTATCTTTGAGGTACACAAGATTAAACATTGATAAAATCCTAGAAATTTAAGGTGTGTCTCAAGAGTAAGAATACTCCGTACTCTACCACCATCTATTCTATGATTCACAAAGTTAAGTTTACATTAACCGGACTCCATTTTCGCTTGATTCTCCTTCCTTGCGACCAATCCATCTTAACTCCTGCTGGATCTTGTATGGGGACATATGATTGCAACTTATCTAGCAGTTCCTCGATAGTAGGAGCAGAAATAAGGATTCTCCTAGAAAATGGAGAGATGAATCCCTGTTCCACAGCATAATCAAGAAATGGTAGCAAACCATCAAAGAAATTGTTAACATTTAAAAGCCCAATAGGCTTGGTATGGAGATCTAAATGAGCCCAGGAGGTAATATTAAAGATTTCCTCTAAAGTACCAAAACCTCCAGGCATGGCAATGAAGGCATCAGAACCATATAACATGCAAGTTATGCGTTCATGGATAGATAAGGTTTGTACTTCATGCCCTCATGTTTTGCCTGCGATATCAGCTAAAGGAGTAGGTATAACACCTATCACTCTTGATTTCTCTGCTCGAGCAGATTGGGAAACACAACCCATCAATCCACTGCTACCTCCTCCATATACTAGATTGATAACTTTCTCTCCCAACTTTTTTCCTAAATCCACGGCTGCTTCTAGATACCCAAAACCTTTCCCGACTTTTGATCCACAAAATACACAGATAGTTTTGATCTGTCGAAGTTTTGGTCCTTCCATCTTTGAGAGAATAAGGAAGAAAGAAAAACTTATGTCAAAATGATATTTTGGGATGCATGAAACTGTGAAAATCATTGATTTTTTAAACTTGAAAAACTTCACTATTTACTGCTCATCTTTTGAAAAAGTGAAAACCTAATTCTGACTAAGTTACACTACTTTTGATAAAGCTTACCTTTCGGTGATTTTTTTAATACACTTTATCAATACTCAAGAAATGAAATATGAAAATATTTTATGTGCAAATATATACACACAATATAATAAACTGATTTACCTTGTATCAATGCTAAATAGCCAAAACATTATTGTTTATAACAGCTTGGCAAACAGGATCTTTTGCTACTATATTTTCGAGACTATAACGATTTTTATCCTCGTTAAATTGAGCATATAAGGAAAGGAGTTCACGTTGCACATACCCACTTGGGTGCGTCTCAAGAGTTAATCGGATATCATCCAATGACTCCTTACTCAGTCCACCCTTAATGAAATTGATTTTATCATCACGATTTCTAGAAGAATATCCTACTGATTTGCAACGAGTATCACATGTCCAACGAGCACATTTGTAACAACCGTTCAGCCTTTTTGCTCTTCGTTTCTTTGCAAAAGTACTCTTACCTAAACCAGACATGTGTTTAGAAAATGAATCTGGTAATTCACCAGCTAATCGAACTTTTGCTTCGATCAACCAACGAACATCTTCTGGAAAGCCTTGATCCATCAGCAGCCTCAATCTTTCAAGTCGAACTCGGTAAATCTTTTTGAAAACATTTACCGGAAGATTAGAATAATATTTGCGAATATTTGATAATATAACATCCATTTTTTATGGATCTAATCTCTTCCCAAATGATATATTTAAACGTGTAAAGGAGCGCTCTGTGTGTCAGCAATATCGATTCCATCAAGAAATAATGGAATAAATTATTGAAAAGGTGGGAACAATGAGATAATGCGTCATTACCTTTTTCGAAATAAGGGAAGATTTGGCGACAAGATTGAGATCATGAGATATTTCCTTGGATATTGTACCTGATTTTTTCGGTATACTAAAAGTAATAAAAGTATACTGATTTGAACTATACAGAAATACTTACTGATTAAATGAATACTGTATTGACCCAGAAGTTCTATAATGATTGGTTAGATTCCAATTTAATAATGAGATTTATTGAGAATGCAAAATGGCATTCATTAAAGAACCAGAAGATTGTTCAGGTTAACAAGTTATCATTGCTGCTTGTTCTGAAAAGCAAATTAATTATCTCACTAAGAAAATGAATGACTGATTATTTGCTCAAGTAATGATATTACGAGCAAAGTAATAAATACTAGCATGAATATATCTTAAAGTCATTAATGATTTTATGAATTAGTTGAGATAATAGAATATTATATTGCTAATGATTTAGCAGATTAATAGCCTCAAGTTATTTGCTATGAGAACAACTTGAATATAAATATTCCTTATGCAGCAATATTCTACATACAAACATGTCAATACGATGAAATAAAGATTTGCTTGTAAAGCTTTATGATTTTTTAAAAAGTGCGATATCTATATACACTCCAACAAAACGCACTTAGATATAATATTGTGATTATATCCATAATTACATATGACATGTGTTGCGACATTGTTAGCCGACTGATATAATACAAGATTCTTGAATATTATGGGGAAATCAAACAATAACACGCATGAAGCGTGATCAAGCTTAAAGCGTAATTATGCCTGAAGCATAATGACAATCGATTCCAAAAACAAATATCTCTTAAATAATGGAAATGATCCATTTGAGGATAAATACTCATGGTGAGTAAAAGAGATATAATTAAATGTAAGAGATTCATGCCTGATGATAAAAATATAAAGAGATCTCTCTATGTTATGTTTATATTGACATAAAATGGAATCGATAAATAAGTCGACTGCATACATACAACCCACTTATGAAAATGAGGTTGATAAAATTATAATACTTTGGCCAAGTATAAAATCCCAATGTAGGGATTATTGTTATAAGACCTGAAGTCAAAACACTTAAATGTGTAAAGCCAGTAATTATATGTACAAATGAAAAATATTTCACAGTCGTAAAAGACGACTCGTTGCGCGCAAAATTTTTCATAAAACTGGCATGAAATAGGTGGATAGACTATAGTCTAAATTCACTAGTTTGAGCTCTTTGATATACCAATGAGTGAGATCAAAAAGTGTGATTCTCATCTCGGTACTTTGGGAGTTTTCTTTGATGTACCAGTTGATCGCGGTACGTTGGGATTTCAAGTGAAATGATTATAGATTATATGTCGAAATTGATATCTATTTCAATGATTGATTATGCTCCTGCAAATTAGAAATTGCAGTTTATAAAGTGCAAGAACGTACATGTATAAATCATTGAAAGATTCAATTTGCCCAAAATAATATCATTATAGAATGAAATGTGATTCTTAAAATAAAATCAATGAAGAATGATATGATACATATAACCCCATAATATAATATGTTGAAAATGAAATTGGAGTGTACTATTATTATATTTGAATATTTGGGCATGCAATTGATTTTCAATATGCAAAATTATATTATCCACCGGAAAATGAATTTGGAAAATGAATATTCACTAGAAGTGAATTTGAAAATGAATATTTAATTATTCATCAGAAGTGAATTCTAGATTTTGATAGAAGTGAATCAATTCTAGATTTGAGTAATGCAATCAGTCAACTAACTAAACATTGCTTGATATAGCATGTTTAGTAAATGAGCTATGACTTCATAAATGAGTTATAAACTATTTATAAAAGCTCATCACAAACTATATGTTTGATGAAATAATTTAAGATTGCATTAATATACTTATGATATTCATATGAAGGGAACAAATACGCACTGCACTCTTTTTCCCTTAACTGAGGTTTTGTCCCACAGGATTTTCCTAATAAGGTTTTTAATGAGGCAGCAATTATGGAACAATTATGGCGTATCAATGAGAATAATGTACTCTTTTTCCCTTCGCTAAGGTTTTGTCCCACAGGGTTTTCCTAGCAAGGTTTTTGAGACATTATCACAGCTATCTGCAAGTAATAATTCAACAACAAGCTCTCTCTTTAAATTGTGCTGAAATGATATCAACAAAATGAAGAAAATCATACACATCTTATGAAGAATGTTATGATATCGGCTACACACAAGAAGATTTTCATATATACATATTCCAGACGAAAGATGATATCATTATTCAAAAGGTTCATGAAATACTTGATTGCACACTTCAGGGGGAGAATCATGCTGCCATGCTGTACTCTTTTTCCTTCGTCCAGGTTTTTGTCGCACAGGGTTTTCCTGACAAGGTTTTAACGAGGCAGCGGCTGTACTCTTTTTCCTTCGTTCATATTTTGTCCCATTGGGTTTTACTGACAAGGTTTTAACGAGGCAGACCTAAAGCAAGGCAGCACTAAAGACCTAAAGTAAGGCAGCACTAAAAGCACTAAAAGCACTGAAGCACTGAAGCACTTCAGATTTCAGTACATGATTTGTACTACTTATCATTGATGTCATTTTGGATATTAGACTCAATGATTAATGATGACCACCATCAGGGGGAGAAGCTGTACTCTTTTTCCTTCGCTCAAGTTTTATCCCACTGGGTTTTCTTAGCAAGGTTTTAACGAGGCAGACAATTGAGCTATTGAGCAATAAATCATTAAAGGGGGAGTGTTATGAAATCATTACCTAATTTCATTACATCACATCCAATATTACCTAATATTTACTATATTTAATGTATTAATGACTTATATTTAACTCCTATATTTTCCTATAAATAGGCCTATATTCATTGTAATGAATTGTACCAATTCTTGATCAAGAAAGAATTCTCCTCCTTCTCTCTAGTTCTCAATCTCTCTCTAATTCTTGTGTTTAGAATTTTGATAGTTTCACAACAAACATTTATTACATAGCATTTTGCTATGATATTTGTAAAGGGTGCTACCGTCCACACACAAGGGTGGGCCCCATTCATGTGGGGGCCCCACCTCCCTATATGTTGATGGGTAGTACCCGTAATGGGTACCAGAGTTTCATTGTACTTAGTTAAGTTATAATATACTTTTATGCATTGAAATGAAATATTTGACAGTAAATTCACCGTCGCTCAGACGGGTAGTAAGCAGTAAGCAACATGTCACGTCCCGCATGTGATTCATCGAAGAAATATGATAATTTTTCAAGACGGGTGTGCGAGGATGCACGAAAAGGGCGGGCTGCCAATTTTACGAAAGATGCGCAATTTTCTAGAAGGTTCCAGAAGATTGCGGAATATGGTAGAACTAGCTAGATCTGGAAGACTTCATGGAAGGGATTTGAAAGAACTTTCTAGAAGGTTGAAGAGAATTCTCAAAGAAAATGGATTTCTAAAATATTCTACAAGTATGTAGAAGTAGGAATAATCTAGATATTTCATGATAAATCTTTGTATAGATATTTGTATAGACTAGTAGTAATAACGTGTTTTGCGCGTCTTATGTATATGATGAATGATAAAGTATCTTTTTTAAGTACTAATATTATTTTTGAAAGTTGTTGACGTAATTGATATTGTTAAGAAGAAAATTGTAAATGATAAATTGACTTCAATTCTTAATATATTAATATTTTATTGAAAATTTTTGTCCAATTCTTTGAAATATATATTAGATAATTATTTAAACTGTCAGCCTAATAAATAAATCGCATGTGATATATTACGAAATAATCTGATATCATAAAATATTAGGCAAATCAATAATTTCTTTAAAAAATATTTATGATAAGTCACGAAAATGTAAAAAAGTTGTGTGTAGATTAATTAAATTAATTTGTGAACATGTTGTTATAATGAAAAAAAGTTTAATGTTATGCTCCTATTTGGGAGAAATTAAAATAAAATTTTAATACAAGTCAAAGTCAACAAATAACTTTAACCACATATTTCATTGAACCTACAATATTTCAATCACATTTTATTAATTTCTATCAAAATTTATTAAAAATTTGATTTCAATCATTACCAAACAGTGAATATAAATTTAAACTAAAATTTCAGTTTTTGTTTTTTATTTTCCAAAGAGTTTTGAATTTATTTATTTTATATTCTTAATTAGGAAATAATTAAAAAATTATTTTTCTTTTTAAATAAATTTATTGATTGTTTTCATAAGAATTTATGTAAATTTAAAAATAAAAAGTTTCATTCACCCTACTATGAAAAAAAAAAATCTACTTTTATCGGTAACTAAAACGAAATTGTTTGAATAAAAATAGAAAAAAAAATTATTAAATGCATAAAAACACTCTTTGAATTGTTCAATGGAGTTATCACGCGAAATGAATTTTGACATGACAATATTTTAAAAATAAACTAAAAAGTAACAATGCTAAATTAATGTTAATTGAATAACCAATTTTGATTTAGCCTATGTGGATAAATAATAATATTTTTGAAATAAGAATTAAAATAAATGTCAAATAATTTTGAACAAATGAAAAAAATATATTATTGAGAAAATGAAAATAATGTGAGGATAAAATGAGAAATCGAAAGATTTCCACACGTTCACACTTTTAAGATATGTAGATAGATGTAGATAGATAGATGTAGATTGTAGATGTAGATAAATAATATAATATAATAATAAACAACTTTTGAATTATTTTTGGAAGGGAAAAAAAAAGTTAAAAACCAATTTCTCTAAATTATTAAAACATATTTGTTTTTAGGGTAAATGGAGAGGCGGGTATTGTTGGGGTTTTAACTTATTAATTAATTAATGTAAAAGCAATGACATATTTGGGTTAGAATAAAATATGTGAGGGCAAATTTGGTAACTGAAAGATTATCCCCTATTGGTACTTTTAAGGTAGTAGTGATATGTGTAGAATTATCTAGGTGATAAGATATTGTTGTAGAATAATCTAGAAGATAGATTGGTGCTAGTATAAATAGGGAAGGGGTCCTCATTTGTAACCATCCAAGGATTTGGAGTTGCTATCTTATAAAGAGAGCTTGAGAGCTTATATAAAGTACTTGTGGAAGAGAGTCCCAAGTGTTAGTCGAGTATTGTAATATTGGAGAGTTTTAATACAAAGAGTGTATTTCTCTCTAATATCGTTTGCTAGCTTTCCTTTGCTATTTGTTTGTAAAGAGTGTATTTCTCTCTAATATCGTTTGCTAGCTTTCCTTTGCTATTTGTTTGTAAGCACTTGGGGAGTGTTTGGTCAAGGAACCAGGCCGACTTAGCCAATATCCAACGAGAGGATTGATGAGTTAAGTGTCTCACGGAGCTTGAAATCTCCAAGTCCGTGACAAACAGTAGACTTGAATAATATTATATATCTATACTCTATATACAACCTATAAGAGTCCCTTAAATAGGAGAAATTTTTTGGACCATTTTAATCTTGATGAATTTTTAGAATTACATATTAACCATTACTTCATTATTATTACACTATTTTTTATTCCTTTTTATAATTATACTTAATTTGTTACACTTAACTTTAATTTTCTTTCTACGTACTTTTAAGAATGGATCCAATTATAACATCAATAAACTTTCAATTATAACTCCTACAAAAAAATAAAAATGCACGATTCTGGTTTAATTTTCTTTCTACGTATATATAAGAATGGATTCAATTAAGTATCATTTGAAATTTGAAACTCCACAGAAAATGAATATGCATAAGTTTTCTGTAATTTTTTTTCCTTGATTGTCAGATAGATTATTGATTTTTTTTAACATCTTTTTTAATTTAAATTCCTTTTAATAATTTGAAACGTAACTTCATTTTTAATGTTATACCTCTGGTACTTTTATTATTTTTCAAGTTTTACAATGAGCTCATCACTATGGATTTTTTTAGTAGGCTGTTCTTATTAGTTGGGCCAAAAGGCCAAAAAGGAATTAAGTTCTGTTGGTCATGATATTAATGTAGTTGAAATTACACCTATCCCTACTTTTAAAGATCCAAATTCAAGAATAAGGTGAAACATATATTTATTCAATTTTTAGGTTTCATTAAGATTTTATTAATTAATTAATAATATTACAAAATTAAATTAATTATCTATTCCAACCCATAATTTTCAAACCCTAATTCAAACGCTCCTCATTCTCACGCTATTTCCTCACACCACCACCAAAGCTTCTCTTCAATCCATTTCCAACGCTCCTTTTCAGGCCACCACACAGCGGCGGTGACATCACCAAGCAGAGGAGGTCATTTTTCGCGCCTCCCTCGCAGCAGCCAACATCACCTTATGGCGGTTGATCCAAATGGGTGGTGGTTGACCTGTGATGGTGGAGTGCATGCAGGTGCGCGACGGTGACGTGAGGGAGTGGGACCATCTCTTCCATTTCTGTTCATAACTCCACCCCGCCAACACTGTCTTGCGGCCGAGGCGGTCATTGTTGCACCTCCTTCGCAGCAGCACCTTATGGTGGTTGATCCGAATTGGTGGTAGTAGATCTGTGGTGGTTAATTTGAGCTGATGAACCTATGATGGTGGGGTGCAAGGCTGTGCGGCAGTGACAGGAGGGAGTGGGATTCTGGAAGATCTGTGGTTGTTAATTTGTGCTGATGAACCTGTGATGGTGGGGTGCAGGCAGTTGCGGTGAGGTGCAAGAGGGTGCAGCGGTGACAAGAGGTAGCGGGATTCTGGTTGTAGGTTGTGAGGCATGTAGTTTTGCTGTTGGAGAATGAGGTATGTGCTGTTGGAGAGAGTGGAATTTTGGTTTTGGGATTTTGGATGTGATATGCAGTTTTGCTGTTGGTGGTGGTGGTGGAGGCCGTGGTGGAGAGGCGGCGGTGATATTCACAGGCACCGTTGCTATGGTGGTGGAAAGACGCTAGTGGTTGCAGTTGTTGATCGTGTTATTTATTGTGACTTGGGCGGTGGTAGTGCAGACAACAAGAAGTGGAGGCGGTGATATTCATGTGGCATGGTGGTGGTGAGACGCTGGCAGTGATAGGTGTTGAATGTTTGAGACGTTGAATGCTTGGAACGTGACCTCTCACATAATATGTGACCTAAAGAAATCACTATGGTGACGATGGCGTTGAAACCATTGTGGTCGCGGTGGCGGTGGCGATAACCTTGATGATGAACTGTTACCTATACTTTTTTCTCGTGACCTTATAAATGGTGGCGGGATGTTGGCGTTGGCAGGTGGTGGTTGCAGGTCTTGTGCTTGTATGATGTTTTGACCTAAAAATATGATAAATGTGACTTAAAAGATTGTGTGACCTAATAATTGATAATTTGTGACCTAGAAATCAAATAATTGTAACCTAAATTTGGTTATTGGGACTTAAAAGATTTGTGACCTAAAAATAAGTTAGTGACCTTAAAATTTTGACTTGTGACCTAAAAGTATTAGTCCTTTGTGACTTGAAATTATATAATGTTGTGACCTTAATATATTTATTTATTAAAATATTAGTGACCTTAAAATTTTGACTTGTGACCTAAAAGTATTAGTCGTTTGTGACTTGAAATTATATAATGGTGTGACCTTAATATATTTCTTTATTAAAACATTTTTATTTCTTTAATTAAATTAATTAATTCTAATAAAAACCTAATTTTTGAAATTATAGAAGTTTGACCTCATTTTTGAAATTTGTATTTTAAAACACCTCATTTATGTATTTTTCCCATTAATGTAAGACTCTCAATCCCTATATTTTTCTTAAATTTGTCAGAATATGTATTTTTTAAATTGCAATTCTTTAATATTTAGTTGGAATTTAAATTATGTGGATTCTATTTTTCTAAGTCTTTGATTTTAAATAGATTCGAATTTGAAATCTTAATAATAGATGTGTGGTATTTGATATCGTATTTTTTGACATAATAATATTGATTTGGTGAGTTTAGTAATCAGATTTACTATCGAAAGATTTGATACTTGATATTTAAATTTTTTGTTTTGTTTTAATCGATTAGATATCCCAAGTTATATTTAAGTTTTTTCACTCAATTTATTTATTTTGCTATGGTGCGTGTCGCAATGCACCAAAATAATAATTAAATATCTTACTTGCAAATTAACAGATTTGATTGTAATAGCGGAAGTAAGTGTCGATCCCATGAGGAACGGGAACTAAAATAGTGCTTCGTCAGTTAGAATAGATGGGGGGTTTTCGAGTTCAAGAATTGTAAATAACGTGAAAATAAAGTAAAAACGTAGATTAGATAGAATAAAAGTCAAGTGGTTGCAAACCCTAGTTCTCAGGTTCAGTTGTAGTTTATCGCAATGTTCTCACTTTCCAAGTAACGCGTGTTCAAATTCCCTATTTGATTTATCACCCGTAAATAGTTAATAAGCTCTAACTATTTCTATTCTTCCTTATTTGTATTTAATTAGAATAAGCTTTCTAATCAAACATTAGCCATTGAATAACCTAAAACAAGCTCTTTAGATTTAAGACAACAACTATGTATTGTTTAAGAAGAATTAGGGTGAATTAGATTATTAATCACACAAGCTCGTGACAATTAACCCAAATTTGAATTCTTTATGAAAATATTAAATTTCCAATTGCTACTATGATTTGAATAAAAAGACAATTACGGATCCAATCATTCAAAATAGCAAATCTCAACACAATAAATGGATCCAATCATTCAAAATAGCAAATCTCAACACAATAAATTAAATGATAAGGCCTTAATCAAATAAAGAATTGTATTGATTGAATTAAAAACGCATAAGAATCCAACAAATCAAAATAAAGAACTTAGAACTACGTTACTAGTTTGAAAAGGCAATAACAAATTGATATGAAATACAACTTCCTCTTCGAACTAGGTATGGAAGCTTAGCCGAGCATAGTCATGAGGAATTCTATAATTTTCTGTCTTGATTCACCTTCTCGAATTTCTGAATTCTTCTTCCAAATCATCAAGCAAGCCGTCCTCCTTCAAAATAATAATAATCCCCTTTTCTTGTCATGAAACTCCCTTTTTATAGCTCCAATTTCATGCCCTAGCTTTGGGAGCAAGAAATCCCAAATTATGGAAAGAATTGAAATAAGGAAATTTTTGACTTGAATAGTTACGGCCGTAACTATTCTTTTACGGCCGTAATTGAATTACTGCATATTTCCTTAAATTGGAGTTACGGCCGTAACATTTCTTTTACGGCCGTAATTGGGTTTCTGCGTATTTTTATCTTTTGAGGGTTACGGCCGTAAAGATATTTCTTACGGTCGTAACATCTTTTCTGCTTAATTTTGTCTGTTTCAATCATGCACTTACGGCCGTGATGATATTTGCTTGCGGCCGTAAAGATATTTGCACCTAAGTCCCCAAACTTCAGTTTTTAGTGCAATTTGGTCCTTTTTTCTTCTTTTCTCCTCTTTTAGGATCCTATACAACATGAAACATAAAATGCATTAATAATACTTAGATAGAATCACATTATGGTATATTCAAGGATATAAGTGTATAAAATAAACGTTAATATAACATTTATCAAATCCCCCCACACTTGAACCATTGTTCGTCCTCGAACAAATAAAAAGAGTAGGATTCCAACAATAGATTACAGTTTAGAGACTTGAGGTTGCAACCCACTTGTCTTTAACAAAAAATGTTCCATTGCATGATCGGATTGTGTTAGTGTGTGCTAGAGATGCAACGCCCTTTATTTCCCATCCCAATCATGACTCGATATGGTTTATTTCCTTGCACCTCTCGTGTTTGATCACATCCCAACCATGTATGAGTGACTACGAGGAGAATAATTTCGCCCAATTCTAGCGGAAATCAGTTGCGTAAACTGAGCTGTTCATGACATGAATACAGTCAACACAGGACCCCCGACCACATTCATAGCACCAACCCTAGACCAAGCAATTCAAACCACTCATAATCATATGTAATGGGTTTAACACCCTCACAAGATATTTCTTTCTTCGCACAAAGTTTATAAGGGTTAGAATTTTAGCTCAGCTCTCTGCATGGATAAGTCAATACCACAGATTGCCTAACTGTCGTAACCGGAGCCAACAATAACACAAGTGCAAAGCGAAGGTTTTTATTTGGTTGTAACGAGGCTTCGGGTCAGGTAGGATAAAATGATATATTTAGGCTGAGTCGAAAAGGAACTTCGCAAACTAAGTTGATTCAAAATAACATCACTTCCTTCACTCTTATTATGAACTTTATTGTTTCCCACTACCCAACTCTATCCACACTTGAATATCTTCTCTTCTTTTTTTTTTTTTCTCTTTTTTTCAAGTTGAGTGTTTGACATCCTCAACTACTAATTTTCATGACTAACTTCCTTTTCATTGCTTTTTCTCTTTCTCTTTTTTTTTTCGAGTATAGACTGCTTTTTTTTTTTACGCAGTCATCAATTTGCATAAGATAGAATTACAATCCCCTGACTTCAGTTCATTACACAACCATCGCCCAACACAAGATAACTATTTCCACTAAATTAGACTTAAACCATAGCACAATCCTCAATCAAAAAAAGCTTGCGAATCCCTTCTCTATAGGTTCAAAATAGAGACAATGTGAAAGAAAAGGTGTTCGTGGCTTGTAACGAGGCATAAAAATTCAAAGAAAGGCTTAGGCTCAAACGGGCTTCTAATGGTCCATGTAGCAAGGTAGGCTCTTTTAGCAAGTCAAATTTGGTTTAACCTATTGCCTTTGCTATAAATTGCACTTGAATCAAGAAGCTACAACGGTATGCACAAGAAAGCACATCCAAGTATAACTCAACCATGCTGGACACACATCAAAGAATTGCGAGCTTATAAGTATTGAAAATAGCTCTTAGGTTCAAAAGCTCACAAATTATGGTTTTCATGTGTTTCTCCCATCCAATTATGAGTCATAGGTCATTGCTTGATCTTCATTCCAATCTAAGTCCATTGGTCGAGGGTAACGGTTAAAAGCATTCAAACCATTACTACTCACAAAGGTATAATAGTTTGGGACATTCAAGGTTATATATGAAAGGTTAATCTGTCTATTGTAGGTTGGGTTAACTCGGTTGTAGATATTTGACAATTTTACTTTTCATTTCCAACCTATTGATGAAGTTTTGGACGAGATGATCTCTATGTGCTCACTTTACATCCAATCATGCAATGATTTTTCAAAAAAAAAATGCACCAAAAGTGGGGTTGCTTCCTATCAAAATACGGTCAAGGACCTAAGTAGCATAGATAGGTAGCAAAAGCAGATAACAAGGTCAAAATGAAATTTACAGATTCGATTACAGAGAGAAAATAAATTAGATAAGCTTACAATCAAGTCAATCCCCCCCCCACTTAGACAATTCAATGTCCTCATTGAAAATGACAACAATAAAAGAGAAAACAAATTTTGACAAAATTTTTTTTACAGTTTACACTATATTTTTATATATTGACAAAAAAATTTCAAGTTTAAAACATTCAAATAAACCAGTTTATAAACCAAATTTTGATTTATAAACATGTTTAAAATCACACAATTTTTCAAATGACTTTTTAACCACACACATTTTCTCTCTTTAATTTTCAACTACTACTTTTTACCTTAAAATCTTAAATAAACTAGTTTATAAATCAAACAGTGTTACCAGTAGTTGTGTATAGCAAAGCGGAATTAAAATGGCAATACCTCAATCCTGCACAGCTGCACTACTTGAGGTACATCCTGCGATTTACATTATTCGCCAAGACTCAAGATAAGACAAGACAGGGCAGGGCAGGGCAGGTGAGGGCCGTTGAGTTGCGGTTCAACTTTTTTTTTTTTTTTTTTTTACAGAAGTGTCCTGATTTCTTATTTAGCCCTCCACCTTGATGATCTCATAAATATGCTAACTAGATCTCATAAATATGCTAACTATTAATTATAGTTGTGTACAACAATTTAGTTTATTAAACATGAAATTTTGGTTTATAATTCGGTTTACCACACAATTTTTCAAATTAATTTTTAATTATATATATTTTCTCTCTTCAATTTTCAACTACTACTTTTTACCTTAAAATCACAAATAAATTTGTTTATAAACCAAACAGTGTTACCAAACAGAGGCTAACGTGTATTTGAAATTAATGTTTATCTTCCATTTAATTTTGGTAATAGTGTTTGATTTATAAATTGATTTATTTATGATTTTGAGGTAAAAAGTTGTGGTTAAAAATTGAATAGAGAAAACGTGTGTGGTTAAGTGGTTTGGGAAATTATATGATTTATAATAGGAGTGGACGCGGTCCGGTTTAGTCCGGTTCTGAAAGGAATCGAACCAAACCAATTACAAATGGAAATCTTAGTAATGGAACCATTGGTTCCATATTTGGCCACGGAACCGAACCAATTGGCTTCGAGTCGGTCCGGTTCGGTCTTTTACATTTAAAAATGTTAAAATAAAATCTTCCTTAATAAAGATTAAAAATTTCTTTCAATGCTACTTTTTAAAAAATATAGAAGATTAAACTTACTTTACAAAGATTAAAAGAGGAAAAAAAACCAAGTATACAAATTTGAATTGATGATGCTAACACAGTAAGAAATTTGAATTGATCATATGTATACCATGTTCGGTGTTCCACTTCTCCTTCAAATTGCAAATGTTAACACAGTAGCAAATTTGAATTCAACAAGAAAATTGATTTTTTCTAAACAATTTTTCTTTACCGTTTGCGCAAATTTACCTTCGAAAATCGAACTTTCATATCAACAACTTTTAAAGTTTTGTTTGTAAAATTACTTAGGAAGTTAGGATTTAGGTAATAGCGACAGATTTAGATTTTGGGTTGGAAATTGTGAGTTAAAACTTAAATTGAGATTTAAAATGATTATATAAAGTAAAGAATCAAAGAGATTAGGTGGAATTGGAGGAGGATTCTATTTCTGTGGGAAGTTGTGAATGGAAATAATTTTTGGTCAAATGGGAACTTGCTTAAACGGTTTCACCGCTTCACGATTTATATTAAAAATTGATTATATAAAGTAAAGAATCAAAGAGATTGGGTGGAATTGGAGGAAGATTTTGTTTTTATGGGAAGTTGGGAATGGAAAGGAATTTTTGTCAAATGAGAACTTGCCTAAACGGTTTCACCACTTCACGATTTATATTTGAAAAAAAAAAATTAACATACAAGGGAACCGAAGTACCGTTGATTTCAATTAATAAGAGCCAGGAACCGGACCGATTCCCGTTCGGTTCTAAATGCAAGTACCAAATCGGAAATTTTCCTTGGCCGAACCGGATCCGGACCAGCCGGTTCGATTTTACCGGTTCCGAGAAAATGTACCCACTCTTAGTTTATAAACTATTTTTTATAGTTTACCGAACACATGAGGGTGGCAACTGGTAATACGGCTCGACCCTTAAGCACGACCTTGTCTCCTATGTCTCATGAGCCGATTCACCTTGAGCTGACTATTTTTTTTAAAAAAAATTAATAAAATAAAACAAGTTCAAAAATAAGTATTTTTATAAAATTAATAAAGTCAAAAATTAGAAAAATTTGAACCAATCCACGAGCCTAGCTCAAGGAAAAAATACAGGACTCCTATATATATGATTTAACATTTTAAAACTAAAAATAAAATAAAAAATCAGGTGGTTAATAATAATAAAATAAATAAAAGCTATATTATCTCTTATTAAAATATCATTTTCTTTCTCTTATTGAAATTTCACTCTCTTAAGCCTTACTTTCTCTCTTTACATTTTTTTTTTCTCTTTTACAAATTTTAAAAAATAATTAGACACATTTTTGACCGATAAAATATTGTAACATATAAATTAAAACGGTCACGCTGTCACGTCTAGTACTAGTAAGGGTCAGACAAAGTCACACGTGACACAAATTTTTAAAAAACAATTTGATCACATGTTAATTTCACAAATGCACTGAAGTTTGAGCAAAATTTCAAAACGATCACTAAAGTTACATTCTTATGGTGCTAGTTATTGAAGTTACAAATATGTCGCTAATGGTTACTCAGGACTAATTTTCACCCAAAACTAAAGATGGGGATTTGAGGTATAATTTTGATCTTAATTTGTAAAATTACAAACAAGTTCCCACTCTCACCCCACCACCAAAGCCACTAGTGTTTAGTTCTTGTGATTTGCCATCCTTTATGCAGTCTTCAAGCCCTGATACATACAAGTTTTCTCTCCCTCTTCTATTAAGAGCATCTTGAGTTTCTTGATAGAACTGGGCACGAGCAGAAAGTACTCGTGAACACATTTGATGCATTGGAATTCGAAACCTTAAGGGTTATAAAGAATTATGATGTGATGGGGATTGGACCTTTGATTCCTTTTGTATTTTTAGATGGGAAGGATCCTCTGGACACCTCATTTGGAGGTGATCTCATACAGAAGACTGTACATTACATGGATTAGTTGAATTCGAAAGACGAATTATCTGTTATTTATGCATCTTTCGGAAGCTATTCAAATTTATCAGAACAACAAATGGAAGAGGTTGCTAATGGACTGATCCAGAAACCATTCTCGTGGGTGACTAAAGATGGAAAAATTGGTGCAAAACAAGAAGAAAACAACGTTAAATGTCAGTCACGGGAGAAATTGGAAACTAAGACTTGAAAATACAGAGGTGGAATCTAAAGTGGAGTTTGTTGCAGAAAACCCAAAGGAGATGCCAAAGATTGTTGATGTGGCTGAATCAACACCAGTAGAACAAGTAGAAGTTTCAAAAGAGTCTAAAGGTATAGAAATTTCAAACCAACTCTTTCAGTAGAGGAGAAACCAGCATAGCAATCTGAAGTTACTGAACAAACTGATAAAGAATCTCCAACAGGCGAGCGGGCAGGAAAATTGAGGTTGAAACTCCATCTGATAAAGCTGAGGAGACAGGGTATCGGTGGGAGGTGAGAGGAGAGGTGTCAAGACGGGTTTGTCGATTGGACCCGTGAAAATCGGTCCGGATTGACCCGGGATCATGGGTTGACTCGTGACTCGAACAGACGGTTCATGGGTTAAGAAGATATGAACCGTGAGTTTTGTGGGTTATACTTTCATGGGTGGCGGTTAACTGCTGACCTGTGAAATAATTAAAAAATAAAAATTATTTTTATTAAATATAGTAACAATGAAAACCTCACTTCTTCTATAAATTATATTACAACTTCTAAATGTAATTTTTTTTCCCTCTCTAATAACTAAGAAACGTAACGTTCTTTGTTAATAGTATTTAGAAATGTATTTAGTTTTTATTTATTTATGTTGTATTTAACTTTACAAAGTTAGAAGTAATTCATATAACATAAAATATAAATTTGGATTCTATGTAAACATTATTTGTATAAATATGATTTTATCATTTTGTTCATTTCGTATTAAAAAATTTAACAATTTTTTTTTATAAATATGAAAAATTCTATATTTTTATTCATATGGGTCAAACAGGAACGAATCGCGACCCGTAACTTGCATGGGCTTGACCCGTATGGGTCTACGGGGGTCTGGGTTGCAGTTCAAAAATTGTGAGTCGACTGGATCTGATGAGAACCGAGAAAGTCAAACCTCGATGCGCATGTCAGTGAGACCCATGACGAGATCCGACACCGAAGAGGTTCAAGATTCGAGGCTAAACAAGTAATTAAAGTCAAGAAAAGCAATCCAAAAATCAAATTGGAGCAAAAAAGAAGAAGAAATTGGACTCAGTCAATTCGGTTGACCGAAAGTCATTCTGGTCGACCGAAACTCTGCAGATAATTTTGAAGGCAGCCTCAGTCGCATACGGTTGAGGGTTGGTCGACCGAAAGTCCCATTTCGGTCGACCAGTTTGGTTGACCGAAACACCCCGTTTCAGAAAAATAGGATTTTTCTTGCGAATTCCGAAATTACATCTTTTGCCCAATTTTGTACCTTATAAGTTATATGCACATTTTTCATTTCAAACCTCACAACTTGGAATGTTCATTGAGATTGGTCTTAGAGAGACTCCTTGAGTAAGGTTAACCTCCTTTGTTCTTGTATTATCCTTGGAATTTCTTCAACTAAATCTAGAGTATTATTATTCTTGTGTTTGTTGTTGATTTTTGCCACATTCGAATTTGTTTAATTGATACACATTGGGCTAGGGTTTGCTAACCTTTGAATTTTGTGTTAGATTTAAACTTGGGTTAAGGTGTTTATCCTTTATTTTACCACTTTAGCTTTCTTGGGTTTTGTATTAAATTGTTGTGAGAATTTTCGGTCAATATACCGAAGGGGTTCGCATTATTTGATATCAGAGCTTGGTTCTAATTTGGTAAACCTATCCTTTACATTTGTTGTTGTTATTAAAAAAAAAATCGAAAATTGGAAAAAAATTGGGGAAAAATTTATATGCCCATGTGTATTTGTTGATTCTATGTATTGGGTATATTGATTGTGAGTTGTTGGGGGAATTTCATTATTCATTCACTATAAAACCTACAATTTCCAAATTGTGTACTCAAAGTGTTTGATAAATTGTCCCAAAGATAAATACTCCATTAGTGTTTTATTGTTCAATGCCCAAATATTGCTAATTACTTGGGGTTATCCAATTCTCATTATTGAGATTGTGTTATCAACACTTTATTCCATATATGACTTGCTCCATACATTGGGTAATTGTTGATCATTCATTCCTTGCCACATTTGAGTTGTTGGGGGTATTTATATATCCACATTATACACATTCAAGGCCACTTAAAGATTGAGTACAAGGTGTTTGATAAATTGCTTTATTGAAAATTACACTCTTGTGCTTATTTGCGCTACATTTATGCCTTGTCTAATACTTGTGGTTATTCAATCCCATTGTTGAAATTGTGTTCCTAGCATCTTATCCCACATAAATATTGTTCATTTTGATTATAGCAAGCACATAAATTCCACTTGCTATTGTATCCACTTGTTATAAATTCCTTCTTCCTTGTTTGTGATCCTTAACTTCACAAGAATTATATTTTGTGATTTAGTTGATTACCTTCCTTGGAAAACTTGAGAAATGAGATTTTGAGTGGAAAAAGGCAAGAGTGGTGAGCTCAATAGAGGGTAAAAGCCTAAATTGAGTGAAACACGAGTGAAAAATATTCTTGTTAGAACACTTTCATACTTGCACACCATGTCAAATTCCAATACTAAAACTCAAGACTTGAATGAATTGTTGCAAACTTTTTCAATCGCCGTGGCTAGGAAAATGGAGGAGATTGAGGGAGGGTTAGAAAGGTTAGCAACAAAAGGGGAGAGTACATCAACTAATAATGGAGGAGAGGGAAGGGATAATAGAAGAATGAGGAATAAATGTGGAGATGTTTTGGTGGATGATGGGAGAATGGGAAGGAAGAATAAGAAAGAATTTAGGGGGTAAATGTGGGGATGTTTGGAGAAATGAGGAGGATGGTGAACAAAATGGGAGTTTGAATAGGAAAATTAGAGAGGATGTTTGGGATAATGAAGGAGAAGTTGAAGGAGATTGGAGAATTGGTAGAAGAAAAAGAGAATGGATAGATAAGAATGGAGATGGAATTGATGATAATATTGATAGAACAAAAGTGAAAAGTCCATCATTCCATATGAGGGGTGATAATGAGAGGGGACAGTTGGAGAGAATTGCTAGTCCACCAACATCTTTGGCCCATGATAATGAGAGGGAAACACATGGAGAATATAATTTCTACACTAGGTGCCAAGTGAGTGATAAACCATGTAGTCTCATGATAGATGGGGAGAGTGACACGAATTTGGTGAGTGCTAGTAGAGTTGAGAAATTGGGGTTACCGGTTATGAAGCATCATAATCCTTACATATTGCAAATGTTGAATGACTATGGGGAGGTGAGGGTAAATGAACAAGTTCTTCTTACTTTTCACATTGGTACTTATAGTGATCAAATATTATGTGATGTGGTTTCATTACACACTACTCACATAATTTTGGGGAGACTTTGGCAATGTGAGCGAAATGTGAATTATGATAGGAGGGGGAGCCGGTGTAGTTTCAAAATGAATGGAAAAAGGTTGTGATCCTATCTTTGAGCTCGGAAGAAGTATGCAAAGACCAAATCAAGCTCAAGAAGGAATTTGATGAAGAAAATGAGAAAAGAAAGGAAAACAAAAATGAGAGTATTGTTCGCTAGAAACACACTGGAAGTGCACGAGTCGCATACAAGTGATAGTTGACTGATTGAGCCCGGTTTATCAATCCCACAAGGATTGTCTATTTCAACTACACTCTAGTATAATTAATTTTAGCAAGAAACACACACAATAAAGATTTGTTTGGGAATATTCTCATACTAGAATTAAAGTTGCAATTGTAAATAAATAACGAGAAAAATGGTGATGAATAGATGATGAAGGAGTGTTGGGATTCTTAATTCCACTTGACCATTACCTAATTGAATTATTACAAGCAAATAGAAATGCAATTCATTAATCATGTTAGACCCGATTTTCCAAGCTTAGCCAATTACCTCTCTCGAGTGAAATCAACCCTAATTAGTGGCATTAATCTACTATATCTCTATGTCGATTAAAAACACACAAATTGCATTAAACCTTTGTGAAAATAACTCAATGGATCATCTAGGGTTTTAGGTATATCTCTATCCAAAACAAGAACCTAGAGCAAATATTGTATTGATCTAGAATACACAACGATTTCTCAATAATTGCACATCCCATAAAATCTAAACATAAATGTGGCCACAATAAATGCTAGTCAATAAATACAACAATAAATGCACAAGATAATAAAAAGCTTAAATTCTTAATACAAGCATCAATGTCAACTAAGCTAGGTCAAGCTTCATCAATCATCCCAACACTAAATAACTTAGCCCATAGTGAAATTACAATAAAATCCAAGAATTAAATGCATTATTTCAACTAAAAAGTAAAGTAAATAAAGAAATATGAAGATTAAGCAATAATACTTCCCTTCACCAATGATTCTTGTTTCAAAATATCACTATTCTTCCACAATAATGTTGGTATTTCTCCCCAAATCAATATTCATCAATAAAACTATACACTATCAAGAGAAATTACAAGATGAAAATGAGATAAAAAATTGAGAAAGAGAGAGCCAGGGTTTTCTTGACTTCAAAAAGGGGTGAAGAATGATCCAAAACTAAGCAAAAATCACTTAAAAACCCCCAAAATCGCGTAGATCCTCGAATACAGCTTTTGGGCCGAACCGGGTCGCACCGGGTCGGCCCAGATTATCGCTCCATTTTATGACCACGCGATCGCGTGGCAGAGTACCTCGCGATCGCGTGGTTGAGGTGAAAAACTCTCGGGTTGAGTTTATGCCTGACTTCGCGAACGCGACATGTGCATAACCACGCGATAGCGTGGTTGACTCGAGTGATGTTATGCAGCTTGATCCTCTTTTGATGATTTGCAATTGGGTCCTCCAACTTTCAATGTAGATCAACTTGGTCCCCAAACTTTGACTCTTTGATGAATTTGACTATTTTCTCCTCAATTTCTTCAAGTATTCATCCATGTAGCTTCTTTCTTGTGCTCTCTCCATGAAGTTGATTGTTAAACCTATTTAACCACAAAATATGCACAATTAAGTAGGTATTTGTTCAAATTACTCCAAAAGTATTACTAAAAATATATGAAATATGCATGTAAAATGCATTCAACAAGTATGAGAGTTGGGGTCACGTCCCTAGAAAAATGAGAGGCAATGAGGGTTGGAGCCACGACTCCAGAAAAAGAGAGGTAAGAGAAGAACCGAAAGTTGAGGTTCCTACCTCAGAAAAAGGTGAGGAAGTGATGAGTGTCATTAGGAAAATTGAGAGAAAAGATCACCCAAAAATGTTTTTTACTCTTGAATATTCTAACACTTTCCTCCCTAACTTGGTTACTTCCTTGTTGCAGGAGATCGTGAGACGGACTTATGAAAGCAACCAAGAACACAAAAGTCATACCGAGTGAAATATTTTTATGGAGATATTTTCCTACCACGAAAAATACAATCAAGGTAAAGAAAATGTGGTAACCGATGCAACGTCTTGGAGGTATGTTCCTAACACTTCTTCGAGAGCAAGGTTATTATATTTGCGATACATTAAAGGATTGTATGACATTGATGTGGGCTTGACAAATGAAATTTTGTCACATGAAAATGCTGCATGTGATGAAGGTCATTGGTATGATAAATCCCTCATTTGTAAATCCAAATATTTGTGTGTACCTATTTGCCTTAATGTCAATTTTCCTTATTTTGAAGGTAGTAGGGACATGAATGTTGACGACCCGATTATGTCTAATATGCATGTCTCATGTGGTCAATTTTATAGGCAAAATTGATTTTTATGTTGTGAAAACAAACTCTCTATTCCTAGTTGCTCAAATGCCAAATCATTTTGTTTTGAACATGTTAATGACATATATGTTAATAATCCAAATTTGTTAAATATTTATGAATTATGTTGTGAGCGATATCTTGATGGATTCTATGGGTATGGTAATTATTTGTTTTTGAAAATTGGATTGTTTCTTTTTAAATGTGATATGTGCTAATTGCTAATAGGAGAGGCACGTGATAGTTGTTTGATGGGACAATTTAAAATCAACGAGGTTTTAGGGGTATTATGTGATCAGTTTTATTGGCCTAGTTTGAAGATTGGTGTTAAACATGTTTGCACTTGTAGCAAATTTCGAACTTACAAAATGGCTAAACTCAAGTTTTTGCCTCAAGAATTCCATACATATTTGCCCATCGTGAGTAAACCTTGGAATACAAATTCTATGAATTTAATAGTAGGTTTACTTGGAACAAATAAAGAAAATGATGCTATTTTTGTGATTGTTGGCAGGAGTATTAAAATGTCACATTTGATTGCATGTCATAGCTAATCTTTTCTGATGGGAAGTCGTGCATTTGCACGAAGTTGGTGCTAATTTTGTGGTTGTTAAATTTGCTTGCAGTTTAATTGCTCATCATATTAGTACGTTTTCTCCACTTAAAGTTGCTTGTGACTTTATCCTATTCACTCTGTTGAACTTTATGCATATGTTTATTGAAGAAAGAGTTGGTTTAGGTAAGCACGAGAATGCACCTTTAGCTAAGCCCATTTGCAGGAGGCTCGAGCTTCCATTTGGGGGAATTTGTATGCCATGTGCTTCCAATGCCAACCATGGTGGGAAGCATATTCTGTTTGATCCAGGCGGCCGGATGTGTTCCCATTCGTGGAATGAGCGACCCCCCGATAAAAAAAATCCAAATTGCTACTCTGCGGTGTTGGCACATCTCAAGCTCTTGGCAATGCTTACAAATTGATTTTGCGTGGTGAGTATGAGATTTCAGTTACATTTATTGTGTTTGAATTTTCTATTTTTATTGTAGGTGTTGATTCGTGGTCGAGTCTCTTTCGAGATAGAGGAGATGATGAGAATCGCGAAGGTCCAACTTTATCGCATGAACCTGTGGTCCTCAATGTTGCAAGATCAAAGGTCAAGGAATCTCACGACTATGTAATCAAGCAAGATTCGAGGTCGAATCCTTTTTAAGAGGGAGGGGATGATGAGAACAGAGAAAGTCAAACCTCGATGCCCGTGCCCGTGAGACCCATGACGAGATCCGACGTCGAAGAGGTTCAAGATTCGAGGCTAAACAAGTAATTAAAGTCAAGAAAAGTAATCCAAGAATCAAGTTAGAGCCAAAAAGAAGAAGAAATTGGACTCAGCCAATTTCAGTCGACCGAAAGTCATTCCGGTCGACCGAAACTCTGCAGAGAATTTTGAAGGCAGCCTCAGTCGCGTTCGATTGAGGGTTGGTCGATCGAAAGTCCCATTTCGGTCGACCATGTGATCGACCGAAATAATTTCGGCCCGTTTCAGAAAAACGGGGTTTTTCTTGCAAATTCCGAAATTACATCTTTTGCCCAATTTTGTACCTTATATACACGTTTTTCATTTCAAACCTCACAACTTGGAATGTTCATTGAGCTTGGTCTTAGAGAGACTCCTTGAGGTAAGGTTAACCTCCTATGTTCTTGTATTATCCTAGAAATTTCTTCAACTAAATCTAGAATATTATTATTCTTGTGTTTGTTGTTGATTTTCGCCACCTTGAAATTTGTTTAATTGATACCCATTGGGTTATGATTTGTTAACCTTTGAATTTTGGGTTAAATTTAAATTTGGGTTAAGGTGTTTATCCTTTATTTTACCACTTTAGTTTTCTTGGATTTTGTATTAAATTGTTGTGGGAATTTTCGATCAATATACCGAAGGGGTTCGCATCAGGATCAACCCGTAAACCCGCAGTGGGCGGACTTTTTTTCACGCGGGCCGTTACCGGGACTCATATGTTGGTGGGCTGACCAGGTCCGGACCACTCGGATTGACACCTCTAGGTGAGAGTGGGGGCTTGTTTGCAATTTTACAAAATAAGATAAAAAATATTCCTCAAGTCCTCGTATTTAATTTTGGGTGAAAGACAGTCTTGAGTTACCATTAGTGAAACTATTTGTAACTTCAATGACCAGCGCCGTAAGAATGTAACTTAGTGACCGTTTTGAAATTCCGCTCAAACCTTAATGACTGTTTGTTAAATTAACCCATTTGATCACATTTGTGACATATAAAATTTTGTAACACATAAATAAATTAAACGGGTCACGTCCTGTACTAGTCACGAGTTATATAAAGTGACAGTTGAGATAAGTTGTAAGTCATAATTATAAATTTAGTCGAAAATCAAATTTTGTGACTGATAATTTAATTAAACTGGTCACATTTCTTACTTGTTACAAGTCACACAAAGTCACGATCAACACAATTTTGGGTCACAATTACAAATATAGTCGCAATAAAATATTTTTAGTCACATATTATTTATTGATCACAACTTACTCATTTTCTTGATCATAATTAGTCAATATTCTAGTCAAAGATGCATAATAATTAGCCACATTTGTGACCAATAAAATTTTGTAACATATAAATTAAATGGGTCACATTCGGTACCAGTCAAGGTCACACAAAGTCAAGGGTCACACAAATTGTAGGCCACAATTATAAACTTAGGGGGGTTTATTTAATTAGGATTTGGAAGGAAATTTAAAGACTTTGATGGAATTTAAAAATAGGATTTCATATAATTTTTCGATAAAAAAATTGGATCTGTTTGCCCATGACTCATCATCTTAAAAGGCCCAAATAGTCACTGGATTAAGTCGAGAGGAGCAGTGCTCTCGATCGGCTCTATCCATTTGTCACTCCTATCATGCTTTATTATACCCACATTTCGTGGAATCTACTACCATTTCTATTATTATTCATCTTTAAAAATTATTTAACTTAGAGCATCTCCAACGGACTCTTTAAACTCAAAATTCTCTTTAATTTAAAGAGTAAGGTCTTAAAATAATACTCCAACAGCCTCTTTAAATTAACTTTTAAATTTAGAGAGTGGGTTTGGCTCTCCAAATTTGGAGAGCCAAACTCACTCTCTATTATTAAATACATTGGAATATTTCATTTTTCAATACCCTCTCTTTTTCTTTATTAAATATCATGCACAATTATCAACCCCATTTTCAACTACCCTTGTATCCACCGTCCACGCTATATTCGTATGTGTGTATATTTGTTTTCTGTGTTTGCAATTTTTCTTCAACGTGAATTTTTTTTTTTGGGAAACCAGCAACGTGAATTTTGTAATTGATAGGGATGAAAATCAGTACAATAGCTCAAATGAGAATACTTGACAGGGAAGAGGTTTATTTAGAACTAGAGGAATAACAAAATTTTGGGGAAAAAAATTAACGCTTTTTGGAAAAAGAAAAATATAAAGGAAAAGATAAAGAGGCTGTTGGAGTAATTTAAAAAAACAGCTCTCTAAATTTATAGATTCTCTCTAAAGTGTGAAAAATGCTCTTTAAATATAAAGAATCTGCTGGAGATGCTCTTATCATTTGGTAACATTGTTTGTTTTATAAATTGATTTATTTATAATTTTAAGGTAAAAAATAGTGATTGCGAATTGAAGAAAGAAAATGTGTGTGATTAAAAAGTAGTTTGAGAAATTGTATAGTTTATAAAACAATTTATTATGTCTACCAAACTTATGCTTAAACTTGGGTCATGTTTATAAAGGATTTATGAATTCTTAAACTATTTTCTATCCTCATATTTCAAATGACTCACCTGGTACTACTCGTTCATTCATTACTTGTTTTATAAATTTATAATTGCTGTGTTCGGTAAACTTCATTTTCTCAAATTATAATGAGTAAGATTTTTCAAATCACTTTTTAATCACACATATTTTCTCTCTTCAATTTTAATCACACGTTTTACGTAAAAAATCCAAATAATACATATTATAAATTAAATATCATTTATTTGAGCCGTCAAACGGAACCTTAAATTGTTTATAAGCTCTTCGCAAACATGTTAGTTCGTAGCGTTTGGATGTAAATAGCAAACAAATACTCCACAGTGCACAAATATAGCCGCCTACACGTCAAATCTCCATAATATATAATTCGAAGAATTGCACTTTTTCTTTTATTCTCTTTCATATTTTATCCTCCCGTCATAGGGTTTACACTTAGCTCCCTTATTACACGGTCGTTGAAGTTCACTACGGATCTCTTATGTTGTATTTGTGACTGGGTAGTAATCGCATTTCAATAGACAATTGACTGATTTTTAATCAATTTACATTTTATAAAAGTACTAGAAAAGTTGTAGTTTGTTGATGTGAATTTATTTTCATAAACTTGATATGATTGATGCTTCAGGTGATAAATTTTATCGGATTCGTGTAACTGCACAAGTAATAGGAGATGGGTAGGGATAGGGAAATATCTCGGTCCCCGTCTTACCGGAGGAGGTATTCACCATCGCCGTCGCCGGTGGGGCATAGCAGGTATAGCCGCCGTAGCAGGAGAGATAGAAGCCGATCCCCTTATTCTTATAGCAGGTGATACCCTTTTAGTTACACTTGTCTCTATCTTATTGAGCCCCTGTTTGATGCCCATTTTAAAGAGAGTGATTCTTTGAATTGTGATTTTTTGGAGAATAGTTTTATGATTTTATTTTAATTTTGTTTAAGAAGATTCAGCTAATAGTTGTGCAAATTACATGAACAACTTGCTAATAAACTGTATGGAAACTAAATTTAACTATTAAGGTGTGTTTTGGGCATATTTTCCATGGAAAATGTCTTGATATTTTCCTTGTTTCATGTTTGATCCACAAAATTTATCATGCCAAATATTTTTTAGGTACAAGCAAACAAAGCATGTTTTGATCCATTTCCTTCCAAATATTTTTTCTAGCTTTAGATGGGAAAATAAATGAAGGAAAAGGAAAATATTTCCATTTTTTTTACAGAATTTGTATCGAATGAAAATAAAGCATATAATTGTTTCTTTTTTCCTTTCTTTTTCCCCCAAATCTGAGTGCAGTTGGATTAGGCTTTTTTGAGCTTGTGTTTTGATGACTGAAAGAAACGTTGGAGCAGATAGTTTTTGCTCTTGAATATTCAGATTAATAGATCATGCTATCCTGGAAAGTATAATGTCCTCCAATGAAAAAGCTTATGTTTTTCCATTTGCTTAAATTGCCTTCACGTCATGAGAGCCTTTCTGGATGATCATGATTCATGACCCAAGTTACTATAAATATTGTGTATAATTGATCTTCTTATTGATTTTATTTTTTAGATGATCTAGCAGATGCTTATGGCTTGTGTAACTTTGGTGTTCCTAGTGCAATGTTGCTGCTTATGAGACTTTTCACTTTCCATCAGCACCTTGATATTCTACATGCTTATGGTTGTTGAGTTGAGTTGACTATGATGCCTTGTTCAAGTCTTGCCTATTCTTTCATCAGTGTGATAAAAAAGCTGCTAAATTGTAAAATATCATGGTCGATGTATCTGGATGCTGGGAGTTTTTCCTTACAAACTGTTAGAATTTGAGACATATATCTTAAAACATAGCATGAATGAGAATGAGATAGGGAGTGTCTTTGTTGTTTGAGAATTTAAGAAAAGAAAAGATGGCTTCCCTTCATCTGGGAAGTGAGCAGGTGATGGGTGCCGATGGGTGTCCTTTCGTTGCTCGATTGTGATATTAGCAGTTACTTATGATAAAAGATGGAGGACACAGTTTATTCTTTGCAATACATGAGGTAACTGTACGTGCTTTCTTAATATTAGATGGTGGGTTTGGACAAAGCGAGATTGCAAAACATTGTAGTGGTAAATAATTTCATTTGAAGCTCAACTGTGTTACTGTATTCTACAGAAGGAGAAGTCGTTCATTGTCCTCACGGCGACGTAAAAATCGTTCTCCGACTCCACGACGTCGTAAAAGTCGTTCTCCGACTCCACGTCGTCATAAAAGTCGTTCCCCAACTCCAAAACGTCACAAAAGTGGCTCTCCAACGCCAAAGCGGAGCAAAAAACAGAGAAAGAGGAGTACCTCATTATCTCCCTTGAGTGCATCTCCCAGTACAAGTTCTGGGTCGAAAGAGATGAAAGTTGCAAGCGAAAAATTAAGAAATGAAGAGGAAAAGAAAAGGTATATTTATCACCTCACGATCTTGTTACATTTTTTAGCTTCTTATTTGTATATTTACATGTGCAGTGCTTGTTCACATGTTCATTTTTTCATCTGTTTCCAGTTTGAATTCAAAATATCCAAATAATTTATTATTTGAGTTGAGAAAGATAGAAATTAAAGTTTATCATGTTATATCAGAAAGACACCTGGCAAAGGCTAAAAGATGTATGGGGCCTGTGATGACATGGGTTTTTTTACGAAATTATCTAATTGTGTTTCAGGCAGGAATCAGGATGATGACATTCTGTAAGCACCAGAATAATCATTGGTTTATGTTAACCCAATTACTCGATTTTTTTTTTTTTTTGCAAATAGTACTTAGTTATGCTGATCAAAAATAAATAATGGCGACTTAATAAATACTTACATACGTTGGATGAACTTAATATATAGTTGAAGCACGATGAAGATGTCGTTTCTAGAGGTTTAAGACAGGTTTTTGTTGATCTCTCTGGTGTATCCGTTTTCCTAGTGGAGTCTTGTTTTATGGTTTTCTGAAAATTAAAACGGTTGGCCAAAACTGCCTCATAAGTTTTATCGAAAATGTAGGCAATAACAATATCCAATCTTAAATAATTGGGAATGACATCTCACATGGGGATGGTATCCCTTAACCTTAATGACCCTCATAATCAACCAAATTACTGGATAGTGAAATGGAAACTTTCTCTAAAAATTGACTACGATTCAGTTTTTTCATTATGTGTCACAATTACATTTAGCTTACAATTAATAACAGGTACAAATTCCATAAACACATACATGTGCACTGCTGTATGCTTTTAATTTCACATTCTGTAACAATATTTAGGAGCTCAGTACACTGCTTATGGATGACGCTATTCTTTTTTATTGACCAAAAACAACTGTAGATATATAGTCCCATAATCCTTGGCGTTAACCCTAGACATATAGCCAAATATGTAGTCCTGTATTTTGCCTTCCAAATCCGGTTTGTTATATTTTCTAATTTATTTATTAGTCGACAATTTTATAGCATGTTACAAATTATCTGTGATTTTAGAGAGCGGTGTGTTTATTAGTGATTGTGTATACTAGTTCTCTGGCTCTTTTCGGCTTCTGTTCTTTTTGAGATATTGCCACAACTGTAAATTATATATATATATATATATATATATATATATATATATATATATATATATATATTCTTTTACTCCCTGGCCCTTTGTTTATAAGGGTGGCTTGCTTGTGATATAGTTGATGTGTCACCCTCTTGGCACGTTAGAATGAAATTGAAGTTGCCAAAGAGTGCAACTGAGCAGTTATGTTTAGATGCCTGTTTGTTTTGATGTTTCTAAATCAAGTGCATGTATCTATGATTGTGAGGCTAAGCTGTATTTTCTCCCTACAAATTTGTTAGGATGTTTTATTTATTTATTTATTATTTTTTTTTGGTACTCGGTGCTGTCTGTTATCATGCAACCATGATGCATTAAATTTTAAACATGGAACTAGTTTTTTGTTTCCTTTTTACTGTTTCCTGACAATTTTTTCTAGAAAAGAGCTATCAATCCATACTCTATAATCCCAATCCGCATGCTTGTTGCCTTGCCTTTTTTAATTTCATTGTCATTTCTAAACAGTTTTGATATCTCCCAAAATCCATGCAGGTGGTTTATTCAACTTATTTTGAAGAAAAAATTTAATGTTACAATTTCAGCTTTTACTTTTTTTATTATGACTTATTTTGATAATGTAAAATTTATATGGTATACCTAGAGAAAAAGCTCACATTAAACCCCATGGAATTTGTCAACGGAAGAGTGTTTGAGCTATTCTGTTTTAAGTTTGGAAATAACCCTTTAAAGGAGCTGAGTGGAAGAAGGTTATCCATATGGCCAACCCCAACCTAGTACATGCAGCTTTTGTACATTTAACCTTTATATTTTCTTTGTTAATAAGGCTTTTGAAACTTGTTGAAAATAGACATCAGGGGACGGTAGATCCTGTCACTGCTTAAGGGAATATATTAAAAAGTACGTTCTTCTTCTAACAACGATGCCATTTGCTTGTTTATAAATCTGTTATGGTGGAAGTACTGAAGTACTCTTAGTGATTAACATGGAAACTGCAACAGTTCACGTGACATTCTTCTCAACAGGATTAAGTGAAGGAGTTTCTGCTCTTGTTATATTGATGATCCCATGTAATCTACTATTCAGCTGTTTCAAAACTGAATTTTTTTGGATCAGGATTCCGTTAGAGGTATGCTTTAAAAGCATATGCATGTATGTTTAGTGCCTTTTCGACCTTGGAGGTTAGTTTGTCATTCATTCGTTCATTTTAGTTATGCACTAAGGAAAAATTATAATGGCCGAGTATTTCTTACTTAATGCTGTTCTATATTCTGCTTAAATCATTACATAATTTTTTCTGATTTTATAGTCCTCTTCTCCTTATCTACATCTTCTTCATTGGATCAGAAGCTATTTCCTATTTAACATTTCTTACTCTTTTCCAGGCGTCAACAGGAGGCAGAGTTAAAACTAATAGAAGAAGAAACTGCAAAGAGAGTAGAAGCAGCAATTCAGAAGCAAGTTGAAGAGAGTTTGAATTGTGAGGAGATAAAGCTTGAAATACATAGGCGTCTAGAGGATGGTAGGAAGAAACTTGTTGCTGAGGTTGCAGCCCAACTTGAAAAAGAAAAGGAAGCTGCTCTTATTGAAGCTCAGCGGAGAGAGGTAAGTATCTATAATGAATTCTACTATTTTCTTTGTCATTGTCCATAAACTATTTTTGGCAAACTTGTTTTCTAATTTTTGTTGGCATTTGATATTAATAAGTAGTAGCAACCTGGGTTTCGTAGAAGAAAGTAGGGAGTTGATTTTCCCCAAAAGTTGGCCTAGCAATAGCTTCTTGTTACATGCTAGAAGCCTAAGAACATCCACAATAGACATGCTAAACTTAGCTAGCCACATAAGCAAGAAATCAAATGTTAAGTGACAAATATGCATGTTAAAGTTAACTATTAATTTTTGCTACAATTTATATGTTAAGTTTTAACTAAGTCCAAGAATAGAATAAATATTTATTTTTAAAATAGCAAAATTTATATATTAACATAGTACTCATTTTGAAAATCTCATTAAATTATATAATGTGAAATTAACCACAAAAAAAAAAAAAAAAAAAAATTATTTATCTATATTAAAAAATTTAAAGAAGAAAGAAGAAAAGAAAAAAGAATAAGATTTTGAGGGAATTTTTCAACATAACATTGCCATGTCATCAACTATGTTGCTAGCCAAATTTAACAAACATGTTAACATGTGCTAAAAAAAATTTCCTTAAACATTTGTTTTAACATATTCATTGTACACATTATTTTAACCTGTTCCTAACTTACTTCACTAACATGTGCTTTAGTCCATCCATTGTGAATGCTCTAAGCGTTTATTTTCGCTGAAGAAAGCTTTATGCTTCGAGCAGGGATTCTCCCTTGCTTACCAGTTATTGAAATACTCTTAATTTAGTGCCATTCACTATGTAAGATGCACTAGTGTGGATGGATGTATCAAAATGTGTTGGGCAACCAGTACATAGGCGGCCTTGCATGTGAAAACACATCCCTTGTGCAGCCTGCCTCTTCCTTTTTTCTCGTTCCAAATGGGCCTGTATTTAAAATTATAGTTTTGCTACATGTACATAATGGTTTATACTCACCACATTATGATTGGATCAGAATTTCTTCAACAAAAAATAAAAAATAAAAAATCCTTTTATATTCTCTTTTTGACCAAATCCGTATGTAAATCGTTATGTGGCTCCATTGTGTACAAGTAGATTATGTAACTACATTATGTACAAGTAGCATCATTCTGTTGGAAGACCGTGTTTGCTTCCAATTAATTCTGTGATCAATAGTATACATATTGATTCCTGAAATGTGCAGGAACAAGCGAGGAGAGAGAAAGAAGAACTGGAAAGGCTACTAGAAGAGAATAGAAGAAAAATGGAAGAAGCTCAAAGGAGAGAAGCTTTAGAACAGCAAAGAATGGAGGAGGAACGCTACAGAGAATTGGAGGAGCTTCAAAGACAAAAAGAAGAGGCAATGCGAAGGAAAAAACAGCAAGAGGAGGAAGAACGGTCGAAACAAATGAAAGTATTGGGCAAGAACAAATCCCGGCCTAAGGTATCATTTGCCCTAGGTTTCAAGTGATTATTTACTGTGCCCATATTATTCTGTATTTCTTTTCTCAATTACTGCTTGCTTGTTTCTGTAATCTGAAAAATAATTCTATGCTTAAAAACTTGTTAATGGTGATCTCATATCATTCGTGATTTATCCAACTCACTCTCATCGTCTATTAGAGTATGGCAATCTTTATGAGTCCACGTACTTAGTTCTCGTCGGGATGTGCTTGTCTAAAGTAGGCATGAGAATTGGATTTAGGTTCTACATCAAATGTTAATTTTGTTGCCTTATTAGGTATCAAGAAGATACGAGAGGTTAATAGTCTAGAATGGTAAATTTTGTTGGTACTAATTGAACTTGTGCAAAACTGGACTGGCAAATTTTACCCTCCATCTAATAACCAAAGTAATTCCACAAGAACATGAATTACTGTTTCTATGTTGTATGACTGGATGTGCATTTACCTACTGACTCCATCAAAGAGTTATTTCCAAGTTTCAAGCATATGGATGTGGAAAAAGGGGCCTGACACACATGGAAAGAGACTAGCTTTGAGCCCTAGAAAAGATCTATTCCTCTCCTGCTTAAAGGCCTGCAAACTCTTCTCGCCTATAGATAGAACGTATTCGACCGCTTCCATCAATGTGAACTAGCACTGAAAGGAAAGCCGACAAAATATGGTATTTTCTAAAAGTCCAAATCCGTAGGTTTCGGATTCGTTATTATTATTTTAGCTTCAATGAATCAGATCGTTTCCCCCCAACCTCTTTTGGAATTCAAGTGAGGAAAGTACTATTGGCCCCTCATCTGACCTCTTTTCTTGATATTCTCCACGTGAGGAGAAAACCTCGATCAGTTGCCAGAATTCTTTCCAAAATTTTGCTTGTTTTGGGAGCGGGGGTGGGACTGGCTGTGAGGCTTCGCCGATTGAGAATATAGCCCTCGACACTTGAGAGGGATGGTGTTATAAAAGAGAATGAAAAAGAAGCACTTACATCTCTGAGAACGAGAACGAAAGAGAACATTATTACAAACAACGTTCATAGAAATTACAATTTTCAATATCATTTTTAAAAGAAACATATTTTTCGAAATTATTTTTGAACATAATATTTTACCTTGAAAATGATAAAGACTTTATTTATAATTAAGTCTTCCTTTTCTAATGTAATTATTATTCATTTATAATAAATTATAAACACTACAAATTTTTAAATCACATTTTAGTAACATATTTTATTTTAAAAATAACAAAAAATCATCTATGAATTCCCTTTTCACAATCGAATAGAGCATAATTTTCAAGATGTCGAACGGAGGCTACTTCAAGAACAAATTTGATTTATAATCACTTCAATCTTTTTATTGACTTTTCTTTTGAGGCTAAGGATTAATACAAATACTTTTCCCCTTGGAGATTGATTTTACATGGGTTGGTTTGGACAATCAAAAAGTACAAAAGCAAATGTATTATTGACAATGAAATTAGAAAAGACCCTATGAATAAAGACAAGAGAGGCGTAAGAGAATGGACAATCACGTGTTTGAAAATGGTAACGTCTTCATGTTTCAAGTAACCAAAGAGATCCAATTATAGATAGCTCGGCACCCATTATTTAGCCTTCGTTTGATAACATTTTTGGTTTATAAATTTACTTATTTATGATTTTGAAATAAAAAATAATGATTAAAAATTGAAGAGAGAAAAATGTGTGTGGTTAAAAAGTAGTTTGAGTAATTGTGTTGTGTTACCAAAAGGAGGCTAAATCAATTTTATTCAACATAAAATCTCAATCATCCATCTTAGTCAAACCTATCATTTTTTACTTTTCAAATATTTTTTAACAACACATTCTCCAAAAAATACTATTCAAAATCACATTATTTCTAAAAAATGGGAGTCAAACAGAGACATTATGAATTTTTTCTCCTCCGCGTGACGGCGAGGAACTAGTAGGCCCGTAGGTCGGCGCGTGGGACCCACCTCATGTGACCTACGGTTTCCTCCCAGTGACGGGGAGGAGAAAAGTGCTAATATATATTACTCTTCTTCTTCAAGTATTTATTAAAGTATTAACAAGAAAAAATAAATATTTAGAGAAACCCAAGGATTAGTTTACCTAATGCATGAACTTTACCCTAAAGTGCGAGTACATGTATGGGTAATACTTTGTATCTTTGGTGTAGATTAAAATTAAATTTTTAGTATAATTTAATAAAAATTGATGAAATATGTAATTAAAAAATTATCTCTCATAAAATGTGGTTAAAATTAATTATTGAAGTTAACTTGAAATTAAAATTAAAATTAAAATTATATTTTAATCTAAACTCGAAACAAGGGCTTTTTTTTTTTAATCTCAAAATAGATGGTATCAGAGCCATAACCTTTATGTTGGAACAAAATATTCTTAAGGTGACAAAAGAATAATAAACATAAATTACATATATTAAAAAAAGAAAAATCCGTTGTTCTATTCCATAATATCCTCCTAAGGACACTAGATCAAAATTTATGAGCAAAAATATTATTTTAAGTTAAGCAGACGTGTCATATCAATTTATTAATAAATAAAGATTTGATTGATCATAACATTTGAATTATGAAAATATAACTATATAAGATGGAAATCGATGCTCATTAATCATTTCCGTTATCAATTAGATACTATTAGTTGAATATCCAATCAAAAAGTTAAATTATGAAATAAAATCCCACTCACAGATAAAATCAAATTTACTATTTTAAATCCAGGGAAAAGGTTTGAACTGGGCCCGTGGGCCGGGCTGTCACGAACCAAAATTTTGTCATTTCTCTAGTCTAGTGACTAGTCTAGAGAGAAATTTGAAACAAACAGCAGCAAGCAATTCAGATTTCTGGGTCAATCTCGTTTCATTTTCTGCAGAAAAAACGGGCAGTTTTTACGTAAAGCAGTGAGCTGTCTCTCTCTCATATCATACATACATACATACATACATAAAATTGCAAAAGTGGGACCCAATACTGACGATTTTCACGTTTAACGATGTGTCTTTGCTCCTCCAACTGGGTCTTATCCCTTTCTTGTAGGTATACGTACAAAAACTGCATTTATTCTAAACATCATCTCCGCCGTCGATTATGAAGACTAATCTACTCCGTTTATTTGTGCGCGTGACGACCAATCGGGGATTTTTTTTTTTGTCCACTTTTCTCTGACACGCTAATTACTGCTGGTGAAACTATTAAAAATAACTTTGACGCGCCTAAAAAAGTGTTTAATTAATACTTTAATTACACGTTTAAATCAGTCATCACTTTGTATTGACGAGCAAAGAAGACGTTGGAAGGTATGACCTGTTTTTCGTTATTCGGGTTTGGGTCCTCCATATCCTCCGGTGGCGCTGACAAGTAACAACCCGACATTACCGGGTATCGGGGAGAAACCCTAATTTAAGGTCTTCATCCCGAATTAAACTTTCTACTTTATATTAATTTTTACATTTTATAAAATACTTAATTAATTAAATAAGACGGATAATGGGTGATATTTAATATAATGCCATCTCATCTTTCGAAAATTTCTAACACGGTAGTGATGGGAGAGTTGCACATTGTCATCCCTTTTTTTTCCCCCCCGTAGTGAGTTTAGAATACAGAGATAATTTTAACCTTAAAAAAAAAATTAACCACCAACTTTTTTTGGCTCAAAAGTTATTATCTATACGTATTGTTTATTTTATATAGAATTTTTTTTTTTTTTGATTTACAAATGATTTTGAGAAAAGTATTTGATATTTCTCAAAATATCACTTCTTAAGATTCAATTTACGACATTATTAAGAATTTTGACACATAAGGTTGGACAATCTCACTCGGACCATGTTACTTGTACAAACTTGATGACAATTCGGTTTACTCTCCCCTCACATAGAGCGGGTCTACAAATAATATAATATTAGTGGGTCCCCGATCCCCCTCCATGTGAGGGGGGAGTAAACTAATTTGGCATCCTCAATTTGTACAAGTAGAATTATAAGTTATGCTACATTCACAATACATTCAACAATCAGGATGATAATTAGCTTACGTGGCATGATCTTGTTTTTCTCACATCACATTATCTTTTTAATCAACAACAACAAACACTTCTATATCACTAATTAGCATCCTCATTGTGAACAACATTGTGTAAGTAGCTTTATTCTAGAATTATTCATCTCAATAACTAGAGTGTTATCATAATCTTTGTTACATTTTGAATACTAACTCCCAAAGCTGCTAACAAATTTCTCAACCATATTAACTCAGATAAATAATGCAGTCACAGTATCCTTTTTATGTTTCATTTTCATCGTAACCTATTACCACCATATCATCAACATAGATAATTAATGCATTAACATTATCCTCTTTGTGATTCAAGAATAATGTGTGATTGGAGTTGCTTTGCTTATAGCAAAAAATCTTCATAAACTTGATAAATCTACCAAACAAAATCCTCAAAGATTGTTTCAACTCATACAACATGCTCTTGACTTTGCACACATTTGTAGTGTATGAGCACTTCTCTATATCTGGAGGAGAATCTATGCTCTTTTTTGGTATAGTTTAAAATCGAATTTTGAGTAAATTTTGACAAAAGTTAAAGAGATGTATGGTTGAAAAGTTGTAGGACCTGTGAAATAAATGGTTGAGATTAATTGTTGATCTTGACTTAGATTAAAATCTAGATTTTAATCGGTATCATGCAGGGGCTATATATACTTCTTCTACATGATTTACATGCAAGAATGCATCCAACCATTGTAGTAGAATTAATCTTCTTCGAAGAATCATCATCAATTGCGATAGTTGATGAGACAACAAAGGAGAATTTCCAAACAAAAGGTAAAGAAAAAAAAAAACAAATTTTGAGTAAAAAAATCAAGCTTCAATTCCTATAGTAACAATCAGGAGATTGAATGTGACTCTGATACCATATCAAAAAATACAATTTGAAGAATAATCAACATGGTTGTATTCTTTTAAATACATGTCCTTGCTGTAGCATTCATCTACATAAGTCTCCACTCTCAAGTTCCTAGCATGGACGCCACTAACAGCATGGCAACAAAGGATTCTATAGGTAATTGAATAACATGTCACACTAGGTGATATCCCTGAAGTATGCCTTGCTCCACTGTTTGCTTGGTCTCTTTGACAGTTTGACATCCACCCATACCTTCATTTTCTCCATCGCTTTAGCCCAATGAGCCTCGTGTGTTTCCCTAGCAACTGCCAATTGTAAGTTCTTCAACTTGACACCACTATTTGTTGCCTTGAAGTTGTTATGTAAGTGTCTAACACGAAACCTATGTTCTGCATTTGGAGTCCATTTCTATCGTGCATCTCTCAAGCAAATTTGTTTGTTACTCATAAAAGTCCACCCGTAAGCAATACGGTACATTGAGTTCTCACCATTTCCCCCAACTGAAGTTAGCATATGTCCTCCAAAGTCTCCCTTCAGAAAACATCCATCTAACCTAAAACCCTTCTTTATACGCATGGCACAATGAACTCGATCTCTTTCCCGTTGCTTCCATTGTCATCATTGTCTAGGCTTTCCAACCCACCCGAATCATCAATCTCATAGTATTCTTCTTCCACAAATGGTGGGATAGTGTCTTGATAATAGTTCTGAAAATTTGTGACATCATCAAAGTTTGGATAGTCAGAATCTACTAGCATGTCCTCACTGTCATCAACCTCATTCTGAGATATTTCTCTAGTTGCATTGCCATACCAAACTTCTAAAAAATGGGGGCCATTATTTCCATTCGAAAGTGCTTCTTTGTAGGTTGGGGAATCAATTGTAACTATCTTCAAATGGGGGACCTCCATTGCAATTTTCTCATTCATTGACAGAGTTGTACACTTGTACTCGTTCCTCTGCTAAATAGTCTGCACATGACATATGCTAAGCGTCGATCTAAGTGACATTTAGTGAATATCATTATGACTAATCGATTGACGCATAATTTGCACATCATTATTACTCTTTTAAAAAGGAGTCAATTTCATCATTAGAAACAAAAGGTTGAAAATTGACTAGTAATCACATGCTTATGTACATAGGTCTGCCTTCTGGGATTCTGCAATTGGCCAATCATGTTATTCCTAAATTTACTAATTTAGGCAGCCTTCAAACTAACTTTCACACGTTATGTTTCCTACCTACCTACCCCACCAAAACTTAAAAATAAAAGAAAAGAAAAGAATAAAAAAATAAAAAAAATTCTACAAATAAAGATTAAAGAAGTTCCTAGACGTATTATTTTGTCTGCTTGTTTTAATCATTAGGCATACTGAATTTGGAAATCATATTAACTTAATTAATGCTCACATAAGGAAGTTGGGAAATAAGTTATATAATACAGAATTTGGCCTAATGACTTACATCCCAACAAAAAGGGACCACAAATTCAACTTCATTTATTTGCTTATTGTGCTGCAGGATCGAGACAAGCTAAATTTCCTTTCCTCTTTCATTTTTTCCCTTGCACTTTGATTCTTGAAAATGTATAGTGTCTTCAAGAAACGTGGAATCAATTTAACAAATTATGGAAAAGTGCATATATTAATTATTATAAAAAAAACTGCTCCCAATTATGAAACTCAAGCTAACAAAAAGTTAATTAATGTTGTGAATATGTATCATAATCCCAAAATTGAAGAGGAGAAAAATCAAGTCCCTTAATGATCAACTAAAATCAAGAGTGGTTGATTGGCCACAAAATGTAGAGAAATTATTTCAAAATTTCACAAATTGTTGAGGCAGATAATACCTTGTTTATGGGCGGAGTTAACATTTCCAAGACATTTACAATATTATCTATAATCTGAAAGTCAAGAACAAAAGCAGCCATGAACAACTTTCTAGGGCATTTTGTTTTGGGGCTGATTTTCTTGTAAGAGAGACGAACTAATTATCAAAGTCTAAGGAGGCTTGTTTGTTGAGTTTACCAAAAATACCCCCGTGATTCCAGATTGAGGATGTATGGCGTAAAAAAAACAAAGGGTTGGACCTTTTTTTAACTAAAATGGAAGGTTGAGTACCAAATTTGCAAGTAACCCAATACTATATAAGCCCGTTTTGTCCATGAAAAAGTTTTGATTTTTATGATTTTTTTTTTTTTAATTTTTTGATGGATCTGTGGTTTAGATTAATTTAAAAAACAAAAAATTGTGGATTTGACTAATGATGAATGATTGAGATTGAATTTGAAAAATTTTGATAAAAAATTTAGATGCATCAAACAGGCTCTATAATTTTCATAAACCAATCAACAATTGAACATAAGTCATAACCATTTTCAACAAAAATTATTATTATTATTATTATTATTATTATTATTATTATTATTATTATTATTATTGTAGTTGTTTTTATTATTATTATTATGTGTAAGCAGGAACATATATTAAGTAGATAATATTATTTTAGTCGATAAATTAATCTCTGCATTTACATATTAGGCTCTGTTCGACAACACTGTAACAATTATAAATTAGCCTATGTTCAACAACTTTATAACAGTTAAAGGGGGTGTTATTTGTGTTTTATAGGTAAATTTAGTGATTAAAAAGTTGTTTGAGGAAATGTGTGTGATTAAAAAGTGATTTGAAAAAACGAGTTGATTATAAATTTATAACACATAAAATAACACTAGTTGCCGAACACATGCTTAGTTTATTTATGTTTTTAATATAAAATTTGAGTGGTTGGTTAAAAAGTGATTTGAAGAAATCAGTTGTTTCTCAAATCAATTTTTAATCACACCTCAAATTATTTTTCAACCACATATTTTACTTAAAAAATATCACATTTTTTGTTTATAAACAATTTTTTTTATCAAATGAAGACTATAATTTATAAATTGTAATGATTATATTAAAGATAGAGGTCTTGCAAGATTTTGTCTCATTGTTTTGTTTTTTTCAAGTTTCAAAATTAAAAAGCAAACTTGTAACAATTGGTCATAACCATTTATCAGCAAAATGTAGTTCAGCAATTTCTTCCTTTTTATTTTATGTTATTTATTGAAAAACATCAAACTAATATCAATTTTCCTAAATTATATTTTGGCACACGAGTCACGAGAAGCGTACACGTTACAGAATTTCTTGTTGTCATCGACTTAGGAGTTAGGAGTAACTCTACCCCCCCACCCCCCTTCTCCCTCCTATAAATCAGCACCTTCGGCCTTAGGTTTTCAGTATCAGATAAGAGTGTGGGCGAATCCCCCTTCCCCCCCCAGCGCCTCCAGGCTGCAGTTTTCTTGTGGGTTTGGAGCTGGGATGGGATCGATGAATTTATGTATATATATGTGTGTGTGTGTATATATATATATCCACCATTATTTGGAGGAGAAGAAGAAGAAATGTTTGAGGGGGATGTTGTCTGGCTCGAAGCAATCACTGTTTGCTGTTTACAGTGAGAATGTGAAGGCTTCGGACCAGGCTTCATTCCTCTCAAAACATTTACTCATCAAATCCATCTGCTTCTCCATTTTTCTTCTTCTGTTTAGTCTCCCCTTTTCCATCACCATTCTATCTCTCTCTATTCTCTCTTGTCGTGTTCGTCTGTAATTAGGGTTTATAGTGTCTTTCATGTCTCCAGTCCAAATTCTTGGGTGAATTTTCATCTTTTTTATTTTTGCGGGCGGCGGTGATCTGACTCGCACAAACAGTGGGTGTATCAATAATGTAGTCATCATTACCTTAAAAGGTTGATTTTTTACTTCTTTTTTTTTTTTTTTTAAACATGAAATTCTGTGTGTGAACAGTTCCAGGCTTAGCTAGGGTTACTAAACCCTACTACCCTATTCTATTCTTCGTTGACTCTTTCACCTGTTGTTTTCACCACTTCTTTAACCTATATAATGCCCCCCCCCCCCCTCTCCCTCTCTCTCTCTCTCTCTCTCCACAAACAAAAAATGACGCCCATTAAACACGGAAACACAGTCAAATTTTCAGACAACCTTTGCTGTGTTTTTTTTTTTTTAATTATTAATGAGATAAATTTATTATTTTTGAACCTAGCTAAAAGAATCTTATTTGTGTACAATACTCTTAAATTAATTAGCCTCCGTTCCTTGAACAAAATCACTTTTTAATTACGTACATTTTTCAAACTATTTTTGAACCACATATTTTATCGCGTAAACATTACATTCTTTACTTATAATAAATAAATTAAAAAAAAAAACATTTATCAAATAGAGGCTTTATCAATAGTTGGAAGAAATATAACCGAAGATGATCCTCGTCGTGGATGGAGCCACATTATTAAGAGGGTTATGTCCAATATATATAAGATTGGTGCTGCCGATTCGCCTAATTTGTTATGAATTGATCTTAAATACGAGTGATTTGTTAGACGGAAAATCTTAAAGTTCGATCCATCACTTTGAAGAAACTCCGGTGATTTTTTCATGATAAGGTTCCGGTATCACGAGAAATTGAAATGAATTCGAGGATTTGAAGTAGTTACAAAGGGGTAGGTGGGAAGTGAAGTAATTACTATGCTAGCAACATTTGAAATTTTAAATTTATGAACATGTCACATTTTTTACATGATTATATTTTTCGTTTCAGAGTAATGTATATATCAAACAATGAATCAAGGGGTCTACCGTCACATGATAATTAATAGCATTTTATGTCGTCAATAAAAAAATAAAAAACAAATGTCCCAATTAGATAATTTCAATGCATCAAATCAAATTGCAATTTCTCTACATGAACTAATTATATTATAAAGATGCAACTCACCATCTCTGATGAACGTACGAAAAACTACATAATAAACAAGATTTTTACTTCTTTTGTACTATAATGGACTTATTGAGCATAGACGATGAGTATTCGTTTGGTCGATGGATCATCGACGGTCGTGATTAATAGGGCAGGCTAAAATCCAGCAGCTTTAATGGTTATGTTGCAATATTTACTATCTTCGAATGTGGACATTTTTATATATTTATGAGTTGTTGGGTTTGCGATATTGTAACGTAACTGTTAAATGTAATTGTAATGGCAGTTCTGATGCAGATATGACAGCATTTAATTTACACGCTGAAATCTGATGACATGTTTGGAGTATTGATTTAATGAAGAAAGATTCCTTCCTATAGCTTCAAATTTGAGTAAACCATTTATCACATATGAGTTTTATTACCAATGAAAAAAACTATTTATTCTAAAATTTACTTATTTGACTTATACACATGAGAAATTTTATAATTCCCGTGGAGATTTCTCCTCCCCCTATTAGGGCTGCCCTCTAAGTGGCGAATGGGCATTTTTATGGTGCTCCCGTAAAAGGACTGTTATAAGCATATTTTGTAAATTTGGTGGAATTCGCATTTTAAGTCTCTCTGTTTGAAAAAAAGTTTCTTGTTTATAAACAAAGAAAAGTTAATTTCATGATTATAAAAACACACCTATTGTAATGTATTACAAAAGTATCAAAAGTAATTATCAAAATCAAGTACATTTCAAAATTAGGCCAATTATGATTTTAATTTGATTGTTTACTGATTGTAATTTATTACATGAGTTTATAAGTTATAATTTTTACAATTATGTTAACTTTTATCGATATGTAATTATTATACTATGTAATTTTTTCAAAATTGTTACACATATAAGTGTAATTTTTAAATTAGAGTGTATAAATTGTACTCCTCCAAACCCATGAAGATAGAATTGCTCCTATTTTCATATAATTTTAGAAATGTAAATAAATTGTGATTGGAAAAATAAATTTTACACTTACTTTTTCTAATACTCTTATTCAATATTTATCCATTAATAACAAATCACATTAAATAAGAGCATATCAGAAAATGAAAAAAATTAAATACACACTCAACAAGGTAAAATGACTATAATTTGGAACTAACAAATAATGAATACATGTCTATCTTCACGGGATAGGGTGAATAATTTATTATATGAGTTTATAAAATGTAATTTATTGGTGATGATTGTTGGTGATGATCCATGACAGCAAATCCTTCACATTACGAACTTCTTTTGTTTTTGCTTCTTGTGTCTCCGTAGTTTAGAAATTTTGTTCTTTTGTACTAAGAAATAGAAGTATATCTCAGCGTCTGTTTGGTAATGGAATCAAAATGGATTATAATCCAATTTATAATCTACACAGATTTTCAAATCACTTTTTAATTACACATTTTCTTTTTTCAATTTTTAACCTCACATTTTACCTTTAAAAAAAAAAAAAAAATCGGCAGCTCCAGATGCTCAATGTTCATGCCCTAAAGCAAAAGGGTTATAAGTTTGAATTGAATTGACATGATTTTATTCTTTTTGTAACAGAGAAATCAAATTATGAGCATTCGATTTGATCCAACGCTAATGATGCATTGGGAGACCTCAAATGGATCATTAGTAATTGACTTATTCTGTACTTGCGAATCTGCAATCATGATTTTATTGTGGGCTATGATTTGTTGAAGGGCGAAGCATGATGTTATATCGCGGACACACCAAAATGTAACTCCACTACGTTACCAGAAGCGGAAAATTTGTGGAAATGCCTTTTAAGGGTCGTTTAATGGAAAAAGAAGATACTGATTCGCATAATTTTATTTGTGAAGCCGTGTATGCGTGTAGAGAGATAATGATAGTGTAATAATTATTTTTATACACTTGATTTGCATAATTTAAAAACTAAACATATGATTGTTTGTAATTTTCTCAACAAAGAATGTTATATTTTCGAGATATAATATATAGTTGAAAAGTGATTTGTAGAAATATATTATTTATAAACAAATTTATCAAATGGAGATAAAGGTTATCAACGTAGACAAACAATACTAGTACGTACATAATTTCAAATGATGGAAAGGGACACCATAAATTTCACCCACCCACCATGTGACGGGTTAACGGGTTAAGATTGATCTATGGGTGGGGGATGGCCCATGAAACCCACTTGTGGGTTGAGAATCATGCCATTCAAGTAACTCGAATATAATTACGAAATCAACAACTATACAAATAGAGCGTATCTTCTATATAAAGAGTTCGACAGCACATATATAGTATATTATTGATCGATTACAAACAAATTCTTAAGAATCCAAGCGAACTAACCAGAAGAAAGAGGCACAGGAAAACTCTAAGGATCGACGGGGAAAACCTTCTCAAGAAAGCTAATGAAACGTTTCGAATAAACCTTGGGTTCCACAGCAGAAATCGACAATGGATCGAACTGCAAAGATTTATATTTATGCTCGATTTTTTTTTTCAGGTTGTATTCTTGCAATATGTCTATTATGCCAAGGTAGAGAACAACGTCGTAAACTTCAAAAAGTTCAACTTCGGATGAGTCTGTGCCGTCCAGCATAATTCTGTGATTTGCTTGAGCCGGCATATTTACGCCTAGTTGCACTCTTAACCTAAGGAATGGCAAGCATTTAAATACAATCTACTTATTTATTAAACCAGAGTTATAGGGAAAAAATTTCTATTTAACAATCAAGAAATGTAATGTGAACAGATTTGATGAAGTTAGGGAACAAAAACACTAGATGCGTCATTGCACATTATATTGTGTCTGCCATAAAGAAGGCGAAAGTGAAGTAAAGTTACCTTCCAGTACCAGGCAAAAGAAGATCGACTTCCTTGTTGCCAATTGAGAATGCTTTCAAAGTGTTTCCTCGAATATGTGGACCAGGTAGTGTGCTGACAGAGGTAGGTTCATGGGTTACTAAAACCAAACCCCTCGGAGGAATCAAAAGCTCCCCCGAAGAGATCACGCCTAGATGAAACGAGCATATGTTTAAACAAAGTCCATGGAAAGAAAATGACAATTGAAGTAATTGTTAAAGAAGTGAAGAGATAAGGCAATTTAACATCATACGGGCACATGCTAAAGATCATTTCCAACTTAAACACATCGTGTCTAGGGAAGCAATGTCTCGCAGATATATCCTCATCAAATAAATCATATGTTTGTCCCAAAGAAAACCAGATCAGGTCACCTGGACCATAAAGTTCATATTTCAACCCGCCCTGAGCATATATCTTAGACTCTCTCTATGAATAGAAGATGTACATTATCAGGGTTTACACTCTTGGGGGTGGGGGGGGGGGGTTGATACAGGGAGTAGACAGCTTTGAATCTGCAGAATAAAATGTGCAACAAACAACTTAATAAAAATCATTGGAAAAGAAGGAAAGAGATGTAGTCTAAACAATGACCTGTGAGGACAGAATAATATTCGAATAGTAAAATAGCCAATGCTCAAGTTATACAGTAAGACAGCATATTATTAATGCCATAAGAATGAATTATAATAAATAGATAACCCAAAATCAACGCTTAAGCCACTGTTTGGTAAATATTTGTTTATAAACGGTGACGTGACAACATCTAATTGGTCCATTTTGTTGAAAAGTCAAAAATAGTGGGTGAGAATCTTTGACCAGCCAAAATTATTGACTTTTTAGAAAATAGTCCATTGAGTTATTGCCATGTGTTCGTTTATAATCAAAATTTATAAACAAATGTTTACCAAACAGAGGCAACATACCAAGTTTTTCATGCTAAGAAGAGATGCCCACCATCGATATCGGTAGCCAAACTCTCAGGCGTATGCAGTGAATCAGGAGGCTCTAACAGAGATTTTAGATGTTCAGGAGCTCTGAAATGCAACCCCAATAGAAGACTGTAGTCTATGATCCCTTCAGATTCTAAGAATAAAGAGTCCAGAGAAAGTTGTCTGTAAACAAGATGATTACTTCTGTTATAATTAGAAGGCAAACGAGTTAGAGAGCAAAAGAGAACATAATTAACACTAAAGCAGAGGGTGCTAAAATAAGCTTTCCATAACAATATAATAATTTAAGAATTTTGAGGCCCATTCGAGCCGAGGTCCTTGGTAAACACCCCCCCCCCCCACACACACACACACACACACATGCCTATTTTATAATTTCTAGAATGGCTAATAATGCAGTTGTAACTTATATTCTTCTATTCTTATAGGAACAGACTTCAAGAGAAGACTTGAATTTAGACCAATTACCCAAATAATGAATTTGAAGATTCATTCTAGAGTGAGTGCAATGAACCAGATGAGATGGCAAAACGGCTCGTTGACTCGGGCTCGGCTGGAAAAAAGCTCGGGCTAAGCTCGGCTCACGGCTCGAGATTTCGAGCCAAAGCTCGAGCCGAGCTTTTTTTGAGAGACGGGCTTTGACTCGGCTCGGCTCGAGCCAAAAAAAAGCCCGCTAAAAAAGCTCGATGGGAGCTTGAACAATGAATTTCGACCACGAGTTCGGCTCAACTTGCTCTATATACACATTTTCAATAAAAAATTTATGAATTTTTGCTATAAAAATAAGAAAAAAAGAAAAAGCTAGGGACTTGGCTCGGCTCGGTTCGGAAAAAGCTCGAGTCGAGCCTTATTTTTGGGGAGGAGCTTTAGCTCGGCTTGGCTCGGGCCAAAAAAAGCTCGACCCCAAAAAGCTCGAGCCTTGATCTTCGGCTCGTTGACATCCCTAGATGAGAACATATATCTAAAATATAGCCACTGTGAAACTGTTTACCTAAAGCAATGAAGTGAATGACTTCATATAGAGTGGAAGTGAACTTGAACGCATAAGAAGAGACCAATATGAGAATGTATATAGGTTATCGGTGCTACAAGTAGACAACGGAATAATTAGCCCTGAGAGGGTGAACTCCATTTCAATTATTTTACAAATTACTACACATTGGGAGAAAATTATTTTGAATACATCGACCTTCTATTCTCAAGATGGCCTCTAAACTATTATGAATTTCTTTTAGTATATGCCACTCACTATAGCCAATTTATAATTCTGATCATTTTGTGCTGGCAAGGCAAATTATGCAAGTGATCCTGAAAAGAGAACATGTTTTAGAAATAAAATGGGCATTCAATGAGTTCAAGAAAATACCAAGGTTGATTGTAAAGGTTTCAGTGCACCAATGACCGTTTATAACAGGGGTCATTAGCACATGCTCTCAGTAGGTCAAAGAACATCGAACAGCATTAAGATTTCTTCATCATATCTTTATCCGACAGTACAACCAACATTAATGTAACGTAACTAAAATCGAAAATATAAGTGGTATAATATCCTCTTCTTTTTCATTGCTTCTGTCCTCCGTGCCTAAGGATTGACATCTGGTTTAGGGAGATAGGTTAGATTAGATGTAGACTTGTAGTATATGGAAGGGGATACTTCAACATTCACAGTGACTTTATACCCATATATCACAGAGAATCCATAAAAACTGAATTCATGCTGCCTTATTTGGTGAACTAAACATGGTTTAATACATATAAGAATGTCTTATAGCCACAGAAATCAACTAATTTTGCATAATCCACCATTAAACTACAAATAGCAGCACACAAAACATTTCCAAAATCGTCAGAGTTTCTTCTGAGAACAACCATATGAAACAAATTAGGTTTGAAATTAAATGAACACAAATATGTGTACAGTGTACATTGTATCATAATAAAGCAACAAATCAGCTCTTTTGGTTGTTAGATATCCAGCATTAAAAGTGTATATTAAGCCAAGCTATGAATTCAAATTAATTGGATGAGTGTATATATGAACAATTTGATAAATGCATGAGTACCTACTGATAAAACTAGATTCTATAGTACATTTGCATACAATTTCAAATCATTTTTTTTTCATTATAGTGACTGCAACTGATTTAATAAATTTGTTATTCGCTATCAGAATTGGTGAAGAAACTGTAGAGTCTAGAACTAATGCGGAAGTTGACAAAGAAAAGGAACTTACCTAAAGAGTGACTCACGCAATGATCTGTCCATATGAAACTCATACTTCAAGTCAAGATCTTTCAGTGTGCTGCTCTCATCAATCTTGTCTTTGTTTGTAAATCTCCCTTGAGATGAACCCTTCAAATCATAACGCTGATGTATCCTTAATTCTGTGCAAAACATATTTCCCATGACTACAAAGCGAACCTGTAAATAAATTTTAATCACATATCTCACCCTACATGGAGTTTTTCCCTTATAAATGAAAGTATCATTAAATTAAGATGATTAAAAACCAGCATATATTCTAAAGAACAGTAATATTTGTAGCCAGAAAGAAAACATGAATTTAAGATCGAGAAACAACCTTTTTTCCATGTTTTAGTGCTATCCTGTGCACCCCAAAGAATTTAGTTATAAGAGTATTCTCGTGCTCTTGTACGTGTTCATAGTAGTGCAGCAGCATCTTGAGTAGAACCTACACAACATTAAGAATAAATCGTGTCACAGGAATGTGCCAAGCAATAGAATAGCAATTAATAGCATGTCCAAGTCAATTTGTAGTAATAAGACAAGTTCACATCCTAAATAGCAAGCCAATGTGTGCAAATTTTATATACACAGTAAAAAGGCAAGGTGTTGCCATCGAAAATCCTCTTGCAGTCTTCACACTAACCGTTCATCCCGAAACCAAGTTAAAACTGCAATGTGGTTCCTCGTCACTCTGGTGCTTAAGTTAGAATGTACTTATTGTTTGACAGAAAGCAAATGGACAGAGTTCGGTTAAGTTTCCATATATTCCCTACCTTTGCATCACGCTTCAGCTTAATATTTCATAGAAGATGAGAGAGTGGGAATGGCAAGGGGCCATGCCTCTGAAGTGATAACCATACCATGCATGCTTGTGAAGTTGTCACATACCATAGGAGATAAAGGCTGCTCGGTCAGCCTAACTTCCAAAATAATCATACAATAGGTGATAAGGCTTAAGAAGATTCAGCCTAATGACTGTTTACTGTCTGAAGCCTAGGAATGACATGTACACTGAGGAAGCGTCTATGGGACTATAGCTGGGCATGGTAGTAGGCTTATGAACTTGGCTGACTTCTCGGCTTCTGAGTGGTTGACGTGTCCGTCAATTACTGCTATGGATCCCCCCTCTTGTGGCACATAATAGATAGGGTATTACACAAGGCACTCAGAGAAGACAGATCTTAGTGAACATAAAATCCAACTTTTCCACTTTAATTCAATAAACTTAGTTGACTGACTGAATGCATTTCACCTCATATTTTACTATTCCAGCAACAACCTATTCTTATGCCAATGGCATGCCCTCACTTCCAGTAGACATCTTTTAAGCTCCATGGAATTCATTGCTGATTACGTATGTGCCCTGCAATGTCATAGAATCCAAGTAGCCATTCACCTTAATCTTATGCATTACACGACCTTCGAGTTCTCATTCATTGTTGATAATTAAACTAAAATACCATCTATAACAAAATTATCCTAGTTTGACGTCTTATCATTATTCACATTACGACTAAAAGGACACTATATCTATTCCATGTAACAATTTATTCTCATCTGATCTAATCAATTAGAACGATGTCATTAATATGAACATACTCCAAAGGAACTCACCTTAGATGTGTCAGTCACATAAACTCATGCATTACTAGAGAAAAATATTAGGTCCTTAGTATGTGATACATTACTAGAAACAATAATCATAAAGATATATTATAAAAATGCGTGGAATGGACAAACCTTCAGCTCGGACTTTTTCAATGTCTTAATCACAAATTTATCATCATGAGAAAGATAGAAAAGGCTTCCACTTTTCCCTGGAGAAGATAGCTCTCTCAGACCATCATCACCACAGATGGACATCATATAGTCTGCAGCATTCAACTTGAACATCTCTCTCAAATTCCTGAAATCCAAAAGGGACACGCCATTCATTTAAACAATAAGTAAGCCTATGTTTGGAAAGTGTTTGTAAACACGAATAGAAATGAGTGGTGGATAAGTGGTAGTACTTGTAGGTTCCAAGAAATATGTGGATAAAAATTTGTTTGACTTTTAGCAATAAACATTTGACAAACATTCTCTAAAAACATTATATAAATAATTATACAGGAATTCAACAGGTTACCGTACAGCTTCTTTAAGATAAATCCCAAAGAATAGTTGAAATAAACCAAAAAAAAACGAGGAAGCTTCTGTTCATGGGTCAGAGAGAGAGAGAGAGAGAGGACTTTCAGAAAATGAGAACAAGTCCACGTTTTAATCTATTCTTCTTCCATGTCCTTTTAATATCATGATTATTTCTTAGTTTACATATCTCCAGGGAGTGATTGAATGGTAGGTGGAGAAAGATGATGAAGAAGCAGTATAAGCATCTTTTTTGTAGATGAATAGAGGAAACCGAAAGCTGAAGGAATGAAAGGAATTGCGTCGTAAATTAGAGTTCCCTACAATGATATTGCAAGTGCAAATTTAATGAATTTATGTCAGTTATGTCAACCTAAACCAAAAAACTTAGCCAGTTCAGCAGAAATTAAGGGATGAATGAACAGAGGGCGGCCGCTGCATAGGTTTCAAACAATCATCAGCACTTGTCACATGCATTTCTTAATTATGTCAAACAGCAACCAGATTGCTGCGGAATGCATAAAAACAATTTCAATATATAAAAGATAGCATAATTGTCAAAACCTACATTCACTAGAAATTAGAAACTGGAGTAAAATAAGCATCAAACACTTGTGGTAAGAATAAATATTTCTTGTGCCATTTGATTAAGATAAACAAGAACAAAAATACAATCAGTGGTTGTAATCAGAAGGTGTGAGAAGAATCCTTTATATGTAAAATTGGAATTCATCGGATTGATAGGTAAAGATAACAGCAGAAATAATCTCCGCATAGATGAAAGGCAACTAAATTCCAGCTCAGATAACTAAAAGAAGAATTAACTTATAATATAGAATCGCAGGGAAGACAGTTCTGTATTAGAAAATCAAGGAGGCGTACTTAAATTCCTGCTTAAGAACTAATTTGTTATTTCAGTTATATCCACATAAACAAAAAAATCCATGTAACAGTCTCAGTAACCTAATACCACAAGAAAAAAATAAAAAAATAAAATAAAATTTCGTATATGTAACAGAAGATGTATAATGTAGACTCGATATTAAAGGAATGACAAACTTTGTAACACCATGCACCACTTGACATGAAAAGATAGTTACCTGAAGACCATAGGACAGTAGTCCTTCCAGAAAAAGTCAATTGAATTATGCGGAGGAGTCAACTGTGAACCTTTGCTTGGAAAATACATTCTTATTCTGGCTTGCTCTCCAAAATCAGATGATCTCACTTCACGCATAGGAACGGGTGTTATCTTGCCTACAGTGTACCTGTCAACTTCAGATGAGATATTTTAATACCACCACCGAAACATCAAATTTGATTTTTTTCATGGCAGAACACTGAAAAGCATAGAAAAGGAAGAGAACCTCTTTTGTCTACCTGATACCAAGCTGCAAGCTAAGCATTAGATAATAGCTCCTGTGGCCTTCAAAAATGTTCACACATGAGCTCCTTTGAACCTCTTTTGCAAACTTAAGACGTTTTTTATTTTTATGAGATAGTTTGGATATGTTTCTAACTCTTTCTTTAATAAGGACTCCTTGCATATATTCCCTCTCATAAGCCACAGCCCTGTTATCTTGCAACTCGCTTTGACCATCTCCAAATCTGCAAGATAAGGATGATGTAATTTTTCTAGTAGAATCATTACAGCCCAAATCAGAATCCAGGGATATAGTTTTATGTGACATGCGTCCTGAACCTCTTAGAAAACTATTAGAAATTCTGTCAGAAAGAGTGCGCTTCACACTAGGTACTACAGAGTCCTCTGAATTTATTGACGAACTATGGGATGGAAGCTTTGTCTTCTTGTCTACATGTCCCTCGAGATTATGCTTAGTTAGAGGCTTACTTCCAGCAGGATAAAATATTCCACGTCCATCCTTCAGACCCTTGGTCCAAGTCCCAAAATAATAGCTTCCATCAGCGAATCTATAGAAACCTGATCCATGCCTTAACCCATTCAACCAGAAGCCATCAAAAAGATCACCATTGGACCATCTCATAACACCTCTACCAGACATTTTCCCTTTCTTCCAATTTCCAATATATAAGTTTCCATTGCTCCATGCATACCTACCACTGCCTTCACGTACTCCTCCTCTCCAACAACCGTCATAAAAGTTTGAGTTCTGATATTGCTTCCCTCCGATGCCATGCTGAGAATTCATATTCCAAGAACCAGTGTATATGGACCCATCAGAACCAGTAAAAGTTCCAAAACCGTGGAGATACCCCCCAGAGAAATCACCCTCATATGTAGCCTGTGACGGCCAAAATATCTTGCCTTTCCCCGTCATTTTCCCTTCTTCCCAGTCACCATCATAAACAGTTCCATCTGACCAAGTATATTTACCTTTCCCATGCGGAAGCATTCCCTTCAATTTACCAAGATATATATGTCCATTTGAGAACACCTTCTCACAACTCCTATTAGAGGAAAGTTACAAAGTAATTATCCTTTGTCCCATGTGCAAGTGAAAAAACAACAAATCTAGAGTTTAATTACTAGAAACTCTTTAGTCTTAAATGGTTTGCAGTTATGTACCTTTCATTAGTCTCCATGACAAACAATGATTATAAACGAAATAACTGCACAACATAAAAGGAAAAACTTATCAGGCACCATTTGTTATGTTAATCGGTCAGCTGTAATATCTTATAAGGATATGTCTTTTTCCACTTCTACAATCTGATCTATTCAAGACTTTCAAACCTATTAGAACAGGAAAATGAACTTTCTTCATGTGGTAAACTCTTAAAACATCAATGCTGTCTTAACTCTGTGTTTATGCAACGAAAGGTCAATTAGCCATCACTTATCATTTCAGAATGAAGATTTCGAATCGGTTAGTCAATGATTAGATTAGAATTTAAATCAATTAACCAACTGGGCAAAATCTAATGACTTACAGTTAGAGAAGAAAGATTACCGCGGTCATTCTCTGCATTTAGGTGCACTGGGAATTAAATCTAGATTCCCCAATAGACCTGTCAACAGTAGTAAACAAGATATGGTGTTATAAAGTTAATATCGTGATATTTTGCAATAGCAATACAAATTACTTAATTTAATAAGGCTAAAAATATGGTAATCCTGAAATCCCATTGATCATGTGCTGTGATAAGGATTACATCGTGAATAAAACAGATTCTGAATATAAGTACCGTGCAGATCAAATTGGCATTCAGATAGCTTAAGTGATGTAGAGCTGATAAACATAATACAAAAGTTTCAAATTACTTTGAATATTGATGCATTTATAATACCAAAATAAATCGGAGAATTGGTAAATTCCACTACCTAGGAAACTTGAAAGGCAAGAAGCAAAAACTAGTGAGATTTTAAAAGAATGACTATATCACGAAATCAATCTTGTTTATATTTTTAAATGTGCTTCATCAAACAAAAGTATATAACAAATATACAATCAGATACAATAACCCAGAGTTTTCCAAACACTGTTTATATTTCACATCATATTGCGTGATTTCTTACACTAAGACAGCTGTATTTCATACAAATCATATTTTTTTCAATGATAAAGTTTTTATTTGCTAAATAAAACACTTTCATGCATACAGCCATAGATACAAGTGCAGATGCAGTATATATTATCAAATCATTGCAGTATCAAACAGCAGGTATATTTTATCAGTTTCCAGTCCATCAGTCGATCTTACTTGTGAGCCGTCAGATAATTTAACAGTTATAATAACGCTAGTTAGTGAGATTCAGCAGCAATTAAATCAATCAGCACCATAACTTTTCATATTAATAGTTAATTTCAACGTAATTACTACGACCAAAAACTGAAGATCTAGTATTGAAACGCTCACCTGCGGACTGTTCCACCGGTAATGAACCGACAGCAACCCTAGAAATTCTCAGCGAATTGTTCATAGACAAATACAATCTGAAAATTCCCGAATCAAAATTTCGATATTTACTTATTTACTTTTTTGCTCTGATAAATATTGCAATAAACGTTGAACCTCTGCTTTACAAAATTTGATTGAAGTCCCCCTTTTTTACAGTAACGAGGAAATGCGTGGTAAGATAGGGAGGAGGGCTTATAGCAGTGCGAAATGGTGGACACGTCGCAGGAACCAAATTGTGGGCCAATGAACTTTTGTTTATGATCGTGTGGGACCAATTGCTTAATTAAATCGTTGTGGTGTACAGAAAGTAACGTGTATTTACTTACTTTTTGTTTAAAAATGAAGTAAATCAGAAGCATCATTCATACTAAAAGTAAGCTTCAAACACTCAGTCTACAGTTATCAGTTCAGTTGAGATTTTTCATTCATTTTTTAATCAATTGAGTTATGATCCAAGCTAGTACTTTGTTTAATGTGTGAGAGAGAGAGAGAAATAAAGAAATATGTAAAATAGAAGAAGGCAATGTCAGTTCTCACTCTATCTTGCATTTGCCATACTTTAAGAATCTAGCTTTCACGAGCAATTTTATAGGATTCATTTGATTCCAAACTTGCTACATTACTATGACTCATTAATAATATTTCACATAAAGTTACAAAAAAAAATATAGAAGACACATTGTCATGACCGTAGCTTTGCTGGCGGCCACCCACGTGCCCAATGGAAGGAGGCCATGTCACCTGAAAGCAAAATATGGTTAATGTTATGCTCAAGCCGCTCCGATCAGGTTCCTTCAGTTTATCTAAATACTTGACAATCTTAAGAGACGACAGAAGTAAAAACCTACTAAAATTATTATGTCATAAAAGTGAAGCTATTAAGTGATGGGATATGAAACTCGAGCCACCATTGGGTAATATATATATATATATTTTGCTAACTTGAAAAAGAAGAACAATTGACAATCTCCTAAACAGTGCATAAAGATCAAATATGAAATTTGTTAGACAGTACCAGTTTACCTGTAATTAGTGACACGTGTACTTAGAGCACGCATCGGAGAAAACTCCACCAATAAGGAAACCGTGTTTATACGAGAGTGTTATCAAAATTAAGTAATGTCTGTTAATATTTTAACAAATGTCCTACGTTGGGAATTTTCTACTCCTACTTCTTTTTCATCATGCTTCCTTCTACATAAGGTTTTGTAAGTTTAGATTTGAGAAACTTTTACATCGACTTAGTCGATCATTTTGAGGTCAATGGTGAAACCTCTAGCCTGGGTATGTTGCCATTTGTCGTTTAATGTTTGTTTATGTCTAAGATGATAATAGATCGAGGAAGCCTAAAAATGATTTTTCTAAAAATTGAATTGAAGCATATTTGGCACTCAAAACACATTTCACAAAACGATAAGTTTTGATCTCAAAAGATCCAATTAAAAAACAAAGCTTCTCCTAAAATCACAGGAGATATTATCATCATCATCGTTGTCGTAGTTATTACTATTATTATTTCCTCTCAATGCTAGTTGAATAATCAAGGGAATTTACACATTTAACAATCTTGCTCTAGTACCATGGAATGGTACACGTTATGGTGCCCTTCAAGACACAAAAGTTGGTCCCACCAGTACATGGGGTTCAGCTCTTGTGTCTTGAAGTATGTGCCCTTCGTTGGCACTGGATCAATTTTGACACATTTAATTCCCGACAAATAGGCCTTGTTCGAAAGCAATCCTGTTTCACTTTTTTAGAGAATCTAGAATGGCAATTTGGACATAAAAAAGTGACTAATGTGATATTTTAACATGCATATACGTACGTAAGAAATCGAGGCGGGGCTTGGTTTTTTCAGTTCAAGTTGCTATCTCCTTCGTCACCGTCCTTAATTTAAGGTGTAGATACGAAAATGGTCATTTCTCTCTTAATTCAATTGGACAACGAGTTCTCAAGTAATCATTTAGCCTGATCGCGAAAGGATTGAGACGTCTAATTTGACGGAAAGGTCCAACTACTTTCACCCCAAAACCTTAGGTTGATGGTTAATGGGAAAGGTCGAACAAAATCTCATATCAGCTAAATATGAAATAAATAATAGTCTTATATAGAATTGTGTACTGCTATATTAATGTATTAACATTTCGAAATGAAATATTAGCCTCTGTTTGTTAATTTTTTTTTTGTTTAAAAACATATTTTTTTATATTTTCTAGGTAAAAAGTGTGGTTGAAAAATGGAGAGAAAAAAAATGTGTGGTTAAAAAGTGATTTGGGGAATTGTGTGATAAAAAACATGTTTAAAAACTATTTTTCCAAACACAACCTTAATTCCTACAAGTGGTATTAGAGTTAGGTCTCAAATTTTTAACCATTGTGCACATCATAACCAAACCGAAGTCATAACCAAACGGAAGTGGTGGCATGATGCATGGACTTGTAAAAGATTGAACTACTATACTTCAATAAGTTAACCTTTGAGATAAAATCTCAATTCCTACATGAGTCGGAATATGGGATTTGGTTTCATAAATAACTATACGTTTGGAGCAATTTGTGCACTTTTCATAAGTCTCCGTTTGGTAAAGTGATTATAAACCAATATATAATATACACACTTTCCTAAATCACTTCTTAATCACGTGTTTTCTCTCTTCAATTTTTAACTACACATTTTACCTCGAAAAATCAAAATAAACTGATTTATAATGACTTTCAATTATATGAACATAAATCAACAGGAGGGGGAGGGCGGGTCACAGGGTCAGGCGCCCCAGCTGAATCCTTAGGTTGTCGGTCAGAGTTCATGTGGAATATATAGAATTAGAACATCGCGGGATTGAGTACAACAATATGCCATCATGACCATCAAAATTAATTTTGTTTAACCATGGACACTCAACTTCACATTACGTTTCAGTCAAACCACTCGATTAACCTTATTTATATGAGAAATTTGATGGTTAGGATGAAATAAAATAAATTTCGATGGCCATGTATTTAACCCAAACATCGCGACATTAGTTGCCAAGTGTAAATCCTAAGATCATCTCCAATGGACTCTGTCAATTGAAGAAGAAAACTTGACACGTCAACAAATTGACGAAATGGGTTAAAAGTCTCTCCAATGCACAATGTCAATACAAAGTTAAGCTAGGTATTTCAACGAGTCGAGCCGAACATCAAGGCTCGAGCTTTTTTTGGCCCGAGCCGATCCGAGCCAAAGCTCGGCCAAAAAATTGAGGCTCGGCTCGAGCTTCTTCAAGCCAAGCCGGACCGGCCCTTTTTTTTTTTTTTACGGTGAATGAATATGAATTGTAATTACATAAATGAATTATATACAATAAATGTAGTTAAAATATCAAACATAAGATTTAATAAAAATGTAAACGTAGATTTCGCAAAATCTATCTATACTAAAAATAAATTACTAGTTGTTTTATATATATTCAATAAAGGTTACAAGTTATATTCTTACAAGTTACAACCCTCCTCCTTTTTCCGGGCTTGGGACCGACTATGATTAACATAGACGGAGTTAAAAATTGTACACGAATAAAAAAAATTGTGTACAATTTTTTTAAAAATATAATAATTTAAATTATACAAAATAATTGAATAGAAATTATAGCAAACAAATGAATATTATGACGAAATGAAAAAACTTGTAACTTGTAAGTGAATGTGAATTAACAAAATACGACCTATTTATAGGAAAAAAAACGTGGGAAAACAAAAAAAAATTCAAATTTCAAAAAAAAAAAATATGCGTAATTCAAATACAGATCAAAAAGCAGATCAATTAGTAGTCTAATACGTAGAGATACTATGCGTTGCAACCCGCAGGCAGCACGGGCCTGAATGGCCCGTGTATTCGGGCCAACTTAGCCCGTCACACGGGCCGGCCCCGGCTCAAGCCCAGTGAGCATTTTTGGGCTCGGTCCTACGAGCCTTGAGCTGAGCTTAGCTCGAGTTTTTAACGAGCCGAACCCGAGCTACTCGAGCCGACGAGCCGTTTTGACACGTCTAGGTTAAGTTGACGTGCCTGGAAAAAAATTGACAATGTCAAGGGGTTCGTCTACATATTGACGCTTCGTCTGACTGAATGAGTTAAAATTAATTTATTTTATAATTATTTTAACTATATTAAAAAGGGACGTGGCCCTCATGGCATGAAGATTTTCGTTGAAAATTATTACTAATAAGCACTTTTGATTATTTTCATTCAAAATTTTCATGATTATATTAAATTTAAAATTAATAATTAAAAAAAATATATATGCATTTTAATAAATTTAATTTATCAATAAAAAATTACGCTAAATAAAGTTATATAAAATATTAGTCATTGAAATATCTTAAAACTAACAAATAAAAATAATAATTTCAGATTAATAAATAATTCTTTGTCTGTAATAATTAAAAAAAAAAAACTCATAATAAATTTAACTACCAAAATAAAATATAAAAATGAGATACAGTACAAGAAAATTATATTTATAGTTTATAATAATAAAAAGTTTAATATTATTAATCTTTTTTTGAATAAGTTATTATTTTAAATTTTTTTTAAAAAAAAGTCATGTAATCAACAATATTTAAATGTAGACGGAATTATTGGAGATGAAATTTAAGATTTCTCCGTCAATTTATGTATGTTCTCTAAAAGTTCGTCAATTTCATTGACACGTCAACTCTAATTGACATAGTGCATTGAAGATGATCTAAAAAGTAAAACCTATGAATTAGTGAATTCTTATTATTCCTTTTTGTTATTCCCGTTAAATTTGTTTTGAGATTCCTATGAATATTGACATTTTACTTTTCCATTGCACTTTGGAAATTCTATTATCTATTTTTTTTTTTTTTTTATATTACTCGCACGTTAACATCGCAGCCGATTATTATCCAATATTCTTATTCTTTGCTAATTGACTTTATGCAGGTTAAAGTTTTATGAAAAAAGTCTTTAAGTTTGATCTAGATTTTAATCTAGGTTTTTACCAATGTCAAGGTCAACGGTTAATTATAATAACAAATTTTATGGTTCTCGCAACTTTATAATTACGTATCTCATCAATTTTTATCAAAATTTGTTAAATATATGACTTTAATTTTCGTCAAACAAGGGTTAAATGGCAAGACGGTAATGAAATTGATGGAAGGAATAATACAAAATCTTTATGACACTTGAAGAATATTATGATGTTAAAGTTTCATTAATTTATTCAAAATATCTTTCTTTATGAGTCATGTTGATTGAGAATAATCCTAAAAGAAATTGTGTAAATATTCTATATTCTTCAAATTAAAGGTCATGCTTTGGCCAAATTAAACTTCAAAATGGTGACATTGGATACTTGTCAGGATTCTTTGTTTACAATTCTTGCTGTTCATTGTTAAAGTTAGTAATTCGAATGATATATTTGTGTATTTTAATTATATTTTATTTATTATATTTCTATGCCAGTTAAAATTATTGGAGCGAGGTCATTCATAGCATGGCCAAGTTCCTTAGGTTCTTTTTACATAACTAGTTTTGGTGTGTGCGTTGCACGCATATTGTCAGTATTTTTTTATTAGAGAAGTTTTAAATAATGATTTCTTATTTGATACTCTTCATGTCCCATAAAGATATGCTCATTTCTATTTTTACAAGAATTAAGAAAACATAATTATTATATGTTGGAACTATAAATTTACTTACATTTTACCTAATATACCCATACATTAAACAATAAGTAGTTCATATGTGTTGATAAAAATGCTTATTAAATAGGGGTATATTAAAAAAAATTAGACATTAATATAATCTCAATAAGGAAAGTAACATATAATTTGGGACAAACCAAAAAAGGAAAACGAAAGAAAAAATCAGTGAAAGATGAAATACATTGCTAATGGATCATTTTAAATGACTAAAATTTTTGCTACAGTTTAGTAATTCGAAAATAATGTAACAAAGTATTGTGCGAAAACTTCACATCAATATTAAGATATTGTTATTACGACTTTATTTGAACTATCATAAGTAACTTAACGAAAGGAAAAAAAATGTAACATAAAATGATAAAAATAGAAACATAAGAAGGTATCCATAAAGATGTCTAAGGTAATCTGTGGATATGTGACTGAATAGTGCATTAAATCCATTTGTTGCCGCATAATGTTTAATTGGATTAAATTTAATTAGATGAATAGTGTCTAAATTGATAAGAAATCTGAGTAATTTGTCTGCATAGTGTTTAATTGGATGAATAGTTCATCCAATTGTTGCCCCGCATATTATTTAATTGGATAAATAGTGCTTAAATTGATTGAAAATTTAGGCAATTTGCCTGCATACTATTTAATTGGATGAATAGTGTTTAATTACAATTGTAGCTAAATTGGATGAATGATGTTTAATTGCAATTGAAATAGTGCCTAAATAGGATTAATAGTGTTTAATTGCAATTTGATGAACAATAGTGCATCCATTTGCTGCCCGCATATAGTATTTAATTGGATGAATATTATTTAATTGCAATTGAAATATTGTCTAAATTGGATAAATAGTGCTTAAATTTGATGAATAATGTTTAATTGCAATTGAAATAATGCTTAAATTGGATGAGTAGTGTTTAAATTGCAATTTGATTGGATGAATAGTGTCAATTGTTGCCCGTGTATAGTGTTCAATTGGATGAATAGTGTTTAATTGTAATTAAATTGGATGAATAGTGTTTAATTACAATTGAAATAGTGCTTGAATTTGATTAATAGTGTTTAATTAAAATTAGGTTGGATGAATAGTTGGAATTTAATTGGATGAAAAGTACAATTAAAGATTCAATCTTTTATATATAGTAAGATAATGTCACACACAAGATACATGAATGCAATTGATAGCAATAAAACATTAAGCGCACGTGATGATGTGCAAGTTCGACTTTAAAAATGATTTTAAACGTATCTATATCTATATTCTATATATATATATATAAACAAAGTCTTTACCAAAAATAAACACACACACACTTTCCCGCCAAAATAAACTTACTAAATTTGGAAAGATTTTTTAAAAAACACAAAAATTAAAAAATAAATAAAAAATGATTGCATTTTAGAAAGTGTAATGATTGCAAATGAAATTACACTTTTGAGCACTACATGTATTTTTTCAAATATATATATATATATATATATATATATATATAACAAAGTCTTTACCAAAAATAAACACACACGCACGCACTTTCCCGCCAAAATGAACTTACTAAATTTGGAAAGATTTTGTAAAAAATACAAGAATTAAAAAATAAATAAAAAATGATTGCATTTTAGAAAGTGTAATGATTGCAAATGGAATTACACTTTTGAGCACTACATGTATTTTTTCAAAAAAAATAAATAAATTGTTTTGAGCACTTTTAAATTATATAAAAAATAATGATAGTTAAAATTTTTAGTTTAAAAACAAAGAATGTGATGTTTTCAATGTAAAAATTAGTATTTGAAAAGTAGAGATAAAAAGTATGTGTAATTAAAAAGTAGTGTAAAAGTGTGTTGTTTAAAAAAAAATTTGTCAAATAAAGATATTTCGTTCCAATTCCAAAAAAGTACAATTTAATTTTTTTTTTTTTAACAAATTTGTTTTTACTTAATATGATGATTGATTTTAATATAACTATTAATCTTATTGTGTATCATAACTTCTTTTTTTTTTTTTTTGAAAAATGTGAGAAAAATTACATCTAAAGCATTCATAAGTCTAATTTAAAAAATAAATAAATTATTCTCTATTGTTATAAAAAGTATTCAAGATTCGTAAATTCGAAATTATGTTAAATTAATTTTAAAAAAATTATTCAAAAATATTCTGCTTAATCATAGTGTAACTAATTTGGTAAAGTAACATTAAATTATTTATAAAGATATAAAATTATATCATAAAATGTGTTGAAAAACATTTAAATAACCCAAAAATGATTTTGTTTAAAGAACGAAATATGTTTTAGTTTAAAGAACTTAAGAACATTCCTTATATTATTTTTTTTATAAGTTTTCCAATTAGATTATATATAAAAAAAAATATTAAATGACTAATCCAAAAATTTCTCTCAAATTGAATAATTTAATATTTGATTGAATATAATTTTTCTTCATATGTAATGACAATTGACAAGAGTTAGAAGTAATCAATCTCGCATGTTGGAATGTATTTGAAAAATTCTATTGGTATTTATCAGTATTAAAATTATCTTTAAGCATGTGTTCGATAAACTTGCAAAAATGATTTATAAACTATTTTATAAATCACACAATTTCTCAAACCACTTTTTTAACCATACATATTATTGTATTATTTTGAAGTCGAAAAATATGTAATATAGGCGTCAAATCGAAGATCTCAACAAGAAGTTTAATACAATACAACAAGTGAGAGCAAACTATAAAAAAATTGTCCGTAAAATCGTCCAAATATTCAAATGTCAAAATTTTACTTTATATTTTTTACTTTATTTTAAATTATATCATTTGAGTTATATAATACTCCGTATTCAGAAAACATTAAATGGTTCGACCAGAAAGAGGCAACAGGTCAAAGGTCAAAAATTGAATCGGATTGAACCGGAGGCGAATGGATTTTAATTAAAAAAATAAATAATTATTTCAAAGATAAGAAAATTTTCTAAAAAAAATTAGTTTACAAATAAAACGACATTTATTCATTTGGAGTAAAATTAAATAAACAAAAAATATAACCACAATATTATTTACCAATTGAAAGCAAATATAGATTTATGGTTGTTAATTTTATATATTAAATTTTATTTTAAAATAATTTAATATATAATAAAATGATAAAAATATCTTATTTAAAAAAAAGAAAGTTTAACAAACAAGTAAATAAAAATATTTTTTTAAAAAAAAGATAAACAATTTTAAAAAGAAAAGATTTTTTTTTTTTTATAATGATCATAACTTCTTATTTTTTTATTAGTTTTGTTAATGTTGCATTTCCTATTTTGATTACTCTTTTTTTTATTTTTATTTTGAACTTGATAATATTTTGCATTAAAATATTATTGTACTATATTTTTATTTGACATGATTGTATAATTAATATATTTTCATAAATTTTGATTAAAAATACTAGTATTTTTAACAACGATGTGAAAATTTGAGAAACTTGACCTGATTGTTGGTGGTGGTGGTAGGTCATGGCGGTGACAGAGGCATGGGTAATTGTGTAATACTGAGAATTGAGCAAGTGTCGAAACGAAGTGTAATGATTTGAAATTGGAGTAACATGGTAAAACGCATTACCCACGACTAAAAATATGTTACCTTACAAATCAAAAAGTAAAAGGTTAACATATGTATTATCCTAAAAAAAATAGTCTGGTAATGCACACATTGATCTACAACTATGAAGAGTTTCATAGTTCCAAAAAAGGGTAATAAGCACAAATGGTTCTCAATCCTTAGGTTTCTTGCAAAATAGTCCTCAACGTTTAGATTTTTACATTTATATCTTCAGAATCACTAAACGTTGGGAAAATGGTCCCTACCTTTAGATTCCGTTAGTTTTTTCCGTTAAAAAAGTGTAAATAGCACAAATGGTCTCTAACCTTTTAATTTTTTACGATAACAGTCCCTAACATATTAAGGTCACATTTGACATTTTTAGTTGGGTAATAAGCACAAATGGTCCCCAACCTTTAGGTTTCTTGCAAAAATGGTCCCCAAAGTTTAGATTTTTGCATTTATACCTCAGAATCACCAAACGTTGTGAAAATGGTCCCTACCGTTAGATTCCGTTATTTTTTTCCGTTAAAAAGTGTAAATAGCACAAATGGTTCCTAAGCTTTGAGTTTTTTACGTTAATAGTCCCTAGCATATTAATGTCACGTTTGACATTTTTAGTTTGTAACATCCAAACGTTTGGCGTATTTAGTCCCTAATATATTAAGCTCCTATACGTTTGACATATTTAGTCTCTAACATATTAAGTCCCTATTTGAAAATAATTATTTCAAATAATATGATTTGTAATTATAATTTTTTGAAGAATTTGTTGGTAAAAAATTGAATTTATTTGTAAATTATTTTATTGATAGAATATGTGGTTAAAAGCGAGTTTTAAAAAATAAAATTTATTTTGAATTTCTAAAATGCACAATAAAATATTTAACAAAAATTCACCGCTTCAACCTATTGAAAAAAAATAATGAATCCATGGAACATAAACAAACAAATACATTGGACATTATTTTAAAAATTGAATAAAAAATATGTTTGTATCAATTCTATTTTCGATTTTGAGAAATGATCAATATCGATTTTCGAAATTTCATTATTTTTTTTCAAAACTCATTTTCTTCCACACGTTCTATTAATTTTTTTTTTTAATTTATGCATAAATTTAAAAGAATTACGTTTTAAATAATGTGGTTTGTAATTGTAATTTTTTAAAGAATTTGTGGTTAAAAAGTAAAAGAAAAAAAAATTGAATTTATTTGTAGATTATTTTATTGATAGAATGTGTGTTGAAAACGAATTTTAAAAATAAACTATATTCTAGATTTTTAAAGTGCATAGTAAAATATGTAACAAAAATTTACCGCATTAACATTTCAACTTATTGATAAAAAAAATAATAAATTTATGGAGTGTAAATAAACAAATACATTGGACATTATTTTAGGAATTGAATAACAAATATATTTTTATCAATTCTACTTTCGATTTCGATTTTCAATTTTGAGAATCGATCGATTTGAAAAGTAAGTTTGGAGATTTTTGGTTAAAACGTAATTTTTTTTTTAATTTATGCATAAATTAAAAAATATATATTAATAGAACGTGTGGAAGAAAATGAGTTTCGAAAATTGATATTGATCAGTTCTCAAAATCGAAAATAGAATTGATAAAAACATATTTTTTATCCAATTTCTAAAATAATGTCCAAATGTATTTGTTTGTTTATATTCCATGGATTCATTATATTTTTTTCCAATATGTTGAAGCGGTGAATTTTTTTTAATTATTTTATTGTACATTTTAGAAAATCAGAATAAATTTTATCTTTTAAAACTCGTTTTTAACCACACATTCTATCAATAAAATAATTTATAAATAAATTTAATCTTTTTTAACAACAAATTCTTCAAAAAATTACAATTACAAACCATATTATTTGAAATAATTGATTTCAAGTAGGGTTTAATATGTTAGGGACTAAATATGTCAAATATAAGAGTTTAATATGTTAGGGACTAAATACGTCAAACATTTGGAGGTTACAAAATAAAAATGTCAAATGTGACCTTAATATGTTAGAGACTATTATCGTAAAAAACTCAAAGGTTATGGACCATTTGTGCTATTTACAATTTTTAACGGAAAAAACTAACGTAATCTAACGGTAGGGACCATTTTCGCAACGTTTGGTGATTCTGAGGGTATAAATGCAAAAATCTAAACGTTGGGATCATTTTCGCAAGAAACCTAAAGATTGGGGACCATTTGTGCTTATTACCCTTTTTAGTTTGTAACCTCCAAACGTTTGGTGTATTCAGTCCCTAACATATTAAACCCTTATACGTTTGACATATTTAGTTCCTAACATATTAAGTCCCTATTTGAAACCAATTATTTCAAATAATATAGTTTGTAATTGTAATTTTTTGAATAATTTGTTGTTAAGAAAAATTGAATTTACTTGTAAATTATTTTATTGATAGAATGTGTGGTTAAAAACGTGTTTTAAAAAATAAAATTTATTCTGAATTTCTAAAATGTACAATAAAATATTTAACAAAAATTCACCGCTTCAACCTATTGGAAAAAAATAATGAATCCATGGAACATAAATAAACAAATACATTGGACATTATTTTAGAAATTAAATAAAAAATATGTTTTTATCAATTCTATTTTCGATTTTGAGAATTGATCAATATCGATTTTCGAAATTTAAATTTTTTTCAAAACTCATTTTCTTCCACACTTTCTATTAATTTTTTTTTTAATTTATGCATAAATTAAAAAAAAAATTACGTTTTAACCAAAATTCTCCAAACTTACTTTTCAAATCGATCGATTCTCAAAATCGAAAATCAAAATCAAAAGTAGAATTGATAAAAACATACTTGTTATTCAATTCCTAAAATAATGTCCAATGTATTTGTTTGTTTATATTCCATAATTTTTTTTTTTTTTTATCAATAAGTTGAAATGTTAATGCGGTGAATTTTTGTTAAATATTTTACTGTGCACTTTAAAAATCTAGAATGGATTTTATTTTTAAAATTCGTTTTCAACACACATTCTATCAACAAAATAATCTATAAATAAATTCAATTTTTTTCTTTTACTTTTTAATCACAAATTCTTTAAAAAATTACAATTACAAACCACATTATTTAAAACGTATTTTTTTTTAATTTATACATAAATTAAAAAAAATATTAATAGAACGTGTGGAAGAAAATGAGTTTTGAAAAAAAAATGAAATTTCCAAAATCGATATTGATCAGTTCTCAAAATCGAAAATAGAATTGATAAAAACATATTTTTTATTCAATTTCTAAAGTAATGTCCAATGTATTTGTTTGTTTATGTTCCATGGATTCATTATTTTTTTCCAATAGGTTGAAGCGGTGAATTTTTGTTAAGTGTTTTATTGTGCATTTTAGAAATTTAGAATAAATTTTATTTTTTAAAACTCGTTTTTAACGACACGTTTTATTAATAAAATAATTTATAAATAAATTCAATTTTTTAACAACAAATTCTTCAAAAAATTACGATTACAAACCATATTATTTGATATAATTGATTTCAAATAGGGATTTAATATGTTAGGGACTAAATACATCAAACATTTGGAGGTTACAAACTAAAAATGTCAAACGTGACCTTAATATGTTAGGGACTATTATCGTAAAAAACTCAAAGGTTATGGACAATTTGTGCTATTTACACGTTTTTAACGGAAAAAAAACGGAATCTAATGGTAGGGACCATTTTCGCAACGTTTGGTGATTATGAGGGTATAAATGCAAATATTTAAACGTTAGGGATCATTTTCGCAAGAAATTTAAAGATTGGGGACCATTTGTGCTTATTACCCTTCCAAAAAAGGTTAAATAGATATAGAGATGGGAAAAAAAATCGACGATTTTGAGATTCACGAGAACTCGATCTAATTAGAGGGCGTCATGCTCCCGCTTGTGACCCATCAATCTATTAAAAAATACAAAACATATAAAATAGTAATAAAATAATAAAAAATAAAAGGGTATTAATGGGTAGTGGACACGCCTCGAACACGACCCATTGATATCCTCAAAAATAGTAGTAATTACACCATAACAGGTTCTTAAAATTCAAAAAACAAGTTTTAAAGTTTTTAATTCAACACTCAGATTCTAATTACCTTTTAAAATATTAATTAATTATAATTATATTAACCCCACACCCTACCTACCCAATACCAACCACTCGCCCAAATCAAATGTCAATTAAGATTTTCAATCAGAATCAGGAAGCTGCCAGTGAACTCCAATTGTCGTTCACTCAAGTAGCCAAACACCACTCCCCTCCAGGCACTGACTCAACATTCTAGAAGTAGCACCTTAAGGCATCGCCAAATGCTACAAGACCCCGACGGTGGTATCATTGATGTCCTTGGTTGTAGTTTCATCGTCTCTGCCGACAATAGCCTGTGAGTCCATGGTGTTCTTCTACTTCCGGCTTCTCAAATCTCTTCCTCACGGGACTCTTCAACTCCTCCCAAGTATCAACACTACCCTCCAAATTCCTCCTCCTATTGAGCAATAAATTATCCTCTGTCCTCCTCTATATTAGTCATCATCAAGGTCGTTTCCAACTCCTTGTAATAATCTTCCACCCCTCTAGAACCTTGAGTAAGAATTTGTAATCTTTGATAGAGTCCCCTATAATAATGATTAGGAACAAATCTCTTCCTCGTGAGAATCTTCAACTCCTCCCAAGTATCAACACTACCCTCCAAATTCCTCATCCTAATGAGCAATAAATTATCCCTCCAAGCTAAGGCATAATCGGCAAACTCCACTACCGCTAACTTAACATTTTTGTCTTCGGAGTATCGGTGGCACTCAAAGATCAACTCCATATTTCTTTCCCACTCTAAGTAAGCACCCGGATCACTTTTCCCATGGAAAGAAGGGATCCTCTTTTTTATGCTTCCAAGATTACCATCCACCACATCTCTACCTCTATGATTCCTCCCATGATCTCGACCATTCCCTCTAACGTTCCTACCTCCTCTATTTCTACCCATATTCCAATTTTGGTCATTACCCCCCTTCACTCTCCATTTCATCATCATCATCTCTAGTCCTTCTCCCATCACCCCTCCTATCATGATTATCCCTTGGTGGTGGGATTTCTCTTCTAGTCTCCAATCTTAATCTTCCTTCCAACCTTCCCCCCATTTCATCCATTTCGACCATTCACCTCGCTATTGTATCCGTGAGAGCTTGTATCATGTCTCTCAATTTTTGAGGTTGAGCATTAGAATCTTGTCTACTTGAAGTATGTGTATTAGCCATGGGAGTGCAAGTGTGTAAGTGTCCTCACAAAATATTTTCTCTCATGTTTCCACTCAATTTAGGTTTTTTCCCTCTAATGAGCTCAACACTCTTGTCTTTTTTCACTCCAATTTTTCTTACACAAACTCTCCAAGGAACATAATCAACTAGATTGAGAAACCAATTATTGTGTATCAAAATTCCACAAACAAAATAAGGAAGTAAAGAAAGATTGATACAATAGCAAGTAGAATTTCTTTACTAGCTATTATACAAGAAAATGAGATTTGAATTTATGGGACAACTTTTTCAAGGTGTGATCACAATAAGCTAGATAAAAGGAACAAGTAATCAAGTAGGAATGTGTTTGGTATTTGGAAAATAGGATTCAACATGAAAGTTCTTTTTGAAACATTTTATCCAACACTTAGTATGCAAACTTTGAATAGCATAGGAATTTCAAGTATTTGTTAAAATGTAACCCTCAACAATCTCAAATGTGATAACAATAACAATACCCTAATATAGGAATCAAGAAATACTCATGGGCATATAATTTTTCCAATTTTTTTTTTTTTTTGGAATTTTTGATTCTCTCTCTCTCTCTCTCTCTCTCTCTCTCTCTCTCTCTCTCTTTGAATGAAGAACAACAAGAACAAGAACGTAAAGATAAGTTTACCAATTTAGAGTCAAGCTCTGATACCAAATGATGCGAACTCCTTTGGTGTTTGAAGCAAAAATTCTCACAACAATTTGAAATCAAACCCATGAAAGCTAAAATGGTAAGAAAGTGATAAATCTTGACCCAAACTCACCCTAAATACACAAGAATAAGATTCTCAAATATAAGTTGAAGAAATTCCAAGAAGTGTTACAAGGTAAAAAAAGATATTTACCTCTCTAAATGCTCCAAGGAGTCTTCACAATGACAAAACTAAGTGTTCTAGGGTTCAAGTGTCTATTTATATTACAAAACAATAAAAGAACAAATGGGTCGGATTTTAAAAAGAAGATCCGTGAATCTATCTTCCAGCATAGCCGTGAGACCGCGTGGTTCAAGGTTGCATGGTCACGCTGTTCATGCGTGAACAATAACCCAAACATTCCGTCAAAGGTATGCTCAAATGGCACGCGCGACACAGGGTTGTTGCACTGCGTGGCCGCATGGGCTTTCAGCTGGTCTATCTTTTCAATATTGATGAAATTGAGTTTGAATTTGAGGTCATTCCCTAGTTGTGCTTGATTCCATAATTTTTGAACGAGGTCCAACATCGATTCTTGAATCTCTTTGGCCTTGGACCTCGTCATGGGAACCACCGTAGCACGTGAATCGAGAGTGACGTACTTGGTCCGCGGGTTGACTTCCTTGGTTCTCATCAATTAGTAAAGCATTAGTGTAATTCATAATTAATTACATTAGTGTAATTGTAATTAGTCACCGCCACAACAGTCTTCGTTGAACCACCGTTGGAAATACAAGTGTAACTTTATTTTAGTTTTGTAATTAATTACAACTGTAATCTAATTACAATTGTAATTTCCACCAACCACCACTGCTGCTCGTCACCATCGGGCATTCACCACCACCTCGACCATCACCACCACTACCACCATCTCAACAACAAAACCACTCCACCGAGCCACCCAAAACACACCCAAACCAAAACAACCACCTGCACATACAAACCATCGCAGAGAGTGTTCAACTGGATTTACGAATTGGCACTGGTGCAGTTCCCACCATCACCACATAAACTCTCAACTCCTCCACCTTCTACAGTGAAGCCGCTGGTCACAACTTAGAACCCAACATACGATCAAAATCATGAACAAAAGACGTGTCTCTGAAATTATAAATGGATTTTCTGCAGATGTTGAGTTCAAGGATGAGCAATCAATGATGGAAGGAGTATAACTGTCGATGAGGTTCAATTTCACGGCAGTGGGGAGGTGGTGGATTATTGCGGTGGTCGTCGTGAGGATGGCGAAGGATACGGTGGTGGCCGTCGCGATGGAAGTTAAGGAGGAGGCAATAGGGGTGGATATGGCAGTGGGTACCAACTATGTCGGCGGTGAGCGGGGGGAATGATTAACTGATTAGGCGGTGAGCAGAAATGGTTAGGGTTTATATTTATTCACCTGCTTTAGTAAAATAGTTTAGAATTAACTAATTTTAAAAATTCAAAAGATTACATATATGAACCAGCCTAATTAGCCCTTTTACATGAGGATTGGATTGGGCCCATGGACACTAATCTAAAAAAGGTTTAACTCCAACCTTAGGAGCCCCTATCGTAGGTATTTGTATATAGGGGTGACTAACGAGCCGGACAGTATGTGAGTTTGGTTCGACTCGTGAAAAAAGGGATTTGGGCTTGGACTGGATAGAAAATTTGGGTGTTGGACAGTTCGGGTTCGGCTCATGAAGCTCGTAGGCCTGCTCATGAAAGCTCAATCAGCCGTGAAATTGACCAATTCGCGAGCCGGCCCATTTCAAGCTCGTCAAGCCCATTTTATGCTCGTCAAGTTCGTGTACAATTTTAAGTTTTAATTTTTTTAAATCATTTTAGTATTAGTAGAAAGTTAGAATGCAAAAAAAGTGAAAAAAAAAAAAAAGGGGAAAAAAATACACGAGCCCACGAACTCACGGGCCGAACTTGGGTTGTTCGTGTGGGACGAGCCTTTGCGGATCAGGCTCATGGGCTGGACCAATCTTAAGGCTCATGGTCCGAGCCGACCCGTTTAACATCCTTATTTGTAGATGATGTAAATCGCAGGATGTACCTCGATAAAGTAGAGTTGAGAGCTTGTTGTTTAATTATGCTTGCAATGAATCTCATCCATACCCTCATCCATACTTTTGGTAGGATTTGAACTCCCCCTACATCTGCCTAGGGGTGTAAACGATTTGGTTTGGACAGTTTTTGATAATTTTTCAAAACAAACCGTTTAAAGCGGTTTGACGTTTTTCCAACCCAAACCAAACATTTCATTTCCTAAACCAAACCATTTTTTGCGGTTTAGTGCGGTTTGCAAACGAAAATAAACTAATATATGTAGATTGAGTTAAAATTACTATTGAAATAGAATTTTGAATAAAGAAGTTAAAATTAATTGCAAATAACCCAACTACATTACGGATAGATGTTATAAGACTAACAAAATTAAAATATATAGGTAAACAAATTTTAAGATAGATACAAAGGCAAAATCAAAAATAAATGATCACAATAATATCAAAAAAAATCTAATAGATAACATAAAGGCAAAAACTAGTGATCACAATATTATAAAATAGATTTAGAGTTTGATGAATTACAGCTGATGATAAAAGATCTCAAATACAACTAATTTTGATTAGATAACCATAAATACTCAAGTCATGCCTCACTAAATTAGCAGAAGACAAATATTATAACCAAGAAAAAATAAAAAATGAGCAAGTTTATGCATACTCCCCCAAAAAAACCATAAGATAAAAAACAGATAAAGTAAGAAAGTCCCTGGTAGTACTTAGTTGTTAGCAGTGTGTCTTTCTTATCAAGAAATGAAAAGCAAGGTGTCCGTTCATATAAGACTAAGTTTAGTATTGAACCACATTACTTTAAAGTAAAATAAGGGCAACAAATTTAACTTCAGGAACAAATTAGAATCCATTTTCATTCCTAATATATGGCATTTGATTCATTCACATAGGTAAAAAAAAGAATTTCAAGCTGGGGGAAAATAAACTCAATGTGTATACAAATTCGAAGTGTAAAATGTAAAATTGACAATAAAAGCAGTAAAAAAAATCTGTATTTTAGCAATTAAAAAAATTAAATTTTAATTGTAATTTTTTGGCGGGTTGACAGTTTGAAACTAGTTTTAAAAAATGAAACATAAACCAAACCATTTGAAAGCGGTTTGGTTCGGTCAAAATGGAAACATTGACAGGTCCGCGTGGATCCGAACCAACGGTTTCGAAATTGCGGTTTCATTTCAGTTTGGGGATTTGGCGGTTTAGTTGTACAGCCCTCCATCTTTCAGCTCAGTTGAGATTTCTCACGCTCACCTTTCAACCAACGGAGTTATGCTCGGGGGCGAAACTAATCTAATTTTCATGGAGTCTGACCTGCCACAGTCACATGCATGCATGCATGGGTTATACACGCCTTTACCCGTTCCTAGCGAACCTTAGGTTGATATTTCCATGGATTTCGGTTTAGGGTTGCCTAGGACTAAGAAGGGGAGAGACTCAATTTTTTTAGTGGTAGATAGATTTAGTAAGATGGCACATTTCTTACCATGCCACAAGACCGATGATGCTGCCAACATAGCAGACCTTTTCTTTAAGGAGGTAGTGCGTTTACATGGGATTCCTAAAAGCATTGTCTCGGATAGGGATGTTAAGTTTCTTAGTCATTTTTGGAGAGTTTTGTGGAACAAGCTAGGGACTAAACTACTCTTTTCTACCACTTGTCACCCACAAATTGATGGGCAAACCGAGGTAGTTAATAGTACCGTGATTCAATTATTGCGCACTATCATCAATAAGAATTTAAAAAGTTGGGAGAAGGTTTTACCATTCATCGAATTTGCATATAATAGGGCTACTCATTCTACTACTTCTTGTTCACCTATTGAAATTGTTTATGGTTTTAATCCACTAATACCATTGGATTTAATTCATTTACCTGTTGATGAATGTGGTAGTTTAGATGGAAAGAAGAATGCTGAATTGGTTAAATCACTCCATGAAAAGGTGAGGTTGGATATTGACAAGAAGAATAAGCGCTATACATCTCAAGCAAACAGGGACAGGAAAAACACTGTATTTGAACCTGGAGATTGGGTCTGGGTACACTTGAGGAAAGAGCATTTTCCAGACTACAGGAAGTCAAAGCTCCAACCACGGGGAGACAGTCAATCCCAAGTCCTTGAAATCATTAATGACAATGCATACAAACTAGACTTACCAGGTGAGTATAAGGTTTCAGCTACATTTAATGTGTCTGGTCTTTCTTTGTTTGATACAGGTACAGATTCGAGGTCGAATCCTTTCGAAGGGGAGGGGATGACGTGATCCGGTCCAGGGCCCAAACACAAGCCCAAGCAAGGATCCGTTGATTGTGGAAGAAGGGCAGATGACTCGGTTCTGGAAAAGAAGGTCAAAGAAGCAATGGACAATGTTGTGCAAGAGGCCATGGACAAAAACATGTTCTTGACTAATAAAGAAGCAACTTTCATGTTGGACCCGAGTCCCAAAGCCAAGTGGAACAAAATGATTCAAGTGGATGAAAATTGGATCCAGCTGGACACCTACGTGATCGCTCAGTGATAATGGGTCGACGACCGCGCGACTGTATAAAAATAAAGGCAGAAGTTTTTAAGGCATTCCATGCGATTGCGCGATACAAACGCGGAGGACCTGTTCGCAATTTTTGGAGATCTTTGATTTATTTTATTTCCTTTTTCAATTAAGTTATTTCCTAGTATAATTCTGAGACCTAGTTTCTTCCCTTATCATTATATAAGGGTTCTTTATGTTTACTTTTGAATGACACAATTTTTAGAGATTATTGTAAGGCTATTCAGCTTTCAACAACTTATTCTTCATTGAATAAAATTCGAACTTGTGAGTTTATTCTCGTTTGTTCAAACTTAGGTGAGAATTAATATTATTTGTGATCAAGAGGTCAATATATCAATTTGATTGTATTGGTTGCTTGATTCAATTGATTTTAATTTGATCCATAAATCGTGATTCTTTTGGCGTTCTTGGGTTGAGTCAATCTTTTATGGGTTGCTACGCAACAATTTCTACGTGGTTTGCATTAGTAACAAGTATGTAGAGTTTTACCCATGGCCTACGTCGGTGATAAATTTCTTAAGATCGAAACCGTATTGAGAACGCATATCTCCAAAATATTGTTTTCTACTCGAATGATATGGTTATGTGCACTATATCATCTCTAATTTTATTCATTTCATCTTTAATATGTTTTAATCAATCTTGAACAATTATATTTAAAATATGACATACACATCTAACATGGAATAAGAAATCACCAAAATTTGGATTAAGAATTCTACATAACTTATCTACTACATGCTTATTTACACTAGCATCATCGAAAGTAAATGATCGAAATATACTTTCGAACCCATATTCCCTAACAATATGAAGTATAGCATTAAATATGTTGGTTGCGTTGTAAGGAAATGCTAGAATTTTAAAAACAATAATTTTTTTATGCATAACCCAAAATAGATCAATGTAGTGTGCAGTTGCAGCAATATAACATTTTTTGTTAATACCTTCCCAAAGATCGGAAGTAAAAGAAATAACACCACCATATTTATTTAAATCAACTATTAATTGTTTCTTAGTTTTAAGATAATATTCTATTGTATCAGAACGCAGAGTGTTTCGACTAATTCCGACGTACCTGAGTTGAAGATAACGCTTGATGTATTTAACAAAGTGTTCGTTGTCCACTATACTTAGTGGCAACTCCGCCCCCGCAACGAATTGAACCATCATAGTTCAATCCTCTTATTCAGAATACATCCAATTTGAAAGTGTTGTAGATCCCGCTACAGAACCACTAGCGGCCGATGAACCAAATTGTAGTTGAGTTTGATTCGATTCAACGAACCCGTGCTTGGTTTGACACTTGCGATAGTGATAGTTGAAGTGTGTAATACCTATGCCCTTTGCCTATACTAATTGTTGTGCACAATATTTGCACACAGCTTTAAACTTTTGAGTTCCTTCAATTATTTTTTCCGTTGCGACCAATTTAAAGTGATCCCAACACTTTAAAGTTGATTTCTTACCCTGTCTAACTTTTTGTTTCCCTCTTGCTTCGGGTATATCGAGATCATGTTGTAAGATTTGAACATCCGAATCATCTTCAACATCCTCTAAGTCAATTGTTTGATATAATGCATCTTCTTCAATATTGTCGGAAATTGGTATGTTGTTGAGACTGGCAAATTCATTGTCAAACTGAGAGTCATGCCCCCCAAATCCAGGTTGTGGACCATCGAACAATTCATTAACAATCTTCGTGCGCTGGGATCCATAGGTTGAAAATTTGAAATAGAAAATAACATGTGTGTAATTGTAGTAGTAGACTAGTACTAAGTAGTCAAGTAGAATGGTTTGAAAATTGTGTGTGTATAACTGTATAATAAATAAAATAAGAATAATTGAATTAGAAATATAAATGTAAATGTATAATGTAATAACAAATTGAGAGAATGACTGAATGAATGAGTATGTAGTAAATATGTAATTATATAATTATAGTAGTATAGAGACGAGTTGAGAGAGCTTGGGAGTTGGGACTAAGAGTAAGAACTAAAAAGTAGTAAGAATCAATTAGAAGAGTCGAGAGGATTGAGTGAGATTGGTTTGGGAATTGGTTGTTTATTTATAGGAGAAAGAAAAAAAATAGAGGTAACGGTCACAATTTTTTTTTGGGGGGTGAGCCGGCTCGTGGTTAACTAGCCACGAGCCACTGGCTCGTCATTTTGGCGAACCGAGCCGACGAGCCTCTACTCCTAGTCGAGAAAAGAGACTAGGAAGTGCAAGAACTTTCCGGCAGCGGAGAAAAAGATGAGAGTGGAGGTGGAAGGGGGTTAGCAGAGCTTATGGTAGAAGATCTGAATCTCCAATTACTACCTCTAATGGTGCTAATTCGTCCGCTGTAATCCTAATAATGACTGTAGAAGGTCAGGAAAGATGGTTTCATGCTTGCCATAGTGTTGTCTTTGGGAATGGATAAGATTTTTCTTTTTTTGTGAAATTACCAGAATTTGATAGTTCCAACGAGACTTAACCTTCTATTTTCAAATGTGGAGACAACAGAGACGCGGGCTCGAGTTTTTTGTGATATCACCAAAATTTGATCGTGGCTATAGTTTGTAATCTATTACAATGTAACTTAATTTTGCAATTAATTGTAATTGTAGCTATTGAATTTTCAAAACATGATCGATTTAATTGCTGAAATTAATTGAATAAGTTACAAATTGTAAATGTCTGGAAGCAATGAAGGGGACAAACTATTTAAACCAAGACCGTCTTTGACTCCATCGGATGCAAGATCATCTTTCAAGTTCAACAGAAGACAGTTCTCGTTGACTGTGTAGTACGCTGTGACTATCAACAAAAGCCAATGCCAATTGCTTTCGCATGTTGGACTATTCCTAAAAAAATCAATTTTCAGTCATTGACAGTTGTACGTAGCAGTGTCGAGAGTTATGAATCGTCCTGATCTGAAGATATTGATTTGTGATGATGATAGAACCCAACAAATGTAACGACAAATGATGTATATAAGAAGGTTTTTCAAAATTTGTAATACTAAATGCTTATTATTATTATTTTGATTCACATTGATTTTTATTATTTTTTCTGAATTCTTTTCCAAAACTTATTCATCACTACATTATTTTTTGTAAATTTAATATATCCATGCATCGCACGGCCTTGGGTCTAGTTAGTTACAATTATACCTTTATTTCAATTTTATAATTAAGTACATTTGTAATTTTATTTCAATTTTTGCAATTAATTACAATTGTAACTAATGAATTTGTAAAATATGATAAATTTTTTTGCTAAAAATAATTGAATTAGTTACATTCATCTTAAATTGCAACTTAATTATATTTTGTAATCAATTAAAGGTTGCAATTATAGCTTTATTTCGATTTTGTAATTAATTATAATTGTAACTAATTACAATTGCAAACCAGCTTTGACTGAATGGGACACCGGCTTCTCCTTTGGGCTGTCACCCTTCCTTCCTCCACAACCCTTCTTCACCTTTATTGTTGCAGCCTCCATTCAACTAGGGTTGAAATTCAACAATTTAGAATATTCAAATATGATTTTAGGGAAAAAATGGTTAACCAGAAAAGGAATCACACGATTGAATCTGGGATCAAGAGATCTCTTCCAATTGCAATGAAATTTGAGGATCTACTTCATTTTCCTTTTTATCCAATTCAAAGTTTTTATGTTAATTAAACTTCAAGATCTGGGAAAAGAGAAACCAGATAAAATTGGACTTCAAAATTAGGAGGAAGAGAAAACCAGAGAACTATTTTTAAAAGTTTTAATCATACATGATTTCCATAATTATTTATCAAATAATCGGTTTTAAAACTTTTAAATCTAAATATAAAAGTAAGAATGCGTGTGTTTTGCCCTTTTTTTTAAAAAAAAAAATGGGGCTCAATCAGGGGCTATATTTTATTAATTAATAAAATATGAAATGTGTTGAAAGTATATTATTTTTCATAATTTGTATTGAAATATTATATTTTACTGATTAATATGAAAATTATAGTTTATTAATTAATAAAATATGAAATCTTTTGGAAATAAATTGAAAATATAATTTTCCATAATTAATTAATAAAATTATGGAATATATTGAAAATAGTGTAATATTATATTTATGAATTAATAAATGTTTTTTAATATATATTTCAAAATTGAGGTGAAATAATTATTTAATTTTTAGTTAACTATGAGATATATTTTAAGTGTTAGTTTATACAAAAGCATTTTTATAGTTGTGCTACCAAACAATCAATTTAATGTTAACAGTATTTTTTGCAGTGAGTATCTAATAGTCAACTATTTTTTACTTTTTTTATTAACAACATTTTTAGAAAAAACTCTACTAACAAAAACTGCAAAAAGCTATATTCAAATAGTTGTACCAAACGGGCTCTAAATGTGTGTGTAATTGGTTACTTAGTGTGTGTTTGATATTATTTAAAAATAATTTTTTTTAAATGAATATTGATTTGTAGGAGGATTGAGGATTGAAAAATGGTTGAAAAGTCAAATGCTATAAACTAAACTTTTAATAGATAATTGATTAATAAAAACTAGTGAATCATCCCGTGCGATGCACGGGAAGAAACGTCTAAATAAAAATAATCTTATTCGAAATTAAATGAATCCTTAAACAAAATAAATAACATTCACAAATAAGATATAAGTTCATCATTTATTAGTTTCATGTCTAAACATTAGTCTTTTAGGGAGAAGTCATATATGCGAAAATGATTGTGTCTGACTCTTATTGATAGTCATCATATGACACCATCAATGAAAATTATTTTTTTTATTAAAATCTAATAAGTATCCTAAAATTCGAATGGCTCAATGATATCCTTGGAATAAAGAACTTGTGTCCTGCATTACTGTCGGATAGAATTTGACCTTATAGAATATGATCGTCAAGTTTTGTAACGATTATTCACTATCTCCTCGAACCAAAAATTTGCCTTGCAAAATGAACACTTAAATGTAGGATCTCCAGTATTCATGTACTTTGAAAATTCAAATAATAAATGAAAAAGTTAATAATAGAGATCATGCATATAAAAGATAAAATTCAATAATTTGACCATTGATAATGAAAAACAACATGTACAATAATAATAATAATAATAATAATAATAATAATAATAATAATAATAAATTGCGAGGTTGACAAAGATATTGCATCAAATTTATGATATTTTAAGTTTTCAATATTTATACAACGTAATTATTTTCTGATTGAAATTATAATTTAGTATTGATCATCTCAATTTTTAGTTAAGTAAATTGGGAGACAATTTATATATTATTGTGAAAAAATATCATAAAATTTGAATTAAAATATAGCAAATAATATCTTGGTATGGTTAATTACTTTTTGAAATTTTAAAATTAACATTTAGGACAAAAATCATTAATAACTATATCATTTCAAACAATATAGATAAATTTGTTAACCGTTAATGTTAAAAAATGTAGTATGAGACTTTTTGGAATAAAAAATTAATTAAGAATTAAATGTAATTGTAATTAAAATAATTTTGATAAATAATGCAATATAGGAAAGAACTTTAATATGTATATGTAATAAATAACTTAAAAATAGGATTTAGTTATAAAAATTTCAATACAACGTGATTTATAAAAATACGAATCTGTATAAATTTTAAATATAATTTTAATTGAGAATTTGACATTGGATCTGTATGACTGAACCAAATAGTTATCCATAAAATTAAGACCAATAAAATATCACAATTATTATAAGAAATTAATTACGTATTAAATGTAAATATCTATAAAAATATTTAATAATTTAATAATACGCTATAAAAAAGAACTCCAATTTTTAGTTGTACTAAATAACTAAAAATAAGATTATTTGTAAAAAAACTATACGTATGATGTGATTTATAATTTAGTATTCCATTCGTCTCATAAAGATAGTCATCTACTCATTTTCACACAGATTAAGGACAAAAAGGAATATAAAATGTTAATTTCACTCTTAAAAAATAAAGTAGACTATCTTTTTTAGACGGACAAAAAAGAAATAGTAGACTATCTTTGTAGGATGGAGAGAGTATTATCTAGTAATAAAATTTCGACATAATTTTTAACTGAAAATTTTACTTTAAATTTGTATAACTGAACACAAATATTTTTTTGTAAGATTGAAAACGTTAGAAGAACACATTTTTTTTTATGAAAGAGAGAGATTTTGACACAAAAAGCTAAATATAAATCAATAAAACCAAACAAATTATCGTTCTTATATCATAAAAAATAAAAAACAACTTCTCGGTAAAAACAAATTTAAAAAAAAAAATAATTCTAGTTTCTTGTTTTTATTATTTTTTATACAACGTGATATACAATTTCATCAAATATATATACTAAACCATGAATAATATGTTTTTTCTTCACTCAACGGCCGAAACCATTAACATATCTATCAAACCTAAAGCTATTCTAAATAGCCCAACATTAGTTAACACATTGCAACCCCAACACAGAAATCTAGAACATAATATAAATAGACTATTAACAAATTCTCTTATTGGTCCAAAATAATTTTGCATTCTATATTGTTTTCGAAGTTTTCTCTACAATATTATTGTTTTAATATTTTTTCTTTTTTGTCAGAAACTCAAATCTATGTTCAACGACTCAAAATATCATAGGTCTTGAAGAAAAGAGTAGTGCCAATCCTTTTTACTTTTTCAAAAAATAATTTACTATTTTTTATTTTCAACTGGTTTGTAATATTAATAACTAATAAGCATTACCACCGCACAAGAAATTTTGAATCATAAAACGTGATAAATAGAAGGTGGAGTTGAGGGGTCATGTTAAACAGTACACATTTTTCAAAGAAATAACATTTTAATTGAATCTTTTATTATTGTGTATATCTTCATAATAATTATATATAATAGAAATGAAAGAGGTTGTATATCGGGAAATGGAAAAAAAAGGATATAGAAAACAAAAATGAATAAACAGATTTTGAAAAATGGGAAAAAATGAAACAAATTCTGAAAAAAGAAAAAAAAAATAATAACTGGCTTTCCAGTGTAATTACGCGGTGGGAAATAGAAGTCATATAAACACAATAAATATTGAAGAATGTAAGTAGACGTCAGCGATTTTGAAAATAATAAATAAATATTGAAGGTCCAACTATTTTTGAAGTGAGTTTTGAAGTTGATTATTGGATGAGAGATATGAGTAGTGTGAACATGATAAATATTGAAATTCCCAAAAATTAGAAAAATAAATAAATAAAATATGCACATAGTACAAGAGTTTTGGAGGGAAACAGTGAAGTTGACTGGGTTTGACTCAGTTACTTTTATATATTATTATATAGATGAGAAAATTTTAATGAAAAATTATTCCAAACTAGAATTTGGAATTGATACACTTAGATCCGGGTCAAATTTGGGTCCAAATAATTAGACGGGTCTAATGTAGCCAGGATTTGTCTGTCCAAATTCCAATGGAGTTTGTCGTCTTTCTCGTTACTTTGCGCTAGCATCTTTCTGTTCTTCAACTCAGTCACAAGCTTATCGAAACACAGTAATGGAGGTTGTATCATCGGTTTATGGAAACGGGTTTCCACCCATTTTCTGTCTCACCTCAACCCGTACCATCAAGAACTATCCTCCCGCCACCATATCCACTATTGCCAGTGCTGCTAATCCTACCAGTACTACTACACACGGTGAAATTCAAACTGGACCCATATATGCGACTGGACGATCTGGGAAGAGTCTTTCCGTTTCGTCCACAATAAGACAATCTGCAATGCTCGATATTCAACAGTCCACCGACTTGGCCTCTGCTCTTTCGAGGTTCTTTCTTTCTTTTATTTATGTTTACTCACTTGAATTTAGCCATTGCTACTCTTGGATATTCTTATGTCGCGGGTTGGGGTGAAAAACCAGATTCCCAGCTTACTATTGTCGTGAGTTTGGACCTTTCAAACGCTAAATGGTTTTGATTACTGGCCACTGGGTATTGTGGATATCTAAGATAATGACTCATTTCTCTTCTTTCTCGTCAACTCGGTAATTAAATCTGTACGCCGGCCGTGTCTTGCCGAGTTCTCAGTCCACACCTCTATTTTATTTGGAAATTTAACTAGAACTTGTTGAGTGCGGCTAATTGACACGTAATAAACTTTGAAATGTCATTACATGGTACTTATATCTATAATAAATTCTACAATCGACACGTGAGTTTTATCTACACAATCTGTAATATGTTTCTGCAGCTATGAGAAAGTTATATTTCTTTGTTGTCAGCAAGGTTTTACACATATGTTGTATTTTTTATTCTCTCCCCATTCCAATTGGCTCATTGACACGATAATTGAGACGAAAATTCTATGAAATCAGGTACCTGATTCCTTACAGAACCAAGTGATGAGATGACTGTCTGGTCAGCCCAATTAGAGTTATTAAAATCAAAATTGGAGCTCACAAATTATGTCTAATTGGTAGCTGACTAGACAGCCAACTTATCACCTGATTCCATGAGGAACCAAGTACCTGGTTCCGTAGAATTTTCGATAATTGAGACGTTTCATTTAAAATCAAGGTTACTGATAACATTGTCTATTTACAGATCAGGAGAGGTGTTGAAAGCACAAGACTTTAATGTGATTTTGCGCCATTTTGGGAAGTTAAACAGATGGAAGGATCTTTCTCAGGTTTAAGGATAAATATCTTCTGTGCTTTTCTTTGTCACGTGGGTTATCATGCTTCGATACTCAGGGTATTTAGAAATTTCTGTTGACGTCAAGATCTGCTAACAAATAAAGATTTACATAGGCTCCGTTCAGCAGCTATTATAATCAGTTTAAATTGATTATTTGGGTTTTATAGGTAAAATGTGTGGTTAAAAATTGAAGAGAGAAATGTGTGGTTAAAAAGTGGCTTCAGAAATTGTGCAGTTTAAATTTATGGTTTAAACTTAGTAGCCAAACAGTATAGCTTTAATGTACACAAAACATCTCAAGTGTCTTGTCTTCTTTAGTTACTATCTCCCTTTTCTTTTCTGGGAAAACTCTTAACTTTTGAATGGCTGAATTGGGTACAGCTGTACAGTACTACAGTTGAAATAGGTTTGTCATCACAACATGTTAGAGTTTTTGAGTTAATATAACAGTTCTATTTGAAAGGATCTTATGCTTTCTGCTTTGATTATGTTGAAGTTTTCTTCTAAACACAATGGTTGAGCTTCGTGAGTACTATTGATGCTCAATTTCTGACTTCCTTTAGGAAAATTATTTTAGTTCAGAACTACTCATAATCTCCACACATAAATTTTGCCAGCTTTGTACCCCCTGCATCTAAATTCCTTTTGATTTTGGTAATTTCACGACTTATAACTACTCTGTAACCTTGCAGCTATTTGATTGGATGCAACACTATGGGAAAACAAATATTGCTTCTTACAGCAGTTATATGAAGTTCATGGGGAGGCGTCTCAATCCTATAAAGGTCTTAGAAATATACAATAACATCAAAGACAAGTCAACAAGGAACAGTGTCTCCATCTGTAATTCCGTTCTGAATTGTCTGGTTAAAAGTGGCAAGTTTGAGAGCAGCCTCAAACTATTTAATCAAATGAAGCAAGAAGGTCTAATACCTGATATTGTAACCTATAGTACGGTGTGTAAACTCCTGTTCTCAATTATTTAAATTTTCATGGAATTCACAGACTTATCGATTGTATGCCATTGTAATCCAAACTAGGAATTACATGAAAGGAAAAGAAAAGAATGCATATTAGTTTATTCTGTACTGTATCCATAGATACATAAACACTGCATTATAACCATAGATGCATAACACAATAACCTGTTGCAATGAAACTTATGGGGTTGCAGAGTTATATACACTGAAAAAACACTAAACTTTGACTTTTACTCTTTCTCAATTTTGTGGAAGGCACAATTGTGTATTGCAAAAATCCGTAACGGGGGGTTGAGTTGTCATTTCATAATCTTAAACACTAGAATGTTTCAGCAAAGAGTTCTTCTTCGTACTTTTATCTATTCAGTTTTGCAGGTTCTTTTTGCAATCTTATGTTTTGTGTTTTGTATCTTCAGCTACTTGTGGGTTGTATGAAAGTGAAAGGTGGTTATTCAAAAGCATTGGAGCTGGTTCAGGAAATTAAGTTTAGTGGGTTGCATTTGGATAGCATAACATACGGGACACTTCTGTCTGTCTGTGCTTCAAATAATCGGTGTGAAGAAGCAGAAAAATACTTTGAGCAGATGAAGAGCGAAGGTCATGCTCCCAATGTTTTTCATTATAGCTCTTTGCTTAATGCGTACGCAATCGATGGAAATTATAGAAAAGCTGATGAGTTAATTCAAGAGATGAAAACTGCAGGGTTAGAGTTGAATAAGGTTTGTTTTCTTGGCCTCTTACCAACTAGTTTAATCAGGGATGGAGCTAGTGGGATAATAATTTTTTATACTAGGCTGATACATAGAAAATAATATTTTCATTTCTGTTTTGCCTTAAAATCAAATGGGCCTCGGGGTAGGTCTGGGCTCCCCCTTCCTCCGCCCCTGACTGTCTAGTTTTCAAACTGGTTCAACCAGTGGGTCAAGTGTTCGACAAATGGGTCATTGCTCGTTCATAAATCTGAGAAAATATATATATTTTTTAAATGAAAAAGTAGTGTGTAATATTAGTTTATGTTACTATTGCTCTATAAATGATGTGAACTATATTGTTTCTTAGAACTTTTCTTTTTGCAACAAATAAGATTTAAAAACTTTATCATTCATTAAAAAACATTAGAACTTTTAAATACCTTATTTTAAAATTACTATGGACAATAAAAGGTCAATTGGCACGATGATAAGTGGCGAGCTTTAGCACATAAATATTCCAGGTTCGAGTCACTAGCCTTATTTTACCGGTTCTAACGATACTTAACTTATTCACATGCTAATTGGTCCATCTGTGCAATCCTATAGCTGGTTTGGCGATTTACGGACTGGGCTGGTTTTAATAACTATTCTAATAAATACTCTTCGCTAAGCATATCATTTGTCCTCCTGCTCTTCCTTTCTCTTTAACTATGATTCAACAAAAAGAAACAAACAATGGAAGCGTGTAATGATGTAGATAAGAAGAATAAACTTCCAGTTTTATTGAATTCACAAAATCCTTTTCTTTCTTCAATGTTTTCAAAATATTTGTATGAATTTTGGTTGAGTCTTATCAGTTACCATAATGCAATAAGCTTGCGAAATTGACTTTTTTTCTTTTGCTTCATAGAGCATGTATAGCTCTTCAGTTATAGAAATCAGAAACAGACACACTATGTTAGCAGAAGCAATGTACTGATTCTGATTATTATATTTTATTTGTGTATATTGGAACAGTTCGAGTATTTTCCCAAGATGTTGTAAGACACATAAATCCAAGAAAGGATATACTCCCCGAAAAGTGAAAGAAGCTTTTGAGAAGGTCAAAGAAAGAACTTGTTCTTCTTACATAAGAAATTCTTCCAATAATTCAGAGCCTAATCTTTTCAAAAAAACACGTATAGTACTTTTGTGTTTCCGAGCCAAAGTTCTAGCACAAGAAAGTCGAAGTATATACTTTATTCGATACAAACTCTTTTTTTGGAAGATCTGCTATGATAATGAGAAAGATTTCTGCATATATGCCCAAATTGATCAATAATATCAGAATCTGATAATAAGTCTGAACTGGCTTGCTAATGGGATGGGATACCCTAGTACGTTACAAAATTTCACTTTAGCCAATGATCCAATCAGAGGAATAATTGGAAAAAGAGTATTGAACTTCTTAATAGCATTATTGATTAGAAATGAATTTTCTAGAATTTGATTCCGTGCCACTGAAGTGTTTAGTCGCACACTTGAAAGATAGCCCACAAATTCAAGGGAATGATTATCTAACATATACTAAATAACATTTCTTTTGCCTTTTCTTTATGGGAAGTTAAAGGTTAAAACTGAATTAATAACAAGGGAATCTGTCTCTGTTATCCTCTTACGCTTCGATGCTTATGAATTACTGATGCCTAACTGTATTTATACATGATTGACTATACTGCAAAGTGTTTAAGGTCTAAAAAACTAGCCTACTTTAACTAATCTGTGAAAGCAAACCACCTCCTACGAGTGAAGTTGGATCTAAGTAAAAGCATATTGTGAGGAAGTCTATGATGGTGTCAGTTTTTTGCTAGAATCAGGTAGTTGGTCCTTGACTCCTAGTCCATATGCTGCAATGCCCCATACTTTAATAATATGATTGGTGAACTTCCTTTATGATTTTACTTTTGATTAATTATTATTTGACTGATACGCTCTGAACTTTTTAATTTTTTATCTGTTTGGGTCCTGCTGGGATTTTATTCTTTTTCCTGAGATTGTCTGTTATTAACTTCTATGCCAAGAGATTCTTATGCAAGTGACCACTTGATGTACTGGACGATGGCCCATAGATATTTCAGCATACCAAAGTGCATAGATATCATCAAGCTTCTGCTTATCAATGGATTATTATACGTGGTAATTCCTGCAGGTTATTTTAACAACTTTGCTGAAGGTATATGTAAAAGGAGGTCTGTTTGACAAATCAAGAGAACTCTTGGATGAACTCCAAAGACTAGGTTACGCTGAAGAAGAGGTAATCATTCATATACTTCCCCCATAATTCCTTAAAAGTTTAGACTGGACTGTGTGTTTTACTTTAGGATTTGACTAGAAATTGGGGCGAGACTTGGATTTGAGTTGATCCACTTCAATAATTTTGTTTGGCACCATATATAGTAGGATTTGTAATTAATTTTATAAATAATTTTAGGTTTTGAGTAAAAACTTTTCATGTTTCTAAATTTAATTTTTGTTTGGTATTGGTTTTATTATTTCTAAAAAAATTGCTTCTAATTTATTGCAGATGCCATACTGTCTACTGATGGATGGCCTAGCAAAGTCTGGAAAACTTAAGGAAGCCAGATTAGTTTTTGATGAAATGAAGCAAAATGAAGTGAGAAATGGTATGTGCAGTTGAAGACACGAGTCTTTTAGCTGGCAACTTCTCCCAAACAGTGTGTTGTATGTTACTTCACAAGTGATCCACAATGTAGTGGAATGTTTGGCTGGTTATTGTTTCAGCTAAAGCTTTACCCTAAATGGATTGAATGCAATATGAACTATTTATTATACATGACTGTAGCTAGCCAGACTCCTCCTCTTGTATGTTGAAACTGGTTTGAAGAAAGTTCAAACATATTTATGTCAATAGCTGGGCCATTAATATCATTACTTCTACTTTCTGCAAAAAGCCTAGGAAATTGTCCATGAAATTCTCTTTTTCCTGTTTCGTTTTAGTTTGAGATGCTAGAACCTCCTTGCTTAATATCCATAAACGTCTTTTCTTACTTGTTATGTTATTTAGAACCTTGTGTGTAATAACAAATAATTTATGTGCAACTTGTAAATCACACACTCATGAACTTCTTTTCTCAAAATACTTGTAGATGGTTACTCCTATAGTATTATGATTTCAGCCCTCTTCCGTAGCGGGCTCCTTGAAGATGCAAAGCAATTGGCTTGTGAATTTGAGGCCAAATATGACAAATATGACGTGGTTATTTTGAACACAATGCTCTGTGCCTATTGTCGAACAGGAGAAATGGAGAATGTAATGAAAATGATGAAGAAAATGGATGATTCAGCAATTAGCCCTGATTGGAATACCTTTCATATTTTAATAAAATATTTTAGCAAGGAAAAGTTGTATCTACTTGCATACCGTACCATGGAAGACATGCACAGAAAAGGTCACGAACCCGAGGAGGTAGGCTGCAGTTACTACTGAAGTGCTTTACCTTAAATAAAATGATTCACTTGTACTTTAGAGTTGACAATTGTGGGAAGATATATGCATGGTATGCCCTTGTTTGAGCCCCATTATAATTAGATTTTTGGAGAAAACATATTTTGGAATTGTGATTTTTTTAAGAATGTGTGGTTAAAAGTTGAGAGAGAGGAAAATGTATTGGAGAATGTGTGGTTGAAAGTAATAGAGAGGAAAATGTGTTAAATACTTAAATTATAATGGGGCTCAAACAAGGGTAATGTAATCCTATACCAGATATCTGGCTTCTTTACTGACATCACTTTATTGTGCGGTTATAGGCTTCCTAGAGGTTTTTGTTAGCTTTTCCTTAATTTTTTTTTTTCTGTAAACTATGATTATTTGTTGATCCTTTTGTATCACTGGTACTTAGTTGCTTTTTTTTTTTTTTTTTTTGGGTTGATGAGAGAAATCAGATATTTACTTCTATAACATGTGAAAATGGGGGTCTTGGAAAACAAAAGCTAATGGGTTGTATTGGAAGTTTTCTTCACTTCAGCTGAGGGGAATTAGCATTACAATCTAGTCATAATAGCTGACAATGAGACTTTTTGTTGATATTGGTCATTTTCTGATAAGAATTTTTGTTTAAGCTTTTTTTTTTTTGAAATTAAATTAGGAGAAGCTTTCACTAGTTTTTTTTTTCCCCTTAAATCAACCATCACTTTTCATCATTGTATTATTATTTTCTCTCTAAATAGAGTTCATCTGGTCTGACAACCGATGAAATCCTTCAGTGACACATTGATTCCAACATCAGTATTTCTTTCCCCCAAAAAATATGCTATTCACAGTGAAGAATTGTTCAAAGTTGACAGAATAGTTTCTGGTTATTAGGATGGTTTTCGATGCGTTTAACTTAGTTTTAACCTCAATGTGGGCCCATTGATACCAGTTTTCTTTATGCAGGACCTCTGTTCCTCTTTAATTTACCACCTTGGTAAAACTGGTGCCCATTCAGAAGCATTTTCTGTGTACAATATGTTGAGATACAACAAGAAAACAACATGCAAGGCCCTTCATGAAAAGATTTTGCATATTTTAGTTGCAGGTGGACTTCTCAAAGATGCATATGTAGTGGTCAAGGTATATACTGAACGTCTGAACCTGTAACATAATCTTCATTAGGGTTATGTCTCTTGTGGATGATTGATTTCTAAAGCGCTGTGCATGCTTTAGGACAATGCAAAGTTGATCTCTCGGGCTGCTATAAGAAAGTTTTCTATCTCCTTCATGAAAAGAGGCAATATGAACTTGATAAACGACGTGCTAAAGTCTATTCACGGCTCTGGTTACCAGATTGATCAGGTGATGATTTGATTTATTTTTATTCCTTTCGTACGTAGATGTGAAATACATGGTTCTGATTGTCTCCGTCTCCCAACTCGTTGGGCTAGAATGAACTATTTGCCTCGTCTTTTTCAGGAAATATTTCATATGGCCATTTCTTGTTATATTCGGCAACCTGATAAGAAAGCATTGCTTCTTCACTTGCTACAGTGGATGCCCGGTCGAGGCTATACTGTCGATTCATCTACAAGAAGTTTGATTCTAAAAAATTCCCACTTGTTTGGTCACGAACTTATCATGGAACTATTGTCCAAGCAGTATATGGCGTTAAAAACAAATAAATCTCGCGAGGGGAAGACAAAATGAATCCGAACTCGCAACATTTCAGGTATACACAAGACTTGCTATGTTCCCTGGAAGATTAATGCTACTTAATACTTATACTAGTAGGTTGACAAGGAGGATGACAAAAAATGAGGTTGCGAGATTGTGTGCGTTGATTTAGGAGTTGATGTGATGGATAAGGTGATAAGATTGTGCCATGTATGTATTAAGTCAACCTCCTTATCAACCTTAAAGTAAAAGTAGCATGACTCTTTCTGGAATTTCACGCACGTTCTTAACAGATACTGAAGCTTGTACTCTGCTCTCCTTTTGTGGCGTATCTTATTGGACAACAAGAAATCGATTCCTCCCATTCAGAGTAGCGCGTTGGCTGGAAGTACGGACGCCATTTTACCATCATAACCAGTTGGTGTCACCATTTTCCATGCTAAGAACTGAACCATGAGCCATGAGTCCTGCACTGCATCCCATTCCACCAAGGCTAACACTCTCTGCTTTACTACTAAATTCAAATTTGAGGCTAACACTCTCTGCTTTACTACTAAATTCAAATTTGAGGCTAACACTCTCTGCTTTACTTCTAAATTTAAATTTGTTTATGATCCTGGCTGTAATGGATGGTGTAGGGCGGTACAATTGGATACAAGTATGGGGTGAGTTGCATGGTTGCCCAATGCTCTCGATTTATAGAAGGCATACAATTTATATTTATATAATTTTTTTTTGAAGAATTGTATTTGTAATTAATAACATTGAAAAAATAACAGATATGAATAATTTTAGTTAATACTAGATAGTTTAACAAATTTGGTTACCCGAAATTTTTTATTAATAAATAAAAAATTAAAAGTTTAATACTAATCAAAAGATTTTTCAGGAACAAATGGAAGTCACAAAGTATATTTTTGTTTGAATCAGCTATACAATAATTTTAAAGCATAATTGCCCGTTTTTATAAAATTATAATTGATGACCTTTTATCCGTGACTCTAGAAACAGTAATTACGAATCATTCTAATTTAATAGTATATATATATGATACTATTCCGATTTCATAATGAAATCACAGATTTAAGAAAAAGGAAATAAAAATTCCGTACCCAGATTCCAAACGCACAGAAATATGTTTTTTTAATACTTCTAGAACCATTTTGAGGGGGAGGCAAAATTTAATGGGGTGAGAGAGGCTCGAACTCTCGACCTCAGGATTACTCAGCAAGCTATGAGACCTACGCGCTAGCCAACTGCGCCACCACCCCTTAGTGAAATGACTCGAATTTTATGTACTGTTATATATTTTCTAAGAACTAATCCAACTTCTAGCATTTTCACAACTACTTTTAAGTATGTTATAAATTAAATATAAATCCTCACCTAATTTCTTACCTAATCCCCACCTAATTTATATTGTATTTTATCATGTATGAATGACTTTATATCCATATAAATAGGGCATTGATTTGTAACATTTCTTACACCTAATGGAATGAGAATTCTCCTCTCTATTCTCTCCATCTCTTCCTCTCTAATTCTTGTTTAGATTTTGATAGTTTTATAACACGTTATCAGCACGAGTCTCTAGCCAATTGAGTAATACGACGGGAGTATGCTCTACAGTTGCATCTAAATGATGAACCTCTGTATCAGAAACCAGATTATTATTAATCAACGTTTCATATTTCAAATCTAGTGTTTTTGGTATTAGAAAATCATTTATACATCATAGATTAGAAAATCAATTCCAAGTCCATAGAAAAAATTGGAGAAATTGTGTAACCCGAAACTTTCAAAGCAAATTCACGCACCGTAACGGATTGGACTATTATGAATACCTTGACTGAAAGATATGATTCACTCACTCATGAAAGGTAATTATTTCATTACGTTGATACCGCCTATATGGTCGGTTTAATTATTTCATTATGTTGATACCGCCTATATGGTCGGTTTAATTATTTCATTATGTTGACATCGCCTATATGGTCGGTTTAATTATTTCATTATGTTGATACCGCCTATATGGTCGGTTTAATTATTTCATTATGTTGACATCGCCTATATGGTCGGTTTAATTATTTTATTATGTTGACACCACCTATATGGTCGGTTTATCAATTGAATACATATAAACACCTCAATTGTTGGTTAATTCTAACATATTAGAGGATTGTTGTCAACATATATACGTGGTGGTATAACCCCAGTATTATTATTGTTAATATATATACAATATTATTGTTAATATATACTTGGTGGTATAACCCCAGTATTATTATTGTTAATATATATACAATATTATTGTTAATATATACTTGGTCGTATAACCCTAGTATTATTATTGTTAATACAATATTGTTATTTAATACTTCATTAAATGATACCAGAAGTTATCACTACTAAAGATAGATAATATTTCATCAAATGATACCAGAAGTTATCATTACCAAAAAGTTGGTAAATGTTGATAAAAATATTTTATCCAATGGTACCAGAAGTTACCAATATCTGAATTTGAATGGGTGGATGAAAATTATTCAACAAGAGAATGTTGATGTATGATAAGATAATATCACATGATAGCACGGATATGGCTAATGTGAAAATAATCTCATCAGTATTATGAGATGAATATTAGATGATAAGTGTCTGGAAAAGTTCTTGCACGAGCACTTATATATTCCAGAAGAAGTACATATTTACTCCAGAAGAAGTAAAAATTATCATCTAAACATACTGAAATGATATTATTATTGCTCCTGAAGAAGTATAAACGAGTCATACATGCAAAACGAAAAAGGGGAAAAACATTTATAATCCTCAAAATAAGAGATGTGTTTCGGGAGTAGCCGTATCCTACCACATCTGACATTTTGAGGAAATAAAGAAAAAGGTGTGTCTCAAGAGTAAGAAATACTCCATACTCTACCACCTTAAATCTTTGAGGTACACAAGATTAAAACACTAATAAAATCCTAGAAATTTATGGTGTGTCTCAAGAGTGAGAATACCCCGTACTCTACCACCACCTATTCTAGGGTTCACAAAGATAAATTTACATTAACCGGACTCCATTTTCGCTTGATTCCCCTTCCTTGCGACCAATCTATCTTAACTCCTGCTGGATCTTGTATGGGGACATATGATTGCAACTTATCCAGCAGTTCCTCGATAGTAGGAGTAGAAATAAGGATTCTCCTAGAAAATGGAGAGATGAATCCCTGTTCCACAGCATAATCAAGAAATGTTAGCAAACCATCAAAGAAATTGTTAACATTTAAAAGCCCAATAGGCTTAGTATGGAGATCTAGTTGAGCCCATGAGGTAATATTAAAGATTTCTTCTAAATTACCAAAACCTCCAGGTAGGGCTATGAAGGCGTCAGAACCATATAACATGCAAGTTATGCGTTCATGGATAGATAATGTTTGTACTTCATGCCCTCGTGTTTTGCCTGCAATATCAGCTAAAGGAGTAGGTATAACACCTATCACTCTTGCTTTCTCTGCTTGAGCGGATTGTGAAACACAACCCATCAATCCACTGCTACCTCCTCCATACACGAGAGTAATACCTTTCTCTCCCAATTTCTTTCCAAGATCCACTGCAGCTTCTAGATACTCAAAACTTTTTCCTACTTTTGATCCACAAAATACACAGATAGTTTTAATCTGTCGAAGTTTTGATCCTTCCATCTTTGAGAGAATAAGGAAGGAAAAACTTATGAGAAAATGATATTTTTGGATGCATAAACTGTGAAAATCATTGGTTTTTTAAACTTGAAAAACTTCACTATTTACTGCTCGTATTTCGAAAAAGTGAAGATTTACTTTTGACAAAAACACCCTACTCACCTTTCGGTGATTTAATATTTTTAACCAGCCTTTATCAAAACCCGTGAAAGGAAACAGAAAAATATTTTATATGTGCATATATATCAAATGATTTACCTTGTATTAATGCTGCATAGCCAAAACATCATTTTTTATAACAGCCTGGCAAACATGATCTTTTGCTATTATATTTTTGAGACTATAACGCTCTTTATCGTTGATGAATTTAGCCCATAAAGATAGTAGCTCACGCTGCACATACCCACTAGGGTGCGTCTCAAGAGTCAATCGGATATCATCAAATGACTCCTTACTCAGTCCACCCTTAATGAAGTCTATCTTATCATCTCGATTTATGGATGAATATCCTATTGATTTACAACGGGTATCACATGTCCATCGAGCACATTTGTAGCAACTATTTAATCTTTTTGCTCTTCGCTTCTTTGCAAAAGTACTTTTACCTAAGCCAGGCTTGTGCTTAGAAAATAAATCTGGTAATTCACCAGCTAATCGAACTTTTGCTTCGATCAACCAGCGAACATCTTCTGGGATGCCATGATCCATCAGCAACCTCAATCTTTCGAGCCTAATTCGATAAATTTTTCTCAAATCATTTATTGGAAGATTGGAATAATATTTGCGAATATTTGAAAGTATGATATCCATTTTTGATGGATCTAGCCTTCTTCCCAAATCATCTATTTAAATGCATTATTCAACGCGTAAAAGAGCGGTGGCTCCGCGTGTCAGTGACATCGATTCCATCAAGAAATAATGGAATAAATTATTGAAAAGGTGGAAACAATGAGATAATGTGTCATTACCTTTTTCGATATAAGGGAAGATTTGGCGACAAGATTGAGATCATGAGATATTTCCTTGGATATTGTACCTGATTTTTCGGTATAAAAGTAATAAAGGTATACTGATTTGAAATGTACAGAAATACGTAACGATGAAATGAATACTGTATTGAACCAGAAGTTCATACATATGTACAAGTGAAATATCTTGCTGAACCAGAAGTTTATACGTACAAGTGAAATATGTATATAGTATGAACCAGAAGCTCATAAATGAAATATACATTATATTGAACCAGAAGTTTAACGATATTGTATTGAATCAAATATTCATACATAGAAATGAAATAAAACCGTATTGAACCAGAAGTTCTATAATAAACGGTTAGATTATCAAAAGTTTCAAATTATTTTCTATGAGAATAACTTATTCAGAAATTGTTTATCATACAACAATATTCTATGTCAAACAGGGATTAGCTCAAGAAGCTTTATGATTTGTAAAAGTGCGATATGTATACAATCCACCAAAAGCGCACTTAGATATATGATTGAGATTATATCTCTAAAAGAATGACATGTGTTATGGCATTTTAACCGATTGATAATGTTTGAGAACATTATGGGGAAAACACGCCTGAAGCGTAATTATGCCTGAAACATAATGATTATCGATTCCAAAAACAAATATCTCTCTAATGATTGAGATGATCCCTTTGAGGCTAAATACTCATAGTGAGTAAAAGGGACATAGTTAAATGATGAGATATTCAGGTACCTGATGATAGAACATATAAAGAGATCTCTCTATGTTATATTGAGATGGAATCGATAAATAAGTCGACTGCATACCCTCTTATGAAAATGAGGTTGATGAAATTATAATACTTTGGCCAAGTATATAACCCCAATGTAGGGATTATTGTTTAAGGACCTGAAGTCCAAATGTTTAAATGTGTAAAGCCAGTAATTATATGTACAAATGAAAAATATTTCACAGTCGTAAAAGACGACTCGTTGCGCGCAAGATTTTTCATAGAACTGGCATGACATATGGTGGATAGACTATAGTCTAAATCACTAGCTTTAGCTCTTTGATATACCAATGAGTGAGATCAAAATGTATGATTCTCATCTCGGTACTTTGAGAGTATTCTTTGATGTACCAGTTGATGGGGTACGTTGGGATTTCAAGTAAAATGATTGTAGATTATATGTCGAAATTGATATCTATTTCAATGATTGATTATGCTCCTGCAAATTAGAAATTGCAGTTTATAAAGTGCAAGAACGTACATGTATAAATCATTGAAAGATTCAATATGCCCAGATTAGTATCACTATAGAATGATACAAATGACTCCATGATATAATATGTTGAAAGTAAAATTGGAGTGTAACATTTATGACATCTGGGAAATTGATTATTCACTAGAAGTGAATATGAAAATGAATATGTTTAATTATTCACCAGAAGTGAATTCTAGATTTAATTATTCACCATAAGTGAATTCTAGATTTTATTATTCACCAGAAGTGAATTCTAGATTTGATTATTCACCAAAAGTGAATTCTAAATTTGATTATTCACCAGAAGTGAAAGATGCAATATTTGATTATTCAACAGAAGTCAAAGATGCAATTGATAAATTAGTACAACATTGCTTAATATAGCATGTTATGACATCATAAATGAGATATGAACAAAGCTCATCATGAATGATATGTTTGATGAAAAGATACGAGATTGCATCAATATACTTGTGATATTCCATGAAAGGAATAAATATGCGTTGCACTCTTTTTCTCTTAGCTGAAGTTTTGTCCCACAGGGTTTTCCTAGCAAGGTTTTTAATGAGGCAACAGTTGAGGCGTATAGATGAAAATTAATGAGAATACTGCACTCTTTTTCCCTTCGCTGAGGTTTTGTCCCACAGGGTTTTCCTAGCAAGGTTTTTGAGGCATCATCATAGCTATCAACAAGCTATAATTCAGCAACACATTGTTATACTGGAATGATATCAACAAATGAAGAAAATCATACACATCTTATGAAGAATGTTATGATATCGGCTACACACAAGAAGATTTTCATATATATTCCAGAAGAAAGATGATATCATTATTCAAAAGGTTCATGAATACTTGATTGCACATTTAAGGGGGAGAATCATGCTGTCATGCTGTACTCTTTTTCTTTCGTCCAGGTTTTGTCCCACAGGGTTTTCCTGACAAGGTTTTAACGAGGCAGCGGCTGTACTCTTTTTCCTTCGTTCAGATTTTGTCCCATTGGGTTTTACTGACAAGGTTTTAACGAGGCAGCACTAAAGCACTAAAACACTGAAACAGTGAAGCACTTCAGATTTCAGTACATGATTTGTACTACTTATCATTGATGTCATTTTAGATATTAGACTCGATGATTAATGATGGCCAACATCAGGGGGAGCAGTTGTACTCTTTTTCCTTCGCTCAAGTTTTATCCCACTGGGTTTTCTTAGCAAGGTTTTAACGAGGCAGACAATTGAGCAATTGAGCAATAAGTCATTCAAGGGGGAGTGTTATAAATTAAATATAAATCCTCACCTAATTCCTCACCTAATTTCTACCTAATTTCTTACCTAATCCCCACCTAATTTATATTGTATTTTATCATGTATGAATGACTTTATATCCCTATAAATAGGGCATTGATTTGTAACATTTTCTTACACCTAATGGAATGAGAATTCTCCTCTCTATTCTCTCCATCTCTTCCTCTCTAATTCTTGTTTAGATTTTGATAGTTTTATAACAAAGTAGATATATATATCAATATCCTAACACAAATATCTATCACACAACTCTAAACAGAAGTATCCACATTTCTGTATGACAATTTCACCATTTTTGTATAATATTAACGCTTGAAAAACGGGAAAGTACTATGAAACAACATGCTCATTGTAGTTGTTGAAAATTTATTTGTTTTGGATATTTTATTAAATTATTACTAGCCCAACAAAATGGTGGAAAATGACAACACAGCCTATGTAACGATCCAAGTTTTTCTACAAAATGACAACACATCACACATTGCAAGTAAAGTTGTACAGGTATCATAATCCAACCAGTAAACCTTAGTTAAACAGTTAGTTTACGAAAATAAAATATTCATCTTCACCTCATCAAATCTTCATAACAAGTGGGTGGGATAGTCTTGAGTGAAATCATTTCCTCACATTGAACCCGTACATTTTTTTTGTTTCTTCCTTTATTGAGTAATTTAACATCAAATTACATGTCAAGTCATTAGTTGATTTGATCAACTTAAAAATAGGACACGGGTATCGTTAAGATGACCTATCAATTAAAGACATCTACATTAGAGAGTTGTATATCATTATTTATTCGGTTCTTCTATATTGACACTTTTTTGGAACATGAAAATAGGACATGTTGATGTGGCATTTCGACATTGGGTGATGAAAAAGTGGGTCATGTGCTTCATCACACGGGAACTTCTTCATCATTCAATCAAGAGGTGTCCATCGACAATATCTCATTTTCATGTCCCAATATCAAAGATTATAAATTGATCACATTCAATAGGAGTCACAACTATTGCAAGAATCGACTTGTAACATGTTTTTTTGTATACAATATACACCTGTATTTTTGTAACGTCACGTGTTAGATACTCTGGGTTAAACAAATGCTATTGACGTACTTCTTGTTCCTGGAAAAGGGAATCTGGAACTCCGTTAACGCGATTTCTCAACAACATGAAAAACAGAATACGTAAATGAGAGATTCTCCACGTCGTCATTTTTCTTAACCTTCTTCCGTGATATTCTCCAAATCTGCAGTAAACCGTGCCTAAAGTGGAATAGTAGAAAGAACGTTGTATCAATGTACAAACAACAGAACAAGGTATTAAGATATAGAAAGGGGACACTGCACAATAAACTTCATTGGCATCTTAGTTTTCTAGAAATTAAATAACTAGATACTCATAGAATAGGGGTAACATAAACTCTGTGTTTAACAACATCAGTGCTACAAGTCACGTGTGAGCGTAGTTAAACTCAGTTTCTCCTTCAGTAAAAAATTCTCTCATAAAGCCAATGGAAGTAGCAACAACAGCTCCTTTAACAAAGCTTCCATGCGGAGCGAAGATGAGAACATGCTACGTTTGTAATTATTTGTTTTTCTTTTTTTAAAAAAAACTATTGAAAATCTAGAATATAATAGCTCTTAAGGCTTGATTGAATTGATTCCGAAACAAAATAATATACAAACTCAATATATAGACGCACACCTATACATATTGACTCTGCTTACAATGAAAACTTCACCCAAAATATATCATGCACACAGATTGATACACTTGGCTGTCAACCCATAAATTAAGGAAAACCTAATACAAATAACCAACTAATGCGGCTCGTGAAGGCCCAGAGAGAGAGAGAGAGAGAGAGAGAGAGAGAGAGAGATCTTCTGGTAAAGTGAGGAGAAAGCAGCCATAGTGAAATTGTGTTTATATCTCCATTACGTTTTATTGCAACTATTCTAAAGTTTAAGTTCATTCTCCAAGTTCCACTTCGTACTAATGGGTCCCCGCATTCTAACTCCCTCCTTCGAGGTGGAGTGTATCGGTTTTACACCCACCTTGTTCTCATGATCAAGAATCTGGTTGTGGACAAAGGTTTTGTGAAGACATCCGCTATCTGATCAACTGAACTTATATATTCTATATTTAGTTCCTGATTTGCACTCCATCCCGAATGAAATGAATATCTAACTCAATATGTTTTTTTCTAGAGTGGAAGACTGAATTTTGAGCCAGAGCACTTGCCCCTAGATTGTCACATCAAATGATAGGAGTATCCTTACAACAAACTTTCAACTCACTAAGTGAAGACCTTGTCCAGCTTAGTTCTGCAGTGACTTGTGCTAAAGCGCGGTATTCTGCCTCAGTACTTGACCGTGCAACTGTGTTTTGCTTTTTAGTACTCCAAGAAATCAAGTTCCCTCCAAAATAAACACAATAACCATCTATGAAACGTTTGTCGTCTGGGCATGATGCCCAATCAACATCACAGAAGGTTGTCAACCTGAGATTACGACTTTTCTGTATGTTCAAACCATAGTTTAATGTCCCTTTGATGTATCTGAACACACTCTTTACCATGTTCCAATGCACATCTATGGGTTGCTGCAAGAATCGGCTCAATATGTTGACAGCAAAGTTCAAGTCTGGCCATGTATGTGCTAAGTATTGTAGTGTTCCTATTGAACTTCTATACAAGGTGGGATTGCTGAGTACCTTTCCCTTTGTTTTTGAGATAAGTTTACCTGAAATCGTAGGTGTGGACACTGGATTAACATTGTTGAAACCAAATCTCTTGAGTACGTCCACAGCATATTTGCCCTATGATATTTGAATCCCAACTTCATCCCTCTTCACCTCAATTCCAAGAAACTTACTCAAATTTCCCATATCCTTGAGTTTGAATATATCATGTAATCTGTCAATGAATGCTTGAAGTTGAGAGGAGTCACTCCCAGTCACTATAATATCATATACATAAATTAATATGTAGATGGAAGATTTATCCTGCAGTTTGTAGAACATGGAGCTGTCTGCTTTTGACTGAATCATTCCAAACTGAATTAACATTGATTTCAGCGCATTATTCCACTCCTGTGGTGCTTGCTTAAGTCCATAGATTGCCTTGTGCAACTTACATACATGATTTGGACATTTCTTATCCACAAAGCCAATCCACACGATCTGCCGGTATCCCAGTCATTAGCCAATGCAATTGTTCTAATAATTTTGATTGTAGATGCCTTTACAACCGGACTGAAAGTTTCTTTAAAGTCAACTCCATAGGTTTGCAAAAAACCTTGAGCTACCAACCTTGCTTTATGCTTGTCAATGTTTCCTTCAACATCATATTTGAGTTTAAATATCCACTTGCATCCAATAATTTTAGAAGCTTTGTCTGCAGGTACTAAAGATCAGGTCTGATTTATTTTCAATGCCTCAAATTCCACTTCCATAGCTTTTATCTAGTTAGCACATGAAAAGCCTTCTTCCACACTCTTTGGTTCAGACACCCGTGCAAGATATATATTTGGTTTGAAAATCCCAAGGTTAGCTCTTGTCACCATTGGATGTCTAGATTGTTGATCGATTTCACAACCATCGGTTTTTGCTTCACCAATACTTCTGTCACTAGTATGTTCATCTGAATTTCCTCCTTCATTTTCAATGTTATCAAATTCACTGTTGCTGGAGATCACTGGTACTTGGGATGCTGAAGGATGAGCCATATGATCAGGTTGGTTGATAACTGGAGAAGCTGACACGAAATTTTGGGGTTGAGTAGGTAGTTGACATTCATTAGAGTGACTAGAACTGTGTTCAGGAGAAGAGAAGTTACTAGTGTTGTAGGTTGGAAGATTAAATGGTAATGGATAATTCACAATCGTGGTGTTTGATTGAGTGGAAGATTTATTGAGAAATCCATTCTGAAAGGGAAATTCATTCTCATTGAATACTACACGTCTTAAGATGGAAATTCTGGATGATGAAATTAAACATCTATATCCTTTGTGAGCTGTGCTGAAACCCAAGTTTACACATTTTTGTGAGTGAAAGGAGAGCTTGTGCTTATTGTAGAGTCTAGGATATGGAAACACTGTGCATCCAAAGACCCTGAGATTGTCATATTTAGGTTCCTTTTTGAATAGTAGTTGAAATGGAGTTTTATGATTTAAGATTGGGGTTGGCATTAGGTTTATAAGATAGTTAGCAATTGAGAATGCTTCCCACCAATAGTATAAAGGCAAGTTAGGTTGAGCTAGGAGTGTGAGAGCACTCCCAGACAGGTGTCTATGCTTACGTTCAGGCCTGCTATTTTGTGCGAATGTATAGGGACAAGAGAATCTGATGTTTATACCATTTCTAAGGCGTGTCTTTCAAAGGGTCTAAACTCTCCACCATGTTTTGTTTGAAGTGTTTTAATGCTTCCGTGAAATTGTTTTTCAATAGAATTTTTGAAGCGATTGAATGTTTTTAGGCTGTCTAATTTTTTTTTGAGAGGATAAGTCTATACATACCTACTAAAATCATCAACAAAAACTATATAGTATCCATAGCCTACTGTTGATTTCATAGGTGAAGGGCCCCCAGAGATCAGAATGTATTAAGTCTAGTGGATTAGAAGCTCGTGAAGTGGATAAAATAAAAGGAACTTTGTGGCTTTTTCCAACTTGACAAGACTTACAGAACATTGACTTTTCATTAATTGGATATGCTTGTTAGGGGTGGCCTAGCCTCCTATGCCATACCTCCATTTCATTTGACTGACTCTTGGATTTGTTATTACAAGAAATGAGAAGAGAAAACAACTAAAACTTTGGAGTTACAGGGCTTGAGTTTTGTTTTGGTGTATCTGATGGTTGCAGTTTATACAGCCCATCCTCAAGCATCCCGTATGCTAATTGATTCCCTGCTAACAGATCCTTCACAACACAAAAATTCAGGTGAAATTCAATAAACACATCATTGTCTCTAGTAAGTCTTGACATACTAAGTAAGTTTTTCTTTATGTTAAGGACATGTAAAACTTGATTCAAAATCAAATGTTTCTTCCCTTGTCCTGGTAAATTTTTTGAATTAATATGAGTTATAGAGAGCGACTTACCATCACCAATTTTTACTCCTTCATTACCAATGTACTCCTGGGCTTCATTGAGGTGTTTCACATCACTTGTCACATGAGTGCTAGCTCCTGATTCAGCATACCAGCCAGAGTCTGTGAAGTCCTTTGAAGATGCAAAGTATGTAGACTGATTACTAGAGCTGCGTTGGTTTGATCCAACACAATTGTGCCGGTTTCAATCTTCCAACACTTTCATCAAATCTCTTATAGCACTAGCTAGCTAGTGATTATATAACCCACAGATTTGGCATGGAGTATCATACTCCATTTGTCTTGAAGTTCTTGTTCTGGCTGGATTTCCTCTGAAATCTCCTCTTATTCTTCTACTAGAGCTGCTTCCTCTATAATTTCCTTGGCTTAAATTCACTGAGCCAAGCCCCATTCTGACTTCATTCAGATACTCTAACCTGCTTTCAAATGTGAGCAAAATTGAAGTCATTTCGTGCCAGTTCACCATTTCTTTGTCATTCAGCTGCACCACAACTAGGGTATAATCCTCATCCAGCCCAGCTAATATATGGTTGACCAGGTCTTATTCATCAACTGCTTTTCCTGCAACCTCCAGGTTGTCAGCTAGCCTCTTGACTGATGTCAAGTGTTTGTCCATTGTCGTTATTACCTTCCGAATTCTCTATAATTCTTCAACAAGGAAGGTAGTTTTGGCTCGGTTAAGGACTCCAAAACTTTGAACTGCCTTCCACATTTCTGCAGCTGTGTTACTCCCCATAACTCTTACTGCAATATATGAGCTCATTGAAGCATACAACCATTCCACGAGGAGAGAATCATTTGACAGCCACGAGATTTATTCCTCTTATTTTTATTGGTATTTTAACTTCAAGTTCAGTAATATGTAATTGTCCATCAAAATTTATATATCTATACGGTTCAGTTCTATGATATGTTAATCCTTTATTTCTGTTTGAAACTATATGACATTCACTAGCTCCTGTATCAATTAATATATTTGATCATTTTACATGTTCTTTTCCATTGAAATATTCACCTTCTATTTTCATATTTCTAGCATTTCTATGAAGTTTTATTTTCCTTGTATTACTAGTTTCTCCTAATTGTTTTCTATTGGGTAAACTTGTTGATCTTCTAATTAATCTGTTATCTTCAAATGTTATGTTATTATTAAGGTATTTTTCTTCTCTTAACTCTATAATTTTTGATTTATTTTTTTGTTATAGTAAGTTCATAGTTTCTTGGAACTAAACTTATTTGTTTATCTGATTCCACAGCTTTACCAATATCTTTGCATTTTTTATGAATTTCAATATATGATTTTTTAGAATAAATGTTTCCATAATTAGAATTAGTAAATGTGTATAATGCTCTATATTCTATAATCATAATTTTATTTCCTGGTCCCATTATGTCATCTTTATGTAATTTGAAATGTAGTCCTAAAACTTCATAAAAGTTTCTGTCTTTCAATGATATACAATATTTTGGGTAACATGTAAATATTAGTTTCTTATATGCTAGATTTTCTTCTACTGTTCCCAAATGACTGTCTTTTAAATTTATTATTCTTTCATCATGTAAACTTACAGTCAAAGGTGAATCTAATCATTCTCTAAATAGGGATTTAAACATTATTTGGATACTTGCTAAATAAACATATTGGATATTTTCACTTTATTTTTTATTTATCTTTGTTAATAATTCTGTAACCGTATTTTTTGTTAAAACATTTAATTTATGTGTTCCTTGAGTAGTTCTAACATCTATTATTTTTTCAATTTTAAGATATTCATTTATTGCTACTTTTTCTCTTCACCATATTCTGTTTAATATTTTCCATTTTCCTATTTTCAAATCTAAAGATAATTTTTGTATTTTTCTGAACTTATTATTATCAAAAGTTACCTTTAATCTATAATCTTCTATTCCTTCATATTATTGTATATTTGTGTTATTTTTTTTAATTTTTTTTATTTCTCTATTCTGATTCATTACTTTCTGAATCTGTTTCACTTATATAGATTTCTTGATCATAATATTTTTCAATGTCAGATATTTCACTTTCTATTTCTATATATTCTTTTTGTAATATTTTAACTTTCTTTTTGTTATAATCAGGGCTTATATGTCGCATTTCTCCACAATTCCAACATTTGCATTGACTTTTGTTTTTTTTTTTATAAGTTTTTTTTTCTATTTTTCATTTGGATTATATCTTCTTTTAGGTTTTATATATCATTTCTTAAAGTTTATGAATTTTTTAAACTTTCTATTTTTATATTTTCTTTTATTATTTCTTCTTAGAGGATTACATCTCCATTGGGTAGTTTTTTCATACCTTCACAACATATTCTATTTAATTTTCCGGATTTCTTTAATAATTGTCTTTGTTGACATATATATATGCTAATCTTTCAAACATAAAATTTATCCTTGATCCTAATATTTTAGGTATTTTTAAGGGTTAACTCTGATAAATTTTTCAAATTCTATTTTAAAGTATATTCCCCATGAACCTGGTAATTTATTGTAATACATATCTCTGTATATTTCTTGATTTTCATTACTATAGAATTGGACATAATAGTATTCTTTGAATTCACAAGTGTATTCCTTGATTCTACACATATTACATATTGTTAAATTTATAATCTCATTCTTGCATTATCTTTTCCTCTAATTGATTATATTTCAGCATTACTTATCCAATTTTCTCCTAAAAATTCATCTGCAATATAATCTACTAACTTTTCTATACATTTTCTATCTGATTTTATTAATTCCGTTTGTACATTTCTTCTTATTAATGTTTTCGTATCACTACTTGTTCATTCCCACAAATTCCTAACATGTCCTTCAAAGGATGTTGTTAAAAAGTTTATCATTCTTTCAGTATTTTCCCATGTATCATCTTTATTGTATAAAAATAACAGTATCATTGAATTTGTCCAAGTTAATAAAACTTTTTTAGTATCTATTTTACAATCCAAATCTAGTTTTGTTCCTCAATGATTAATAGGTTTATCATAATTATTATTTGGTTCAAATCTATCTTTATATTTATTCCTTTTAAGTGGTTGTTTATCTCTGATTCTATCGTAATATTGTCGGTGTGGTTTACTATATAAGGGTTCATAACTTTCATATAAATCTTGTAATTCTTGTTTGGAAGTTCCTATTGGAGCCGGGCTAGGTGCTCCTCCTGTATTCATTAAAATTTTCTATAAGCAAATTTAATTCTTCATTCATTTTTATTTTCTTCAGCTTTTAATTTTCTTAAAGTTTTTTCTATGGTTTTTTGTAATTCTAATTATTCTTCTAGTATTTTTGGTAATATGTTTTTTTCTAAATTCATCATCCATACTTCATGTTTCTATTATAAATTTTTTTGCTCAAAGTGTTTCTTGTCTATTCTAAGTATTTCTTTTTCTGAGTTTTTTATCTATTTTTTATTATTTTCTTTGAATTCTCTAGTCTCTAGTTTTAGTATATATTTATATCATTTCTTATTTCTTTTAATTCATTTCTTACTTCTTGAACATCACTTATTAATGATTTTATTCATATCTTCAGATCTTCAATATATTCACTTATTGATATTTTATACTTTTTGTTTGGTAGTTTGGGTTTTTTGTACCTTGAATGATCTGTTATACATATCATCTATTTTCATTTCTAATTTGTTGATTCTTTCTTCTATTGATATTACTTTTTCGCTATCATTTTTCCTTATTTTCTCAATTAACTTATCTATTTTTTCTATAATTATTTCAATTTTATCTTGATTAATATTAATTCTCCTGATTTTCTTTGGAATTCTTTTAAAATCTATTCATCTATATTTTTTACTTCTCTTATCATATCTTTTAATTCTTTAAATTGTATTGTTAGTTTATTTTGAATATTATGTAATTTTTCTTTGATATTCATATATTGTATATTTAACTGTTGTAATTATTCAATAGCTAATTTATCATGTATGTTTATATTTTTATATATTTGTCATAAAAATGAACTTATCCAATTTAATTGTATATTAAGAAATTTATCGGATTCTCCCCATGAGCTTAATGGGTGGAATTTGGTTGTATTAGCTCCTTTTATTTGATAAGATCCAACTGGAAGTCTTATATTTTCTATTATTTGTTTTTCAAATTTTATTTCTGGAAATTGGGTCATTAATTTCTTCCTTTGATATGTTCAATTTCTAGAATAAGTTATGTTTCATATTTTGCTTCTTTATAATTCATTATTTGATATTCACAAAATTCTTCTATTGATCCAATCATTAATTTTCTATGATATATTCTATAATATTTTAGATAGTCTTCCAATGTTCTTGTTTCATCATATTTTTATTTTTTAGTTTTTTCATTGTGTTTTAAAATCATTTGCATTCTAGGTAATTGCTTTAAATTTTTATTATAATATTCTCTCTTTTTCTCTAATAATTTTAATCTTAGCTTTTCTTGTCGTTTTATATTTATTTCTTCTCTTATTCGATCCATTAAATTTATTCTTAATTCTATTTTTAAATTTAATTTTTCATTTGTTTCTATGTCTAGATATTTAGCTAATTGAGGATCTGATCTATGATAATCCATTTCTATAATCTTTATATAATTCTTCTAGTATATCTTTGTGGATTAAATCTAATATTTCGTTTATGATAAAATCTTCCTTTATTATCTCGAAATTTATGAGATCATATATATCTCTTCTTGTATATTTATCTAAATTTTTTAGATTTCTCAAGATTTCTATTTTATAATTATCGAGTAATGTTAATGCATGCATAATCATAAATCTTGGTGTATATATTATGTATTTATTTTTATTTTTTGTCATATAATATTTATCTTTTTGATCTGTCATATGACTCTGATACCAGACGGAGGGGTGTTACTATGAGCGAACAAAAAATCAAATAAAATCATATAAACAAAAATAAAATCATATAAAATTAATTAAAAATATATAAATGTAAAGTTTTAATGACTAACTTGTAACTTTTCTAAGTTCTAATTGGCATAGTTGAAATATGATATGTAAGGGCATTCTTAGTAGTATCTAAGGTCTAGGGCCATTTTTTATGATTTGATGAAATTTTTGGCTATTTTCATAAAATGTCAAATTTGTTTGGCCATTTTCATGGTATCCCACGTTATTACAAGGACGGAGTTAGGATTTTTTGTCAGCGAGGACGAAAATTAAATGATGTTTGGGGGGGGGGGGGGGGGGGAGGGGAGGGGAAGACAATGGGGGCGCTGCCCCCGAATTTGTTTTTTTATAGGAAAAATTAAACCAATTAGAGAAAATTTAATTTCACAAATGACAAGTAAACAAATTCCAACTCAAATGAAATACCTTAAAATCATTACTTACGAGTTTTCATATTTTGAAATCGTTGTGCAATAGGTTCATTATTAATTTTCAAACATATATCTTTCTATACATAAATAACAAGACTAACATTCATCTACTTGATATGATATTTTCTCACTAAAATAAACAAGTTATAATTAGAGTCTACTAAATTTACTTCACAATTCACAAACCACAAATCTTTAACATAACATGTCAAACAATATTAATTAAATCAATTAAACCAATTAATCAAAAAACCCTCAAGATTGGAACAATTTTTTTTTTTTTTTAAAAAAATTGGACTTAAAATTCAGTGGGTGCCAACCCCCCCCCACCTGGGCCTTTATAAGGTCCGTCACTGCACGTTAATATGGTGGAAACAGATTCTTTGCGGGTTGTCCAAGGGATTCAATTGGATTACTCTTGCGTGTTGAATTGATCAATTTTGAGTGATATTGATAGATTACTTCATGATGTTACCGGTGAATGTTGTTATATCTCTAGAGACAGTAACATGATAGCTCATTCTTTGGCTAAGTTTGGAGATAATTACTCAATTGATAAGATTTTGACAGATAGTATTCCTTGATTTTTGTAGATCCCAGTTTGGGACGACTTAACTAATTAATTTCAACTTTTCCCCTCAAAAAAATAAGAAAAGAAAAGGAAAAAAACAAGGGCTTAGTCTTTGTTTGATAACACTGTTTTGTTTATAAATTGGTTTATTAATAATTTTGAGGTAAAAATATTGAAAATTGGAGAGAAAAATGTGTATGATTAAAAAGTAGTTTGAGAAATTACGTAATTTATAAACTGATTTTTTTGATTACCAAATGGAGGCTAATCACAAATTTAGTCTCTGTTTTGTAACACTGTAATGATTTATAAATTTGTTTATTTATGATTTTAAAATAAAATGTGTATTTGAAAATTAAAAAAAGAAAACGTGTTTATAAAAAATAATTTTAAAAATTGTTTGATGCATAAATTCGTTTATAAACCATCTAGTCTAGGAAACAGTGAAAACGCACGTCGATAAGTTTCCTGGCGTCGTTGAACCGTCTCCCGAATGAAATACCGGTCCCCACCACACTCAGGAAAAACACCTGCCGTCTCTCCCTTCCTCTGTATATAAGGTAAAACCCTTGTTCTCTCCCCTGTAGGGCTTCGCTTTTTTCGCCGTAGCCTCCATTCACCACTCTCCTCTCCCTGACACACTGGCAAGAGTGCGATGGCGCAGTCTCTAGAGTTGCTACTGATTCAATTCTTGATGCCCGACAATGACGCGCGGCGGCAGGCGGAAGACCAGATAAAGCGGCTGGCCAAGGATCCGCAGGTGGTACCGGCGCTAATACACCACCTCCGCACTGCCAAGACCCCCAATGTGCGGCAGCTAGCCGCCGTGCTCCTACGCAAGAAGATCACTGGACACTGGGGTAAACTCTCTCCCCAACTTCGACAGCTTGTCAAGCAGTCCCTCATCGATAGCATTACCATGGAACACAGGTTCGGATAAAATTTATTGTTGATTTTTTTTTTTTGTGAATAACCATTGAGCATGAGTTACATGGGAATTTCTTTACATTTGATTAGTTTTTGGGTGAATCTATGCACGCTGCTGAACCGCGGTAAGTTATAGTTGAATACCACAGTCTGGATTGATTTTCTTTTTCATGACGTTTAATTCGAAGGACCAAATATATGCGTCTAGAGATAGCTTACGTTTTTTTATTTATCGAGTTTCCTTGTGTTTCTTCAAATAAATCAGTATTCAATCTATATAAATGAATACGATATCTCCACGATTTTTTTTCCTCATTAGTAAATATAAATTCCTGCTGAATCATGCCGTATATATCGCTAGCGCACTTATCTTTGTAAAAAACTCTGAAAGAGGTCATTGTTTTTGGGTACCGAACATGCTATATTGTTAGACATTATTTTTCTTTTACTGGTTGATTTTTTTCGTCCTTCCAGTCCACCGGTGAGACGAGCTAGTGCAAATGTGGTGAGTATAATTGCAAAGTATGCTGTTCCGGCTGGAGAATGGCCTGATTTATTGCCATTTCTTTTTCAATGTAGTCAAAGTCCTCAAGAAGATCACAGAGAAGTATGTTTTTTACCTTCTGATGCTTTTTCAGAATCCTTTTTAAAATTCTCTTAGTACTAGCTTTTTCTGTTTCTGTTGCACTTTCAAATCAAAAGGGTTTTACAATTAACTGATTTAGTGACTCAGTCTAATGTCACCTCTCCTACCAAACGCACAAGTTTTGGAAAGACTTGTGAAATGTGCGAGCTTCCTCATGCATCAAGCAATATATATATTTGTACAAACCGAGATGTGAAAGCTAGCAACAACACCCTTAGCTGTATGTACATACTAGTGAAACTATTTACCTTCTAAACTTCCAGCATGAACACATATCTCCATTTTCATGCAGCAAATTTCCATCTTTTCTTTAAGTGTTTTTACAAAAAATTGTTTCTTTTCTTACTATCAAAGTTGACAAAATTTCTAATCTCCTTGATACTCTTAACTAGTATCAGTCGAATCTCTTTGTTTATCTTTCCTGGAAACTACCACAACTCCTCAAATCTTTCGCAGTTTCTCCCCATGGGCAGGTATCAACCATCACTTGCCCATCTTTATTTTCCCAGCACAGTGGATGATCAATTTGCTTGAAATTTGAAACTTGCATCCAACGTACTGAAAAAATATGAATACATCTGTGTTATTCCCCTATTTCGGTCACTTTTTGGAAGATTTTGTTGAGCACATAAATTATGCAGTTTGGACTAAGTGAAATGGAGGATATATTTTGCTACTAAATTTATGAATTTCATGTGAGAAGCATGCCATGAAAGCTACCAGTAAAAGATGAGGGGCTACGTTTTTCATGATCAACTGTCAGTTAAAAGGAGAAGTCAATTTTGATTCTAACGTCCTTTTGATGGCTGATGATCGTCATGAGCTATGTAAAATCATACATGGCTAGTGCTATTTACCATTGTGGATAAAAGCGCGGTTAAATTTTTCGATACAAAGAATATCCAGAAATTGCTGTATATGTATCCCCTCTGCCAAGGAGAAGTGCTGTCAACAGAGAAACATCAAATCCTATATGGCAGAAATCTAGAATTATTATTATTATTATTTTGTCATTTTTCTTTTTAATTTTAAGTACCTACTATCACAGGCTAAAACATGGTAGCTTATTCTTTCTGATACAGGTGGCATTGATACTTTTCAGCTCCTTGACTGAAACGATAGGGAATTCATTCCAACCTTTTTTTACCGATCTACAATCTCTCCTACTCAAGTGCCTTCAAGATGAGACTAGTAATCGTGTTAGGGTTGCTGCTCTCAAGTAATATTTGTTTCAAAAAAAGTTTGTCTGACTTCTATTAAGATAATGAGCAAGATGCTTATATATTTTACATATCATCTCATCAGGGCAGTTGGTTCTTTTCTCGAGTTCACTCATGATGAAGTAGAAGTGGTGAGTTATTTTGTTCAATCTGGCTCTGTTTTTCTCCTTTTGAATTCCTATTTTCAACTATGTCTACATGCTTATCATATATTAATACATCATAAATATTTTCTACACCTAAAAAAAAGATATATTAGATTGTAGGACATCATCACTACATTTTCTGCTAATGCTTAACTTCATATATCCTTCGATCCTTACTTTACGATACCCTTTGTGCACCAAACTCTAATAGATGATGTCAGTTAGTAGTAATATCTATAGGAGAGACCTGTGGGAATTAGAGTTTCCAAACCTTGGTCATTATGCATATCATTTTAGATTCAATTAATTTTACTCATTTAAGCGAGACTATTGAGATGGATGCTTGACTATACTGCAATGAATAAAATAGAAATTGTGATACATGACAACAAGTGGAGGTGATGGGGATTGCGGATGATGTAGATGGTTGAGGCATGCCTTTGTTTTGGCCTAGAGAAGCTATTGTAGTCTCATCCATAAGAGCAATGTGATCGCGGTAGAACATGTTAAAAGGTGGATTGTTAAACTAATATTAACATGGTCTGACAGATGCAAAACATTCATTCACTACAATTCTATTACAAGTATGCTTGATCTAATGAATAGGTGAAAAGGGATCTTTAACTTGATTTTTTTGGGAATAAGACTTGACTTGTTATCTGCTGTTGAGTTCTTTCTCAAATTCAATTACCTTGTAATTATAGAAGTCTCGTGAGACTCTAGATTCCTATGGGGTTTAGCAATATTATCTTGTCACAATATGATCTCTCTGTTTCCACAAGAAGGAGAAGCTCGAAGCTGTTGGCTACATCATAATGTTTATTGTGGAAATGTGAACCATGCTTTTGACATCTTCATCATTTTTATGAGGGCATAGTTTTGATCCAAACATATAAATGTAACCCCATATGAAATGAAAATGGATAATATAGATCAAACTGTGTTGATAAGCTGGTTCTTTTAGTAACTATTTTAGTAGTATAATGCTCTAATATAGCCTAATCATTTGTTTTTGGGCATTCTCGAGGCTAATAAAATACTCTAATCTTGAAGATCAAGTTTCGTGAGTTCATTCCCAGCATTTTGAATGTATCGAGACAATGCATTGCTTCTGGCGACGAGGATGTTGCTGTGATTGCATTTGAAATATTTGATGAGCTGATTGAGTCTCCTGCTCCTCTTCTTGGAGAATCTGTCAAAGCCATAGTTCAATTTTCTCTTGAAATTTGTTCAAATCCAAATTTGGAAGCTAATACACGCCATCAGGTCAGAAGAGTCAACTAAGATCCTGTCTACTCACTTAGCATTGAACTCGTAGCTATGTTGTCTTTTTGTTATTGTAGCAGTTAATTAATATACTGTTTTTCTCGTTTTGTTTCTTATGTCAGGCTATTCAAATAATATCATGGCTTGCGAAGTATAAATCCATTTCGCTAAAAAAGTACAAGCTTGTAGCACCAATCCTGCAAAAAATGTGTCCATTGCTTGCAGAATCAACTAATAGGGATGAAGATGATGATCTTGCCCCAGATCGAGCTGCTGCAGAAGTCATTGATACCATGGCTCTAAATCTGTCAAAGCTAGTGTTCCCACCTGTTTTTGAGTTTGCTTCTCTAAGCAGTCAGAGTGCCAATCCAAAATTTAGGGAAGCTGCAGTTACATCTCTAGGTGTTATTTCAGAGGGCTGTCTCGAGTTGATGAAAAACAATCTGGAACCTATTCTTCATATCGTCTTGGCGGGCCTTAGAGATCCTGAACAAATGGTACGAGGCGCTGCATCCTTTGCACTGGGTCAATTTGCTGAGCATCTGCAACCTGAGATAGTATCTCATTATGAAAGTGTTCTTCCTAGCATCTTGAATGCCTTAGAGGACGTGTCTGATGAAGTTAAGGTACTGACATGATAAATCTAGTAATTATACCGTACCACTCTCTCTCTCTCTTTACTTTCTAATTTTTTGCTTATCCTTTGGCAGGAGAAGTCCTATTATGCATTGGCAGCATTTTGTGAGAACATGGGTGAGGAAATTCTTCCTTTTCTGGACCCTTTGATGGGAAAATTAGTTGGTGCCCTCCAAAGTAGCACCCGTAATTTGCAGGAGACGTGCATGGTAAGAGTTAATTTTATTTGCATTGAAGTTTAATGCTCTAACTTCTAAGTTTCACCGATCTTTTCTTGATGTAATTGCAGTCTGCAATTGGTTCAGTTGCATCTGCTGCAGAACAAGCTTTTGTTCCATATGCTGAAAAGGTTCTTGAGTTGATGCAAATCTTCATGGTTCTTACAAATGATGAGGACCTCCGGTCACGAACGAGGGCTACTGAATTGGTTGGAATAGTAGCAATGTCTGTTGGGAGGGCAAGGATGGAGCCGATCTTGCCTCCCTTCATTGAAGCTGCAATATCTGTATTAACTGTTGCCTTTGATATTGAAGAAGTTATTAGTTTTTTGTACATTTCATTGAGAGGTTTTATATTTCAGGGTTTCGGGTTGGAATTCAGTGAGCTTCGGGAATACACTCATGGATTCTTCAGCAATATTGCAGAACTTTTAGACGATGGCTTTACTCAGGCATATTTTATTTCACGACATCTTACCCTTTTCTGCCCATGTTATTTTACATCTAAAATAATGCATTACATTTTGGAACAGTATCTCCCGCATGTAGTTCCTCTGGCATTTTCCTCCTGCAATCTGGATGACGGCTCTGCTGTGGATATTGATGATTCTAATGAGGATGAGAATGTCAATGCATTTGGTGGAGTCTCATCTGATGATGAAGCACATGATGAACCAAGGGTTCGCAATATAAGTGTAAGAACAGGGGTTTTGGATGAGAAAGCAGCAGCTACACAAGCTCTTGGATTATTTGCTCTCCACACAAAGAGTTCCTATGCACCGTATCCTTTGTGCTTTCTTCTGTTTATATTTATTTTATTTATATCCTGTGGTAAACGGGAAACACTCATTTTTGGATGCCTTAATATATAATTAAGGTACTTAGAGGAGACCTTTAAGATTTTGGTTAGACATTCAACATATTTCCATGAGGATGTTCGTCTTCAGGCAATTATTTCTCTTAAATGTGAGTTTCAGCTTGATGCTTGCTACGTACTTATTCTTGTCATCGTGCTAATGAATATCCTTTCTGTTAATTTTCACATTTATCATGCTTGTTGCTTTTGTCTGAAGATACCAGTAATAAAAACGGTGAAGTTTTGTAGAAGAATTCAAGAATATCGAACTTTAGAAATTCCTGTTTTGGAAGCCCCAGCATATTTTACACGCTCTTTCTGAAAAAAGAAAAGATACAACAGATCACATCATTTCTATCATTAAACAGAACCCAACACTTACCCTTCCCATGACCAAAATACGACTTGGGAAGAAAGAAATGATCTTCTGAGTTCTCGCTTTCTTTTGACGGTTGTCTTTAATAAAGGTTTGGGAGTAGGGTGACACTAGCTTCTATTTGCTATGTCAGTGACAGAATGTTGTTATCTTGAAATGGATAATTATTGTACCATGTTGCATTTGAAGTCTTGACTGCTGTTCCCCAAAATGAAGTGGCTTGAATGGTATGATCTCTCCATCGCCCTAGAATCGTGGTACTTGGTTTGTAATCGAATTGTTTGGGATTCAGAAGTAAAGAAATCATTTTATCTATTAATAGATAATTGTGCTCAAATTGGCGTATTACCAAATCATGATCGGGATAGCGGACCAAAAGCTATGGAACTTGGGTGTGGGTCTTTGGAATTGCTTTTACCCCAGACCATCCGCTTATTTCATTTTTTTTTGTTTTACACCCCATAAATCTTCCTCAGCCAGACTTGTGCAAACCAAAGGGAATGATGACCTTGGATTGTACCAAATTTGAAACCAAGTGGATTTATTTTTTGCCCCATACTCCCCCAATACTATGCTTTCCCGACCCCCCCCCCCCCCCCTTACGACATGTTAATAAAGAAGACAGTATGACCACAGCTTGATGTTGATAAATACATGTGTAATAACTTTCAACTCGCTTTATAGCTTTCTCTTTTTCATGTTGTTATTCTATGAACTCGATTCTCTATAATCGAGAGGTCAGGCTAAGTGCGGTGGTTTTGGACTAGAATTGTGGTTTTCTAAAAGGAAAATTTAGGTGGCGTTCTGTTTGTATTTTATTTTGTATTTTCATTTTCGAAAATGTTTTGTGTTTCCTGTTTTTATTTTTATTTTCAAATTTATAGAAAACGCGTTTGGTTTTGTCATTTCTGAAAACTGTTTTTGAAAATGAAAACTTGAAAAACACGCTCTGTTTAAAATTTTGCAGAATATTACTTAAACTATTTTTAATCAATTTGCTTGTAAAATACTACTGGTTCAAACTTAAATTTCCTTTCACAATACACTGAAAACATGGTTACATGCAACACACTAATGTGAGCATTAAGAGTCTATATTAACACAGCTTGGTCAGGTTCGGGATTTGATGAAGCTTTAGTTTTATTAAAATTCAAAAAATGCAAGTTCTTTTGAAACCACCAGAGTCCATTTATCAAGGCATTTTTTGAAATATAACAAGAATTCACTTAATTTTTTTTTGTAATGTTGATATTGAATTTAATAAAATTTTATTTAAGCTTAGTTCCAAGTTAGGATAATTCTCCAAAAAAAAAAAAAAAATCTTTATTTAGGCTTAGTTTCAAGCTAGGATAATTCTTAAAAAAAAAAAAAAAATCCCAATACACGTTTTCCGCATTTTGAACTTTTTTATTGAAATACACACAAAACTCCCAAAACGAGGTTTTGAGCGTTTTGTGTACAATTTTTTTTTTTTTTTTTTTTTTCCAAAATGCGTTTTCGAAAATGGTAAAGAGAACGCGTTTTTAGTATTTTCGAAAATAAAAACAGAAAACGACCTCAAAACAGTAAAGAGAACAGGGCCTTAGCTTCTTCTGAATCTTCATTATCCTTTGCTCATCTGAACCTGATATCTGTTCTTTGCATTTTGATTGATGGCCCGATGACTCCATTTATATTAACTGCCTTCTCGTGTTTATTATTATGTCGTGGCAGATATATTGACAACCGTTCATGCAGTTTTCCAAGGTCATAATGTGAGTGCGAAATATCATTCCTTCACACTCTATGATTATAATTTTCATCTTTCACTATTCATATAGAAGATTGATATGTTGATTTGCAGCCAACTTTTGACTATTCTTCTAGTTCAAACAATATACAGCTTGTATTATCTCCACCTTGTTAATTATCTCTCTTTTATTTGTAACTTATTAAGATTTAGCCCGTTTGTTTGCTTTAGCTAAAAAAGTACAGATAAAAATCAAGTCAAAATTAACAATTAATTTTAACCACACATTTCATGGGACCAAAAACTTTTTATCGACTTTTTAACCGCATTTCATCAACTTTTATCAAAATCTACTAAAAATCAGCAAAATAAATAAGAGGCGTAGTTTTATATGTTCACCATTAAATTGGTTAAAATGGCATCCATTTCTCTATTTAGTTGTTTCTTCATATTATGAAATCCTTTTGGGCAACATCAATTTTATGTGGCTGGATATTCTGACTTAAATCAGAGATTCACTTGTTTTCTGCAGGAAGGTATTTCAAAGACAAGAGAGGTTCTTGGTAAGTATCAATTATTTAAACTTAGAATTTTTTATTAACATATGTTCCTAAACTCTGTGAAAACCTTTACTATCTCTCGTGACAGATACCGTGATGAACATTTATATAAAAACAATGATTGAAGATGATGACAAGGAAGTTGTTGCTCAAGCTTGTATCAGCATTGCTGAAATCATGAATGATTTTGGCTTCATGGCTGTTGAGCCTTGTAAGTGCGGAATCTGGTGGTCTCTTTTTGATATCTCTTGAACTATCTATTTTTCCTGTGAAGAAGCATAATAGCTATTTTCCCTTTTTCCTGTGTTCCTATTTCAGACTTTTCTCGACTAGTTGAAGCGACTTTGGTATTGCTTAAAGGGGACTCGACATGTCAACAGATAGAATCTGACAGTGAGATTGATGAGGATGATCCCGAACACGACGAAGTGCTCATGGATGCTGTTTCTGATCTCCTTCCTGCATTTGCAAAGGCCATGGGTGCTCAATTTGCTCCCATCTTTTCGCAGCTGTTTGCACCTTTGATGAAATTTGCAGTTAGTAAAAGCTGCTTACTGTATTGCATCTGAAAATGAATCTCTGAACTTTTGTTTCATTTCTCACTTCCTTCTGTAATGGAAATTGCAGAGAGCATCAAGCCCACCACAAGATCGTACCATGGTTGTTGCGACCCTAGCAGAAGTTGCCCAGCATATGGGTGCTCCAATTGCTGGTTATATCGATGTAATGCTGAGCGCAATTAACAGTGCATTTTCTTATAATTTCTGGTCACGTGACATTAATATATTGGATATAAGTTTCAGGGTGTGATGAATATTGTACTTAAAGAATTAGGATCATCTGATTCAACTAATAGGAGGAATGCTGCATTTTGTGTGGGTGAATTGTGCAAAAATGGTGGCAACTCTGCGTTACGGTATCCTTCCATATATCTAATGCTCTGTTTGGTAACACTGTAGCAATTTATAAATTGATTTTTTATTATTTTAGAGATGAAATGCATGGTTAAAAAGTGGTGGGAGAGAATGTAAGTGGTTAAAAAGTGGTTTGAGAAATTGTGTTGTTTATAAATTGATTTATATAAATTGTAATGATAGCGTTACAGAATGGAGTATAAAGCGTAATTACTTTGATGGCTGTCTTACCCAGAAGGTTCTTTGGGTATTTCAAGATTTTCACAATTTAAGAATATGGAACATTGACGGATACATCATTGCAAGTCAAAGACAAATTGCATGGTTTTGAATTGGATGGTCAAATTCTTCCTATTCACAGCCAAGAATTCTCCCATGCTTATTAACCCCCTTCTTGCTCTATGTATAGTATTGCCATTGGGTTGGGATGACAACTGTGTGGTTTTTGATCCTTATCTTTGTGCATTTGTCTTGCTCACAACGCCCTAACTTAGATTGATTTCTAAATATTTCATCTTCTTTTCTTTTATGTTTACTTGCTCCATAAAAATTTAATAGATACTATGATGATGCTCTACGTGGCCTCTATCCACTGTTTGGGGAATCCGAGTCGGATAATGCAGTTAGGGACAATGCCGCTGGTGCAGTGGCAAGGATGATTATGGTTCACCCGGATGCCATTCCTCTGAATCAGGTTCACCTTCTGCCTCTTTACTTTGAATTTGTGTTTCTATTTTGCCATAATTTATTTTTTACACAGTTCCTTTACCAGGTCCTCCCTGTTTTCTTGAAAGTTCTTCCTTTGAAAGAGGACAAGGAAGAATCAATAGCTGTATATAGCTGCATCTGTAATCTTGTTTTATCATCTAATCCTCAGGTACTCAAATTATTCATTTTATACCAGTAACTTCTCAAATCATGTTTGTTTTGAACTATATTTTTCTGACTACATCTTTAATTTTCTCTCTTATTACTTTTTTTATCCTCAGATCCTGTCTAATGTTCCCCAGCTGGTTGATATATTTGCCCAAGTTGCTGCATCACCTGAAGAAACACCTGAAGTCAAGACACAGATAGGCAGGGCATTCTCTCACCTGATATCAGTTTATGGTCATCAAATGCAGCCTCTTTTGGGCAATCTTTCACCCTCGCACGCAAATGCTCTAGCGGCTATTGCTCCTAAGAGCTAACGCCGAAGCAAAAATCCGCCTACAAATTTTTGTTCTATTTATGGTCCATTCTCACTATTGAGCTGCTCTCTTTGGACATTCTATGCTAAAAGATGTTGAGACGATAGCCAAAATGAAAGTTGGTCACAGCATAAATGAGTTTTCAAATGGCGCGCTGCGGGAGCTGTATATTGTTTCATGATATAAGAGAATACAATTTTTTTCCCCGACAGGTAATGGCATTTATTTACCCCTAGGAATTCATTTTATTTCGATTTTTTGGTGTGAGAATTTATGGTTTGTTATTTTAATGGAGTTGGGAACAATGGGTTGTCATCTCAACCTTTTTTTCCTCTCACGTCATCATCTATGGCTGTAACCAGTGTTTTCTGTTTTTTTTGACATTCTTTCCCTCTATAAATTATGAGTTTGATGGTTTATTCATAAATAATGTTGTTCGACGTGAGTTGCACTTTTACAATTTTTTTTCCCAATATCTGTAAATTGCTTCATTGATAACTACATCCGGTTCAAGAATAAATCAGTTGACGAAGTGCAGTTAACCCATTTATAAAAGTGGGATAATAATAAATGGGACGTAAATTTACTAAATTCTTTTAAAAAAATTGAAAAATACTTCATTTTTTTATTGAAAAAATACTGTTTTCATCAAATATCATGTCGTGATACTTTCAAAATCTCTGATGATACTTTTAAATTATCATAACATGATACTTATTGTACTTTCAAATTTTTGGTATCATAATTTGAAATTTTATCAAATTTTTACGATATTTTGGACTAAATTGTAGTATCACAACTTGAAATTTTACACTTTGATTATGATACTTTATCTCTAATATGACAGTAAAGGATTTCATCGGCAACACTACCAGCCCTACTATGCATCTCACTGACGTTGCCACCTCCCAACCATCACCACAACCACCTCCACAGCATATCTTCACGACGTCACCACAATTCCTTTCCGCCACAATCGGCAACAACCACACCGCACACGAGCATCAGCATTCCCCACACCATCGTCACAAAAAGCTATTAGATAACCAAAAATAAATAAAAAAATGGAAGAGCAGCACAGAACATCATCGCATCAACATCACCGCCTCTAAAAATGCACACAAAAACAACACAATAATCAACTGCAACTTCAACAATCGTTGGAGACTGTGGGGTGGGGGAGCACGGAGCAACAATCGCCGTGGTGGCAATGGCGTTGGCTCGGTGGTGTTGATGGAGGGCAGGCCAGAAGGACTAGAAGAAGACGCATCGGTGGAGGTGACGGGAGAGGAAATTGGTGTCACCGTATTTTTCAGTTTTTATTATCTGAGTAGTAAAAATGAGTTTGATCTTGTTTTTGGAGTGTACAATGCAATTAATCGAAAGATAAATGAAAGTGCCACAAAATAATTGAAAAAATAATTTAATTTTCAAAATTAATTAGGGGATTGAGAAGGTTTCTAAATGGTTGATTGCTCAAGCTAAACTTCTCAACTTGGTGTTGGCCTCAAGTTCAAATCTCCATGTCCCTCCCCTCACCTACTTTCCCTCGTGATAGAAATTTTTCTAAATCAATTTATTCCCTTATTTGAGCTCCATTTTAATTTTAATACATTTTTTTCCCTTGTTTTCAATCACATTCTCAAATAAATTAATATTACATATAAATAAATAAAAATTCTTATTTTTTAACGACACATTCTCCATTATTCTAATATACACTTTCTAAAAAGTCATTATAATGGGGCTTGAACGAAAGTATGTGTATAAAAGTACTCTGTAAACTCGATTATATTTAATATTCACTTGAACATTTCTAATGTCAACATAAAACAAGACAATTAATATATGAATTTAAATGTGTTGTTAAAATAAATGTCAATTGAGAAATATAGAGTGAATAGGAATTAAAAAAAAAATCAAGTCTAAGATATAAATTATATTGAGCCTTAAATTTCTTTGAAATGAAATTAACACGCTGTGACATGATAACTAAAAATTTCTCAAAGTGGATTAAGAGAGCAAATTATAGAGCTAGCTATTAGAGCATTTCCAATGTTAAAGCGACGTTCTGTTTGTATTTTATTTTGTATTTTCATTTTCGAAAATATTTTATGTTTCTTATTTTTATTTATTTTTTTCAAATTTGCTGAAAAACGTTTGATTTGTCATTTCTGAAAACAATTTCTGAAAATGAAAAACTGGAAAACACGTTCTATTTGAAATTTTGCAAAATACTACTTAAACTATTTTTAATTAATTTGCTTGCATAATATTACTGGTTCAAACTCAAATTTCCTTTCACAATATATTGAAAACATGGTTGTCTGCAACACACAAAGAGTCTATATTAACATATCTTGGTTAAGTTCGAAATTTGAGGAAGTTCTGGTTCAATTAAAATCCAGAACATGCAAGTTCTTTCAAAACTATCAGAGTCTATTTATCAACATATTTTTTGAAATATAACGGCAAAGAATTCCCACTTAATTCTTTTTGTAATGTTGATATTGAATTTAATAAAACTTTATTTTAGGCTTAGTTCTAAGTTAAGTTAATTCTTAAAAAAATAAATAAATAAATAAATAAATAAATAAAATAATTTAGGCTTAGTTCCAAGTTAGGATAATTCTAAAAAAAAAAAAAAAATAATTTAAGCTTAATTCTAAGTTAGGATAATTCTTAAAAAAAATAAAAAAATAAAAATAAAAATCACAAAACTCGTTTTTCACGTTTTGAACATTTTTTTTTAAAAAAATACACTTAAAGCGCCCAAAACCTCGTTTTGGGCATTTTACATTTCGTGTACAATAATTTTTTTTTTTTTTTTTAAATGCGTTTTCGAAAATGGTAAAGAGAACACATTATAGTGTTTTTGAAAATAAAAACAAAAAAGACCCCAAAACAGCAAAGAGAACACTAAACCTCAATAGTTATTGTAAAAGATGTTTAGAAGATGTCTAAAAATGGATATCATCTAAAATCATTCTATAATAAATGATGTCACATAAATTTTGTCCCCTCCACGTCATCGTCACATAACCTAAACATCCAAGATAGATAGTTGCATTGGAGACACTACACATTTAAAAAATATGATGTTGTAAGAGAGAGAAAATAAAAGAATAGAAAGAGTATGTAAAGAAGAAAAAAAATAAAAAAAAATATTGGAAAGAGATAGATAGTAAACCTAAATATTTATTTTTGAACGTGTCTAAGGATGTTTCGAAATTGACATCATCCTTTTATAATAAATGCTACTACATAAATTTTGCTACTTCCATATCATAGTCCAATCAACTAGACATTAAAAGTTGACATTTATATTAGAGATACTCTTAGACATCCTTCTATTATAGATGTTGTCACATAAATTTTGTCCCCTTCACATTATAATCACATCAACTAACCGTTTAAAGTAGATGGTTGATAATTGTATTGGAGATGTTCTTAATGTTGTACCTTTGTGGACCTTTTAAGTCAAAGGCATTAGGCTCTTTATGTTCAAAATTTCTATCCTTTTCCATGGGAAAAAGCATAGAACTAACGGTCGTGGTTAAGTGGTTTGACAGGTCAGTAGATAGGGTAACCATTGTTTCGTCCCTATTAAAATTAAAATATGTTTTTCTGTCTTATTTTTACGGATTAATTACACATCATACTAGCTCTATCTAGTGTCATTAGATAAATACATATTTTACATACTATTTAAATTCTTACCTTGTTGCACATTCTCTCTTATATCTCTCACTATTTCTTCTCTCTCCTCTCTAATTCATATCTCTCTTCTTTCATAAGAAATCTCTAATTACTTCCCTCTCACCTTGTTATTACGAATTAATCCCAAATATAAATATCATTTCAAACTAATTAATTCAAAATTAGTTAAAAATTCATATTTTTAATATTAATAATTATATTAAAATAAACTATAATGATAATTGTAATAAAGATTACAATGTTATTAATGAAGATTACGATATTTGTAACTAATATTATAATTCATTTAACCAAACGTACTCCCTTCATAAATAGTGTCACACTAAATAGTATGTATATCTTATAATATAAGACATGTAACTTTAACGAATAATGTAATAGTTGTAATAAAGTACATTTCATATAATAAATATATATTATAGATGGTCATATCAACATGAATATATGTCACATACAAGTTTCACGACGTGAATCTGCCATATAATATTTTTTTGCCGACCACTACCATTCGTGTAATGTAACACCATTCTACGAAGAACCATGATTTATGCCAACAAGAATTTTCAAATGCCATAAGTTGCACAATATGTAATGTGCATGGTACTTAATAAGATACTTGTTATTATCACATCCGTAATGCTCAGTAATCACTTCAAATTCGTGAATTAAGGTCTATTACGCCGTTATTATACATACTTTATGCAATAAAATACCACGATATTACATGCACTGTCATATTAGAAAATAGACATTTCAGAACAGTTAGAGTATAACGTACAATGATATTACAGACATTGAAATTCTCTAATATTAGGAATACTTTCAAAATTACGTATTTCTCAATTACTACCTATTACATCTATGTAGTTACTTAAATTTCCATATTTTAATTATATATTCTCCAAAAAAAATATATTACACATAAATTCAAAATTTCCTTGTTAATTTTTAATCATGCATTCTTCAAAAAATATAATTTCAAAACTCATTTTTCAATCTAAAAACGAGGCTTAAACATGGGCTTAGTTGTGCGGTCTGGTTTTGACCAGTTCTTAATTTTTTCAAACGAATCGTAACAGTATCAAAGCTATAGTGAGGAGCTGTTAGGAATTTCGCGTCCCAATTTTTGTGATTATCTCGAATAACATACAATAATAATCAAGAAACGCAACAAGAACAAAGAACACAAAATCTTGGTGACCAAGTCGGTGCCAATTGTACCTACATCTGGGGGAGGGGGGGGGGGCTTTGTACCGAGCATGTTCCACTAGCCAAACCATTCAATGAGAGTTTCGATATTACAAGATTCCCGCACACAAACCGTGCACTAATTCATTCTCAAGGAATTACCAAATCACACCCCAATTCTTTACAATATCACCACACCAAATACTACACAATAGCACTTCCAATTAGCCTATACAATGACTCAATTATGCTATAAAGTATTTTACTACATGATGCAAGAACTCAAAGAGAGAGAGAAAAATCGGGTAGATTACACAAGAAAGGAGAGGTAGAGGGTTAATCCATTCCATTATGCCAAATGAACCCAAACAAAGAATATATTAATTGCCAACTTAATCCCAACTATAGGATCTTGATCAATGGTCCACAATAACATAATAACAATAATTGCACCTTTAAGTCCTCCAATTTTAAGCTTGTTGGAAATTAGGTCCTCCAAGTATGAAAGCTTCCAATTTGGGGATCACATCAATAATCTTCACCTTAATCTTCAAATTTCCATCTCTTACTCTCATGGTTGCTACAGGCTAAAGGGGTGGGTCGATCATCACCATCATCGCCCGATACCTACAAATGAAAGTAAATGAAATTAGTCACAACTCAACATAGAATCCAATAAAATTGGACTTCACCTCTTTTTACCAACGTTCAAGAGTACAGAAATCAAACCACAAACTTCGAACTTGCACACCCATCGTTTCTTCTGAAGGAACCAGAACCCAACCCTTCTCAACAACGACTAACACCGCGCCAAACACTGTATAGTAGTACTATCAATCTAGCCTATACTATGGCCAAAATTATACTACAAGTGATTATACATGGCTGCAAGAATCGCTAAAACAAAGAAGGAAATATGACCAAAAAACGTGCTCGTTGTGTCTAAAATGAACTCTTGAATTTTACCATGTCATGATTCTAGTACCATATCTGAGGAAATGTGATACAAAAACATTTATTCAGGCTTTACACCACAACGTGACACCTCAAGTAAAATGCATCATATAATTTTTATGTATATTGCAATCGTGAAAAATTAGATTTTTTCATTAAATGTATATCATGCTAACAGTCAAAGTATATAATCATATCACCAATAAAACCACAATGTTTAAAGAAGACCATTAAATATCAAAGATCATTTAATGAATCATATGATATCAATATACTTAGACTCAATCATGGATAATAGAATTATGTGCAAAAAACATGTGATTTGAACTCACATAACCATCACACAAGGTGAAACACAAAGGAGGAAAATCACCATCAAATTATCAATATCTCCAACATAACATACATATATAAATCCTCACATTATCACATTATGTATAGCACATACACCTAAGACTCATCACAATATCCCCTCAGATCAAATATACACATTTCAATACTTTCCATTTACAATTGTCAACAATGAATCAATCAAGAGCAATATCATCAATTTATAATAACACGAACAAATGAATCAAATCACATATACCACAATCAGGTAACATATAAGCCATATCAGAACATTTCAAGATAAAACACACATGCACAAGTTTTTATTATCACCAAAAAACCAAGAGGTTGAAATATAAAAACTTTTATAAAAAAATGTAATTCCACATCAGGTTGTTTAAGTTGTCGCGACCGACTAAACTACCAACAAAAGTTTTCATATAACCTTCACCTCAATCTATGTGTGTATCCCTTTATCTAATCTAGTAATCGAACGAAGGTCATTCCTAGTGGTATCTCCTTTTGATTCAAAAATAAGAGAACTTATCTCTATCCATTGCTCCATCTACTCTATCGATTGTTGATTCTCATAGAGTCTCATCACTCTATCAATTATTCATCATCACAGAGTCTCATCACTCTATCAATCTAGTCAACAACTAGTCAACCCAAGAATAGGCTATAACGGGTGTATCCATATCATTCTATTACCACACTTTTAATCTTCAGGACTCTGAATATTGGAGTCTTCACCTCACTATAAGTACCCTAGACCTAGGGATAGTACTATCACTATATTTAACTCTGTTGACCTATGGTTAACTTAACCTTATTGTTTTGATCATAACAAACAAGAATATATTGTGTTACTAACAAATGTGCTTCAAGTGTTTCATGTAATGATAAATATTCAAAGCACTCTATGCTCAAATCGTCTCTCAAAGATATAAATCAAAACTATGTGATCAAGCACATGAGACGCAAAGAAGATCATGAAAGAATTGAAGATATTCGAAGATCAAAATTGAAGTTGAAAAGCATGACATGAAGATCAAGAATTCAAGCATACAAGATTAGAGTTGATTTAACCTATGTAAAGGTATAACACTCTCAATCTTTAGCGATGAAATTCAAGGAGCTCGAAAATGATTTTTATGCATCAAGAAACTTATTTGAAAATTCATCACTTGCATTAAATATTTTTATCTAAGTCAAGATTGTCTTTCAAAGGTTATTTGATCTTAAATCATGATTATACTATGTTAAACCACTTTGAAAAACAAGTTAGAAACCTAAAAATTGAAAATTTTCATATTTTTCAAAAGTCAACCGAAAGTCAACGGTCAACAGTTGACTTTCGGTCGACCGAAAGTTTCGGTCGACCGAACCTTTGGTCAACCGAAAGTTCAACGGTTGAATGTGTAACGGCTATATTAATGATTCGGTCGACCGAAACTCCAGAATTGATCAACCGAAAGTTCTTGAATTTGAATTTTTTGATCTATAAATAGCCATCTCATTCACATTCAATTTGAACAACTTAGAAAAGATTTTATACAAACTTTCTTGTGAAAATTTATTGTTCTTGGTTTATATTCATCTTTTATTTTTATAAAACTTTGATTGATCTAAACTTTGTTTTATCAAAATCATCAAAGTTTTTGGAAGAAAGTTGTGTGAAGATTCTTGGTTTTATATTATTTAAACTTCTTCAACATCTTCACACTATATTGGAATTGAAGTGTAAGTCTCTCTTTGTTCTAAACTTGTTTTAATCTTTTAAAAGAGAGAAATTCCAATTAAGGAACTTTGATTATTTGTGCTACATTTTTCATCATCATTTGATTCATCAAAGTTCCATTGCCTAAACACTTTGAGCTTAACTTATTGTTAATTATTCAAGTGCGGCATCTCTTGGTATTTAATTTGATTCAATATTTTTAACAAGAGATCATTTGAAAAACTTTGTTTGATTGCATTGAACTTTTCATTATCATTTGCATCAAAGTTTTTTTTTTCTCTAACACTCGAGCTTAATTCATTGCTATCTATTGAAGTGTTAGCCTAACTCTCTCGGTACTTAATTTGAGTATATCATTTGTCAAGAGAGTTATTTCAATTGTAAATTCAATTCAATATATCTTATGGTTCGAGAGCCTTGTGAAAACTCGATTGATTGGTACTGGTTCATTATGTTCATACGATAACCTATATTTGCTTGAGACTATTGCATCATTTAATGAAACCTTGTATGTGGAATCACGTGGCACTAAGCGAAAATTAAATAAAGAAAATTCGGAAAAACTATGGCACAAGCGCTTAGGTCACATCTCAAAAAACTAGAGTTGAACGACTTGTGTCAGATGACATTTTGGATTCCCTCGACTTTACGGACTTTGATTTTTGTATTGATTGTATCAAGGGAAAACAGACCAAAACGAAAAGGTTAGGTGCTAATAGAACTTCGGACGTCTTAGAATTGATACACACGGATATTTGTGGACCATTCCCTACGGCTTCCTGGAATGGTCAACAGTACTTTATATCATTCATAGACAATTACTCACGTTATGGACATCTATATCTTATTCATGAAAAGTCTGAGTCACTGGACATGTTCAAAGCTTTCAAAGCTGAAGTTGAGAATCAACTCAACAAGAAAATTAAAAGCGTTAGGTCTGATCGTGGTGGTGAGTACTACGGCAGATATGACGGTTCAGGTGAACAACGTCCAGGACCATTTGCTAAATTCCTAGAGGAATGTGGAATCGTCCCACAGTACACCATGCCAGGTTCTCCTAGCATGAATGGTGTAGCTGAAAGACGAAACAGGACTCTTAAGGATATGGTAAGGAGTATGATTAGTCATTCTACTTTACCAAAATCACTTTGGGAGAAGCATTAAAGACTGCAACTTATATTCTGAATAGAGTACCAACTAAAGCTGCTGCTAAAACACCTTATGAGCTTTGGACATGCAGAAAGCCCAGTCTAAAGCATTTCCACATTTGAGGATGTCCAGCTGAGGCAAGGCTTTATAGGCCGCATGAAAATAAATTGGACTCCAAAACTGTTAGCAGCTACTTTATTGGTTATTTTGAGCGATCAAGGGGTTACAAGTTTTATAATCACACGCTTAAGTCAATTTTTGAAACGGGAACTGCAATATTTTTTGAGGATGTTGAGTTTGGGGGGAGAAATAAGGTTAGAGACATTATCTTTGAGGAAGAAGCTGAGGAAGGATCCATTTCGATTCCTACTGTTACTTTTGACAATGTGCAGGTTTCTATACCTGTCATTGATCAAGAAGTATATCCGGAAACTCAGCATGATAATGTTGAAGAAACTCCCATCCAAAATCCAGAAGTACAAACTCAACAACCTCAACAAACAATACCATTAAGGAGATCCACTCGAGAAAGGAAAAATGCTATTTCGGATGATTATATAGTATTTCTCCAAGAACATGAGGAAAATAATGGAATGATGGAAAATGATCCAATCAATTTTCATCAGGCCATGAAGGGTTCTGACTCTCAAAAGTGGATTGATTCCATGAATGAGGAGTATAAGTCTATACAAGACAATAAAGTTTGGGATCTTGTCCCATTACCAGAAGGTGCGAAACTCATTGGTTGTAAATGGATTTTTAAAACCAAAAGGGATTCGAAAGGTAATGTGGAAAGATATAAGGCTCGTCTTGTAGCTAAAGGCTTTACACAAAAGGAAGGTATTGACTTCAAAGAGACTTTCTCTCCGGTTTCAACGAAAGACTCTTTCAGGACAGTCATGGCACTTGTTGCACATTTTGACCTTGAGTTACATCAGATGGATGTAAAGATGGCGTTTCTCAATGGAGACATTGATGAGACGATTTATATGGTCCAACCAGAAAACTTCGTGTCAGGAGACTTGAAGAATATGGTTTGCAAATTAAAGAAATCTATCTATGGACTCAAGCAAGCTTCCCGTTAGTGGTACTACAAATTTCATCAAGTGATCATCTCGTTTGGTTTTGAGATAAATGTTGTTGATGATTGTGTGTATCACAAGTTCAGTGGGAGTAAGCATATTTTCCTGGTTTTGTATGTCGATGACATACTGCTTGCCACTAATGATATAGGCATGTTGCACAAAACCAAGAGCTTTTTGTCAAAGAATTTTGAGATGAAAGATCTTGGGGACGCCTCTTTCGTATTAGGAATTCAGATACACCGGGACCGCTCTCGGGGTATTCTTGGATTATCACAAAAGAGCTATATCGATAAAGTTCTTATAAGGTTTGGCATGCAGGATAGTAAACCAGGGGACACCCCTGTTGCTAAGGGAGACAAATTTAGTCTCAATCAGTGCCCGAAAAATAATCTTGAAGTTAAGGAAATGTAAAAGATTCCCTATGCATCAGCTGTTGGGAGTCTGATGTATGCTCAAGTTTGTACACGTCCAGACATAGCGTTCATTGTTGGAATGCTAGGCAGATATTTAAGTAACCCTGGGATGGATCATTGGAAAGCAGCAAAGAGGGTTATGAGGTACTTGAAGAGAACAAGAAATTGCATGCTTACATACAGCAGATCGGATAAGTTAGAGATTGTAGGATATTCCGATTCTGATTTTGCGGGATGCCAAGATAGTAGAAGATCCACATCAAGCTACATATACTGCTAGCTGGAGAAGCCATTTCCTGGAGGAGTGCTAAGCAGACACTCGTAGCTTCTTCCACTATGGCAGCAAAATTTGTAGCTTGTTATGAGGCATCTAATCATGGGATATGGCTGCGAAATTTTGTCACCGGGCTGCGCATTCTGAATGGAATTGAAAGACCATTAAAGTTATATTGTGACAATAACTCTGCAGTGCTATATTCCAATAACAACAGGAGTTCAACTAAGTCAAAGTACATTAACATTAAGTTCCTGGTTGTGAAGGAAAGGGTACAGAGTAGACAGATTTCCATAGAGCATATTGGGACAAACTCCATGATTACGGATCCGCTTACTAAGGGATTAGCACCTAAGGTCTTTCACTAGCACACTGCTCGTATGGGTGTAATATTTCTTGAGGATATCATGATTTAGTGGGAGTTTGTATTTTGGTTGCTTTATGTTTTGGTTTTGGACACATTTGTGTATTTGGATAATTTTCTGTACAGAAATAAAGTATTCAGTTCATTCTACTCTATTACATTATGTTTGGTATTGATCTCACCTAAGGAATAAAGTCGGACCAATTGAAAATAGGCATGTTTGGATCACATAACATGTAATTTTCATACTACACTCTCGTGATTGATCTATGTCATTTGGTTGTATTGGTATACGTGACCATTGATGGATTTAGTTACGATTAATGTAACGAAAGTCGCTTTTATCCTATATTGATATGATTGATGAACGGATTGTTTGGAAATACCCTTAATAATGATAGCAAATTTTTGAGTTCATAAGGTTGTACACATTTGTAAGGATACATGTATGGCCCACTGGGAGATTGTTGGATAAAATTTAATGATGTGGAGCCAAACATATATAAAATAAAATGTGTGGTGCTATCTTAAGGATTTAGTCAATAAAGTGATCCACTAAAGATTATTCAGGACTAATGGGTATTAAGTGTCGTGAGATTAAAGTGTAGAGACGGATTCAATGTTTTAAATTGATGATGGGCCAATTTAATAACATTGAAACACGATAGTTGCCCTACAACTATTTATACAGGTCATGGTCCCCAATTGAGCGTGGCTTTTCATAATTCTCTGCATCCCCATCAACAGAGGACAAAATAAGGAGAAAACCACGAATCAGTTGGAAGGCCATAACCCTGTTCAATCAAACGCAACAATGGATTCAGGTACGCTTCCGCTTCAGTTTCGATCTTGATAATTACAGCATGATGTTTGTGGATTTTAGATGAACATTCATCTATAATAAAATTAATTCCAACACGGTGCTTAGGAGATCATATATATATATATATATAACTTTAGTCTATAAACGACATACATATATAGAGAAATTCAAAAAACTCTTTATTTGTAAACTATTACTTAGACTAGTACTTCATATGAGAAATATTTTCAAGTCAATTTTTTTTAACGTAATTAAAAATATAATTTTGGAATATAAGCGTTACAAGTTTATAATTTTTTTTTTTAACATTTTATAGTTTCGAGCGTAGTTGAAGTAATCATAGATGGAGACATGATTGTAGAGAATCTAATTACAAAATATTGACATATATATAATTAATAGTAACAAACAATGTTGCTGTAGATTATAAATCTAGATTGTAAAGACAAATTTTACGGTAGAATAAAATGGCTTTGGATGGGTACTTGAAGGATGAGTACCTTAGAATTTAGAAATTAAGCCCCTGTTCTGTTTGCTGTTTTGAGGTCGTTTTCTGTTTTTATTTTCGAAAACGCTAAAAACGCGTTCTCTTTACCATTTTCGAAAACGCATTTTGGAAAACAAAAAAAAAAATTGTACACAAAACGGAAAACGCCCGAAACATCGTTTTGGGCGTTTTGTGTGTATTTCGACAAAAAATGTTTTTTTTTTTTTTTTTTTTTTTTTTTTTTTTTTTTTTTTTTTATAGAATTATCTTAACTTAGAACTAAGCTTAATATAAAGTTTTTATTTTTTTATTATTTTTTTAGAATTATCCTAGTTTGGAACTAAGCCTAAATAAAGATTAATTTTTTTTTTTTTTTGAGAATTATTCTAACTTGGAACTAAGCTTAAATAAAGTTTTATTAAATTCAATATCAACATTACAAAAAAAAATTAAATGAGAATTCTTATTATTATATTTCAAAAAATGCACCAAACTGCATGGAATCGAAATGTACCAAACACGCAAAACTCTACTAAACAAAGCTAAATCTACCAAAAAAGAGCAAAATTTCACCAAGATGCCTAATCTAATACCAAAAGCGCGATATGTACCAAATTGTGAGATGTTTCAAATTGTGCCCAAGAAATTTACCAAAATGCGCAAATAGCTCTAAAATTTACGAAAACAATGTCAATTGTACTGTGCTAACCAAGATGTGTGAAATGTTAAAAAATACTTCAAAATGTACTAAAATACACTATATATACCAGAATTCACCAAAATATACAAAATGCATGATATCGACCAAAATGCGCAAATCGTACCAGTGTGCGAATGTACCAAAATACAAGAAAACAAACCAAGTTAAATGAAATTTATCAAAATGCACAAAAATCTACTAAAATTCTAGAAATGTACCACATGAGAATTGTAGCAGGCAAGACCTATGATTAATCCTAGAAATGTGCCTGAATCAAATGTGGACTGATTACTCCACAAGGTCAAGATGACTTTTAAATTTATTTTGTTTAATCAAACTCTGTATGAGTAATTAGAGTTACATGTATTATGGAAGTAATTTGGACTTGAATATTATGTTATTAATTTCTTATAATATTTTTTTGGAGTTGAACATTAATGACATTATTATTTGGTCCAAAAAAAAGTTAAACAATATAGATTGTTTAATATAATTCAGAAGCAAATTCATTGAAAATAGTATAAGTTGTATTCTGCAAAATTTCAAACAGAACGTGTTTTCCAGCTTTTCATTTTCAAAAACAGTTTTCAGAAATGACAAACAGAACACGTTTTCAGCAACATTGAAAATAAAAATAAAAACAGGAAATACAAAACATTTTCCAAAATGAAAATACAAAATAAAATACAAACAGAACGCCTACGGAATTGAGCTGAAGGAGGAGAACCGGGTGTGGTCAACAACGTAGACTGAGTCAAGGCACAGTTCATTTAACTAACTACCTGTTCGGCAACTTTGGTTTTTTTTTTTTTTTTTTTTGCTTATAATCATTCCAATTTTCAATATAATTTTTTAATCACACATTTTTTCTCTCTCTCCAATTTTTTACTTTTTATTTACCTCGAGATTTGAAAAAAAAAAATGCTTATAATAAAAAAGCCTGCCGCGGAAGAAAGGCTAAGTAAAATCAAGAAATTCGTCAAATTCTTAGCAAAAAGGGGGCTTCATTTGCACCCTTGCCTAAACTCAGAAAAGCTGCAAATTTTGAATCCCAACAAAAAGCATCACAGATAAACTATCAACAAGATGCAGATAAAAAATCGTAAAGGTTTTTGAGGAAATTACAGTTTCAATTAAAATAGAAAGCCGATAAATTTGTTTACACTCAATCACAATGTATTTTCATAATGATTAACTTGCAAGATTGCAAAACTTTGTCCTAGTGTTTAGGTAACAAAAACAACCTGTAAATTGTATCCTCTCGCCCAAATATGCAAATAAATCTTCCAAATTAAACAAAAAATTGACGTCTTGTTATAGATGTCCACACACTATTTCTTAATATTGCCCAAAAATCGCACTAAAGTAATAGGAGATGTTTGAGTATGAAACTATAGAAATTACAACAAAAAGGCTTGTTTGAAGTTAATAATTTCCCATATAGTTTAAGAACATTAATAATTAATAAAGAAACAAAAATAATGAAATAAATAACCATAATTGCCAAAGCAGTAAGATTACACATCCAGACAGTCTGCAAGACAGCAAGAACACAATAAACATCTTTCATAGTTCGTGACAGGTCGAGAAATAACACGCAAATGTAAAAGTGCGAAAACCATATAACATCTTTATTTTTGGAATGGAAGATCATAAATCAGTATTTTAGAAGTGTCTTGACAATGGACTTCACATTGAGCTTGATCAAATCGATGTAAGACTGCCCACATCCAACGAACATGACAGGTGATCTCGATATGTATACCATTGAGAATGCAGCTCCCACCTACTCCGCCATCAACCCATATCATGATAGAGATTCCAAAATATAAGTGAAATAATGTTGAAATCATAAAGTACTCAGATAAGACTATCATGGTTTGTTAAGCTAAAAAATTTAGCTTGTAAGCAAGTATACTTCTAAGTAAATAATTTGTAACTTGTAAATAAAGAGATCCCTATGCAGCTTCTACTTTAACAAGGAAAGGAAAATGAATGATGAATGACCTTACATTATCATTAATTAATAGTATCAAACTTGGTAAGTAGGATCCAATCAATCTAGGGTTGGGGGAGGGCGACGGGTCAGCTAATTTCTGCAATAAATGAAGAAAACCTGCTTATAACCTGCATGTGGGGGTTGGTGGGTATTGCAAAATGAATAAAAGTAAATATTTCACCAAAATCCGACAAACCTGATTAAATTTTGGCAGTTGATCCACGACATCATTCCCCACAAGTGCCTCACCAACAAACAATAGCTAATCAGGACTGTTAGATAGATAAGCTTTGACATAGCTTGCATTAGTGGTTCATTATCCTGAATAATGCAATTGAAAATAAATACGACAGTTGGGTAAAAAATTTATAGCGAAATGACATTACTCCAATGCAATGATCAAGGTATAATGTTGGTCTCAAAACCCTGCTTATCATCAAGTCTCAACGAACAAAGGTTTTATTTGACAGCGTCTAGGCAAGTTCATTTAGAGAAATTTACAATTCGCCAACAAGCCACGTGTGAAATTCCTATATACCTGCATTCGACCAGCTGTATCAACAAGAACAACAATTGAACCATTTCGACTGGCTTCCTTTATTACTTCCTTCGCCACAATGGCAGGATCTTTCTCATAACCCTTCTCAATATTATAATCTGATAAGACAGATAGTTCCAAATTATTTACCAATTCTGTCATTGTTACTTCAATGAAACTACTTCACATGAACAAAAACTATGACTTCATAATCTAACCTGTAGTCTACGTGCATGAGTATGAAGCTGCTCAATAGCCCAAGATCGGAATGTATCACAAGCAGCCAGCATGAATTTTATCTTATGCTACTGAAGCCAGTAAGCAACCTGCAACAAAAGGCCCATTAGATAAAAAGTGCATGTTCACACCATAAACATCCAGTGTACCATTCCTCACATTTACAGCACACTATCTTAGCAACTTTTGTAGATTTACCAACTCCATTTATTCTTACAAAAAACACAACTTATGGTTTTCCTTGTTTCTGTGCAGCATGTACATCCCTTAAAATGTCAATGGACTGCCTGGGTGTTAATATGCGAACAAGAGCTTCTTCCACTGCTGCCTGGTAGCATCAATTTAAGCCCTCACGTCATTACATGCAATGAGACAATTTACGATTTGCAAATATAAAGGAAAAAGGCAACTGGATTTGGTAGAGGGGTAAGATAGAAAATTTTGTAATTTGGATTTTGCTCTGAATTATGCTGACAGTTAAATCAGTCAGACATACTTGTGTACCTGCACTGTCGAATGAATTCTTGTTAAAGAGGCCAGTTTTTTGCTCAAGACTTGTGATAGGATACTAAAATAAGGGGGTTATTATGGGGATTTCATTTAATAAATAGTATAGGCATTTGTCTTCAATGTTATTGAATCAAACTTTGAATAAAACTCAAAACTTTGATACATTGGTTTTCTTCAAACAGGAAGAGTTTTTATGTTACAAAGGTTAGCATCTTGATTTTTCATACCTCTAAAAATTGAACAAGAATAATGGAATTAACCCCAAACTATTGCTGTCTTTGAAGGATACAATCCCTGGTCAGATCCTCAACGTCACATTGTGAGGGATCATTGCCCGAATCTTCAATTCGAGGGTAGTAAATGGTGAACTCTCAATCTGGCAAGTTTTATAATTTTGCCTCGGGATAATGCTAGCTAAAATCCTGCAACCTCGCATCATTCAGTCAGTCCTTGGTAGAAAATTTTGGAATCAAGCTTAAATACTGTGAACAATTTGTATCTTTTGACAAAATGTCTATAATTACATATACTATTGATTCATTTGGCAAAATATTTCTTTCTTTCATTTTGTGAAGAAGTCCAACCATTTTTGGTGCGTCATTACAATTGCAAAATCCTCGCATAAGCGTGCAAAATGTGACGAGATCAGGTGCACAACCTTTCTTTTCCATCTCCATGAACAAATTATACGCCTCTTCTATTTTTCCAATTGTACAAAATCCGCGGATCATGATGTTGTATGTAACTGTTGTCGGTATCAAACTCTTATGGGACAACCTCTCAAATATCTCAGCAGCGGAATCGAGCTTTCCTGCTTTACACAATCCATCAAGGACACAACTATAGCTTTCAATATCAAGAACAAAACCAGATCTTTCCAAAATGTAAAACAAATCCATCGCCTCTGCAAAGCAATTATTTTTGAAAAATCCATCCAATAATATATTACAAGTAGTAGAATCCGGAGTCACTTCATAGACTTTCATCTTTGCAAAAAGTCCCTGTGCGACCTCAACTTTACCTACTTGAAATAGACCAAACAACATAGTGTTGAATGTGATTATTGTTGGTTTGTATTCTTCACGAATCATTTGTTCGAAAAGCCTCATGGCCTCCTCCAATTTTTGACACTTGCAATACCCATTAATTAATGCGTTGTAGCATACAACATCTCGCTTATGGGCTTTAGCTTCCATGGTAGCAAACAACTCCCTTGCGTCATCTATCCTATTTTCCAAGCAGAATCCGTTTATCAACGTGCCATATGTAAAAGAATCGGGCTCTTCACCCCTCTGAATCATCAGGTTCAACAACCCAATTGCTTCATTGGTTTTCCTGTCCTTACAAATTGCATGTATCATGACATTAAACAATACCGTGTCAGGACTAATGCCTTGATCCACCATTTCAATGAAGAATCGCTTTGCCTCCTCCCAGTTACCATCCTCACACAAACCATGAATTAAACCACCATATGTAATCAAGTTTGGCTTAATCCCCCTGCCCTTCATCTCCAAAAATAGTTGTTTACCTTTGTCTACAAAACCCTCTTTACAAAGGCCATGAATAAGCGTGCTATAACAAATTAAATCAGGCTTAAATCTTAAGTAAGACCTTCCATTCAAGTTCCCTGCTTCTTCATGCAACCGAAGCGCCATCTGTGCATTACCACTCCTACACAACCCCTTAATCAGAGTCCCCCAAGTCTTGATACTTGGTTGAAAGCCCAGATGAATAATTTTATTGAGCAATCCTACTGCATCACTAACCTTTCCTTCTATAAACAACCCATTAATCAATGAAGTAAAAGTGAAAATATCAGGACTATACCCCCTCTTTAAAATCCCACCTAAAACAGCAAAACCAAAAGCAACCCTTTTCAAGTTACAATAACAATTGAGCAAAACATTGAGCGTAAAAATACCAGGCAATAAATCAACTTCAACCATCCTGTGGTACATAAAAATCACATCTTGATAATTCTTGGTTTTGGCAACAGCAGCTAGCAATTGATTAAATGACGAAACGGGAGGCAAACTTTTCCTTTTGAGCAAGTGATAAAAGGAGCTTATTTCATCACTCGTGTTGCTTCGTGTACAAATTTTACAGGTTCTTAGGTGTTTGGATTTTAATGGGTGTATGAGTATTGACGAAAGCTTACCTCTTCGGGTAGTTCCTGACAAACCAGTGACTACAGCGGCCATTCTCATGCTCAAACCCACAAGATTGAAAAACCAGTGACTACAACAGCCATTCCATTCTAGCGATCAATAGTCGTTTGATTTCGATGTTAGAAAATCATTGTAAATAAAATATTTTTTAAAGAATTGATTTTTGAAAATTATTTTGGTCGAAAATAGCAATTGAAAGTGTTTTGAAAGTTTAGGGTCTGTTCGGCTCCTTGAATTAATTGGAAAAATGGCAAAAAAACACAATATTTAATTTACGTAATTTCTCATACACATTTTTTCTTTTCAATTTTTAACCTCGTATTTTACATAAAAAATACAAATAAATTAAATTATAATTTTGATGTGACCTAGCCAATCAAAGGTGTAATTGATATTATTTTTCATGACAAATAAAATAAAATATAATTATTTTAATCATTTTTTTTTTTACTTTTTAACATTTATATTTAATAATAATGTTATTTGATAAAATTGATCAAACGTGACAAATAAGTGACTTTGCAAACCAAGAAAATATCTTCCACCTATTCCATGCAAGTGAGGCGCGCAAGTCAATAGAAAGAAAATATTTTTCACTCCTAATTTAGGCTGTCAAACAAGGGACAATGAGGAATTCATGATAAATTTATGGTAATCAAACACTCCATGTAACAAATATATCCTGAAATCAGGGCCGACCCTGAGTTTTGAGGGGTCCTAAACGAGCCTCCACCTCAAAATTTACTAGGCAAGTAAAAAACTTTTCATTGACAATTTCAAAGGTCAATTGATTAATAACTATAAGTAATAACTAAATATTAAAAGATCCACTAAATTTTTTAAAGCATTTTTGACATTTAATATTTTTATAAATATTTTCACAGCTATCTTTTCACAAATTTCTGATATGTATTGATATTTATTAGTTAAAACCACTAAAAATAAAAGAAAAGTAAATCTACAAGTCTACGAAATTGAACCAATGACCTATAGTATAAGTAAAAGTTACATTTTCTAATTCTACCAATTGCGCTAAGTTCAAATTATTATTTATTACTCTACTTTCATAGTATATATATGTAAAACAATGAGTTTGATTTTTCTACTTTGAGGGTCTTAATTGGTCGAGGGCCCTAAGCGACGGTTTTGCTCGTCTATGCTCAGGGCCGACTCTACCTGGAATGACATGTAAATACAAGACAAATCACAAACATACTGGAAAAATGAACCATCACTGTCACAAATTGCTCAAACAAAGTCACAACAATCTTGATGCCCTGGAATTCATGTAAAATGTTGGCCTCGAGGTGCTTCGTTTTCTTTGATGTATTTTCATTCAGTTAATTTCGATTTCAGCAAATGCTTTGCTGCGATGACATCCATGACCTTCATATATATTCTCTGGAAATGTAATCTTTATAAAATGATAGATTAGATTCATGATTTTTTTTTTTTTTTTTTTTTTTTGATAACATTGCAATCAACAACTTCACCAAATCAATCACTAATCCACTACCATTAACATTGAAATTTCTGGGACACCCTGAAGTTTGACCTTTTGTGCGAAATAGTTGCTATAAAAAATGAATATGTCACTTTTAATAGTTTCTAGATGATTAAATATACAAGTCCAATTATCCTAAGTTGAATTATCACAATTGCAATAATGAAAAACAATAAACAATCGACATAGCAATATGATAACGAAGAAACCCAACGTGGAAAAAATTTCGAGATCAAATCAGTTACCTCTACTATAAACAATTTCTGTTATAGTTAGATTTATCCAGCTTCCATTACTAGACAACGTAAATCTACCCCCGCTAACTCAAGATACAACTACCTCCAACATTTTCTAGATCTTGATGCTTCTTCCTAGTTGATACCCCAAGAACCCCCCGTCCTTGTTAACTTCATGCACTTGTAGTCCAACATTCTGCAATCTTCAGCAGCTCTGAAATTTCATAATTGAAGAAGTAATCCTTATGTCAAACGATACCAAGTGTTTGATTAGGAACTATTGATGTTTTCCTAATTCGGGTTGTTGGATCACAAGAAGAATATGGATTCAATCAATGGTGAATTTGGTTCTTGGATCATCAAATCATAGGATCAAGTATATGATATGTGTATATGTTAAGGCTCCGAAAACTAGACAACAACCACATAGAGTTTCGTGCATAAGCTTGGTATATATAGTAGAATGATATAGACCACAAAAAATAGGTTAAAAACATACTTAGGGCGCGTTTTGGCCTTCGACTGCTCGAGCCGAATTTGAGCGTGATACGAGAGATCACTTTTTCCTTAAGGACTGCTTCAGCGTTATTCGAACGTGCTATTTTTGGGCATGGACAGCTCGAGCGTAACTCGAGCGACAGGGTAGTGGAAATCACGCTCGAGCGTGAGACGAGTGTGATTTGTAACTTTCGAACTTCATCATTCTCTTTTCAACCCAACCCTAACCTACCTTATCAACAATACAAAATTGCACATAAGTCCTTGACTTTTACAAATGTTCAATTTAGTTCTTTGTTCACATAATTTTCAATTATAGAATCCTAACAAACATCATCAATTTAATACCGATAATCCAACAATATTCATCAATCAATTCAGGTAGGCTCAATATGGCAAAATCAAAAAATAAGGCAATGGAAAAATTAGGGCAAAATAATTAATTAAGGCAGACTCAATCTATAAACATCAACAAATAATCAATCCATTAACATGATAACATCATCTCAATTTCGAAAATTGGGACAAAATTTGAAATTAGGCAAAACAAATATACCTCAATTGGTTTTGATCAAAAAATATATATATATATACCTCAATTGGCAAGTAGAGAAGTGATACGATGGCGAGGCGGACAAGCGTTGATGGATGGCATGGTGCTCAGCATTAAGATGCTTTTAAAAACTTAAAATAGGGAGTTACTTGAATTTTAGTTTTAAGCATCAACTCTCTAAAACCGAGAACATATAGTATTCAGAAAGACTTTTGAAATGTTCTTAATCCATTAAGCTAGGTTAGAAATTCGCAATTGTTTTCTTCCTGCAATTTATTAATTAATCTATAACTATATATTTCAGTTTTTGTTAAAAATTCTAAAACATATCCTACTTGAATATCCCTATATAATAAAAGAGTGAACCATTTAGGCACTATTCATAAGCTGTTTAGCCGATTTGGAGCCGCATCTGTGTTTGAAGCTGACTAGAAGACATTTAAGCTGCTGACCTTTTAAGCCATTTTATTTTACACGGTGATGAGAACCGAGGAAGTCAAACCTCGATGCACGAGTCTGTGGGACCCATGGCGAGATCCGATGCCGAAGAAGTTCAATATTCGAGGCTAAACAAGTATTTAAAGTCAAGAAAAACAAGCCTAGAATCAAGTTGGAGCCAAAGATTGAAGAAATGGAGTTTCAGCCAAGATCGGTCGACCGAAAGTCACTTCGGTCAACCGAAAGTCTGCAGAGATTTTTGAAGACAGCCTCAGTCGCGTTCGGCTGAGGGTTGGTCGACCGAAAGTCCCATTTCGGTCGACCATGTGATCGATCAAAACACTCCGTTTCACAAAAACAAGGTTTTTCTTGCAATTTTCGAATTTACATTTTTTACCCATTTTGTACATCATATACACATTTTTCATTGCAAACCTCATTAACTTGTAATGTTCATATGAATTGCTCTCTTTAGAGGCTCCTTGAGGTAAGGATAAAAACCTCATTTGTTCTTGTCTTGGAATTTAATCAACTTTGCTTGAGTATTTTTATTCTTGTGTTGTTGTTTATTTCCTCCATCTTGAAATTTGTTTAGTTAATACCCATTGGGATAGGGTTAGTTTAATCCTTGAATTTTGGGTTAGATTTAAACTTGAGTTAAGGTGTTTATCACTTATTTTACCACTTTAGCTTTCTTGGGTTTTGTATTAAATTGTTGTAGGAATTTTCGGTCAATATACCGAAGGGGTTCGCATCATTTGGTATCAGAGTTTGACTCTAATTTGGTAAACCTATCTTACATTTCTTGTTGACAAAAATATATATATATTGGGGAAAATTTCATATGCCCATGAGTAATTCTTGATTCCTACATATTGGGTATATTGATTGTTGCATTTGTTGGGGGTTTCCATTAGTCAAACACTTACAAAACCTACACTTTTCAATTGTGTACTCAAAGTGTTTGATAAATTGCCTCAAAGAAAATACCCCATTCATGCCTTATTATTCAATGCCCATAACTTGTTAATTACTTGGTGCTATCTAATTCCATTATTGAGATTGAGTTATCAACATTATATCCCATATATCACTTGCTCCATACATTGGGTAATATTGATCATTCATTCCTCCATTGTCCAAATTTGAGTTGTTGGGGGTATTCATATATCCACATTATACACATTCAAGGTCACTTCAATATTGAGTACAAAGTGTTTGATAAATTGTCTCATTGAAAATTTACACTCTTTGTGCTTATTGTTCTACATCTATGCCTTGTCTATTATTTGTGGTTTGTCAATCCCATTGCTAAAATTGTATTCCTAGCATCTTATCCCACATAAATATTGTTCCTTTTGATTATAGCAAGCACATAAATTCCATTTGCTATTGTATTTACTTGTTATAAATTCCTTCTTCTTTGTTTGTGATCCTTGACTTCACAAGAATTATACTTTGTGGTTTAGTTGATTACCTTCCTTGGAGAATTTGAGAACGGAGATTTTTGAGTGGAAAAAGGTAAGATTGGTTAGCTCATTAGAGGGTAAAAGCCTAAATTGAGTGAAACACGAGTGAAAAATATTCTTGTGAGAACACTTTCACACTTGCACACCATGTCAGATTCCAATACTCAACTCAAGACTTGAAGTACTTGTTACAAAATCTTTCAACCACCATGGCTAGACAAATTGAGGAGATTGGGGGTGAGTTGGAAAATTTAGGAACAAGAGGGGATAATACATCAAATAGGGGAGGTGAAGAAAGGATGTGTAGTAGAAGAAGGGTGAGGGATAATTTTGGGGACATTGTGTATAAGGATGGAATTAGAAAACAAAATGGTAGTTTGAATAGGAAAATTAGAAGGGATGTTTGGAGTAATGAAAGTGATAGTGAACAAAATGGGAGTATGAATAGGAAAAGAAGAGAGTGGTTAGATGATAGGAGAAATGGAGTTGATGAAAATGTTGATAGTGTGAGAATGCAAAATTCATCACTCCATGGAATGAGTAAAAGTGGAGAAGTGGAAGAAGATTGGAGAATGGGTAGAAAAAGAAGAGAATGGGTAGATAGAAATGGATATAAGATGTATGAGAAGGTTGATATTGAGAAAATGAAGACTCCATCATCCAATGAGAGGGGAGGTAGTGAAAGTAGAAGAGTAGTGAAGGAGATAAATGCTATGCCACCAAAATCTTTGACCTATACTAATGAGATGGAAAAACATGAAGAAGAGACTTTCTACACTAGATGCCTTGTGGGGGATAGGGCATGTAGTCTCATTATAGATGGGGAGAGTGACACGAATTTGGTGAGTGCTAGTAGGGTGGAAAAATTGGGATTACCGGCTATGAAATATCCTAATCCTTATGTGTTGCGAAGGTTTGGTGACTATGAGGAGCTGAGAGTGAGTGATCAAGTTCTTCTTACTTTCAACATTGGAACCTATAGTGACCAAGTGATATATGATGTAGTTCCCATGCATACTACACACATAATTTTGGGGAGACATTGGCAAAGTGATAGGAGTGTGACACGTGATAAGAGGAATAACCGGTATAGCTTCCAAATGGATGAAAAAAAGGTTGTGATCCTATATTTGAGCCCGGAAGAAGTATACAAAGATCAAATGAAGCTCAAGAGGGAATTTGAGGAAGAAAAGGAGAAGAAGAAAGAAAATAAGAAAAGAGAAAGGAGAAAGAAAATGAAAATGAAAATTTGATTGAGGAATTTGATGACAACACAAAAGTGAGGCTAAATGAGAGCATGAGAGTTGGGGTCACGACCCTAGAAAAAGGTGAGAAATTGAGAGTTGGAGCCACGACTCCAGAAAAAGGAGAGATGAGAGAAGAACCGAGAGTTGAGGTTTCTACCACAGAAAATGATGAAGGAGTGTTGAGTGTCACCAAGAAAATGGAGAGAAGAGATCACACAAAAATGTTTTTTACTCTTGAATATTCTAACAATGCCCTCCCTAGCTTGGTTATTTCTTTGTTGCAAGAGATCGTGAGGCCGACTTATCAAAGCAACCAAGAACTCAAAAGTCATGCTGAGTGGAAAAACTTTATGGAGATATTTTCCTACCACAACAAATACAATCAAGGAAAAGCAAATGTGGTAACCAATGCAATGTCTTCGAGGTATGTTCTTAACACTTCTTCGAGAGTAAGGTTATTATATTTGGAATACATTAAGGGATTGTATGACATTGATGTGGACTTGACAAATGAAATCTTGTCGTATGAAAATGTTGCATGTGATGAAGGTCATTGGCATGATAAATTCCTCACTTGTATATCCAAATATTTGTGTGTGCCTATTTGCCTAAATGTCAAATTTCCTTATTTTGAATGTAGTAGGGACATAAATGTTGACGACCCGATTATGTCTAACATGCATGTCTCATGTGGTAAAGTTTATAGGAAAAATGGATTTTTATATTGTGAAAACAAACTCTCCATTCCTAGTTGCTCAAATGTCAAATCTTTTTATCGTGAACTTATTATGGGCTTGCAAGCTAATAATCCAAAATGGTTTAACATTTGTGAATCATTTGGTAAGCGAGATTTTCTAAATTCTATAAACATGATGATTATTTATTTTAGGAAATTGGTTTGTTGATTTTTAAAAGTGCCATATGTGAATTGCTAATGGAAGAGGCACATGATGGTTGTTTGATGGGGCGATTTAAAATCAACGGGGTCTTAGGGGTATTATGTAATAAATTTTATTGGCCTAATTTGAAGCTTTGTGTTGAACATTTTTGCCCTTATAGTAAATGCCGAAATATCTAAACTCAAGTTTTTACCCCAAGAATTCCATGCATATTTGCCCATCATGAGTAAACCTTGGACTACTACTTCTATGAATTTTATAGTGGGTTTACTTGGAACAAAGAAAGAAAATGATGCTATTTTGTGATTGTTGGTACAAGTATTAAAATGTCACATTTGATTGCATGTCATGAAACCAACAAGGTCATCAACATAGCTAATCTTTTCCTTGAGAATTTGTGTATCTGCACGCAGTTGGTTCTAATTTTGTGGTTGTTAAATATGCTTACAATTTAATTGCTCATCGTATTAGCAAGTTTTCTCCACTTAAAGTTGCTTGTGACTTAAACCTACTAACTCTGTTGAACTTTATGCATATGTTTATTGAAGAAAGAGTTGGTTTAGGTGGACACGAAAATGCACTTTTGGTTAAGCCCCTTTGCAGGAGGTTCGAGCTTACATTTGGGGAAATTGGTGAGCAATGTACTTCCAATGCCAAACCATGGTGGGAATCATCTTCCATTTGATCCGGGATGCCGGTTGTGTTCCCATTCGTGGAAGGAGCGACCCCTCGATCAAATAAAATCCAGATTGCTACTCTGCGGTGTTGGCCCAATTCAAGCTTTTGATGACACCTACAAATTGATTTTTCACGGTGAGTGTGAAATTTCAGTCACATTTATTGTGCCTGAATTTTCTCTTTTTATTGTAGGTGTCTATTCATGGTCGAATCTCTTTCGACATGGAGGGGACGATGAGAATCGCGAAGGTCCAACTTCATTGCACGAACCTGTGATCCACAACGTTGGAAGATCAAAGTTCAAGGAGTCCCACGATAGTGCATCCAAGCAAGATTCGAGGTCGAATCATTTTCAAGAGGGAGGGGATGATGAGAACCGAGTAAGTCAAACCTTGACGCGCGAGCATGTGGGACCCATGGCGAGATCCGGTGCCGAAGAGGTTCAATATTCGAGGCTAAACAAGTATTTAAAGTCAAGAAAAACAAGTCTAGAATCAAGTTGGAGCCAAAGATTGAAGAAATGGAGTTTCAGCCAAGATCGGTTGACCGAAAGTCACTCCTGTCGACCGAAAGTCTGCAGAGATTTTTGAAGGCAGCCTCAGTCGTGTTCGGCTGAGGGTTGGTCGACCGAAAGTCCCATTTCGATCGACCGAAATAATTTCGATGGACCAGTTCGATCGACCGAAACACTCCGTTTCACAAAAATGGGGTTTTTCTTACAATTTCCGAATTTATATTTTTTACCCATTTTGTACATTATATATACATTTTTTATTTCAAACCTCATTAACTTGTAATGTTCAAGTGAATTGCTCTCTTGAGAGGCTCCTTGAGGTAAGGATAAAAACCTCCTTTGTTCTTGTTTTCGTCTTGAAATTTAATCAATTTTGCTTGAGTATTTTTATTCTTGTGTTGTTGTTTATTTCCGCCACCTTGAAATTTGTTTAGTTGATACCCATTGGGTTAGGGTTAGTTTAATCCTTGAATTTTGGGTTAGATTTAAACTTGGGTTAAGGTGTTTATCGCATATTTTACCACTTTAACTTTCTTGGGTTTTGTATTAAATTGTTGTGGAAATTTTCAGTCAATATACCGAAGGGGTTCGCATCACACGGTCTCTACTTACCTGATCCGGTTTGGCCCATTTGTACAGAGAAGTTGTATTGAGCCATTAAAAAGTGTACTGAAACCATTTTTCACTTTTCACGCAACCTCTCACCATCTCATCTCTCTCACGCAACCACACAATCACTCGTAGACATCCACCCCCTTTCTCTCTGACTTTTCTTCTTCGAGACTTCTCCTTCAGCTTGATCATTCCACCAACCGGCAGTGCTTCTTGAACCACAATCAGCCTCGCCCTCTGCCATCAGCGATTCCTCCTGCTCGTGATCCGATCACGCTAGATAAGTATTAATCTTTCCTAAACCATTTGTGTACGTTTGAACGAGTAAGGTTTTGTATTTGGTTGTTTTCCAGTGTTTTCTTTCTACCGAACATTCAAGATTCGGTCCAATTTTGTGTTTTATTTTTTATTTTTTTTCCTTATTTGCCTTAAATCGGTTCTTTTATTATTTATAATTATAGTATAAAACATAATATTTTTTTTCCAAATCATTCAACACTAAGTACTCTTTAAATATTTGCAATTTTTTTCTCATTTTAGTTTCTATGGATTCTGTGATGTAATAATGTGTTTGTGCATTTGTATGAACCGTTTTACACATCTACCTAAAATGTTGGCCATGTAGATTTGTCCATTAGTTTCTTTGGCATCAGTCAAATGAATGCTCTAATTGAAACTAAGATTAAGGTTGAGTGACCAATTCGGAATAAACTGAAAGCGAGTGACTAGAATATTGCTATAAGTTGGGTTATCTACTAATCAACCATGTTTTTTTACCCTAAAATTGTTTTTGATCTTATATTTTAGGTAATTCATTATTGAGATATATTAGGGATAATTACTCCTCTTGATTGAATTCATATATGCTCTAAATTTTTGGAACACTGACATTATTTGAACAATGACTACTTCTGCCAAAATTCTGAATATCGAAATGCCAATCCCAACCAAGTAGACCACCTAGGAGCCTAGACCAGGTGGTTGATGGAGGAGGCAAGGGATACTGTAAGATGAAACTTACTCTTACAATACTATTATGAATGTTTCATGCACTTGATTCTATGGATCTGCACATTTTCATCATAAGTTTAGTAGGGTGTTATAACTTATATTATATCATTTAGTTTAATTCAATTCCTTCTCTGTAACTAAATAAATAAAGAAAATTCCATTTTTTTTCAATTTTATCATTTAGTTTAATCCAATTCCCTTTCCGCAACTAAATAAATAAAGAAAATTCCAGTTTTTCAAAAGAAATTTCTATCATGGAGCTTTTATTCTTAACCTTTCTTTTCTTTATTCTTTTGTAGGGTAAAAAAACTAACTGTTTTGCTCTGCTGTAACCAAAAGTTCAGTTATTATGTGTTTGTAAATCTCATTGGAATGGTAAGAGTTCGGATTTTACGTCTAATTTATTTAAGCAACAAGTTTTGTTGTATTTGATCATTGAACTGATTTTCGATCCTTTAACTGGTTTTCCAGTTTGATCAAAATAACCCCATTTTGTCATGTATAAATATTGAAATTATTTGGATTTAACTTCCCCATTTTAGCCTAAATGTGGATCAAATGAAAGCACGAGAGCTTGTGATTTAAGCAAATCCTGTTTTCACTGTTCTAAAAACAAGGTGCATCAACTTTTATGTGAAAATAACGTAATTCAACCTTTTTTTTTCATTTTCAATTGTAGCTTACACTAATTTTCCTAAGAATTTTATTAAGAATAAAGTAAGATTGTTGTTGTATTTAAATAATTGTTATAATTGGATTTTAGTAAATTCTAAGCTCATTAAGTTTATAAAGTAATATAAATATTCAATACTTATTATGTTTTGACAATTTATACAATTTATGTTTTGCTCAGTAAATTTATTAGCTGGCATGTGAATGATATGCATTCCTAGATTCATCTAATCATGATTTTCTTTGGAATATAACATGAGTTCATAGATTCATCTAATCACGAGCTTCTTTGGAATATAATGAAGACAAAATAAACTAATCTGAAATTTTTATCTAGGGCTCTGGGATTTAAGTCCAAGCTTGATATCTCTAACGAAAATCAAGGGCCGCGTTGTTTATAGGGTCTGGTTTTGCTAACCATAACAGTGGATTTATGTTCCTATTATAACTGAGATTGATCTTCTCTATTAGTTCGATCCTTGGGATCTTTCCAGTAGCTTATTTTATTGGGTCATTTTTTATTTTATTTTTTCATTTCAAAATTCCAATGATTTATGGGGTATGTTGTTTTGCTAAATATTGTTCCATTAGAATTCTTTTATTTTATTTTAGTCAAAACCGATTGGATGAAATTGGAAATTACATTTGTTTAGACTAGGGATGATTTAGAATTTCTTGGAAAAAGTTCAAAGATTTTTTATTGATTGGAATTTTAATAAACTGACAAGTCATTGCAACATATTGAGCAAGCATTAAAATTTGCTCTGAAGTGTGATTTGGGAGAAAATTAAGTGATTTTGAAGACTTTCTTGCTTATGAGAAAACAAATATAAATGTGACGATTAACACAATAAATTATGTGATTTTAAAGACTTTAGTTATATAGTTGACATCTTATCAGATTTTAATCATTATCCTCTAATTCTTCTTGTTGTTATTATCATCATTACAGTATGTTCGTTCATTGCTTCTAAATTCTGCAGATTGTGAATGCCCAATCTTGCAAGTTATCTTGCTGCTGCATAGACAAACTTGAAGTAGAGGTATTGTTTATTGTGTCGTTTTTCTTTTTGCTCTCTCTCCCCCTTTTGGTTTCATGTCTTTATTTTTGCTTTTACAGTGAAAGTTAAATGATCCATGAATACCTTGTGAAAACTCAAGATGTATTATGTTGCAAAATCCAACCTTTTGCTATTATAACATGCAGACAAAATTGAAATTGAGAATGTGTGGTGAAAAACAAGTTTGGGGGATAATGAATTTTTAATTAAGACTCTAATAGAGGTTCAATCTATTTATGTATTATTGTATTTAATTCATGCAGTGCAAAAGTTAGAGGAGAGGGTATCAATATGGTTGTCATGATTTCCTTGGTTATTGGTGAAGTTAGCAAATTGAAGGATGTCCTGGATCTCTTTGAACTATTTTTATCTCCATGCATGTTTTAAGCTTTTGCTCAATAGTTAAATATCAATAAGCGAGTAATTTATCAACATTAGTGCTCATATGCTATGTGTTCATTTGGATTCGAGGATACCTATGCATTTTTTCGTAAACAAGACATAATTAGTTTTGAAGCTATTATTATGACATATTTGGGATACTAGACTTGAGAACGGATCGAACATGACTAAAGCAAGGAGAGAAGTATAACAAAATTTGTTCTTTTTCGTGTTCACTCCAGTCGAGTTGAATGAGACAAACATGTCATTAATCTATGCTTCAATAGTGAACTAGTTTCTGCTTTCACGCTTAATATTTTAACATTTATCATTTCAAAATTATTTGCTAATATCTTTCTTGTATTTATAGGATCTTCTCATATTTTTAGTTGTTAAAATGATCTGGAATTACATCTTTTGATTTTAGTAAGATGATAGATGGTCTTTTCAAGCATGAAGAAAGCCTTCCAAGGGAATAAAGGCATTTAGATTCCCTTGAAGAACCAACAATTTGAGAGCTTGGTGTGGGAAAAACGCTCTTCAATGTACAACTTTTTGATTGCTGCAAGGCTGACCTTCAATGTCAAAATAAATCCTCTATGCTTGTCAATTGAGCCACTGCAATCCTTGGATGCAATTGTTATACATAAATGTCGTATGGGGCTCATTTCCCATACAATGTATGATGAAGCAGGTAACTTCCTGTAATGATTTGCTTAATTTATTTGTTTTATAACTGTTCATCACATGTAAGATGAGCTCGTGTTCAGGTACCATGAATTATAAGTTGACCTATAAATGTTGCTTAATTAAGTTTCCGGCCTTTAATATTTGTTTCATGGGTTGGATTTAGGTACTATGAAATATTTAAATTCTAAAATATTCTGTTATTTAGGTTCTTAATTATGTTACTTCAAAGCAATAACCTTTTTCATTTGGCATTTTGTATAAACTCTCTCTATATATATTGTGTTCTTTCTTGGAGTCATACACATTCTTTGTTGGTGTAATAAACTGTTTCATCACATGGAAAAAACAGAACATTTGTTTTAGGATAAAGATGGAGTGAAAGTTTTTTAAATTAACTTATTTTCTATTCTTCATTATAGATGTAAATGCAAGTTTTACGGTGCAACGTTCACCAAATTTCTATGATATTAGGTGCCAAAAAATAATATAACACGTGTACTCGTATTACATACTCAACGACAATATTGCACGTTCATTGCGCGTGCATCAAACTAGTATATGTATAAAAAAATTGAACCAATAATGTTGTTCTTATTTACTTTTCTTTAAAATAAAAAAAATATTATTTCAATTCTCTGATTCTATCAAGATAATCTTTTGTGCCAAAATTAAGAGAGGACTAGCTACTATCGAAAATTGACAAATGCATGGAATAAACAATATGTAAAGTACAAATCGAGACAATGTAAAAATCAATCATGCTACAAGAATCGAAAATTTGACATAAAGTTTTACACTCAGACACGTGACAGCAATCTATTTATTTACCTATCACATCAACTTCAAAATCAACAGCTCACAAAAATTCGATCATTCAGGTAACAAATAAAGGTGGTTATCTAGCATTATTCATGTAAAAATTGCTTGTGAGTCCGAGCTCAAATGAATTCTCTTTCTCGGAAGAGTCGTGATTAAAATAAATAAATAAATAAATCATTTAGAAGATTGTATAAATCATGATAAGGATTTCATATTTCTTCTCTTAAAAGTGATCTACACAAAGTAATATAGTTTTCAAATCTGGAACAAATAGAACAAGATATATTTCATTTGAATTGATATGCGGCGTTTTGTCGGGTTTTTGACTCAAATATTATGAAATAAAGAATTCTTATTTGACAAGAAAAGAAAAGTGGTTTGATTAGATTAATATTTTCTTTATATTTATGATACAAATTGAAAAGGAAATAAAATATTATAAGTATTATTATTATACAAGGAAAATAATTAAGGAATCCTAATACAATTAGGAAATTAACCTAAATTGTAATTAGGTAAGTTTTTGGATATATTTTATTATATATGGAGACGATTTGCAGATAAAGAATAAAGTAGCCAAAAGATTGACGTGATAGAGAAAAGACAAGCAAGAGGGAAAAAGAAGACGCGTGCCTTTAGGCAAGTGCGTTGATGAGTGATGCTTTGTTAATGCGCGTTAAGTGTTGTGGTGGAGTACACGTGGGTAAAGAATAATATTTGTCTACCATGGTGCTGTTGGCACACAACATAGAGTCTAAAGAGACTTTTGGGGTGCATGTTGTGTGTTCTCGAGATGGATTGTACCCGGGTAGTAATTGAGAATTAACTGTCATGGTGAATTCATTGTCGAATGGAGAAAAATTGTAATATAATGAATTGGAAGAAAACAGTACGAGTAGGGGTATTGCGTGCGTTGTTCTCTCTAATTTTGTGTGGGGGTAAGTTGTGAGGATGAGAGAAAAAGATGTATGAGTGAGTTTTCTTTCATTATCAATAAAAGTGTTCTTCTCCCGTAATTATCAGCGATCGGCTAAGCCAGGTTAAATTCTTGTTATTTTTCTCTTTGTCTATTATTTTAATTTATGTCGTTCCGCTACGTGGTATGTTTGAGATATTGATTATTTGTCCCAACAATTGGTATCAGAGAGATGTGGGTGGGAAACTAGGGCAGCATTCTCTTTATGTTTCAATTTTTTGTTTTCATTTTCAAAAATATTTTTTTGCTTTCTATTTTCAGTGCTATTTTCGAAATTGCTAAAAACGCTTTTGGTTTGTTATTTCTGAAAATTGTTTTCGAAAATGAAAAGTTGGAAAACACGTTATGTTTGAAATTTTACAGAATTTTTTTTTGTGCACTTGTAATTATATTGCTTACGAACAAATTTATAAAATAATATTTTGTGAATTTGGACAACCTTCTTGATCACAGAAAATGATATTTTGTTTAGCTATTACGAGTTTCATTTTTCTAAATTTGAAGAATCCAATTCATTATTTATTTTAAAAAGGCAAAATAAAGAGTTTTTTAAAATTTATTATTATATAGGCTTTTTAAAATAAAATAAAAGACGTTTTGTATTTCGAGGATTTTAGAACGAAGAAAACTGTTCTTATTTAGCTAATTTCGAGAGTTTTGTGAAAATAAGTTTTAGCTATAAATAATAATGGAAATGATACTAGAAATGATAATTTGTAAAAGAAAAAATTTAGTTATAAATAATACTAAAAATAAATTTTAGATAAAAATAATACTAGAAATGATAATTTATAAATAATATCAGAAATAATTTTTTTTTGAGTTATTAGAAATAAATTTTAGTTATAAATAATATTAGAAATGATAATGTGTAAAAGGGAAAAAAAGTGATGTTGATAGAATTTTATTTTTTTTTTTTTAAAAAAAAAGGTGAAAACGCTCGTTTTCGGATATGTAAAGAAACGCGAAAAATGGTCAAAGTTGCGACTTCTGTTTTCTATTTTCTGTTTTTATTTTCAAAAACAGTGTAACAAAAGGCATTTTCTGAAGCAGAAAACAGCTAAAAAACGACTACAAGATGGGAATGGGAACGGGACGGGTCATCCCCGCCCCATTAATGATTTACCATCATCATCCACATTACCGTCCCGTCCCCATTTAATCGAGGATGGGATGGGAAAATCCCCGTTTACATCCGGAACGGGACGGGTATGGGGCGAGAATGTCTTTCCCCATCCACGCCCCATTAATGATTTACCATCATCATCCTCATTCCCGTCCCGTCCCGTCCCGTCCCCATTTAATCGAGGATAGGATGGGAAAATCCCCGTTTACACCCCCCCTTTTTTAAATAATTTTATGCAGACAATAAAGGAAGCATGCAAGAACAACCTAACATTTTCTAAATCTAATAATCTTTACACATTATTTGGACATTAATCAAATATATATATATATATTCATATTTGTTTGTGTCTTTATTTTGTATTTGATTAGATGAGAAAATACAATTCGATAAACTTAATAACTAATAATCAATAAAATTTTCAAAATAAGTATTTAAAGTTTATGACCCGATAAGTAATAAATTTTTGGTGCAAGAAATGTTGACATCATAGGAATTTTGTATAGATAATATAGGACTTTTTTTTTTTTTTGCTTTTTAAATTTTAATGGAAATTGTTAATTTAGGATGAAGCGGGGTTATCCCCATTCCGTTCTCGGTTCGAGGATGCTTTTTCATTCCATCCCCGTTTTTGTTGGTGATCCCCCGTCATGTTGCCATCCCTACAGTAAGAAAACGCAGCCTATATTTTTAACGCAAAAGTTACCGAGATATATCCAAATTTTATAGTAATTCTAAACGGTTTATCCAAGTCAGAGACGTATCTCCACGCATATGATTGCTGCAAGTAGAGGTGTCAAGACGGACGGGCCGACCAGACTCATGAAAATCGACCTGGATCAACCTGGGATCGCGGGCCGACCCGTGACCCGTAGGGCAGTTCACTGGTTGAGAAGTTGCGAACCGTGAGTTTTGCGGGTCAAACCTTCGCGAGCCGCGGTTAACCCGCTTGCCTTTAAAAAAAAAAAAAAAAAAACTGTTTTTATTAAATATGGTAACATTGAAAATCTCTCTTCTTCTACAAACTCTAATTCAACTTTTAAAGCAAAATCTTTTTTATTCCTCCCTAATAACTAAAAAGCGTAATTTTTTTTGATAATAGTAATTAGAAATACATTTATTATTTAATTGTTATTTGTTTATGTTTTATTTAAATTTGCAAATTTAGAAGTAATTCATATAATATAAAATATAATTTTAAATTCTATATAAATATTTTGTTGTATAAATATGAATTTATCATTTTAATCATTTTGTATTTAGAAACTTGACAAAAAAATTGCTATAAATATAAAAAAATCTTTATTTTTATTCATACGGGCCAAATTAGAACGAATCGCGACTCGCATGGACTCGACCCGGATGGGCCAGCGGGCGGGCCTGGGTTGTAGTTCAAAATTTGTGGACTGACCCGGAACCGGCCCATAACCCGCAGCGGGCGGGCTTTTTTTCAAGCGGGCCGTTACCCGATTTTTATGTTGGCGGGCCGACCGGGCCCGGACCACTCGGATTGACATATCTAGCTGCAAGGAATCCAAATATCACAAATTAACCTAGGTATGTCAATGAGCCGAGCCTCGAGCCGAACATCAAGGCTCGAGCTTGGCTCGAGCTTTTTAGGACCGAGCTTTTTTTTGCCCGAGCCGAGCCGAGCCAAAGCTCAGCCAAAAAATTGAGGCTTAGCTCGAGCTTTCGGCTCGAGTTTCATCGAGCCAAGCCGGGCCGGCCCGATTTTTTCCGTATTTTTATTATACGGCGAATGAATATTTATTATATTTGTAATTACTTAAATGAATTATATACAATAAATGTAGTTAAAATATCAAACATAAGATTTAATAAAAAATTCAAATTTCAAAATTTCAAAAAAGAAATCTGCATATTTCAAATCAGATAAAAAATGTAGCAACCCGTGTTGTAGACAGCCAAGCTGCTTGCAACACGGTTGCGTGTTGCAGGTAGCTACTGTAGCTGCCTACAAATTTGCAGGCGGCGGCAGCAGCAGACACGGGTCATTCTGGCCCGTGTCTTCGGGCCAATTTGGCCCGCCGGCCCCGACTCGATCCCAGTGAGCATTTTTGGGATCGGCCTGAGCTTTGGCTCGATCCTACGAGCCTCAAGCCGAGCTTAACCCGAACTTTTAACGAGCCGAGCCCGAGCTACTCGAGTCGACTAGCCGTTTTGACACGCCTAAATTAACCTTTGTAAACTTACTTGAATTTGTGGCATTTGAATTCCGACTGCAGCAACCACATGTCTGAAGATAAATATATCTTCCCTAACTTGGATAATTCATTAATGACTACTATAAAGCTTGGGGGATGACTGTTCAGATTCAATTAATAGAAACGATCAAAGAATTGAAATCTGATATTGGAAAGTGGGCTATTCATAGGCAACAAGTTAGAGTTGAATTTACAAAAAAATTGCTACTTTTTATAACAACAAAATAGGACTACTCTAAAGACTAGGTAAATCTTAAAAATAAAGCCTAACCTCTTATAGACGAAGTAAAACCATATACACGTGTTATATTATACTTCAATAAACCAATACTAAGTCTTCTGACTCCCTAATAATAAATAATAATTTTTTGAATATTAAAATATGAAGAATTTTACTTTTCTTTCTTTCTCGAAAATATTATGCATTCGTTTTATCAAATACCACAAATTAAAACGGTTCGATAGTCTGGAATATATATAACCACGAAAGAGAGAGGGAATAAGTAGAACATAATTGACTGATGGTAGAGTCGAATTAAAATCTTAGATCAAAATACTATGTATAAATGATATGAACTCTTTAAACAAGAATTCTTGAACAACAAATTAGGTAAATGGATGCCACGAGTGTCAACGGTCAACCCCCAATAACTTGTAGTATATTCTTCTGGTTCAACTTCCCAATGACCCTTATAGATACATGTACACACGGATGTATCACCGCAACATTGATCACTATAAAATTCCCTGTTATATATTTCTGAGAGATCAATATACATTATAATTCTTCCTAGAAGTAAGATTGCAGGTACATAATTCTACCAAACCTGCAATCAAAATTCTGTTTTCGACGTGAAGAAAAGGGAGTCCAGTGATCAAAAACATTCTCGTAAAATGCTAACTACTTGTATGCGTTGTTCATCGGACAATTCTGCTGGTAATTCTACCAGAAATTTCAGACAAAGGTCTCCTCTCCTACCATCTTCTTTGGATTTAGGCATGCCTTGTCCAGGTATGAGTCTTTCATATCCAGGGTATATTATATCATCTATCGACAGGGTCATGTCTCCTCCTCCCAACAGAGGGACAGAAATTGTGCATCCTGTCAGTGCCTGAACCAAAGGGACCTCGACACCTAGCTCCAGATCATCGCCTTCGCGTTTAAACAATGGATGTTCTTTTTCATCAATAGCGAAGATTATGTCAGCCGGAAGGGTTCCCGGTCTCACGTCTCCTTTCCCTTCAAAGGCGATCTTCGTTCCCTTTTTCCACCCCGGTTTCACTTTTATCATCAGGATCTCTTCTTCTTCTACGATTAAACTGTAAAGAAAGAAAGAAAGAAATTCATGGAGAAATAAGTAGCAATATACTTTAGAAAACATAAAGAAAAAGGGAGAATCTATTATGTACGAGTAATGTTATTCTACCACACATGTCACACCAGGTACCACCCCTCACATTGGAGGTGGGACTGCTCATTATGAGAGTGGTCCCACACACAGTCATGTGAGGATGTGACACAATGTGACAAATTTTGAGTGATAGAATAGCATAATCATTATCTACACAACATACCCAGTGTTTAAGATGACATTTCTAGTGATCTTTATCTTCTTTACACATCCATGGCACAATTCCTCGAGGGTGCATTCGAGCTTTTTCTCAATAGGCTCTGGTTTTCTTCGAGCCGTGGATTGTGAGAAGATGATAGGCATCGTGGTTCTCCGGCTGGCCATTTTTGACAGAGAGTTTGCCTCCTTTGGTGTGGTGGGGGCTGAGAGGTTGCTAGCCCCTGTTGGAGATTTTGGAAGAGAGGCATAGAAATCCATTGATGTGCTTGTATTGTGTGACGAATCTCCTGGACTCGGCATTGGGCTGATCCGGCTTGTGGTACGTGAAAGAAGCGTGGGGCTAGAAATGTGCAATTCTTCATCATCTGATTTTTTCTTTTTCGTCTTGTTTTGATTTCCTGCATTTGCTTCTTCCCTTTTCTTAAGGCTGAGTTCCTGAAATTGAATTTAGAATAGTGTATAAAAATTAGATGCTAATGTATATGTTACAGATGACTATAATGCATATGTTACAGTTGACTATTGCCTATAGCCAATGGCGATGCAGACATTTTGTAGTGATGGGACAAAAAGATGAACATGTATTTTTCGGGCCGACCTTATGGGGTTCGGGTGTAGCGCCCTCAAAATTTTTTTTAGGAAGAAATCGAAAATAACAAAATCATAAATAAATTGGGAATCACATTTTGTATACAAATATTCAACAAACAACAAGCTTGCAGGCACTATGGCGTATGGCGTATCTGTAACACACAGATTGGGAATCACATTTTGTATACAAATATTCAACAAACAACTAGCTTGGAGGCACTAAACAAATATTCAACAAATACAGCCTTCATAATTCAAAATTCAACCATCAAACTTATATATATACATTTTATTTTATATAAAAGAGGTCAAATTTTACTGGGTCACGTGTCCTAGTAAGTCCCACTATGTGTCCGCCAATGCCTATGGCGTATCCGTAACACAGATTGTGTTTATATGAAGGAAATTTTGTCCAAATTGATTGAACGCGTCCAACTCTCAACCTTATAAGATTTGCTAAGTGATCATTGGCAGTGTTCTAAAATGCGTAATGCATTGCGATGCGTCGAGGTCGAGAATCAAGAATCACAAGTTTAGGCGTGTCAATGCAAAGAATAAGCGTCATAATGCGTTTTGTATTTTTAATATTATTTTAATTATTTTAAGACATTAAATATATTTTTATATAAAAAAAATAGATTTTTTACCAAAAAAAAAAAAAAAAAGAACCGCATTAGGCGGCGCCTAGGCGGTCAAAAAAAATCGTTGACCGCATTTTTTCGCGCATACCACTTATTCGCCGCGTTTTGATCACGCATCGCGCCTAGGCGGCGCATTTTCGCGCATTTTAGAACACTGATCATTGGTACCACTAAACGACCCGAACAACAACATACATTTTGGAACATTCTTCATGCATGAAATAATTTACGTACCCTATAGGCCTCGTTGATGGATCTGAATTTGGATTCAGCTTCGGCTTTGTTGGTAGGATTTCTATCTGGGTGCCATTTCTTAACAAGGGATTTGTATGCTTTGCCAATATCGGCAAGGGATGCTGTCTTTGAAATTCCAAGAATGCTATGAAAATTAGGTGTTGGTGATTTTGGTGGATCTCCCATGAGAGAGAAGGATGGAGAGAGAATGAGAGATTGTGTGAAAATGGACATATATATTGTTCAAAAGAAAGGTTGATATAAAAGAATTGAAGCCAGGCGTTTTAGTAGGGGCTTTTATTAGTCATATTTGTTTATTTGGGAGAAAATAAAAAATAAATAAAAAATAGGTAATTTTCTCTAAATTATGTGTTCCTTGTAGCGTCCCGAGTTCCGTATACCCGATTCACTACGTCATTATCTGTCTAAATTTTTCGAATAATATTTTTTGCGGAAGAAATAATTGAAATTCATTTTTTGCAACATTAAATAAACTGTAATGGCCGGTAAAATTGAAACATTTATGAAACCATTTGAAATAGTAAATCGAACCATTAATTTTGTAAAGAAATTGACAATGTCATAATTTCTCAAATAAATGAACTTCTCTAAATTATTCGATTGTTTGGAAAAATACGGAAATCATTAACGTCAAACTTTCAACCGTTTAACGATTATTGCCACCATCATTCATCGCTCGCCACCGTCTCCGAAATCTGCAAAACTGTTAAAAAGTAGGGTGAGTATTTCATGGGGGAAATACTCAGTAGATTCATCGCAAATTAATTTAATTTATAAGATGATTAAACACATAAATCCCGGCTCTTTATAAAACGGGCATTGATAGAGCTTCTTTATAAAACGGCTCTTGATAAAACTCATATTGTGCATTACAGCACGGGACATATTTTGCAAATCATAGGCTCTTTGAAAATAGCTCTTTGAAAACCATATACTTATAAAAACATTTTAATTATGCCAAGCATAATTTCTTTTGAAAGCATAACATAAGATAGGATTGAAATCCTCATAAACATAGGGAGACACAAGAACTTTACCGAACTTAGGTGGCAAGAATTCTTATGCAGTAAAATCATAATAACAGTAAGTATACCAAAACATAATTCTTGAAATTCATAGGGATCATTTCCATCATAACATAAGATAGGATCGAAATCCTCATAAACATATGAGACAGGAATTTTACCGAACTTATGTGGTAAATCCTCATAAACATATGGAAAGACAGGAATTTTACTGAACTTAGGTGGTAAATCCTCATAAACTTATGGAGACACAAGAATTTTACCGAACTTAGGTGGTAAGAATTCTTATATGCATAGCAATGATCCAAAACATATAAAACATTATCGTAAAAACATAGGGTATACTTACTTTTCATAAAAACATAAGGTATATTTACCTTTCATAAAACATACTTAATTTTCTTGAAAATTGACTTTCACAAGTCACATGACATTTATATGAAATCATAATTTAAATCAATTAATAAGTGCGAGTCTACCTCAAATCCGACGAGTGCAAAGTTGAGCGGGAATGACTTCAATTTCTTTAAATTCTCCGTACGCTTCGTCTTAGCCAATAAGTCACTTTAGTATATCGAATATATAGTTCAAAATGATAAATTATAATTTGAGGACTAAAATTGATGTTTTGAAAGTTGATGGACTAAAATGAATACTTTTGAAAGTTCAGGGACTAAAATAGATATTTTGAAATTTGAGGGATTAAAATGAATACTTTGAAAGTTGAGTCGGAAACTCAAAACAATAGGGTTGAAATAATATATTTTAAAACAATAGGGGCTGATTAAAACTCATTTAAAACTTAAGGGCTGAAATTGATAAGTTTAAAAGCTGAAAGGACTGAAATAAAACCTTTTTTAAAATGTCAGTCTCTGATTTGAAAGCCTTTGAAACTTCAGGGGCCAAAGTGCAAATTTCCGAAAATCAAATATATTAAATAAAACTTTACTCTCTTTCCCTATTCATTTCGAGATTCAGAGAGGAAGAGAGATGAGAGGTGTGGAAAGGGCGAAATCTGGTGGTTGCTACCGGCGCCATTCCGTCGGCAATACCACGGCGCTATCACCGCCGCCTTATGGCGGTGACCAAGGGGAAGATATGGTAGCAAGAAAGGGGACGATTGGTGTCGATTCAAGGTGAAACCGGGGCTGATTGGTGCGAGTTTTAGGTGCGAAAACCGAAAGTAAATCGAGGCTCAAATTTCGATCTTGGCTGCGGTTATGGTGGTGGAGGTTCTGCAGTGGTTATGTTGTTCGATTGAGTTGTTTTGATGGTTGTGGTCCTGTGGTGGTTCGGTTGGTCTGTGATTGTGCAGAATGATGATGATGGCGTTGATTTTCTGATTCAGCTTGATCGATTGGCAGTGGTGATGGCTGCAATGGAGTTGGGGAAATGGTGGTTCAATGAAAATTGAGTACAGGCGGCGATTTGGTGGTGAAGGGCAGTGTTGATTTGAGTTGTGGATGGTGCTGATGTTGATGATACACGGAGGTGGTGTTCTGAGTGGCGTGGAGATGATTTTCTTGAATTCATGATAATGGATTGATCTGATATGTATAAAGAGAAGGCATCTTTCTTGCTGGAAAGATGGTTTTGTAAAAAAAATAACATGGTGGAGAACATCATGATTTGGAGGAATCTTGTGATAGATTAATTGAGTGGAAAGTGGTAGGAAAACAATGGAATTGTGACTTGAAGCCTCTTCAGATTGAGATAGACATAGACATAGACGTGAGGTGATGAAAGTGGAGTTGTGAGGAATCATAAAGAGAAAACATGGTGGAGAGTTAGGTATGAAATCATTGAGTGTAAATTATCATAATTTGGAGGGGTGGTGATGATAATGATGATGCTTGTATAATGTGATGGAAAGGAGTATAAAGAGAAAGCAAAACTTGTGAAAGTGTTAGAATAAAAATGATTTTGAAAATAATACTTTGAATAAATAATTAAAATAACATAATTTTAGAAATTCGGATTTTAATTTAAAATCGAACAAATTCGATATTTCTTGACTTGGCTAGACGAATCCGGCGCGGCGTTAACTTCAAAATAATGGGTGAAATAGTAGCGACACAATTTTCTAAATATTAAAATAATTATAAAATTGCGTAAAAATTCTGGGTCGCTATAATCTTACCCCCTTAAAATAATTTCGTCCTCGAAATTAAACTTACTTGATCTTATGATTTCTGAATACTTAATCAGAATCTCTTCTTCTTCTTCCCTTATGTAGCATCATCGCTACCATATTTAACTCAACCATTTTTAACCCACTGGACTTTGACTAAATGCATCACTTTGTTTTTTCAAGAACATGGACTTTTCTATAAACATATGTGTCTACTCATAAATTCTTCTGAATCAAAATGAAAATTCCCAATAGTATGTGATATTTCATCATATCTTGTAATATTCATGTAACTTGTATGTAACTTGTCACTTATCATCGTATCATGTGACCTCAGATATTCGTATATATCTCTAAAATTTCAACAAATCTCTACTGACATATCATATCATAATAATTTTTCCTTTCTTCTTATCATCGAATATTCCCAAAGTAATCAAAGAATTACCTGAATATTCTCTCTACGTAATATAACCAATAACATATCAACATAATATCATCAACTTATCTTTCCAATATTTGTAACCCAAAAAAAAAAATTCAGTAAACAAATATCTTCCAAATAACTAAAATTCGTTACTTAAATGTCATCACATTTCCTGCAAAGTATTTCTTTCACTTGTATATACGTATGAACTCTAATTCGATACGGTACTCATTTTACTTTCCACGTATCATCACACTATACCATGATTATCATTGTTATAACAAAATATCAATACCCATAATCCAAGAAAATATTCCAAATCTCCAATCAAATCTCCTTTATCAATATAATTAACACCGCATTACTTCTTGTCTCCTCTTTTCCATTAAAATATTTCCTGCTTTCTTGCTGAAAATCAAATCACGCGGATTCACTCAGATCCTTTGCGCTTTTAAATAGTTCATGCTGGGAAGAGGTTGAATCATCAAACAATGGATATCATTCTTTCTAACATTCGCAAGTATTATTCCAGTCTTCCTATGAATGATCTGAGAAAGATCTATAAAATAAGGCTCGAAAGATTGAGGTTGCTGATGGCTCATGGTGTTCCAGAAGATGTTCGTTGGTTGATAGAAGCAAATGTTCGACTATCTGGTGAATTACCATCAACATTTCCAAAACATATGCCTGGTTTAGGCAAAAGCACGTTTGCAAAGAAACGAAGAGCAAAAAGACTGGGTGGTTGCTACAAATGTGCTCGTTGGAACTGTAATACTCGTTGCAAATCAGTAGGATATTCTTCTACTAATCGGGATGATAAAATCGAATTCATAAGGGTGGACTGAGTAAGGAGTCTTTGGATGATATTCGACTGACTCTTGAGACGCACCCAAGTGGTTATGTGCAACGTGAACTTCTCTCCTTATACGCTCAGTTTAACGAGGACAAAAATCGTTATAGTCTCCAAAATATAATAGCAAAAGATCCTGTTTGCCAGTCTATTTTACAAAATGAGGCTTCTGGCAGTTCAGCAATGATATAAGGTAAATCTGTTAAAATTTTTTGCTGCTTTCTTTCACGCGTTTTGAAAATAAAATATATTTTCCTTTCTCGAGGTTTGATAAACCTGGAAATAAAATATTAAATCGCCGAAAGGTGACAGCCTCGATACGATAAAAATATTCAAAAGTGGGCTGATTTTGTCAAAAGTAAATCTTTACTTTTTCAGAATCAATCAAAAACAGTAAATTTTTCCCGGCTTTAAATAGCCAAACATATTTCATAGTTCAGGCATCCCAAAATCACATCTTCTTCGTAAGTTTTCCCTTCTTTACTATCAAAGATGGAAGCACCAAAACTTCGACAGATCAAAACTATTTGTGTATTTTGTGGATCAAAAGTGGGGAAAGGCTTCGGTTATCTAGAAGCGGCCGTAGATCTTGGAAAGAAACTGGGGGAAAAAGGTATCACTCTTGTGTATGGGGGTGGTAGCAGTGGTCTAATGGGTTGTGTTTCCCAATCTGCTCTTGCAGAGAAATCAAAAGTAATCGGTGTCATACCTGTCCCTTTGGTAGATGTTGCAGGCAAAACACGAGGGCATGAAGTTCAAATATTATCCATCCATGAACGCATAACTTGTATGCTATATGGTTCTGATGCCTTTATAGCCCTGCCCGGAGGTTTTGGTACCTTAGAAGAAATCTTTAACATTACCTCGTGGGCTCAACTAGATCTCCATACTAAGCCTATTGGGCTTCTGAATGTTAACAATTTCTTTGATGGTTTGTTAACCTTTCTTGATTATGCTGTGGAACAGGGATTCATATCTCCATTTTCCAGAAGGCTTCTTATTTCCGCTCCTACTATTGATGAACTACTGGATAAGCTGCAGTCATATATCTCAATACAAGATCCAGCAGGAGTTAAGATAGATTGGTCACAAGGAAGGGGAATCAAGCGAAAATGGAGTCCGGTTAATGTAAATTTAACTCTGTGAATCTTAGAATAGGTGGGGGTAGAGTACGGAGTATTCTCACTCTCGAGACACCCCTCCATTTACTAGGATTTCTTTAATGTTTAAATCTTGTGTGTACTTCAAAGATCCAAGGTGGTAGATTACGGAGTATTCTTACTCTCGAAACACACCTCTTTGAAGGTTTTCTCTTTATATCCTCAAAAGATCAGAGGTGGTAGGATACGGCTACTCCGGAAACACATCTCTCATTCTGAGGATCTTTCCATGTTTTTCTCTTATGCTTACATGTGTTTCATGTATTTCCTTTCCAGTGTGACTCTTGTGTGTTCTCCTTATGAGAAAAAAATAAAATCTCTGCTATCATCTACTAAATCTCGTTTGTGATGTAAATGAACTTGCATGTATAACCTTATTTCCTTTAGTGGATGCTTATCATCTCATGCTCTTAATTCCAAATGATAAAATTCTGGACAGAGTCTCCCTTGTAATTTGAACTTATCCAAACCATAAGCATACTTCATAACTCACAATAATAAATAACTCCACATTTGATCACAACGATCTAAAAATATTGAAAACGATTCCAACACTTCAATATCATCAAAATATCCCATAATTCAATTCATAATTCCTCAACATAGAAATTTCAAATTATATTTTTCAATATCACAATATCACTTCCTTCCATACCTTAATGGCTCAAAAGATTACTCATACTTATAAATATATGCCATAAATCATATTCCCAAAATATTCACAAGGCCAAACTTCATAATAAATTCTCTTCAAAATAGAGGAAATAATTCACTTACTCAACATAATATCCATTACTTAATTCTCAAAAACTAAGAACCAAATCTTTAAATCTCTAACTTCATAATGCTTCTCATAAAAGTCTCAATAAAATCATATCAGTTATAATCTTAACATCTTATCACAACTTCATAACTGGCTTGCTATTTCTTGTTTAATCTAAACGATAGATAATCTGAACATATAATCAAATCCTTTCCGTTGACTTCTCATACTTAGTGCCATGTCTAAAATCAATTATGCAAAGTCCATCTAGGGTTCATCATTTCTAACTCGAGGACAAAAATTATTTAAAAATCATTCTTAAATCATATTATTCCCATTATGCTCAACACTCGTTTTCTTTCTTAAAAATTTCTCATAATCATACAATAAAGCATATAAGTTATGACAAAGCATAACAACATCATTATTTTCGAAGAAATACATTCTTATTTCTCATAAATCATAAGTATCCGAAATACTCTTCATTCTTTCTCATAAATCAGTAAAATGAGTATTCGAAATACTGAAATAACTTTAAACATCATAAACTTCTTTACCTCGGAGTTGGTGGAACGAATGATGGCAGTGGCAATCTTCATCAATAAAAATCTTAAAATGGAAAATATTTCTTGAAAATTCTTTTTGAAAATTTTACCAGTCTACAGAAACGCAGACTAGCTCTGATACCAACTTGTAGCGCCCCGAGTTCCGTATACCCGATTCACTACGTCATTTTCTGTCTAAATTTTTCGAATAATATTTTTTGCGGAAGAAATAATTGAAATTCATTTTTTGCAACATTAAATAAACTGTAATGGCCGATAAAATTGAAACATTTATGAAACCATTTGAAATAGTAAATCGAACCATTAATTTTGTAAAGAAATTGACAATGTCATAATTTCTCAAATAAATGAACTTCTCTAAATTATTCGATTGTTTGGAAAAATACGGAAATCATTAACGTCAAACTTTCAACCGTTTAACGATTATTGCCACCATCATTCATCGCTCGCCACCGTCTCCGAAATCTGCAAAACTGTTAAAAAGTAGGGTGAGTATTTCATGGGGGAAATACTCAGTAGACTCATCGCAAATTAATTTAATTTATAAGATGATTAAACACATAAATCCCGGCTCTTTATAAAACGGGCATTGATAGAGCTTCTTTATAAAACGGCTCTTGATAAAACTCATATTGTGCATTACAGCACGGGACATATTTTGCAAATCATAGGCTCTTTGAAAATAGCTCTTTGAAAACAGCTCTTTGAAAACCATATACTTATAAAAACATTTTAATTATGCCAAACATAATTTCTTTTGAAAGCATAACATAAGATAGGATTGAAATCCTCATAAACATAGGGAGACGAATTCTCTTCCATTCGAGTGCCACTAAAAGTGACTCATATCATATTATAGTCTCCAAAATATAATAGCAAAAGATCCTGTTTGCCAGTCTGTTTTACAAAATGAGGCTTCTGGCAGTTCAACAATGATATAAGGTAAATCTCTTGATACACATTTAAAATATTTTGCTGTTTTCTTTCACGCGTTTTGGAAATAAAATATATTTTCCTTTCTCGAGTTTTGATAAAGCTGGAAATAAATCACCGAAAGGTGATATCTTTGGTAAAACAGTCAAAAGTTGGCCGATTTTGTCAAAAGTAAATCTTTACTTTTTCATAATCAATCAAAAACAGTAAATTTTTTTCGGCTTTAAATAGCCAAACATATTTCATAGTTCAGGCATCCCAAAATCACATCTTCTTCGTAAGTTTCCTCTTCTATACTATCAAAGATGGAAGCACCAAAACTTCGACAGATCAAAACTATTTGTGTATTTTGTGGATCAAAAGTGGGGAAAGGCTTCAGTTATCTAGAAGCGGCCGTAGATCTTGGAAAGAAACTGGGGGAAAAAGGTATCACTCTTGTGTATGGGGGTGGTAGCAGTGGTCTAATGGGTTGTGTTTCCCAATCTGCTCTTGCAGAGAAATCAAAAGTAATCGGTGTCATACCTGTCCCTTTGGTAGATGTTGCAGGCAAAACACGAGGGCATGAAGTTCAAACCTTATCCATCCATGAACGCATAACTTGTATGCTATATGGTTCTGATGCCTTTATAGCCCTGCCCGGAGGTTTTGGTACCTTAGAAGAAATCTTTAACATTACCTCGTGGGCTCAACTAGATCTCCATACTAAGCCTATTGGGCTTCTGAATGTTAACAATTTCTTTGATGGTTTGTTAACCTTTCTTGATTATGCTGTGGAACAGGGATTCATCTCTCCATTTTCCAGAAGGCTTCTTATTTCTGCTCCTACTATTGATGAACTACTGGATAAGCTGCAGTCATATATCTCAATACAAGATCCAGCAGGGGTTAAGATAGATTGGTCGCAAGGAAGGGGAATCAAGCGAAAATGGAGTCCGGTTAATGTAAACTTAACTTTATGAATCTTAGAATAGGTGGGGGTAGAGTACGGAGTATTCTTACTCTCGAGACACCCCTCTAATTTCCTAGGATTTTCCTTAATGTTTAAATCTTGTGTGTATCTCAAAGGTTCCAGGTGGTAGATTACGGAGTATTCTTACTCTCGAAACACACCTCTTTGAAGGTTTCTTTATTTCCTCAAAAGGTCAGAGGTGGTAGGATACGGCTACTCCGGAAACACATCTCTCAATTTGAGGAATTTCCCATGTTGTTTTCTTTTGATTTTGCGTGTTTCATGTATTTCTTTCCAATGTGACTCTTGTGTGTTCTCCTTACGAGAAAATAATAAATATCTCTGTTATCATCTACTAAATCTCGTTTGTGATGTAAATGAATTTGCATGTCTAACCTCAATTCTCTTAGTGATTGCATACCATACTATGCTCTTAATTCCAAACGATAAAATTCTAAGCAGAGTTTCCTTTGAAATTTGGACTTATTCAAACCGTAAGCATACTTCATAACTCACAATAATAAATAATTCCACATTTGATCACAACGATCTAAAAATTGACCACAATTTCATCAAACTTCAATATCATAAAAAAAATATTCCAGAAAATCAATTCATAATTCCTCAACATAGAAATTTCAAATCATAGTCGTCAATATCACAATATCACTTCCTTCAATACCTTAATTGGCTCAAAAGATTACTCATACTTATATTTATAAGTCATAAATCATATTCCCAAAATTTAATCACAAGGCCAAAGTTCATAATAAATTTCTCTTCAATATAGAGGCATAATTCACTTACTTAACATAATATCCATTACTTAATTCCCAATAACCAAATCTTTAAATCTCTAACTTCATAATGCTTCTCATAAAAGTCTCATTAAAATCATATCACTTATAATCTTAACATCTCATAAAAATTCATAAAATTGGCTCGCTATTTCTCATTAAATCTAAATGATAGATAATCTGAACATATTTCTAATCATTTCTGTTGACTTCTCATACTTAATGCCATGTCTAAAATCAATTATGCAAAGTCCATTTAAGGTTTATCATTTCTAAACTCGAGGACAACAATTATTTTGAAAATCATTCTTAAGTCATATTATTCCCATTATGCTCAACACCCGTTCTCTTTCTTTCTTTTCTTTCTGAATTTTTTTTTTTTTTTTTTTTCAGAATTGAAACTTGAAGAGTGGTACCAATAATCATCCACAGTTTTTCCTTGCTTTTAAGCAAAGGTAGTGATAAAGGGATAAATTATTGAACCGAAAATTGAAACTTGAAGAGGAAGTACTAATAACCATCCACAGTTTTTCCCTTGTTTTTACACAAAGGTAGTGATAAAGGGATAAATTATTGTACGAATTCATTATCAATTTTGTTTGTTTAATATATTATTCCATATATTTTGGGCAAAAGTTACAATCCAACTTAATTTCTAATTGAGTCAATCTTACTAAGCTTAATATGCACCAAAATTCATATAAATATCCTCTCTGTCTCATGATTCTACATTGAAAAGAATAAAAAAAATTGAGTCTTCTATCAATTTATATCATACTTGACATGTATATTATGTGTAACACATAAAGATTCATAACATATGAAGATTTCATACTTAACATGTCTTAATAAAATCGTAAATGACTTGCAAAGCATATAACTTACCTGGTTCGAGGAGTCAATACGTGGAGAGTGACATAGTAGAGTGATGAGTTAAAATATTTCATATAATCTTATTTTCCTTTAATCAACAATAATTTAATGTGGTTGTATCCAAATCAACATTTTCTTGAATCATAATTCCTAATTAATCACAGTCTTCAAAACAAATCCAATATCGATATAGTAATTATCTCCCCATCAATAATTAATAACTTAACCCAAATAAAATTTATCGTCAAATCTTATTTTTCCTTTAGTCCCCGAACTTCTAGAAATTTATCAAAGACATCAATATAAACATCATATCACTAACTAATTATATTCCATAAAATTTTCAGGACATTACAAACTCCCTTGCTTAAAATGAATTTTGTCCTTGAAATTCGCACATCAAATTTCATCATGCTTTTCAAAATCATAACCATACTTGACATGTGAAAATTCAACTTTTTTTTTATAATGAATAGTGATTTCGTTCACTGTTCATCATGAATAGCACGTCGTTTTACTGTTCAGGTGAATAGTGATTTTTTTTTTTTTTTTTTTTTTAAAGAAATAAAATTTCAAAAATCTACAGAATCATAAAAACATACTTACTTTTCATAAAAACATAAGGTGTATTTACCTTTCATAAAAACATACTTACTTTTCATAAAAACATAAGATATACTTACTTGTCATAAAAACATACTTACTTTTCATAAAAACATAAGGTGTATTTACCTTTCATAAAAACATACTTACTTTTCATAAAAACATAAGATATACTTACCTTTTAAAAGATTAAAATGAAGTGTAGTAGTAAATGGACCAAAACTTTCTTGACCACCTTGAATTTCTCTTACTTGTGGATTTTGTCAAGAGATTGGAAATAAGTGTATATGTGTAGAGTTGTGTGTAAAAGAGATGGGTTTAAATAGATGTATAAAGTTGACATATTGTAAACATAATCATTCAATTCTATTAATTTTAACACATCCTTTTCTTAAAGTAAAGCACCATTCATATACTTTTCCATATTTATACAAATAATATGCTCTTCATGATTATATATAATGGAGTCTTATCAATCATTCATATACTTTTCCATATTTATACAAATATTATGCTCTTCATGATTATATATAATGGAGTCTTATCAATCATTCATATACTTTTCCATATTTATACAAATATTATGCTCTTCATGATTATATATAATGGAGTATATAAATTATTCATATACTTTTCCATATTTATACAAATATTATGCTCTTCATGATTATATATAATGGAGTATATAAATCATTCATATACTTTTCCATATTTATACAAATATTATGCTCTTCATGATTACATATAATGGAGTCTTATCAATCATTCATATACTTTTCCATATTTATACAAATATTATGCTCTTCATGATTATATATAATGGAGTATATAAATCATTCATATACTTTTCCATATTTATACAAATATTATGCTCTTCATGATTACATATAATGGAACCTCTCATGCTTGCATATATTTTCTTAATTTAAATAATAAAAGTAATTTTTGTACAAATAAATATTGGGATAACATTGAATTAAGTACTTAGACTTAATATACTTTAAATCAAGAGAATGGAGATATTTTTAGAAATTCGGAATTTAATTTAAAATCGAACGATCTCGATTATTTCTTGACTTGGCTATACGAATACGTCGTGGCGTTAACTTAATAAAAATGGGTGAAATAGTAGCGACACGATTTTCTATTAAAATAATTATTAATCGCGTAAAAATTCTTGGTCGCTACATTCTGAGATAAGAACTTCCTCCAATTCTTCCACTGGTGACCTGCGTTGTTTCGTGGGAGGTTCTATTGACATTAACTCTGTCTTCTACTTTCCGATGCAGCTGACATAACAACTTCTAGCCATTGCTTGATTACCCTGTACTGTTGCTATGCCTAAAATAGTGGGAAACTTGACTGCCAAGTGATATGTCGATACAATTTCTCTTATACTGTTCAGGAAAGGTCTTCCGAGGATAGCGTTATAAGACATCGAATTCTTCACAACCTAGAACGGAGTCATTCTCGTTGTCTATTTTTCTCTAGATCCCAGAGAAGTTGGAAGATCTATCAAACCTTCTGGTCTTACCGTTCCACCACCAAAACCAGTCGACAGAGTAATGACCTACTGAAATCGATCCTTTGGAAGTTGCATCTTGTCAACGGCTTCCAAAGAAGAACATTGGTTGCATTTCCATTGTCTACGAGTATTCTTCTTACATCTAAATTTGCAATCACGGCACTAATCATGACTATGTCGTCACGAGGATAAGAAATTCCTTCCATGTCGAAGTGGCTGAAACTTATGCTGGCTGAAAGTTTGAGGTCATGACTGGCCGACCGGACCTCTTGACTTCCCAATGCCTGGACATAGTTTTCCCTGGCGTTATTCGAATCACCACCTGAAGCTACACCTCCGACAATAAAATTTATTATACCAACGGGCCCATTCTTCTCTTCCTTTTTCTCATAATCTTGAGAGACCTTATCATCTTTCTTTACGTAATGTCTAAGAAAGCCCTTTTTAATGAGGGCTTCAATTTCTTGTTGGAGAACTCTGCATTCATCCGTGGTATGACCTGGACTCTTATGAAAGTCACAATATTTGTTATCATTTTGTTCAACCACTTTCCCCTGATTGGTCTTGGCCACCGCAAGTCTTTCTGACCTTTAATTTCCATGAGAATGTGAGATTGAGGTACAGTCAATGGAGTGGAATTCTAATGCCCGTAAGAGTTCTCCTTTGTATTAGGTTGGGAAGAGCTCTGTCCGTCTTCGTGTCTTGACCTCTTATTTCCCTTCCTAATGGGTTATGAAGATTGTGCTATTGTAGATTCATGATTTTGATTCTGGGCCTTTGCTGACAATAGAGTTTCTTCTATGTTTATGTACTTTTCTGCTCTTTTGAGAAGTTCAGTTACATTTGCAGGCGAATTTTTAGAGAATGACGTTCTGAATTCCTGACTCCTTATAGCTAGGGTTAGAGCTGAAGTTGCCTATGTAATGTGAAGATCGAGAATCTGAAGTCTCTCACCTTTGAAGCGGGTCATGAATTCGCATAGTGTTTCATTGGGCCCTTGTCTCAATTGCATGAGGGAAGCAACCTTCTTCTTTATCATTTTGGTGCTTACAAAGAAAGCTATGAATTTCTCAGTAAGGTTAGCAAAAGAAGAAATTGACCCAGATGATATTGTTGAAAACCAGTCCCGAGCCACATTGGTCAAAGCCTGTGGAAAGGCCTTGCATAATATTTGACCAGGAGCATTTTACATGTCCATGATATTTGTATATGTGTTTAGGTGGTTGTTGGGATCTGTGGTTTCATCATATTCTTTTATTCGAGGGTACTTAAATCGCTCTAGCAAGGGGAAAGTTGTAATTTCAGGGGTGAAAGGGGTTCTTCTTGGGAAAGAAGCCTAAACTTTCGTATTATGTCTTATCCCGTCTGATATTCCCTCCTGAATAATTCTGGAGATTTCTAGCTGTGTCATGTTGGCAGATCCTTCAGTTATGGGATGGGCTCCCTAATTCCCCAGGAATTGATATCCACGGGATTGGCCATTCTGTTGTCTTCCTAGGGAATCACCGCGGGCGTGTTTATTTCTGGTACTACCTGACGTTGGGCCTGTTGTTGAAGGATTTGACTGAGGTCATGGAGCTGCTGCCGGAGTTTATTGAAGACTTCTTGACTAATTGGTTCGTTAGCTGGCAAAACTTCTTGATGTTGCTCCTCTTGAACGTCTTCAAGAGGTGTAGGATTATTTCCTTCAGCCGATGTGTTGGCTGGAAGTGATTTCCCCGTGGATGTAGAAGGGCGAGCTTGACGTCTATTAACCATGGCTGATCATATCTCTTCCCACATATGATGTCAATTGATGTTGTAAAAATTCATAACCTTGACATATCATATCCATTCATTCTCTTGGCATCATTAGTATAATTATATTGTGTTCTCGTTAGTTTGATCAAAATTGTCACTATTTGAATCAAATAACTCCATTGTATCCTGAAAGAGATTTTCATTAAAACCCCATTGTGACTTCGTTGGATAGGGAAGAAACATCTCTTAAAAGATAGCGATTTCATGCCTTGGAGTTTATTCAGTCATATTCAGATTCCCATATTTTTCTCATAAATTTCCCAACAGATGAGTCCCGTGGTATTGTTGGAACATAATTGAGATCTATAGGGCATACATGTGGACACAAATTCTAACAGGAAAATCAACAAACATCTTGTTGGCATAATAAAAACCTAGATCACAAAAATCCCCAATTGTTTGAATTCATCAAGCACGTTTGGCCATCAAGATTAATATTTTTGAGCCTCTGTCTGTAACATGATGACATATTATTGGTCCTTTTTTTTAAAAAAAGTTTGCAATTTTAATTGATCAAAGATTTCGCCCACTATTTTTTTCTTTCTCTACAGAATAAATTAATGAAATATTGACACGTTGTTCTTTATAAATAATCCTTCATAAACTATTTACAAATGGAGGCTGATGCTCATTTTTACCGCTTATGTGGCCCACTTTCATGCTGTCCACAATTTTCCTTTCTAACCAAACAGACCGCTAATTATGGTCTACGCATTCATATGAAAGTCAACTGCCAATTATATATCGCCACATCAGATTAATTACATATAAATATGGGGTCAGGCGTGGTTTTACTCCTCTACCCCTAATGAACTATTGAAAGTTGAACGTTGCAGTTTTGGTCTCTAACTCATCAACTTGTTGCAATTTGGTCCTTAGTATCTTAGTTGGTGTAGATTGATCATCATCATCAAAATCATCCCCTGCTTGATGCGTATTAATCAATTTTTTTTCCAAATTGTGATATTTTGGAATTGCAAAACTTGATTAATTATTTGTTTGATAAAAGTTGATAAGATGTGTGATTAAAAGGTTATAAAACCCGTAAAATATATGATTATGATTAATTGTTGATTTTAATTTTGATAAAAATCTGATTTTTAATAAGAAACAAATAGATACTAAAATAACTAGGTATGCAATGTCCCTTCAATTATGGCAAGTCCATATATTTGAATTCTAGCATTTCTACTTTTATCCTTGCCCTATGAGCCCCGTATCGTTTAAACATTTTTGTATGACAATACAATTTTTTGTTCGAAATAATCATACTCAAGGGTAATTCAGATTATATCATACAATTGGTTGATGAGTAAGGGATCGATAACTTGAGAATGTCATCACTATCCTGTCAGAAAAGGTAAACAATTCATTTGTAGTCCTCCATGTTTTCACCAAAAATCGATTCTCTTACTTAAATCTACATAAAATAAGTGTTTAATGCTAATTGCCATCCATTTAGATGATATATCAAGTTATCATCTGTTTCTAACTCAAATTGCCATTCGTCTAAATACTAAGAATGTACGTAATGCATGTGAATGTTGGTGAAGAATACAATAGATAATCATGAGAATTTTTAACAATTATTAGATACAATGTCGAAACTAAAATAGAAAAGAAAAAGGAAAAAGGAAAAATATTCACTTGATAGACCATCAATTACCAACCAATTTTATGAAAGTTTGACTTTATAATTTGCATATGTTTGGTAAATCATTTGTAAATAGCGATGCGTCAATATTTTGTTGGTCAATTATTTTTTAAAAGTCAAAAATTTAGATGAGAATTTTTTATTAGTCTAAATTGTTTACTTTTCAAAAGATGAACCAATAAATGAGATATTATGTAATCGTTTATGAACAAAATTTATAAACAATTTTTACTAAACATAGGCTCTAACGGGTTGTTAATGGTACTAGAAAATTGAAATGTTGAAGATAATATAATGTTGGAATAGAAAATAAGAGCATGTTTAGTAATGTGAAAAGTTTTGATTTTTGTGATTTTGTTTGATTTTTTGGTGGATGTGTGGCTTAAAAAAGTTTGAAAAGTCAAAAATGATGGACTTGACTAAGAATGGATGGTTGAGATTGAGTTTGAAAAATTGTGGTAAAATTTTCACCGTCAGCAAACGAGCTCTAAGTTGAAACGTGATAACCAAGTTGTTACAATGCTGATAAATGAAGGACAAATATTGCAAATTTCGCTAATTCATTTGACGACGAGGGGGAACACGGACACAGCCTTAGGTGAACCCTACCATCCTTCTCCAGTTCAAAACTCGCATTGCACTAGTCAAAAAGCCCCAAACACTATTTGGCCTCTTGCATCTGCAAAAAAACCCTGTTCCAAAGAATCACCGGGAAAAAACCCATCAAAGATTCAATCTTTAGTTGTTCTTTATATATGGACATACTTTGATCGCCAATCTTGATAAAGGGAGGCAAAATTCGATAAAAATTCAATAATGGGGACCCCGTTTAGATCTGGGTTTTGCATTTTGATCCTAGTACTTCTCTGTATCTGCATTTGCCATTCAGTTTCTGCGGAGAACCGCGGGCCTAAGAATGTGCAGGTGGCTCTTAGAGCCAAGTGGCCTGGTACTCCAGTACTTTTAGAAGCAGGGTATGCTTTTCTTTCGACCAATTTAGTAGCTGTATATTACTTGGTTTAAGAAAATATAAACGTACAATTGCTCGTCTCATATGCTTGAATCGTGAATTTATGCTGATTTGAACATTTTCTTAGAGGTTGATAATTATGTTTTTAATTTTTAATGATGTAGTACGTGGATTGGACACTTTTGTTAGCTTTATCGATTAGCATATCCTTATTTCGTTTTGGTTGATAGAGAAGGATTTTTCTTAGCCAAAAGTTGTGGTCTTGACTGTCATCATGTTCTATATTGACAATGGATATTAGTTGATGCCCTTTAATTTCTCCTAGTGAGCTTCTAATTTTGTTGTTTTACAGTGAATTGCTTTCGAAGGAATGGAAAGATCACTTCTGGGATTTCATTGAATCATGGCATCACTCTATGAATGAAGATACTGATTCTAATACTGCTAAAGATTGCTTAAGGAAAATTGCCAAATATGGGAAATCTCTATTAAGTGAAACTTTGGCATCAGTTTTCGAATTTTCTCTGACACTTCGGTCTGTATCTCCGAGACTAGTGCTCTATCGCCAGTTAGCGGAGGAATCTCTTTCATCTTTTCCTCTATCCGATGATATTAGCTCAAGCCCTGTTGATGGAGGGATCCCTGAACTGAATGAAACCACAAACATCAAGAAGTCTGAACCCCTTCTTTTGGGTATGAACCCAAGAAGTCCGGGGAAAAGATGTTGTTGGATTGATACTGGTGGTTCACTGTTTTTCGACGTACCAGAACTGCTCTTGTGGCTGCAAAGTACTAATGTTGCGTAAGTCCTGCTTCATGTTGTCCTTATAAAATTCTTGGCAAATACTTTTAGAAGTAAATTGAATTGTTTGAGTTTTCCATTCCTATAATGGCACTGTTTTTGTTTGCAGAGCTAATGACACTTTTCAGCAGCCTGAGATTTTTGAATTTGATCATGTCCATCCAGATTCAACTACTGGAAGTCCCACTGCCATTTTGTATGGGGCTCTTGGGACTAAATGTTTTAAGGAATTTCATCTTACTTTGGTCGAAGCTGCCAGGAAGGTACAATAAAAATAGAATACGTTGCTTCTAATTTATTTTAATTTCGATGAAAAGATTTCTGTATCTTTGTTGGGTTCTGGGATACGTAATGGTGGGCTTTTGGATTTCTGGAATTTTATTGGCAGATCTCAACACAATGAATAGCTGGCTACGGATATTATGTACACGACATGACACACTACCACTGGTTCTACTTACTTCAAAAGCAAAAGAAGATGGTCAATTTAAGAGAAAGGAATTTTTAATTTTATTTAAATATTCATATGTTTTATTTTTTCATATCCTAATTATTTCAAAGACAGCCTTTATATTCTTAAAAAGCCATTTTAGACATATATCTCTAGTTTGAGTTTTAGCATCTGAGATTCATGTCTCAATACTCAACTCCCAAACTTACTCAGAAAAATGTCATTAGTTGATCCAGCTCACTTGATATGCATCTGTAATGACCCAAATGGGGTTCATATACGGATCATTTGAAGTAGGTCATATCTATCTTGATTGTTTAACTTGCAAATGTACGTTTATCTCTCTTTATTGAGATTATGAAAGACATTTGCAGTTAACAAATATTTTTAGACTTCTTATTTATTGGACAATATTCATGAAATTTTAGGGAAAAGTCAAGTATGCTGTTAGACCTGTACTGCCTTCTGGTTGCGAATCAAACAGTGGCCCCTGTGGATCCATTGGTGCCGAAGAACCTCTAAACTTGGGTGGTTATGGTGTGGAGCTTGCTCTGAAGAATATGGAATACAAGGCCATGGATGACACCGCCATAAAGAAAGGTTAGATTTTCTTATTCTTGTTTTTTCTGTTGATTTTTTCAAAAACTTACAATAAAAACTTATGGACATATAATGTGGAAATGGATACTATGTTCTCTGTTTTGAAATTTTTTATTATCTTTACCTTACCTTTATTCCTGTTTCCTCGAAAATATACATGATTATCAATATCAAGGGTTTGTGTTAAATTTAGTGTCATTCAATTTGAAAAAACAACTATATATTCAATTTCCATTTTTGCCTCTGTACAGGCTGAGAACTTGTTATCCATCTTGGGTTTAAGCCAAATTGATAGATGCCTTGCACGTTTTTACATCCTTATATCCATTTATTCTTGTGTAGAATACTTCACAGTACCTAGTACTTCATCTTGAATCTTTGAAGAGACCTCAGCATCTTATATAAATTCTTATATCTCTTGCCCTTGGAAAGTCTTAATGCTGTTTTACACCTTCACGTGCCTAGTTTCTAAATTATTCATTGCTCATGGGCTGGTTAAAAGTGCCCTAAGCATGTCATTTATTATATGTATGTGTAACTCTAAGTTTCCAAATTATATCATTTATTATATAAGCCCGTGTTTGGTACCAATTAAAAATCTAATGCTCCCACCAAGTGATTATAAACCAATTTATTTGGTCTTTCGAGGTAAGACGTGTGGTTAAAAATTGGAGAGATAAAATATGTGTGGTTAAAAAGTAGTTTGGAAAATTATGTAGATTATAAATTGGTTTATAATTACTTTACCAAACAGAGGCTAAATTTTAATATAACTCAAAGTCAACATTCAATCTCAACCACATACTTCATGGTCCCACAACTTTTTAATCACCCATCTCATCAACTTTAATCAAAATCTATTAAAAATATGATTTTCATCTCCACCAAACATAGGCATATTATGCAGGAATAGTGCTACTGTAATCTGTTATCCTATTGCAAACTAGGAAAATTATTGATCTTAAAACCAAAAACAACGTATAATTTTATAATTTGATATCTTTAAACAACTGATATCAACTGTATATACACTAGTAATAACTGAATAATATTCTACTATTTAATTGAAGAAGAGTTGTATTCATTTTAGCAGGATTATTGATTCATTCCTAGGATTTCATGATTTCTAGTGTTACTAGGGCTATGGGTTATATGGAATTGATAAAGTTTTGAAGTCTCTAATGATATACCATTTTTTAAAATTATGTTGTACTGTGTACTTGCTCTTTGCATCTTTATATGACGTCTGATAGTTTCAAATTTTGGAATATCACAATCATGAGTCTGAACTCTGAAGTTTCATCAATGAAATAATAATGATTTGGATGATGATGAATGCTCCCATAAAATAATTGTACTGCTCATTTGTTCTTTTCATCTTTAAGTGATCCATGCTACTTACAAAACTTTTAACACAATCATGAATAAGTGAATTTCCATAAATAATCATTCAATAAATAAAATGATTATCCAATGATGATGATGATGAACAATTCCCTTATGAAATACAATATTACTTATTCCACTTAATTGTGAACCTTACTTGGTTTGAGAAGGGTTGATATATTGGTGCACCTATACCGGAATTTGTGAACCTTACTTGGTTTGAGGAGGGTTGATATATTAGTGCACTTATTCCTGAATACAAGTATATGATACTGCTTTAGGACAAGGGATAGCGTCTGAAATTTTTCGTATTTGTTGCAGGTGTAACCCTCGAAGATCCTCATACTGAAGATCTCAGCCAAGAAGTCAGAGGGTTCATTTTCTCCAAAATCTTGGTTTGTGCCCTTTTACCCTCTCCTGGCCACTCCTCACCAAAAACCACAAACTACAAAAGAAGAAAGAAAGAATCACAAGGGGGAAAAAGTTAAAAGGCTTTCACGTAGACATCATCAATATTCGAAATATTATAGAATGGAAAATCAGTCAACCACCAACAATACACTGAACCTTATTCCCATAAATTTAGGTCAGCTTCATGAATCCTTTTGTGGCACTCCATTCAATTATGACTACATCTTGGAAGGTTCAATGTAATCTGATCCTTTGCAACTGGATCTTTGTCTTTCTGGCAATAAAAAGATAATTTGTGAGGAACAAAGGAAACAATAGGTCACTAATATCTTCTGTTGCCCCTGCATACACAAAACACCTGCTAATAGAATTTTATTTCCTAGATATATGCAAAAATTCAAGTTTTTCAGCTGCTGCACCTTAACCAAAGTAAAAAGGAAGTGTATATTTGTAGTGCTATAGTTGGTATAAAAGCAGATTTCCATGTTATCAGGGTTGGATGTGAACTGTGATCCCCTTTTCGGCTAGGCACATTGCGATAGTTTTCAATGCTCATAACGGAACTCAAATTTCTTTATTTTTATCTATGGAAGAAAAGTTGTGTTGGGCCTCAAATGTTGTATATTTATTAAGCATTATGATGTATTAACATATATAATTTTTTAAAATACTTGGTAAGGAGCCTAAGTTGAGTTCTGGCCATTGTCAATTTTCACTTAGAATGTTTTGGGAGAAAAGTTATTTAGAATTAGAAAAATCAGATATGGGCAAATTCATGCAGGAGCGTAAACCAGAGCTAACATCTGAGATAATGGCATTCAGGGATTATCTCTTGTCATCTACAGTCTCTGATACACTTGAGGTTTGGGAATTGAAAGGTAATTATTTTTATTGTTGCATTGAAATGCATGACAAGAATACAAAATTTCTTTTAACTTGTTTTTTTATCCATTACTGTAGACTTAGGACATCAAACTGCACAGAGAATTGTTCATGCCTCTGATCCTTTGCAATCAATGCAAGAAATCAATCAAAATTTCCCAAGCGTCGTCTCATCATTATCACGGATGAAGGTAAGATATTTTGCTGCAGTTACTACTGTGAAATGTGATTTGAGAGCTTATTTTTTGTTAGCTCTGAAGTGAAAGCTGATACATGATACCCAGCAGATGTGATTTACTTCTTGGATTATATCCTTGATGTGCATGTTAAATTTTTTGCAGCTGAATGATTCCATAAAAGATGAAATTATTGCCAACCAGCGAATGATCCCTCCTGGCAAGTCTTTAATGGCTTTGAATGGTGCCTTGATCAATATTGAAGACATTGACCTTTATCTGTAATACTTCTATTCTTAGCGTGTTTCTGTTTTTCTTGTGTTTTTGCTCGTGTTTCTTGGTAATACACTTGATTTTTTCTTCTATTTTTTGAGAGAGGGCTCAAAGGTGAAAAATGAGAATATAATTGAGTGAAAATTAGAGCGCAATGACCAATGGGTTTTAGGAGAAACCAGAAATGCAATTATGTCCGATAATGGTGGTGGCCATAGTGTGTATATCTTACCTAGGTGCTACCACGTGCGTGATTTCTAAACTGCCTTTTATTCCCAAAGATCTTCATGTTTATCATTCATCAAGGAATTGATTTAAACTTTTTATTGGTTAATATGGTCTAGAATGACTAATGAAGCTCTTTAATCTCCTTCTTTTTCTTTTCTCTATTTACTAATGTTTTTGTCTCATTGCTGAATTTCCTCTCAATCTGCACCGATGATGAGGTATCCAAAAATATAAGACCAAAATTGTTTCTAGGAAGAGGATGATGATATCCTGTGAATTTACCATACATGTTAAGAAGTAGCTGATTATGAGATTGCTCAATAATTGGGAGGAAAGGACAATGTCAGCTCTTAATAATCATGATTTTTAATTCCCTGCTATTGTTATTGTGTCACGTGTCATCTTGGTTGTTTAAGTTTTGTTCAAACCTGATTTGGATTTTTGCACTTGCTTTGACTCGAGGAAACTAATTGCCGACTCGCTGTAATCATGTTTTGAACTTCATAGGCTGGTTGACATGGTCCATCAGGAGTTATCGTTGGCTGATCAATATTCAAAATTGAAGGTATGAAATGCCAAAACTGTTGCATAAATAAATCAAAAATTAAAATTGAAGGTAGAAGTGCAAGATTTCAGGATCTTCGTACAATGTTAATATAACTTGAGACGAATGTCTGATGTATTATATTATATACTAAGAGTTGCGTTCATCAGTCTGCTGCTCAGATGGAGTTGTTTAGACTTTGTAATTATCCCAAATAATGAAGCTGGAAGTGGGTTTAAAATATCACCATTTATTTTTGGATGCAAGCTTCCTGGCTAGCAGTAGTGTGATTCAAGTTCACTGTATCCATTCAGAATTATTTAGGAAATCAATATCTTTTCGGTGACCGTCAAAGGATTTAAAGATGAATGTACTTCAGGTTTAGTATCTATTGTCTAGGAATATATGTTTTTGGATAAATTCCTAACACAGCACGTTCTCATATTTATTCATTTATTCATTTATTTTTTTGGGTGACATATAGACCTCTCCCAAACAAATAAGAAGTTGACAAGCTAAAAACAATAACATAGACTTCCCTATGTACTTCAAACCATCCATAAACTGTTCTAAATTGTTTTCAACTTTACCAAACATCCCGATATAAATTTGTTGTGATTTTGGAAAATTTACAAGTAATGTGCCTTTTTTTTGTGTGTATTTCCTCCAGCTCATTTATCTTCGATCCCCCTCTGTGCACAAAGTTTTAAAAAAAACAAATTTTTTTCTGGACAGCTCATCACCACAATTTCATGTTTCAAACCTACGCCCCAATTTTAACCACCGGTTTTAAGACCAGCTTGAATGGCCATAGCTTTTGCTCTATTTCAATTGCTAACAGTTAACTGAAAATTTTGAAATCTAAATGCGGAAGTGTTTCCATTATAGAGTTTTGACATCCTTATGAGACATCTGAGAAAATAGCCAGAGTGTGTAGTCTTTTTGGGTTAATTGTTGTATCCATATATTTTAGTTGGAATAATCATTTGTGTACAATTTATCCATCAATTATCACATATGTGACATTGTTTTGAGTTTGTGTTCTTCTCTATAGTAGTGTTTAATTTCATGGCATATTTTCTGACTCACTTAAGGCTAACAATAAATGGTAATAAAATCTCAGATCCCTTTGAGTACTGTGAGGAAACTCCTTTCAGTTGTACCTCCATCTGAGTCCTTTACATTTCGTGTTGATTTTCGATCTCCTCATGTTTACTATATCAACAATTTGGAAGAGGATGCCATGTACAAGCGTTGGCGAAGTAACTTAAATGAGGTATAATTTCCCTCTCTCAGTGTTTATACCTGTTTTGTTGGCCAAGATGGCTTTTTTCCTACATAAAACATGCTATTTAATATACCTTTTCTGTCTTGCATCCGTAGCTTTTGATGCCAGTCTTCCCTGGACAATTGCGTTACATTCGTAAAAACATCTTTCATGCAGTTTACATACTGGATCCTGCATCTCTTTGTGGGATGGAGGCAAGTTCTCATCTGTTCTTTCTAACGATCTGTGTTTTCTGTGTATGCTTCATATTGGTGTCTGATTTTTCTCTGTAACCTGTTGGAGTATTACAGACCATTGACACGATCATTTCCTTGTTTGAGAACAATCTTCCTTTGAGGTTTGGTGTAATAATGTACTCAGCCAAGTTAATTGAGAAGATCGAAGCAAATGACGGTGAATTTCCGCTTGCTCAATTAGTGGATGATAATGGAGAAGATATTTCCAGTTTGGTAATTGATTCCGTTCCATTAGTACTTCATTTGCTAATCAAGTATAAATGTCTTCCGATCTTTTCAAGGTCTAGTTTTTGTTACTTTTTAACAGTTTGTGTTTCTTTAAGAACTAAAAAAACCATTGACAGGGCATTAGTTATAGCTTTGGTGAAGGCTACAAAATTTTGAAGGAATTTTTTATGGTTCCTCATTCTTTAGTATACATGCTACTTTTCAAACTTTGAGGATTTGGTAATGCTAAAGAAGGCAAAGTATGTGAAGGTGTACCATTTTAAATATGTGAAGCTGTACGACTAACATTTGGTATCCAATGAAAGAGATAAATTTCTTTTGGACTTAGGTTTTCTATTTGATTTGTTGAATATATATATATATATATATATTTTTTTTTTTTGGTGCAGATTATACGTCTTTTCATTTACATCAAGGAACACCATGGGACTGTAATGGCTTTTCAGTTTTTAAGCAACGTACGTGTCTGATCTCTGCATTTTGCTGGTTCAAGTGTTGAAACTTGTGGGCTAGTCAAACTGAGTAACTAGTTGTCAAGATTAACTATTAAGTAACACAAATATCTTCACTAATGTAGGTAAACAAATTGAGAATCGACTCATCTGAAGAAGATCCTCCAGAAAGATATCATGTGGAACGGGCTTTTGTGGAAACAATACTGTGAGTCTCTATGTTAAAATTTTGCCCCTACTAGCCATGTAAATTTTACATTTAACTTTTTTCTCCTCATCTATGTGAGACCGCACATTTGATGAGTTTCTTCTATTTGATCAATTATTATTTAAGCTTTGTATGTAATTTTATCAGTACTACAAGCAGTTCACTTATAGTTTCTCTCTTTAGTCCGAAGGCAAAATCTCCTCCACAAGATACTTTATTGAAGCTGGAGAAGGAGCAAATTTTCAATGAACTGTCTCAAGATAGCTCCATGTTCGTTTTTAAGCTGGGTTTGTCCAAGCTTCAGTGTTGTCTCTTGATGAATGGGCTTGTCCATGAATCTAGTGAGGTATTTGGCGAATGATTGCTGCCTTACACTTTTGTATAATCAATTAATTGTATGAATTATTTAAGATAGTTCAAATAATGCTGAATTCTATAGTTTCTGGTTCACTTCTTTCCTCTAAAAGTGCTTCAGATATTATTCTCGAGTTATTTACTAGTCATTATGGCACCACAACTTCTTTGTAAAATTTGATTTCTATATCCATCTGATTGTATATACACAAGACCATAGCGGTATATAGTTCTTTTAAAATTTCAGTCTGAATAGATGGATTCAATAGCAGCAGTTATGTGACATAAAAAGATTTTGGATCTGTTTTACCAGGAGGCCCTTATGAATGCAATGAACGATGAACTTCCTAGAATACAGGAGCAAGTTTACTTTGGGCACATAAATTCTCATACCAATATTCTCGACAAATTCTTATCGGAAAGTGGCATCCAACGTTATAATCCTAAGGTACAATAATGTCAAAATATGCTGATGCATTTATCTGCTTTTAATTATTTTTTTTATAAAATACTATAGGTCAATTTGAGTTCTTTTGGGATTTCTCTGTTGCTAAATCTTCTATGTCATTGTAATCATGTAGATTATTGCAGATGGGAAAGTCAAAACAAAATTTGTTTCTTTATCTGCACCAATTATTGGAAAAGAATCTGTATTATATGACATCAGCTACTTACATTCACCAGAAAGTAAGCTCTTTTTTAGCTAATCAATGTATGTTGAACTTTCTATTTGGCTGGATTGTTGAGTTTTAGCATATGCTTTCTTTACTTTGGTTCTAGCCGTGGATGATTTGAAGCCTGTGACTCATCTTCTTGCTATTGGGATTACATCAAAGAAAGGGATAAAGTTGCTTCGTGAAGGAATACATTATCTGGTAATTTTAGATGCCATGTATTGTGAATTTCCTAATTGGTTTTCTGATTAGTTCTTTATAACAAATTGAAGGAATTGATGGATGCTTGACATTCTGTTATGTTTTTTGCAGAAAATGCTTTGCTTGTTCTTTTCTTTCCCGTACTGTCTTTTGTAGTTTAAGAAACATCATTCAAATTTCCATAATGTAAAAGCTATTAGGGGCACCATCTTTGTATGATGAACTTCTGAAATTGACAAAAAGATAGATATGCCCACTTTCACTTAAAGTTATTTACATAAAGGTGAAGAAGTAAAAGTTTGAAAGCCATACATGTTTTTTAGCTAAATAAAATTCTGGGCCATATAACCACATATTGGATGAGACTAAGTCTCTATTTGGTAATACTGTTTGGTTTATAAATTGGTTTATTTATGTTTTTGAGGTAAAAAGTAGTGGTTGAAAATTGGACGGAGAAAATGTGTGGTTAAAAAGTGGTTTGGGAAATTAACCATTTTTTCTTGTTTACCGAACGGTTGCTAAGTCTGGAATAGGAATCAATCCAAATCGAAGAGTGTGCATGTGATTGTTTGAGTTTTTTTTTTTTTTTTGGCTTGTGTTGATAATAAGCTTGGGACACTGAGTTAAAGTTTGGCTATCATTCATTTACAGAGGAGCTGCTAGCGATCCAATAACTGATAAGAATAATATTAAAGATTCAAAGAGTATTCATTTACTTTCTGTAGTTACAGGTGGATCCATGTGACAAATAATGGAAATTTCTGTCGAAGATTACAACATTTGCACAAACTCGTTAAGTCCATAATTTTCACGTATACGAGTTTATGAAAAAGCAACAGGGTATTCCTGCATGACACTGTCTGAGAAGCTGCGAAATTATCCTTTTTGTGTTATCCACGTGTTGAAACTGAACAAATGTTTTTGTGATTTTGCTTGAGCCGATGACAAGTTATATATGGATTCATTGCCACCTTAGCTGAATGTTCTCTTATCCATTCTTTTATGAATAACATGTTTCCATTTTTATATGCTACTTTGCAGATTTATCCATTCTTTTATAATTAACATGTTTCCATTTTTATATGCTACTTTGCAGATTGATGGTTCTAAAAATGCTCGCATCAGCGTGTTATTTAGTGCTGAGGAGGCTACAAATCTGCCAAGTCTCTATTTTGTGAAAGTCTTTGAAATCACCGCATCCTCATATAGGTTTGTTAGTTTCTTTTTCAGAACTTATTTTTTGCCAAGCTTATGTTTCGTGCTCTTAATCATTTATTTATTAATTTTTTCTCCATTTCTAATGTAATCATATTTGCAGTCATAAGAAAGGAGTATTACAGTTTCTGGATCAATTATGCTCATTCTATGAACGAGAATACATGCAAGCTTCTGGGGTTACTGCAAGCACTCAAGCACTCATTGATAAGGTCTTTGAGTTGGCTGATGCTAATGGTTTGCCATCTAAGGGCTATGAATCTGCTTTCTCTGGGTTTTCTGCCGACAAATTGAGAATACACTTGAACAAGGTGTGTTACATTATTCTGTTGAGCTTTTTGAATTTTTTATTCTCGATCATGTAATCTATAGGAAAATTGCGTATGCTTTCCTCAAACATTCCCTCTTGAGCACTTGGGGCTGAATAGAAAGCTTTCCCTATTTTCCCAAAATTTTTGGGGTTATTCGAATGAGCAAGCTGAAAGATTATCTACAAACGGTAATTTTGCACTGTGTTCTTTATTTTATGGTGGTTCATCCATTGGGCCAACTTCAAAGTCTATTTATGAGAGGTAAAGCCGATTATGTTGCAAGTCAGTTCGATTGGATGGAAACAAGAAACTTATCCAAAATTCTGTTAAATGGTCACTCGATACCCTGTAGATATGATTTACTTCGTAGATTTATATCTTTTTTTGATTGTCAACTTTCGCAGCAAATGATTATATAAAAGATGAATGACTTAATGTGCATGGAAACAGGCTGAGGTTATCACTTTAACTCTCTCCCTGTAGAAAGAAAGAGCAGAATACCTTTATTTATAGGAAAAATCCAGCCTGTTAACATAAATTATTCCACAACCCGGCTATTCTATTCTACAGCTCTAATTTAGTGCTTCATGGGAGAAATAATTAATGTGCATCCTTCAATCAAATCGCAAGTCAAAGGAAGGGTAAAATCAAATAGATCGGAGGCAATGCCCATCTGGTAGGTAATTACTAACATAGCTTTGGCTATTTACTAAACTAGACACCAACTAATCTGTGAAACTATGATATGTCCAAGAAATTTCCTATTTATAAACCCTAGCTGATTAACAAGACCGGTTGAACAACTTTTATATTTTCTAGCCCCACGCCTTAAATTACTTACAAAATAAACCGAGAGAAAATTAGTTTTGCAGCTTCTAAATGTATATGAATATATCAAAATATAATGATTTTGGTCCATCCATGATGCCATATCTAACATATTCCAGTATGTCAAACAAGTTCACACACCAGTATCTTAATTTTTTGACACTCTTTGACCAAGTCCACAGATCTTGAAAGCAGATGGTTAATCAAACCCAACGCTTAAACATGCATCATATCTGATACCCTTGCCTGAGTCCATTTAACACAGATCGAGATTTATATAAGATGTTTATAATGCTGAACCATGCAGTGTTTAATAATTAATTCAATAATTTTGCAGGTGACCCAGTTTTTATGCAGGCAACTTGGACTTGAATATGGTGTGAATACAGTTATTACCAATGGGAGAGTGAGTTTTTTGTTTCCCTTTCTTTTTTATTTGAATTTTGTATTTAATTTCAATAAAAATATCCATGGATTGACTTGATGTCTTAATTGTTGTTCACCTATAATGATTTACTTTATTTGTATATTATTCTGATTACAATTTCATTTTTCATTTAGTTTATAAATTCTTACAGTTCCTTTTATGGATCTCATTTTTTGTGATTTCTGTAGGTGATCCAACTCATTGATGGTAATACATTCTTGAGCCATGATTTGCACCTTCTGGAATCCCTGGAGTTGAAGCAACGAATAAAACATATTGTCGAAATTATTGAAGATGTTAAGTGGGAGGACATAGACCCTGACATGTTGACAAGGTTTGTGGATGCTGGTGGAGTTTTTCCTTGCATTCTTTTTATATGAGATAGTTTCAAAATAATATCTTACCTGCCTAATGTTATTCATTCTTTCATGTGATCAAAAGTCGCTTTATTCCTGTAATTTGAAACTAATGAGTTCAGTTTTTATTGTCATATAGATATTTCCCAATATATTTTCTTTATATTTGACTGTCATCACCTCACTCAATCACTCGTGGCCCTAATTAGTCCTTTATTGCTCCCTGCTTTCCAGTCTTGTGGATGAGTGTGTAACCGAGAAACAAAGAGGAAACTATAATAATGTTTGTAGAATAGACACGATAATTAGAAACTTCACAAGTACATATTAAAGGACAAATGGAATGGTAAATGAGGGAAATTGCATATACTCTTATCAACATTTAAATGAACAAGAAATGGAGCAAGAATATAGTTGGCCAGGCTGGGAACTCATATAGAAAGATGCAGTAGAAGTTTTAATAGCCAATGACATACTAGTTGATGCTTCTAGATTTTACTGTCAATGGTTATTCCGATAGTGAAGTTGCTTACTCCACTGCTTCTCTGATTCATCGCTGTTGTACTTGTGTATATCATTATCAACCACTCTCTTCTTTCTGATCTTGTTTGTCCTTCCACTTTTAATGTTTAATCTACTTAAGACATTTTGAAAGAAAAAATTCGTATTTATAGAAGAAAATTGATGAATAATTTGTCGCTTGGCTATTTTGGTCATCATATCCACGTTTTCGTTACTGGGTTTATTTTGTGATTTTAAATATTAAATTTCATAGTTGAATGTCACAATGGTGATATTTGTTCTTTGTTCTGCAGCTCGTTTTCAACAACAGATTGCTTGATGATGTTAGCAAGACTTGTATGATATTTTTGTTCATTTTTGCAGCAAGTTCATCAGTGACATTGTGATGGCCATCTCATCTTCAATGAGTCTACGAGATCGAAGCTCTGAGAGTGCTCGGTTTGAAGTTTTGAGCGCAGAATATAGGTACAGATATTCTTACTTACAAAAAATGGTTTCACTATTTTGTTGGGATAAATGGATGATAGGGCATTGTTAGTGAATTATGGAAAAATGTGTCTTACATAATTGCTACACTTAAATTTGAAGACATTTAGGGGGGTTTATTCAATTGGGATTTCGAAAGACATTTAAAGACTTTTTTTGATGGACTTTTTTTAATGGATTTCATTGAATTTGATTGACTTTTATGGATTTATATAGACTTTTAAAGACTTTCGTGGACATTTATTTAAAAGACTTTCATATACTTTCAAAGACTTTTATAGATTGATTTAAAAGACTTTCAAATACTTTTAAAGACTTTTATTTTTTAATTGAAATTGAAAAATATAAACGCTAATAGATTAATTTTCGTATGATGCGAATATGAATCGTTAATAATTATATGTAAAGTGAATTAAAAAAAAAAAAAGCGTGAAAAATATAAATAGTTTTAAGACAGAGAAACATTTGTGATTAAAAAAAATGGGGAGAAAATAAAATCGCATTTGATATCGACATAAAAATTGTACTATGTTCATAAAAAAAATTCTAGAGAAAATTCTTGAATCACTTTACTTATTATTATTTGTTTTGACACAATTTATTTATTATTTTTCTATAAGATCTTATGGAATTTTAGTTAGATTTATTTTCATAAAAAAATCGAAAAAATCGATGAAAAAAAAGAGAGTCCAAATATAAAGAAAAAATATTTAAATAAAAAAATACAAAAAGTTAAAGAGAAGAGAAATAATGATTTGTTTAGTCAAATGTTTAAGGTTTCTAAAAATAATATGAAAGAAGAAAAATATAGAATAAAAAAAATTACAATTTAAAAGAATTTTTTTTTTTTATAAAAGTCTTTCAAAATCTTGGAGGTTAATGAGAGACAAATAAAGAGATTTTGTGGTTGTACTTTATGTTTAGAAGTAAGTACATAGAGGATTTCGTAGGAGTCTTTAAAAGTCATTGATAATTTGAATAACACGGGACTTTTAAAGACTTTTAAAAGTCTTTATACAATACACCATGACTTTAAAAGACATTTTAAGAGTCTATTAAAATCTAGATTGAATAACTCAAGATTTTAATGGATTTAAAAAAGTCTAGATTGAATACCCCTAAACTTTTAAATTCCATCAAAGTCTTTAAATTTCCTTCCAAATCCTAATTAAATAAACCCCCGTTAGTACTTCCTAAATCGAGTTTGTTTGATAGCAACTATGTATTATTTGATTCAACCCAGTTTATTGCATTTGGAAAATGTAAATTGAAAATGCCACGACTTACCAGTTAATCATGAATAGCATTCAAACATACTGTATGCGAATGAGCATCTACATACATGTATTCAACCTAGTTAATTATATGGTATATTGTTTGTATGTTAATAATTTTAAATAAGAAATATATAAAGGATCATTTCTGTAGTATTTTATTACAATAACTGAATTGTCATGTTCGTATGAATGCATGTAGTTAAAAAAATATAAAACTAAGGGATATGTAAAAGAAATTGTGTATGTATAAGCAAATTATACATATTGTCATTTCTCTCTTACCACACAAGCACACATCCACATACACGGATATTATAGAGATATTGCTATTTTTCAATGATCTACATAAGTTGTTTTACCTCCATGTATCCTCTGTTCTCTTTGAAGTTCAATGTAGTTGTCATGTACTTTTTTGTGCCTCATGTCCACGTGCATGCTTCATACAGGCAACGGTTCATTATATCTTGCCATTGCATTGGGTTGTTTCACTTCCTAAATTCATTCTTCATTGGTTCTTTGACAGTAAGCCCTTGTTTGATTCTGATTAAAATCTAATTTTAATCTCAAGTCAAAGTCAACAATTGATTTTAACCACACATTTTATGGGACCTACAACTTTTCAACTATATCTCATCAACTTTTTTCAAAATCTACTAAAAATCTGATTTTAATCTAATATCAAACAAGGGCTAACTCTTACCCATCTAATTTGAGGTGTGGTGTAAAATTTTTTAAGAAAAACTTTTGTGCACCAATGAATTAATTGAGGTATTTGTTCTAAGAATAGCATCACATAGATTTTCATAGCATATATATTCTGGTTCATATAACTTCTCTCTCTTATTCTAGTTAATGTTATTTTAGGCTGCTAATTTCTTTATCCATCCTTGCTTATTCATCTATTATTATTATTTTTTTTTAAAATAAATATCTGTCAAATTTGCTGATTAAGAAATCTAGTGTTTACCATTTCATTATGCCTGTATGACCATGCATATCTAACTGCTATGTAAACATTCTAAATATTTATCCCTATTGTTCTCAGATTTTCAAACTATATGGCTAAATATTGCTTCTTTTCTCAAATTCATACAAAAGTGTACGATGAAGTGCAATACTTTTTGGTACAATGATATCTGATTACCTGTAGAAGACAATGGATTTGCCTGAAGTTGCAACTTATAAGCAGTTAAAAATATAATTTTCTGACTTCTATGCTGCATTTCATTGTTTCTCCTTTTGTGCTTAAGCTTCTTGAATATTCTTTCGGCAAGAGAGTCAATGAGCTTCTATCTTTTAATGGTTGCAGCCTGTTGTTACTGACTTCGTTCCTTATTTTAAAAGTATTAAACGTAGTATCAATTTCTTCTGCTTTTATGCTATATGCAGTGCTGTTGTTTTACAAAATGATCATTCGAGCATTCATATTGATGCTGTTATTGATCCCTTGAGTGCTTCTGGGCAAAAGTTATCGTCTCTTCTTCGGATTCTGTCAAAGTATGTTCAGCCAAGCATGAGACTTGTACTCAATCCAATGGTAATTATTTTCTTTGCGGGAGCATATTTATGTGTTTTGCTATTTTATATACCGTTTACATTTTGCATGCCCTCGATCAATTTTAAGGGTAGTTACTGTACTTATTTAAATATGCTCGTGTCAAGATGTGTTTGAGTTAACTTTCTTAATACAATAATCTATTAGATGTATTTTGAAATTAATGTTTTTGTTATACCTGACAGAGCTCTCTGGTTGATCTTCCCCTGAAGAATTACTACAGATATGTAGTCCCAACAATGGTACCACCAATTTTTTGGAGCTTGTAATCTCTTTCTAGAATCCAAGGCTTCTATACTTATTATTTTGTTATTTCAGGATGACTTCAGCAGTTCAGATCATACAGTGCACGGTCCCAAAGCATTTTTTGCGAATATGCCGCTATCTAAGACGCTTACCATGAATCTTGACGTTCCTGAGCCATGGCTTGTCGAGCCGGTTGTCGCTGTGTAATTTTCTTCTAGACTTTCATGTTTATTTAATCCAGCCATGTTTGTAAAAAAATTCTGTTATATATTTTATCGTGCATGATTCCTTTAATGATTCCTCCTTTCTTATTTTGGAGCTAAATGTTAATACAATGACCTCGACAACATATTGCTTGAAAACCTAGCTGACACGTGGACATTGATATAATTTATTGATCACATGCATGATTCTTTTAATGATTCCTCCTTTCTTATTTTGGAGCTAAATATTACAGTCATGACCTCGACAACATATTGCTTGAAAACCTAGCTGACACCAGGACATTGCAAGCAGTTTTTGAACTCGAAGCTCTTGTTCTTACAGGTATTATTATGATAAATTTTTATCTTCTACTTTCCATAAACTGATCCGTTTAAAGGAACTAATCAAAGAGTAATTTAATCAGGTCATTGTTCTGAGAAAGATCACGAACCTCCCCGAGGCCTGCAGTTGATCCTTGGGACCAAAAGTTCTCCCCACATGGTTGACACCCTTGTCATGGCTAATCTAGGTTACTGGCAAATGAAGGTTTTTCCTGGAGTTTGGTACTTGCAGCTTGCTCCTGGTAGAAGTTCCGAGCTCTATGTTATGAAAGAGGATGCTGATGGAAGTCAAGGAACAACTTCATCGAAGTGTATTACCATAAATGATTTGCGGGGTAAATTAGTTCACATGGAAGTGGTGAAAAAGAAGGGCAAGGAACATGAGAAACTGTTGGTTCCTTCTGATGATGGCACTCATTCTACTGACAAGAAGGTAAAGAAGCTTAATTGTTAATTTTGTCATTTATTTTCACCGTACGTAATCCATAAGAAAGAGATTATCTCGTTGGCTTTACTTTGTCTGTACTTTGAGTAATTTATCTTAATATAAACGTCCAGGGGAATCAAAATGGCTGGAATTCCAATTTTCTCAAGTGGGCTTCTGGATTTATTGGAGGGAAGGATCAGTCGAAGAAGGGTGAAAACACTTCCACGGTGATTATTCTTTTTCCATTATTACTTCATGTTGCATACACAGATGCACTTGAGAGATGGACTTACATGTACTTGGCACAATAGCTTGGCAACTCACAAATCGACTTTTAGTAGAAATTAAAAGAAAGTTATTCTGCAAATTAACCTTCTTCTTGTCATGTTCTCTAGGTGTCTGGGAGTGTTGGTCGTCATGGCAAAACTATTAACATATTTTCTGTTGCCTCTGGACACTTGTAAGTTTCTTATCTGTACTAATTCTCCCCTATTTTCCTCCTTTCACTGTATAATGAGAATTGGTGGAGAACCAAGAATTAGAATCTTTTATGAGCCTGTGGATTGGTCTTGTAATAATGTCAGGCATGACTGAATTAATAGGTGTTGAATCTGTGAGAAGTTAAAATTACTCTAGCTGGCTATAATTATTTTGATTTGTATAGAAAGGCTTTAACTGGTCAATATTTTCCTCCTCCCTTCAATCCTTTATTTCCCGAGTTTCAGTACTAGAGATTTTACTGATTCAGAAGCATCTGAATAATTCTTTTTATATTGTCGTGAATAAGGACACGATCATCCTCTTTTTTCTTGAGCTTCTGACGTGGCCTCTTTTCTGTTTATATGTCACTTCTGTGCACTTACAGTTTCTTTTTTAACCACGTCATGAATTTTATTTGGCAGGTATGAGCGCTTTCTAAAAATTATGATTTTAAGTGTTCTGAAGAACACGCATCGGCCTGTCAAGTTTTGGTTTATAAAGAACTACCTCTCTCCTCAGTTCAAGGTTCTGTTGGCTTGGCCATTTCAGTATATCCATGCAGAATATCTTTACATTGTTTGGGTCATCTGTTTTTTATTGTTTCTGTTTCTATCTCCAGTATGTAATCCCTCAAATGGCTCGCGAATATGGTTTCGAGTACGGATTAATCACCTATAAGTGGCCTACATGGTTACATAAACAAAAAGAGAAGCAGCGAATCATTTGGGCTTATAAAATCCTGTTTCTTGATGTCATTTTCCCTCTTGCCTTGGAAAAGGTATTTTACTCTGTTCTAGCATAGAAACACTATGATGCTGATCAGGATCAGCATTTTTCTTGATATTGGGTACTATGGAATGTCTAATTTAATAAGTTTGAGACCTGCAGGTTATATTTGTTGATGCAGACCAGATTGTGAGGGCAGACATGGGAGAACTCTATGACATGGATTTAAGAGGCCGGCCCCTTGCTTATACTCCATTCTGCGACAACAACAAAGAAATGGATGGCTACAGATTTTGGAAACAGGTAGATACGCCTCAGATTGACTAATTTAACAATTATCTCCATTTATGGAAAATTAACAGAAAAAATTAACTTTCTGAAACAGGGTTTCTGGAATGACCATTTACGAGGAAGACCATATCATATTAGGTAACTGCAGCTTTTTATTGAACATATATATATATTTTTTTTTCTGATTTCGGCACTTCTCATTAATGATAACGGCCCGCCTGACAATGTGGTGTGCTTCTGTAGTGCTTTATATGTTGTTGATCTGGTGAAATTCCGGGAAACAGCAGCAGGAGATCAACTAAGAGTTTTCTATGAAACCTTAAGCAAAGATCCAAACAGTCTTTCCAATCTTGATCAGGTAAGTTAATGTTTTAACAGTTCTTTGTTTATTTTCCCATCAACTGTGGAATCTCTCCCTTTTCTTAATGCAAATTATGCAATGCATGGTTTTTTTCAGGATCTTCCAAACTATGCTCAACACATGGTACCCATCTTCTCGCTTCCCCAAGAATGGCTGTGGTGCGAGTCTTGGTGTGGTAACGCTACAAAGTCCAAGGCAAAGACGATAGATCTCTGCAACAATCCCATGACGAAGGAACCTAAGCTTCAGGTGATAATTAATTTCATGAATTTCGCTTCTTTTTTGTCCCTTCATCATGGCTTTATCTTTCTACCACATTTTTGTGTTTAGGGAGCTAAAAGGATAGTTGCAGAGTGGCCGGATCTTGATTTAGAAGCTAGACAATTCACCGCTAAAATTTTAGGTGAAAATATTGAACCCCAAGAACAAGCAGCGCCTCCTCTCCAAACGCAGGACAAAATCAGTGACTTTTCATCAGAAGACGAGGAATCAAGAGCAGAATTGTAAGGTTAGTATCCTATGAAGCGGTTGGAGTTTTGCCCGGAGAATTCCCCTCCCATAAACATGCTTGCTGAGGCTCTCATTAGAACTTCAACTAGATGAATCTTTGAGAAGCAATTTTTCGCAAAGGAAAGCTCAGTTTAGAATTTAGCAGAGGTCTTCCATGGCATAAGGTAGGTGAAGCAACCTTAGACATTATATTGATATGCTTTTTAACATTGTATCATTTTGAGAAATCCCATTGTTATTAATGTTGTCTTAAACCCTTTTCTTAACAATGGCCCTCTAAAAAAGGACCAACGTGGAGTTATTATCTAGATGTAATACAGAAAGAAAAGACAAGGTAAGGTAAGGTAAGATAAATCTGGATTTACTGTCCTAACCTGTTGAAATACAAAGGCTGAGGTTGTCTTGTCTGTCTATATTTGTGCAAATTTTAATTCTCAACAGTGTCTTGTTTATTCTGATTTCAATTTTGGATTTACACACAGGATGATTCTGTTCCTTGTTTTATAATTTTGCCCCGGGACCCACTATTTCATATAATGTGGTTTGCAATAATAAATTTTTGGAGATTGTACGGTTAAAAAGTATGGGATCTTTTGAGATTATTTTATTAGTAGAATGTGGTTGAAAATGAGTTTTGAAAAAATAAGATTTTGAATAATTGGTACCAAACATGGCTTTGTTTTGTTGTATTCACAAGGGCACGCACCATGAAATCCATCTACAGTCCTATTGTTTATATTCTATTCTATTATTTTATTTTTTGTTTCTTTTGAAAAAGGAAAATAGAAATGGTGTGCGCCCTATAATGTGAAACTCCATTTAGTCACAGAAGTTGGAGAGAAATCTCAGTTTTCACCATTAAAATGAAACATGTTATTATTATTATTATTAATTTTTTTTTTTTTTTTTACAATGGGAGATATATACCCAATCACAAATATGAAAAAAATAAATAAAAAAAATTGATCCGATTTCAACTTATACTCGCTACGAATGGAGAGAATTTCTCGATCCGTGGATTAGTGGGGCAGATACGGATCAGGGTTGACCTACTCCTATCCACGTCATTTAATTTAAAAATAAATAAATTGAAAATACTAATATTAATATATACTTCCAGAATTTGATCCCGTCTTGAAATTTGATGAATTGCGGGGACAAATATAGATTAGATTGAATTCTCGCGGGGAGAATATGGATCATCACGATTTGTTCTGCTGTTATCACTAATCATCAAATTTCCTTTCAAATTTAGTTATCGAATCTACTCAAATAAAATGAGGTGTATAGTTTTTTTTTTTATATATATAAATAAAATGAGGTGTATAGTTGATATATAAATAAAATGAGGTGTATAGTTGATATGATACTATTGTTAGTGGTTGTCAATGTCGACATTTGTCACATTTATTTCTTCTTACAAAATGCTTGTGTTTCGTTGATGTTACATCAACATTTCTTCATTTATTTTGAGTCGTTAATGATAGGAAGGAAAGACATATTCAACTAACTTGCAAAAAAGCTTGTCACCTATAAGCTAGCATTATTGATTGATTTGATCCCTCATCAATAATATTGCGCACAAAACATGTTTTAGAAATATAACAGTGTGTTCGACGGCACAATGCTGCCATTTATTTATTTATTTATTTGGTATTTTCAATGTAAATGTGTGGTTAAAAATTGGAAAGAGAAAATATGTGTAGTTAAAAAGTAGTTTTAGAAATTGTGTTGTTTATAAATTGTAATCTTTACGTAAAAGAATAGAGTGTTAGAGATCATGCGAATAATTTGAAATTTATCGTTTTCTCCCATTTAATTTGTTTTTTCCCCTTAAACAAATGCTTATGGAATAAAGTTTTATCTTTCCATGATTTTGCAATTACTTTCCTATCGTTTTCTCCCATTTAATTTGTTTTTTCCCCTTAAACAAATGCTTATGGAATAAAGTTTTATCTTTCCATGATTTTGCAATTACTTTCCATAATATCAACTTGTCTTTATACTGCATTTCAGTGGACCAAACAGTGTAATGGCTAAGGAATAATTAAGTGAGTGGGTCTGCAATGTTGGGATTCAGATCCAACTAACGATCCACGTAATAGTTATTTGACAGCAAAAATGTTAACGTAATTATTAAAATTTATAAACTGATTTATAAACTATATAATTTTTCAAATTACTTTTTAATCATATTATTTTCTTCCTTCACTTTTCAATCATATGTTTTACTTTGATAATATAAAGAAATCAATTTATAATTGTTATAGTGCTACTGGACAGAGCTAAATATCTTGTTAGAATAGTCAAATGTAATAAAAATGTAAGTTGAGGGTGTTAGATAATTTATCACAGATAATTATTTATCTATGATCCAAAATAAATCATCATGCTGAATTATCAAGAATTAAATAACTTAAGCGGAAGCGTACCTTAATCAAACGTGATTCACGTGAACGATTCGGTTGGTTGAATCTTCTAAATCGATACGTAGTCCGTATTTATATACTGAATTGCCAATTAACCTAATCCGGCCCATCATGAATTAGGTAATGGCCTGGTATCTACACATAAAAGTCCATACATTTAATTAGATGCATTAAAGCCCAATTTACCAAATCCTTATTAGATCACTTTAAATGGGCTTAACCAAATTTGATAGCCTTTTATTCAATACACAATAATTCACATATAAGCCCACACGATTGATTAAAATCCTTACAATCTCCCACTTGGGCTATATGTGTAACCTTACAATTGTGTATCAATCATAACCTTATGAGTACTCAGAATTTTGCTATCATTACTGAATGCATCCCCAAATAATCCGGTCCATCAATTATATCAACATAGGATCAAAGCGGCTTTCGCTACATTAATCGTAACTAAACCTTCAATGGTCACGTATATCGACATAACTGAATGACATGGATCAAGTATGGATGTATAGCATGGAAATTACATGTAATGTGATCTTCAACATGCCTATTTCCAACTGGTCCAACCTTAGTGAGATCATCCTCAAACGAGTTCAGAGATAATAAACCTGAAACCTTACAGCTGTAAATAACTTTAACTTTAAACTGTATCCAAAAGGACAATAAATGTGTCTAATGCACCCAAAATACAAACTCCCACTGAAACCGAATATCCTTAAGAAATACAACACCTATATGAGTAATGTACTCATGAAAGACCTTGGGTTGTAATACTTTAGTAAGCGGATCCACAATTATGGAGTTTGTCACAATGTGCTCTTATTGACACGTGTCCACTCCGAACTGTATCCTTCACAACCAGGAACTTATGTCAATGTATTTTGACTTAGCTGAGCTCCTGTTGTTACTGGAATATAAATCTGCTGAGTTATTGTCACAATATAACTTTAGTGGTCTTTCTTTACCGTACAGAATACGCAGCCAAGTGACAAAATTTTGCAGCTATATTCCATAATTAGATGCCCCCAAAATTGCTACAACTGTGCTGCCAAATGAAAGAAGCTAAAGTGTCTGTTAAGCACTCCATCCGGAAATAGCTCCTCCAACCAGCAGATAAATGTAGCCTTTATGTGGATCTTTTACTTTCTTGGCATCTAGTAAAAATCGGAATCATAATACCATATGATCTCCAACTGATCCGATTTTCTGTATGTGAGCATGTAATCTTTTGTTCTCTTTAAATACCTTATAACCCATGTTTGGCTGCTTTCCAAATGATCCATTCCAGGGTTACTTAAATATTTCCTTAGTATCCCAATAATGTATGCAATATCCGAACGCATACAAATTTGAGCATACATCAAACTCCCTATAGCTGAACTATATGGGATCCTCTGCATTTCTTTAACTTTAAGATAACTTTTCGGGCATTAGTCGAGACTAAATTTGTATCCCTTAGCGATAGGACTGTCCCCTAATTTACTGTCTTGCATGCCAAACCTCTTAAGTACTTTGTCGATATAGCCCTTTGTGACAATTCAAGAATACCCCGAGAACAATCCCGGTGTATCTGAATTCCTAATACAAAAGAGACGTTACCAAGATTTTTAATCTCAAAATTCCTTGACAAAAAATCTCATAATTTTATGTGACATACCTATATCATTAGTGGCAAGCAATAATCAACATAGAAAACCAGGAAAATATACTTACTCCCACTGAACTTGTAATACAAACAACCATCAACAACATTAATCTCAAGACCAAATGAGATAATTACTTGATGAAATTTGTATTACCCTTAACGGGACGCTGGCTTGAGTACATAAATGGATTTCTTTAATTTGCAAACCATATCGTCCCATCAATGTCACCATTGAGAAACGCCACCTTAGTATCCATTTGATGTAACTCGAGGTCAAAATGTGCAACAACCTAACTTTCTTGAAAGAGTCTTTCATTGAAACCGAAGAGAAAGTCTCTTTATAATTAATGCCATCATTCTGTGTAAAGCCCTTAGATACAAGACGAACCTTATATCTTTCCACATTACCTCTCGAATCCCCTTTGGTTTAAAAATCCATTTAAGACCAATGGGCTTCGCACCTTCTGATAATAGGACAAGATCCCAAACTTTATTGTCTTGCATATGCTTATACTCCTTATTTATGGCATCAATCCACTTTTGAGAGTTACAACCCTGCATGGCCTGATGGAAATTGATTGAACAATCTTTCACCATTCCATTATTTTCCTTATGTTCTTGGAGAAGTACTATTTAATTATCCGGAATAGCATTTTTCCCTTTCTCTCGTGGATTTCCTTAATGGCTTTAGTTATTGAGGTTGTTGAGTTTGTACTTCTGAAATTTACCTTATTTTGGATGGGAGGTTCTTCGACATTGTCTAATTGAGGTTTCAGATATGTTTATTGATCAATGACATGTATATAAACTTGCACATTGTCAAAAACAATAGTAGGAATCGATACCGATCCTTCCTCAACTTATTCCTTAAAGCCAATATCTCTAACCTTATTTCTCCCCCCAAACTCAACATCCTCAAAAATGTTGCAGTTCCCATTTCAAAAGTTGACTTAAGTGTGTGATTATAAAATTAATAGCCCCTTAAACGACTTTATTTTATTTATTTATTTATTTATTTTTTATTTTTTTTATTTATTTTTTTGCCCTTATCTTTAGAGGTGTTTGCCAAGTAAAAAATCTTTCAGTTCTGTCCTACTTCAACTTTTCTTCCTTTTGTACACAAAATAGAATGAGCTCATTTAGAGTTCATTTCTCCCTTTGATAGTTACAACTGACCTTAAATTGACTGAATTGTGCAAGAAGCTTGCACACTATGAAATGCGCTCATTGAGAGTCCATTTCTACTTTGACAGTTATAACTAACCTTAAATTAACTATATTGCGCAGGAAGCGATATCAATACCAAATGCACGAGCAAGTCATTAGACGAGTCGAGTTTTAGTTCCTTAAGTTTTGAAGAAGTGTGAGACATCTACATGATGTACTCCCTTATTTTCCCATTGCCTTTACACTTTATTGAAATCAAGCTTTGCATAAGCGTGCTTGTTTCAGCCTTACCGTTTTTCGCAAAACGTTTCTTAATTTCGGCAAGGAATTCATTGGCATCATTTACCTCCTCAGATACTATGCCACTAAAGGCTTCCAGAATGCCACACTTAATGATCGTGAGACTCACGTAATTTAAGCAATCCCACTTCTCAAAGTTCCTCATTTGATTAGATAAACTTTCATCCGTAAGAGGAGCAGGTTGCTCAATCCTTAGTACACGGTCTAGATCGATGCAGCCAACGAAAAGTTAATGTTCTTGTTTTGATCCTTGAAGTTTATTCCATAAATACAGGGATTAAATTTGAGCTTGTAGATATACTACTAGCAGAATTTGAAACCGAATAGAGAACACTTAAACAAAATAGCTCACATAAATACCTTATTATGCAAATCATATTTTCAAATAATGGTAGGGCCCATCACAAGATATCTAGCACAACATCAATATTTAGTCTTTGGACAGAAATATTGACTTGTAAGTGGTACTCTTGGTGTAGTGATCAAACACTGACAGTAAGACATGTCAACCAACAAACCTTTCTTTGGACCGATTTATTGATCACACGTAAAACCAAATAACCGTCACGTATTTATCACCACAAGTTCATGTGAAACTCGGGCCAAATATTGACCTTCCTTTGGGCCGATCAATATCCGCATGAGATAACACACAAACACCTAATTTTCCTTTAGTGTAGTGATCAAACACTGGCAATAAGACATGTTAACCAATAAACCTTTCTTTGGACCGATTTATTGGTCACACGTTAAACCAAATAATTGCCACGTGTTTATCCCCACAGGTGCATGTGAAATTCGAGCCAAATATTGACCTTCCTTTGGGCCGATCAATATCCGCAATGAATAACACACACAAGTACCTTCTAATATTCAAAGTTAATTAATATCAACAAGAGAGGTTGCTTTGGCAACATGTTGCTTCAACTAACTTACTTTCGAATATTATATCTCTTAAAAGATTCCGATGTACCAAGATTTGAAACTGAAATTCATTGATTTGCATCTATATTTGATTTTAGGATTTGAATTATAGAATTCAAAACTTTAGAATAAAGCAATTCTTAAGTTGAGAGAGTCAATTGCAATATTCTTAAACCTTAGGTGGCCAATTCTGTAAAATTTTAAGCTTGAAGGACTTAAATTATAATTTTCCCAAAACCTTATTGGCCAATTTAGAGAAATTCTAAACTTTAAGTCCCAATTTGAAAGAAAAACAAACTTTAGAGGGCCAAAATAGGAAATTTTCAATCTTTAAAGGCTGATATTTGAAGATTTTCAAACTTTAGGAGCCAGTTTAGAAAATTCCCAAACTTTAGGGACTTAATTTAAAAAAAAATTCAAACTTTATGGACCAATTTTGAAAATTTCCAAACTTTAGTGACTGAATTAGAAAATTTTTAAACTTTAGGGACTGAAAATGAAAATTTTCAAACTTTAGAGGACTTAAAATGAAAATTTTCAAACTTTAAGGGACCAAATTAGAGAATTTTCAAGCTTTATGGACTAATTTTGAAAATTCTCAAACATTAGGGGCTGAATTAAAAAAAAATTCAAACTTCAGAGACTGAAATATAAAATCAGAAACTTTTATAATCCCAACTTTAATAAATTATAACCTTAGGGGCTGATTTACAAATTCCAGAACTTTAAGGGCCAACTTAAATAACCTCATAACTTTATGATCAATCTTTAATTCCTTAATAAGATTAGGGGACCTGATTGTGCAATAAACCCAAAATTATGAAATTGCACATTGAGTCCCCGAATTCATCAAATTTTCTCCAAAAGTCCCTGTCCAAAAAATCGCACAGCTAGGGTTATAAACCCTAGCTGTCGCCGCCGCAGCCCACAACCGGAGAAAGCGACCTCCTGCAGCCGGCGTTCCTCCACTTGCAGCGCCATTCCCGGCGCTGCAATCCAGAATCACAGCGTCGCTGTGTGCGACGCTGCAGCCCATCGCGCAGCCAAGTCCCGGCTTTGCGCACCCAGCCCGAGACGACTCCTCCAGGCCACCCCTTCTTCTTCATCACAATACCACCCTTAATCCATAATACACACAGAATATATACACACAGAAATCCGATTTCAACCATACACAAATTCCAAATCGAATCCAACATCCCAAACTTCAATTCGAATTTCATGGGCAGCCTGATGTTTTAGAAATTGAAATTCCAACAACCGAATCAATATACCAAACCAATACCAGATTCAAATCTGAGTCTGAGTCTGCGGGAACTCAAATAATCCTTACATGAGCATCTGAGTCTTAATTCCAAATTCAAAACCCATATGGCAGAGAGAACGATATATGTATACATACAGAAATCCACAACATGATTTAATCCATATCTGTTTGAACATATATAAACTGATTCTTCATAATAAATTTGAATCCATAAATCACATAATTTCAACAACAAAATCCATACCTTAATCGATTTTCACAGTAACTCAAAACCAGATTTCTCATATATATATATATATATATACATACACATTCACAATCAACTGATTGATTTCATGAAGAAAAAAAATTGCAGATATGTATATTTCTCAATTTTTCAGTTTGCTGTGGCCTGTGGGTGTATATAATTTCGAAAATCACCAGCATGTGGTTTTTTTTTTTTTTTACATATATGTGTACAAAAATTGATCTGATAATTCAACACGATGTTGGCTCTGATACCACTTGTTAGATAATTTATCACAGATAATTATTTATCTATGATCCAAAATAAATCATCATGCTGAATTATCAAGAATTAAATAACTTAAGCGGAAGCGTACCTTAATCAAACGTGATTCACGATGAACGATTCGGTTGGTTGAATCTTTTAAATCGATACGTAGTCCGTATTTTCTCTCTGATGATGGGATGTCAGATAAGATGAACAGTACGTAGGATTCAGGGACCATAACCGACTTTATATACTGAATTACCAATTAACCTAATCCGGCCCATCATGAATTAGATAATGGCCTGGTATCTACACATAAAAGTCCATACATTTAATTAGATGCATTAAAGCCCAATTTACCAAATCCTTATTAGATCACTTTAAATGAGCTTAACCAAATTTGATAGCCTTTTATTCAATACACAATAATTCACATATAAGCCCACACGATTGATTAAAATCCTTACAGAGGGACACACTCGAAAATAAATCGAAATTGAATGACTATGAAATATATATGATTTTGGAGGACTTAAAATAAAATAAATTGAAATTGAATGAGACACTGTTGTATATTATCAATTTAAAGGTTAAATTGTACTTAAAGTTATTTTTTAAAGCAGTTAAATATTCAAAAAGGGGATTTTGTAAATAAAATGTTATGTGCATGTTAAGATGTGTTGTAATATATTTCGTAATTTTATCGATCAATCAAAACTATCATTCAAGACTTCAAGTGAATATGTGTGATTATAAAGTTTGGATCGGGTTCAGGACACTCCTTCCTCGTTATAGCCCCTATTATATATTTTTTAAACTTTTTTTTTTCCTTCTCACCCCCTGTTGTGCGGAAGCGAATTAACCGACGGTTCGACCAATGCAAAAATAGAAATAACGAATTCGAAAGAGAAAGAGAACAATACAAGATTTACGTGGTTCGGCAAATTGCCTACGTCCACGGAGGGAGATTTCAAATTTCCACTAATATGACAAATGTGGAATACAAATAACTCGACCTCACCAAAAACACTCTTTCTTCCAAACTATAAAAGAAGAACAATTTACAAATGCACTTGAGCACCTCTCCAAAACTCAAGTACTACAAACTCTCCTAAGAGAAAACAAAGGAATTGTTCTCTTCTTCTTGATGTCTAAAACACAAATGAAGCATGCCTATTTATAGGCCAAGAGAATGAATCACAACCATCAATTTGATTTCCACTTGTATGGTGGAAATTCAAGTGCTCCACTAGAATAACTTTCATCATTTTGTTGCCAAACTTTTGATTAATTGATACCACTTTAATCAATAATGGCCAACAATCTCCACTATAATCAATAATGGCCAACACCCCCCCCACCCCCCTTTTGTTTGTATTTTTTTCTTTTAATACATTGACAGGTTTGCGGGGCGGGAACGAGATGGAGAGCCACCCCAAATGGAATCAGATCCCCACGAATTTCGAATAGCTATTTAGAATATTAAGTTCATATTTGATTTAGCTAAAAAAATTGAGAAAAAAAAATTAAGTCAAAGTTAATAATTAATTTTAATCATGCATATCAGAATGCTCAAAATTTTTATCAATTTTCTAATGTAGGCGCTTTATTATGAAACTCGATTGTTTATAGGTAAAACAAATTATGATCACACATATCATTAATTTTTTATTTTTAATCAAAATTTACTAAACATCTTATTTTTAACAAAATCAAATAGGACTAAATAATAAGCAACTTATGAATAACTTTAATTTTTAAAAAAATACAATCTTTTACTATTATATTTTAAGAATGTGGACAAATACTCCAAGAATAAAATCTAGATATTCTTAATATTGGAGTCTTGAACTCCATTTCCTCAACAAAAGACACTTTCATTATAGTCTTCATTATAGATAGATTTCTATTCTTGCTTTACATGTAGTTTGAATTCATTTTTCATAAGTGACATCTTTATTTATTCTAATATTCCTTATTTAACACAAGTAATTAACATCCTTGATGATCATACTAGTGAACCCCATGCATATACAAATAGCCAAAAATATGGACATTATTGAAAAAAACAATATAAATTATCCATCAATCTCATATAGTACTCCCACTAGCCTCATTCCCATTCCCACCCCACCCAACCATTCTTTTCACACCACAATTATTTAACAATGACCCTTGACCTGGCTACATACCTGAGCACCACAATAATATATATCAAAATCACAATTGTGAGTTATCTCCATCCTCTTCTTTCTTGCAATTTCTTCATTTCCAAGAACCCTAATGACAAGAAAAATTAATTAACTTCTGGGTTTTGGTGATCATATATACTGTAGAAATGGAAATGAAATTTCCAATATCTGATGGCAATAGTACTTATAATTCTTCAAGTGCCAAAGTGAAGAAATTAGGTGGGAGTACTCATGAAGAACAAGTACTCATTAACAGTGGTTCAACTTCAGTGAGGGATCTCAGTTTTCGAAGTCTGTCGAAACTTATGATCCCACCATTGGGTTCTTCAGGTTTTAACCAATTCCAAAATGTTTCAAAAGGAAGAATCATCTCTCCCATGGATTCAAGATACAGGTCTGTCTATCTTTCTGTACATCCATGCATGCATATATACATACAATTTTATTTATTTTGTAAGAGATTAATATTTGTTTTTGCAGGTGTTGGGAAACCCTAATGGTGATTTTGGTAGCTTACTCAGTATGGGTTTGCCCTTTTGAAATTGCATTTCTTGATTCAAAACCAGATAAAGAGCTATACATTGCAGATATTATTGTGGACATATTCTTTGCGATTGATATTGTCTTGACATTTTTTGTTGCCTACATTGATTCAAGAACTCAACTTCTTGTACTTGATTCGAGAAAAATTGCTACAAGGTTAGAATATTTCTTTATTTCTTCTTCATAATTTTTTTCTTTATTTTTTTCGTCACTCTAATTTTTTTAATCACATTTTAAAATCTAGTACATATATATTGAGAGTCAAATTATGCATTAAAAAATTATTTAATTACTGCAACCTTTTATGCTTATGATTAGGTGAATGGGAAGAATTTATCATCAAATGATTTTTTCTCATTTTATTTTAATAAATTATTATTCGATTCTTATACAGTCAAAATTCAAATTCTATGATTGAAAGTTGTAAGAAATAATGCGGACCCTTTTTTGACGGGAAAAAAGTAAATAAAAAGTAAAGAGAAAAAAACTCTACTTTTTTTTTTTCGCCTTTTGCCTTATTATTGGAAATTATATAATTGATTAAAATAAGTTCGAGATGATCCTAGAATGTAAATATCAGCAACATATGGACCATATTTATTACAGAATATCAATGGCAGTGACCCCATGCCCACTACTCCAATATGGAAAATAAAGTTTCATTTTGTGTGGTTGATTGATGTTACCCACCATTTCCATTTGTTTTATTTCGCTTTCTTGAATATGATATCCTCCTAGACTAGAAGACAAATAGTGGCATATTACATATGGAATATATTTATTATGTCATCAAACTCTATATAATAATTTTAAAAGTAAGTGCCTATTTTGGGAAACTTATCCCATGTTTGACGGCATCTTTTAATATTTATTTTTTTTTTTCAAATTTTTTTTCAACCATAGATTTTATGAAATTTACAATTATCAAGTTTTCCACTACACATTTTATTAATTCTTATCAAAATTTACTAATTTTTTTGAAGCACAACCAAACAGGAGCTTAGGTGCCTATTTTGGGACACTTGTCCCATGTTTGACAGCATCTTTTAATATATTTTTTTCTCAAATTTTTTTCATTCACAGATTTTATGAAATCTACAATTTTTACCAATTTCCATTACACATTTTATTAAGCCCTTGTTTGATCCCATTATTTTTCATAAAAAATACAACTTTTTTCTACAGTCAATCTCAATCATCCAAAAAAAGGCAAGCCCACAATTTTTTACTTTTCAAACTACTTTTTAACCATTAGATTTTCAAAACCCAACTTTTTATCAAAAACTATCTACATCAAACAAGGGCTAATTTTTATCAAAATTTACTTCATCCGTCCCATAAAGATAGTCCCCTACCCATTTTCACAGAAATTAAGAAATGTCAATTAATGTTGTTGGAAAAATAAGTTTTACACTCTCTTTTTCTAATATACCTCTAATAAATTTTGTAGTTTCCCAAAAAAGTAAAAGAGTATAAATTCATTTAGATTAATAAAAAAACACATTAAATATGGGTAAAATGGAACATAAAATTTTAACTTTACTTAAAAAAGAAAGTGAACTATCTTTTTGAGACGGACGGAAATAGAAACTGAACTATCTTTGTGGGACGGAGGGAGTACTAATTTTCTTTTTAAGCATAACCAAACAGGAGCGTAGAGACATGACTTATAGCAGAGTCTCTAAGGGTCAATTTGACACAATTTTTGTCTTAACTTTTGTTTCATGTTGAAGAGTTTCCTAAAAGTTACAATAATAGCACTTCCTAACCAGGATAGTCTTCTTCTAAAAGCCTTTTCAATTAGTGAAATCATTTTTATTTAAAAAAAAAAAAAAAAAATTGTCAAACGGTACAATAGCTGCTTTGACTTGTTAAAAGTCATCAGAAACAAGCCCTTAAGCCGATAATTTTTCAGTTTTACCTACACACATTTCATTGAAGATTTTAATAATTGATTATAGAGTGGTGAATGCCTGAATGGCTATTCTGTTGAAATTTTAATTGTTGGCCCGAAATATTAAAGAAATTATTATTGTATTTGTATGGTTATACAATCAAACTATTAGAAAAATAATACTAAAAAGTAACATCGTGAATAATATTTTGAAAATCATTTATATATTTATCAAGGATTCAAGAGTGAGTGAAATTGACAGAGATCTAAACACGTGAAAGGTGACTCACATTGATCGGGTGGGTTGTAAAGAAGAATGTAGAATTCTTGTTTTTCTTTGAATGGGTGAAAATGATTTAAACTACTGTCTTCTCAAAATTTTCTAAGTACTAGTGGTGCCTTTGCATTGCACGGGTGTAGGAAGAATTGTATATATAATAATTTTATGTTATTGTGATCAACGGGATAAAAGTACAGAAAAATAAAATAAAAATAATAAAGGTCTTAAATAAAATAAAATAAAACATTAATAATTAACATTCCAAACAAATTATCAAAGATTCAAAGGACATGGAGAGTGTGAATGTTAAGATTCATACGAAGAGCTTAAAAAAAAATCAAAAGAAGAGAATTATATTATCGATCATTTGGGACTGTTCAAAAAGGAGTTGAGAAAAAGAATATTGTGTGCTTTGTCCACTAAGCAGCACTCAGCCACCCATTAAAATTTGCTCATGACTTCTCAAGTAGTCGTATTAGTTAAGAAGATAAAAAAAACTATGCAGTCTATGAACTTACTCCTACACCTTAACAGCCAATAATTACCAATAAACTCAACATAAAAAGTAACTAATGACAATTCATTTGGACAAGAAATATGAAGCACAACTCAGCCTCCTACAAGCCACAGATAAATACGCACAAAAAACCGTTCAAATAAAATTCATTTCAAGGCGGGCAACAACAATTACATATTGCATTTCTTAATCAGAATTCCTTCTTGTAAATATTTTTGTCACGATACAAGGCATACCAATTATAAGGTCATTGCCCTGAAGATCCATTCTATCGTCCAACCTTCACATCGATTACCCACATTGTAATCAACTAATATCTTTGGCACTTTATTTGGAAGGGAAAACAATGTTTGTTTAGTGCTTTTACCATTCTTCAAAAGCACAGGGGATTTCCTTGCGATTCCTCTTGCCAAGTCTATGTTCCTGTTGAACAAATGTAATTAATATTCTACTGAAGAATGTTATAGGCTAAAAATATTTAATGAATATTGGGATAGACTGATAACTTGACTGTTAAGTTAGTCATCAAGTTAAATTTATCAGATTATCTCTCCAACTTAAATTTTATTCATTATTATATTCACAGATTTCTCAATAAAGCTGTCAAAACTCAATACTCCAATGCAAAACCAAAAGTTAGAATAAAGAACCAATGAATACGAATAATAATTTTGTGCATCATATATTTTCCAGGAAAAGGAGAATTATTACAAATTTAAATTTATTATCACAAATTCATCACAAGATTGTCGCTTTTCAATCGTAAGCTCATAATCTCAATCTTTCCCAGTCTAGATTATTCTCTAATATTCATGTATATATCTATCAATATGACTAACTTTGGCCAATTTTAGATCGTATATTATAAATCAAAAATTAAAATATAAAACCCTTTCAGTGTGGCAAAAACTTGCAACTGAAAATCAAATATTTTTTAAGGCATAGAACGACGAAGCCCTAATCGAAGAAATATCTGAAATCGTACACAAATTGATTGAACAAACCCTAAAAAACACTTACATGAAGAAGATCTCAACACCGGCGATGATTTCGAATGAAACTTAGTGCAAGAAGTCTCTGGAAGTGAAGTGAGAAGTGACGTTGATTTCTCTGTATTCAAAGAAAGGATCGGAGGTCTCCCATACACTCTTGTAATGATCAAAAAGGTTAAAAAAAAAAAGGATATGAGGTTGGCAAGCAGGGAAGGGAAAGAATCGAAGAAAATATAGGAGGAAGCTTCAAGAGAAACAGGAAAAGAAATGGGTAACACACACACACACAAAAAAATGACATCACGATGACATCAGCCTTATGAATAGTAAATGAATAGTGTTTTGACTTCTCCTCTTTTATAATAGTTAGGATAAATGAATAGTGTTTTGACTTCTCCTCTTTTATAATAGTTAGGATATTGATATGAAAGAATTTTAAATAAAAAAAGAATTGGAGAATAAGGGGCTATTTCATGAGAATTTAGTAGAGAGTAATAATTTCATTAATCAACATAATCAAAATACAATATCTAAGAGGGTTTATATAGATACGTACATGACTCCACTACGCTAGAAAATAGGAAAATAATGGAAAAATACAACTAATCTACTAAAGCTAAAAGTTAGCACTTCATGGATTTATTAAAATGAGCAAGCAAACTCTACTATCTATGAATTATCCATCCACTTTTTCACTTCCACCTCTATCCATGTTTTTCCACTTTTTGTGCACATATCAGATATTTATTATTTATAAAAAAAAATACGTTCACTCGGGATTCTCAATTGTGAGGGAGGTGAGACCCACTCCAATGTGATATAACAATTTTGATCTATTACCCACCGTGGACAACATAAGAATTGTCTACTACCAATAAAAATTGTCAAATATCTAATGTTCAAAATATTGGACACTTGATAGTTTTTTACTGGCTGTGGACAAATCTTATGTTGCCCACGGTAAGAAACGGATCAAACCTTTGCGAGATAATAGGGATTCTCAATGGGAGTACAGAAATATTCTGTTTTACATAATTTCACATAAGAAGAGGGTGAAAAATCAGTAATTTGTGAAATTTCAACCCTTTTTAATTAAATCTTTTGATATTATTTATTGGTCGATTTCATGTTTACAATGTTATTACTTGCTTAAACACTGCATTTTTATTCCACACTAGACATTTTAAAACCTTCATGTTTTTATTTTTTATTGCTAATATTTAAACTCATGCTCCTCAATTTTACTCTAGCACACATTTAGTAAGTACTTTATTTGTCACTACGTCACTAATTCTTTTATTTATTTGCAAAGGACTATTGATAATAATTATATGTAAATATAATTATCGAATTGTTGTTGTCATCTCATCTCATGTCATCTTATATTAATATGAATGTTATATATACCTTTGATTTTAAAAAATTTCAACCCTCCCTAAGAAAAAATCTTGGATCCGCTGCGGTTCTAGTTAGGGAATGCCCCTTCGTTATCTATAATCTTTGAATTACGGCCTCATAAAGCAAAAAATAAATTAATTCATCAAGTTGTTCAAAAGGATCGAAAATGCACGTTATTAATGAAATTTTCCTTCTCGCGCGCCTGTAAATGTATACTAATAGATTGTACAGAACATGCATACAGAATTTAGACCATGGATAAATTTGGTTTGTAAATTTTTGGAAAAATAGGTACCTCTCAACCTGGTTTCTAATGGATGTGGCTTCAACAATCCCATTTGAAACAGTAGCATTCTTGTTTACTGGGAGACATCAAGCTGGTGTCTCCTACTCAGTTCTAGGAATGCTCAGATTTTGGCGTCTTCGCCGCGTCAAGAGCTTCTTTACAAGGTTAGTGTTTCACCCATACTAAATAATATCACATTTCTTCAAGTAGACTACAAAGTTCTCAGTCGAGCTGGGCAATTTTTTATCGAAAAACATGTGTCATCAAGTATTAGGTATCTATATATGGCCAAGGCTCTTTGTTTTTCTGTTTTGAGTTTTTTAATTCATTTTTAATTTTGTGTTTTGATTGTCCATTTTTTTAATTTTTGAAAATATGTTTGCTTTGTTATTTTGAAAAATTATTTCTCCTAAAAGAAACTCGAAAGTAGTTTACTTTTGGATTTTGAGATATACAATATTAAATTTAAAAAAATGCACCAGATGTCAAAAACTTTCAAAGATGTACAAGAGGGTCTTCTTCTTCAACCTCCTCACCCCAACCCATCAACGCCGACGAGTTGCTACGGTGGTAGCGGTGAGAGTCAAGGAAGAAGATGAAAATTTGGAAATTTAGAGATAATTTTTCATGTTTTCAACGTTTCCAATTTTTTAAACTAAAAACACCAAAAACACTCAAAAAGACCATTTCGAGTTTTCTTTCCAATTTTTTTCCTTTTTTTCGAAAACTTGTTTTCAAAAATTTTTGGTGCTTTGAAAAATTGAAAACTGGAAATTGCACGAAAACAGCAAACATGATACGGCCTAAGATTCTAAGATTCAAATGGCATTGCAGGATTGAAAAAGATATCAGATTCAACTATTTTTGGGTCAGATGTGCCAGGCTTTTATTTGTAAGTACTATAAACAAACTTCCATTTCCTGATATAACAAGTGCTCTTAAAAAATAAAAAATAAAAAAATCGCAAATTCATCATGTTTTGAGTATGCAACTATGCATCTAACGGGCAACGAGCCCTTAAACCACACAATCCAACACTTTGTATCTAATTTCCAGGTAACGTTGTTCCTAGCGCATTGTGCTGGATGCCTGTACTACTTCTTAGCCGTCAAATATCCACACGAAGGAAAGACGTGGATCGGATCTGCTATTCCGAATTACAAAGAGACGAGCCTTTCGATAAGATATATTTCAACCCTGTACTGGTCAGTCACTACCATGAGTACAGTTGGATATGGTGATCTACATGCAGTGAATGCCTTAGAAATGGTGTTCATAATTTTCTACATGCTTTTCAATCTTGGCCTAACTGCTTATATTATTGGTAACATGACAAACTTGGTTGTAGAGGGAACTCGTCGTACAATGGAATTCGTAAGTCTTTTTTTTTTTTTTTTTTCAAGGTAAGTAGGTGAAAAGTACATTGAAATAAAGTGATTTTATTGTTTTTTTCCCCCCTATTTTCTTGTAGAGAAATAGCATTGAAGCTGCATCGAGTTTCGTGTCCCGTAACCGGTTGCCTACTAGGTTGAAAAACCAGATATTGGCTTATATGTGTCTAAGGTTTAAGGCTGAGAGCTTGAACCAGCAGCAGCTCATTGAACAGCTACCGAAAACACTATGTAAAAGTATCCGGCAGCATTTGTTTTTGCCTACGGTCGAGAAAGTTTATCTCTTTAAGGGCGTCTCTAGAGAAATTCTATTGCTCTTGGTAAGCAATTTATATTTAGTCGAAAGGAAAATCTTGTACCTAAATCGGCATTACGAGGTTTTGATCGCGCGTAAAATCCGTCTAAAATGATCAGGTTGCAGATATGAAAGCTGAGTATATCCCTCCAAGAGAGGATGTTATTATGCACAATGAGGCACCAGATGATGTGTATATAATTGTATCTGGGGAAGTTGAGATGATCGACTGCGACAAGGACAAAGAAAGAATCGTTCGTACGTTCAAATCAAGGGACATGTTTGGAGAAGTTGGAGCATTTTGTTCTAGACCTCAAATCTCGACATATCGTACGAGGACACTTTCGCAATTGCTGAGGCTGAAAACAAGCAGTTTGGTAGAAGCTATGAAGACCAGACAGGAAGATAATGTTACCATGATTAAGAATTTCCTTCAGGTTGGTTACTATGTTGTTCGCTTATCCACTCGACTAGGAATCGACCTAGTTTCTTGTGATGAATCTAGCTAATGGAATTGAATGTTAAAAATGCAGCATCACAAAAATCTGAAGGATTTGTGCCTAGGGGATTTATTTCTTGAAGGCGATGGCGACCCGAACATGTCAATAAACTTGTTCACAGTTGCCAGTACAGGCAATGCTGCTTTTCTTAATGAGCTTCTAAAATCCGGGCTCGATCCTGATATCGGAGACTCTAAAGGAAGAACCCCATTGGTAAGTTCAAAATTTAACCATGATTTATCTTTGCTGAAGTGTTTTGAAAGAATGTCCAGACCAATGCCAACAAATCTTGGCCTCTTTTTCATTAACACTATCATTACAATTTATAAACGACACAATTTCTCGAACCACATTATGACTACACACATTTTTTCTCTACTTTTTAACAACACATTTTACAAAAAAAAAACATAAACCAATTTATAGTTGTTACAGTTAACTCTATTTACTTCTTGGTGAACTAGCATAGTTTAAGATCTTGATTGAACCAAATAAACATGCATATATGATATAAGTTATAACAATAGGAAAGTGAAACAAAGAAATAGCATATGTAAGAAAAAAATAACTTTTTAAGACATGTTTGGGAACAAAAGTTCAATTATAATCAACTTAGCTTAGCCAAACATACCTGCTTTCTTTGTACTCGACACCATTGTCGTCCTCCTAACGAGTCTGATTCAACGCCTCAGCATATAGCCGCGTCTAAAGGGCATGAAGAGTGTGTAGTGGTGCTCCTCAAGAATGGGTGCAACGTACACATGAAAGGTAAAATGTCATGCTCATATCTCTATGCATATTTATATAATTATTTAAAATTTACTCGACGGGTTTTTTCACGTTGAAATGATATGATGAATAACATAATTGACGGCAGATATGAATGGCAACACGGCGCTATGGGAAGCCGTTGCAACAAAGCACCATTCAATATTCATGATTTTATATCACTGGGCTTCCATTTCTGATTCCTACATTGCTGGTGACCTTTTATGCATGGCCGCAAGAAGGAACGATTTGACAGTGATGAAAGAACACCTAAAACACGGATTACACGTCGACTCAAAGGATCGCCATGGATTGACTGCTATCCAAGTTGCGATTGCAGAAAACCACATTGACATGGTGAGACTTCTTCTGATGAATGGGGCTGAGGCCAATGATGATACAGTTAAAAACAAGATTCCGTCAGTAAATTTGAACGAAATACTGCAAAAGCGTGAGGTAGGACACCGTATATCAATGCCTGATGCAATAAATGAAGATATTATTCTTAGAAGGCACGAAAATGAGCAGGAGCGCGATGGAGAAAGTTTTCAGGGACTGTGTGTTCCTAGAGTTAGCATATATAAAGGCCACCCCGTGGCACGTAGAGAATCACATTGCACTGAGCCAGGGAGGTTGATTAGATTGCCAAATTCCCTTGTAGAGCTCAAGAACATTGCAGGTGCTTACTCTATTTCAATTGAGTTAGTTAGAAAAGAAATCAGAAGATTCTTTGAATTGACATTTTTATTGTTTCTGGCAGGTAACAAGTTTGGGTTTGATGCTACAGAAGCGTTGGTGGTTGATGGTGGAGGAGCAGAAATTGACTCTATTGAAGTGATAAGAGATAATGACAAACTGTTTATAGTTGAAGATCCAAAGTATATTATGTAATAAAACCTACACGAAACAGACAATAGTCATACGTTGGTAACTAACTATGCAACCTAGATTGCACACACTCTGACGACGAAGCCAGCATGTTGGACGCTCTTAGACACGAAGCTGAGGGTTGTCCTTGTGGGGCTTGGAACCCCAGTACTCTAAGAATACACGTATTTTTTCTTTTAATTTTTTTTAAAATAATATATTTTGTATCAACTTTTTGGGTATTTTAATATGGGACTAAAATTGTGTGGCTCCGTCCACACTCTATGCTTCGAAATGAAATAGGAAGGGAAGTAACGTCAGCGATTAAAGAAAAATGATAAATTTAACTTGTAAGTTTGTTTTTATTTGACAGTCTCATTTTGATGCAATAAATATACATTGTCTTGTTGTATATTAGCTATAATAATAATAATTTTAAAATTTTAAAAATTAATTTGCGAACTTGAATTGTCCCAACTTCTTGAAAAAAATCATCATTATCGTTTTCTATGCAACCCTGTATGCAACTATAATCAAAATTTTGCCTTGTGGTATTATGGATTTATATTAATCACAAGAAATGTTATTTTGCCCACATACCATCCGGCGAGCGGGTGTTGATTGAATATAAGTGCGGCCCTGCTGACAGGAGGTGGGTGATGTTTTGGAGGTATGAGTAGACAAGTGGGTATGTTATTTTGTCCAATTGGTAAAATAACATTTCTAATCTCAATCGTATGTTTCAGGACCGCTCTATTGTTCACGGTGGACAACGGAGCAATTTCGTTGTATGCTTTGGGTTCAATTAGTAACAACGTTCTAATTGTATTTTCAAGTCTTTGGCAGAAAATAAATAATAATAATAATAAAATCTTTTATATGACAACAATGAACCCGCTAAACCGTGGCAAACAATATAGGTAGGGTTACGATCAAAAAAAAAAAACACACACACAATATAGGTAGGGTCTTAACTCTCCCTGCAAAATAGTAAATAAACCAAATAAAATTTAATCAAGTACCAAAGATCGTCAAAAATTTCTGTAGATGTTGAGTTAAAAGGATTCATGCCAAGCATCTTAGTGGCTAATCTGCATCCACCAACTCATGCATAAGAAGTTATGAACCGGGCGACTGTAAATGAGATGTAGAATTATGGAACTCCCATTTAAAAAAAAAAGGGGGGGAATTCAAGTTATTTCTGGATCTGAAACTATTAGAGGTCCAAAATTTTGGGAACACTATGACGAAAACGCGGTGGAAGGTTTGGAGTACTACAAGAAATCGGACCTGTCGTCGCTGAAAGCTTAAAAATCGTCGCTATAGATCAATAGCGACAACATTGTCGTCGCTAAATGTAACACCTCAAGTTCAAAAATCTTAAACCTAGGCGTGTTAACTTTTCTTTACTTAAATGCGGAAAAGAAATCATTTAAAACCTCAACATTTTCATTTTCTATTATGAAATTTTACAAAAGTTTCGATAGAGTCTCCTCTATAAACTGGACATAGCCAACCTGTAGAGGGACATCAAAATCATTTTAAAGTACACATCTCAACTTATTCAGTCCCAAACATCATCCAAACCATTACAATAAGTCTCAAACTCCTCAACAATATAATTCCAAGTAAATAAACTTTTAGCAAATGTAATAAGAGGTAATTTAACCTCTAATACTACCCATACTTATTTAAAGCAAATTTCAACCAAAAAATTAACAATAATAAATGAATTAAAGAATAATTAATGAGAAACTTAAATAAATTCTAATTTAACTTTATTTTCAAAGATTTAGGATATGTATAGCCTGAGTGTGTCACTAAGTGCTTTCCTTGAATCACCTAAATTTCACCACCTGAAATGTTGGGGAGAGATTGTGGTGAGTTAAAGCTTAGTAAGTAAACGTCCCATATTTTCATAGAAGTTAAATGTAAATGTGGAATGTGTAAATGACTGTTCGTCTCTAATAACGAAAAATATTTTATTAATAATTTATTAATTTAACTTGACCTGATCTGACCCATTTTGAACCCGGCCCGAATTTGAACCCGACCTGAACCTCGAGTATTTATTTTTAATTCATATTCATATGATGATAGTGCTGGCTTGGAGACTCGAACTCTTGACCAAGTAGTTGGGTGAGTGATGTCCCAACCATTATAGCAAATAAATTCTTGTGTATGTAATAGTTAACTTTAACGAATCACATTTTAATAATAATAGTATATAAACATTTGTTCCAACACATTGACTTTAATATTATTTTTATAAATATCGAAATGCATTAAAAAAAAAATCGAACCTATAGAGACGACATAGTCGTTATAGGGTCGGGTATTTGAGACGACAAAAATGTCGTCGCAATAGCCTTGGTATTAGCAACGACTAATTTTGTCGTCGCAATTCTCGTCGCTGTTGGTCCGATTTCTTGTAGTGAATGTGGCGTGGGCTTGACCATAGAAGAACTAAAGATTTGAGGGAGGATGAATATGGACTAAGGGTGGTCTCGAGTCGGTCAAGTGTTTATGAGGGAATGAGGGGGACTTTATAATCAAAGAATTATTTTATTGTTTTCGAGGTAAAATTGAGGTTAAAAAGTAATTTGAAAAAATATGTGTAGATAAAAAGTGATTTGAAAAAATATATTGTTTATAAGTAGGAACGGATTCAAGATCTCGAGTAAGTACAAACGATCATTGAACGTTAATGACCGTAATAAAAATAAAAGTAGGTTTCGTGGTCCTAAAAGATTAATAATTTTTCATTTCTCATGAACTTGTACAACGAATTTTTTAATCTATAAATAGAATCAGGATTTGAAATTAGTAAGTACTAGTTGTTTACCCGTGTGATGTACGAAATATAAAATTTTTAAAGTTTATATAATTTTTTTTTGACTTTTATGTATGTTTTTCTCTGAAAATTTACTCACCTCATCACCTATTTTCCTTTTAATATGTTATAATTTTTTATTAACTATATTTTTTAATGTATTGTTTACATATATTTTATTTTTTCTTATTTTTTAAACATTTCAATTTTTGTCAATATGATGAAATGATTAAGCTTCTGTTTGGTAATAATGTTTGGTTTACAAACTTGTTTATTTTATGATTTTGAGGTAAAAAGTAATGACTGAAAATTATTTTTGTAACATGCATATTGAAGAGCATACTCATTTATTGACATATTAGGAAGCTAAATTTCAATAATTTTATTTTTATTTTCAAAATATATTAATTCAATGTTTTCATTTCTAACTTAACAAATTCATACAACATATATTTATTTATTTATTTTAAAATATATTAATCAAAATTTTCATTTTCAATATAATACATTTACATAGATATGATATGACGTTTATTTATGTTCAAATATATTTGTTACAACCATGTTTGAAATTGCGTTTGACGTGTCACTCATGGGACCCAGTGACCATTTAAGTAGGCCCACAACTACATGGTTATCACATGGCCGAGGCATTCCGAGGCTCACTCTGTCTACAGCCGAACTATCTCCCCAAATAGAGCCGTCCCATGCAACCTTAAGGATCGGCAGCTAGGTTAAGCTAGAGGTGGTAAACGGGCCGAGCCGCTCGTCGGCTCGGCTCGAGAAAACATGAGCCGAGGGCGACTCGGCTCGACTCGTCAAACGGACGAGCTCGTGGGCGAGCCAAACAATGTAGTTGAACCACGAGCGGCTCGCCGGCTCGTGTAAAAAAAATTAAACGTCGTTTTTTCACGTTGAAAACTAAAAAATAACTAACAAACTTTTTTTTTTACTTATTAAGTTATTAATAATTTATTTAATAGATAACTTATTATTTATTACTTATTAATATTATACTTATATTTATACTTATTAGTATTCAAGATTTCAAATATTTTAGCTATCGATTAGATTGTCGACTAAATAAACTTAAGACGATAAGACAAGAGGAGTGTTTTTAAACGGTAAGAGGGGTTTTTTTTTTAAAAAAAAAAGTGCTAAATGAGCCGAGTTCGGCTCGGCCCTCGAGCTCGAGGCTCGTGGGCCAAGTCGAGCTCGGCTAGGGTCAAACGAGCCGAGCTTTGCTCGGCTCGTTCGTTTGATGAGTCGAGCATTCTGAGCCATGGGCCGAGCATGCTCGGCTCGGCCCATTGCCACCTCTAGGTTAAGCAGAAACGTAACTAGCACAGGACGTGTAAGTAAACTGCAATTTGATGGGACGATGCATTTACCGTTGATGTAATGATAGCCATAACGCTATAGTAGGCTGTAATGATTATGACCAACTCAATGGTTAACTTGACCAACGGCTGGGAAGAAGCCACGTGTAAAGACTAACACATGTCACGTCATTAGTAAATGAATACAACTATAAATAGAACAGGTTGGTCTCCAAGTAAAAGGTTGGTAATTCAATACTCTAACTCAATATTTTACTCTGACTCCCTTTTCTCTCTTTTATACACTTATATTTCCCGAGTCCAATTCATACTTGCTTGAAATGAGTACTGACTTAAGCATCAGAGTGCAAATGGGAGCTACATCGGCCCTCTCTACAAGCTGATTGTTTGTCCTAGTGCGCAGGAGATCCACGTGTTCAAGAGGGAGGAGCTGAGACGTGTTGATCCAAGGTCTTACCGGATTTTGTGGTCAACATTTTGGCGCCGTCTGTGGGAAGCCATAATTTTATCCACAAAGTCGCGTGATAAAAAGCCATCAAGAGCCTTGCGTAAGGGCAGATAACCTCTTGTAGAAGAAGGGATAGTCGCAAGGAACCTTGAAAAAGACTTAAAATTTTGAAATATAAGTTTATTCACCTTTAAAAAGGCTTAAAACTTTGAAATATAAGTTTATTCATCTTGAAAAAGGCTTAAAACTTTAAAATATAAGTTTATTCGCCTTGAAAAAAGCTTAAAGCTTTGAAATACAAGTTTACCTATCCTTGAAAGAAAGGACGGGCCAAGAATTGCTATAAATATGAATGAAAGTGATAACGATGTTGACCCTCGAAGAAATAGGGAGGAACAACACAGTGAAGGGAGTGTTCCCTAGGAACTATGTGAGGGCGCTGACAAGGGGGTAGCCCAACCTAACCCCCCACATCGGAACCGAAATCATCGCATGCTGTGGGATATGACGTTCATGGCAGCCCAGATGTTGGAAATGCAGAAACAGCAAATAGAACAAATCGCTGCTATGAATGCTTACATGGCTAGAGGGTATGCTGTAAACGAACCAATGATTCCCCCGCAATACTCGGAGCCACATTACTCACCATCTAACGCAGCCACTGCATCGTATTATTACCAAGATCCACAAGTATACGCTGAGGTGGATTATGTTCCTTACGATGGAGAGGGCCCAGTACGTGTAGCGCCAGAAGAACAAGGTCAGCCGTCTAGTTATCATGGGGATGCCTCACCCTCAAGGTCAGGCAGGGTTTTTAGCTGGATATGAGGACTATTCAGGGGCAAACGTGAAGGCCGAACTGAACAAGGTCGGCGTCATGCGGAAGCGCCTAGGAATAGGCGGGAGCGAAGGGCTGAAGAATCCCTTTCGCGGAGCCAAACGCCTAAAGATAGATGCGATACAGGAGCAGCAGAATTGAGCCCCGCGCATGAGCCTAGAAATAGGCGGGAGAGAAGAGCAGAAGTAGTTTTCCCGAACACAAGGGGGCCTGCCGACTTTTCAAGGGCCAAATTATGGCCAAGTTTTGCCACCACGAGGGCAGGATTACCTTCAGCCACCCTATGACCGATATCATAGCGCGATGAATTCTGACCATGGAGAGAACAGTAAATTACCGTTGTATGAGTTGGATGATGAAGAGGAAATAAGCCCCTTTACGGAGGGCATTCGAAAATGCCCAGTGCCCCACGACTTTGAAATGCCGGAGATAACGAAGTACTCCGGTAGAGGCGACCCCAACGACCACCTCTTAAACTATCGCGCCAGTATGGAAATAGCCGGAGCCACTCTGGCGTTAAAGTGCAAAGCCTTTGCTTTAACATTTGAGGGAGGAAATGCAATACGGTGGTATAAAAAGCTCCCTCCTGACAGCATCCACAGTTGGAGAGATTTGAAGACAGCTTTCAAAAATGGCTTCGTTTCTTCTAGGTCAGGTCAACTCCCACTCCAATGCCTTCAAGATTTAAGGTAAGGAAGAGAGGAGTCTTTGAAGGGTTACTTGTCCCGGTTCACAGAGGAAATGCATATCCGTGAAAATATCACAGAAGCGGAAATATTTTCTGCCTTAAAAGGAGGTTTAGACGTGACAGTTATGTTTTGGAGGGATGTCCGAAGCAGGAAACTAAGAGACTACAACGCCCTGGTAGATTTAATCAAGGAGGAAATCGTTTCGGAAGAAATGGATAGGGCTAGGGATAATCATCCTCAGGAGAGATACAATACCGGATATACCCATGATGCAGGTCGAAGAAAGGGAGGCAGTAAAGATCAGTTCGGCAATAAACGCGGCGGTGCCGCACGTCCATTTTCGAGGACTAGATCAAGTTACGCGGCTGAGATCACGAAATTCATCCCCAATTTGCACTCCACAGCACCCGTAGTAGAGCCCCCTATTGATCGTGAAAGAATAGGTGGAAACCGAAGCGGAAAACAGCCTATGATTGGGGCCTATTGTGCATACCACAGGTATTATAGCCATACAACGGAGGATTGTAGGGAAATTCACATGTTGTCCAACCAAAAGGCAAATGGAAGGAAGGGAGGCGACTTCTCCCCTGACAAAGGAAAGCCACAAAGGCCAAATAACCAAAGGTTCAATCGAACCGATAAGCGAGCTCCATGGAAAAACCTTGCTAAAGAAAGGATTGATGGTAGTCAAAGGGATAGGAGCAGGGACCGGAATAACCCCCTGGCACAAGATAAAAATATAAGAGAACTACCTCTGCTTGCAAATGATCCGTCGATCCGTGAGATTGACACGATATTTGGAGGCCCCCACCCAGGTGGTAGTACCAACAACTCCCAAAAAGGGGTACATCAGAGAGGCCAAAGAGCCCGCTAACGTGAACTATCACATCCATTCGCATCCTCCTAGGATGCCCAGGACAGAACCTATCACGTTTACCCTAGATGACGTGATTTTGGTGCATTTTCCGCATAATGATGCGTTAGTAATTCGAGTGGTGGTGGCTCGGAATGGATTGTCCCGGATGCTGGTGGATGACGGTGCTTCGGTGAATGTAATTTATGGCGTAACTTTTGACAAGATGGGGATTAGTATCCCACTCATTCCAGTCCGGAATCCAATAAATGGCTTCACTGGGGATAGTATAACTCCTAGAGGATCCATGACCCTTGTGACGGAAGTAGGGAAGGCTCCAACTCTCTCTAGGATACCCATGGAGTTCTTAATTGTGGATAAAATCTCCTCATATCATGGTTCAATTGGGAGTCCGAGCCTAATTGACTTAGGGACTGTAACTCATACAAAATACATTTGTATGAAATTTCCAACGGAACGTGGCATAGCAACTGTTAGAGGGAGCCAAACTGAATCACGGTTTCGTTACACAAATGCTATCCGAAAGTTTCAAGACCGAAGTGTAAATATGCTTAGTGATGTGGCAATGGTCGAGGCTGCTCTGGACCCTGAAAGATTGGGTGCAGGGCCCTCCGAGGGTGAAGATGTCACAATGACACAAGAAGACGATCTGGCAGATCTGGATCCTAGAATGACAAGTGATAATTGCTCCACTCATGCCGAAAGGTTGAAATGCTTTTATGTCGATCGAAATGAAAACGACCCGATCAAGGAGTTGCAGATTGGACAGGATTCACTGGCTGAATACAAAGATCAACTAAAAAAAATTTGATCGAAAACTTTGATGTGTTCGCATGGAAACACGATGATATAATTGGAATTGATCCTAAGGTAGCCTGTCACAGACTCCAACTTGACCCAAGAAGTCCTGGGCACAGGAAAAAGAGGAGGCCGATGAGCTCGGAAAAATATGAGGTCTTGAAAAAGGAGGTGGCAAAGCTATTGAAAAATGGCTTCATCCGAGAATCCCGTTATCCGAAGTGGGTGTCGAACCCTGTTTTGGTTCCTAAGCAGAGTGGGAAGTTGAGGGTATGTATTGACTTTTCAAATTTGAACCAGGCATGTCCAAAAGACAGTTTCCCATTGCCTCGGATTGATCAACTGGTTGATTCTACGACGGGGCATGAAATGCTGAGTTTTATAGATGCATACTCTGGGTACAATCAAATCCCCATGCATAATTCAGATGAGGAGCACACCTCGTTTATCACTGACAGGCGGCTCTATTGTTATAAAGCTAGGCCATTCGGGTTGAAAAATACAGGGGCCACCTATCAAAGGTTAGTAAATCATATGTTCTCAAAGCAACTCAAAAGCACCATGGAAGTATATGTGGACGACATGTTGCTCAAAAGTATGGTTGCCTCGGAGCATGTTCACCACTTATCAGAGACCTTCAGTATATTGAGGAAATATTGGATAAAGCTTAATCCTGTGAAATGTGCCTTTGGGGTAGCATCTGGGAAGTTTCTTGGATTCATGGTGAACAGGAGGGGAATTGAGGTCAATCCGGATAAGATCAAAGCTTTACTTGACATGCGCTCTCCACTGACAAATGCTTACCATTTTTTAAGATCTTGAAAGAAGGAAGACGATTTCAGTGGACACAAGAATGTGAGCGAGCTTTTGTCGAGCTGAAAACATTCTTACGACGGTTCCCCTGTTGTCCAAACCAAAGATTGGTGAACCACCTTTCTGTATTTAGCCATTTCCAAAGAGGCTGTTAGCTCTGTGTTGGACAAAGAGGAGGATGGAAATCAGCTTCTGGTGTATTACGTAAGTAAAGTCATGCTAGACGCTGAAACACGATACCCAGACATGGAGAAACTTGCTTTAGCATTGATTACGGGAGCTCGTAAGCTTCGCCCCTACTTTCAATCACACTCAATCCAAGTGCTCACAAGTTTTCCTATGAGACAGGTCTTACAAAAACCAGAAGTGTCCAGAAGGTTAAGTGGGCAATAGAAATCAGCCAGTACGACCTACATTACTTTCCTTGGACAACTGTAAAGGGCCAAAAGTTAGCAGATTTCATAATTGAGTTTACGCACCTGCCTGAGGTCGAGATGATCAAAAACATGGATAACAACCTTGAGTGGAAGCTGTTCGTTGATGGGTCCTCCGCAGAAGGAAGATCCGGAGCGGGGGTAATATTGATAAGCCCGGAAGGTTATAAGTTGTACAGTGCGATTCACTTCACCTTGAAAGCCTCAAACAATGTCGCGGAATACGAAGCACTCCTAGCTGGAATGAGTCTTGCCATAGCTCTGAAAATCAAGTCATTATCAGTAAATAGCGATTCGAAACTTGTTGTAAGCCAAGTTAAAGGGCAGTTCACTGCTAAGGAGCTAGCTATGATTGTGTTAAACAACCAACATGTTTGTCTAAATGATTCAATACAAGATTGGATATAGAACATACTAGAGGGACTGAGTTTCTAAAATAGTTTGTCAGCTTGATTACCCGCAGGGATGATAGTGATTTCCTTGATCAAGTCAGTTAGAAAAACATTAGCCAGTTTAGTCAGGGGCGAAGGCAGCCCGGACCAGCGCGGTCCATGGACTGCGCTGAACTTTTGGGCTGCCCTAGGTTAGCCCGGGTAAAAAATCTTTTTTTTTAAAATTGTAAAACAGATGAACCAGCCCAAACGCATTGTTCTCAGGTTCTGAATCATTGAACCTTTCTCAAACTCAAACCATCGGTCTCGCTGCCATCTGACCTGTCACTGCCCTCGCCGAGTGCTTGCTCCGACTCCAACCAACGTAACTCGAAACTTCCGCTACTGGCCTGGGTCTACTTGCTCCTTCGCAGCTCCGCTAGCACCTAGCACATGACAGTAAGTTTTTTTTTTCGATCTGAAAAAATGGAGATGAAGACAGAAGACTGAAGACAATAAGTATTTAATTCATTTTACGGCTTTTGTTCTGCTGGGCGTAATGTGTTCTATTGTTTTATCCAATTGTTATTTGTTGCACATATTTAATTGTTAATTGTTGCACAGATTTAACTTCATGCCTATTTTATTTGTGCCCATTTTATGCCTATCTTATACAGTATTTTAAAAAACTCGCTTACACTTATACTTAGGCGCACTTAGGCTTGAAGCTTGGCCTCACCGTTTCGTCACGCTTCGCGCTTTCCCGCGCTTCGCTTGAGCATTGCCGTGCTTTTTCGCGCCTAGATAAGCTTAAGCTTGATGATAGGCCTCACCGCTTCTTCACGTTTTACGCTTTTTAGAACACTGATCTTATATTGATACTAGTAATTAGTTTTGTGAAAATAATATTGATTTGGCATTTGGGGGTATTTTTAATATATTTAATTAGCTTGGTTTTAATTTTCATTATTTGAGATTTGTGATTTGTAATTGGTATTTGTTGAGTTTGTTTAACTTGAAATTTGTGGTTTTTAGTTTTTGAAGTTTATTTATGAGTTTCTAATTATAACTTGTTTATTGTAGTAGGGAAAAATCATGTCCATCTGAGATAGATTTTTTAGAAGAAAATGTCCGGTAGAAGGAAATATTGATGAGGAGACTTCAGTTAGAATGGATGTTGATGTTACACAACTTTCCGCTCATCATGAAAATAGAATGGATGTTGATCTTGCACAACTTCCCACCGATCTTGGATTAAGAACCTGATGCGAACCCCTTAGGTATATTAACCAAAAATTTCCACAACAATTTAATACAAAACCCAAGAAAGCTAAAGTGGTAAATAAAGCGATAAACACCTTAACCCAAGTTTAAATCTAACCCAAAATTCAAAGATTAACAAACCCTAGTCCAATGGGTATCAACCAAACAAATTCCAAGGTGGCGAAAAATAAACAACAACACAAGAATAATAATACTCAAGCAAAGTTGATTACATTCCTAAAGAAATACAAGATCAAAGAGGTTTAACCTTACCTCACAAAAGGAGTCTCTTTTGACCAAGCTCTCAAGAGCATTACAATGAACCACCAAGTTAATGTTACAAATGAAAAAGAATGTGTATATAATGTACAAAATGGGCAAAAGGTGCAAATTTGAAATTTGCAAGAAAAACCCCGTTTTTGTGAAACGGAGTGTTTCGGTCGACCGACACGATCGACCGAACCATTTTCGGTCGATCACATGGTCGACCGAAATGGGACTTTCGGTTGACCAACCCTCAGCTGAACGCGACTCAGGCAGCCTTCAAAAATCCTTTGCAGAGTTTCGGTCGACTGGAATGACTTTCGGTAGACCGAAATTGGCTCAGTCCAGTTTCTTCTACTTTTTGGCTCCAACTTGATTCTTGGCTAGCTTTTCTTGACTTTAATTAATTTTTTAGCCTCGAATCTTGAACCTCCTTGGCATTGGATCTCTTCATGGGTCCCACAGGCTTGCGCATCGAGGTTTGACTTTCTCAGTTCTCATCATCCCCTCCCTTTTGAAAAGGATTCGACCTCGAATCTTGCTTGAGTGCACTGTCGTGAGACTCCTTGAACCTTGGTCTTACAACATTGTGGATCACAGGTTCATGCGATGAAGTTGGACCTTCGCAATTCTCATCATCTCCTCCATCTCAAAAGAGATTCGACCACGAATCGACACCTACAATAAAAAAAAATAGAAAATTCAAACACAATAACTGTAACTGAAATTTCATACTCATCGTGCAAAATCAATTTGTAGGCATTGCCAAGAGCTTGAAATGTGCCAACACCGCATGGTAGCATTTTGGATTTTATTCGTTTGGGAACCCGTTCTCCCCTTGAAAAGAATCATATCCAACCACCCGGATCAAATATGAATCGCCTCCTACCATGGTTGGTATGGGAAGTACATTGTATGCAAATCCCCTCAGATGGAGGCGCGAGCCTCCTGCGAAGGGGCTTAACCAGATTTGCTTTGTTATGCCCCCCTAAACTAACATTTCCATCAATAAATAAGTACATCAAGCTCAAAAGAGTTAGTAGGCTAGGGCCATAAGCAACATCAAGTGGATAAAATTTGCTAATAAGATGAAAACTTCCATTGCAAGTAAATTTAACAACAACTAATTGAGCATCATTTTTATGCAAATGCACCACTCTCCCAAAGAAAAAATTCATCATGTTGATAGCAATGCCGGTTTCATGACATGTAGTAAAATGTGAAAATTTAATACCCCTACCAACATCTACAAAATTAGCATCATTTCTTTTCTTTAGTCTAAGTAAACCCAACACGAACTCCATAGAATGATTAATCCAAGGTTTACTGGGAACGTGCAAATGTCTGTATAAAACTTGAGGTAAAAACTTAGATTTAGCCATTTGAACGTTCGGCCTTTACCACAAGTGCAAACATGTTTATCACCAATTTTCCAATGAGGCCAATAAAAGCGATCACAAAATATTTTCACGGCCCCCTTGATTTCAAAGTGCCCAATCAAACAACCAACACGCGCCTCACACATTAGAAAGAAAGTCGATCACAAAATATTTCCACGGCCCCCTTGATTTCAAGGAGCTAGCTATGATTGTGTATTTGAAAAAAGTGAAAGACTTATCGATCCATTTCGAGAAGATCAAACTGCTCCATATTCCTAGAATTGAGAATTCAAATGCGGATGCCTTGTCTAAATTGGCAAGTAGTAAGGACGTCGAGCTGCTCAACATGGTACCAATTGAACATCTGTCGATCTCCTCCATTGAACTAGGGGCAGATATTTTGGTGATAGAAGAGGAAGGGTCTTGGATGGTTCCCATTCTGACCTACTTGAAGTATCAAACTTTACCAGACGAGCTGGAAGAAGCTCGGAGACTACAGAGGTATGCCGCCAATTTTGTCATTTTGGATGGTTTGCTTTATAAACGGAGTTACACCTCTCCTTTACTGCGATGTGTCTGGCCAGATGAAGGACTATATATAATGAAGGAAATTCATGAGGGTATTTGTGGCAACCATGCTGGAGCATTATCATTGGCCCGGAAAGCTTTGAAGCAGGGATATTTTTGGCCAACAATGCAAAAAAGATTCCCATGACTTTGTCCGAAGATGCGATAAATGTCAAAGGCATGCAACCATACCGCATCGACCTCATCATGAATTGATGGTGGTAACCAGTCCCTGGCCCTTTGCGAAGTGGGGGGTCGATATCATTGGTCCTATGCCCCGAGGCACTGGTAACAATTGTATCGCAATAGTTGCAATAGACTACTTCACCAAATGGGTCGAGGCAGAGCCCTTGATCAGGGAAGCCAACACTTCCAAGTTTATCTGGAAGAACATTATATGTCGGTTTGGAATTCCACACTCTTTGGTTAGTGACAATGCAAAACAATTCAAAAATAGAACTATTGAAGAACTATGCAATGACTTGGGAATCTGCAAGTTATTCTCATCTCCGCACTACCCCCAGGCAAATGGGCAAGTCGAAGCTATGAACAAAACCAAGAAGAACACTCTAAAAAGGAAACTGGAATCAAGGAAGGGAGCATGGGTAGACGAACTCCTGTAAGTGTTATAGGCACTTCGGACTACCACACACACTGCAAGAGGGGAAACGCCGTTCTCCATAGCGTATGGATTCGAGACAGTATGCCCAGTGGAAATTGGAGTGCCTTCCGTTCGTAAAATCCATTATGACGAGGCGATGGATGAAGAAGCTCAAAGGGAAAGCTTGGATTTCCTCCTGGAAAAAAGAAGTGACTCACAGGTAATGTTGGCCTGGTACCAAGAAAAAATGGCCCGCTACTACAACAAAAGGGTGAAGAAACGATTCTTTAGAATCGAGGATTTGGTCCTTAAAAAGGTCTTTCCTTCTACTCAGGAACCAAGAGTAGGGACTTTAGGACCTAATTGGGAGGGACCTTATAAAATCATCGCTGAGGTAGTGCCCTGTACTTACAAGATAGAAGACCTAAATGGGGTCCCCCTGCCTAATCCTTGGACCACGAATCATTTTCGCTGCTATTTTCAATAAGATCAACTTTTCTCTAGTACGTGATATCCTCGTATGACTTAACAATGCTTGCGTAATGAAGGCCTACCTATTGAAACTTTGTTAATTGCCAAGGATTATGCTTTAAGAAATTGTTGCCAAAACTTATTGAAACTAATTTCGATGAAATTGCAAACCTGGTGGTGAAATTCGACGAACTTCAGTGAAATAAGTTATAAGCGTTTTTAAGTTCAAACTTTCCACTTATTATGTAGTATTGTCCGATCCCTCAAAATTTTCTCACCAAAAATAAAATAAAATGATGCCTCAATGGAAATACCAATGCTTTTGACTTATACAAAATATCACTCCCCTTATATTGAGCAAGCAATAGTAAATGTCGGATTGACTACAGATAGCCGTTTTATGCAAAGGACTCTTGTGAACTCGCCAATCATTTGTCTTGCCTCGGAAAAAGGTGGTATGCCACCAACTGTGATGCTTTGTCGAAAATAACAAACTTGGTAAACTAGTGCACCCTAGGTACTGAGGTATCGGTGGAACTAGATACTTTTCAATCAGACTTATTCAGTAAACATGAATGTCTTAAACTGACTAAGTCTGAGGGATTGTCAAATGGGATGAAAATTCATGCATACAAACGAGGCGGAAAGATTGAATTGTTGAAAGAAATTACATTGAAACGATTAAGTAATGAAGAAATTACATTGTTCAAAGGCAAATTGTGTAAAAAACAAAAATTAATGACAACTAAAAATGATCAAGGAGGAGGAACATCATCTCCAGCGCCGCCATCGGATGCGATCTAAGAGGGCTCGACAGGATCAATGGCGGGGTCACTTTCTTCGATGTCTTCCAGCTCAGGATAAAATGCCTCGAAAGTGGAAAGATCCAAATAAGGGAATTTTTTCCTTTACATCCCTTAAAGCCATCCAGGCACCAATGTTACCAAAGATCAGTTGAATGATCCCATACTCTTCGGTGTTTTCAAAGATATCCTTAAAGTCTTAGATACCTTCGACAACTTTGGCCTCCACACTATGCTCTAGAAGCTTGAGCTTATCTTCCAAAGAGGCCAAAGAGCCCACATCCTTTTTCTGAAGTTCCCTTTCCTCCTCCAGTGCCCTTTTCAGATCGGCGACCTTATCAAAAAGCTTGCCCTTCAAAGCGTTGGACTCCGCCAAGGCCTCGACAGTTACCGCTTGAGCTTGGCAGGCGTTGTCGTACTTTTGCAAAGATTGCTCACATCTGCCTCTGAGGAGTGAAGGTCTTTCTTTAATCGCTCATTATCTTCTTTGAAGGCTCTGGATGAGCTCTTCACCTAATGAAGAGATTTTCGAGTGCTGGAGATGGCTTCTTTCAGATCTTTAATCTCTTGCACCATGCCATCCGCATTGCGCAGAGCTATTTTAGTACTTTCCTCTCTTTGCTCAAGTTCCTTAATTGGCCCCTCCATGTCATCCGCTAAAGCTGGTGTCCTCGCACTCAGGACCTTGATGGCGAGTAGCATCTGGCTAGGTGAGCTCTTGAAAGAAAAGGATTCCCACCCTTCCGTCCAATAACTATCCATCGCAATAGCAGCCTTAGCCGCATACCCCGGAAGGGACTCCAGGCCATTAGAATCCAAAATGGATGGCTTAGGGACAAGACCCTCTTTAATCCGAGCCATCTCCAAGGCGGAATTTTGGTCAGCTCTCTCCACATGACCGAGAGGAGACGCGTGTAATGCCTCGGAACCTTCGCCTGATTCGGGTAGGTCAGCAGGAGGAATGCTTGAAGGAACCTCCACTCCCCTTTGATGACCCTTAGCGCCCCTTTTTAATCTTTTCAATGGAGGTTGCTCCTCAATGGCCACTTCCAACACCTCGTCTTCATCGACACTTACCACTTCAGGAAGAGCCTACGGGATCCTCTCTTGCTACTTTTTCTTGGTTTTCTTTTCCTTCTCATGTCCCTCAGCCAGTTTGCGGTCGCGTTCCTTCTTTGCAGCGAGAAGTTGTAGTATAGGTTGTGTTGCGGCAGATGAGGCCAGAAGAGACTGTAGATCAAGCGGCCTGGGAGCAGAGGCGTCTTCAAATGCTTCCCTTGAGGCTTCGGCAGTCCTCTTAGTGGCCTCGAGATGAAAGCCCGTAAAGACGAATCTTTGCTTCTTCTCCTCTTCACTCCCAGCAGCCATAATAGGAGGAATCTTCTTGGCCTTCAAACCCTTTAAGGATATTTTGGGAAATTCTCTTGATCCTGCAAGGAGCACTCTAAGTCAAGAAATGCAGTATGAGCTAACATACAGATACAAGTGAAAGAAGTGAAAATACCCATATCCCGCATTAAACTGTGCTTGACGAAGAGCCTTTTTGAAGATATAACTTTTTGGAAGTCGTCGCAGTACTCAAATAGCCTCTTCACAACTTCCAGGTCCTCCGTAGGAAGCTGGCAGGCGTACGTTTGTCCTGCAAAATCAAAAAATCAATATATAAGTATAGGAGGTAGGAAAGTGTCGAGTCTAAATATGACTGTACACCCGCATAAGAGAACATAAGAACTCACGGGGGAAAGAAAGGATTCGGAGAACTGTTATTTCAGGGACAGGATCTGAAGGAGTACACTGCCAGTCGCCGCCGACCCAAAATTCTTGAGGGACATTGGATGCCCCGTGATGATGGGAGGATACTGGCCCCGGGGGGTTAAAAAATACCAGTCCTTCACATCTGGCCTTTTTTCTTTCTCTCTCCTCGTGGTTTCTTCAACACATAAAGGGTGTGGATAATATGAAGAGAAATCGGATGCTCCGGACTGACTTCTTGCCAAATTAACCAAGTCCCCACTACTTGGGTCCAAAAATTCGGGGGCTACTTGATAAAGACATACGTTATAGCTGCGAAGGAGGGCTCTGAAGAATGGGTGGAGAGGCAAGCGCATCCCGCATAAAAAGGTATCGAGGAGTACCACCACTTGACCATCCGGGGGACAGCAGGGTCGGCACGATGGACTCAGATAAATTATCCTTATCTCCCGAGGCATCCTATACACCAACGACACCTCGGAAATGTCGTTCCCTCTAACCTCTGTCTTAACTTCGTTAGACTCCCACTGCTCCGGCTGAGGTAAGGAGTCAACATGATAACCAGAAACTTTGTTAACATAATCCACCCAGTCCTCTATCGGGGCGATCTCCTCAACGGTCGGCCCAATTCCTCCCTATGGGCCCTAAATGGGGCCCTTACTCCTAGGCGAGATTCTGATTCCCCAGATGAGGTGCCCGCCGTCTCCTTCCCCTTAAAGTACTGTTCTTTCTCACGTCGAATCTCTTGTAATGACGCCTCTTCTTGAGTCGATAATTTGGCCATGTATGGTTGAGAAGAATCACCTTCGCTGTCAAAATCACTTAAAGATATTACGCTACAGAACTGCCGCTCTCTTTTCTTCCTATGCTCCCTAAAAAGATGGGAACTAAAAATTAAGCAGGACACGGGACAAAAACCCCTTATAGGGTCCGCTACCACCATCAATTCCTTCAGATCCACTTCTCTAGATCCTTCCATGTTCCACAGATATATATATATATATATAAGCAAAACAAAATGAGGGCGGTAATAAATACTAATAAAGCGAGGAATTACCTGCTTAACAAGAGGCAAGGAAGATTTGACGATGAGCAATGCGACAAGACGAGAGACGGGAGATGGTAATTTCTGACAAAATATCAAAAGCCTTGCGATGAGTGGACAGGGAAGATAACGAAGGAAATCTCTAAGAGTTACTAGGAATAACAAGGAAAAAAGAGGGGGAAAAGAAAGCGAAGGAAGGTAAAGGATTTATGGGAACGCACTCTACAGACATAACCATTAGTTGGCAAGGTTTAGATTAATCTCAGCCCTCCACGTATAAGCATTGAGTGAAAGACTTATATTGGTAGGCTAAATGAAGCGCCAAACAGTAGTATTTTGAAAGAGAAATAACCGTTCATTTTAATGAGTATAGCTCATGAGCCATAATTGCGGGAAACTCAAGAGGCAATCTCCCAAAATTATAAATGCACGACAAATATGGATGACACATGAATGAACCAACCATATTTGAGGGACTAATGTTACAACCATGTTTGAAATTGCGTATGACGTGTCGCTTATGGGACCCAGTGACCATTTAAGTGGGCCCACAACTACATGGTTCTCACTTGGCCGAGGCATTCCGCTCACTCCGTCTACAGTCGAACTATCTCCCCAAGTAGCGACATCCGAGGCAACCTTAAGGACCAACAGGTAGGTTAGGCAGAAACGTCACTAGCGCAGGACCTGTAAGTAAACTGCAATTTGATGGGACAACGCCTTTACCGTTGATGTGATTGCAGTCATAACGCTATAGTAGGATGTAATGATTATGACCAACTAAATGGTTAACTTGACCAACGGCTGGGGAGAAGCCACATGTAAAGACTAACACATGTCACGTCATTAGTAAATGAATACAACTATAAATAGAACCGGTTGGTCTCCAAGTAAAATGTTGATAATTCCATTTTCTCTTTTATACACACGTATATTTCCCGCCCTCAATTCATACTTGCTTGAAATGAATACTGACTTAAGCATCGAAGTGCAAATGAGAGCCACCTCGGCCCCCTCTGGACGCTAATTGTTTGTCCTAGTGCGCAGAAGATCCACGTGTTCAAAAGGGAGGAGTTGAGACGTGTTGATTTAAGGTCTTACCAGATTTTGTGGTCAACAATATTAATCCAATATTTTGATTTCGTACATAATATATATTATCGAATTTGAAACTTAAAAAAAAATAATCAAAATAAAAAATTCTGTAAGTACATTCAGTGTACCGCGCCACTCAAAGTTTGACACTTAATTAAATTTTTTATATAAAATTTCTTTTGACTTTTATTTAAGTTTTTCTCTAAAAATTTGTTCACCTTATCACCTATTTTCCTTTTAATATATTATAATTTTTATTTAACTTTATTTTTAATATGTTGCTTATATATATTTTATTCGAAATCTAATATATTTTATTTTTCCTTATTTTTTTTTAGACATACTAATTTTTGTCAAAATGATGAAATGATTAAATTTTCTACCAATTTATCATTGGTGATAAAAAGTTGATGTCAAATAATTAATGATTTTTGTAATATGTTTATTAAAGAACCTACTCATTTATTGACATGTTAGGAAGTAAAATTTCAATAATTTTATTTGTTTATTTTCAAAATATATTGATTCAAAATTTTAATTTCTAACTTAAAAAATTTATATAGCATGTATTTATTTATTTTCTAATATATTAATCCAAAATTTTCATTTTCAATGTAACACATTTACATAGATATGACATTTATTTATGTTCAAATATATTAATATAATTTTTTCATTTCCTACATAACACATTTACATAGATATCAAATTTATTTATGTTCAAATATATTAATTCAATTTTTTCATTTCTTACATAACACATTTACATAGATATCACATTATTTATGTTCAAATATATTAATCTAATTTTTTCATTTTCAATGTAACACACACATAGTACATTTATTAAAACTCTTACTAAATATGTAATAAATAATAATTTTTCCTTCAAAAATCTTTATATTTTATTTATTTATTTATTTATATATAAAAGTAGAAGTGAAGAGAGTCCAAAATGACTCTCTCTCCTCACTTCTACTTTTATATATATAAAAAATAAAGATAAAGATTACCATCTTATCAGAAGAAATTTCGTAAATATTATCACATTTTAATCTTAAATCATTATAATACAAGAATTTTATTTCATTTTTTTAATTCATTGGGTATAATATTGTAATATATACAATTTGATAGTATGAATCATTATTATTACGAATTTATTGATTTTGTATTTCAAATTTGCCCAATGTTCTAGCAATTAAGTTTTCCTTAATCTTAAAAGAGGAGCAGAGGTTCGATTTTTTCTTACAGCATTTGTTTTGTATTTGTGCTTTAAAATGGTGAAAAATATTGAACTATAAAAAATACACGAGAGATTGTTGTTATAGAGAATTAAACTCAACTTGTTATAAACTAGAGAGAAAAGTAGAGACACCAATAAACTTGTATATTCTATTATGAACCAGAACCTCATATATATAGGGAAAGAAAGGGATATACAAAGTAATTATAACTAGGGTTTTAGGGGTACAACTTTCATTCACTAATACAATATAATATTTACAACACTCCCCCTTGAATGACATATAATATTACAAAATATCTGCCTCGTTAAAACCTTGTTTGATAAAACCCAATGGGACAAAAATATCAAACGAAGGAAAAAGAGTACAGTTGTTCTTGGAGTATTAAGATGGATGCTGCCTCGTTAAAACCTCGCCAGGAAAACTCAATGGGACAAAACCTTGGCTAAGGAAAAAGAGTACAACTACTCCCCCTTAGTATTGATCGTTGTAAATCATCGAGTTGATGTATCCCAATCTTGTGAACTGGTTTATTGAATGTAGATGTTGATAGTACTTTTGTAGATAAATCGGCTTCATTGTCACTTGAGCGAATTTGTTGAAAATTCTGGAGTCTTTTGATGCTGTCTCGTTAAAACCTTGTCAGAAAAACCCAGTGGGAAAAAACCTGAACGAAGGAAAAAGAGTACAGCTACTCCCCCTGATTCAATATGTATTGAATCATCCATATAGTTACTCCCCCTGATTCAATCTCTATTGAATCATTCATATCTTGATCTCTTCAGGAGTTTCGTATAAGAGAGTATATCAATAGATATTGATGACAGCTACCTCATTAAAAACATTGCCAGGAAAACCCTGTGGGACAAAATCTCGGCTAAGGAAAAAAGAGTGTAGCGTATATTAACTCCCCCTCATGGGAACATTACAGTTATATTGATACTGCACATAATTATTTCAACTGTAAATCTGTACAATATCGAATGTGTTTACCAAGCATTTATAAATAACACATATCTGATATCTGATATTATTTGTTCTTTGAATATATTCCATATTTCCAATCATTTGAACATGCTGCATCGAGCCATATTCTATAATCAATATTATCAATGCATTTAATGCAGTTCTAAAATTTGGAAGTGACTTATTCACTTCACTGAACAATTAACTTATTCACTTCACTGAACAATTAACTTATTCACTTCAGGTGAATAATTAACCATGAATTTGAATTTGAAAATCAATTGCCACGATTTTTATTCACAGTAATGGTACATCTCAATTTCAACACTTTGTCATATAGAGTCATTTGTACCATTCTTCATGTAATCTAATCACATTCCATTGGAAATTGAATCTATTCAAGGCATATTAAATATTCAGATCGCAAAGTATATGTATACTTTGACCAAACAAGTTTCTTAAAAACTTGAATTATATATTTCAAATATATTTAATCCTTCAAGGATTATACTGTATGCTTCAAGCATCGTATATGTTTCACATTGCAATTATCAAATTGCTACCACCAAATTTAAGTCGTGAAACTTTAGATAGGTAACGATTCCTATATTTCAAATAGATTTTCTCTAATTATTTCACCGCAATCCCAAAGTATCGAGGTATTGATTACCTTTTTTAATCTCACTCATTGGTACTTCAAAGAATACTCCCAACGTACCGAGTTGATGATCATACATTTTAATATCACTCATTGGTATATCAAAGAGCGCAAGCTAGTAATCAGAGTAAATCATTTTTCATTATATACATTTCTAATAATCATATATTTATAGGCACTTATTATGCATTTTCAGGAAAATAAAATATTGTATCTATGCCAGATCTTTGAAACATTCGTTGCGCAACAAGTCATGTATTACGACTATACCTATAGGTATTTTACTGGCTTTACAGTTTTATGTGTTTGGACTTCAGGTCCCAAAACTTCAGGTTTTGTAATAAGTTTAATTTAGCCTGAATGCATACTTTTGCCAACTATTTTTATGTCGATTTTCTTCGACATATTTCTTTTATTATCCTCGCTATCATTCAAATTATGATGCGACTAGCTTCGCAATTTGCTTTTGCACAAGTGCTTTAAAAAATGTGTCGACATAATTATCATCTCAATTTGATTTCTTTCCCCATAAGACATAACTATAGAGATCTCAATTTTCAATATTTCAAGTACTTGAACCTCTTCTAGAGGTTTACAATTAATTATGTCAATAAATACTCTCTCACGAGTATATGCCTCCTCAATAAGACCCCTATAATCATTTGCTCTATTTTTATTTATTTGGGGATCTTTATTTGAATCAAATATTGCTACGCTTCAGGCGTGCAACATATCAATATAAGATAGAGCATGAGATTTTATTAATCTCTTATGCATCTTGTAATTATGTTATCTTTGAACGCTTCGTTCATATTTTCAATCAAACTTCTGGTTCGTATTATTAATCGCGAGGATATATATAACATAATATGATGCATTTGTTTGATTTTAAGCTATTCCCCCCTAATGTTGAAAAAATTGTCCATCAAAATGACAATCATTTTTTTTTTTTTTGACGTTGTAAAATATCACCCATTTGGGATATATGTTCAAACAACGCATTTTTCTCAACATTCTTTATTTCCCATATTAGTACATTGTGGTGGATCAATTGCACTATTAAAAAATTATTTGGGAAAATTATGCTCTAACCCCAATTATAATAGGGAGAACTATGATATTGGCATGATGCGTAATAGAATTCCCTAAACAAAAAGGGAAGTATTTTGTTCTCAATTAAATTAATTGGAGGCGTTTAACAAACAAAAATGTTAAACCATTTATCGACATCCCAACTAACACTTATTAAAATGGTGAGATTCGTGTCCACTAGCATTATCAAGACACATTCTTGATTATATAATCTGAAAATTATGCTCATAATTCATAATTTGAGCAATAATTTCGCAAACTTTAGGTTGCGAACACCATGCAATCATCTAGTACACGTATCAAATCTATTGGATACAAATAATATTTAGATGATCAACGTGGAGGATGATGGGTCCCCATTTATCACCCCAATTAATTTTCAGAAATATAGGAAATTTAATCCTTATTTTAGCTAGTGATAATGAAAAATTTCATGAAAGAGAACAAACATCATATATGATTGAATTGAAGAATCTTCTGGTTCTTCATTGAGTATCAATTTTAATTTCGCATCATTATTGATCCAGTGATGGTCCAACTGGTCATGCCAAATAATAAAATTAAATTGAACTTCTGGTTCAATATAAGATATAATCATATATTATTCAAGTAGTCAAACTAATCGATGTCCTTATGACATAAGTTATATGTTTTCCTTTAGGGATAAACATGAACTCAAATGAGATATTTTTCGAAACAATGCTACTTCGAAAAGCACGTTTTATTACTCATTCAAAAATCAATATGTCAATATTCTTCCGGAATATTGTAATATCAAATTAATAACATATCTCATAATATTGGGCTCTTCGAGAGCAAATTATATTCCAATATTATATTTCATATGAGATAAAATTATGATTCAAGAATCATCACAACTATATATTAGACTACATCATAATAATCTTCTGGATTATTAATAAATTCAAATTTCTTTGCGAAAAAGAATGCAGTATTTATCACTTGAGCAATAAAATAATATTCTTCTAGAATATTGAAATGTAGCAATAACGCAATATTCTTCTGGAATATTGATTCGAATCTCATTCAATTATAACAATAATTGATATCTATTGTGCAATTTAAGAGCAAAATAACGAATTATTTTTCTGGAATAATTATATTTCTAAAATTGCAATTCTTCAAGAATAATAAGTCAATATTCTTCTGGAATATTGATATTAATTATTCATTCTTCCTTTCAAGCCAACAATATTTGTGCTCTATACGAGTGACGTTAAAATATTCTTCTGGAATATTTATCTAACGTGGGTTGTGTTTATTCGAGAACACCAACACCATATTCGTTTAAAACATATTTTAAATTATGCTTCTTCAAGAGCATTGGATCAATATTCTTCTGGAATATTGAAATTGTAATATACTGCTCGTCACAAGCAAATAATATTCTTCTAGAATACTACTATTGTTGTCCTACTTCGTGAGCAACAATATGATACATTATTAAATCAGAATTTATGAATGAAAATCTACAAATATTTAATCATCTTAAAGAATATTAATTACCATATAAACATAGTATGAATTTATATATAAAAATGAATTACCAAACATATATCAGGAAAAAGAATCTCCATATATAGAAGTTAACAAAATTGACTAAATCTTTTATTGGCTAAATCTTTTACCAATATGCAAAAGATACTAAACATGCACGTGAATTCCATATATAAAAATTAGATATATAACTAATATATAGTAGAATCAAATCTAATAATGTATTTGAGAATTCAAAATAACGTAGTGATTTTCAATGACAAAATTGAAAGAGCAAAAAATAATAACAATAATAATTTGCTGGAACAATGTATACTTTAACGAATTTATTTCTATTCTTCCAAAAGAAATAATAAATCAACATTCTTCTAAAATATTGAAAATCATAATTCATGCTCTTCAGGAGCAAATAACATCCTTCTAGGATATTAATTATAATGTTGTACTACTTCAGGAGTAACAACAAATTATGTATAATAGACAAATTTACAATTAATATTTGTCTGGAATATTAATTATTTATTGCGTTACTTCAAAAGCAATAACGAATTATTCTTCTGGAATAATTATAAATCTAAAATTGCTATTATTCAAGAATAAAATGTCAATATTCTTCTAGAATATTGAAAATTACAATGTATGCTCTTCAGGAGCAAATATTATTCATCTGAATTATATGTTGTGCTACTTCAGGAGCAACAACAAATATTTGTAATAGACAGACACATATCTATGATTAATATTTTTCTGGAATATTAATATAATGTTTTGCTACTTCAGGAGCAACAACGAATGAATTAATAGCATCAATAAATTTGTAATAGAAAAATCTATAATTAATATTCTTCTGGAATATTAATATATACTGTTGTGCTACTTCAGGAACAACAACATAATGAATTATCAATCTAGAGATCAAAATCTGTCGAATTGGTTAGAGAAAATCAGATTCAGATTTATGAGCCGCAATTGCTAATGTACAACATCGTAATGAATAGATGTGAATTGCAATTGAATAGTAATAAAAAAATTCATATGTCACCAAATTAATTTCAGTGCATATGATTTTACCATCTAACTAATATTTTGATATATGAGATTTTGAAAAAGAAATTTCTAACTCAATTTGGTAGAGACTCGTGCTGATAACGTGTTATAAACTAGAGAGAAAAGTAGAGACACCAATAAACTTGTGTATTCTATTATGAACCAGATCCTCATATACATAGGGAAAGAAAGGGATATACAAAGTAATTATAACTAAGGTTTTAGGGGTACAACTGTCATTCACTAATACAATATAATATTTACAATACAACTAACTTTATTAGAAATGAATAATAATTATTCTCGACGGATCCAACACAAGTGGTCGCCTGTGCTCGCAACACACTGAATCCGCCCTTGTTTATAAACTTATACTAAACGGTGGCAAAATTATAATATGCATGTAAAATTTAGGTGGTAAGAGAATTTCCAATAAGCTCTCTACACTTGAGATGCTTTTTATTGTAAAGAGTCAACTCTTAAAAATTTACTCCAAACTTGGAGAATCAAACTCACTCTCTATTATTAAATACATTAAAAAAGTTTCAACTTTCAATGTTCTTTCATTAACTTTCTTTATTACATATTTGATATTATTGATCATTCAATTTTAAAAAAATAAATATTAGCTAAATAAAGAAATATAATAAACTCTTGTTTGGTTTTCATTAAAAAATTCATATTTTTCTACAGTACTCAATCTCAATCATCCAAAGTTAAGCCTACAATATTTGACTTTTCAACCAAATCTCAATCATCCATTCTCCTAAAAATCACAATTCATTTTTAAAAAAAAAAAAACTAATTTTAACTAGAATCAAATATATTTATAAAAAAGTAAAATAAAGAGCCAAACATAAAGATTTTGTTGGAGCTTGTAAAAAAAGTTCTCTTTAAATTTAAAGATACTCTCTATTGTGTAGAATATGCTCTTTAAATATAAAGAGTATGTTGGAGATGCTCTAAAGAAATCAATTGTTAACTTAAAGCATCTCCAATGGACTATGTGAATTGAGGCTAACGTGGTAATGAAATTAACGAACTTTTAGAGAACGTTGATAAATTGACGGAGAAATCTTAAATTTCATCTCCAATGATTTCATCTACATTTAAATATTGTTGATTACGTGACATTTTTAAAATTTAAAAATAATAACTAATTCATAAAATTATCAATATAATATTAAAGTTTTCGTCATTATAAACTATAAATGTTATTTTCTTGGACTATATTTCATTTTTATATTTTATTTTGGTAGTTAAATTTATTATGAGATTTTTTTTAATTATTACAGATAAAAAAATTATTTATTAATTTTAGATTATTATTGATAAATTAAATTTATTAAAATGCATTTTTTTAAAAATTATTAATCTTAAATTTAATATAATAATGAAAATTTTGAATGAAAGTAATCAAAAATTGATTGGCCAGAGATAATTTTCAACGAAAATTTCCATGTCATGACGCTCACGTCCATTTTTCAATATAGTTAAAATAATTATAAAATAAATTAATGTTGTCTCATTCAGTCGACGAAACATCAATATGTAGATGGAGCATTCGACAATGTCAATTTTTTTCCCAGCTACGTTAGCTTAACAGTGTAATTGACATTGTGCATTAGAGAGACATTTTGAACTCATTTCATTAATTTGCAGACGTGTCAAGTCTTTTTCCCAATTAACGAAATATATTGGAGATGCTCTTAATACTTAATAGTAAAATAAAAAACAAAATGTATTATTTCAAAGATTTAAATTATAATCAAATAACAAAGTCGATAATGTGGGAAACAATTACTTAAATACTATTCATCTAGCAATTTTAGAAGCAAAATTTTGAAATGAATTTGAATAGTTTAATTGTTCGATCATTTTTTACTCAATTGGTAACATAGAAAATTCATTCAATCTTTTCATGGTAAAAAGCACACAAAATCAATAATGGCAATAATCTTTAGGCTTTATTTGGCGGCTTCCATGGATTATAAATTTAGGTTATTTGTGTTTTCTAGATAAAATGTGTGATTAAAAAGTAAAAAGATAAAATTTGTATCATTAAAAAGTGATTTGAGCACTTTTTTATGGTAATAAGTTTTGTAATAGTGATTTTTAAAAAAATACATGCTTAAATGGTTGAAATTTTTTTATGAAGTCGTGTATTATATTATTGAGATAATGGTGAATTTGAAGAGAAAATAATTTTGTAGAGAATGAGGCTCAAACGTGGAGTTCTGGAGTGCTGTATAAGAGCACATATTGTATCTTCTATTTTGAAGATCCAACTACTTGGCGTTGAGATGGAAGGGACAAAAATGATGTAACATTATTTATTATTATGCCCATGTTTGGTACCCATTTTCATAAAACTCTTTTTTTCCATACTCATTTTTAACCACACGTGCAAACAATAAAATATTTTACACGTAAACCTAAAATTATTCCCTATTTTTAACCACAGATTCTCCTAAAAAATACTATTCAAAAAAACCATTTTTTCCAAAATAAAAAAACTCTTTAAAATAAGTTACAAAATGGGCTATAGAACTACCACATGACAATTATATGACGAATATGAATAGAATTACTCAATAATAGATAATATTACTCAGTAATGAATAGATACGTTACAGAGCTTAAATGCTTGGCATCACTTTAGATTCATTGTACGAGTTCCGTTAGACCATCATGCATACCACTATCATCTTGTCTTGCAATTTAAGATAATATAGTTTGGAAGCCAACAGTATAATTTTCATAAAAAGATAAATACTGATAAAAAGTTGCTAATAGAATACTTTCATCAACATCAAACTTTAAACATAAACCTACAAAATGTGAAAAGCAGTTAATCTACGAAGCAATGAATTTTCTACAATCCATAGGTGAATCTGCGATTACATATACACAAAAATCTAAGATTCACCTGAACTCATGGCCCAAGCGCGCCATGCTCGTATAACAGCCGACCTCCATGCATGACCCATGGCTGCCCATTTACGCCATATACTAATGATAAGGAAAGTTAAAACGAGCACATTGGTACTGACATCAAGCATTCTGTGAATCCCCAGCCCTCCTGTCGAGCAATATATGTAAAAACTATGTTACTTCAAACTCGTGGTTAAAAGACATTGTCCTCTGTTTGGTAAACCGTTTATAAACGGTTTTTTATAAACGACGACGTGTCAACATTTCGCCGATTTTTTTTTTTTTATTTTTAAAAGTCAAAAATGGTGGGCGGGGGATCTTTGTCCAGCCGAAATAGTTGACTTTTCATAAAAATGTACCAATGATGTTGACATGTGACCTTTTATAAACAAAATCTATAAACATTTTTTTTACTAAATAGAGGCGAATTATGCAAACACTGTGGTGGTGGGAGCCCGAGACGCTCATTTATTTCATATGTCTGATCATAGTAATTTATATTGTAAATCAGAAAGTTGAAATAGATCAGCAACAAACCAGTTGGGATAAACTCGAACTCGCCCATCTCATAGAGAAAAGGCAGCAGAACCTGCAAATAAAAAGGGCATTGAAATCACCTCTAGGCAACAAATCAAGAAGCTAAACCACAAAACTGCAAATCTAATACTGCGAGTTAAAGGTTGAATAAAGAAATAAAGTTCTGCTTATAGCTTGTTGAGTAACTATGTGGAACCTTACCCCAAGAAAGCGCATTATGTAGTAGATAAATCGGAAATGATAGGGGTCCATCATTATTCTGAGTATTCTCCTAATAACAAGCGGTGATGCTCGTATTTTCTGCCAAAATATGAAGTTAATTCATCAGCATTCATGTACACATGTGGACGTGCCAAACTCCACGGAGATTAAAAGGGAAGAAAAGTACATTCTCCATGAGAGAGGAAAAATAAAAGTGAGAAGTACATGAATAAGAAGCTACAAAAAGAAAATCCATATACATTTTTCAGTAGTATTCTGTAAACAAACTCAGACTGCACTGCAGAAAAGAGAATAAAGTTTAATTACACAACTATCATAGGCCACTTAAAATGGTTATTCCATTTGCCAACTGTGATATTTTGTTTAATTCCGTAGATTATATTATATAAACGAACACAGTTGACCACAGCACCATCAAAAAGAACATTTCATAGGCATAATACTGATGCTACGGTAATTTGTGCGCTAAGATTGGAAAAGGCCCATTTTCTATGGTGGGGTTAAAGAAAAATCCAAAATTTTGTATATAAAAAATGAGGGAAAGAAGAAAAAAGAAGAAGGGGTAGTTTGATCTGCAAAACTGCAACCTTGGGTATGCACACTGTTTACTACTTACAACAGAAGGTTCAACCTTCAGAAAGGTATACAACTTTTCAGCTCATTAACATGTCAAAATAAGTTATCTTTTTAGCTTATAATAATAATAATAATAATAATTTATCCAAATAGGAGCAAATTATATAAAAATACGTTCGACTTATTTTTAAGCTTAGTTACGAGGATTTAGCATTCATTGCACTTATTGTCCATCTAGTGTTCAAATCAAAAACTCTTCACTGGTTCAATCCGGGATTCTTCCAGACACGCCGCCTAAACCATATTAAATATCTAGGAGGAATGTGTAATAACAAATAGAAGCAAGAATGGACAGAAAAGAGATTCAAAACAATCTGCAGGCTCAATGATAACATTATAACAATGCAAGCACCAGCAAATTAACTCACTAGGAAAAAGCCACGAACTCCACCAATATAGAGGCTATTATACTGCCGAACTTTCTGGGCGACCACAACGACATCCTCTTCATGTCCAACAAGCCGAGGAATCACAGGAACCAAGTTAGTAATCTGGCAAGAACAAAGTGGACATTTGCATGGTCGGATAGATGATCTAAACGCCCAAAACTCCAATATGCAACTGGCTGAAAAGTAGAAGCAGAGATTAAGAAAGAGATGAGAAAATTGTGGAAAATTTATGCTGTTTTCTCCTTCCATATTTAGCATTAGTCTCAGTTAATGACTGCTGATAACAGTTCCTGAGAAAGGCTCAAAATCCATATAAAGGAACACTAGAAATTATTTGAACTTCAAAATCCAGTAAGGATCCAATACTTTATTCAGCTTTTTTCTTTATTGCATTGAATACTAGCAGTTCATACGGATATCATGAACATACTAATTTACTATGTATATCCAGTGTACAATACTCAACAAGACTCGACTCTAACGAACAAGATTTTTTTTTTTTTCCCCTTTTCTTAAAATCTTCGATTACTATCCAAGTCCAACTCTTTCTAACAACACGAACTAGAGGGAATGCTTTATGATAGTTTCATTTATTGAAAACTGTACTATTCAATTATTCATTTGTTGCTTACACGCGACTTTCTCGAAAACCTCAGGAATAAGTATACAAGTAAATGTCACATACACACAAAACGACATGCTTATACACAATTAAAACAAGGGAAACCGAACTACCAAGAGAACATCACTTGGCTAGATTGGTATGATTTCTGCTTTAGAAGAGTTCTCTATAAAGCTACGTGAAATCAACTGTCTAAAGGCTCTTCTAGCCACACAAAACACTACTAAAAAATAATACAAGTTGTTTGATGGAGATTAAAATCAGATTTTTAGCGAATTTCAATAAAAATTAATGAGATATGTGATTAAATCTAGATCAAATAAGGGCTAAATATGTTTGAAAGCAGCTTCTTAGTCTCAGTCAAACAGCGCAAAGCACATCCAGAAAATTATCCGAATCAACATTTTAGTAGTATCATGAATGAACCATTGATAACACAGTCAAACATCACTAAGTTATTGCTATATTTAAGTTACTTAAACATTACTAATCACACATTTGCTACTCATCATATACAATTGAAGCAAAAACTAACATCAGTCTTGGAATAAAAAGAAAAGTAGGTGATAACAAAAACTTACCACAATACCAATGACCGCAATTAGTTCTGCATGGAATGGTGAACCTATCGAAACAAATTGGGCATACATCATCAACAGGAGGCAAATCTTTTCTGTAATCCCCAACTATATTAAACCTTTCGTCCTTTCCAATTCCACCCACAACGATTTGATTTTCATTCTCTTCTTCTTTAGAAACTTCATTTTCCATATCTCGGTGGGCCCTCTTTCTATTAAGATCTTCCGTTTCTATACCTTGGGCTTGGGGGTTTCTCCGACTTTCAAGATTTTCACTTTGCAAGCTCATTTTATTGGAGCTGGAATTTATAATTATTGATGTATGTAAATGCCTGTTTATATGAATCTAAACCACCGCTGGGATTGATACTGAAATGAAGCGAGTTAGAAGTAGAAATTACAGAACGGAGTATTGGCAAAACGGTGTTCTCTTATATCAATTTAGGTACTCCATCGAGGCGGCAATTCACCGCAGACGCTTAATGCTGCTGCTGACACGTTGCACCACACATAGCCCATCTCATTTGAGTTCCTATTTTCTATTTTCCTTTTTCTTATTTTATTTTTATTTTTATTTTTATTTTTATTTTTATTTTTTAATCTTCTTTCATGTTTGCTAGTTTTATTTTTCTTTGCAGTTATCACATTCATTATTCATTATAATCATTATCACAAGGCCATTAAATTTGTAATATTGGTAGAATTCTACTTGCTCTTAAAACGGAAGAATGCATACGAAATAAGGATTATTTTAAACATCGATTTATTTCAATTTATCGGATAGAAAAATACATAGACACTTCATCATTGGACAAATATTATGTTTATCTCATAAAAGTTCCGATAAATAATTGATGATTATATTTACACAGCATTTTTATATATATACATACCATATTTAATTTTTTCATCACATTCTTATTTTAACATTTTATTAATCACAAAATATTGTCTTTAATCATAGTTTTCTTACAAATCAATGAAAATTATTTAATAGATTTGATATTTTTCATGAAAAATAAGTAATCAAACACACACTAATTAATCTATTTATTAATTTTGAAACACCTTAATCTATTTATTAAAAGTTAAGATTTTGATGAATTTCTAAAGTCTTTCTAAATTCCAATATATTATCCTCGATTGAATTTTTAATGGATTTTAATGATATACAATTAAATTCCACCATTTTTAAGGAGATTCTTATAATTTTTGTGGATATCTATTCAAATTCACGATATTTATTAGAACTAATTGTAATCTTTTAAAATCCATCTAAATCTCATATGAGGACACTCCTGAAATATATTCATATCACGGTTTTAATTTGTAAGTTGCAAAATATTTTAATTGCAATGAAAGTTTTTAAACTCTTGCTTATTTGTCATACTTGTATATTTAAATTTTTTATCACGTTTTTATCTTTAATTATCATTTTTAACACATAATCTCCTTAATAATGGTTTTTTCCAAACAATCCACTAGGACGGCATGAAAAAATCTATTCACCCTCATAAAAAAATAAAAATAAAACAGATAATAATTATTAAAATTCTAAAGTGAGGAGGTGGAGTGTATACATGTAAGTGATCAAAAAAGTGTAAAGCATGATGAAGTGGCAAAGCCGATCGAATTACAAGCTTAAGCGCGTCTAAGCGTGAAAAAAACTGATAATGCGTGGGTGAAGTGCGAAGCGTGACGAAGTATGAATGTCAAGTTTCAACTTAAGCGCGTCTAAACGTAAGTGTAAACGAACGCAAAGATAAATAATAACACGAGCTCGGGTCTAGGGTAGGGTAGGAGAAGGTAGGGTGGTGGGGTAGGGTGACACCTTCTTTTTATGAGCTCAAATTGTCTGAGAATGCAAGATGCATGACAAGAAGAAAAATATGCTATTAAGCTATTGAAATTCATACACATTGCCTGGACTACAAACTTGTTCCAACATCTACACATTGACATCAAAGATCGATATATACAAATATCCTCGTATAGATTATTATCGTAAGGTTTGTACAGTTGAGAAAAGGGTTAATAGCACAAAACATCCTTACCTTTGATATGTATTGTGCAAAACATTTCAACGTTTTGATTTTTGACGCTGAAAGTCCCAACCTTTACATTTTCTGGTTGGAGACGTACTTTTCGTTATATTTAATCATATTTCAACGTTAAATGATGGGCAGTTTTGTCCAATTCCATTTTAAATTCATTTTTTAAGGGTAATTGGCACAAAACGTTCATACGTTTGACATTCATTGTGGAAAAAGTCTCTACGTTCATTTTTTTTTGGCAAATAACGTTCCTACCTTTAGATTTTCTTGCAGATTAGTTCCCAAATTTTACTTTTCTTTCAATTTAGTCATTTTGTATTTGATTTAAAGGTCAATGTCTTCAAATGTGTATAACTTTTGATCTACAACTCCGAATTGCACTCCGTTTTTGCGTTGAACTCCAAATTCAACAATCTTTCTTATGATGTACCATGTGCTCATTCATTAATTAAACATTTCGTTTTGACTTTTGTAATGTAGATACTTATTTTGTTAGGGCATCATTAATTAATGTAAATTGATTTTGGTAAATTTTATTGAAATAATGAAATTTTAATTTTAGTGTGTGTTCGACAGCCAGCGAAATTTATAAATTGGATTTATTTGACTTTTTTTATTTTTTTAAGGTAAAATGTCTGGTTAAAATTTGGTATGTTTAGCCCCTGTTTGAACCATATTATAGTTTCAAATCACTTTTTGAACAACACACAATTTCTTTCTCCAATTTTTAACTAAACATTTTACCTTAAAAAAATAAAAAATAAAGTGACTTGAGACTATAATATAGCAGACATTTCTCCAAAATTTTCATTTCTAACTTAACAAATTTATATAACATGTATTTATTTATTTTCAAATATATTAATCCAAAATTTTCATTTTCAATGTAACACATTTACATAGATATGACATTTATTTATGTTCAAATATATTAATATAATTTTTTCATTTCCTACGTATCACATTTACATAGATATCACATTTATGTATGTTCAAATATATTAATCCAATTTTTTCATTTCCTAAATAACACATTTACATAGATATCACATTATTTATGTTCAAATATATTAATCTAATTTTTTCATTTTCTGTAACACATTTACACATAGTACATTTATTACATCTCTTACTAAATATGTAATAAATAATAATTTTTCTCACAAGAATCTTTATCTTTTATTTTTTTATATATAGAGTAGAAGTGTGGAGAAAGTCATCAAATGCAATTTTTCCTCCAAAATAACTCTATTTCCTCACTTCTACTTTTATATAAAATATATAAATATAAATATATATAAAGATAAAGATAAAGATGCTCAACAACTCATTGATAATCGAATATCTTAACTTAATGTACTTATGAGTTATAATCTAACACATCCCGCGCTTCTACTTTATATTAATATTTTTTTCATCTAGGGTTATTATTATGATGATGATGATAGGCGATTGATGTCGTGCTCTAGATATATGTTACGTCCCTAGCAAATTTCAACACTGAAGCTACAAAAAAAAAAAAAATCTTTCTACAAAATTTAAAACGCAATTTCTTGAATTGTTTGTTGAAATATCTTGTGCAAGGATATAAGGAAATGAACAACTTAATTTAAATCGCAATTACATTAGACATTAAACTACATAGCGACAAAATCAATATATTAAGGATTTTATGCCCATGATAAAAATTATATGATCACATTTTTAACTTAACAATAAAAAGGAAAAGAGAATTTAATTTAATGGTCATCGTATAAGTCTCGGCTATTATATAACTATTTGCATCATAAGAAGAAAATTGAGATTCTTTATTTTTTCTCCTCCTTTTTACTACTAATAATTTCACAATCATAATAAGAAGATTTCAGAAACTTTATGTTATACTAACATTGAATTGGGCCTTTAATTTATTGTGGAAAGTGGAAACTAGACAAATACCTTACTTTTGTCTTAAAAACTGCAAAATATCTCTTTGTACAATTTTTTAAAATTACCAATTGAAAACCAGTATTTTATATTTTTCATTAAAAAAAAAATACCTCATGGCATTTAGAATCAAACTGAAAACAACATTAATTTATTAGCGAGCACATCTTTTGTTATCAGTGTTACTTTTTGTTGTTGATTCAAATTATTAAAAACTAGACTAGATAAATGAAATTTGAAAGCACAAGACCATTTTTAGGTAAATTCCAAGAAAAAAGTATTCACGCCAATTAAATGTTATTAGGCCCACGTTAGCCAATAAGTTCAAGAAATGGCTCCGAAAAATTGGAAAGAGATTAAGAAAAAGTATTGCATTTCATTGAACTTAATACTCTAGTTATAATATTGTACATATTTATGTTTGGTTCATGGATCAAGGCTACACCAACATTGTATTCTATGAATATATCCTATATAAACAAGAAAATATATATATTGAAGGTAAAAGTTTAGGAGGGTAGCTATAACACACACACACAAACACACCGAGAAGTGGTGCTCTCTATATTAATATCTGCTCCTCATAATAATACCATGAAGTCGACTCTTACCTCTAGTCAAGAGGCAAAATCCTCAATAAAGTCTTCTTATTTCATGTAATGTCATCATAATCACATTTATTTATGAGAATCAAAGTGAGTACTTTGGCGCAAGTGACAAATTCTTAATGACAGTTGTTACTGACGATAGTTGAAAATGAGGTTAACCAGACACGTAACATGCTTCCAATCATATTTTCTAGATATCGAATCGAAATCTAGATCTTTAGTTATTGAAAAACGGTACATATTGTGTGTGTCGACTTTTATATATCTAAAGAACAATAATGACATTTTTGGTTTGTCGTTTTGTCTTGGATTTCATATTAAGCTCTAGTTTGATGTACATAGAGAAAGTAATGTTTTGGATAATGTGTGGTTAAAAAGTAGAAAAAAATTGAGTTTATGTATATATAGAATACTTCATTGTATGAATATGTCATTGAAAATGAATACGAGAAAATGATGTTTGGAAAAATGAGAGTCAAATAAGGGCTAAATCATATAATCTAGTATGGAGGATCCAAGATCGAATTCAACTGATTGGAAGGCTATTTTGAAGCTGCAAGTTCCAACCAAGGTGAGAATTTTACTATGGAGAGCATTATCGGGGTGCCTCCCAACACTGAAAGCACTGAACAAAAATTGTATTGCTACACCGGTGATGTGCCCAGTCTGCCAGTCGGATCAGGAGGATGAGTATCACGCATTCATCTCTTGTCCATTTGTTAAAAGTGTGTGGAGATTATCTCCAATTGGTGAAAAGAGTACGGTAGCAACTCTTCTTGCAGGTTGGTGGAGTCTTGTGAATAGCCAATTCAGCATGGAAGATGATACTGTGGAACATTTGGAACAATAGGAATGCACAGGTATGGGAGAATCGCGGACTCACAGATGATGTAATAATGTGGAACTCCATTAACTTACTAACACAATGACTAAGCATAAGAACAAGCTCACCAACTTATTCCCTCACACGCAACGGATCAGAGGGAGAGTGCAAGTGGCAAAGACCAGCAGCCGGCAGATTCAAATGCAACTTTGATGCAGCTCTATTCCAACAGACAGGTATAATCGGGTTTGGGTGCATAATACGCAATGACCAAGGGGAAATGATGATGGCTTCGAATCGAACAATCCATTGACCAATGGACCAAGGAATGGCCGAGGCTCTCAGCTGTCGGGAAGCTCTCAACTGGATCAAACAATGTGGCATTGTTAACATTACGGTGGAATCAGATTCTCAAGGACTAATTCATGCTATTAATTCCTCTTGCAATGATTCTTCTTATTTTAGTCTAGTGGTTCGAGATTGTATGGTACTAGCTAAGGACATAGGTAATGTGTCGTTTCAATTTGTTAGGCGAAATGCTAACCAGGTTGCACATGCCCTAGCTAGGGCTATTGGGTTGGGCATCGGTACAGGGAGTTTGGTGTCTTCCCCTCCCCCACTTTATTGCGGATGCTATCGCTTTTGATTTGAATGAATAAATCTCTTTATGTCAAAAAAAAAAAAAAAATGATTTATAATTAAAGTTATAAATAATGCCCATCTTGAATTAAAAAGTTTAGTTGTGTCTACCAACGTACACAAATTTAGCGTAGGTTTTGAACTTTTTAACCTATATTTGATCAAGAAAAAGATTACTTTCTTTTTTAAACCAATAATTGAATCTTTATTAAATAACTGGATGGACTTATTGGTAATAATTATTATTATAGAAGTGTTTATAGATAGGTTAATGCTATGTAGTCAGTACCGATGTTAATCTTCCCGTATCAACCACACAATTGAATTTCATTGTTGGAAGAGAAAAAATGGAATTTTGAATTTCATCGTAATTAAATTTTAATTTGTTCTTTGATTTCTTTGATCAGTGAAACGAAGAACGCTGCGATTGAAGACCTCAAAATATTAGCAAAATGAAAAATTACATAAATTCTTTCTAGATGTAACAAGAAACCCTAACGGATCACTTTTTTTTTTTTTTTTCTTTTTCTTTTCCAGATCTTAATATAAGATTTTCACCAAAAGCAGCATTTTCAACAAATTATCGGAGATCGATGCATTCAATGCTGGACTCTGCAGGCGGATAATTCAATTCAACATCCGGCTCGCGGTGGTGTTGTCGGTGGAGGAAAGTCCGCTGCTAGATTGACATGGCGGGAGGTTCTGGTTGCTCGGCGGCGGGATGGTGGTGGAATCTCCATCTCAACCCTCTGGTGGAAGTTCCGGTGGCAGCTGCACGCGGCGCACAGGAATGCTTCGGGAGTTCCGTCGAGCATTCCGGTTGGTAAAAACTCCCCGCAGCCGTCAACCGCATAGGCGCCAAGTGGTGCTGCATGGTTTTTCATACACGCGGTGTACATAACGAGAATTACAGGTCCGCCCCTAAACCTACCCTTACCACCTCTTTGTTGAGCCGCCATGGAAATTAAACGAGAAATCTGAATATTTTGTAACTGAAAGTGAATGACCCTCGATGAAAAGAAGGTGAGTTATAAATAAAAGCTGGTGTCACACTCAGCAGCACACTTAGAGCATCTACAATGTGCATGTTAAACTACATATTAGTGAAATAAAGTAATTAGGAATTGAAAAATGGTGTATAATGAATAAGTTAAATTACATGTTAAGGAAATATTTTTTAAAACATGTTAACTTGTTGATTAAATTTGGCTAGCTAGTAATTTAGTGGGTGACATGACAATGTTAATGTGAAAAATTTTCTAAAAATCTTATTCTTTTTTCTTTTCTTCTTTCCTCTTTAAATTTTTTAATATTCATAAATAAAATAATTTTTTTGTTAATTTCATTTTATATAATTTAATGAGATCTTCAAAATGATTACCATATTAATATTTAAATTTTACTATTTTAAAAATAAATATTTATTCTATTCTTGAACTTTAGTTAAAATTTAACATATTCATTGTAACAAAAATTATATGTTAACTTTAAAATGCACACATGTCACTTAACTTTTGATTTCTTGCTTATATGACTAGCTAACTTTAACAATTTCACTGTGGATGCTTAACCTTTGGATCGAATTATGAGAGAGAGAGAGAGAGAGAGAGAGAGAGAGAGAGATTAGTATTAAACACACTCATGTATAACAATTCATCCACTCTATTGTTTCATTGGTTGGGATTTTATAGACACTAGTGATATACACGTGCGTTGCACGTGATCGTCCAACAATATTTTAAAAATTTGTGTTTATTAATTATTAATAATTACAAAGTTAAAGTAATAATTATAATAAATGTATAATAACATGCTATATTATTTTATCACATATTACACATTACTAAAATTGAGAGTATTAAGGGCACCAAATTAGGGACAAAATAAGTTATACGCCCCTATTTATAATTAATTAGGGGCGAAAATATGTTTGGCCTCAATTAACATTAATTGGGACAGATAAAAAGTCCCTATTATTTTTTCGAAAATATATTTGACATCTATTAACGTTAATTAGGGTGGATAAAAAAGCTCCTAATAAGTTTCCGAAAATTTTCTCCCATGAGAGGGAAAATTAATGCCAAAATTTTGCTTACGAGGCACTTTTTGTAATTAGGGAGAAAAAAGTATTTAAAAAATGCCTCCAAAAATAAGTGTTTAAAATCCCTCCAATTCTTATAATTAACAAATAGAAAAATATTTTATTTTTAAATATTTTTAACTTCTAATCAAAACCAAAAAATTTAAATACAATCTCTTCACTCTGGCGCCCACTACATCCCCAGTGTTCTTTTCTCCAGGCACACAAAGGAATGGAACTAATTATCAAAATCTAACCAGTTTTTTCACAAAAATCTCACATCTCAACCAACACCCTGTCCAATACAACTATCTCTTCTTTCTCAAAGACACGACAATACTAACATCACCGAAGGATTTCCATATTTTCCCCTATCTTTGTGTGTATAACCGTTGCCGCTTTCACCCGGATTCAGTACAATTCTCAGTCGTACGTTCAACACTACCTCCAATTGCACCTCAACTACGTGTTGTTCGTCCTCCTCGCCTCTGGAATTGGTTCGGGATGTAGAGGCCGCCTTCAAACGCCACCGCCCCCTCGATATATTCATATCCTTTTTTTATTCTCAATTGTTGTTTATCTCAAATAGGTTGGACCTTGTACATTTGATCTAGTACCCTTCTCTGGGATCTATTCCGTCTCAAATCTGTTGAAATTTTGAAATAGAACTCTATTGGTTGTGCACTTTGACTTAATTTTGGCTAATTCTAGTTAGGAATTTTGGATTATCTCTCTTTTTGTTGCTTTAAGTGAATTCGTATGTCAAAAAAAGGACTTCGTTTTGGGTAGTGAAAAAATATTTTTGTTCGAATTGCAATATCTCGTGGCTAAAAGCATTGCTTAATTGAAGAATTTTCTAGTACAACAACAACGAACTAGGTATGATTTCCAATAAATTTGGTTTGGTTTAAGACATGCCAGTATATTTACTAAGTTTACTTTGCTATTTTATAATATAAAGGTCAGGAATTTACTTTAGTTTATCAATGCTGCTCTATGATCTTGATGAAGTTTGGTTGGGAAATTTTCTATGATTTCCTGAAAAGTAGGGGTTTATGTTCATATATTCTGTATGACATAAAATTTATGCATCCGAAGCTTCATAGACACCAATTTGATTTCTTAATTAAAGCTAAATGGCTTAACCCTTTTTGTTCTTTATTCTGATGAACATTTAAATATGTTGCAGTCACATAGTATTAAGCCAAGGAGATTAGAGGTTCCTCAACGAGGTACATCAAAGGAGTCAGATTTAAACCCTCATCCGACATTTGATTCCAAGAAAAGAAATGAAGATAGATTTCTAATTCATAGATTGATTGACAACACAGTGCCGTCCAAGAAAGTGGTCTCCATTGCTGTAGTTGCTCAAGAAGACACATAAATTTCCCCACCTTCTGAATGGGGATCTATCACGAAAGGAACTTCTGAACTTTAAGCCATGCAATGTTCGAGGGGATTAACCCCAACCCTTTACTGGATTAGGAAGCGATAATACAGTTGCTTCATTGGTTATCGAATCTGAGCATGTTCCGTTGTCTAAAGTATAAAGTAGGTCCTTTAGCTACTGTCAATCAAGATTTGCAACATCATAATTTTCAGAGTAAGGACCTGGAAAATATTTTAAGGTCTGAGGGTGGGATTTCTTTAATGGGCAAAGGAATTATTGCAAGTATTTATTTCTTATTGCATCCACTTTGTTGTTTATCAATATTGGTAGATAATGCATTTGTATTATAAAGGCAATTTGTTTCTATAGTTTTAATACAGTTTGAGTTGTGCATTCATTTTACTAAGTTTTTCTATTCGTTTCGCTTCACATTCTTTATTTATTTCTTTCTCTGTCGTTGCTTAATTTGTATGAATGTTCATGTTTGTCTTGGATATATTGGAAAGAGGGAGACGAGACAAGAATCTAGCTAACTATTCTCAAGTTATCCTACGCCGATGAATGAAATAAAGTTTTTGGTCGTGACCTTTCAGAGAATTTGATTTGAAACATTAGTGAAGAGATTGATTGATAGGAAGACAAAAACGAAGGATACTGGTCATGAGTGTAGCAGTTAAGGAAAAGGTGAAGCATTTGAAAGAGTTTGATTATGCGATTGTAAACAAAAAGGTGGTAAAGCTGCTAGAGTCCTTGAGACTAAGAAAGCTAAAGTGCAGCAAATGAGAGTAGTCATTTAGAGGACCAAATTATGCTTCTTTGGAGTTAGCATATACATTGTTCTTATTATGCACTTTTTAGAAATGATTTTGATGCTATTAATTAGTGATTTTATTATTAATTGTTATCTACTTTTTAATTTAGTGCGGTGTTTGATTATGTATTCTTCATGACGGATTGACGATTAGAATTTTTATATTTGATATTAAATTTTTTATATTTAATATTAATTTTTTTATGTACTCTTCAATTTTTATTTCCTTTGAAATATTTAATTTTATTGAATGTTCAATATTTATATTTATAATAAATTATAGGTATTGAATTTATTATTTATTTAATTAAATTTAAATATACTAGGGGCAAATAGATGTGTTTCTATAATTAATATTAATTTTTGATTTATTTTATTATTGGGGTACTTATAAGTGCCCCTATTGTTTTAAATTTAATTGAGACATTTAATTAAGTGCCCCTAATAGAATTTAGAGAATAATAATTTTACGTGACATACATATTATTATGGACATTCTTAGTGTCCAATTTGCCCATATTTATTATTAGGGACACCATTTATAGAGGCGTTTACTAATCTGTCTTTCCTATAGAGGCATTCTAACTTTGTTTTCTGCCCCCTAATAACATTAATTGAGACGGTTTTAAATGTCCCTAATACTCTCAATTTTAGTAGTGACAATGAAGAAATTGGCAATTTATTTATATTCATAGAAATACAAATACAATTAAAGAAGATTTTGAAATATGACAATATTAAAAGTAACTTGAATCTTGTGAGTACCTTCTAGAATATGACATTTGATTGACTTACTCGTGATATTAAATTTTATGGGTTCGATGAGGTATTAATAAGAATTTTTAGGGTTGTATTTACGAAATATAAAATTAATAATTGCTAATTTTATTGTGATTACTTAGAGAATGCATGAGATTCAAGGTATAACTTTGTAGATAGTGCCCATTTTACACTAAGTAACTCTAAAATCCAAAACTTAATCAAATATTTGGCTATCCTAAAAGAATTTTATTAACATCACAAAAATCCGTGTTTTAGGTTCAAAATTCTTCTGAAAATAGACAACATCAATCCATTTGAGTTCATCAATCAAATAAAGTTGCGGATGAGAACATATCCATATATTCCCTAGCTTTAAATTTCTTATTACAATTTCATCAATTGTTTAGTCAATGAACAATAAAAAAATATGTTCGTCTCAGAATTTGAGTATTTTGGCTCCCCATTTAACACATTTGTATATTTCTATACTTGAAACTTTTACTTGTAGTATCTGTACTTTTTTCGTCAAAGTGTAATAATAAATTCTTCCACCTTTAGATTGCTTATCTGAAATGCACAAAATATTATGTTTCCTCTAAAAGAAGTAATTTTTTTTCTTTCTCACGTCTTTAAAAACCTCAAGATTTACAAATTGAAAATAAAAGTACAAACTATTAAAGATAATGGAAAATCATTCTACAAGATCGGGTGACATAAATGAAAAATCTAGCAAATCTTCGATAACAGTAAATTGTATTAAAGCAGTCCAATCATAATCTCTTAAATAAGATACCTATTATAATGTTTTTTTTCCTTCTTTCCTATAATCGCCCTCAAGCAAAAGCTTATGTTTACTTCTACTCCTTGAAACTTAACTGTCATCCTATCATATGCATTGCCATTAATTTAATTCTAAGCATTTTTCTTCAAATCTCAGTTGATAGTTCAATAAAAAAAAAAAAAAGTCTATAAAGAACTCGAAATTTATTATAAGAAATACGGAGCATTCATAAGAAAAAATTCAAAAAATATAACCACATTATTAGCATTTTTAATGAATTGAATGAAAGTGGATTCATTGTCATTCTGTTTCAAAATTAGTTTGCAATTTCAATTGTATCACATTTTTGCGGTAATACATTCTACAATATAGAATCAATCGAATTCTTAAAATAATTATTATAGAAATATCCGAATGAGTCAGCTCATAAAATTCAAAATTATGAATCTTTAGATCGATCCACTTCAAATCAAACATAAACTCACAAAACTAAAGAGGTAACAATAAAAATATTCATAAAAGCAAGATCAATTATTTAAGCTTGCAAATAGTTGTATTGTCCAACATATACATAGAAGTTTTCAAAAAGTTTGTACTTGTTCAACTTCACTTATGCATGATTGTAATGTGTAGATTTTAATGGGGCAAATCCAATCAGGAATTTATCATTTTCAATAGAAACTAAAAAAACTCAACTGACTCCGAGTTTCACGGGGGCACCTTTGCTATGGTCCTTGACACCGAGTCATGAAAGTTTCTACCACCTGCGCACATCTCTCTATAGAGGGAGATTTAAAGCACTTCAAGATTTAAACATTTCGATTCTCATCTTCTTTTGCTTTTATTATTACTTTTATCACACACTAAAGCGATCAAACAAAATAAGAAATTAACGAAATATGCAAATGGAAAATAATGAAAGTATTGAATTACGTACCTACATGAAGAGATTTTCTAAGAATATATCGGTGTCCCTATGCATGGAGTGAAAATAATGGAATGAGAATATGAATGGTTTAAAATGTGATAAATTATTTATTTAAGTAAACTAATTGATTAAAATTTGATAAATAAAATTTTAAAGAAAACGGACATTAATGAACATTAAAGATGAATATGGAATTTAAGAGATTTGTAGGGTTAATATAGTCCAAAAAAATTTCTCCTTTAAGGGCCTTTTAAGATATAGATTTGGAAGAAATTAAGAAATATCACTGTAATCATGTTGAATATATATAAATATAGTCATCTAACTGATTACTGTACGAGTCTTTCAATCGCTCTCTTATCATGATCACTCTTCTTTTTTATGTCAACAACTAGTGTGGGCACGTAAAAAGTACATGTGGTGGCCAGTGGCGGATCCAGCCGAGAACTCCAACTAAAGCGTTGATTGTTGACCGTTGACCCTATCGACCGTTGACTGTTGGCCGACGAACGTCAACAATCGCAGTAGCGAGGTTGTGAATATTATTTAAAAATAAATAAATAGGTATAGAAATAAAATAAAAAGTTGTAATGAAATATATGAATATATAATCCAATACAAACCAAAATGGATGCAAAATACATGACATTGACATCAATCGATATTCGTTTGCTCAGACAACTGCATTCTTAGGGTCATATGACTCAATTGGGGGTCGTTTCCCTGGATCCGACACAAGTTCATCCATATTAAATTCAATGTGAAATTTCTTTGTGTTATCAAAGTCTACTAAGTCATGTGATCTACAAGTAGCAGTTGCAGTTGCAGGACTACTAGAACTAGAACCACTAGGTTGAGATTTTCGTTTAGTTTGGAAAAAAATGTTCCATAATCTGTAAATTAATGATCACAAATCAAATCAAATATTTACCAAATCTCAATTCACAACCTGTAAATCATATTTTCCTCACAACAACCACAATTCACAAATCTAACCACATTGCAAAAAATTAAATGTAACATTTATGCATAATTCTCAAATCAATTATAACGAATCAAGGTTTAGATTCATTACCTGATAATTGAAATGAGAAATCACAAATTGATCAAAAATTGGGGAATGACAATGGGCAATGGGCAACCGAGTAATCTAACAAAAAAATTGAGAAATCAAACATCAATATTACTTATTAAAATGTTTAAAACTTACACTTTCACATTACAAAATATGAAAAATTACAAAACCAAAAAAAATAAAAAATAACAACAGATAAATTGATAATCAAATCCAGTGTGTTAGTACCAACTTACTGTCGGACTCCCGGACTGGTCGGTACTCGAAAGCAAAAAGGAGCTGGTTTGGAGTGACCGGCTGCGAAGACAGGAGGCAGCGCTGCTGCTGGTGGTAGTGGCGAACTCGAACGGGCTGACCAGTGACCTCTGAGAGCGAGAGTCTGAGTCGGGAAAGGGGTTAGGGATTTTAGTCTTCAGATTTGGCTTGGGTTCAATCCTTAGAACAATTTGTATTTGGTTTGGTCTTTTGGGCTTGGGTAGTAATTTGGGCCCAAAAAAAATTCAAACATCTGCTGCCTGCACAGCGCCACAGGCATAGCGGCGCCAGTGGCGAATCACCGGCGGCAACGCTACCTCGCATAGAGGTGGATCCGCCACTGGTGGTGGCTGTATCTAAGCACAAATTAGCTTGAAGAATGACATTGTTTTCCTATGTAGCTGAATGAATTTTGGTCTATTGAGAATACTCTAGACGCAACTAAATTGGATATAGGATCATAGTTAGAAGCATCACCTCTAATCTATTGGTCAAAAAGAGTATAGAAAAAAAGGAACATTTTGTAATTTAGAATAATGATAAGCACTAAAGTTAGTAATTATGCAGCTCAACAGCCTCGACAAATGTTATGAAGTGGGCAATTGAAGAAAAAACATAACGGCCTTGACCTATGGGGAACATGCAAACAATCAAAATCAAACTATGAATGCAAATCGTGTGAGACGTGCAAAATAAAAGAATATGTAACATCAACACATTTGGAACTTGTGAAAGAAAATCTCACCACAGCTCCAATACACAAAACTGCCTAATATTTTCATGACTGTCCAAACTTTTTAGCAACCACGCCAATTTCAAAACTACCAGGAACTCACACAACCTAATGCAAAGAGATTAGAATGTTCAAGAATATAAGTTTTGACAGACAAGCCAACGTTAAAAAGTTAACCCTTATCAGTGTCGGTTCCGTGATTTTCGAGGTCTGAATCGAACGTCATAAATTAGGCCCCCCCAAAAGTTGTAGCATGCATGTAAAATATATGTGTATTATGAAACTAATTGCTAAATTGTTAATTTAAATTATAACTGTAAAACATAAAAATATTATATTATAATCAAATATATAGCAAAATTGACAACGTTCTATATAATCAGTAAATACTATTCACCTTGCGGTTTTAAAGGTAAAAACATTAATCAATTTTGAATAATTTAGTTGTTCAACCATTTCTTTCTCAATTGATAACATAGTCCGTCCATTCAATGTGTTTTGTGACATAGTTGATCGAAGATATTTCTTGATCAACCTCAACTTGACAACAATAAATCTCACCCCCAAATCACCAACACCAAAACCCTTAAACACCATTACAAGCTAAGCAGTTTCAACTTCCTACACCACATGTCTACAACAATACACCTTCATCCTATATCAGTAATGGATTCTTTATAAAGTGGGTCATCATTCAGAAAATTAAAAATCAAGAAAACTGTCTCATCAGAGAGAAAATCAAACAGATTGAAATTGGGTTTACGGACAGGGATTGATTTTTACTTCTTCATTGCTAAAAATATTCAAAAATTCAATCAAGATCAAGATCAACATCTTTAGTAACACGTTACTCTAGCACAGGCATATCTCAAAAAGAAATCAGAAATTCAGAATCAATATTCACTATTCAAAAATCAAAATCAATGTAAATATACAATACAAACTGAAACTATATAGTCACTGACTAAAATGGTGCGGCCAGTGTGTAGCGATAAACACTAACCAGTAACCAGCTGACCAGTGACCACCAGAAGGGGCCGTCACCGGTGAATTTTCGAGACGTGATGATGTGATCCAGACCATGGATACAAGCCCGCACAAAGATCCGTTGAAGATCAAAGGAGGACCGATGACTCGATTGCAAACAAAGAGGGCCAATGAAGCAATAGACAAGTTAGTTCAAGAAACAATGGCCAAAACAATGTTCGTTTCATCAAAAGAAGCAAGTTCCATGTTGGGACCGAGTCAAAACGATGAGTGGATCAACATCATTCAAGCCGTCGAAGAAAATTGCAAAGTTTCAAAATTCACGGCCGTAACCCGTAATTCTTACAGCTGTGAAGAGCTCACTGCTGAAAATTGAGAAATTGAAGAAATTGGACTTACGGCCGTAAGAAGATTTTATCACGGCCGTAATGAAGCATCGGGTTAAAGAACGAGATTTTCAGAAATAAGAATTACGGCCGTAAATAATTATGTCACGGACGTAACTATTAAACAGAAACCAAGTTACGGCCGTAAAGGGAAGGGTCACGGCCATAAAAACATATACGCGTAATTTTAGGTTAATTTTTATTTCCTTATTTTTAGCTAGTAGTTTCCTAGTATAATTAAATCTCTTAACATGGTTTTTGACCATATTTATAGGGATGTAATTTTCATTATTCATAGACAACTTTGATATTATTATTGAGAGGCAATTTGCTTTCAAACCTTATTCTTTATTGAATAAAATCCGAACTTGCGAGTTAATCTTGTTTGTTCAAATCTTGGGTGAGATTTATTTTCATTGTGATCAAGAGGTCAGCATATCTATTGATTGTGTTGGTTGCTTGGTTCAATTAATTTGAATCAATCTCGAAATCGTGATTCTTTAGCGTTCTTGGGTCGATTCCAATAATTTGTGGGTTGCGTAGCTACAATTGCTACGTGGTTTGCATCATCTGGTATCAGAGCTTAGGCTCCAAAAATCAAGGTTATATCTTTATTTTGTTTTCTTGAGTCTTCTTTAATCTTGTTCTTCGTGTTCTTTTAGTTCTTGAGTCTTTAATCAAAAAAGTGTCAAAAAAAAATTCAATAGTCGTTATTTCCTTCGTTTGTTATCCAAATTAAATTTCATTTGTTTCGTCTTTCTCGAAGTTGAATTTTCGAGAAATCTAAAAAAAAAAAAAAAAAAAAAAAGCTGTTATTTGATTTCAAGAAATATATTCTTGACTCAATCTTAGTTTCCATAAAAAGTGTCAAGTTCTATATCGAGTCAAATTCCATTCTCTAAAGGTCTTCTTCAAGTTTTCCAAACAGTTCATAAAATTTTCACTCTTACTCGATTTGAATCATTCGGGCTTAAACTTGTTTGAGTTCGGGTTCTTTCTTTGAAGCAATTGGGGTGAAAGCCATTGAGTGGGAAAAGGCAGAGAGGTGAGATCAATAGAGGGTAAAAGCCAAATTTGAGTGATACATGAGCGAAATACACGTGAGGCATATAATATTTAGTTTTAGGATGTCTGAACAATCTTCTACTACAAAAAACAACGATCGAGTCAATAGACGGAAGAGATGGTACAACGGTTTGAGCGGTTGGTTGGGGATGTGTTAGGTAGGTTAGAAAGGCTTGAGTAACCTCAAGAAGTGCCTAATGCTCGTAGGCAAGGTGGGCAAGGTCGTAGAGTAGAGGGAATCGATGAGAATGAAGAAGGTAGTGATTTTGACGATGGGGGCAATTGTGGATAGAGTAGTTAGGCATGGAAGAAGGGATAGAGATCTTGGTGGCGATAGAATGGATGGTAGTTTGAGCAATATCAAAATGAAAATTCCGTCATTCAAGGGTAGGAATGATCCGGAAGCATATCTAGAATGGGAGAAGAAGATGGAATTAATTTTCAATTGCTACGCTTATTCGAAAGAGAAAAAGGTTAAGGTAGCTGTACTTGAATTCTCCGATTACGCTATTACTTGGTGGGATCAATTGGTGACTTCTAGGAGGAGGAATCGCGAGAGACCCATTAGTACTTGGGATGAATTAAAAGCTATCATGAGAAAGAGGTTTGTTCCTAGTCATTACCATTGGGAGCTTCATCAAAAATTACAAAGTCTATACCAAGGATCAAAGAGTGTGGAGGATTATCATAAGGAGATGGAGATGTTGATGATTAGAGCTAATGTAGAAGAGGATAGGGAGGCTACGATGGCTCGATTTTTGAATGGGTTGAATAGGGATATAGCTAATGTGGTTGAACTGCAACATTATTTGGAGATGGAAGATATGTTGCACATGGCTATAAAGGTGGAGAAGCAAATAAAGAAAAAGGGAACAGCAAGGTATCAATCTGGTTCTAATTCTTCTTGGAAGCCGAAGTGGGATAGTAAAGGAGATGGGGCTGTTTCTAAAGGGAAGTTTGAAGCACCAAAAGGGAAGTTTGAGGCACCAAAAGGGAAGGAGGAACAAGCTAATAAACTCGTACCTAAAGGGGAACCTCAACCATCTAGGAGTAGAGACATTCAATGCTTCAAATGTTTGGGGAGAGGACATGTGGCATCTCAATGTCCTAATAGGCGAGTGATACTTGTGCGGAAGGATGGAGCCATGGAGAGTGATAGTAAGGAAGAGGATTATAGCGATATGCCGGCGTTGGAGGAAATATGTGATGATGAGGATGTGTTATCCGGGGAGCATGGCGAGTTATTAGTGGCAAGGAGAGCTATTAGTGCTCAAATCAACACGGATGATTTGGAACAACAACGAGAGAACATATTCCATACACGATGTCGCATTAATAACAAGGTATGTAGTATGATTATTGATGGTGGTAGTTGCACTAACGTCGCTAGTACTATACTTGTTGAAAAATTAGGATTACCTTTGTTAAAACACCCTAAACCTTATAGGCTTCAATGGTTAAATGATAGTGGAGAAATGAAGGTGAATAGGAGGGTGTTGGTGAGTTTTCTATTGGTAGCTACGTGGATAATGTTATGTGTGATGTGGTTCCTATGCATGTCGGGCACATTTTGTTGGGTAGGCCTTGGCAATATGATAGGAAGGTAATGCATGATGGGTATAAAAATAGGTATAGCTTTACCAAAGGGGGAAAAACCATTACACTTGCACCATTGACGCCGTCACAAGTGTATGAAGATCAAATAAAATTGAAAAATGATGAAGAAAAAAGAGTGAGGGAAAATGAGAGAAAGAGAGTTGAGGCCACGACCTCAGAAAAATGAGAGGAAAAGAGAGTTGGAGCCACGACTCCAGAAAAAGGAGAGGCGAGAGAAAAAAGGAGTGTTGGGGTACATACTTCAGAAAAAGGAGAGGGATCGAAGAGTGCCAGAAAAGAAAGAAAAACGAGTTTCTATACAAAAAGGAGTGAAGTCAAGAAAGTATTTATGGAAAAATGAACAATGGTCCTTTTATTGTACAAGGATTCATTTCTTGCCTTTAATGAAACTAACAAATCCCTCCCTAGTTTGGCTATTTCTTTATTACAGGAATTCGAGGATGTGTTTCCAGATGACATACCTAGTGGGTTACCACCCATTCGAGGTATTGAACATCAAATTGATCTTGTACCTGGAGCAGTCATTCCAAATCGCCCCGCTTATCGTAGTAACCCCGAGGAGACGAAGGAGCTTCAAAGGCAAGTGGAGGACTTGATGAGCAAAGGGTATATAAGGGAAAGTATGAGTCCATGTGCCGTCCCCGTGGTACTTGTACCCAAAAAGGAAGGGACTTGGAGAATGTGTGTTGATTGTAGGGCCATTAACAACATAACGGTAAAATATCGTCATCCTATTCCTAGGTTAGATGATATGTTGGATGAATTGCATGGCTCTAGCATATTTAGTAAAATTGACCTTAAGAGTGGTTATTATCAAATTCGAATGAAAGAAGGAGATGTGATGCGAACCCCTTCGGTGCGTTGACCGAAAATTCCCACAACAATTTTAATACCAACCCAAGAAAGCTAAAGTGGTAAATAAATAGATAAACACCTTAACCCAAGTTTAAATCTAACTCAAAATTCAAGGATTAAACTAACCCTAGCCCAATGGAGAGAATTAAACAAATTCCAAGGTGGCGGAAATAAACAACGACACAAGAATAATAATACTCAAGCAAAGTTGATTAAATTCCAAGAAGATAACAAGATCAAAGAGGTTTAACCTTACCTCAAGAAGGGGGTCTTCAAGACCTAGCTCTCAAGAGCAATTTTCTTAACATCCAAAGTTATCTTTACAAATGAAAGAAAAAGAGTATATAATGTACAAAATTGGGCAAAAGGTGCAAATTTCGAAAATTGCAACAAAACCCCGTTTTTGTGGAAATTGCAACAAAAACCCCGCTATTTCATTTCGGAGGACTTTCGGTCGACCGAAAGATAAGTTTCGGTCGACCGAACTTATTTCGGTCGATCTCATGGTCGACCGAAACAGGACTTTCGGTCGACCTCTACTCATCCGATACTGACTGAGGCTTGATTCAAAAAAACTCTGCAGACTTTCGGTCGACCGGAATTAGTTTCGGTCGACCGAAATTGGCTGTTTCCAATTTCGTCTTCTTTTTTGCTCCAACTTGATTCTCGACTTGCTTTTCTTGATTTATTCACATTGTTTAGCCTCGAATCTTGAACCTCTTCAACTTCGGATCTCGTCATGGGTCCCACGGGTACGTGCATCGAGGTTTGACTTTCCCGATTCTCATCATCCCCTCCCTCTTGAAAAGGATTCGACCTCGAATCTTGCTTGAATGTACTATCGTGAAACTCCTTGAACTTTGATCTTGCAACATTGTGGATCACAGGTTCATGCGTTGAAGTTGGACCTTCCCGATTCTCATCATCTCCTCCATCTCGAAAGAGATTCGACCTCGAATCGGCACCTACAATAAAAATAGAAAATTCAGACACAATAAATGTAACTGAAATTTCATACTCACCGTGCAAAGTCAATTTGTAGGCGTTGCCAAAAGCTTGAGATGTGCCAACACTGCAAAGTAGCAATTTGGATTTTATTTGATCGGGGGGTCGCTCCTTCCACGAATGGGAATACATCCAGCCGCCCGGGTCAAATGGAATATGCTTCCTACCATGGTTGGCATTGGAAATACATTGTATTCCAATTCCCCTGAATGGAAGCTCGAGCCTCCTGCAAAGGGGCTTAACCAAAGGTGCATTCTCGTGCCCACCTAAACCAACTCTTTCTTCGATAAACATGAGCATAAAGTTCAACAGAGTTAATAGGTTAAAGTCACAAGCAATTTTAAGTGGAGAAAACTTGCGATTATGATGAGCAATTAAACCGCAAGCAAATTTAACAACCACAAAATTAGCACCAACTTCGTGCAAATGCACGACCTCCTGAAAGAAAAGATTAGCTAGGTTGATGACCTTGTTGGTTTCATAGCATGCAATCAAACGTGACATTTTAATTCTTCTACCAACAATCACAAAAATAGCTTCATCTTCTTTCTTTGTTCCAAGTAAACCCACTATAAAATTCATAGAAGTAGTACTCCCAGGTTTACTCATGATGGGTAAATATGTATGAAATTTTTGGGGAAAAAACTTAAGTTTAGCCATTTTACAAGTTCGGCATCTACTGCAAGTGCAAACATTCTCAACACCAATTTTCAAAATAGGCCAATAAAATTGATCACATAATACCCCTAAAACCCTGTTGATTTTAAACCGCCCCATCAAACAACTATCACGTGCATCTCCCATTAGCAATTTGCACATGGCACATTTAAAAAGAAACAATCCAATTTTCCAAAACAAATAATTATCATGCCCATAGAATTCATCAAAATATCGCTCACAACATGATTCATAAATGTTTAACAAATTTGGATTATTAACATACATGCCCTTAACATGTTCAAAATAAAATGAGGGGGCATCAAGAAATGTTAGAAGTGAAGTCCTATTATCACCAAGACATCTCACTAAATTTCTCCCATGGACTCCCCTAGCTAGCAATTTCTTTAGAGAGCAAATATGCACGTCAAGCATATTTTCACAAAATAAGGATTCAACATGTCCATGCAATGTACTATATGCAACATTTTCACACAAGGATTTGGTACTTATGCAATTGGGCACATGCAAAAAGTTGCATTTACAAATTAAGCACTCATCATGACAATGATCCCTACCACATGTGACATTTTCACAAGTCAACAACACACTTATCAAATCTATATCAAGATCATACAACCCTCTAATGTATTCATAACACAATAACCCTGCATTTAAAGAATGGTTAGGAGCATACCTCCTAGATGTTGCATTGGTTATCCCATTTTCTTTACCTCGGTTGTACTCGTTGTTGTAGGAAAATGTTTCCATGAATTTCTTCCATAAGGCATGCTTTTGGAGTTCTTTGTTGCCTTGATAAGTTGGCCTCACAATTTCCTGCAACAAAGACATGACAAAACTAGGGAGGGAAGTGTTAAAGTATTCAAGAGTAAAGAACATTTCGGGGTGATCTTTTCTCTCAATTTTCTTGGTAGCACTCATCACTTCCTCACCTTTTTCTGAGGTAGAATCCTCAACCCTTGGTTCTTTTCTCACCTCTCCTTTTTCTGGAGTCATGGCTCCAACTCTCATTGTCTCTCCTTTTTCTAGGGACGTGGCCCCAACTCTCTTGCTCTCATTTTTATTTTCTTCAATTTTATCAATTGAAGGTTCTTTTGTTTTCCTATCCTCCCCTTCGTCCTCTTCTTTTTCCTTCTCCTTCTCCTTTTCTTCCTTGAATTCCTTCTTGAGCTTCATTTGGTCTTTGCATACTTCTTCCGAGCTCAAGATAGGATCACAACCTTTTTTTCATTCATTTTGAAGCTACACCGGTTCCTCCTCCTATCAAGATTCACATTTCGCTCACATTGCCACGGTCTCCCCAAAATTATGTGAGTAGTGTGTAAGGGAACCACATCACATAATATTTTATCACTATAAGTACCAATGTGAAAAGTAAGAAGAACTTGTTCACTTACCCTCACCTCCCCATAGTCGTTCAACCTTTGCAATAGATAAGGACTAGGATGCCTCATAACCGGTAACCCAAATTTCTCTACCCTACTAGCACTCACCAAATTCGTGTCACTCTCCCCATCTATAATGAGACTACATGCCCTATCCCCCACAAGGCATCTAGTGTAGAAAGTATTTCCTCCATGCTTCTCCCTCTCATTATCATGGGCCAACAATTTTGGTAGCCTAGCATTCATCTCCTCCACTACTTCTCTCCTTTCACTACCTCCCTTCCTATGGGATGATGAAGTCTCCATTTGCATACTATCAATATTTTCATCAACTCCATTCCTATCTACCCACTCTCTTCTTCCTCTACCCTTTCTCCATTCTTTTTCAACTTCCCCTTCATTATCATCCCTCCTATGGAATGATGGACTCTTCATTTTTGTTATATCAATATTATCATCAATTCCATCTCCACTCCTACCTACCCATTCTCCTCTTTTCCTATGCATGCTCTCATTTTGTTTACTATCCCTCTCATCATCCCAAGCATCCCTTCTAATTTTCCTATTCAAACTCCCATTTTGTTTTCTACCTCCATCCCTATACACTACGTCCCCAAGATTATCCATCACCCTTCTTCTACTACACATCATTTCTTCACCTCCCCTATTTGATGTACTCTCCCCTCTTGTTCCTAAATTTTTCAACTCACCCCTACTTTCCTCCATTTGTCTAGCCATGGTGGTTGAAAGATTTTTCAACAAGTACTTCGAATCTTGAGTTTGAGAATTGAAAATGAACATGGTGTGCAAGTGTGAAAGTGTTCTCACAAGAAAATATTTCTCTCGTGTTTCACTCAAATTTGGCTTTTACCCTCTATTGAGCTCACCACTCTTGCCTTTTTTCACTCAAAATCTCCTTTCTCAAGTTCTCCAAGGAAGGTAATCAACTAAACCACAAAGTATAATTCTTTTGGAGTTAAAGAAATCACCAACAAGGAAGAAGGAATTTATAACAAGTAGATACAAAAAGCAAGTAGAATTTATGTGCTTGCTAAACTCAAAAGGAACAATATTTATGTGGGATAAGATGCTAGGATCACAATTTCAACAATGGGATTGAAAAACCACAAGTATTAGACAAGGCATATATGTAGAGCAAATAAGCACAAGAGTGTAAATTTTGAATGAAGCAATTTATCAAACACCTTGTACTCAATCTTTGAATGACCTTGAATGGATAAAATGTGGATATATGATAACTCCCCAACAACACAATTGGGCAAGAAGTGAATGATCAACAATTATCCAATGGATGAAGTAAGTGATATATATAGAATAAAATGTTGATGACACTCTCAATAATGGGAATTGGATAGCCCCAAGTAATTAGCAATATATGGGTATTGAACAATAAAGCATAAGGGAGTATTTTTCTTTGGGACAATTTATCAAACACTTTGAATACACAATTTGGAAAGTGTAGGTTTTATAGTGAATGAATATGGAATTCTTCCCAACAACTCACAATCATTATACCCAATACATAGAATCAACAAATACACATGGATATATAGATTTTCCCCAAAATTTCTCAATTTTCGGATTTTTTTTTTTTTTTTTTTTCAATTTTCGGATTTCTCTTTTTTTTTTTTCACAATGACAAGAATAACAACAAGAAGTAAAGATAGGTTTACCAAATTAGAGCCAAGCTCTGATACCAAATGATGCGAACCCCTTCGGTGCGTTGACCGAAAATTCTCACAACAATTTTAATACCAACCCAAGAAAGCTAAAGTGGTAAATAAATAGATAAACACCTTAACCCAAGTTTAAATCTAACTCAAAATTCAAGGATTAAACTAACCCTAGCCCAATGGAGAGAATTAAACAAATTCCAAGGTGGCGGAAATAAACAACGACACAAGAATAATAATACTCAAGCAAAGTTGATTAAATTCCAAGAAGATAACAAGATCAAAGAGGTTTAACCTTACCTCAAGAAGGGGGTCTTCAAGACCTAGCTCTCAAGAGCAATTTTCTTAACATCCAAAGTTATCTTTACAAATGAAAGAAAAAGAGTATATAATGTACAAAATTGGGCAAAAGGTGCAAATTTCGAAAATTGCAACAAAACCCCGTTTTTGTGGAAATTGCAACAAAAACCCCGCTATTTCATTTCGGAGGACTTTCGGTCGACCGAAAGATAAGTTTCGGTCGACCGAACTTATTTCGGTCGATCTCATGGTCGACCGAAACAGGACTTTCGGTCGACCTCTACTCATCCGATACTGACTGAGGCTTGATTCAAAAAAACTCTGCAGACTTTCGGTCGACCGGAATTAGTTTCGGTCGACCGAAATTGGCTGTTTCCAATTTCGTCTTCTTTTTGGCTCCAACTTGATTCTCGACTTGCTTTTCTTGATTTATTCACATTGTTTAGCCTCGAATCTTGAACCTCTTCAACTTCGGATCTCGTCATGGGTCCCACGAGTACGTGCATCGAGGTTTGACTTTCCCGATTCTCATCAAGATGAGTGGAAAACTGCTTTTAAAACTAAGTATGGCCTGTATAAATGGTTAGTAATGCCTTTTGGACTTACTAATGCACCTAGCACATTTATGCGTTTAATGAATCATGTTTTACGTGCATTTATAGGTAAATTCGTTGTAGTTTACTTCGATGATATCTTGATATATCGTAAAACTTTGAATGAGCATGTGGAGCATGTTAGGTGTGTGCTTGTGGTTTTAAGACAAGAGCAACTTTTTGCTAATTTTAAAAAGTGTGATTTTTGCATGGGAAAAGTTGTGTTTCTTGGCTATGTGGTTAGTGCTAAAGGAATAGAAGTAGATGAAGAAAAAGTCAAAGATATTAAAGAATGGCCAACACCTAAAAGCATAACTGAGATTAGGAATTTTCATGGCTTGGCTAGTTTTTATAGGCGCTTTGTTAAAAAATTTTAGTACGATTGCCGCACCACTCACAGAAATTGTCAAAAAAAAGTGTAGGTTTTAAATGGGGAGCAGAACAGGAGCATGCATTTGAAACAATCAAAAATATGTTGTGTAAAGCACCGATTTTATCACTTCCTAACTTTGACAAGGCTTTTGAGATTGAATGTGATGCCTCAGGGCTAGGCATTGGAGCTGTTTTAATGCAGGATCAAAGGCCAATCGCCTATTTTAGTGAAAAACTAAAAGGGGCTGCACTTAATTACCCCACATATGACAAAGAGTTATACTCACTTGTGCGCACTTTGGAGACATGGCAACATTACTTGTGGCCACGGGAGTTCGTGATACACACTGATCATGAATCCTTGAAGCATTTGAGGGGTCAAGCTAAGCTGAGTAAGAGACATGCAAGGTGGGTAGAATTCATCGAAACATTTTCCTATGTCATTCGATACAAACAAGGTAAGGAAAATGTGGTGGCAGATGCATTGTCTCGAAGGTATGTTCTTTTAAATTCTAAATTACTTGGATTTGAATACATTAAGGACGTGTATGCTAGTGATCTGGACTTTTCTAATATTTATGAATTATGTGGTAAAGGGGCTGTGGATAGGTTCTTTAAACATGATGATTATTTATTTCGAGAAAATAAATTGTGTGTCCCTAGGTGTTCAATGAGGGAGTTACTTGTGAGAGAGGCCCATAGTGGAGGTTTAATGGGTCATTTTGGGGTTAAAAAGACCATTGAAATCCTAAGTGAACATTTCTATTGGCCTAAGATGAAGATTGATGTGGTTCGGGTTTGTAATAGATGCATTACTTGTAAGAATGCTAAATCTAGGATTAAACCCCATGGATTATATATGCCTTTACTCGTCCCTAGTGAACATTGGGTCGATATCTCTATGGATTTTGTTTTGGGACTACCTAGGACTAAGAAGGGAAGAGATTCAATTTTTGTGGCAGTAGATCGCTTTAGCAAAATGGCACATTTCATACCATGCCACAAAACTGATGATGCTACTAACATAGCTGAAATTTTCTTTCGGGAAGTCGTACGCTTACATAGGGTGCCTAAAAGTATAGTCTCGGATAGGGATGTTAAATTCCTTAGTCATTTTTGGAGAGTCTTGTGGAACAAGCTAGGAACAAAACTACTTTTCTCTACAACTTGTCACCCACAGACCGATGGACAAACCGAGGTAGTAAATAGGACAATGATTCAATTGTTGAGCACGATAATCAATAAAAATCTAAAAAATTGGGAAGAGTGTTTACCATTTATTGAATTTGCATATAATAGGGCTATACATTCTACTACTTCTTATTCACCATTTGAAATTGTTTATGGTTTTAATCCGCTAACACCATTGGATTTAATTCCTTTACCTGTGAATGAACGTAGTAGTTTAGATGGAAAGAAAAATGCTGAGATGGTTAAATCACTCCACGACAAAGTGAGGTTGGCGATTGAAAAGAAAAATGAACATTATGCATCGCAGGCTAACAAGGGAAGAAAATGCGTCATATTTGAGCCCGGTGATTGGGTTTGGGTACATTTGAGAAAGGAGCGGTTTTCAGAACAACGCAAGTCAAAGTTACAACCGCGAGGAGATGGTCCATTCCAAGTGATTGAAAGGATCAACAGCAATGCCTATAAATTAGATCTTCCTGGTGAGTATAATGTTTCGGCTTCATTTAATGTTTCTGATCTATCTCCGTTTGATGCAGGTACAGATTCGAGGTCGAATCCTTTCGAAGAGGGAGTGGATGATGTGATCCAGACCACGGATACAAGCCCGCACAAAGATCCGTTGAAGATCAAAGGAGGACCGATGACTCGATTGCAAACAAAGAGGGCCAATGAAGCAATGGACAAGTTAGTTCAAGAAACAATGGCCAAAACAATGTTCGTGTCATCAAAAGAAGCAAGTTCCATGTTGGGACCGAGCCAAAACGATGAGTGGATCAACATCATTCAAGCCGTCGAAGAAAATTGCAAAGTTTCAAAATTCACGGCCGTAACCCGTAATTCTTACGGCCGTGAAGAGCTCACTGCTGAAAATTGAGAAACTGAAGAAATTGGACTTACGGCCGTAAGAAGCTTTTATCACGGCCGTAATGAAGTCTCGGGTTAAAGAACGAGATTTTCAGAAATAAGAATTAAGGCCGTAAATAATTATGTCACGACCGTAACTATTAAACAGAAACCAAGTTACGGCCGTAAAGGGAAGGGTCACGGCCGTAAAAACATATACGCGTAATTTTAGGTTAATTTTTATTTTCTTATTTTTAGCTAGTTGTTTCCTAGTATAATTAAATCTCTTAACCTAGTTTTTGACCCTATTTATAGGGATGCAATTTTCATTATTCATAGACAACTTTGATATTATTATTGAGAGGCAATTTGCTTTCAAACCTTATTCTTTATTGAATAAAATCCGAACTTGCGAGTTAATCTTGTTTGTTCAAATTTTGGGTGAGACTTATTTTCATTGTGATCAAGAGGTCAGCATATCTATTGATTGTGTTGGTTGTTTGGTTCAATTAATTTGAATCAATCTCGAAATCGTGATTCTTTGGCATTCTTGGGTCGATTCCAATAATTTGTTAGTTGCGTAGCTAGAATTGCTACGTGGTTTGCATCACGTGACGTAGCCCTCACTCTCCAGTCTCCATATTCCTTGCCTCTCGCTCGCGGTCGCTGTCAGGTCTTAGTAGATAAATATGATCAGAAATCTTCCAAGCCTCCAAAACGTTGTCAAAAATTATGTCTTGAAAAATGAGTTGACTCACCCAGTTAAATGAGTCAGAGATCTTTCTAAGGTTTTTCGACGTTCCGGGTCCATCTACGATTTCAGAATTATCAAATCCCAATCCAATTTAAAGTTATGGCTAGCATGGTTCATTTTTAAGTTTCAATAGTACTTGACAAGTGCAATCATGACAAATGGAGTATCAAAATGAAGGCTTTGTTGGGATCAAAATATTAACATTCAAAAGATGAGAATGAAAGGAAAATCAATACTTGATACCTTGACAATGGGCTAGCAATCATATGTGTGGAAATAAAAACATATTCGTGGAATTTGATGAATGGGTGAGTGGCAATGTCACATTTGAAGATGAGTCCGAAATTCCAATGATAAGAGGCAAATGTGATATTCATACATGCTTGAAAGATGGAAGTCACCAATTTATTTCAAATGTTTATTATGTGCCTAACATAAAGAACAACATTTTGAGTTTGAGACAATTTTTGGAGAAAGACTATGACATTCACCAAGGATGGCAATGGGGTAGGTCGACCCTCTCACCCTGTTTAATACCTCAAACATATTTTGTAATATTTTTAAATTTATTTAATAGGATAAAAAGTTAAAAAATAAGTAATAAAAATTTTTGGCGGGTTTGGAGCTGAGGACTCGCTCCAAACTCGTCCCACGAACCTGGCACCACGAACAATAGGATTAGGTCTCCTCGAATCTCGGGTTTTTTGCCATCCCTAACATTCACTTAGAAGAAAAAAATTTCTTAAAAGATTACAAAATAATTTGATTGTTAAGGTTTCAATGACAAATAATAGAATGTTCTTGTTGGATATTCAAAATGATGTTGCAAAGTGTTTGAAGACTTGTGTGAAAGACACGTCATGGATATGCCCTTGAAGGTTTGGGCATCTAAACTTTGGTGACTTGGAGTTTTTATCAAAGGAAAGAATGGTGAAAGGATTACCATTTATTAGCCACCAAAATCAATTTTACGAATGATGCATATTTGGGAAGCATTGTCGAAAGAGCTTTCCGAATGAAGCAAGTACGAGAGCAAAGAAATCCCTAAAACTAATTCACACCGATGTGAGTGGGACAAGCAATCCAAAATCCCCCCTGTAAGAGCAAATATTTCCTTCTATTTATTGATGATTTTAGTAGAAACATGTGGGTTTAATTTCTCAAGGAAAATTTTTGAGGTGTTTGAAGTGCTCAAGAAATTCAAAGCTCTTGTTGAAAGGGAAAAAGGCCTAAAAATTAAAGTCATCAGATCCGATCGATTAAGAGAGTTCAACAAATTTTATGAACATAATCGATTCGACAATTTCTTTCGGTTCCAATATCCCCTCAACAAAATGGAATATTCGAAAGAAAGAAACAAACTGTCATCAACATGGCTCAAAGCATGCTAAAAAGCAAGAGATTTCCAAAAGAATATTGAGCCGAAACGGTGGATTGTATGATTTACTTTCTCAATCGTTCTTGCAGTTTTTAAAAATCAAAACCTAAATGAAATTATTTTGAAATAGTTTAGTTTGGTTTGGGGGAAAAAATTGCTATCCATGATGTTTCAACCCAACATTTCAAACCAATGAGTTCGATTTGGTTTGCGGTTTTGCAATTTTTTTGAACAACCCAAAACAAGTTTTCACAATATAAAAATAAAATACATGTTTAACAAAGGAATATATGATACATTATTAAAAAGATGATTGAATTTGGAGTTCAATGTAAAAAACGGAGCGCAATTCGGAGTTGTAGATCAAAAGTTATACGCATTTGAAGGCAATAACTTATAAAACAAATTTTAAAATGACTAAGTTGAAAGAAAAATGAAATTTGGGGACTAATGGGAAAAGAATCATAAAGTTAAGGGATCTAAGTTGCAAATAAATGAGAGTGTTTTCGAAAGAAAAGTCAAAATTCGAGGAATAAATAAACGAAATTTTGAAATTGAGTGATATAAAGTGTAATTATAGCAGGGGGCCAATATAAAAAAAAAAGTCAAAATTTATAGTTAGTTGGCATTTTCATTAGCTACGTGGACAATTCCGTCACATTTTATAATTGAAGGTGAATGGAGTATTGGATGGAGATTAACTTTGAATAGTTTAGTGAGGGGATGAGAAACATATTAAAGTTCATCAGCGAAAAGATGATACCAACGAAAGCTCAAAGAGGGTTGAAACTTGTAACTCGCTATACAATTGATTTAATAAATGTATGATCAAAGAACCGCTAGATGTTTTCATCCAAAAACCGTTAGTAGAGCAAAACTTCATCAATTGAACTTCATTTGACCAATCTTTATATCTATATACTATATAAAATCAACTCAGATTCTGGATTTCATTTTTGAACCAGAATCTCAGTTTGAATATGACCAAAGAACCGCTAGATGTTTTCATCCAAAAACCGTTAGTAGTGCAAAACTTCATCAATTGAACTTCATTTGACCAATCTTTATATTTTTATATCTATATTTATATACTATAAAACCAACTGAAAATCTGGATTCCATTTTTTAACTAGAATCTCAATTTGAATAGATTCAATTCACATCTCTGGAAACTGGTTATTGATTACTTGGTCAGTTATTTTAAATATCCGACAGTTACATCTGAGTGCCATCAAAATTGGGAATTAACGTAATCTTTTCTTCCATTTCTCCAAAATTGTGGTTGTTAGTGGACGGTTATTTTTTATAGTGCATAGGCAGTAGTAGGATACCAGAATAGTGGATCGTGGTTCGTCCAAAAAAAAAAATGTTTTAAATATTCAATAATTTCCATTTTCAAAAATCCTGTGGCACTAATTTCATTTTTCAAAGATCTGGCAGCTTAAGTGAGTTAACCAAAGGAATTGATATTACGAATTTTCCATAAACAAAGAAAGTTTAAAAAAATAATAGGACATTCAATGATTTGCAAAATGGGTAAACAGCACAAATGGTCTTCAGCATTTGAATTTTTTAGGAAAATAGTCCCCAACTTTTAGATTTTGACATTTATACCCTCAGATTCACCAAATGTTGCGAAAATGGTCATTGCTGTTATATTCTGTTAATTATGACTGTTAATTGCACTATTTGACTATATTTTTCATATTTTCATAAGGGCATTTGTCTTTATCTAATTTTTCAACATATTTTACATCCAAGTGAAAAGTTGTATGCAGATAACATCCCTGTAATGAAAAGGCTTTGACGTATTAAGTCCCTAATCTACAAACTTTGGCATATTTAGTCTCTAACCTAGAAACGTATGACATATTTATTCTCTAACATATTAATTCACTGTTTGAGACCCATTATTTCAAATAATGCGATTTATAATTTTAATTTTTTGAACAATTTGTGGTTAACAACAAGATTTTTTTTATTTACGTCTAAATTATTTTATTGATTGAAAACATCATTTTTTTTAAAAAAACTCATTTTCAGGCACGTTGTAATTTTTTTGAAGAATTTGTGGTTAAAAATCAAGATATTTTTTATTTACGTCTAGATTATTTTATTGATTGAAAACATCATTTTTTCAAAACTCATTTTCAACCACATATTCTATCAATAAAATAATCTATGAATTTTTGTTTTTTACCGACGTGTAGAATTATTATTATGGTGAATTTTTGTTAAATATTTTATTAACTTTAAAATCAAGAATAAACTTCAAATTTTCCATAAAAAAAAAAAGAATAAACTTTAATTTTTTCGGTTCGATTTCAATTCGATCGGCTCAGTTCCCTTTTTTGTCAGCCCCTAAATGTTTTTTATTCAATTCCTAATTTTTTTTATCCAAATCAAATAATGTGACATATTGTTGTTGAATTTTAATTAATCAATCTCGGTAAATTAATAAGCCACTATTTGTTAAACCATTTATAAATTTATGTATAGATAATTTTATTTATTGAATGTGAGGTTTAAAATGAGTTTTAAATAAAAATAAAGTTTTTCAATCAATAAAATAATCTAGACGTAAATAAAAAAAAAATCTTACTTTTTAATCACAAATTCTCCAAAAAATTACAATTAAAAATCACATTATTTGAAATAATTAAAATTACAATGTACGTTTAAAAACGAGTTTTGAAAAAAATAATGTTTTCAATCAATAAAATAATCTAGACGTAAATAAAAAAATCTTGCTTTTTAACCACAAATTATTCAAAATATTAAAATTACAATCGCATTACTTGAAATAATGGGTCTCAAACAGTGAATTATGTTAGGGATTAAAGATGTCAAACGTTTGTAGGTTAGAGACTAAATACGTCAAACATTTGTAGGTTAGAGACTTAATACGCCAAAACATTTTCATTCCAGGGATGTTATCTGCATACAACCTTTCAATTAGATGAAAAATAGGTGAAAAATTAGATAAAGACATAAATGTGTTAAAATTAAATTTAATATAGATGAATATTCATCTAAAATCCACAAATATCATGCTGTAATTATCAAGATCGAAACTGAATCGGAAGCGTACCTGAATCCATTATTGTGTTTGATCGAACGGGGTTATGGCCTTCCAACTAATTCGTGGTTTTCTCCTTATGTTTCTTCTCTGTTGACGGGGATGCAGAGAATTATGAAAAGCCACGCTCAATTGGGGACCATGACCTGTATAAATAGCTGTAGGGCAGCTATCGTGTTTCAATGTTATTAAATTGGTCCCTCATCAATTTAAAACATCGAATCCGTCTCTACACTTTAATCTCACAACACTTAATACCCATTAGTCCTGAATAATCTTTAGTGGATCACTTTATTGACTAAATCCTGAAGATATCACCACACATTTTATTTTTATACATGTTTGGCCCCACATTATTGAGTTTTATCCAACAATCTCCCACTGGACCATACATGTATCCTTACAAATGTGTACAATATTATGAGCTCAAAAATTTGCTATCATTATTAAGGGTATTTCCAAACAATCTCGTCCATCAATCATATCAATATAGGATCAAAGCGACTTTCGTTACATTAATCGTAACTAAATCCATCAATGGTCACGTATACCAATACAACCAAATGACATAGATCAATCATGAGAGTGTAGTATGAAAATTACATGTTATGTGATCCAAACATGCCTATTTTCAATTTGTCCGACTTTATTCCTTAGGTGAGATCAATACCAAACATAATGTAACAGAGTAGAATGAACTGAATACTTTATTTCTGTACAGAAAATCATCCAAATACACAAATGTGTCCAAAACCAAAATATAAAGCAACCAAAATACAAACTCCCACTACATCATGATATCCTCAAGAAATATTACACCCATACGAGCAGTGTGCTCGTGAAAGACCTTGGGTGCTAATCCCTTAGTGAGCGGATCCGCAATCATGGAGTTTGTCACAATATGCTCTATGGAAATCTGTCTACTCTGTACCCTTTCCTTCACAACCAGGAACTTAATGTCAATGTGTTTTGACTGAGTTGAACTCCTGTTGTTATTGGAATATAGCACTGCAGAGTTATTGTCACAGTATAACTTTAATGGTCTTTCAATTCCATTCAGAATGCGCAGCTCGGTGACAAAATTTCGCAACCATATCCCATGATTAGATGCCTCATAACAAGCTACAAATTTTGCTGCCATAGTGGAAGAAGCTACGAGTGTCTGCTTAGCACTCCTCCAGGAAATGGCTCCTCCAGCTAGCAGGTATATGTAGCCTGATGTGGATCTTCTACTATCTTGGCATCCCGCAAAATCAAAATCGGAGTATCCTACGATCTCTAACTGATCTGATATGTTGTATGTAAGCATGCAATCTCTTGTTCTCTTCAAGTACCTCATAGCCCTCTTTGCTGCTTTCCAATGATCCATCCCAGGATTACTTAAATATCTGCCTAGCATTCCAACAATGAACGCTATGTCTGGACGTGTACAAACTTGAGCATACATCAGACTCCCAACAGCTGATGCGTAGGGAATCTTTTGCATTTCCTTAACTTCAAGATTATTTTTCTGGCACTGATTGAGACTAAATTTGTCTCCCTTAGCAACAGGGGTGTACCCTGGTTTACTATCCTGCATGTCAAACCTTATAAGAACTTTATCGATATAGCTCTTTTGTGATAATCCAAGAATACCCCGAGAGCGGTCCCGGTGTATCTGAATTCCTAATACAAAAGAGGCGTCCCCAAGATCTTTCATCTGAAAATACTTTGACAAAAAACTCTTGGTTTCGTGCAACATGCCTATATCATTAGTGGCAAGCAGTATTTCATCGACATACAAAATTAGGAAAATATGCTTACTCCCACTAAACTTGTGATACACACAATCATCAACAACATTTATCTCAAAACCAAACGAGATGATCACTTGATGAAATTTGTAGTACCACTGACGGGAAGCTTGCTTGAGTCCATAGATAGATTTCTTTAATTTGCAAACCATATTCTTCGAGTCCCCTGACACGAAATTTTCTGGTTGCACCATATAGATCGTCTCATCAATGTCTCCACTGAGAAATGCCGTCTTTACATCCATCTGATGTAACTCAAGGTCAAAATGTGCAACAAGTGCCATGACTGTCCTGAAAGAGTCTTTCGTTGAAACCGGAGAGAAAGTCTATTTGAAGTCAATACCTTCCTTTTGTGTAAAGCCTTTAGATACAAGACGAGTCTTATATCTTTCCACATTACCTTTCGAATCCCTTTTGGTTTTAAAAACTCATTTACAACCAATGGGTTTCGCACCTTTTGGTAATGGGACAAGATCCCAAACTTTATTGTCTTGCATAGACTTATACTCCTCATTCATGGCATCAATCCACTTTTGAGAGTTAGAACCCTTCATGGCCTGATGAAAATTTATTGGATCATCTTCCATCATTCCATTATTTTCCTCATGTTCTTGGAGAAATACTATATAGTCATCCGAAATAGCATTTTTCCTTTCTCGAGTGGATCTCCTTAATGGTATTGTTTGTTGAGGTTGTTGAGTTTGTACTTCTAGATTTTGGATGGGAGTTTCTTCAACATTATCATGCTGAGTTTCCGGATATACTTCTTGATCAATGACATGTATAGAAACCTGCACATTGTCGAAAGTAACAATAGGAATCGAAATCGATCCTTCCTCAGCTTCTTCCTCAAAGATAATGTCTCTAACCTTATTTCTCCCCCCAAACTCAACATCCTAAAAAAGTTGCAGTTCCCGTTTCAAAAATTGACTTAAGCGTGGGATTATAGAATTTGTAGGCCCTTGATCGCTCAGAATAACCAACAAAGTAGCTGCTAACCGTTTTGGAGTCAGATTTATCTTCACGCGGCCTATAAGGCCTTGCCTCAGCTGGACACCCCAAATGTGGAAATGCTTTAGACTGGGCTTTTTGCCTGTCCAAAGATCATAAGGTGTTTTAGCAGCAGCTTTAGTTGGTACTCTATTCAGAATATAAGCTGCAGTCTTTAATGCTTCTCCCCAGAGTGATTTTGGTAAAGTAGAATGACTAATCATACTTCTTACCATATCCTTAAGAGTCATGTTTCTTCTTTCAGCTACACCAATCATGCTAGGAGAACCTGGCATGGTGTACTGTGGAACGATTCCACATTCCTCTAGGAATTTAGCAAATGGTCCTAGACGTTGTTCACCTGAACCGTCATATCTTCCGTAGTACTCACCACCACGATCAGACCTAACGTTTTTAATTTTCTTGTTGAGTTGATTCTCAACTTCAGCTTTGAACATGTCCAGTGACTCAGATTTTTCATGAATAAGATATAGATGCCAATAACGTGAGTAATCGTCTATGAATGATATAAAATATTGTTGACCATTCCAGGAAGCCGTAGGGAATGGTCCACAAATATCTGTGTGTATCAATTCTAAGACGTCCGAAGTTCTATTAGCACCTAACCTTTTGTTTTTGGTTTGTTTTCCCTTGATACAATCAATACAAACATCAAAGTCCGTAAATTCGAGGGAATCCAAAATGCCATCTGACACAAGTCGTTCAACTCTAGTTTTTGAGATGTGACCTAAGCGCTTGTGCCATAGTTTTGCCGAATTTTCTTTATTTAATTTTCGCTTAGTACCACGTGATTCCACATACAAGGTTTCACGGAATGCCACGCTTAATGATCATTAGACTTATGCGATTTGAGCGTTCCCACTTCTCAAAGTTCCTCCTGTCATCAGGTGAACTTGCATTCGTAAGAAAAGCCGGTTGCTCAACCCTGAGAGCAAGGTCAAGATCCATGCAGCCGAGAACAATTAGTTCTTTCTCTTTCCAATCCTTGAAGTTTGACCCATCAAGCATGGGAATTGAGTTAAGATTTGCAGATATTATGGTAGCCGATGAATTAACTGTATAGAGAAGAAGATGAAAATAGCTTACATTAGTACTTTATTATGCAAATAATAATTTCAAATAATGGTAAGGCTCATCACAAGATACCCAGCACAACATCAATATTTAGTCTTTGGACAGAAATATTAACTTGTAAGTGGTACTCTCGATGTAGTAATCAAACACTGACAATAAGACATGTCAACCAATAAACCTTTCTTTGGACCGATTTATTGATCACACGTTAAACCAAATAATCGTTACGTGTTTATCACCACAGGTGCATGTGAAATTTCAGCCAAACATTGACCTTCCTTTGGGCCGATCAATATCCGCACGAACAACACACACACGAAACCTTCTAATATTCTAAGTTAATTAATTTCCACAAGAGAGGTTGCTTTGGCAACATGTTGCTTCAATTAAGTCACTTTGAAATATTATATTTCTCAAAAGAGTCCGTCATACCAAAATTTGAACTTGAATAGACTGTTTTGCATATATTTAAGACTTTAGGATTTGAATTATGAAATTCAATACTTTAGGATTAAGTAATCATTAAGTTGGATGGTTAAATTGCAATTTAATTAAACTTGATTGGCCAATTATGAAATATTTTTAAACTTGAAGGACTAAATTGCAATTTTTCCAAACTTTAGTGGCCAATTTATTAAAATCAGAAACTTTAGGGACTGAATCGTAAAATTCAGAACTTTTAAACCCAACTTAAATGATTTCTTGACTTTAGGGACTTATTTTGTAAATTCAGAAGTTTGAAGGGCCAACTTAAAAGTTTTATAAGATTAGGGTTTTATTAATTATTAAAACAAATTAGGAGGACCTGAGTGAAATAAAATTAATTTCGTAATTGCAGAAAAATCCCTCAAGACTTCAAATTTACAATTGAAACCCCTTGCCCAAAATTGAAAAGAACTAGGGTTTTCCAAAACCCTAGCCCCGCCGCGCACCAACCCTAAGAACGCGGCGCCATCACCGGCGCCGCACACCACCTGCAGCGCCATCATCGGCGCTGCAGCCAAGAAATTGTGTTGCTGCGCGCGACGCTGCATACCAGCGCAACCCCATCGCGCGCGGCAACGCTGTGTCCCGCCACGCGCTCCACTCCTTTCTCCGACCTTCGTCCTCCACCAACAAACACCACAAACCAACATAAATCCATACACAACAATAAATACAATCCAGATCCATATATAATGACCCCAAATTCGAAATAAACAAAAATCAAGACTGAAACAATTTGATTAAAACCAAGAATTTTTCGCACATGTATACATACACAGAGAGGAAACGATTTGGCTGTATACATATTTCTCAATTTTTCAATTTTGCTATGTATGTATAATTTTGAAATCAGCAACCTGTGGTTTTGATTATACATACGCACATAAATTTGGTTTTACATATATGCGTACAAAATTGATCTGATAATTCAACACGATGTTGGCTCTGATACCACTTGTTAAAATTAAATTTAATATAGATGAATGTTCATCTAAAATCCACAAACATCATGCTGTAATTATCAAGATCGAAACTGAAGCGGAAGCGTACCTGAATCCATTATTGTGTTTGATCGAACGGGGTTATGGCCTTCCAATTGATTCGTGGTTTTCTCCTTATATTTCTTCTTTGTTGACGGGGATGAGGAGAATTATGAAAAGTCACGCTCAATTGGGGACCATGACCTGCATAAATAGCTGTAGGGCAGCTATCGTGTTTCAATGTTATTAAATTGGCCCCTCATCAATTTAAAACATTGAATCCGTCTCTACACTTTAATCTCACGACACTTGAAACTGAAGCGGAAGCGTACCTGAATCCATTATTGTGTTTGATCGAACGGGGTTATGGCCTTCCAACTGATTCGTGGTTTTCTCCTTATATTTCTTCTTTGTTGACGGGGATGAGGAGAATTATGAAAAGTCACGCTCAATTGGGGACCATAACCTGCATAAATAGCTGTAGGGCAGCTATCGTGTTTCAATGTTATTAAATTGGCCCCTCATCAATTTAAAACATTGAATCCGTCTCTACACTTTAATCTCACGACACTTAATACCCATTAGTCCTGAATAATCTTTAGTGGATCACTTTATTGAATAAATCCTTAAGATAGCACTATACATTTTATTTTTATACGTGTTTGGCCCCACATTATTGAATTTTATTCAACAAAATGTCCTTATGAAAATGTGAAAAATAAGGTCAAATAGTGCAATTAACGGTTGGAATTAACAGAATATAACGGAAGTGACCATTTTCGCAACGTTTGGTAAATCTGAGGGTGTAAATGCCAAAATCTAAACATTTGGGGCTATTTTCGTAAGAAATCCAAACGTTAGGCACCATTTGTGTTGTTTATCCTTGCAGAAAATAATGAATAATACTCATTTCAAATGTTCGCTTATTAAAATTGGTCTACTGTTTTCCAATTTTGTGAAAAAGGTTATGATTATTTACTTGTCTTCGAAAATATACAGGTTAGCCGAATTTTTTTCAAAAAAATTAAGCATAACAAATAGCAGTTATGCATGATGCACGACATACAGTTAACAAAAATATTCTTGATTATTCATTTGTGTATTTGAAAGTAAAGGTTAGCCGAATTTAAAAAAAAAATTAGAAAAACGTATAGCAGTTAAGCACGATTTGAAGGCCTTTTCTGAGTGGATTTTGAGTATAGGAGATGGGACGTTACAGGGTGATAATGATGAAGCAACAATAAAGGTGTCCATGACCTACTCGTACATGTGCCAAATAAACCGGTACAGTTCATTGTCGAGAGTACATATCCTTTGTTTTTAGGCAACTATAATAATATATCGTGCCTGCAGGGAAGAGTTATACTTGCTCTAGCACTTGATCTTTTGCAAATCATAAAGGATAACTCTTCCTTTGTGCAAGATCAAGTGTTAGAACTTATTGATTCCATCAGATACAAGTTTACCCTTCAAGTTTAAAAGAAGACAATTTTAATTGATTGTATCTTATGCTATGACCATCAACAAGAGTCAAAGTCAATCACTCTCACACGTGTGGCTATTTTTAAAAAGGCCGGTGTTCAATAATGGACAGTTTTATGTAGCAGTATCTAGAGTTACAAATCGTTCTGATCTAAAGATATTGATTTTGCGACAACGAAGGAAACTCAACAAATATGACGAAAAATGTTATGTTTAAGGAAGTTTTTCAAAATATGTAATATTTTTTTAGAACGTAATGCTTATTATTATTTTAGTTGTAATGAATGATAATTAACATTTAATTTGCACTAACTTTTATTAATATTTGCCTATTTTTCAGCTATGAATGAAAATGTTTTTCACTGATAATTGAATATTTTCATGCATCGCACGGGTGTGGGTCTAGTAATATATAAAAGTAAGGTACTTCCTAAAAACATGTTTTTGAAATTTCTCGCCTAAACTGTTTTTCCTAAAATAAAAGTATTTTAACGAATGAGAATACTTTTGATAATTTTTCTATTATTTTGTAATCAAAAAATATATAATATGGGTATCAAACCGAAGATCTCAATGAGAACTTTAATACAAACTCACAAGTTGTAGTCAACTGTAAACACGTCGTCCTTAAAATCACATTAAGATTAAAGGTAAAAAAATTATTTTGTACGTTTTACTTTTTCTCAATGTCCCTCTATTTCAAAATTGTTTTATTTAAGTCATAAAATGATATAATTAATGATATAATTAATTTTGATTCAAGTTGTTTTTCTTATCAAATTAAAAGAAATGATATATATCTGAACTTTTATGTAATTTAATTAAGTTCGAATAATTTTTGCAACTTCATATTTCGATCAATTTAGGTTGTTTAGTTTGTTACATTCATTTAAAAATAGGACCACGTGTATTTAATTTTTAATGTTAAAGTAAATATGAAATGAAATATTTGTTTAATATATTTAAATATCAAATATTATATTAAGATAGTTATTATCAGTTCTAATAGTACTATTCAGTTATTCGGGTAGAGATAATTTTTTTTGATAATCTAGAAATTATATTTTTGGAAAGATTAACTATGTCAATCTTTAACTTTATATCTTTATATAATATAATATTATAATATGTAACTAGTATATACCCATGCGATGCACGGATGACATTATCATTATATTTGTTTGCAGTTGAAAGTGTCAGTGAACAAAATGACATTATAAAGTAATGAACACAAAATAAACTATTAAATAGTTGCATTAACTACTCAATAATCAAAACTATGTATTTGGACGAAAGACATCGGTTGCTTTTGAGATAGGAATTGAGCCAATAAAGATTAGTTCACAGACGAACACGCAAAAAATTAAAATTGAATAAGACAGAAGCTCGGAAATATATTCTATACAAATCCACTACTCGGATCCAAATCAAAAAGTTTGCTCAAGTGGAGTACATTTTACTTGGAAGTAGGTTTCCAAACTCTTGCATTGATTCGTCGACTGTTTCTATGCATGAGGGGGATAAATCTGTCAAACACTTGGAAATTTGTTTTGCTAGAAACATCAAACCAAAATCCAACACTTGTGGGGTATCCGTTGCAACTACAAATTTGTATCTGAAAATTTCATTAGTCAAATGGATTTACAATTAGGAAAATTAAACACTCCCTTCTTTATGAGGAAAACAAAATTGTACTCTAATGGCAAGTATTTGTTAGTCCTCTCAGGAATTCCCAACATCCTTTGTTCTGTATTCAGCTCAACTTAACTCAGTTCATTGCAGATCACCTCACAGGACAAATTCAATTCAATACTCTTCCATAAAGACAGGAACCATAAGTCCTGCTTATAGATGGATATGGATTAGCTTCCAAACTAACCAAGTTCCTAAAATTTGTCCAATATAGGATCAGGAAGGTGATCAGATTATGAAATTCTTACATTTTATCTTTAAATATTTTTTTTCTTGAAAGAAGTTATGGAGTTAGATCCAAAACTCAACATTATGAAAATTGCACACCAAAAATCATTTCCTCTAGGTTTATTAAGTGAAGTAGACATCAGATTACATGGAAAATTCTAATTGAGTAATAGTCCATTAGTAGATATAAATTTCAATTCATTTCCTAATATAATAAGATAAAGAAACAATTCGAGTCATAATTCATAATGATGTATAAAATTCAAGAAACGTACCCAATTTGATATGCAGTATGTTGACGGTTGAAACATGAAATATTCCAAGCCACCAAGAATTTAGTGGATGTCAGTTACTTAATCGAAAACTATATGGGAAAGAGGTGGACCTCAGGTCTTAATGGATGACCTGGACTCCACTTAGGTAATAAAGCTGGTTTGTAAGAGGTGGATCCCAGATCGTGTGAATGACCTGGACCCCACGTATGATTTCTTGTATAAATATAGTATTGGCTTTGAATAGCCAAAAGTTCTCCTCCCTTGTGAGCTACCCTCTCCTATATTTATAGGGAGAATGGGGTGAGCTGGCTTATTACAATACCTGACTATCTGACATAAGTACATAACTGAACTATTTGAGTTCTTATATAGTACAAAGCAGTTGACTTTTACTTAACCTAACTACCTTTATGTCTCAATAACCGTCTTAACTAGCGTGTAAGAAGGTAGTTGGTCTTGTTCTGACTGAGCAGTAACCGACCTCACTGGGCCACATCGGAATCTTCGTAAGTAACCGACCTAACTAGACCACATCGGAATCATCGTAAGTAACCGACCTAACTGGACTACATCGGAATCATCGTAAGTAACCGACCTAACTGGACCACATCGGAATCATCGTAAGTAACCGACCTAACTGGACCACATCGGAATCATCGTAAGTAACCGACCTCACTGGGCCACATCGGAATCATCATAAGTAACCGACCTAACTGGACCACATCGGAATCATCGTAAGTAACCGACCTCACTGGACCACATCGGAATTAGGTTAGGTAATTCTCCTGCAATCTCCATAGTTCGTTGTAATAGTATCCGACCAGATGATGTCAGTTCGGACATCGGGTCGGGTCATCATAACCAGTCTGGATAGAAGTTTTCGGCTGACGTCGTCACATTGTCACTAAAATTGTGGTCACCTATCAACAATTGCCCCTAGGAGTGGTTCTGAAAGGATTTCCGATCCGCTCCTACTGATAATTCTTGAAGACTAATATAAAAATAAGTCATAATGATATTGCCATGTGTCCTAGTCCTAGACACCTAGGTCTGAAAATGCCAGTAGAATGCCGTCAGCCGTCATTTCTCTTTGAGGGGCTCTAGGTGTCTTTTCAAATTCTGTACTGATAATTAATGAAGTTCTTATATATAAGGGACCCTTGGGCGGCTTTCCCCTTCATAATTTCTTCAAAACACTCTAAGCTTCTGACCTTTTTTCCCGAAGTGATCAGTTGTTCGGTTTTATAAGTTCACGACCTAGAGTCCAGATCTGTTTTCCAGGTATTACTTCTTATCCTTGATAAATCATGAGCAACTCCGGTAGTGATAGTGAGGCTACGAGAAATGACTCCTGGGGTGGTGGGAATGAGGAGTCCAGCCCGGACTTAGGATCTGGGTCGAGTGAATCAGTAAGTGTATCCAACCTGAGAGATGTAACTCGTGAGGTGCAACCGCTTAGGTCCGCAAACCCTTCCTTTATCCCTCGACCTATCCCACCCCCACAAAGAAATTCTGATAGAGCAGGCCTGTCTAGTTCCACTTCGACGTTCTGGCAGGCCGGATTTCATCCTTCCTTGTCTCCGAGTCTGACCTGGATGAATGGCGCTATAGGTTTAGGATCCCGAACTCAATACTGTTTTTTCTTCCTAGGAGCGATGAGCGGGCTGACGAACCCCCTGAGGGTTGCGTGGCGGTGAATAGGATGATGTTGGAAGCAGGTCTTAGGTTCCCATTACCCCGTACTATAACCAATTACCTACGGTACTGGGGTCTGGCCCCTTCTCAGATCACTCCTAACGGATGGAGGGTGATAATAGGTTTTTTAGTCATCTGGAGCAAATTAGGGTTACCTCCACCCCGTGCCAGCAAGTTTGGTTCCGTTTACCAACTCCGATCTGATGGGAAGGATTCTGGTTGGTATTATATAATGGTCCGACCCCGAACTGGCGGGAACTTAATAAAGGAACTTCCAGATTCTATTAAGGGGTGGAGGGATCAGTGGTTTTATGTAGGTGGCGGGTGGCAAACTTTGGAGCGGACTAAGGACCTGGACTACATTGTTCCCACCCATTACAAACCTTACTGTATGTTTCAGACCTTATTCTTCATGTATGAACTGCCTCTTCTAATATTAATTATCTCTTTTGTATTTCAGGTCTGGCTAATCCCTCCAGGTCCTTGGCATTTGAAGAGCAGTTGCAAAGGGCACGTGAACTTGACCGGCGTGACAGGGATTTCAGAGAATTGATCACTGAAGAGAATCTGTTCCGGGCTGGGCTCACTATCGTACATCCATCTACTTCCTTCCGACCTCCTCCACGTCGTAAGTACTTAATATCCCGAACTCATCTTTTTCCTTAATTATACTAATTACTTGGTTGCTTTTGTAGAACCGAACAAATCAAAGAGAAGAAACGTGCCTCCTTTCGACCGAAGTGCATTTGTCGACAACAAGAAGAGGAGACCTACTACTGGTGGGAAAACTCTCCTCCCTGGCATGGGCCCCACTCCTAGGTCTGGTCAATCCAGCGGGCCTCCTGGTTCCATTCCGAGTCCTTCCAGATCTTCCCACGTCAAAAGGAAGATGGTCGAAGAGGACACGATTGCTCCACCTCCTCCTACTGATCCGATCATAGTTTCAGATAATCAAGAATCATCTGATAATGCAGATCAGTCCGGACTGCGTGGTGCCTCAGATCTGCCACCCCCAGTATCTGTATCTGCCAATCCCGCCGATTTCTCCTACTTCGGCATCCATAAGGCCCGGGCTATGGAGATGGCCAAATTGAAAGGTAAGCTCCCCAAAACACTGAGGGATGTTCGGTCCCACAAATGTCCGAGATCGAATTCCTTGAAGGTCCTCCCAAGTTGCGTCCACAACTCAGTCGATATAGTGGTGCGGACCTGGGACAAGAAGAAAGAAGCCATGGCCGCCGAGATGGACCTGCTCAACGCTGCCCACGCCACATCTGCTTTCCTTGGACTTGCGCAAAATTATGTATCCCACGTCCGAGCTAAAGCCCATGCACAGACAGAGCTGCACGACGAATTAATGCGCCAAAGCATTGTTGTGAAGGATCAGAACCACGCACTTGGGCTAGAGAGGGACAAACTGGCTGGGGCCAAGAAAGAGATTGAGCTGAAGTGCGAGAGCCTGGAACAGAGAAACGGTCTGCTTCTTTTCGAGCTGGAAAAGATACAACTGGAAAATGCTGAGTTGAAGGCTAAGGCAGCAGCGAACCAGCAAGCTAAAGAGGGGGCAGTGGCGAAGCTTGATCCGGTCAAGAAGGATCTCGCACAGGCCAGATCGGACTTAAGTTCTGCAGTGGATGTGTACAATGAATCCAAGGAATACGAGGTGGATCATACCGACACTTATATCATGGCATTGGAAGATGCTGTAAAAAGGTTTCAGGAGCTCCACCCCGAATTCAATGCGGACCAGTTGAAGGCAGAGCTGGAGAAGCTTAGGAAAGATCAGGCTGCGGCCATGGCTGAGCTAGCTCAAAGTACGGCACCTGGGACGGGTGAAAACTTGTAAAAAATATTTGTCTTTGGTAGTCTGTAGGGCTAGTCCGGCCTAACTTTTACATAAATGAAATTAGCTTTTGTGATCATTTTCCGCATTGTTCGTAATAACAAACTTATCAGATCTGATTGTGTGCTTTAACCTTAAGTTTGATGCTGGGATAAACTCACGAACATAGTAGGGTTCTCAATCCGGAATGCTTTAAACTTTTGTTTAATCCGTTTCAGACCTGTAGGAGTACGGTATGGTTGGTCTAGTGTGACTTGAATTAAACATATGTACTGATCAGCTTGCTCGCTCCTGGTTTTACTTGGGATCATAAGAGGCTCACGACCTCAGGTGTGGTAGAGCTGATGAGCACGTGACATGGTCGCAAGGAACTCGTGAATTGTCCTTTTGCAGACCTGATGAACCCCGTGGCTTGTGGTCCTGGTAAGCTTTTAGCTTGGTCCTAAGGAATTCGTGAATTCCATTATGACAGACCTGATGAGCTCTTGGCTTGAGGTCCTAAGGAATTTGTAAATTCCGTTATGACAGACCTGATGAGCTCCTGGCTTGAGGTCCTAAGGAATTCGTGAATTCCTTTATGACAGACCTGATGAGCTCTTGGCTTGAGGTCCTAAGGAATTCGTAAATTCCATTATGACAGACCTGATGAGCACGTGGCCTATTTTATCAAAAACACTTGCAAATCTGGTAAAAAAGGAAAAGAATTTATTCAAGTAACATCTTTTAAGACCCCTTGGTCATTACATATCTTCTGGTTACACGATCATTGATAGTACTTTTTCAAATGTTCTGCGTTCCATGGATGTTGTAAATTTTTTCCTTCTAAAGTTTCTAGTTCATATGCCCCGTTTGGAGAGGTTTTCCTAATTCTGTAAGGTCCTTCCCAAGATGGGCCAAGCGAGCCGGATTGAGCTTCCCTTGTGGCTAAGAACACTTTCCTGAGTACCAAATCTCCAGCGTGGAACTTTCGGCTCCTCACCTTAGAATTATAGTGCCTGGTGCTTCTTTGTTTGTAGAACGCGTTCCTGAGCTCTGAGTTCAACCTCCTCTCCTCAATCAAGTCCAGCGTAGATTTTAGCATTTCAGTATTTGCTCCTTCTCCAAAATATTGAGTTCGCTCGAGGGGACTCCCACCTCAACAGGGATCACAGCTTCAGATCCGAAGGTGAGGGCGAAAGGAGTTTCTCTCGTCGCCATCCTGCATGTTGTCCTGTAAGACCATAGCACCGCAGGTAGTTCATTGACCCATGCCCCTTTCAATTCATCCAATCTAGTCTTCAGTGTGTGTTTGATGATTTTGTAATTGCTTCCACTTGCCCGTTGCCTTGTGGGTGGCATGGGGTGGAGTAGTGATTCTTAATTTTCAATTCTTCACAAAATGACCTGAACTTTGCATTATCAAATTGTCTCCCATTGTCAGTGACTATCGAATGAGGAATACCAAACCTGTAGATGATCGACTTCCATACAAAGTTCGTTGTCTTTTGTTCAGTGATCCTAGCTAAAGCCTCTACTTCAACCCATTTTGTGAAATAGTCTACTGCCACTATTGCATATTTTGTTGATCCTCTTCCCGTCGGCAATGGTCCAATTAAATCAATGCCCCATTTTGCGAAGGGCCATGGTGCCATGACAGAAGTTAGGTCTTCAGGGGGAGATCTGATCATTGGGGCGAACCTCTGACACTTGTCACATTTCTTCACAAATTCCATGGCATCTCTTTTCATGGACGGCCAGAAGTATCCTTGTCTTAAGATCTTGAATGCTAGGGATTGTCCTCCCGTATGGTTTCCGCACACTCCTTCATGTATTTCTGTCATAGCATATAGGACTTCCTCTTCATCCAAGCATCTAAGTAGTGGGAGGGAAAAACCTCGTTTGTATAACACCCCGTCTATCAGAGTATATCTGGCGGATCTGATTTTGAGCTTACGAGCATCATCCTTGCCTGGGGGCACTACTCCCTCCTTTAAGTGATGGATGATTTCATCCATCCAGCTTTGATTTGTGTTGATTGCCATTGTTAGCACTTCCGGTTCCGCTAGGGCTGAGTTTTGGACCCTTCCAATAGCCACACTGTCTAAAGTGTCGGCTCCTTCGCTGGTGGCCAACCTAGCGAGAGCATCTGTCTGACTGTTTTGAGTTCTTGGTATCTGTATGATATCCGCATGGGTGAACATTTCCAGTTCTTTCTTGGCCACCTTGTAGTAAGAAACCATTTTTTCTTCTTTCGTGTTATAGATTCCTTGGATTTGGTTCACAACTAGCTGAGAATCGCTGTGTACAGTCACTTTGGCTATCCCCATACCTCTTGCCATTTTTAGACCTGCAATGAGAGCTTCATATTCCGCCTCGTTGTTGGTTGCTGGGAACTCGAAGCGGAGGGACTGGCAATATAGTAATTTATCGGGGCTGACTAGGACAACTCCAGCTCCTGCGTAGTTTTCATTCGACGACCCGTCCACATATAGGGACCAGAGTTCGTCACGGACGGGGGGGTCTATTTCCATGTGGAATTCTGCTACGAAATCTGCCAATGCTTGTCCTTTAATTGCTGCCTTCGGTTTGTATGAGATGTCAAATTGTCCCAATTCTACTGCCCACTTCATCAATCTTCCCGAGGTGTCCGGTTTCTGTAAGGTTTGTCGTAGTGGACAGTTGGTTAGCACTTCCAATGAATGCTCCAGGAAGTAAGGTCTCAATTTTCTTGAACTCATAATAAAAGTCAGTGCTAGTTTCTCCATAGGCGGATATTTCAGCTCTGCGTCTTTCAAGACCTGACTAACGTAGTATACGGGGTGTTGAACGCCATGATCTGTCCTGATAAGAACGGAACTGACAGACCTCTCTGACACTGCTAGGTACAACTCCAACACTTCTCCTGCTATTGGCTTGGAGAGAAGAGGTGGTGAGGCCAATTGCATTTTTAGGTCTTCGAAGGCTTTCTGACATTGTTCCATCCACTGGAAGTTCTTTCCCATTTTTAGCGCTTCGAAGAAAGGTCCACACTTATCTGTTGACTTCGAGACGAATCGGTTCAAAGCTGCTATTCTTCCAGTCAAACTTTGGATTTCTCTTATGTTGGTTGGGGCTCTCATGTCAATCAGGGCTTTGATTTTCTCAGAGTTGGCTTCGATTCCCCTTTGATGCACCATGTATCCCAAAGATTTCCCGGATCCGACTCCAAAGGAACACTTTTATGGATTTAGCTTCATTTTGTATTTTCTAAGTATTGTGAACATTTCAGCCAGGTGCTGAACATGGTCTGATGATTCGATGTTCTTTACCAGCATGTCATCCACGTACACTTCCATAGTTTTTCTGATCTGCTTTGCGAACATTCTGTTGACCAGCCTCTGGTAGGTTGCCCCTGCATTTTTGAACCCGAATGGCATCATCTTGTAACAATATAACCCCCGGTCGGTGATGAATGATGTGTGCTCTTCGTCTGGACCATACATGGGAATCTGGTTATAGCCTGAGTAGGCATCCATGAAGCTCAGTAGCTCATGTCTTGCCGTGGCGTCTACCATTTGATCTATACGTGGAAGTGGAAAGCGATATTTTGGGCAAGCTCTGTTCAGGTCTGTGAAATCAATACAGAGCCTCCAGGATTTATTGTTCTTTCGCACGAGAACTGAATTGGACACCCATTCTGGATACCTTGCCTCCCGTATGAACCCATTTCCCAATAACTTCAGGATCTCATTTGCGAGAGCTTCATACCTCTCCCCATTTAGTGGACAACGCTTCTGTCGCTTTGGTTTCGCTCCATGATCAATGTTGAGCTTGTGACAGGCCAGGTGTGGTGGTATCCCTTCCATGTCAGCATGAGTCCAGGCAAAAACATCTTTGTTTTCTCCCAAAAAGTTTACAAGTTCAGACCTTACTGGCTCCTGAAGGCCTTTCCCAATTTTTAATTGTAAATCGGGCTTGTCCGGGTCCAGAATTATCAATGTCAAGTCCTCTACTGGTCCCGTCTTGATTTCATTTTGGTCCAGGGGGGTCCAACGTTTGGATCTCTTCAACCTGGTCCTCCATCTGAACAGCCTCCACTTGCTGTGCCTGGCAGCCATCCGCTGATCTCCCTTCACTATTCCTACCCCACGGGAAGTGGGAAACTTCATCACATAGTGGTATATTGAGGTGGCTGCCTTTAGTTCATGTAGAATAGGCCTTCCCAGGATTGCATTATAGTTGGACGGTATGTTTGCTACGACAAAGTCCGCTATTACTCGCCTGGAGCATGGAGGATTCCCGAGCTCTACCATGAGTGCTATCTGTCCCAGAGGTGTGACGTAATCTCCAGTAAAACCTTGTAATTTCGTCGTGTAAGGGCTTAGATGTCGTTCTTCCACTCCCATTTGGAGGCAGGTCTTCCAGTACAGGATGTTCACGGTGCTCCCGTTATCCACCAAAGTACGATGGATCTTCACTCCCGACACTGGCATGGTTATGATCAAAGCATCTGCGTGTGGCTGAAGGACTCCTTCAGCATCTCCTTCATCAAAACTGAAGGATTCGTCTTCTTTGACAAGTACTGGGGCCCTCGCCGATAGAATCTGATAGCTATTCCGAGCATCCCTGATGTACTGACGCCTTTGCCTTTTGGATCCTTCTTGGCTTTGACTGCCGCCCACTAGCATGCGGATTTCAGCTGTAGGCGTGTCCCCAATTTCCACTTGGCCTTGCTTCCCTTGATCCTTTTGAGATCTTCCCGTGTACTCTTTCAGATGACCTGCCTTAATTAATTTTTCGAGTTCTATCCTCAAGTCCTTACAGTAATCTGTGTCATGTCCCGCTGACCGGTGGTATCTACAGTACCTAGATTGATTAAGTTCGGATGAGCTGGTCCTTAACGGCCGGGGCCGTGGTAGCAGATTCTGATCCTTAATGTTCATGAATATGGTCTCAGGTCTGGCTTTCTGGAAGTCCATTGGTGAAGAAGTTGATGAGTGGGGGCGGAAACTCCCGGGACCTCGAAAGTCCCGTTTCTTTTCCTGGCTGTACCTGTCACCCTTCTGTATTTCTTTTTCCTTTCCTTTAGATCTTTCTTGATCTTTCGGTTCTCCCTTGTCTTCCATCCTACTGGCTTTCGCCTCTTCAGCTCCAATGGCTCTGTCTGCTCTTGTGAGAAATTCTTGAAAAGTCTTTGGCCCCTCTTCATGTACTGTCCACCAGAACCAGGATTCAGACCATAAGCCGGATGTTACTGCCATTAGGAGTGCGTCATCTGACACTTTATCCGTATCCATGATTTGCTTGTTGAACCGATCCAGATAACTCTTTAACGATTCTGTTCTTCCTTGCTTGATGGTTACCAGTTGTTCTTTGGGGGTCGTCCTTGTTTTTGCAGCCATAAAGTTATAGAGGAACTGAGAAGACAGGTCTTTCCAATTTGATATGGAGTGATCTGGTAGAGTACGTAACCACCTCTGAGCCATGTCCCCTAGGGTGAGTGGAAATGTCCTGCACATGATGGCATCGCTCACACCTTGTAACTCCATCCAGGAAACATATCGGTCTATATGGGCCACTGGGTCAGTCGTCCCATCGTAGCTGGGTACTTGCGAAACCTTGATCTTGCTTGGTAACGTCTCTTTCAGGATCTCTTTTGAATACGGGGTAGTCCTGGAGGTAGTATACTTGTCATCCTTTCTCTGCTGACCCTCCAGATGACTAAGTTGTTTCCTCAACGCGTTGAGTTCTTCCCTGTTTCCTCTTTCGTCATAGGACGGATCACCGAGATTCAAAGTGGGTGCGTCTTTGTTAGGAGCTTTGAAGTTCCTACCCCGAGTCCGTGCGGGCTCATTATATGGACTTCGTGCGGATCTTTCCGAGTAGTTCGAAGTTGCAAGCTTTCTGTTTATCCCTAGTGTCTGGTCCTCCCTTGCGGGAGCTGTACGATCCGGGCCTAATCTGCTGAACACGCTGTTTGTCCTTTTCGGTGATCCCCTACGTGGAGAGCGGGAATGGCTCTCTCCAGTAGAACTTTCAGACATGTCGGGCACATAGTTGAGTTTTCGTCGGACTCGTTGGTTACCGGGGGGGCGGTGTGGTGGCACCGGAATTGCATAAGGGGCCTGAGTGTTTCCCGGTAATGGTTGTTGCATCTTTTCTACAGCTTGTGTCAAATTCCGCAATTGACGCATTACCTCAACCATCTGGGAATCTTGGTGAGGCCTGACTTCCGAGTCGACCTCCATCCTTGTATCACCCTGTGCCTCCGGTTTCTTTTCATGGTTGTTTCCTGAACCTAGTTCATCCATGTTATCTAAAGAGAGAGGTTGCACAGTATTTGAATGAGCTGGTGTAGTGGACTGCTATTCTATCACAAAGGGGGGCCCTCTTTCTAGCGCCAATTGTTGACGGTTGAAATATGAAATATTCCAAGTCAGCAAGAATTTAGTGGATGTCAGTTACGTAATCGAAAACTATATGGGAAAGAGGTGGACCTCAGGTCTTAATGGATGACCTAGACTCCACTTAGGTAATAAAGCTGGTTTGTAAGAGGTGGATCCTAGATCGTGTGAATGACCTGGACTCCACGTATGATTTCTTGTATAAATATAGTATTGGCTTTGAATAGCCAAAAGTTCTCCTCCCTTGTGAGCTACCCTCTCCTATATTTATAGGGAGAATGAGGTGAGCTGGCTTATTACAATATCTGACTATCTGACATAAGTACATAACTGAACTATTTGAGTTCTTATATAGTACAAAGCAGTTGACTTTTACTTAACCTAACTACCTTTATGTCTCAATAACTGTCTTAACTAGCGTGTAAGAAGGTAGTTGGTCTTGTTCTGACTGAGCAGTAACCGACCTCACTGGGCCACATCGGAATCTTCATAAGTAACCGACCTAACTGGACCACATCGGAATCATTGTAAGTAACCGACCTAACTGGCCACATCGGAATCATCGTAAGTAACTGACCTCACTGGGCCACATCGGAATCTTCGTAAGTAACCGACCTAACTGGACCACATCGGAATCATCGTAAGTAACCGACCTAACTGGGCCACATCGGAATCATCGTAAGTAACCGACCTCACTGGGCCACATCGGAATCATCGTAAGTAACCGACCTAACTGGACCACATCGGAATCATCGTAAGTAACCGACCTCACTGGACCACATCGGAATTAGGTTGGGTAATTCGCCTGTAATCTCCATAGTTCGTTGTAATAGTATCCGACCAGATGATGTCAGGTCGGACATCGGGTCGGGTCATCATAACCAGTCTGGATAGAAGTTTTCGGCTGACGTCGTCACATTGTCACTAAAATTGTGGACACCTATCAACACAGTACACCTTTCCGACCCAGTGGATGTAACACGTGTCTCCACAAAAGAAATTACGGCCACCAACAATTAAAGCAACCTAAAAATTGAAGAATCTACAGTTGATAAAATTCAAAGACACAAAGACCCTTCTTACAAATGAGAAGAGAAATAACTAATACCTCAATTTCAATAGCGACAAGATATTGAGATTTCCAGTGCAACTAGCATGGCTACCTATGATTACAATAATAAAAAAAAATTAATCAGACTTGAGGAATTACCATTCACGAGAAAAATTACTCATTTCTAATTAAAATGTTGGAAAGCGGAGTTTACAATGCGATGTGGAAGTACGTATGTAATGTCTCTGATTAGAGGAAAACTACTGTGGATTAGAGAAGGGAAATGAACACTGCTCATTTCACAACATACTTATGAATGTAGATATTTTGAGATTGCTCAAATAACAATCCATTTTTGAGCTTACATGAGTTTCTTTGTATCATTGTTTTCTCTTCAAATATTTACAATTTTTTAATGTTGTTGAGATAAATCAAAAAGATTCATTGCAAATAATTTTAAGTGAAAAAAGGACGATGACAGAAATCAGTTGTTATAACTTGAGCTAATAGAGATGCATTGGAATAATTTGACCAAAGCTCAAAATATCTCTTTATTATGTTGTAGTATTCAAAAATATAAAACATGTGAATTCCTATAAAGAACTGTTTATTGTGAAAGAAAAAGAAACAAAGTCAAGATTCTTATTCTTACCCAATTGCACCACCCTCATAGAAACACCCACCCATTTCCCATTTCCCTACAATAATAAACATAAGAAGAAACATTGTACACATTCGATGATGTATTCCACTAATATTCGACATAATGAACGAATCACAGTTGAAAAATATAAATAATTTACCACAAACTATATGTAGAACTCTAGAGGAATTTCTAGAATATGCATGAAATGTTAAACTTGCAAGTTTGGAGGAGTTTCTCAATTCTTCTAAGGAAACTAAAACCTTGCAAAAAGGAAAATTGGAAAATAATTCAACTACAAAACACTAAATCAATGTCCTGAATATATGAAGAAATCTTGAATCAAAAAATAAATCTACAAGGTGATTGTTAGTAAAAAAACATTCATTACAAAAACTAAACACAGAAAACGAAATTTATGGGGAAAACGAACCTAGCCCGGAGCAGATACTGAATCAACTCTCCAAGGCACCACTTTTCAATTCCTGGAATAAAAAAGGTTTAAAATAAGGCTCGAAAATTAAATTACTACAAATGAATCAACAGACCGGACGACATTTCTGGGAAAAGACTACCCTACTCCGGATCAGATACCAAATCAACTCATGAAGGCGCTGCTTTTCAATTTCTGTAGGACAAAAAAAAAAACAAAATAACAAAATAAAATCAAAATAAAAAGGAATGTGATTTTTAAATACTCAACAACATTGCCTCACAACAAAGACAAAAAAAGAAATAAAATATATTCACATGGAAGATCTCAAGGAAACGCGAAGTCGATCCAGTAGGTGGATGTTAGGCTAGAAAAATGTCGATGAAATCGGCGGAAAGGAGAAGAGATACTTGAAGCGTCACACAATAGGCTTGGAGAGAAACGACATTGCATGTTCGTAGGCTCGACACGAGACAATGGAGTTGACGATAATGAGGAGAGAACACAAAAGTGGTGCTAGGGCTGGGTTTCGAGATAGACAAAGGGATGGAGGCGCTTAGTTGGTGTGTTTAGCCGTGTCTATCTGCTGTGTATATTGTATAAAATCGGTGTTGTGTATATTTTGTTGTGTCTGACTTTCAATTTCAAAAAGCAGGTTGGAACTTTATGACTTTTGGGGGAAGGGGGGGGGGGGGGGAATCATTCTCAAAATCTCTTGATCGGACTTTCAATTAAAGCAGTTGCTGTGGGTCATCTGTAATTGAAATTAAAATAGTCCAAAAACAAATTGCAAAATGAATAAACAGTAGGTTCGGGCGGGAGATTGTGAGCGGGAAAAGAAGCCAGAAACTCCTCCTATTATATATTAAATAGATTGGTGTTACATCCATGCGATACACGATCATTTGTTACTCACATATATAAAATTTATATGTTAACATATGAAATGAATGTTTAATTAAGAATAAGAAATGAATGAATGAAATTAATCACAAAAAAGAAACAATTACACATACCATAATTTTTATTTTTTTTATAGTCAGTATGTTTATCATTACATGAAATTTCTTTAAATATTGTAGTTTAAATTGATTTAAAGCTTAAAATAGAAAAACAAAATTTATTAAAATGAAAAGTAGATCGATGAACGCTTATATTTCATCTTCTTTCATTTTCTATTTTTAAAATAGTGATTTTTGGGAGAATGTGTACTGAAGCCCCTGTTTGATACTTATTATTTCGAATAATGTAGTTTGTAACGGTAAATTTTTGGATAATGACTTGTTAAAAAGTGGGAATTTTTTTGAATTTATATGTACATTATTTTATTAATAAAATGTTGGTCGAAAATAAAATTTTTAAAAAATGAGGTGTTGAATAAAAGGTGCTTAATAAGGGCCAATTTTTTTATAATGGTCACAATTGTAATAGTTAGCTACGAACTTGAATGACTTACTATTTTAAAAAAAACTTTAATGACAAATTTACATAACACATTTGCATAATTATTCAATTTTAATGATTATTGACGTAATTAATCTTTTCAAAATATAATTTCTAGATTATCAAAAAATAATTTATCATTACACAAATAGTACTATTAGAATTAATGATACTAACTATCTTAATACAATATTTGATAATTAAATATATTTAAGAAAAATATTTCATTCCATATTTGCTTTAACACTACAAATTAATGGTCCTATATTTAAACCAATGTAACAAATTAAACAATATGAAATGTTAGTTTTAATTAAATTTTACCGAATGTTTATTGTAAATACATTTAACTTTATATATCAAAAAATAATCTATGCATCTCGATTTATAAAGGCGGCATAGTTATTTAACTCACAAAATATAATACTTTTATCACTTACCCCCATAAAATTGATTTTTCAAGAATCAATTTTTCTGAAAAATTATTCTCAATCACACATTCTTTAAAAAAATCAAATTTTTTTTCATACTAATTTTTAACTACATATTCTAAAAAAAATCACTTTTTACAAAATCAATTCTCAAAAAAGAAAATCAAACAGCTAAGTTCTGTATACACCGATCTACAGCATGAAACCACGACTAATGACAGAAATTGAAAAAAAAAATTAAAAAAATTAGAGATACGAACTATCAAAATATTAAGAATATTTAAAACTAATTCAATAATTTCTAATATAGCGTGATTTTTCATTTTCTACACATTAGTCAAAAGGTTATGTTACCTATAAAAAGGAAAAAGAAAAAATATATATTTTTATAAAAAAGAAAAAGAAAAAATATATTTTTTATACGTTTTAAATAAACATGTTTGACCAAATCCTATTTTTAAATAGAATGAGTTTAGTGTTAAAAATAAATAAATGAACAAAATGAATAAATAAATTTAGTTAAAAAATTAATTATTTAGGACCGTATTAAATTTAGTTAAAAAATTATAAATATCATCATAGGACTTAGATACGACGATTTTGAAATAGCGGGACATCGAGAAAAAATAAAATGTACATTTTTTTATTTTTATTTTTTTAACCTTTGATGTAATTTTAGGAACGATATATTTACAGTTGACTCTCACTTGTGAATTCGTATAAGATTTCTCATTGAGATATTTGATTTGATACCCATGTTACATATTTTGCGATTTCAAAATAATAATATAATTATCAAAACCATTATGATTCATTGAAAAACTTCTGTTTTAGAAAATACAGTTTAGGCGGGAAAAATTATAAAATCTGAATTTGGGAAGTGTCTTCCCTTTATATGCAGTATGATGATATGTAAAAGTAATGCATTTCCCAAAAACAAGTTTTAGAATTTTTCCCGCTTAAACTGTCTTTCATAAAATTTAAATATTTCAATGAATCAAAATACTTTTTATAATTATACAATTATTTTGAAATCGAAAAATATGTAATATGGGTATCAAATCGAAGAGCTCAACCAGATGTTTAATACGAAGTCACGAATAAGAGTCAACTACAAATACGTCATTCCTAAAATCACATTAAAGATTAAAAGTAAATATATTATTTTGTACCTTCCACTTTTTCCCAATGTCCTATTATTTCAAAATTATTTTATTTAAGTGCTACAACGATATTTATAATTTCTTAACTAAATTTAATTTGGTACCAAATAATTAACTTCAATTCGAGTTGTTTTCTTATCAAATTAAAAAAAAAAAAAAAAAATCCAAAAATTTTAAATTTAATTAAGTTCGAATAATTTTTGCAACATCATATTTCGTTCAATTCATTTGTCATTTTAAAATTAATTTTATTTATTGACTTATTTACACATTTTGTTCATTTATTTATGTTTAATACTACATATTTAAATAATCAAAATATGCAAAATATATATTACAGACTTTAACAATTAGTTTAACTAATTTTTATCAAAATCTTAATTTATCTTAATATCTTAATCTTAATCTTAATTCTTATTTTTAATTATTATTATTTTATTATATTCTTAAAAGTAGAATAGCTGTCACTAAAATACACACATAGTTTCCAGCCAAAAAAACTTTCTAAATTCAGAAATTTTTTGCTAAAAAATAGTATATTAAATATTTTAACAATTATTATTTTATATGTGTCATTAATTGTGTTGACATCCGTGCTATGCTATTAATAACATCAAAATGTTATTTTTTCTATTTTATTATTATTTTTTAATAAATATTATATTATTTTGAAATCAAAAAATATTTAATGTGTGTGTCCAATTAAAGATTACATTAAGAAGTTTAATGCAAGCTAACGAGTGAGAGCAAATTATAAATATATTGTCCGTAAAATCATATAAAAAATTAAAGGTAAATTTTATTTTATATTTTTTATTTGTCCTCAATATTTAATACATTATAAATTATACCATTTAAATCTTATAATATTATCTATAACTAGTTAACTAAATTCATTTTAGTCATAGATGATTAATTTGTATTCTGATTTTTTTTCTTATCAAATTAAAATAAATAATAACTATACGAATTTTTAAGGTAAATCCAATTAAGTTAGGTTAATTTTACAAACTTAAGATTTTTTCAATGCATTCATCATTTTCACATTATTTTTATTTATTTACTGATTCTGTTCATTTTTTTTATTTTTCATTATAAATTTAAATAACTAAAATATGCAAAAATATATTACAGATTTTAACAATTAGTTCATATAATATCTATTAAACAATTGATCGATCTGATCAGTAATTTTTATTAAAATAATAATGTAACAATATGAATAAAAAAAAATTTAGTATGAAGAAAGAATAATCAATTAATGTAACAATATTTATTAAAATTAATAATTAATGCTTAAAAAATCAAATTATACCAAAAAATCTATCTCACGCCTCTTTTTGGGAAGAATATGATAAAGAACAATATAAGAAAAGAAAAGTGTCGATCTTAAGGAAAATATGTAAGTTGAATTTTGCACATGTATTATATGAGTCTAATTTTGTAGTTCAAAAGTTTTTTTAAAAAGAAAGTTTTATTTATTGAACGTTAATTCTAGAAATAAAGTTGATATGTTTACGGTACAATCTCTAAAACACTTAATTCATGGCATGTTTTCCCTAAAGAGATAAAACAATTCAATGGATTACAATTTTATTAAAATATTAAAAAAATAATTATATGCCGTAAAAAATGGTGAAACTTTATTTCTTAATTTTATTAACATATATAGACAAAAAAAACTCACTATATATATTTTATTTATATTTTCATTAATAAATTTTTTATTGACATATAATTAAATGTGCATTTAATTATCTTCACTTAAATGCATTGCATTTAAAAATTAAAAATTATTAATCATACAAAGGATATATTGAGTTGAATTTCACGTTCGTGCACCACAAATCTTGAGGTTGATTTTCACTTTCGTGTATCGTCAATATTGCTTAATTTGTTACATTTATTTATATATAGGACCGCATATATTTAATTTGTTACAATTACTTTATTTTATGTAAATTATAATATTTTGATGGTTATTATTTCTATTCATGTTAGTCAAAAATATTTGGACAAATTTTTTTTATTTATTCTATACAATATATATTTGAAAAATTGAATTATTTAATTTAAATCTGAGCAATTGTTTAAATATGTTTTGTCTATAGCGACTTTCATGTATAACACAGGTGTGAACAACTACAAAATGTATAAACAATGTATTATTTAAAGAGATTTTTCAAAATTGATGAGAATTGTAATTTATTTCTATTTTGAGCATTCGTTAACATTCTGCATCATTAATCAAAGCAAATTATGTGTTCAATTTTTCCCCTATTTTGTAATGATATTTACAGCAAAATCATTTCATATTGTTCTTCCGTGCAACGCACGGGTGCTATATATAAAAGTAGAATAACCGTCACCAAAATATACACATAACTTCCTGCCAAAAAAATTTCTAAATTAGAAATTTTTTTGCTAAAAATAGTATATTAAAATTTTACATGTGTCATTAATTGTATTGACATCCGTGTTATATTATTAATAACATCAAAATGTTATTTTTTCTATTTTATTATTATTCTTTTAATAATTATTGTATTTTTTTGAAAACAAAAAATATGTAATATGGGTGTCAAAAAAATATCATATGAGAAGTTTAATGCAAGTTAACAAGTGAGAGCAAATTGTAAATATATTGTCCGTAAAATCATATCAAAAATAAAGGCAAAGTTTAATTTTTCCTCAAAATTTAATTCAGTTTAAATTATATCATTTAAGTCCTATGATCTTATCTTATCTTATCTCAATTTTAATCTTATCTTAATATATCTTATATAAAAGTAGAATAGCCGTCAGCAAAATACACACACAGTTTCCTCCAAAAAAAACTTTCTAAATTTGAAATTTTTTGGCTAAAAAATAGTATACTAAATATATTAGCAATTATTATTTTACATGTGTCATTAATTTCATTAGCATACGTGTTACTTTATTAATAACATCAAAATTTTATTTTTATTATTATTATTATTCTTTTAATAATTATTGTATTATTTTGAAATCGAAAAATATGTAATATGAGTGTCAAATTAAAGATCACGATGAGAAATTCTGTAACGACCCGGGTCCCACTTAACGGGCTGTCCCGGCCGTTAGATGACGGTGTACTGTCCTCAGTGTATCAACACGAGTCTTTTCAGCATGCTTTGTCCTCACTCGCACGCTCCCCGAGAAAACTTCCCAGGAGGTCACCCATCCCAGAATTGCTCCAAGCCAAGCACGCTTAACTTTGGAGTTTCTAACGATGGACTTCCGGAAAAGAAGGTGCACCTTGTTGGTATGAGTAGTACCTATCAATTCTCTTAAGCTTTCTTAGTCGGGGTATTACAATCACCCCCTGTTAGACTCGCGACGTCCTCGTCGCGCTTAACCCATCTGAGGATCTGTTGCCAGGCGTTGGGATTCTAGAGGTGGCTCCCGCCCTATGGCGTAGCACTTAGTTCCCGATTTCCGGCTGGCGAACCTGGCTCTGATACCATTTGTAACGACCCGGGTCCCACTTAACGGGCTGTCCCGGCCGTTAGATGACGGTGTACTGTCCTCAGTGTATCAACACGAGTCTTTTCAGCATGCTTTGTCCTCACTCGCACGCTCCCCGAGAAAACTTCCCAGGAGGTCACCCATCCCAGAATTGCTCCAAGCCAAGCACGCTTAACTTTGGAGTTTCTAACGATGGACTTCCGGAAAAGAAGGTGCACCTTGTTGGTATGAGTAGTACCTATCAATTCTCTTAAGCTTTCTTAGTCGGGGTATTACAATAGAATTGTAATACCGCATTTCGATTTACATGCTTTCTTGATTGTCGCGTAAAGTTTATGTTAATATCATTATAAATGATTTAACTAATATTATGGTTTTAATTGAATTATTTTGCAGTGGAAGGATTGGATGCCGTTTCGATCAATGTACCAATTAAAATTTTATAAATTGTTATTTTAACAGTTTACGTGCAATTTTATGTGATTAATTAAATTTATTGCCTAGGCATGCTAATTTCTATTTTTATTGTGTTATATTGAAGTTGGGAAAAAATTTGGTGACACTTTGGAATTTCATTTGAAAGTTTTGAGCCTAAATTACTAATTTATGAGAGTAGAGGGACTGAATTGCAATTTACCAAAAGTTAAAAAAAAAAAAAAAAAAAAAAAAAAAAAAAAAAAAAAAAAACTTAAACCTAACCTAAAAGAAAACCTCACTCTCATAACTCTCTCTCTCTCACGCCGCGTCTCTCTCTCCCTCGCGATTCCTCACTCCCTTCGTCCGTCTCTCGCTCTCGCCTCTCCGTTCTCCCTTCGCGACGCCGGCCAGCGCCGCCACCACCACCGGTAGCAACCCTTCCCCTCTCCCCCTTCTCCCTTTTCTCCTCACGCACGCACACACACCCACGAACCGCACACACGCACTCGGTTTCACACGGGATTTCACGCACACGCCCATAATTCGATGCACACATGTATATATGTATAAATACGATGTAAATAATGTATGTATACACTTTATATGCAGAAATTCAGATACTTCAGTAAATTTCAGATTTCAAATTTTTGTGCAATTTCGAGTGTAACCATAAATTGGGAATTAATGATGTTATATGAATGCGTATTGATGTATATGAATGTATATATTATTATGTATGTATAGATGCGTGCATATATATGTATAAAGTTTGGATTTTTGTGGGCATAGGTATATATATTCATGAAATTTGATTAAATTGTGTGCTATAATATTAAATTTGAGGTGCGAATGTATGTACATATGATCATGAATATGTATATGACTATTTAAATGAACGTGTGATTTTTGGAATGTTGGGATAATGGTGTGGGAGAGTAAACCTTAACCTTTTTGAAACAAGTTAGTTTAAATGTAAGTTATGTTCAAAGTTATAAATTTTTTAGTTCAAGATCATTTTTTTGAATAAGAATGCTTGACTTTGATTGGTGAAATTGATAAGTAAGATTTCCAAAATTTTCCTTGAACTTAATGTATTACTTCGAGTATGATATTATATGTAGTGTTAAATGTGTTTATTATATTATGAGTCACATGCAAGTCTCGACCTTATTTAAGAGTGTTAAACGTGGTTTTTTCACTAAGAGTCATATTTTGTTAATGAATGGAAATTAATTAGGAGAAACGGTACATTGACGTCGCGGGCAACCAAGACTTCCACCTGCATATTAAACAGACTACTGAGGACTACAAGTAAGTAAACTTCCCCCTATTTTCATAGAAGTTGAATGTAAATGTGAAAGTTATGTGTAAATGACTGTCGTGCAACTTACTTGCCTTGATGAATTGTATTCACTTTATGAAAGCATATGTTATTGAGAAGAATGTTAAAGCATGCACGTTATCATGTCATTGCATCATTAAGCATGCATTGGCATCGAAATGGTAAAGTCAAATGTTTTAATGAAAGTAATGCGTCAAAGTGAAATTTTGTCAAAAGTATGTATCCCAAGTTTTGAAAGAATGGGTGTACTTCTATGTCATGAAAGGTCCGAGTGGGAAATGGGGCGCGGGGGACCGGCGTACCCGAATGTAATGAGCCGCTTTGCGGTAGAATGAACGTAATGAGCCGCTTTGCGGTGGAATGAATGTAATGGGCCGCTTTGCGGTGGAATGAATGAATGAACCGCTTTGCGGTGGACATGCGCATGTTAATCTGGTTCCAAATAAGAATGGCCCACTGTTATCTGATTGACTAGAAGTTACATCAAGTGAGCTCACGATGGAAATGAAGTGAAAGTTTTGAAATGTTAAACGAAAGTTTGAAAAGTTGAATTTTCTAGAAAGTAAAGAGAAAGGGATACATATATGAAATTTTTAAAGCATTCATGTCATAAGCATGCATTCATGCATACAGTTTACTTACTGAGCTTTAGCTCACCCCAATCCCTCCCCAATATTTCAGGTGATGAAAGTTAGATGATCAGAGGAGAACACTTGGCGGCTGACTTCGACAGTACCCACCGTCACCTTAATTAATAAAGTTAAATTGATTCAAGTTGTCGTTTAAATTTATTCCTTCATCTATTGTTATTGGTAATGTTTGGTTGAAGTTAGTCTTGATTACGTATTGGTGACGCAATTGAGATTAAATTTCCTCTTAATTCTTTTGTCAATGTCGTTTGATATTTTGAGAAATCTTATGATTGAGGAGTTTGGGAAATGTATGAATTGGTTTTGGAGATGATGAATGTGATTGAGATGTGATGGATGTTTTAAATTTTAAAATGGTTTTTGATGTCCCTCTACAGGTTGGCTATGTCCAATTTATAGAGGAGATTCTGCCGAAATTCCTGTAAAATTTTATAATAGATAAATGAATATTTTAATTGTGCAACCGTTTTAAATTCCGCATTTTAATGTTTAAACGATTTATTTCCGCATTAAAAGAAAAAGAGAAGTTAACACCTAGGTTTAAAATTCTTGAACTTGGGGTGTTACATTTTTGGTATCAGAGCTAAGAGTTTTAAAAGCGATTCTGTAGACTTTTAAATTTTATTTGAAATTGGTTCGGGTACTAAGTCACGCCTCAAGTGCTTCTCCCTCGATCATCTGGTAAGTTAATTTTGCTTAAATTATTGAATGTCATGTAATGCTACTAGATTGAAATTCGTACGCATTGATATGTAGTACTATATATGGAACTAAATGTTTTATCCTCTCCTATTTAGAAATGGCTCCCACTAGACGTAGCAACACTCAAGGAAGAACTCCTCAAACTCAGAATGAAGGGACAGGCAATCACACTGCCCCTTCCGGCACTCCGACGGTCGTGGAGGCCTTAGTCCAAGCGTTAACTACGTTGGGACAGGCAAGTCAGCCTAGGACTAATGAGACCCGTGGGCATGGGAGGATATCAGAATTTAAGAGGCTGTCTCCGCCATCCTTCGTCGGAACCACTGACCCCCTCGAGGCTGAAAAGTGGTTAACTGAAATGCAGAAAGCCTTTAAGGTTATGGGATGTACCGATGAGGAGAAAGTTAACTTTGCCGCATACATGCTTCAAGGCGGTGCCTATGATTGGTGGCTGATGGTTCAGCGGCAACATGAAAATGACGCTGAACCTTTTTCTTGGGAAATGTTTACCACGGCCTTCAATGAAAAGTACTTTCCCAAGAGTATCCGCCAGCAAAAGGAGGGAGAATTTCTGAAACTAGTGCAAGGGAACAGATCAGTTACGGAATATGAGGCGGAGTTTGCTAGACTGGCTAAGTTCGCTCCAAACTTAGTGGATACTGAAGAGAGAAGGTCTAGGCGCTTTGAAGAAGGACTTAAACCACAAATCAAACAGGCCGTGATCCCTTTTGAACTCACTACTTATAGGGAGGTGATCAACAAATCTCTGTTGGTGGAAAGAGCTTTAGCCATAGACAGAGAAGAAAATAGAACTCCATCATTTAACCAGAAATTTAAGAGTGGAAATTCAAAGGGGTGGAATAACAGGGGACAAAAAAGGAGGAATGATCAGGGGAGTAATAAAAATCACCAATCTAATAAGCAGCAGAGAATGACCTGTCCGAAGTGTGGAAAGGAACACTTGGGTGAGTGTTTGTTGGGTAAAAGAGTATGCTTTAAATGTGGGATGCCTGGACATTTTGCAAGCGATTGTAAGGGCCTCTGCTATAACTGCGGGAAACCGGGACATCTAGCCAAGGATTGTAGAGAGAAGAGGACTACCCAAGCAAGGGTTTATACAATGTCTAAGAAGGAAGCTAATGATTCATCCACCGTGGTATCAGGTATCTTAAATTCTATTTATTACATTTCCCTTCCGTCTTTACATCTCATATCATTCTAGACAAATTATGAACATGCATATATCTATAGAAGTATAATCTATTGTGGTAGGTACTATGTACGTGTGTGGAAAACTTGCAACTATTCTTTTCGATTCCGGGGCTACTCATTCTTTTGTCAGTCCCGTTTTTGCTGAGAAATTAAATCATTCATCCCCACAACTGTGTACTCCGTTTGTCGTGTCAACACCATCCGGAGCATTGTTAAGTTCAAGTTATGTATTGGGAGACTGTCCAATAGTAGTGAATGGGCGTGATTGGGTGACAGATCTTATAGTGCTGGATATTCACGATTTTGACGTCATACTGGGCATGGATTGGCTATCACGGTATTATGCTTCAATAGACTGTCATGAGAAGAAGGTAATATTCGAGCCTCCAAATAAAACTCCTTTTTGCTTTGTTGGGGTTGAGGTGAAACCTTCCATTCCAATAGTATCAGCGATGAAAGCCCGTCAATTGATGAATAAGGGCTGTAAGGCGTACTTGGCTGCAATAGTCGAGGTACCAAAAACAGACCCCTCTCTTGAACAAATTGCAATCGTTCGAGAATATCCGGATGTTTTTCCAGAAGATCTTTTCGACTTGCCACCTGAAAGAGAGATTGACTTCGTTATCGATTTGGTACCTGGAACAGCCCCGATATCGAAAGCACCGTATCGGATGGCTCCTGCGGAACTTAAAGAGCTCAAGGAGCAACTGCAGGATCTCATGGATAAGGGCTTTGTTCGGCCTAGTTTTTCTCCATGGGGTGCTCCTGTATTATTTGTGAAGAAGAAGGACGGTTCTATGAGACTTTGCATAGATTACAGAGAGTTGAATAAAGTGACAATAAAGAATAAATATCCGTTGCCGAGAATTGAAGACCTATTCGACCAGCTTCAGGGTGCAGGGTATTTTTCCAAGATCGATCTGCGATCTGGTTATCATCAGTTGAGGATTAAAGAAGAGGATATTCCAAAGACAGCTTTCCGTACCAGATATGGACATTATGAATTTTTGGTGATGCCGTTTGGGTTAACCAATGCTCCTGCGGCATTTATGGATCTGATGCATCGAGTCTTCAAGGAATACTTGGATCAATTTGTTATAGTCTTCATTGACGATATATTGATCTATTCGAGGTCTGAAGAGGAACACGAAAAGCATTTGAGAATAGTGCTTCAGAAACTTAGAGGAGAGAAATTATTTGCGAAGTTCAAAAAGTGTGAATTCTGGCTGGAAAGAGTGCCGTTCTTGGGGCATGTTGTATCAAAAGAAGGCATTGAGGTTGACCCGAGTAAAATTGAGGCAGTTCGTAATTGGCCGACACCAACTAATGTGAAAGAGGTCCGCAGCTTTCTTGGATTAGCTGGTTACTATCGGAGATTTGTGGAAGGATTTTCAAAGATTGCCTCGCCTTTGACTAAGTTGACCAGAAAGGATACAAAATTTCAGTGGAATTCAGATTGCGAACAGAGTTTTGAGGAGTTAAAGACGCGGTTGACAACTGCGCCAATCTTAACTATTCCACAGGGAAATGAAGGATTGGTCATTTATAGTGATGCCTCATTGAAGGGGCTTGGTTGCGTTCTTATGCAACACGGAAAGGTAATTGCCTACGCTTCAAGGCAACTGAAAGAGTACGAGAAGAATTACCCAACTCACGATCTCGAGTTGGCAGCTGTCGTATTTGCATTGAAAATATGGAGGCACTATCTCTACGGGGTCAGATGTGAGATCTACACCGACCATAAAAGTCTCAAATACTTCTTCACACAGAAGGAACTAAACATGCGACAGCGCAGGTGGTTGGAGCTTGTCAAGGACTATGATTGTGTTATTAATTATCATCCTGGCAAGGCTAATGTTGTAGCTGATGCACTTAGCAGAAAAAGTCATGGAACAATGAATGCCTTGCAAGTTGTCCAGGAACAGTTACTGAGGGATATCCAAGGGTTAGAGTTAGAGATCGTTCCAAAAGGCAAGACAGGTTATCTTGCTAACATAACATTGGAATCGACATTGTTGGAGAAAATAAAGGCCCTACAGTTAGAAGACCCCAATACTTCAAGAGTCCGCACTGAAGTAATTAATGGGAAGCACACCGATTTTGTTATCTCCACAGATGGTGCCCTTCGGCAGGGAAATAGACTGGTAGTCCCCAATAATAAGGAATTGAAGCGAGAAATTATGAGGGAAGCTCATAACACTCCTTACTCAATCCACCCTGGAAGTACTAAGATGGCTCGGGATTTGAGGCAACATTTTTGGTGGAATGGCATGAGTAGGGATGTGGCGGAGTATGTTCAACGTTGTCTCACTTGTCAGCAAGTTAAGGCCGAACATCAACGACCTTCTGGCCTATTACAACCTCTTATGATTCCGGAGTGGAAGTGGGAACGAATAGGCATGGACTTCATTGTGGGCTTACCTAAGACGAAGAAGGGTTATAACTCCATATGGGTGATAGTCGATCGTCTTACCAAGTCGGCACACTTTCTACCGGTAAAGACTACTTATAATATGGAGAAGTATGCAGAGTTATATGTGGCAGAAATTGTAAGGCTTCATGGGATCCCCCTATCCATCGTGTCTGATCGTGACCCAAAATTTACTTCTTCATTTTGGAAAAGTCTACATAAGGCCATGGGTACTCAATTGAGATTCAGCACGGCCTTTCACCCTCAGACAGATGGACAGTCAGAGAGGACAATTCAAACCCTGGAAGATATGTTGAGAGCTTGTATTATTGATTTTCCAGGTACTTGGGACGAATTTCTCCCATTGGTTGAGTTCTCCTATAACAATAGCTACCAAGCCTCCATTCACATGGCTCCATATGAGGCGCTATACGGGAGGAAGTGTAGATCACCGGTTCACTGGGATGAAGTTGGGGAACGGAAATTCCTAGGCCCAGAAATGGTGCAGCAGACATCGGAAATTGTTGAGAAGATTCGCCAACGGATGAGAACTGCACAAAGTAGACAGAAAAGCTATGCAGACAGAAGAAGGAAACCATTGGAATTCGCTGCAGGTGATATGATTTTCCTAAAGGTCGCTCCTATGAAAGGAGTCATGAGATTCGGGAAGAAGGGAAAGTTAACTCCACGATATGTTGGCCCCTTTGAAATACTTGAAAGGGTGGGTGACCTAGCTTATCGGGTTGCATTGCCACCGGCACTATCTGGCGTTCATAACGTATTTCACGTGTCGATGTTGAGAAAATATATTTCGGATCCTTCTCATATCCTCAGTTATGAGTCGTTAGATCTTCGTGAGGACCTAACTTACGAGGAATCACCTGTAAGGATCCTACTAAGGGCAGATAAGGAACTTAGGAGGAAGAAGATACCTCTAGTTAAAGTTCTTTGGAGGAATCATGCAGTAGAAGAGGCTACTTGGGAACGCGAGGACGAAATGCGTACCAAGTATCCACACCTTTTCGGTAAGTTCTAATTTCGAGGACGAAATTTTCTTTTAGGGGGTAAGGAATTGTAATACCGCATTTCGATTTACATGCTTTCTTGATTGTCGCGTAAAGTTTATGTTAATATCATTATAAATGATTTAACTAATATTATGGTTTTAATTGAATTATTTTGCAGTGGAAGGATTGGATGCCGTTTCGATCAATGTACCAATTAAAATTTTATAAATTGTTATTTTAACAGTTTACGTGCAATTTTATGTGATTAATTAAATTTATTGCCTAGGCATGCTAATTTCTATTTTTATTGTGTTATATTGAAGTTGGGAAAAAATTTGGTGACACTTTGGAATTTCATTTGAAAGTTTTGAGCCTAAATTACTAATTTATGAGAGTAGAGGGACTGAATTGCAATTTACCAAAAGTTAAAAAAAAAAAAAAAAAAAAAAAAAAAAAAAAAAAAAAACTTAAACCTAACCTAAAAGAAAACCTCACTCTCATAACTCTCTCTCTCTCACGCCGCGTCTCTCTCTCCCTCGCGATTCCTCACTCCCTTCGTCCGTCTCTCGCTCTCGCCTCTCCGTTCTCCCTTCGCGACGCCGGCCAGCGCCGCCACCACCACCGGTAGCAACCCTTCCCCTCTCCCCCTTCTCCCTTTTCTCCTCACGCACGCACACACACCCACGAACCGCACACACGCACTCGGTTTCACACGGGATTTCACGCACACGCCCATAATTCGATGCACACATGTATATATGTATAAATACGATGTAAATAATGTATGTATACACTTTATATGCAGAAATTCAGATACTTCAGTAAATTTCAGATTTCAAATTTTTGTGCAATTTCGAGTGTAACCATAAATTGGGAATTAATGATGTTATATGAATGCGTATTGATGTATATGAATGTATATATTATTATGTATGTATAGATGCGTGCATATATATGTATAAAGTTTGGATTTTTGTGGGCATAGGTATATATATTCATGAAATTTGATTAAATTGTGTGCTATAATATTAAATTTGAGGTGCGAATGTATGTACATATGATCATGAATATGTATATGACTATTTAAATGAACGTGTGATTTTTGGAATGTTGGGATAATGGTGTGGGAGAGTAAACCTTAACCTTTTTGAAACAAGTTAGTTTAAATGTAAGTTATGTTCAAAGTTATAAATTTTTTAGTTCAAGATCATTTTTTTGAATAAGAATGCTTGACTTTGATTGGTGAAATTGATAAGTAAGATTTCCAAAATTTTCCTTGAACTTAATGTATTACTTCGAGTATGATATTATATGTAGTGTTAAATGTGTTTATTATATTATGAGTCACATGCAAGTCTCGACCTTATTTAAGAGTGTTAAACGTGGTTTTTTCACTAAGAGTCATATTTTGTTAATGAATGGAAATTAATTAGGAGAAACGGTACATTGACGTCGCGGGCAACCAAGACTTCCACCTGCATATTAAACAGACTACTGAGGACTACAAGTAAGTAAACTTCCCCCTATTTTCATAGAAGTTGAATGTAAATGTGAAAGTTATGTGTAAATGACTGTCGTGCAACTTACTTGCCTTGATGAATTGTATTCACTTTATGAAAGCATATGTTATTGAGAAGAATGTTAAAGCATGCACGTTATCATGTCATTGCATCATTAAGCATGCATTGGCATCGAAATGGTAAAGTCAAATGTTTTAATGAAAGTAATGCGTCAAAGTGAAATTTTGTCAAAAGTATGTATCCCAAGTTTTGAAAGAATGGGTGTACTTCTATGTCATGAAAGGTCCGAGTGGGAAATGGGGCGCGGGGGACCGGCGTACCCGAATGTAATGAGCCGCTTTGCGGTAGAATGAACGTAATGAGCCGCTTTGCGGTGGAATGAATGTAATGGGCCGCTTTGCGGTGGAATGAATGAATGAACCGCTTTGCGGTGGACATGCGCATGTTAATCTGGTTCCAAATAAGAATGGCCCACTGTTATCTGATTGACTAGAAGTTACATCAAGTGAGCTCACGATGGAAATGAAGTGAAAGTTTTGAAATGTTAAACGAAAGTTTGAAAAGTTGAATTTTCTAGAAAGTAAAGAGAAAGGGATACATATATGAAATTTTTAAAGCATTCATGTCATAAGCATGCATTCATGCATACAGTTTACTTACTGAGCTTTAGCTCACCCCAATCCCTCCCCAATATTTCAGGTGATGAAAGTTAGATGATCAGAGGAGAACACTTGGCGGCTGACTTCGACAGTACCCACCGTCACCTTAATTAATAAAGTTAAATTGATTCAAGTTGTCGTTTAAATTTATTCCTTCATCTATTGTTATTGGTAATGTTTGGTTGAAGTTAGTCTTGATTACGTATTGGTGACGCAATTGAGATTAAATTTCCTCTTAATTCTTTTGTCAATGTCGTTTGATATTTTGAGAAATCTTATGATTGAGGAGTTTGGGAAATGTATGAATTGGTTTTGGAGATGATGAATGTGATTGAGATGTGATGGATGTTTTAAATTTTAAAATGGTTTTTGATGTCCCTCTACAGGTTGGCTATGTCCAATTTATAGAGGAGATTCTGCCGAAATTCCTGTAAAATTTTATAATAGATAAATGAATATTTTAATTGTGCAACCGTTTTAAATTCCGCATTTTAATGTTTAAACGATTTATTTCCGCATTAAAAGAAAAAGAGAAGTTAACACCTAGGTTTAAAATTCTTGAACTTGGGGTGTTACAAATTCAATGCAAGCTAACAATTGAGAGCAAATTGTAAATATATTATCTATAAAATTATATCAAAATTAAAGGTAAAGTTTTATTTTATATTTTTCCTCAAAATTTAATTCATTTTAAATTATATTATTTAAGTCCTATAATCTTATCTTATCTTATCTTAATTTTAATCTTATCTTAATAAATTTTATATAAAAGTAGAATAGTCATCAGCAAAATACACACATAGTTTCCTGCAAAAAAAAAAATAAAAAAAATCTAAATTTGAATTTTTTTTTTGCTAAAATAGTATACTAAATATTTTAGAAATTATTATTTTACACGTGTCATTAATTTTATGGCATTCGGTTACGCTATTAATAACATCAAAATGTTATTTTTTTCTATTGTATTACTATTCTTTTAATAATTATTATATTATTTCGAAATCGAAAAATATGTAATATGTGTTTCAAATTAAAGATCACAGTGAGAATTTCAATGCAAGCTAACAAGTGAGAACAAATTAAAATAAATAATAAGTATACGAATTTTTTAGGCAAAACCAATTAAGTTAGGTTAATTTTACAAACTTAAGAGTTTTTCAATTCATTCATCATTTTTATTTATTTAATGATTCTGTCTATTTTTCTATTTTTCATTATAAATTTAAATAACTAAACTATGCAAAAATATATTACAGATTTTAATAATTAGTTCATATAATTTTTATTAAACAATTGATCGATTAGTAATTTTTATTAAAATTATAATGTAACAATATGAATAAAGAAAATTTCAGTATGTAGAAAGAAGAATAAATTAATGTAACAATATTTATTAAAATTAAAGATTATTTTTTTGAGAAAAAACTTGAAATTAATTATTAATGTTGAAAAAATCAAATTATACCAAAAAATTGAACACATAATTTGCTTTGATTAATGATACAGACTGTAAACGAATACTCAAAATAGAAATAAAATACAATTCTCATCAATTTTGGAAAATCTCTTTAAATAATACATTTTTTGTACAGCCTGTAGTTGTTCACACCCGTGTGATACACGAAAATTGCATAGACAAAAAATATTTAAACAATTGCTCAAATTTATATTAAATAATACAAATTTTCAAATATATGTTGTATAGAATAAATAAAAAAATTTGTCCAAATATTTTTGACTAACGTGAATATAAATAAAAACCCTCCAAATATTATAATTTACATAAAATAAGGTAATTGTAACAAATTAAATATATGTGATCCTATATATAAATAACAAATTAAGTAATATTGACGATGCACGAAAGTAAAAATCAAACTCAAGATTTGTGGTGCATGAACGTGGAATATATATATAGTGAGTCTTGTTGTCTATATATGTTAATAGAATTAAGAAATAAAGTTTTACCATTTTTTACGGTATATAATTATTTTTTTAATATTTTTATAAAATTGTAAACCGTTGAATTATTTTATCCTTTTTACGGGAAAATATGCCACGAATTAAGTCTTTTAGAGTTTGTACCGTGAACATATCAACTCTATTTCTGTAATTAATGTTCAATAAATGAATTTTTTTTTTAAAAAAAAAAACTTTTGAACAACAAAATTGGACTCATAAATACATGTGCAAAACTCAACTTACATATTCTCTCCTTAAGATTGATGCTTTTCTTTTCATATATTGTTCTTCATCATATTCTTCTTTAAAAGAGGTGTAGGATATACTTTTTTGTTATAATTTAATTTTTTAAACATTAATTATTAATTTCAAGCGTTTTTCTAAAAAAATAATCATTATTTTAATAAATATTGTTACATTAATTGATTCTTCTTTTTTCAAACTGACAATTTCTTTATTTATATTATTACATTATTATTTTAATAAAAATTAATGATCGATCAATTGTTTAATAGAAATTATATGAACTAATTATTAAAATCTTATTTTTGGATATTTTATTTATTTAAATTTATAATGAAAATTAGAAAAATGAACAAAATCAGTAAATAAATAAAAATGATGTGAAAATGATGAATGAATTGAAAAAATCTTAAGTTTGTAAAATTTACCCAACTTATTTGGATTTGTCTTAAAAATTCGTATAGTTATTATTTATTTTAATTTGATGAGAAAAAATCAGAACAAAAATTAATCATCTATGACTAAAATGAATTTAGTTAACTAATTATATATAATATTATAGGACTTAAATGATATAATTTAAAATGAATTAGATATTGAGGAAAAATAAAAAATAAAAAATAAAACTTTACCTTTAATTTTTGATATGATTTTACGAACAATATTTTAACAATTTGCTATCACTTGTTAGCTTGCATTAAACTTCTCAATTTTTATACATGTTTTTTAAACAACACATTTCTCCAAACAATTTTTAACCACACATTTTCCAAAATCACTTTTCAATCACATATTTTACACCGAAAACATTACATTTTTTGTTTTAAAACTAAAGACTTTAAGAAAACAAAGCCTAATTATAAAGAAACAAAAAAGAATTGAAAATTAATTTTATTGAAACTTGTAAAAAGAGGGTAAAATTAAAAATTCGTCCTCACAAAACAGGCATCCGCAATACAAAAAAATGCATGTCTAATAAAGGAGCATATTATAAACCATTAGAAAGATGGTTGAAATTGGAGTTCAATACAAAAAATAAAGCGCAATTCGGAGTTGTAAATTAAAAGTTATAAGTGTTTGAAGGCAAATGACCTATAAAACAAATTTTAGAAGGACTAAGTTGAAAGAAAAGTGAAATTTGGGGACTAATAGACAAAGAATCATAAAGTTGAAGGATATGAGTTGCAAATAAATGAGAGTGTTTTTGAAAGAAGGTCAAAACTCAAGGACTAAAGAAGCGAAATTTTAAAGTTAAGGGACCTACGGTCTAATTACAGTAGGGAACAATATGAAATAAAGAGAAAAATCAAAATTTATAGTGACTCGGCATTCCATTTGCCACATGACATTTCCATTAGCCATGTGGACAATTCCGTCATGTTTTATAATTGAAGTTGTAATGAGTATTGGATGGAGAGTAACTTTGGATAGTTTAGTGAAGAATGAAAAACATATTAAAGTTCACTGATGAAAATAGGACACTAACCAAAGTAAGTGAGGGTTAAAACTTTCAACTCCAAAGCCAATAAAATTTGTAATTGAAAAGTTGGTAACATTTGTGAATCATGAAATGTTTGGTGTCAAAAGAGTTTGAGAAATTTAAATTTTAAAAAATGAAGACCATATATTGATTGTTTTTAGACTTCAATTGGAAAACTTAATAAATCAATTTATAAGCAATCAATTTTATTTTCAGCCACATATTCAATGTATCCACTACTATCCACAAGTGCTATTCATCACTTAATTTTATCTATTTATAAATTAAGCTATTCTTGATTTATTTCATTCCAATATTCATTTATATGTATTTATAAACTTAATAGGTTATGAATTATTTCCTTGCGGATGCCTTAGCCAAACATGCATAAAATGAGTTCAGTTAAGCTGTTTGTATACATGAAGGTATTGAAATCTGTACAAATTGAGTATTATCCGTATACCTATCTATATTGTACCTCGACTTGTACGAGTAGCACCACTGCAATGAATTTTGTCTTGGAAAGAAATTTGGACGGTTGATTGGAAGTTGACCAATAAAAGCAGTTTTTTAATCACCGATCGTAGGGAAGTCTTCTCCCTCGTGAAGTCAAAAAGACAGTGAATGTCTGTCTTAAAAAATCTACTCTCACCTTACAAATTTTCTATATCTCATAAAATTTTTTTTGAAATTCATCAAATTTCTTCGAATTTTCTAAACAAATTTCCCTTTTCTCTTTTTCAAACCCCTCACTATTGAAATCGATACAGCATATAAGCGATTTCTGAGTTTCTTCCCTTTTAAGTTTCATATCAAAATCTAAAAATCTCAAATGCAAAAATTGCAAAAGTGATGAGAATGGAAGGAACTGAAAATGGATCCTACGGTCGAATTCCACTGCGAAAAGCGATATACTAGTCTAAAACCGACTTATCTGCTTATAAGTGAACCTTATAACCTTGGCCAAACATGCCGCACTGTAACAGAAATCTCATACATATAAGCCCCACGGTTATGCAATCCACCCGACACCTGAATTTCAAGTTTTGTATCACACCCGATGAGATGAGGTCTGCAGCCCGATTATCCCTTATTGTCGCCGCCGTTATTCTCCTCTTCTCGCCGGCGCTCGCATCCGAGTCCGATCACAAGGTAATCTACACTCGATCTATTTCAGAAAAACCCCTAATTTTAGCCGGCTTCTCTCTTTCACGATTATTCAGATCTGGTTCAAGATATTTTAATCGTGAAGTTTATTGTTTACTATTAGTACTGATTGACCAACGGCCTAACTTTCTGTAGAGGACTTGATTTGTAGCTCACCAATGTAAATGATGGTTCTCACCATTACAGAGTAGACCACAATTTTCAAGTATTTAGAAATATTTCGCGCTTTCTATCTTCAAACCCTAGCACGCATTTATATATTAATTTCTTTGCTTGGGAAATGTGAATATTTTTGTTTGACCAGTAATAGATCGATAGAAGTATGAATTTCTTGTTTATTTCTTCAATTATCCTTACTTCATTTCATTTTTTTTATTTTTTATTTTGGTTTTTGGAGGTTGGGGGAGGGTGGTTGTTAAGGATTTGGCACAGTGATTGTAGCTAGGAGATGGCAATATGACTGACGTATAAACAGATTGATCTTGCGTGTGGAACACATGAAGGCAGATCTTAACAGAATGTTTGTCCATCTGGACTGTCTATTGCTGTGTACTTTTGATGGGAGATACATCCTAAGATTTAGTGGCACTTTACCCTGCTTTCATTCTCCTGAACTGCTTCAAGAGAAATTTAGAATGAGTGATTTAAATTCCAAAACAATTTCTGAAAACCCGGATATCTCAACCACTTGCTTAACTTCTGCTGAGGTCGTTTGTACAGTACCATTGAAATAAGATTTCTTCCCTAATGTGACAAAATGGAATCCCAAAGCCAGATTTGACTCTAATGTCGAGTTGATGGCAGTGTAAATTCATAATTGTAACACATCAATGGGCGTAATTTTTGGAATGATACATATTTGAAGGGGTAATTATCTTGAGGTATCTAAATGATCATTTGATCCTTGGACAGCAAAAGAAAATTTAACAATGAATGCAGCAAATGTTTTCCACAACAACAATAATAACCTAAGCCTATTCCCAAAATACTTTTTGGGATCCATGAACATTTGCTATCCAAGCCAAGCTATTTTGGTATATCTATTTTACTATGATCTCACCGTGTTTGTTAAGGGAGCTACTTAAGGTTTACACTATACATGTCACAGCCACCTCCATGAAAGGAAAATAAGGCTCTATTTCAATCTACAAGACCAGGAGATTTTTTTTCCCAACTAGTACTTGTTAGCAAAGTGGTGTAACAGGTGCTTCTTCTTTAAGCATAAATAATCTTCGGGGATGTTATTTCCATCCGTTGTTGATATTTCCTATTGCAGTGTGCTTAACCCACATTGAAAAAATTGCAATACTGTACTAGCTAAAAGTGCTTTCTAACACACCCTTTTCTTTTCTCCTGCAGTATCAACCTGATGACCCAGTCACCTTGTGGGTGAATAAAGTAGGGCCGTACAACAACCCGCAAGAAACATACAATTACTATAGCCTTCCCTTTTGTCATTCACTAGTTAATGCTGCTCGCAAATGGGGCGGTCTTGGCGAGGTACTGGGTGGAAATGAGCTTATTGATAGTCTGATTGACATAAAATTCCAAAGTACGTGTACGTGGATCTCTGAACTCTAGCATGCCTTTATTGCTGTGTTTCTCTACATTCGTTATTTTTCTTTTTGGCAGAACCTGTGGATAAGACTACCATTTGTGAGCTTGAGCTTGATGAAGCAAAAGTCAAACAATTTAAGGATGCCATCGAAAATAATTACTGGTTTGAATTCTTCATGGGTACGTTGCATGATTTTTTATTTTTATTTTTTATAATCTTTTGAATGATGATGTATAAATTTACTTCTCTTAGAAATAAGAAAGTCATATAACTGATATGTAAACCATGATATCATAACCTGTACTGCCTTTTCCCATCAGGTGCATTTAATTTTACGCAATCAAAACCATCAAGTTCTTGTGTGAAGTCTCAAATTCGCTTTTGGATAGGGAATTTTTCTTGTGGGAAAATGCAAGCAAAAGCTTGAACTGAGGATTTTATCTGGATTAAATTATTTATTGTATTCAGTGTACGATAACATTTGGAAGATATCTTGCAATCCTTTGAGCAATCATGAATTGGATCTCAGTTTTCTTTTGCCATAGTAACTGGGGAGACTTCACTAGTTATTGGAATGAGTTCTGAGTTAAAAGTCCATCACATGGATGGACTTTACAACATCGACTTTAGAAGAAGTCATATTGTTTTAAGCCTCCGTTCAGCGGCTGGATTAAATTGGTAGATTTAATTTACACAATTTCCCAAACCACTTTCTAACCACATACATTTTTTCTCTCCAATTTTCAACCACACATTTTACCTAGAAATCCAAATAAATCAATTTAAACTGACTTAATGAGCTGCCAAACGGTCCCTAATTTTTCTTTTTCGAGCTTACTTTAACTTTTCAGAGTGTTTTGGCATTGAAGATAATTTGTTGCTAGAGTTTTCTGAGAAGTTAAATTTAGAATTCACCAAAGTTCCCTTCTTCTAAGGGTGGGTTTGATAGAAGATGGAAAAGGAAATCAATTCCATCTAAATTTTCTCACCTCAACCCATAAGAAAACATTTTCTTGGAAATTGGCAAAAATAAGCATTAATTGATTGTACATAGAAAAAAGTTTCCTTGGCAAAATTTCCAATCGAACACCAAAGCTAGAAATGGTTTTCCTTGATTTTACATTTTTCATGTAAAATTTGCTCAATCAAACACAACCTAAGATTTTTTTCTAAGTGAGTCCTAGAATTCCATCCACGATGACTTAAAAAAGTTCATGATTTTTGCATTGGGCTTTAAAAGTGAGCCATAGGTTGGGAAGACACTTCTCATATTTTATTGGTTTACTTTACAAAAATCATGTAGAGTTCCTTAGTAACTTTATCCTAGACTAATGAAGCGGTTGAATTCTTTATGCTTCTCTGCTGGCTTGTTAATCTTTGCGATTGATTGGCAGTTGATATTTGACCTTTTCCCCCCTAAAAATTGGTTTTGACTTGAGAACAAGACAAATATTTAAATTAGCTAGGAGGTAGCTGTTAGTATGTTTGCTTGTCATTGCTTTCAGTTTTTTTTTTTAAAATTTGCTTTCAGGATTCCGTTGTATATAAGTTATCTAATTTCTGATCTCATATTTGTTTCGTTCTGTTGTGCTGGCTAAATTCAGATGATCTGCCTTTATGGGGTATGCCTTCCTTGAACTATTCTCACAGATATATTACTCAATGCCAATCTATGTTATCAATTGATGCATTGTTTTTGCAGGTTTTGTTGGTGAGATGCGTCTCGACAGGAGTAGTGACAACAAGCATGTGCTCTACACGCATAAGAGCATCACTGTGAAATACAACAAAGACAAAGTGTGTGGCTGTTCAGGGTTGTCTGTTATTTCTTTGTTTCTGTTTAGTTCTTTTGCTGCTAACTTGTTTGTCATGTAGATCATTCATGTCAACCTCACCCAAGACAACCCAAAACTGTTGGAAGTGGGCACAACAGTGGACATGACATATTCTGTGAAGTGGATCCCCACAGATGTCTCTTTTGCACGTCGTTTTGATGTTTACCTGGACCACCCATTCTTTGAGCATCAAGTAAATATTTACGTTCTTATTTGATATCATTACAAGAAAATAGTTTACAGTTTGAGGTTCTAAAATGATGTTGAGAGTTCTTTTGGTTTCTACATCTTTCGCATTTCATAAGAACCTCAACATGTCTGCTATGATTTTTCTGTATATTTAATTTTGTTGCTTAAATGGGTGCAATTACCTCCAAGGCACATAGGGAACTTGGAGGCCTTTTATGGTCTTATAGTAATTGTTCATTATCAGGTACTAGGTCATGACTTCCTTCTGCATCTTGCAGATTCATTGGTTCTCTATTTTCAATTCCTTCATGATGGTTATATTCCTTACCGGACTGGTGTCAATGATATTGATGCGCACTTTACGACACGATTATGCTAAGTACGCTCGTGATGATGACGATCTAGAAGCCTTGGTAATTATCTTATTATCAAATACTTGATGATCTCTTAACTGCATTGTCAATGGTCATCTAAATTCTAAAATCTTTAGGAAAGAGATGTCAGCGAAGAGTCTGGTTGGAAACTTGTTCATGGAGATGTGTTTCGGCCTCCCAGGAGTTTAGTTTTACTCTCTGCTCTAGTTGGCACTGGTGCACAGTTAGCATTGCTTGTCCTCCTTGTTGTCTTATATGCTATTGTTGGAATGTTGTATATCGGGTATGTGAAAAATGCAATTCTTTGCTGAAATACTTGAAATCTGTAAGCAGTTATCTTAGTTCCTCACAACTCATTAAAGTGCAATTCTTTTCCCTTAGCCCCTCTTCTAGTGAGTAAATTCATTTTATTTTACAATTTTAAATTTTTGGTTGACATTTATGGATATCATCATGCAAGATTAAGGATAATTGTTTCAGTAGGCAGATATAGAAATTTATCTGGGTTTACACCATCTCATTTTTGTCAACCACAAGATTTATGATGTTAACTAATAACTATTATTTTTTTGGTTTTTATTACATTGTTCAGGAGAGGAGCTATTGTCACTACTTTCATAATATGTTATGCTTTCACATCATTCATCTCAGGCTATGTCAGTGGTGGAATGTATTCACGCCATGGTGGTAGGTGCAGCTTATGCCCACCTTTAACTGTTTTATGGGACTCATCTCTGTTTGCATGGTGTCATATTTGTGTTTACTTAGTTCTCGTGTCTGCACTATTTATGATAAATTGTTGCCCATCTTTGTTGCAGGTAAAAACTGGGTTAAATCAATGATCCTCACTGCTTCACTTTTCCCTTTCCTGTGCTTTGGGATCGGCTTCATTCTGAACACAATTGCCATATTCTATGGGTCTCTAGCAGCCATACCCTTCGGCACAATGGTTGTGGTCTTTGTCATCTGGGCATTTATCTCTTTCCCCTTGGCACTTCTCGGTACAGTTATTGGAAGAAACTGGAGTGGCGCTCCCAACAATCCTTGCCGTGTGAAGACCATTCCACGGCCAATTCCTGAGAAGAAGTGGTACTTGACACCATCCGTGATCTCTATGATGGGAGGATTGCTTCCCTTCGGCAGCATATTCATTGAGATGTATTTTGTTTTCACTTCATTCTGGAACTACAAGGTAATGAAGGATATAAATGAATTTTATTTCAGATGAAAACGGGTAAAATAAAAAATAGAAAAATGAAATGGGCTTGCACCAATAATATATAATTTGAGAGGGAGATCAGTTAAGTTTATTTGGTTAAATTCTCCTTTCTGTTGCTTCATGTTGGCAGGTGTACTACGTATATGGCTTTCTGCTTCTGGTTTTCGTGATTCTGATTATTGTTACGGTCTGTGTGACAATTGTGGCTACATATTTCCTTCTAAATGCTGAGAATTATAACTGGCAATGGACCTCGTTCTTGGCCGCAGCCTCGACTACCGTCTATGTTTACTTGTACTCGATATATTACTACTACGCAAAGACAAAGATGTCAGGCTTCTTCCAGACTAGCTTTTACTTTGGGTACACATTGATGTTTTGTCTTGGATTAGGGATTCTTTGCGGTGAGTTTGAAGTGCAATCAGTTTATTCATATAAGCTTTTCTTTCGCTGCCTTTTTTCCATCTTTAAAAAAACTTATTAACCATTCACGTATGCATATGAATTTGTTCGTTGATTTTGTTTCTTAGACAATAGGTATTAATCAGAAGTTATAAGCATTAGCATGGCATTCATGAAATTATTCTTACCATTAATACCATGGTTGTTTCTCAATGATTTTCAGGTGCTGTTGGTTTCTTGGGCTCTAATCTTTTTGTGAGGAGGATTTACCGAAACATCAAATGTGACTAGCTTTTTTATATCAACCATTATAGCTTCTTCGCATAATACGAATTCGAGAGAAGCCTATCTAGGGTCCCTGGCATATGTTCGCGAGGTTTGAGGATTACGTGTAACTCATATTTGCGGGGAGGCCTAGAAGATTTTCCATCATTTTCCGGGTTGTAAAACCGTAGTCTACTTACGTAAGTTAGAATCGAGTGATTGTTTCTGTAGTTTGAAAAGGCTAGCACAATATCAGATGCATGTAGTTATTTCTCTCATCTTTATAAAGGATGTGGGCATTGAAAATTTTCTTTTGTTCATTTTGTTATGCTAGTAGCTTGTCATTTGGAGGTTAATGGAAAATCACGAGGAAACGAATTATATTAGGACAATACATTATTTCTATACGTGCATTTCGGCGGCTGCCATGCAGTTATAAATGGAATCTTGTTGTTTTTGAAGTATAATATGTTGTTAAAAAGTGATTTGTGAAATTGTGTTTATAAATGATTTAAAGAATATAGTGTAAATGGGTCAAGTAATGCAATAAGGTCAAGCAGTTAATTAAATAATCAACGATACTAAACTAATGCACTAAAGCAGTGATTGTTGGTTGAGCAGGCAGAGCGAGAGCTCCTACGATAAATGATTATTAAATCTCACCTTAATTCTCATTTCTCACCCATCCCATATCTTTTTTGAGGAAACGATTATTAAATCTCATCACAATTCTCATTTCTCACCGATTCCATATTTTTTTGAGGAAACGTCTCGAAAATCTATTCTTCTGTCCACAGTCTTGTTTGAATTTGGGCTGGGCTAAAGTGATAAACGTGAGCCCTTGTTTGACCCTCATTTTATGGAAAAAGTTTGTAAATAATGTGGTATTAACTATTAAATAGTATTTTTGAGAGAATACGTGGTTAAAAAATATTTGAAAAGTTAAAAATAATAGGCTTGATTAAAATGAATAATTGAGATTGAGTGTTGAATAAATTTGATTTTGAAAAAATCCATGCGGCATATTTTTTTGAATTGAGGTCCTCGGTAGTCTTACCAGACTTGTCCTCGGAATATGAGTCTCATTTTGGGTGAGGTGAAATCATTTAATCCTGTTGAAAAAAATGAAGAAAAAACTCCTAGAATACAAATGAACTCCACAGCCATTTTTCAAACTACCAATAAAATTATTGACGAAACCAAGACAGAACACGAAAATAAAATTTCCTTATCCTTTGAACATGTATTAGCACTGACTTACAAAACAGACTGAATCCCAGGTTGCAAAGATGAACGCCGTCGCATTCTGAACAGTCAATTTTCGAGTCCATTAAGGTTTATATTAAATGTTCTACATACACTGATATATAAGATGGAAACAAGAGAGTGGCAAATATATGACAAATTCATGTCTTCTGAAACAACTCAAGAAGTGTCTCAGCCTTGTCCTCTTCTACACCATTCACATCGTCGTCTTCAATTTTGTCCGGTTGTTCAGACAAACATTGCACATCTCTGAAGGAAAATTCATGTTCAATTGGAATTGAGTCTTCAACACTGCATTCTTGATGTCCATTTGGTAACTCGTTCGTGCCAATGTTAGTTAATGAGTTTGAGGAAGAACATGGAGTTAAAGTACCAGATGCAACGGTAACAATCTCGTCCCCCTCATCTATTGTCGATTCAAGAGAACACGTAGACCTTGTAGTAATTGAATTAGTAGTTTTGGACCTTTCCTTTACTCTCTTACACCAACTATGTAGAGACTCTCGGACACTTTCTGCAATCAAGGCTTTCTTACAACGTGATCCCATCTAATAACAAAGGAAGAGAGTGACACGATTGTTAAGGGATAAAATCCCATATCGAATAAAGATAAAAACATTGACCAATTTATAAGGGTTTTGACTACTCCTCTTTACAAGGTTGACCTTTTAAAATGGATTCTCAAATCTAAACATGGTATCAAAGCATATTAAGCTGAAACGAGCAATTCGACCCAATTAAGACTAAAAAATGAGCACACAGATTTCAAAATTGATTTGCTCAAATGAGCCACTATCTTGAGGGGGACATATTAAAGGATAAAATCGAACATCGAATAAAAGATAAAAACATTACTCAAGGCTATAGCATTGAATAATTCAAAAGAATTGCACTAGTTGCTAACCTGCGTGATGATAACATTCAGAGGGACAATGCTATAGCTACACCAGAATTGAACTATAACCCTGCATATAATAAAAATTTAAATTAAAAAGCGAGTATTAGCAAGATAGTCCTAACCTTTTCTGATAGATGCATGATCAGTCCCCCCATCTACGGATACTATTCAAATCTTCATTGTCACGTGACCTTTGTGAAAAACATGGGTCACTTCAAGATTTTAGACAGCCCAAATTGGAAAGCATAATTTAACTTCATATAGTTGGATATATGCAAGGATCAAGCAATAATTTTACGGAGATTTGGACGATTTCTATCGATTAGGATTGAGCGTGCAACTTTTTTGAAAGATTGAGGTCCAACATGCTATTTAGTCAACGTACAAAATTTCTCTACATGTTATGATCCAACAGTATATGTGGTTTCACCTACAAAGTGATCTTTAAAGTAATATATTTAAGCAGCTTTTCTTTTGTAAATGATTACATTTGAAAGAACTCCAGCTATGCTACGACCTTTTGATTAAAAATTGGATTTTAAAATGTCTATCGTGTTTGGATGAACAACACAGTATTATTTCAAGCTGCACTTGTTACAGCATAAATAGTGTTCTACTTGTAATTGGGAAGGTTAAAAGACGTACCCAGAAGTCAGCCGAACGATGATCATTGCATGATTTTTCATCAAACAAGAGCTTTGCTTGAATCCCCACTACACAAACATGAAAATGGAGCACTCATTACATGCTAACTATCTTGTAAAATGAAGACAAAGCAATAAAGATTTTCACATTCACAAGAATGTCAATTGTTTGATGTTACTGTCATTACACTAGAGTCAATGACAGATTTGCATTACAACCAAGTAGATTTAACTTATTTTTCTTCTTTGATACTACTATCTACTTTGAGAGAGTCTGTGTCCAACTTACTCCTATGGGTTTTCTATCGTCCAAAATCCAAAACTGAAATGACCAACCCCCCAACCCCATTTTTTTTCCCCTCAGTTATGAAACACGGATCATAGATCAAATTTTTTCGTGGATTGGATTTCACTCGATTGTCTACGGTTCCATTGCGTGTGCTCATGCCCTAACATTCAAACTCATGACTTCTACCTTATGAGGGATTTATGTTGAATATTGGTATCAATTGTGCCCAAAACGAATAGTACGTATTAACGGCTTGGACACGGGCTCTGGTAGAAGCCCGGGTGCTTATAGGTAGTGTTGTGTCTATCTATGTTGCACCGACACTCTGTCGAGAGTCAGCGTGTCGTGTCCGACACTCTCTGGACACTCTTCGACATATGTCGGAGTTACACCATATACATCAAAACGAAAAAGGGGAAGGGGTGAAACTCCTGCAATTAATAAAATGATAAATCTAGCTTACAAGTTTTTTTTATTTGATATCCTCATTTTGATTCAATAAATATACAATGTATTGTTTGTATATAAGATTAAAATAATAATAAATTAAAAAAATTAATTTGCGTATCCCCAACGTGTCGTATCTTAACTTTCTAAAAAAATTACTTGTCGACGTGTCCATGTCGTGTCGTGTGTCAATGTCTGTGCAATGTCCATCATAATCCCTTTTCTGGTTGTAGATTCACCTAGTAATTACTTTTCAGGTGTTTACTTTAGGGTAGTTTATTGTGGAGATAACCATTTTCATAAGGATCTGAAACTGAAAATTTGAGTCCCCCTGCACATGAGATTTCCATAGCAAAGAATCAGAAAACAATGGCAAATGAGGAAAAGAAAGAGATGGTTTTTTTTTTTTACCAAGGACCAGATAAATGTTGCCATCTCAAAAGCATTCTGCATTAAATAATAGGTTTTATAAGAACAGATAAAAACAAATTGACTATAAGAGGCCTTGATGTTGGAACAAGCGTGTAGATGCATCACCTGAAATGATATGAATTGTATCAGTCGCAGTAATATTTCAGGTTTCCCGAACCAAAAAAGATCATCGCGTGGCTTTACTTGAGTTCCAATGGAAGGCCCCTGCGGTTCAACAATTTCGAGTGCTAGCAAGGAGACGACGTGCTGGAGTTTTGTCCCCACCAACATGACAAGCTTCATCGTATCGAATGATGAACATCAGAAACATAAAACAACGGAATCAAGGTTGTTTCGATAGTGACAATGAAACTTGGAAATACTTACAATGGCGGGTATAAATGACAGCCAGAAGTAAATATTAAGACCTGCCGAGTAAGAAACATTCAGATCGGAAACCGGCTTTCCAATAGCTTGCATTCTTATTATGATATAAATTGTTACCATGTATGTTAAAGAAGATGCATAGTATGGCATAACCCCAAAGCGGCCAGCTGCATAATCCAAAAAATAGTGAAATTCAAATTTCTATACTGTTTTAAATTGTGAGGAATGCACTTTAAACGAAGTCTATGTTCTTTAACACAATCATTACAATTTATAAATTAATTTATAAACAATATAATTTCCGAAATCACTTTTTAACCACACACATTTTCTCTTCACTTTTCAACCACACATTTTGCCTCAAAAAATATAAATAAACCAATTTATAATTACTACAGTGATATACTGAGCAGAGACTAAAGTTTGTTTAAGCTACGGCGTTTACAATTTAAAACAGCAAATCAATAGCGTCTCAGAGCTAAAAAAAAATGCATTACCTGATCCCGACAATTCCATAGAATTCGTCTTCCATACTGCGCACCATATATTTATGAAAATTATATGACAGTGGCAATTTGTGATTCTGCAATTTCGAAGAAACCATTTCATTCTGAATTGCAGTTTCATTGTGGATTTCTTTTCCAATACTAAGTTGTATACCAGTAACACAATATACAGTTTCAAAGATGAATACCCACAGTGATGAAACCCAATCGCAACGCCAAATAATCCGACTTCCGAACTGAATGCCTAAATTGTTTTACGAAGCAAAGCTGTAAAGGAGAACCAAACAGAAGGTTCTAACTTTTCAATTTCTCCATGACAAAATTATGGGAAAATAAAAATCATGGAAGTAATTTTCCAGTAAGCAAATATTTCGCTTCATTCTCCGATATAGACCATTCTCATAATAATATTTTAGTAGTCAATGATGTAATCGTATTAAGAGGAAGAACTATTACCATCCAGATGAGAACTCGGTTCCTATTCCATGGATGTGATGCATGGTGCAAAGTAAAGGTTGATTGCCGCCTCATCACTCTGTTCTTCGCTGTCATAAAACAAATTCAGCAACCAACGTTTTGTTCAGATATTTGACAAGAATGGGAATATTTGGATAATTGATTCTATCGTTAAAGTGATTAATTTGGAGATAAGTTAAAAGATGAAAAGAAAATGAAGATAATCTTTTGACATTAAATTCATTCTGCTTTAATAAGGAAATATCTTGAGGCACAAGTAATACACATTTTGGGTTATATTTACCTATAAATAAGGAAATATCTTGTAGTCTAGTATCTTAGTTTTTCTTGAATTCTTTGTGAATTGTACAAAGAAGTAGAAATTGCTAGATGTGGTAAAGTTTGATTATTTTTCCTACAATATTTGGGAGGTTTGGTGAGTGAAAATTCTATATAATTGTAACAATTTATTATATAGTGAAAATTTTTGGCGAAGGTCCGTGGACGTAGGCAAGTTGTCGAACCACGTAAATTTCTGTGTTCGTATTTTATTTTCTGGTTTTCTCAATTATTTCTTAAACATCAAAAATTCCTATAGGTTAATTAGAGAGAGAATTTGTGTGTAATTCCCAACAATGTCGCTGTCGACGGGGAAATGACGTCTAATTAACAGAGAGAGCATCAGGTGGTTCGAAAATTTTTTGGAGCAAAAGAAAATATGTTTGGAAAGTACAACGTGGAGAAATTTGATTGGAAGATCAATTTTGGCTTGTGGTAAGTACAAGTCATGGATGTATTGATTCAATTGGGACTGCATAAAGCTTTGAAGGAAAACCAACCCCAAGTTCTGATAAAGAAACTGAATCTAGCACGAGAGATGAAGATTTGGATTTGAAGGCTCCTAGCATGTTACAACTTTGTTTGACCAAAAATATTCTTGCAAATATTTATGGGATATTTGCTGTGAAGGAACTGTGGGAAAAACTGGAAGAGTTGAATCAAATGAAGAGCTTGTCAAATAACTTGTACCTGAAGGAGCGGTTTCATTCTTTGAGAATGAATGCAGGTATGAAAATCTTGGACCATCTTAGTATTCTCAATGAGATTGTTTCTGCACTGGAATCTATTGGAGTTAAGATTGATGATGAGGATAAGGTTCATCTGGTCTCTTCTATCTACGTTTGAGTACATCATGTTGATTTTGATGTACGAAAGGAAACGGTGAAATTTTCAGAAGTTAAGTTGATTAGGTTGAAGTGACAGTTCATCTGGAAAACTTTGCTTGTTACTGAAAAGTGGAAGAGAGGTAACTCCATGAAGAAGAAGGTAATGTGTTGGAATTGTGGTAAATCTAGTCATGTGAGAAGAAATTGTCCAGAAGGTAGAGCAGAGTCGGCTTATTGCTCGGAGGTGGACAACGCGACTCTCCTGGTGGAGGATGGTGATGATGTACTTTAGTAAGATGAGACTTCCTTATGGCATGAAGTCAGTTGCCATGATAGAGGATGTGTTCTTGCTGATAGGTACATGTGTTTGCACAGGGCATTGGTTTGGCGTTAATGCAAGGTGTGTGGTGAATTTGATGTCGATGGCTGATGAGCTCCCAGGGAAAGCCAAACATGGGAGTTGCACCATAATTTTTTAGCAATGTTTATTTTGACATGAGCCGATAAAAAGCTCGGAGTTCGTTGATAATTTTGAGTGCTGGTTATACTCATATGGTGAAGTATGATATTGTCAAAGTGTTAAATGTTTGCCGTTTACCCAATGATTGAATTTGAATTTTTTGTCTTGGATGAATTTGTGTCAAGATGGAGATTTTTGAGATATTTGACACAAATTAAGAATGGGAATATCTTGGACAATTGATTCTCTTATTAAAGTGATTAACTTGGAGACCAAGTTAAAGATGAAAAGAAAATGAAGATAATTTTTTGGCATGAAATTCTTTCCTTATTCTGATTATTCTGCTTCAATAAGGAAACATCTTGGGACATAAGTAAGATACGTTTTGAGTTATATTTACCTATAAACATGTGTGTTGAGGAGCCAATTAATTACACATTGATTAGAGAGTATTGGTAGAAAAAATGTAGTCTAGCATCTTAGTTTTTCTTGAATTCTTTGTGGGTTGTACAAAGAAGTAGAAATTGGTAAATGTGGTAAAGTTTGGTTATTTTTCATACAATACTTGGGGGGTTTGGTGAGTGAAAGTTTTATATAATTGTAACAATTTATTATATAGTGAAAAGCTTTAGCGAAAGTTCGTGGACGTAGGCAAGTTGTCGAACCACGTAAATTTCTGTGTTCGTATTTTATTTTTTGGTTTGCTCAATTATTTCTTGAATACCAAAAATTCCTGTGGGTTAATTAGAGAGATAATTTGTGTGTAATTCTCAACACGTTTCACAGTTTAGGAGTGTGGCGCAATGAGAAATAAATGTGCAAGTTTGCGCATAAAAGCAATCAATTTAAAATTTTTAAATCCCGTGATCTAAAAACTTAAGCTATTAGAGAAGGATAAATGTACATCATTCAAATCTCGTCTAAAACCCCGTAACAACTTTTGCGTGCTGTAATACCATCTCAAATCACTTGATCTGATCTAAAAGCTTAAGCTGCTAGATTCCTCTATGTCATTTAAATCTTGTTTTGAACAACATTGATTAGCAAATGAGCAGAATATATAATGAAGGGAAAGGAGAAATCTTAAGAATACAAGGCTGGTTATTCAACAATGACATTTAATATTTCCGAAAACGATACTAAACACTTGAATATTTGAAGAACATTTGAAAATCCTAATAATGATTTCACTCACCTTGGGCATTCCCATCAGCCACAAACATTACTTGAGTTTCCCACTTCCTCCAGCTGTATATCTACAACCACAGTGCATTTGACAAATAATTACTGGAATCTCATTGTTGAATGAACAAAACTCGCGATTGTAATATTTAGAAAATGGATATGAAACTATACCTTGCTCATAGATAAGGCTACGGTTAAGCAACTGTACAGAACATGAGTAAATCCCAGAACAAACAGGAAGCGGTGAAGTTGTTCAAGACCTTCAGCAGAAACGAAAGGTTCGCGCCCCTGAAATTACGACTATAAGCTCCAAGTTAGAAGCACTTGTCCTGCTAAATGCATAACGTACCTCGCCACATCCATGAGATGCTGCATGGTAAATTCCTTTCGGAGGAATATCGGTTTCATTTGAAAAGTTTGAACCTTCCGTGGACAATACTCTCTTCATCACACCGTAGTCTTCTTCAGAACAAATGAAGAATCTACTGTTGAAGAGGGAGGAATTCACACAAATGTGTGAAATACACCTTGCCCATTGCCCCAATAACAAAGAAATTAGCCCAAGCAGCATCAACTCTGCCTCAAAAACAGAACAATAGAATATAAAAGAGAAGATAAACTTTTTTTTTTTTTTTCCACATAGCATAATCCAATGAGAGAAAACCTACTTAATAACCAAACAGGGCACTAGGCACACACAAATAAGCAAGTTAATAAATTCAATGCGTAGTACATTATGCATCTAAGTTAGTACCTTCCTTAATCTTCTCCAGAGAAGCATAAAGAGCCTTCCTTTTTGTCTTCTCCAACCACTGAATAACAAGCACAAAAACAGTGGGAAAAAAAATAAAAAAATAAAAAGGACAGAAATAACTCGCTGACTCGTTTGACTCACCTTTCCAAATCGGTAAATGGATCTTTCAACAGATAAACATACAAAAACCATTACAGTAGTGACTGTAGCAACAGACCATGTTGGAGTTTCCTCTAAAGACCTCCCTTCCCTTATAATCTCAGCCATTTTCTCACTGCACAAAATACAAATGGGTTCTTCTTTTTTTCCAGTTCTATTACTTTTCCAAGAAAATATGTGGGATTTTCTTGTAGATCCAGGAAATGGGGAACTGGGATAATACTATCACTACAACTATAAAAAAAAAAAATATTACGCATGTTTTCTTGAATTTAATACATATATTCACACATGGGTGATGAATCGTGGAATCTTCCATTTGGTTTCTAACTTTTTATTAATATTAATTTATTGTAATAAAAGGAAAATAGGCCAGTTGCATGTGCATCAGTGCATTGGTATTGACGAGATCTCAATTTCTTTTGACACTTTCAGTCCGAACCTTTCACATGCAAGATAGACGAAGATGGTAAAAAAAAAAAAAAACTTTGAGTCACCCACTAAAAGATTACCATTTTAACTACAATTTTTATTGATTATATACACGTAACGTGGAGATATGATTGGTTCGAGATTTCTTCAATCAAATACAAAAAATAATAATAATAATAATAATAAAAATCTTTACTCTCTTTTTGATACTCCATCGTTATATAAATCATTACGTAACTTCATTAGTTTTATTCGTTTGACAAATATCAATTTTCATGACTTCACAAAACTAATTGACTTCCTCGAGTCGTGTGTGCAGTCGGGCCGATTCATACAAAAGTAATGTTAGTGTTACTGATCATAATTAATAGTGAATATCATTATTTTTTAAAAAAATTATGAATATACACAGTTAATCGATCATTTGATAAGATTTTTGATTATTTGCAGAAATATTCAACTTTTGGTATCATAACTGAAATTTAAGTCATTTAAAAATATCACTAATTAATATTTTTAAAAAAATTATTATTTACGTTCTTCGAAATAAGTATCATAGTGTGATAATTATGACAATTTTTTTGGTATCACATCTTGATGATACTTGGGCGTAAGTTTTAGTATCATGCTTGGATACTTTCAAACTTTTATGATATTTCTCATCATATTTGATCAAATATTTCATTAAACACGTTAGAGAATCCATGAAAGCTCAATGGTATGTCTTCAAAGAACACACTCTTCTTGGAGTAGGTCGCTGGAACCTCACAGGAGAAAATGGAAGTTTGCATGACTATGGTGACGTGGTGTTGATAAGAATATTATAGGATTTGAAGAGAAAAATAAAATAAAGTGAAAATAAATTAAAATTCAACTTCGTTTAATGGTGTAAAAGTAGTATGAAGTACAATTATCATTCTAAGAAAAATATATAAACTAAGATTTTTAAATACGCATTCTCTAACTTCTCAAACTTAATTAAAAAATCATGTCATAATTAATTATTAATTAATTATTAAATGAATTAAAAATATGTGATTGTTTAAATAGATTAATGGCACAATAATATAAATTTATGGACACAGTCACAATTCTCTCAGGTCATTTTTCTTGATTACATATCTCGTTAATAATTCACAAGACTCGCAACTTCAAAAATTATGAGTCGAAATTTTTTTATTGGTCATAAATCACAAATTTTTTAGGTCAAAATCTTTTCATGGGCACAAATCAAGATTTTTTTAGGTTACAATTTTAACAAATCATAAATTTTATAGGTTACGACTTATTTTTCGGTCATATATCAAAAATTTTATAGGTCACAACTAGTTTCACACCCGTGCGTTGCACGGACATATTTCATTGATAAAAATTAAATTAAAAAATTGTTAAAAAAAACAAAAATTGTGATAATTCAGTGTCAATTTAAAAAATAATAAATATTCTATTATTAAAAGTATTACAAATTTTGAGAAATCTCATTATACACAACTCACCTAACAGAGAAATAATTCTGTTAAAAAGCCCGTGGTTGGCCTAGTGGAAAAGTCACAATCCTTACCAGGTTTACACTTGGGTTCGAGCTTCAATTGGAAGGATTTTGTGGGGGTTCTTGAAATCTTGGATTTGGGGGTTCATTTGTATAAAAAATAACTATGTTAAAACTTAAAATTAGCAGAAAAGTCATTGATTGCATTTTTCATCATCTTCATCACCTTTCCTCCTCCTCAACTACCTCCTCTTCCTCTTTCAATTCGTTTAAAACTTAAAGTCGACAGAAAAATCATTGACATCACTTCTCTTCATCTTTCCTGCTCCTCCAATTCTTTTCATCTCTCTGGTTAATTCACAATATATACTCAACCAAGAACACTGGAATTTTCACTTCTGGCCAAATCTGTTTATCGAGCTTTAATAATTTCGACCAGATTACCCACATTAATTTTTTTTCCCTTCAATTGGGGATGCCTCGGAAGGATTCTGCATAATACAAAAATTTCATTCAACATTTCTTTATTTTGAGTAACATAGGAATATTAGCTGCAAATATAATAATATAGCTTGGCAAACACAGATTTCTTCTTCTGGCGTTGAGCTAATTTTGTGTCATTTAGATCATCAGATAAAAGAACACTCGCATTCCATGTGCAACACAATCCATATCTTGATCCAGTGTCATATTCCTATTTTGTATCGACACTCTTTGTACCAACGACAACAAGGGGAGACTTCTAGCAATTCCTGCCATATTTAAACACAAAATTCATCATGATATGAATGCTAGCCTTTTTTTTCCTACCTTAAGTGGCATGATCGGTGCACCCCTACCACCAGAACACACATTGTGTAGCATAATAGCAATATTATATTAATGTATATACAAATACACAAAATATAGTAGTGTGAATTTTAAATATATTAGTCTTTGTGTCTCAAACATGGCCCCCCATTTAATCAATAAATGTTTATTCTCTTCTACATTTAATAAAAAGCAGTGTACTATAGATACTCTGTAGACACTCTTAACCCTTTTCCTTCTTTTTTTGATGGCCTCACATTTTACGCGTGCTTCAGTTTCTCACCCTTGTCTCAAGCTTGTGACTTAGACACATTACCAATTGGGTCCTGTTTGGCATAGAAAATATTTCTTCTAGTAAAAAAATGAAAAGAATATGCATGACAAATAATAGACACACATAATAGGCTCCTAGAAGACTTATAAAAAAGATTAAAGTAACCAACAAACAAATATTGAGCATTGGTAATAATAGATATTTTGTTTGAGAATTTATCTTTCAATAATGATTGGAAAGGAATTGATAAAAATGTTAGTTATTAGTGGACACGACTTATTGTCTGATTTTCGTATTAAACCATGGAGTCACTAAGTCCATAGTAGTTATTTGATCCTGGACTCTACCAATATAACCAAATATGCAAATGAAAAAAAAAAAAATCTCACTTTTAATTGTTAATTAAGCAAAGAAAAGAGAGAAACCCCATATCTAAACATTGAAGTCTAGGCACTTAAAATATAACCAAAGGTAGAGACGTTTTTTCAAGCTCTTTGGTATCCTGTAGGAAAAAAAATATGGTAAAAATGGTCAAGATTGGAATAAATATAGAAAACACCTGTTTGTTCATGGTTGGGCTCATTTGCATGCCTAAAAAAAGTCATTCATCTCTTAACGGCTTTGTGAAAATAAGTACAACTGTAGAAAGACTGCATTAAAACTCATCGGTAATGAAGAATCATTTGAACGTGCCATTAAATGTCTCATATTTCTAGGCTCTCTACAATACTTTTGACTTGTAATAGTCATGCTATGAGTATTATTTCTACAACACAACACAACACATGGCAGAATTTATGAAGATGGACTTCATTGTATGTATATGTGTTTATTCTATATATATATATATCAAAAGGAGGTGGGGGTACTTGATCAGCAGATTTAGAATTATGGGATGAAGTGAGAGAAGAGCAGTTGCATTTTTCTTCTGTAGATTTCAGTGTCAGCTCATCCATTTGTGTTTTAAAAGATAAAAAGAACAAACCGTTTGATTGGTCACCAAACTCTGACACACACTACTAATCTCTCCTCAATATTCATTTCTTTTTGGTCCACACAGCCAACATATTCTCATGGAGGACAACGCTATTAGAAGCTGGTCGAAATCTGTATGAAATAAATTAGTGGGCAAGACTCACAAGGTAACATAGTTCTAAAGATAATGATAAGTAAAGGAAAAATTGCACTACACCAAAACCATGAAGAGAACATAAAGTCCCGATGAATCCCTCAAGCTCTTTTTTGTACCCCCATGCCAATCCGATATGCAAACAATAGAAGAATATGCCAACCATCAGTCCATTATTGCATATTAAAAAAAAAGTAAAAGCATGTATCAAATAAAGGCAACCAATCAACATTTGAATGGCTTCAATGAAGAAATAAGACACCATTAGAGTAGAAAGGGAGAACATAAAGAGCATGGTTAAAACACAGTATTGGATAGTACTGTATGGTATGGTGAAAAGGTTTTTACTTATTTTTTTTCTTCATTAAGACTACTCGTTACCCTCTAGTTGAGCATGCGAAAAATGTTAAAAGTACTTGCTCATTTGCTGAGGGCAATGTTGTACATACCTCATGCTAGAAGGCAAATAGGCAACGACATTGATCCGACACCTTATTTTCAGTCCCATAGTGGTGAAGATGACGCTCCCATCATCAAAGCTTGCATAAACTGACTGGATGTCGCATGAATATAGCATCTGTAATTGCAGCACTTGATAATGGAAACTAATGCCATAATCAATACTATTCTGTAAGTTTAGGAAATTCATTTTTCCTCAATTGATATTCCTTTTTCAAGTCACAAACTGCTAGTTAGTTTCATTGACACACATACACCCTCTAATTTCCTTGCAAACGCAGTGATATGAGTTTGGATCTTGCAACAAAGCATGTGATTGACAATGTAAAACAAATCATTTAGATTTTATGAAGTAGACATAACATATAAGCGATGATAATGCAAAACAAATCATTTATATTAATTTAAGTGGACATAACATATAAGCGAAGATAATGCAAAACAAATCATTTAGATTAATTTAAGGTCTCCTAATCGAGAATGGCTAGAACCTAATCACATGCTAATTTTTACCAACCAGTAACTTTCAAAAAGAATATAAGTACAACCAACCAAACTACCAGTAACTTCCAAAGAGAACATAAGCACGCCTCATGTAGATCCTAATCATATACTAATTTTACCAACCAGTAACCTTCAAAAAGAACATAAGCACACCTTATAATCATTTCCAATACCACACTGCACATGTAAAAAATAATTTCATCAAATCATTTTCCAATATAATTTCCTTCCCCCCTATGCCAGAAATCTGATTACCAAATAAAAAGTAGGCTCACTAAACATAGGAAGGAAAGTCCCTTTAAACAAAGTAAAAATTCCAACTTAAAAAACGATTTTTATGCATTTGAAACACTAAGTGAAATACATCTATGTCAATTGTTAATTTCAATTATTACATTGAACTAAACTTGAATTGACACTCTAATAAATAAAATCACCAAGATTTTGTGATGCTTTAAAGATAAGAAGACAACTCACATGCCTTTTGGCGAGAATCAAGTTCGATTGCCTTGTCAAATTCCACTAAAGAGCCCAAAGCATCCTCGAGAACAATAAAAATAGTCGGCACCCACAAAGAGTTGGTGCACCACCAGATTTGCAGGGAAATCGAGATCCTCCAGGGTTAGATAATCCGAACTTGTTCAAATGCCACAACATGTATGATCATGAACGGAAAAAATTAGTAGAAGACCAAAATAAAACTGAATCATGCCCCATTAATTAAAGATTAAATGCTCATAAACCCACATTTGAAGGCGCAAGTTATTAAAAAAGAAAAAAGAAAAAAAGCTTACCATCCATGAATCACCGACTGTCAGAAAAAATGTAATCTTTATTAATTGAAAGATTCAAATCAATAAGAACTTGAACAGCCTCAAGGATAATCCCATGTTTTCTAGCACTATCAATATGTAAAAGTAACAAAAATCAACATAAATAAGTTAATTGATATCAATACTAATTTGGTGGGTTTTTAAGAAGGGAACATACAATGACTGTGGTGGCATCTGCACACTAGCATTTTCGATCTTGACCCTGAAAAATCAACAGAGAAGTAGTCGCATATAGGGGTGGCAACGGGCGTGAAAACACGAGCCGAGGGCAGCTCGGCTCGTCAAACGGGCGAGCTCGCCCACGAGCCAAAAGAACTAGTTGAACCATGAGTCGAGCTCGTGGGCCGAGCTGAGGTCGGCCAGGGTCAAACGAGCCGAGCCTAAGCTGGGCTCGTTTGACCCGAGCTCGTTGCTCGGCTCGTCCGTTTGACGAGTCATGGGCCGAGCCGGCTCGGCTCGGCCCATTGCCCCCTCTAGTCGCATAAGAGCATTTTATGAATTAGATAACGGGAGGAAATTTTTTGTGATTAATCGAGAAATTTGCAAGCAGAAGTGAAAATTTCGGCAAATTTTTCGGTGAATACTCATCAATAACAATCGATTCAGGCACTGGAGATTCAATCAGCGCACGAAGGCCCAGACTCCCCATTCGAGTGACTTGAAGCCACCACCTTAACTTATTGCGATCAAGCTCTACGACGGTGTGTTCAAGAGGGCGGTGGAAAGGGTGAAAAGTTGATCGGCGGTTAGTCCTTCATTGACAGTCGGCTCAGATGACTTGTAGGGCACGGTAATTTCTGATGTATGTGTCTCTGTTGATGATTGTCCATTTTGTTGGCCGTTTGCAAAAGAGAACGTGTATCAATGGGAACCCTTCATAAAAATGGGAACTACACAAAGTTTTCAGAAAAAATAACCACCCATTACAATTCTTGACAAACGTGGGCATACAATTCAAAGGGGTGCCCCATGGCACATCTCCCAATGACAAAGAAGAGGTTGATAAGTGCTCAGCTCTTCCGGGTGCAGGATTCGAATCCTGAAATATTGGATTTGCTCATTGTGAAAAGCGGGAGTTATTGAGAATTGCTCATACTTACTCAATCCCTCCACACTGGTCCCTGTGAGGTATAACCTGGATTTACAATCTCGAACCAATGGCCTTGGGCGTGATCGTTTCGGGCCCTCAGGGTGTGGGATACACATTCAAAGGGGAATTGAAAACTGCATAGATAATTTTTTTTAAGGGGGAAAAAATAAAAAAAACTGCAAAATAGCTGATGCTAAATTTTAGAATATTTGACAATTGAGATTTTGGTCAAAATTAATTGGCCAGAATCTCAGTTATCATTATTAATATATAGATTTATAAAATTATTTGATCACGACTCCTTTTTTGGTCACAAACTACATATTTAATTGGTCACAATCTATTTTTCGGTTACAAACAACAAATTTTACAAGTAACAAATTATGGTTACAAATTATTTGTAGGTTACAATTATCAAATTATTTGGTCATAGTATAATTCAATCAAATGTCAAAATTTTCAAATTTTTTGGGTCACGTACTATTTACTAGTCACACGTTACATATTATTGGTCACACACCATCGACCACCACCACCACTGTCACTACCACCGACATCGTTGCCGCAGCCAACACCATTACGGACAACAACAAACACTACCACTACCACACTTAACTTCACCACCAACAACCACCATAGCAGCGTAGATCTCCCATGGTTACCTATCATTGTCCCGCCGCGTGGAAGAAGAAGCGACGATTTGTGCCACTGCTTGGTCTTCTGTAATGATCTGCGAGGTTGGGGTTGATATCTGTGGTAGCCACCAGATTGGGCGTCGCTGCTTGATCCTCGTCTTTTGTTTGCATCGATGTGGTTGCGGCGGGGATGGGGTTGAGTGGTGATATGTGCCAGAGAGAGAGAGAGAACGAATTGCTTATGTGAGAGAAATTGTTAAATTAGGGTTTGAAGTGGTGTGAAATAATGATGAGATTGAGTAATTAATTTAATTCTAGAATATCATCAATTTTTTTAATTAATTAAAATCTTAATTAAAATCTGAATTTTGAAAAAAATATAAGTTTCATCTTATATATGAATTTGATTCTTATAAAACAGTGCTGAGTGTAATTTTGACTTAAAAATTCAAAAAGCTATAAGCCCACCGTATTCGGCCCAATGCATATGGGCCAATACCCCAATTAAACCCGAATTACCACTTTCACGACAAGGAATTCCCCGCTCTGAGCTCTCTAGTTAGCTCGTCAGTCGTCAGTCGTTCCAGGCTTCCAGCCCCTGGTCGTCTCCACTCCACACTCTACCCTGAATTCCAATTTCTCTCTTCATTGCCTAGTTCTTTCTGCTTCCAGACTTCAGCCGCAACATTTGAGGCGAATCAATTGCAATTCAGTAAGTATGAATGATGAAACTTTAAAATGTGTTCTTCCTTCAAGTTTTGAAATTTGAAAGCTCTCGATTTTTCTTGTCGGATTTTGTTGGCGTATTCCACTATTTACAAAGTTTGAATTTTTATTTTTATTTTTTTTGTATATTATTGTTTGGGCACGGGATTTGATCTTAGGATATTTTCGCGTACTTGAAAATTAGGTTAGGGTTTAGTATACATTTAGTTCAGAGTAGAATATGAGCTGCATTGAATAAAATTATACGAGTGATTTATTTGGCAATCTGACATGGCAGAATACTCTGAAAATATTGATTCATATCTGCGGTGAGGCATTCTTCCTCCTCCGTGGAGCATAAGATGTTTCTGCTTGTTCTGGGAGTTCTATAATGAGGTTGATGGTTATAAGATATAACGGAGCAGTTCATTGATGGTAATTACTTTGAGCATTTTCTAATAAAGAGATGCCAGAATCTTTGGATATCAGTATATTCCAACTCGGTTTGGGAATAACGGACTCCTTTTTGGCTTCTTTTTTATGCAAATTTTGAGGATGGTTGCTTTGGGGACACCACTAGTATTTACAACATGTTGGAAGTCTATTTTATTTTCTTTTCATAATTTTCAAATAAGAATGAAAGAGAATGCATTATGCGTAAGAAAGGATGCACTGCATTACACACCAACCTTTCCACCATTTATTTTTTTTGAATCTTACACTTACACAAAGAAACAATCACTCCAACTACAAAATATATTTCGGGGACTGTCCAGTGTTTTTTCTTTTTCTTTTTTGAACCCTAAATAAAAGCATCTCAATTTTTTCTTTGACTCCATTTTTCAAGGAACTGTTTCCAATTTCCTTTGCTTGAAACTTGAAATTTTTAATTTCTCTCACTTCCCCCCCCCCCCGCCCCCCTTCCCTCTCTGGCATGGTAATATTCCTTCTTGTTAAATCCAGTAATAGACTTATCTTAATTTAGTTTTTTAGTTATTTCATTCTACATTAAACACTGTGTTGGAGTTGCACTCAATAGAATTCTGAGTGATGTTTCTTGGTGATGGTTAAGCCTTTGTTTGGTAGCACCGTTTGGTTTATAAATTGGTTTATTTATGAATGTGAGGTAAAAAGTAGTGGTTGAAAATTGGAGAGAGAAAATATGCGTGGTTAAAAAGTTATTTGAAAAATTGTGTAGTTTATAAATTGGTCCCAGGTTTCTTTTTACTATTATTTCTGTATCCCACTACTCTACTGAAGTGAATTGATTTTGCATTTCTGTTTCTAATTTAGTACTATTAAAATTTATTATCCTTTTTTTTTTTTTTTTTGCAAGTTTATGCTCTTCAATTTTTTATTTTTTCTGGCTGCACCTTCAGTAGATAATTTTCATTTTTTGACTGTCAGAGATACATGAATTTAGTTCATGCATTGATTTCTTTTACATTTCAACCCCCGGGCCACATATTGTTCTAGGTGCACTCCTGGATGTACACAACCTAGACATACCCATCAAATTTTTTATTTTTGTTAATTTTCCTTTTAGCAGTAAAATCACGACTCCACAGATACGAATATCTTACGGAGCGTAGTGGAAAATTTCATGTGCATGTTACACCATAAGTTTTGACTTTTGAGATCAATATTTGTTCTATTATTTCAATTCTGTGCTAGGAAACGGGATTTTGGGTTGTAACTTCATGGATTACTGTCAAAAGATATCTAGAGGACTGATAAATATTATTATAGTTTTCATTTGAGAAACTAGCAGTGAAATTTTTGAATGAGTTGTTACTTTGCCAATTTTAAAACTGGACATTAATTCCAGTTTCTTCAACCGAACCCTAATTACATTTTACTCCTATCATGCGCCCACCTTCCTCTCCCCACCCGGCCCCCATAATTTTAAAATTTATCCCCAATTTTCTCTTCCCTTCATCTGTACAAAGTACCTAACTTCCTTTTTTGTCACTTCATTTTGCTTTTAATATGAACTTGTGTAATTTCATTTTTAATTTGACAAGCATTACTTGTTTTGATTGTCAAGATAGAAGACTATAAAAGTTTATTGTTTGAGATAATAAGTGTATTGGCTAAAATGTGATTATTTTATTCAAAAAAATTATTTGTTGAGTGGTTAGAAGCAAAAAATATGTGAAATTATTAACTATATCACAATTCAACTTGAATATGAGGAAAGAGTGAAGTACTACAACTTATACATAGTAATCTTAATGAGAAATTTATACGAAATTAAGCCCATGTTTGATTCTTTGGGGAAAAAGAGTTTTGAAAAGTGATTGATGAAATATTGTGTGGTTGTAAACGAGAGAAAAGTTTTGAGTTTATGTGTAAAATATTTTATTGTTAAACGTGTGTTTAAAATTGAGTACCATAGAAAAAAGAGTTAAAAAGAATGGGGATTTAATAGAGGCTAAGCATTTTTTCGTTTCAAAGTTTGGCCTCGCTGTAATAAAATCCTGGCTCCACCCCTTTTTGCTTCCCTTGATTAATTCTAGCAATGGGTTTGCTTGTTTTCTGAGAAAGTAAGTAAGATCAAATTTGGAAGGTCCAATAGTTTTGAAGTCCTTGTTCAGTTGTTTGTCTATCTTTTTTTCATAACTCTTTTTCTTATACTCATTTTCAACCACATATTCACACAATAAAATATCTGCATGTAAACCAAAAACTTTTCCCTATTTTTTAGTTACACATTCTCCAAAAAATCACTATTCAAACATCAATTTCTCTTTAAAATGACCATCAAACTAGGACTAAATTTGTTTGAGTTTGAGGATAGTTGGATACTTATTAGTTTTTGGCTATTTAATTAGCCATTCCAATTCAGTTTAGAGTTTGATCGTTTTGCAGCTGAGGACTTCTGTTTGCCCTTGGAGTCATTTTCTCTCTGTTTCTTTTTCAATCTTGATATGGTGATTTCAATTCATGAATGTGATAGATAAAAAATATAAAGGATAATACAGTTTTAGAATTGAAAGAACAGGTTAAGGATTGATGTTCTGCAATTGATGATTTTTGTTTTTCTCATTTATGTTTCTTCAATAATGGTTGAACTTGACTTTCTTGAAGCTTTAATTGTAGCTGTAGATCTAGTTAATGAGTTTCTGGCATTTGTGTCCTCTCTCTCTCTCTCTCTCTCTCTCTCAGAGCAAGAAGAACAAGTATTTGACATAATAAGTTTGGTATCGGGTTGTCAAGTGCAATGGCTTCAACAGGACAACCAGCATCATCCTTAAAGCGATCTGCAATGAGCGATCAGGATAAGCTTATTGTAACACCTTTGGGGGCTGGTAGTGAAGTGGGAAGATCCTGTGTTCACATGTCTTACAAGGGGAAAATTGTTATGGTACAAGGATTATAGAATTGATGCTGTTTTATTTTTTTTTTCTTTGATGTCTCAATTCTTCTATTTATTTGCTAATTATATTTATTTTTGTTTAATGGTAGTTTGACTGCGGTATTCATCCAGCTTTCTCAGGAATGGCTGCATTGCCTTACTTCGATGAAATTGATCCTTCACGCATTGATGTTCTTCTTATTACTCAGTATGCTCTTCCTTCATGTTTTTTTCTTGTATCTATTGAGATGTATTGTTCCATCTCAACAGGTTAACTTTGTTAACAAGAGAAACTCAAGCCCTTATATGTTGGTTAATATTTTTATTTTAATCAATGTGAGATTTTACCCTTGACATGATCCAAGATGATGCTTATTTAAGAACACCAGCCTCAGACAGATTGGCCATTTGAGTTTTTTATGCACCAAATTGCTCATTTGAGTTCCATCTTAAAAGGGCAACCTTGACGTGTTTGTAATATACGACCTTGGACCCTACTTATTCTGTACTATTAAACCTAAAATACGCAGCTGCAATTGTTACTTATCTGTTTACATCTAAAGTTGTAACAACGGTTTCTAACTTTTCAGTCTGCTGTTTCCTACATTTGTGATTTTTCTTTCCTTTTTTTTTTTTTCCTTCTGAATTTGTTTCTTATTCTATTCTGATTAGTTGCTTTGCAGCTTTCACTTGGACCATGCTGCTTCCCTCCCCTATTTTCTGGAGAAGGTTGGTTTGCTTCGTTAAGAATTTCCTTTCAGCCATAATTTGCAATTTTCGTTACTACATTTTCACTTCTTTTGCTCAACAGACCACATTCAAAGGGCGAATTTTTATGACACATGCAACAAAAGCAATCTACAAGCTGCTCTTATCAGATTATGTTAAAGTGAGCAAGGTCTCAGTTGAAGATATGTTGTTTGATGAACAAGACATTCTTCGGTCCATGGATAAAATTGAGGTGTTGTAATTGAGATCTTTCACGTGTGTCCGTTTATCATTTTCACAACTGTTTGAATTTTTGAAATTTTTAATTACTATACAACTTAAGCTGGCATTTGCTAATTCCTTGTTACAGGTTATTGATTTTCACCAGACTCTAGAAGTTAATGGTATCCGCTTTTGGTGTTATACTGCTGGTCATGTCCTTGGCGCTGCCATGTTTATGGTTGACATTGCTGGTGTTCGTGTTCTCTACACTGGAGATTATTCGCGAGAAGAAGATCGACACCTTCGTGCTGCTGAGCTGCCCCAGTTCTCCCCAGATGTTTGCATTATTGAATCAACTTATGGCGTTCAACTCCACGAGCCAAGGCATATACGTGAGAAGCGCTTTACCGATGTCATTCACTCTACGGTTACTCAAGGTGGTCGTGTCCTAATTCCTGCTTATGCCCTGGGTCGTGCACAAGAACTTCTCCTGATCCTGGATGAATACTGGTCAAGTCATCCTGATCTTCACAAAGTCCCTATATATTATGCTTCGCCACTTGCAAAAAGGTGCATGGCTGTTTATCAAACATACACTAATGCCATGAATGAGAAGATTCGGAATCAATTTGCCAGTTCAAACCCCTTCGATTTCAAGCACATCTTTCCATTGAAAAGTATTGATGAATTTAACGACACAGGTCCATGTGTGGTTATGGCAACCCCTGGTGGGCTTCAGAGCGGTTTGTCAAGACAACTGTTTGATAAATGGTGCACAGACAGGAAAAATGCTTGTATCATACCTGGGTATGTTGTGGAGGGGACACTGGCTAAGACTATTATTAATGAACCTAAAGAAGTTACCCTCACCAATGGCTTGACTGCTTCCCTGAACATGCAGGTCCATTATATTTCATTTTCGGCTCATGCAGATTATGCTCAAACAAGCACTTTCCTGAAAGAGCTAATGCCTCCCAACATCATTCTGGTTCATGGTGCAGCGAATGAGATGGGAAGGCTCAAACAGAAGCTCGTTTCTGTCTTTGCTGATGGAAACATCAAAATCTTAACCCCGAAGAACTGCCAATCTGTAGAAATGTACTTCAACTCGCAGAAAATGGCAAAAACTGTTGGAAAGCTGACTGAAAAGTCGCCTTCAGTAGGTGAAATGGTTAGCGGTTTACTTGTTAAAAAGGGCTTCACCTATCAGATTATGGCACCTGAAGATCTTCATGTCTTCTCTCAGCTATCGACTGGGAATATTATTCAAAGGATTACCATCCCATACTCCGGTGCACTTGCTGTTATAAAATACAGGCTTAAGCAGATATATGAAAGTGTGGAGTCGTCAACGGACGAGGAATCAGGGATTCCCACTTTGATGGTGCATGATCGAGTGACAGTGAAGCAGGAATCAGAAAATCATCTTTCCCTGCATTGGACAGCGGATCCAATTAGTGATATGGTCTCCGACTCCATTGTGGCTTTGGTTTTAAGTGTCAGTAGGGAGATGCCCAAGATGGTGGTTGATTCCGAACCTGTTGCAATCGAGGATGAAGATGCAAAGAAAGCTGAAAAAATAGTACATGCACTCCTTGTTTCTTTGTTTGGAGACGTTAAATATGGGGAAGATGGTAAGCTGGTGATCAATGTTGATGGGAATGTAGCTCACCTAGACAAAGAAAGTGGTGAGGTCGAAAGCGAGAATTGCAGTCTGAAGGAACGAGTTAAGATGGCATTCCGGAGAATCAGAAGCGCGGTGAAGCCAATCCCTCTTTCGGGATCTTAGCTTTTTTTATTCGCCCCCCTGCTCCTTGACTCTTTTTTTCGTATTTGGTCAGTGTTATTACTGGTAATTTTATAGTACCTGAAGACTCTTTCTCATTAGCAAAATGTTGGTGATATATATGTAATCTTTACATCTGGTTCCGTCTTCCAATAATAGGTTTTTCCCCCTCTTCGGCTAGTTAACGTTAGCATCAATCTAGTATGTATTTTACACTTTTATCGGGTAACTATATTCAAATTTGATTCCATTTAAGACAAATTTGTTCAATTAAATTGGCGGAAATCGGAATTTGTCCTGCACGTAATAGTTAGTTTTTTAATATGAAAAAATATGTATCATTTGTAGGTGGAGGAATTAGGTGGAAATATCGATTAAAATTAAGGGCCCGTTTGTTTTCATGTCCCCCCCCCCCCCTTCAAATTTTCGAGGAATTTTGAGTTTTTGAGAGAATGTATGGTTAAAAATTGTGAAAAGTTGTGAATTCCATAAAAATATATAATTTTAAATGAATATGATGAAAACTAAAAAAACAAAAGAAAAAAAGGACCAAACGGGCCCTAAATTATAATTGAGAAAATTACATGCTATATTTAAAGTTCACAATGTAATAAAATGCCGATAAATTTTGCATTTTAAAAATCAGGTGCTAATCATCCAGTTAATATTTTTTGATTAAATATTCTGTTAAAAATCAAATCAAATCAAATTCAACCCCACCCCAAACCCCTCTCTCTACCATCTCTTTCGACTCCTCTCTCTCACATCTCCACCAGCGATCGATGAATTCTATCTACCATCTCTCAGCGATCGACGACCTCTCTACCATCTCGTCACTACAAGTGCGAGATCGTTGCTGGCAACAATGAGGCTCGCCACTGCAATGGCAGTCACTTTCCGACAAATATCCTGCAAGATCTAGGTGTCAACCATGAAAAATATTATAGAAGATCATAAATTCTTCTATAATGGTGGTGGTGGAGGCAGTGACGTGGTTGTGTGTATTGCAACAGTGACTTTGGTGTTGGGGGTAGCGATGGTGGAGTTTCGAATCGAATCTCTTTAGAAAAAAGATCTTTTGTCTCATGGTAGCCTGCTCTAGTCCCCTTACGAAACTTTCGTTATTGGGTTAGCCATACACTTCACATGTTTCTAGCGATTCACATGGTATCATCAAATGATACAAGTCTTGGATAAGAATCTACAACGCACTAGAACGCTGGTGGTGGAGGCAGTGACTGTGGTTGTGTTGATTGCAGCAGTGACCATGGTGCTGGCTGTACCGACGGTGATGCCTTCAATGATGACAGTGAAGGTACTTTGCTTGAGATAGTTTGAGACATGTGAAGAAGAAAAGTGACAAGCAAATTGCAGTAGTGATGGTGACTGTATCTATGGTTGAGTTGGTGTTGATGGCTGCAGCAATTTTGGTGTTGATTTTGTTGACAACATCGGTCAAGTTAGTGGTGCATTGTGGCTACAGTGGGGATCTGGCTCACATTTTTATTGCTGCTAGCGCATCGGCTGAGAGGTTTTGGGGGGTAGGGTTGGATTGGAGGGAGAAGAGAGTGTAGGGGTGAGGGTAGGTAGGGTATGGTGGGGTTTTGGGGTGGGGTGGGGTAATATATTGTAATCGATTATGGATGATTGTGACTAATGATTAGGTAAATGTTACCAAAATATTTACTAGTTGTGATTTTGTACGACTTGTGAAGAGTGCGGGATGTGACCAATTATTACGTAAATGTGATTAAAATATTGACTAATTATGACTTTGTGTGACTTAGGACGAATACAAGATGTGACCAATTATTAGGTAATTGTGATCGAAACATTGATTAATTGTGACTTTCTGAGTATGGAATGTGATCAATTGTTAAGTAAATGCGACCAAAATATTGATTAATTGTGTATTTGTGTGACTTGTGTTTAGTGCGGAATGTGATCAAGAAAACGAGTAAGTTGTGGCAAAAAAATAAATAATATGTGACAAATTATGAATGATTGTGATCAATTATTAGGTAATTGTGTCGTGATTAAGAAACGTGTAAGTTGTGATCGATAAATAAATATAATGTGACAAATTATGGATGACTGTGACCAATTATATTAGAGATTGTAACCAACTACAACTGTGTGTGACATTTGGACGAGGATGTATGTGGCTTACACTTGTGTCAAATATGACTACGTGTGATTTAACTGTGACCTTGTGTGAGTGAACTATGACATTGTGTGACTCAACTGCGACATTGTGTGACTGAACTGTAATCTTGTATGATCAAACTGTGACTTTGCATGACCAACTGTTACTGTGAGGTAGGGTGAATTTTTTAGTTAAATTTGTAATTGTGACCGAACTGTGACTTTTTGTGACCAACTGTGACTTTTTGGCGGGGTGATCTTGGATAGAGTAGGGTTGGGTGAAATTTACAATTAAATTTGTAATTGTTACTTAACTGTGACTTTGTTGGGTGGGGTGGGAGGCGGGAGTGGAATTTTTGATAAATTTGTAATTGTGACTGAACTATAACTTTGTATGACTAATTTTTTTACTTTGCATGGTGGGGTGGGGTGGGATAGAGGGGTAAATTTGCAATTAAATTTGTATATATGACCGAATTGTAGTTTAGTGTGACCAACTGTGACTGTGGGTGAGGTCGGGATGGGGTGGGGTGAGTGGGTAGGGGTGGGGTCGAGTAGTGGTAGAGTGGGGTGTGGAAAAGTAGAATGAAAAAAATTATTTTGGGTAGAGATGGCAAAAAATTTCGATTTGATCTGTAGACCCGATCCGATTCGTTCTGATCTGAAAAAATCCCGATCCGTGGATCGATAGATCGGTTTTGGATTGGGGGTTGATCCGATCCGACCCGATCCGCGATCCGATTTTTTTTAAAAAAAATTAAAAAAATATGTAAAAAAAATTAATTATTAAATATAAAATATACAATCTTTTATTGAATTTAGTACAAAATCATTAATTCTCTACATATGTAATGATTTGTTGTATGAATTAGATATTTTATTAGTTATTTTATGAATTATATATTAATTTGTTTGTCGTTAACGAAAATATATAACAAAAATTTTTTAATATTTGTTTCGGTCCGGTCCGGCCGACCCAATCCGAACTCGACACGATTCGAGATTTTTACTGTTTGATCCGATCCGATCCAAAATTTCGTGGAGCGGATTTGGATCAGCACCGATCCACTTCATTGCCATCGCTAATTTTGGGGTCGGGGTGGGTCGGGATGAATGTGGTCGAGGGTGAGAGCTGTAATGGACGGATATATAGGTCATTGTTCTAGAGCTTTTTTTTATTCAAATAGTATATTAGTTTTAGTTTAATATATAATTGATAATTATTTTTATATTATATAATATTATATTTTTTAATTACTAATTAACAAATGATTTTTAAAAAAAAAAATCCCTAAGCCTATTATTTTTAAAAAATGATAGTAATTTGAAGTATGTAGGTATGTACTTTTTCCATTATGATTTATTTGATTGATCGAAAAAGGTTAAGACTCTCTTTGATGGACTTGTTTTTAAAGAATACATTTTACTTTTTAATTATATATTTTAAAAAAATATTTTCAATGACCTATTTCACTTCGAAAATGGTAAATTATTTGTTTATAGACCCCTCTTTAAGATTATTTCAAAATAATGTGGTTTGTATTAATAAATTTTGGAGTAGGCCTCTGTTTGAGATTATTTCAAAATAATGTGGTTTGTATTAATAAATTTTGGAGCAAGCGTGATTATGAAGTAAGAAATCTTTTGAGTTTATTTATAAATTATTTTATTAATAGAATGGGTGGTTGGTAATGAAGTTTAAAAAATGGGGATTAAATATATATATATACTAGTAAAATTTACGTGCGTTGCAATAGCGATTTATATTTGCGTTTATTCGCGTAGAATTAGTAATGAAAGACACAATTATTTGTGAGTACACATTAAGTAACATTAAGATTCTAATATAATTTATTGTTTCAATTTGATGTGTTAAAATTAGGGAACAATTTATTGTATCAATTTGATGTGATTCATTTAAATAACTTTACAAAAAAATGTTGCTTGTATATACAATTGAAAAAAATCAATTATAGTACAAATCAACGATTAATGAGGTAAGACTGCATTACAATTTATTCTGAAAAAAAAAAATTCTAGTCAATTTTGATGTGAAGAATACTTACTGGACAATTCAACGAGACCAAATTAATTAATTGGATAGAAGAGTAATGGTACCTGCAATTTAAATAAACATAACTTATAAATAAATAATAAACAAGTAAAAAAATTAGATTCTTATGCAGGAAAAGAGGTTTAAGAATTTTTTTAATATGGTATGTAGCTCTGAAAGTGTATCAAACAAAAAAAAATTACTAACAAATAACAACAAAATTTATTGTATTTCACTTTATCTTTTATCATTTTATTTAATACGTACAGTTTTTCATAAATGTAAAACTTTTGTCAAAATTGAAAGTTTAAAGAATTAAAATTTATCAGTATGAATAAAAGAACCACTATACCAAATAGATTCGATTCAAAAATTTATATTTCCTGAAATCAATGAGTCATACAACCTGGTAATCATCAACAATGGCACATTTGTCAATTTCATGAAAACTATAAGTTTTATAAAGTGTGACTCATGAGCAATTCACATAACGAACAAACTATTGGAGCCAACTTGAATCGATAAGTGTAACAGTCTCAACAAGTGGAAAATCATTACATTTAACGCCATATGATGGTTGTCCTAAACAAATCCAAATGTCAATCACAAAACTGTGTTTTCTTTAGCAACGCAGTCAATTGAAATTACAAAAAATGGTGCAATTTAAAAAAGAGAATGATGGAATTAATGTAATATCTTCCCAAATAACTGAGGTTCAAAATGATATACTTCTTACCGAAGAAAAATCAATTGCAACACCGAACTGTGTAGCAATCTGGGTGCATAATTAGTTAACTTTATATATTATATATAGAAACTTTGAAACATGAGGAAATGATTTCCATAAATTGAAGTGTGAGAATGCAGCAATATTCTAATAACATATTAAGGAGTTTCTGCAAGAGTAGATAAAGAAATTTTACCCGTAGTGGAAAGAGTTAAATAGCATACTTGAAACATGATCCTAACAGTTGTATAACCCTTGGATCTTTCATTTTCACCATCCACCATAGGCTTGGCAGCTCTTTCCCTTGGGTTTTCATCAAAGTCATACTCTATTTAAAAGAGACACAACATATGAGCATCTTCAGATTATTTAAAAAAATATATTCATGTCATGTTCAATAATTTTTTTCTACTTGTTTAAAGAAAATATTACACATGAAAAAAATTGAAGTTGCGTACATTATCTAAACCTATTGAAATTCCGACTGTGTTTACTTCATAATTTATAAAATTAGATAGAAAGCATACCGGCACTTTCATTATTTATTAACCAAATAAAGTATTAATACACTGTGTTCATACTGAACAACTAAATATTAACCAAATAATTAATTATATTGTAGTCAAATATTTATTAACCAAATATAGTTAACATAAATATTTAATCATTACATAATAAGCCCCTGTTTGGTATTCATTAAAAAGAAAAAAAAAATATTTTTATTATAACATTCAATTTTAATAACACATTTCAATTTTTAAAGTATTCTACACATAAATCCAATTTTTTTTCCATTTTCAACCATACAAAATCACATTAATCACTATTCAATTCAAAACATTTTTAAATAATGTACATCAAGTTTGGAAATAATTTTAATTTTTACTTAACAAAAATAAAAGGAAAAATAATTTTAAAAATATACATCTAGAAAAATGTTGCTATAAAAATTACTTTAACTATTTAATTTAAAATTTTAATAAACTTAAGTAAATATAGTAGTGGTTTTAAAATAATCCAAATTCAAACTTAAATATTTTCACTAATGGCCACGCGACACACTTCCAAATTCTCTCCATTTTTAGAAAATAGTAAAGTAATTAACGAATTTAAAAATCAACTTCAAAAATATAAAATAGACTACTGACTATAGAGCAAGTGACCTGGTATTTCCCTTCCACATTGAAGAGAGTTAAATCTATTATAGAACTTAATATAAGTACATATTCATAATATAAACATTTTTTCCCCCAGCAATTAAAGTAATATTATTCCTTACCATTTCAAGTAAACTAACAACCATAAGCCCAAATCAATTGTTAACAGTTTTAGGCTATTATCAATATGTTCGTGACTTAAAGAAAAATCAAATTATTGAGACCTATAGTTGACTGAAATCTAAAAAACAAAGAGCAAAGCATGAGTACTTTATAGTGTTAAAGCTGCAATTGATATGTATCCTTTCCAGTCTCTCTAGTACAACTAACTTTAAATGGACGGCTTTCCCCCTATTTTACAACCACCATTTTGAAACCTTCATTATTTGTCAAAGAATAGAAGTTTATCCCAACAAATAGAAAAGGCATCAAAAGTATGCCAAGAGTCCACAAAAATATATTTCATTCGAAGATCAAAGACCGCAGTCAAAAAACATACAGTTGATCACAGATCTTATAATGAAGACATTTTAAAATTAGCTCTTTCAAAAATAATCAAATAATTCACAAGTAAATTGAGTCAAAACAAACTATTTTCTATGTAAAACTCTGCACATGGTAGGCTGTTGTTTAGAAAAAATTATATGGAATGGACAACTGGAAATGATTGTCGAAAACTCTTGAACAAGTAAAGTAGTAACTCATAAAAGAACTTAATACCATATCATATAATGCATTTGAAATGTCAGTCAAGGAATTTAAGCAAAATAAAATTAGATTTTCAATGATTTACCTAAGTGAGTTGGTACACTCAATAGGCAACAAATTGATCAAAATAATTTAATCAAAATCTTCTGCCAAAACTAATTGCTGCATTATCCCTTGCACTTAGAACCCATTACCAAATATTTACACAAAAACTAAAAAATTACTCCAGAAACTTGTACTCAAACCAAATATAAATTTGAAAAAAGTAATATGAAAATGTATAGATTTCTTACCCGATACGAAAAATCATCCAAATCCGTAGAAACTATGATGAAAAATCTGACTGCAAATTATCAAAAGATGTTAGATTTTTGGGATTTTTGTTCAAAAAAGGGAGAGAGTCTTACAATTTCACTGAATCGGTGGACTTCACTGCACGAAATCTACATAAGATCGACAAGAACCAACACAGGCAAATTTTAGGGAACGAGAAACACAAGTTGTGGAGAATGGGCCTCTTAAACAACAAAATCTAAACAATGAAATGAAACCCAAACCAAAGAGACTTACGCACTTACCTTTTTCTTCAGTTTATCAATCCTAATTGAGCATTGTTCCTATAAATTGTCCACATTCAACACGAGCTCAAACTGAAACGAAAATGTCGAATCTCAATAATGATCATTCGTAAAGTTGGATTTTGTAGATTTTTCAAATTTTGAATGTAAAAAGAAATAATATAAATTGGGAAAAATCTGCTCAATTGAAATTTAGAATTCTTGAGAATTCTTATCATCTGAACCAATGGATCCTACTTCCTCTCTTATTATTTACTGTAGAAATTATTTTGCTACGCAATGGGAAACTCTAAATCCCTGAGATAAAAATTTTCCACATAATGTGGATGAAGAAGCTACAAAAGAATGCAAAGTAGGATTCTGGAATAGTAAAAACAGGTTAGAAAACGACAAGAAGGAAAAATCTCCATTGCACTGGCAAACAAATTACACAACACCTGCCTCTTTAAAAGGCACACAACTTAAATGAACTCACTGCAATACAAAATATTACCTCTTACCACAGATGAAAGTAGCAAAAAATTTGATCCTGTGTAATCCATCCAAAATGCACGATAGTAGAAGATGCACGGCCTACCAATGAAATAGATTCAACATTAGATACACTGAACAATTCGAAGGCAAGACAAAATAATTGCAAGAAGAACTGAGAAGTCTTAACAAGGGTATATTATGCGGTTCATTCTAATATTTTACCAACAAGAAGCAACCTGGTAACTGAAACTATACAACAGTAGTAATATGTCGTACAAAAGATAGATCGATATCAAGAGTAGTAAATGCATACATTTTCCCTGAAATATATTTCCATAGTTATGTGCTCGATTCTGTGAAGGCGCGAGAAGTTGAACGAGTTCAACAATAATAGATATAGTTCTGCATTTTGATTCCTTACACACACACAATAGAGTCAGTACCTCTTCTGAAAAGGCCATTGAGCAAAATACCTGTCCCCTAAAAAATTACACTGCAAAACCTGTTTAACTCTTTAAAAGGTAGCATGCCTTAAAATGCATTATCACAATATCAAACCTAATAAAGCAAACATAACCAGAGAAATAATGCCTCCAAAAAATCTTACTGGCTCAATTTTTTTATTTAAATGTATAATCAAAATTTTGATGAGAAAAGGATATTATTTTGCCTACAGAAAATCCACATTTCCATATTCATCACTCTACAGTACACTATCATCCAAAATCTCTAATGCTTTCACTCTTCATCCATGATCGCTTTTGTTCCATCATCGGGGTTGAGTCCTCATTTTCAAAATTCAAATGTTTTTACACCTCTCATCTGAGGTTGAAAAGACAACCTAGCATTTCCACTATTTGATATAGTGGTTGGTAATTATTTTGACCATAGAGCTTGTTTGGCTAGGCTTTTAATACCAGCTTCATGGTTTATTTAGGCAGTAAGGCAGTTAAAAATACAACTTAAAAGTTAGTCAAACTTTGTTTATTTGATAGCAAACCAACTTTTAAACATCAAAAGAAAAATATAAGAGAAAGAAATCAGAAATTGAGCCTTAATAAATGCACCTGTCAACCAATTCTTCGGCTGAGCACATAGGTTGGAGGTGGTGCGGCAATTGCCAGATGAGATGCTGCATTATAGGAACCCATGGACTGCAGGTACAACGAAAATCAAAATGTACGCAAAAACAATTTATACTAATAATCCATTGAGTGCATTCACCACAGCAGATCCACCATGAAGAAGCATAAACGTTAGAATCATATTTATCATGGAGCAGAAAGTAAGAAAGATGATATGAGCTACAGTTCCCCCATCTAATGTAATGTAAAAAAGATGCTATAAATTTTAATTGAGGAGGAAAGAGGAGAAAACTGAAGATTTCATTATAGTATAATCGACATTGCTTTCACAATTTGACAAACAGTACGAGTACAAGGAGCATTTCTTTTGATCTCGATCGCTATTGCACAAAGAAGAGTACCTATTCATCAAGATTCCTATAAACGATCAGAATGATTTAAGATTAGAAGCACAAATTTAGATAGGGAAACTGATCTTAGACATGCCTGGATTGTGTACCAGAAAGGACCAATGATTCCATATAATCTCTTTGGTGAAATATAAAAAAGATATAATATGCATAGGTATTGAAGGAGATCTGTGGTCATTATGAAAAATAAAAAGAAGTAAATGCATAGTTGGCTTTCAACCTACTAAAACCTAGACTCTTTGTTGCAAGAGAGTGAAAATATTTACAAGAGCTCAGGCATCATCTATCTAATGCTCACCACTTCAATGCAAGCATTTCCTCCTTGTTCAAAAGTAATCCATGACTAAGAATTTACACGATATTCTATTTAAGAAAGAACCTATTAGTGAATTTTTTATACAACAAATGTGTTCTCAAATGGCCCTATTTCATTTTCATAGTTAAGCAAAAATTTCAAACACTAAGCTTGTTTCTTCCTTCCGCTAAATATAAAAAATGAAAATAATTTAAAATGAAAAATTGATATCTGGAGATGCTACCCTTGAACAGACCTTGTTAAATCTCAAATGTCAATTATGTAAATATGAAACTTCAGTGCACATTTTGAAAACTTAAAGTTACCTGTCCAATTCATAAAGTTTAGTACCAATTTTCTTTGATTTAATTGAAGCTCCTAAATCATTCCTTGAAGCTCGCAGAAGTAGGGAATCTGAGTTCTTCCAATGCTCAACAACAAGGAATTATGTCATGCTATATTTTGTTGGTAATTTAATGAAACAAAGTACATATTCTGCAGCACGTGAAATTTATGAACCTGCCACCGGAAAGTCATTAAATACATGGACTTTACCTGCATAGAATATCACCATCTGTGCAGTCTCCGGCTCAGATTTGTTTCGTACATGCAAATCGAACTATTAGCAAAATTAATAACACGAAACGACAATTGAAGTGTTGATCTGAAAAAATTAACCTCATAACAGTGTTTTTCTGAGCTGCTTCTGTGCAAAAGGTGGAAACATAACCGCCGATAAACTGAGGTAGAGCAGATAGGATTTGGGTCGAAGCACCCAATTTATCCATCTTCGACAATAAATTCATTGTTCCAGTCGGAGCCCCTGTTTCAACCAAAATAACTCGGTATAATTTCCTGTGTTGGCTCCAATTCCAAAACCACAAAATTTTGACAAGAAATATTAATAAATATATAGGCATAGAAATATTAATAAATATTATACAATTATAGAAATATTAACAAATATTAAACACGTATATAAAAAAAAAAATTACAGTACACTATACTAATAAATATTAAATACCAACAAAATATGAGTAATGTAAAAAAAAAAAAAAACACAATTATGTATTTGAATAATGATAATATATAAGATAAGAAGAAAAAATTATATATATATATATATATATATTGTTTTTTTATATAATAATAATAATAATAATAATAATAATAATAATAATAATAACATAAAAGAAAAAGGAGTTTTAAAAGAAGAGTGTGTACCTTTAGTAACAAAAGTTCTGAAACAAATTTCTAGTGAATTTTGATGTGAAGCATACTTACTGGACAGTTCATCAAGACCAAATTAATTAATTGGATAGAAGAGTAATGGTACCTGCAATTTAAATAAACAAAACTTATAAATAAATAAAAAACAAATAAAAAAATTAGATTCTTATGCAGTAAAAGAGGTTTAAGAAATTTTTTAATATGGTATGAAGCTGTAAAAGTGTATCGAACAGAAAAAAATATATCAGCAAAACCAATAACCATAAGCGCTATGAAGATGTACATTTTTTTACACTAAATGCAACATCAAACAGAAAACTAAGTAAAATTACTAAACAGCCAATAGTAGATGGTTAAATATGAAAAAAAGATGCTACCTACCCAATGCATGATTTCAACAGGAATGTTTTAGTGCCACAAGTATGCATGTAACTATAATAGCAAGACAGAAAAATGGAAGACAAGTATCCATGTAGACAAGCCAAAGGTAAGTATGGAATTGGGCTTCAAGTTGATTTGTTATGGTAGACAATACTGTCTAAACATTAGAGTGTACAGAGAAATAGTCAATATAAAGGCAGGGAATAATTATCACCTCTCCTTCCGAACACACAGAAATACTTTATGGCTCCAGTAAAATCGATAGACAAGTAATTGATATGCTGAATTCAACAAGAGCAATATACCTTAAACACAAACTGCACACATGAATAAGAAAATGGATTAATTTTAAGTAGACAAAATAAAACAAATGAATGAAACTGACATGTAGCAAGCATGTCTACAACTTCAAAAGATAAGTGGAAGAAACCAATTGGACTATACAAAATTTAATACCTGTTTTTCATTTATTAATCAAAGAAAATTACCTTCCAAAAATGAGAAGCAATCCATAAAACCATATAGAAAACAGGAATTCTTGAATGCTAAACACAATTTAATACAATCTTAAAGAGAAACAAACAACATTGTCATCCATTTAACAAGAAAAAATGCAGAAAATATATAATCAACACTAATCTAGACATCCACATACAAATAAACTAAAAATCAAATAACATAAGAATCAAGAGAACAAGCAAATCGGAAAGGGAGAAACCTCGGATATACATCAACCACAGATACAAAGCCCTCAAATTATATTAATAGTAATAGTAAGTAAATAAAATAGACAAAAAACCAAGTAGGAGAAGCAAGCATACTTTAGTAAAGTAGGGAAAAGTGCATAATGATAAATGTAACAATACCTAAAGCCAACAAAAGGATGGAAAAAAATAATAAATAATAAAGTATATTGAGTAAACCCTACCTAATTAAATAGAGAAATTATTATTATTTTTTTTTAAATCTAAAACACTAAGAAAACCATAATTTTAAATCATCAACAAATGCGTTAACCTAAATTTTACATACTTTAAAAATGTATTTTTGGAAACTAAGTCACTTAATATAAAAATCGCTGTAAAAATATTGTTTTACCAACTAAGATGACTTTAGATGAACAAATTATTCTATTCATCAGCCAATAAAAAATCAGCGACAATGACTTAATTCTTTGGACGTTGGGTTAAAATAAAAAAGTGAGATGATCATTGACCAACGCAGAGTGGCTGCGTAGATAAAATTGTTGATAAAATCCTAATTTCAGTTAACAATCCTAGTGCATATAGAACTCAAACTGAATTTTTCTCTCATTTGAAAAATCTAATAAATTCAATAAGTCAAAAAAAAAACGTTGAGAAAATTACAAATCTCCGTCTCTGTCTGCAACAGTACCACAAGCTGAACTAAAAAAATTAAATAAACAAATAAATAAGTAGAAGAAAAACATAGTAATACATTTTTCGGGAAAACCCTTTTCGCTGACAAACAAAATTCAACTTACTACATGACTCCCTACCAAACTTTCTATAAATTTAAACATTATTATTTACGGCGAACATCAGCTCCATAAAAGGGGAATATCACTTATATATGGTAGACTATATGCATAGTATCATACATATCTAAACAGTAAAAATAACTTTGAAAGAAACAGAAAATAATAGAGTAATGATTAATCACAAGGTGACTATGGAATAATTACTCAAGTTACATCAAATGGAAGAAGAAAATTTTCAAACTTAGCTGCCAATTGATATTCTTGTTTATTCTGTTCATTAGAATTATGGATTGAAAACTTTTTAAATAGACATTAGTAAAGTAGCTGAAGACGACATTAGAAAAGATGACACTTACTATTTTCTCTTATGGAATTGCAGGTGTGGAGATAAGTATGAAAAGATAGTGGGCATCATACTGTCTACTATACTATGAGAATCTAATTCTATATCGGAATGCAATGTCCAAAAAATAAATGTTTATAAATTTATAACAGGGAGCATTATTAAATAATGTTCATTTACCTGCATATTAGATTCGAACAATCTTTCCAAAAAAATTAGTTAATCTATCAAACAATGTTCAAAGCACATTTCTATAGCAAATTTCCAAGTAAACATTGAGTACCAAAACATAAACTGGCCTAAATCAGGAACACACACACACGCACAAACACACACACAAAGAAAACCAACCTTTAAGAATGGCCATGGTATATATACACACACAGAGAAAACAACTTTTAAGAATGGCCATAGGTAGATGGTTTTATGTGGGCTAAAGAAGATTGTGAATGAAAATGATCCAAAATAAAGTGTCCAACATAAATTGTGCAAAGCAAGTAATATCGGTTGAATCCTAACTAACGCTTTTGAAAAATCACAATCTCAATATACCAATCTCTTAAAAACCATTTTGAAATTATGCTGATATTTGTACTGAGTGCTATTGCATATCAAGTGCATATGAAATCTTTTTTGAAACATTGTTGCTAATTACAAAAGTTCCTTCGCTTCAAATATCCAGAAAACAAATTTTACCTAAAACCCAAAACCTATATTTAAACCAATACCTTTTATGACTGCTGAAATTGTGTAGAGTACAGGTTGGGGTTCGAAGATGAACGAAAATCAACTGATCGAAGATCGGTTTGGGGGATTCTTTGTGACAAATTAGAAATCTTCTCCATAGTGTTGGATTTGGTGATTGAGAAAAGGAAACTAAAACAGAGAGTGAAATGGGGATTATGGATTAGTTACCGATTTCAATAAAAAAAACATAAGAAATTATTAAGAAAACATGGCTTACTTGAATCAATTTCTGTCGCGCAGCAGAGAGAGAGATCGCAGAAGGTGAAGTTTCTGGTGTACGCATCTTCGTGAGGGAGAGATTGTGCGGTTCAAAAGATTGGTCCACGCACAGGAGTTCTCTCGAACGACGGCTCAGACACAGCAAACGGAATCGGAAACCTAGAAGAGGAAGGGAATGAGAGACGAAATGAAAAGGGATGAAGATTCTGGAAAAGAGACTCGCTATTATCTGGAAGTGAATATAGTCGTGCTTTCATTTGAACTAAAAGTGTTGTTTTTGGTCCTATAAATAGTAAATTTGGAAGTTGATTTTATATATATTAGGATAGGGATAGGGATATATATAAAAGTTGCCTAACAATGGCAACCGTTGGTTCTTTCCCTCAGGCCTCAATTCACCGTTTTCACATTTCACGTAATTCACCAGCGAACCCTCAAAAGTTTATAATATGCATCGTGGCACTCCTTTTCGATAAAAACTAGTATAATCCCAGGGACAAGGATCCAGCGCCTCTTTCTCAATCATCAAGATCAAGTAGAAAATTTGATCTCTGCATAAAAAGTAAGAAGATTCTTTCTACTTCACCACCACCCCCCCCCCCCCCCCCACAAGACTATGTAGTATGTGGTGGTTTATAATTATGCCTTTTTATCAATCATAACACGGTTAAATGACAATTTTTTTATTCGAATGAATGTAGGGTAGAATAATACGAATGAGTATTTAATCTGCTTCATGATTTTTATTTTCATTTTGGTTTGCTTATCTCATCTGGCGGTGATTTTCTAGGGTTTTGGTAGAAAAGAATATAAGAATAAAAGATTTGGAGCTCAACTTTCTTTCATTTTTCGGCGGTAAAAACTTTACACAGCTCGGAAATATATATATCAGAAACTATACATACAGAATGCATACAAGATAAAATATCTAACAGAAAATATTCAGGGATAGAGCATTTCTCTCTCAATACAGGACGACTCAATCCCTTAGATTTAGGGAACCCTAGCAGAGCAGATTTCCCCATTTCTGTTGATCGTACAGTTCAGCTAGGTGAGGTAGAAGACCGAAGAGCAAGCCTAAAGCGCACTTCCCTTTATGACACTTTTTATTCACCTTTTAGATACCTTCATAATCATCCTCAGTTTTCCAAACTGTTGGACGTTGGTCCTTGATCTTTTGAATTTCATCTCCCCCTTCCAAGATGGAGTTAGTTGATCTAACTCCTACCTTGTCTCTCATGTATAGAAAACAAGAAGTAGGAAGTGGCTTTGTAAACATATCAGCTAACTGTTCTGAAGAGGGGATGTACAGAATCTGGAGTTCTTTGGTTGCTACTTTGTCTCTCACAAAATGCACATCAAGTTCTATATGCTTTGTTCTTGCGTGAAAGATAGGATTTAGAGCTAAAACGTTAGCCCCTAAGTTGTCGCACCAGATAATGGGAATAGATTTGGACTGAAGTTTGAGTTCACTTAATAAAGCCTGAATCCAGCAAATCTCTGATGTTGCATTGGCTAATGCTCTATACTCTGCTTCCGTACTTGAGCATGCAACTGTTGTCTGTTTCTTTGCACTCCAGGAAACAGGACTTCCTCCTAAATACACACAGTAGCCTGCAATGGATCTTCAATCGTCTGGACATGATGCCCAGTCTGCATCACAAAACGTTGATATGTCCAGATCATTTCCTTTTTGAATCTTTATTCCAAAATCTGTTGTGTCCTTAATGTACCTGAAGACTCGCTTGACCAAGTTCCAATGAACATGTGTTGGTTGTTGAAGAAATTGACTAAGTCTATTCACTGTAAAACTTAGATCTGGTCTGGTGTGTACCGAGAACTGTAGAGCACCTACTGTACTTCTATACAAAGTAGGATTTTCAAGTTCTTTGCCATCTTCTTTTGATATCAACTTTCCTGAGACCATGGGAGTTGTAACTGGATTTATATCACTAAACCCATATCTTTTAAGTATGTCACCAGCATACTTTTGTGGTGAAATCTTCATTCCAGTTTCATCTCTGCTGATTTCCATACCCAGAAACTTTTTTATACTTCTCATGTCTTTAAGTGAAAACTTATTATTCAGCATGTTGATGAATTCTTGCAGCTGATGTTTGTCACTTCCTGTCACTAAAATATCATCCACATAAATCAAAATGAGTAGAGTGTTTCCCTTTTCCAATTGATAGAATAGAGAGCTGTCTGCCCTTGATTGCTTTAGTCCCTAGTCTAGCAATGTCCCTTTTAGTTCAGCATTCCAGACTCTAGGAGCTTGTTTGAGTCCATAGAGCGCTTTCTCCAACTTACACACAAAATCCGGATGTTTCTGGTCTTGAAAACCCTCTGGTTGAACCATAAATACATCTTCATCTAACTTTCCATTTAGGAAGGCATTATCAACATCAATTTGTCTCACTTCCCACTCCTTTGTTACTGCTAGAGTCGGGATGATTTTAATGGTTGAGGCTTTTACTACCGGACTGAAAGTTTCTGTATAGTTCACACCATAAGTCTGCAAGAATCCTTGAGCCACTAGCCTGGCTTTATGCCTCTCTATCTTCCCATCACGGTCATATTTAATCTTGAAAATCCACCTGCAGCCAATCACCTTTGAATCCTTGTCTGGAGATACAAGTTTCCAGGTTTGATTCCTTTTAAGAGCATCAAATTCAGCTTCCATAGCCATTCTCCAATTCTTGTTTGCTAGTGCTTCTTTAACTGTGTTTGGTTCTGAGAATTTTGCATTGAAGACTTTAGACTTGAAAATTCCCGTTTTTCCCCTTGTAATCATAGAATGTCCAGTTTGCAGAGGATTTTCATTATTTTGAACTGCATTATCATCTCCTGTTCCAGCAATCTTATCATTATATCTCTGGATTGATTGTTCTTCACATGGTGATCTCAAACTTCCAGAATTTGACATTCTTTCCTCATTTTCTCCCACATCATCAGAATTTCTATTGAGTGATAGTGGTGAAGGAAATGTTGAGAGATGTTCATTATCAGCTGCTTGCACAGGATTAGATGTAGGTGAAGAGATGAGTTGTGGAGTTTTATAAGATGTTGACATGTTTGACTCTATATCAAGTGGCAATGGATAGTTTATGACAGTAGTTTGAGGAGACATAGATGATTTATTTAGAAAGCCAGTTTGAAATGGGAATTCATCTTCATTGAACACAAGCCTTGAAATAAAGACTCTCCCTGTGATACTCAGACATTTATATCCTTTGTGTACCTCACTAAAACCAAGGTTCACACATTTCACAGAATGGAATGAGAATTTATGTTTGTTGTATTGTCTAATGTATGGAAAACAGGTGCACCCAAATACCCTTAACAAATCATACTTGACTTCCTTGTTGAATAGAACTTTATAAGGTGTTTCACGTTATAAAATTGGTGTAGGTAATCTGTTGATTAGAAATGTAGCAGTTGAGAAAGCTTCCCACCAATAATGAAGAGGCAAGTGTGCCTATGAAAGAAGGGTAAGTGCAATTTCAGTGAGGTGCATGTGTTTTCTCTCAGCTCTACCATTTTGGGCTGAGGTGTAGGGGCTAGAATATCTCATTTGAATACCATTTTCTTTAGCATATTTCTCAAAAACTCTAAATTCTCCCCCATAGTCACTTTGAATGACTTTAATGTTTGTTTCCAACTGTTTTTCTACCATATTTTTGAATTGGATAAAGAACTTTAGGCACTCATATTTGTGTTTTAATGGAAATGTCCTAATATGTCTACTAAAGTCATCTACAAAAATAATGTAGAACTTAAAACCAGCTATGGATTTAACTGGTAAGGGACCCCACACATCTGTATGGATAAGTTCTAGTGGTTTTGTAGCATGAGATGATGATTTGAACGGTAGCTTGTGAGATTTTCCAATTTAGCACGAGTCACAAAAGAAGGAACTTTCATTAACTGAAAAAGACTTGTTACATGACTGTAGGACATGACTTAAAACTTGAAGTGAGGGATGACCTAGTCTCCTGTACCATACCTCTATTTCTTTAGAATTCTTCCTAAGTTTATTACAACTAGAAGTAAGGCGAAAACTGGAAATTTTGAGGTTGTTCTAGCAAAGTCTTGAGTATTTGTGTTTGGCAAGATCAACTGATAAAGACCATCTCTAACCTTCCCTCGAGCCACTTGTTTCCCTGTTAGAAGATCCTTGACAATGCAAAGGTTAGGATAGAATTCGGTTTATCCTTGACAATGCAAAGTTCAGGATAGAATTCAATATAAACACCATTATCAAAAGTAAACTGAGAAACACTAAGTAAATTTTTTTCTTATTCCTGGAACATGCAGTAGATTGTTTAGTACCAGACATCCTTTTTCTTTAGTTTTAAAATTCTTAGAGCCTATATGAGAGATGGTCAGAGAGTTACCATTTCCAACTTTTACAACCTCCTTACCAGTGTACTCTTTTGCATCAGTCAGGTTCCTTATATCATTTGTAACATGACTGCTGGCTCCTGTATCTGCATACCATCCTGGATCCTCCAGAATGCTTGGTGATGCAAAGTAAGCTGATTGACTGGGACTGAAATGGTTGTTCTGACTTGGTTTGTTGATTTTCCCTGGTTTCTGCTAGAGATGGCAAAAAAATCCGATTTGCTGACCCGACCCTATTCGATCCGAAAAAATCCCGATTCGTGGATTGACGGATCAAAATTTATGTGATCCGTCCCAATCCGAAAATTCAAGGAGCGGATTTGGATCGGGGGCGATCCGATCCTTGATCTGAATTTTTTGTTTTTAATTAAAAATTTTGTATAAAAATCTAATATTAAATAAACTATTAAGAGATGTCTTAACAATAAAATAATAATAATAAAGTAACTTAGGCCCATTTAGCTCAACCCAACTACCCAAGTTAGTAACCGCCCCAACCCAACCTAACCCATAAAATACCTATCATCAGATACATATAACATATCCTCAACCCTATCCCCTCAATTCCTCATTACTCACACCGCATCAGATCCCTAGCACTCTTCTCTCATATCAAGCTTCAATATTTCATGCACTGGCACTAGATCTCATATTTTTCTCACTTTCCTATTTTTCTCGTTCAAGGATGCGAAGAACGGAAGAAGCACCTACAGTCTACGATCGAGCAAAGAGACAACAGAAGATCAAGGCATCAAATAGTCCTAGGAATGGCAATGGGTCGGGTCGGGGCCGACCAGCCCCTAACCCGATTTGGCATGACCCCCCCCCCCCCGGGCGACTGTTCGCGGGGCGGGGAGGGTTGCTGGGTCGGGTCGCTGCCCCGTCCCGCCAAATGACCCGAATTTTTTTTTTTTTTTTGGGTAATAAAATTTTAGGTGAAAAACTTAGGAGTCAAACTAGTTAGAGTTTTTAAGTTTGAACTTTAAACATAATATGTATATTTGAAGGGGGAAAAAAATCAATAAACAACATAATGGTATAGTGGTTATATATTCTCATACCCTTAAATTCCACCAAGGTTCAATTCTTCTAGACCTCATTAAATTTATTTTTAGTTTCTCATTCAAAAAAAAAAAAAAAAAAATTCTCGAGTCACGGGGCGGGGCGGGTCCGTCCCGAACCCGCCCCGAACCCTCCCAGCGGACCCGACTGGGCGGGTAATTTTCGGGGCCGGTCGTTTCGGGTCCTCCGGGTTTCGGGTCGTTAGGATTTTTTTGCTCCCTAAATAGTCCAGTCCGTTACAAAGTTCATCTTATTTTGCAATGTTCATCTCATTTTGAACCTTTAAGTTTTGTACATACTTTATTGCCTTTTGTAATGGTGGTCAGTCACTTATTTAGTTTGGTTGGTTCTTGAAGATGGCTCCTGTGAATGTGAATCTGTGATATTTCAAAATAATACGGTGGAATTATTCTTGTGGTTAATGGTTATTAGTTGCACTTGCATCAATGACTATCTTGCCTGTCTCTTTCGATTCTGCTGCAAAAACAAAGCTAAAATGATGATTTGAAAAAAAAAAAAAAAAAAACGGATCAGTTGGCGGATCAGGACGTGATCCGCCCCGAAATGGGCGGATCGCGGGGCAGATCGGATCGGCACCATTTTTGCTCGGGGCGGATACGGATCAGGGTGATCCGCCCCGTTGCCAACTCTAGTTTCTGCCCAGTAAAATCTTCATTATACCATCTTGAAACACCATCTAGCCTGATGGTTAAGTAACCCACAGATCTGACATGGGTTTTTGTATTTTGTTTGTGGTCTAGTATTTCTTCCTTTTCCTCTAGACCTTCCTCTATTTCCATTTCCTCTGAAATTATTTCTTCCTCTCCCTGCATACGATCCTCCTCTGTTGTTTCCTTGACTGAGATTTACTGATCCCCTGCCGATTCTTACTTCATTAAGATATTCCAGTCTGCTCTCAAAGGTAAGCAAGACTAATGTCATTTCATGCCAGCTTAAACCATCCTTGCCGTTCAGTTGAACAACAATTGTTGTGTAATCTTCATCCAGTCCAGTAAGGACATGATTTATCATATCATCTTATATCACCTTTCCTGCCACTTCAAGGTTGTCAGCCAATTTTTTTTTACTGTTGTTAAGTATTGGTTCATTGACATTGAACCGTTTCTCAGCCTCTGTAATTCTCCAATTCTCCAGATAGAAAAGTCAGTCTTGACTTATTCAGTATTCCAAAACTCTGTTGGATTGAGGACCACATTTGAGCAGCAGTTGTGTTTCCCATTACCCTAATGGCTATATTTGGAGTCATGGATGCATATAGCCGTCCCATTAGCAGGGAATCATTTGATACCCATTTGATATAGTTTGGATTAGCCAATTTCACAGCTACAGTTCCTACTTTTGACACAGTTTCAACAGTGATGGACTCAAACGGACTTACTTTCGTGCCAAGGAGATGCTCTAGGAGGTTATGACCCTTCACTATGGGAATCACCATAATTTTCCAGAGGAGGAAGTTATCTCGATCAAGTTTGATTGACATATTTTGAGCTAAGTTTAGTGTGGTGGAGAAGGAGTGAGTGGTGTTGAGTTAAGCTTGAGTAGCTGAGCTAGTTCCAGAGTGATTTCCTTCCGAAGCATGGTTATCCCTCTCTGATACCAAGAAAAGAATAATAAGAATAAAAGATTTGGAGCTCAACTTTCTTTCACTTTTCGGTGGTAAAAACTTTACACGGCCGGGAAATATATATATTAGAAACTATACATACAGAATGCATACAAGATAGAATATCTAACAGAAAAATATTCAGGGATAGAGCATTTCTCTCTCAATACTGGACGACTCAATCCCTTAGATTTAGGGAACCCTAGCAGAGCAGCTTTCCCCATTTCTGTTGATCGTACAGTTCAGCTAGGTGAGGTAGAAGACCCAACGGCAAGACTAAAGCGCACTTCCCTTTATGACGTTTTTTATTCGCCTTTTAGATACCTTCATAATCATCCTCAATTTTCCGAACTGTTGGACGTTGGTCCTCGATCTTTTGAATTTCATCTCTGGTTTATGTGTTGGGATATATGATTATTAATGATTGTTATTCTAAATTTGGATTTTTATTATTTCATTGATGGAAAATATCCGCAATCTCCTTATCAGAGGGACGATCATAAGGTGGAAGTGCGAGTGTTTTCGTCCTACTGACTAAGGAGTCTGCCGGTCTCTGCCGTCTGACTTGTGGTTTCCTTTTTCATCTAACTGATATTAATTTGGGAGTTTTACTCTTTCCTCTTTTAGTTGGATTGCCTTAGCATCTTTAATTGAAGAACAAGAAAAGTAATTATGGTTGATTTATTTAGGAGTTTGACCGTATACATGTTTTGACTGGTTAACCTTTAAATAATTTTGCAATTGATGATTTTTTTATTTTTATTTTTTTCTTATTTATGTTTCTTCAATAATGGTTGAACTTAACTTTCTTGAAGCTTTAATTGTAGCTGTAGATCTGGTTAATGAGTTTCTTGCATTTGTTTCCCTCTCTCTCTCTCTCTCTCTCTCTCAGCAAGAAGAATAAGTGTTTGACAAATTAAATTTGGTATCAGATTGTCAAGTGCAATGGCTTCAACAGGACAACCAGCATCATCCTTAAAGCGATCTGCAATGAGAGATGAGGATCAGCTTATTGTAACACCTTTGGGGGCTGGTAGTGAAGTGGGAAGATCCTGTGTTCACATGTCTTACAAGGGGAAAATTGTTATGGTACAAGGACTATAGAATTGATGCTGTTTTATCTGTTTTTTTTTTTCTTTGTCGTCTCAAATCTTCATTTTATTTGCTAATTATATTTCTTTTTGTTTAATGGTAGTTTGACTGCGGTATTCATCCAGCTTTCTCAGGAATGGCTGCATTGCCTTACTTCGATGAAATTGATCCTTCATGCATTGATGTTCTTCTTATTACTCAGTATGCTCTTCCTTCATGTTTTTTTCTTGTATCTATTGAGATGTATTGTTCCATCTCAAAAGGTTAACTTTGTTAACAAGGGTAACTCAAGCCCTTATATGTTGGTTAATATTTCCATTTTAATCGATCTGAGATTTTAGCCTTGACATGATGCAAGATGATGCTTATTTAGCCTCTGTTCGGAGGCTGTGAACAGGAAAAAAAAACCAGTTTTTTTTTTTGCTCCGATATCGAGGCGGTTGGAGGGTTAAAAATTGAAGAGAGAAAAAATGTATGGTTAAAAAGTTGTATTGAAAATTGTGTAGTTTAAAATTTGGTTTATAAACCAAATTTTTGCAAGATCCAAACGGAGGCTTAAGCACACCAGCCTCAGACAGATTAGCCATTTAAGTTTTTGATGCACCAAATTGCTCATTTGAGTTCCATCTTAAAAGGGCAACCTTGATGTGTTTGTAATATCTGACCTTGGACCCTACTTATTCTGTACTAGTAAACTTAAAATACGCAGCTGCAATTGTAACTGATCTGTTTACATCTAAAGTTGTAACCATGGTTTCCAACTTTTCAGTCTGCTGTTTCCAACATTTGTGATTCTATTTTTTTTTTTCTCCGAATTTGTTTCTTATTCTATTCTGATTAGTTGCTTTGCAGCTTTCACTTGGACCATGCTGCTTCCCTCCCCTATTTTCTGGAGAAGGTTGGTTTGCTTCGTTAAGAATTTCCTTTCAGCCATAATTTGCATTTTTCATTACTGATATTTTCTACTCTTTTGCTCAACAGACCACATTCAAAGGGCGAATTTTTATGACACATGCAACAAAAGCAATCTACAAGCTACTCTTATCAGATTATGTTAAAGTGAGCAAGGTCTCAGTTGAAGATATGTTGTTTGATGAACAAGACATTCTTCGGTCCATGGATAAAATTGAGGTGTTGTAATTGAGATCTTTCACGTGTGTCCGTTTATCATTTTCATAACTGTTTGACACTGCGTTCGGTAAGTTTTTTTTTTTTTTTGTAATGATTACAGTTTTTAAATTATACAATTTTCCATTCCACTTTTTAAATAGACATATTTTCTCTCTCCAATTTTTAATCATAGATTTTACCTTAAAAAAATCAAAAAGTCAAACGGTCCCTTAAATTTGGACATTTTTAATTACTGTACAACTTAAGCTGACATTTACTAATTCCTTGTCACAGGTTATTGATTTTCACCAGACTCTAGAAGTTAACGGTATCCGCTTTTGGTGTTATACTGCTGGTCATGTCCTTGGTGCTGCCATGTTTATGGTTGACATTGCTGGTGTTCGTGTTCTCTACACTGGAGATTATTCGCGAGAAGAAGATCGACACCTTCGTGCTGCTGTGCTTCCTCAGTTCTCCCCGGATGTTTGCATTATTGAATCAACTTATGGCGTTCAACTCCACGAGCCAAGGCATATACGTGAGAAGCGCTTTACCGATGTCATTCACTCTACTGTTACTCAAGGTGGTCGTGTTCTAATTCCTGCTTTTGCCCTGGGCCGTGCACAAGAACTTCTCCTGATCCTTGATGAATACTGGTCAAGTCATCCTGATCTTCACAAAGTCCCTATATATTATGCTTCTCCACTTGCGAAAAGGTGCATGGCTGTTTATCAAACTTACACTAATGCCATGAATGAGAAGATCCGGAATCAATTTGCCAGTTCAAATCCCTTCGATTTCAAGCACATCTTTCCTTTGAAAAGTATTGATGAATTTAACGACACAGGTCCATGTGTGGTTATGGCAACCCCTGGTGGGCTTCAGAGCGGTTTGTCGAGACAGCTGTTTGATAAATGGTGCACAGACAGGAAAAATGCTTGTGTCATACCTGGTTATGTTGTTGAGGGTACACTGGCTAAGACTATTATTAATGAACCTAAAGAAGTTACCCTCACGAATGGCTTGACTGCTTCCCTGAACATGCGGGTCCATTATATTTCCTTTTCGGCTCATGCAGACTATGCTCAAACAAGCACTTTCCTGAAAGAGCTAATGCCTCCCAACATCATTCTGGTTCATGGTGAAGCGAATGAGATGGGAAGGCTCAAACAGAAGCTCGTTTCTGTCTTTGCTGATGGAAACATCAAAATCTTAACCCCGAAGAACTGCCAATCTGTAGAAATGTACTTCAACTCGCAGAAAATGGCAAAAACTGTTGGAAAGCTGGCTGAAAAGACGCCTTCAGTAGGTGAAACGGTGAGCGGTTTACTTGTTAAAAAGGGCTTCACCTATCAGATTATGGCACCTGAGGATCTTCATGTCTTCTCTCAGCTATCGACTGGGAATATTATTCAAAGGATTACCATCCCATACTCCGGTGCACTTGCTGTTATAAAATACAGGCTTAAGCAGATATATGAAAGTGTGGAGTCGTCAACGGACGAGGATTCAGGGATTCCCACTTTGATAGTGCATGATCGAGTGACAGTGAAGCAGGAATCAGAAGATCATCTTTCCCTGCATTGGACAGCGGATCCAATTAGTGATATGGTCTCCGACTCCATTGTGGCTTTGGTTTTAAGTGTCAGTAGGGAGATGCCTAAGATGGTGGTTGATTCCGAACCTGTTGCAATCGAGGATGAAGATGCAAAGAAAGCTGAAAAAATAGTACATGCACTCCTTGTTTCTTTGTTTGGAGACGTTAAATATGGGGAAGACGGTAAGCTGGAGATCAATGTCGATGGGAATGTAGCTCACCTAGACAAAGAAAGTGGCGAGGTCGAAAGCGAGAATGGCGGTCTTAAGGAACGAGTTAAGATGGCATGCCGGCGAATCAGAAGCGCGGTGAAACCAATCCCTCTTTCGGGATCTTAGCTTTTCTTGTTCGCCCCCTACTCCTTGACTCTGTTTTTCGTATTTGGTTAGTGTTACTACTGGTGATTTTATTTTACCTGAAGAGTGAAGACTCGTTCTCATTAGCAAAATGGTGGTGATGTGTAATCTTTACATCTTGTTCCGTCTTTCACTAATTATTTTTCCCCCCCTCTTCGACTGGTTAACTTTAGCATCAATCTAGTAATTGTATTTTATACTTTTATCGGGTAACTATATTCAAATTTGATTCCAATTAGACAAATTTGTTCAATTTGAGTTGGCGGAAATCGATATTTGTCATGTCATCGCACGTAATAGTTAGTTTTTAATATGAAATATGTACCATTTGTTGGTGGAGGAATTAGATGGAAATATCAATTAAAATTAGGAGCCCGTTTGGTTTGATGTTATTTTTATTTTAATTTTTAATTTTCGAGGAATTTTGAGTTTTTGAAAAGAATGCATGGTTAAAAATTGTGAAAAGATGTGAGTTTCTTAAAAATATGTAATTTCAAAATAATATGTGGAAAAAAAAAAAATAGGACTAAATGGGCCACAAATTATAATTTATTTGAGGGAAAAATATGCGTATAAGGCATTTTAAAGATACCAATTCATCTTTGACAATCTCGTGTCCCAAGTTTCAAAAGTCGGGTCAATATAGAAACTATTTATAACAAAAAAATATATTAATATACATTCCATATCAAACATAAACTCCACAAAATCAAAGATACGTAACTGAAAATAGAGATTCTTCCCATAATTTTTCCTCTGCCATCAACGACGAAGCTGAATCTCTCAACTCAAATCGACATCCGAACTGGTACCGATTGCTGAAATCGGTCACAGGTTTGTAATCGCCATCATTGAAATTAAGCTCCAGCATCTTCCTATTTGCACCTAGAATCATCGAATTGTTCAATAATAGAGCGTAAGTGTTTTAAATTGAATTCAATTTGTATAATCTACATCAAAACAACAGCAATTGTCCTTTCCTAGCGTCGATCTTTTTCAACGTCGATGTTTTTCAGCTCTGTTTGCATTATGTGACCTGCACTTAAACCCCTGTGGCCTGGAACTAAATGTTGTGACCTGTGGCTTTGTTCTGTGACCTACACATTAACTCATGTGGCCTGAAACTAAGTCATGTGACCTGCAACTATGCATTGTGACCTGCAACTAAGCCTTCTGACCCGTGTCTTTGTTCTGTGACCAACGCAGTTAATTATGTGACCTACATCTGAATGATGTGATCTGTTTAATTTAATATTTGTGACATCTGTTTGCATCATGTGACCTGCACTTAAAATCCTATGGCATGGAACAAAGCCTTATGACCTGTGGATTTGTTGTGTGACCTACACATTAACTCCTGTGACCAGTCGTTATGCCTTGTGACCTGCGGCGGCTTAAACCCTGTGACTTGCAACGGCTGCTTTGTGACCTGCAATTAAGCCATGTCACCTGTTGCTTTGTTCTGTGACCTACACTTAAACCCTGTGACCTGCAACTAAGCCATGTGACTTGCAACTAAACCCTGTGGCCTTCAACTAAGCCTTGTGACCCGTGGCTTAGTCTTGTGACCAACGCAGTTAATTATGTGATCTGCATCTAAATGGTGTGATCTGTTTAATTTAATATTTGTGACCTCTGTTTCCATCATGTGACCTGCACTTAAAATCCTGTGGCCGGGAACAAAGCCTTGTGATATGTGGATTTGTTGTGTGACCTACACATTAACTCCTGTGACCTGTCGTTAAGCCTCTTGTGACCTGCGGCGGCTTAAACCCTGTGACTTGCAATGATCCTTCGTGACCTGCAATTAAGCCATGTCACCTGTGACTTTGTTCTGTGACCTGCAACTAAGCCATGTGACTTGCAATTAAACCATGTGGCCTTCAACTAAGCATTGTGACCTGTGGCTTAGTCTTGTGACCAACGCAGATGTTCCTGTGACCAACGCAGTTAATTATGTGATCTGCATCTGAATGGTGTGATCTGTTTAATTTAATATTTGTGACCTCTGTTTCCATCATGTGACCTGCACTTAAAATCCTGTGGCCGGGAACAAAGCCTAGTGACCTGTGGATTTGTTGTGTGACCTACACATTAACTCCTGTGACCTGTCGTTAAGCCTTGTGACCTATGGCGGCTTAAACCCTGTGACTTGCAACGATGCTTTGTGACCTGCAATTAAGCCATGTCACCTGTGGCTTTGTTCTGTGACCTACACTTAAACCCTGTGGCCTGCAACTAAGCCATGTCACTTGCAACTAAATCATGTTGCCTTCAACTAAACATTGTGACCCGTGGCTTAATCTTGTGACCAACGCAGTTAATTATGTGACCTGCATCTGAATGGTGTGATCTGTTTAATTTAATATTTGTGACTCTGTTTGCATCATGTGACCTGCACTTAAAAATCATGTGGTCGGGAACAAAGTCTTGTGACCTGTGGATTTGTTCTGTGACCTACACATTAACTCACGTGACCTGTAGTCAAACTATATTACCGACACATTAAAATCTGTGACCTGTAGCAAAATTTTGTCATATCAATCTGTAACCTGTAGCTATATTTAATCACCAAAATATTAACATTTGTGATATATTTGCAGGGTATGGATCACTTTCATGTTTGTTTGGTATATGGAGCGCACTCGTCATTAGTTTTGGTTGAAAATAATTGTGTTTATATGAAGCTCGTTCAGATTGTGATGTCCGAATTCACGTTGAATCCTTTGAAAGTCGCAGTTTCAATGAATTACGTATTAAGTAGCAACTTGCCTCCTGTCAGAATATTGAATGATAAAAATGTGATGTCTTATTTGAAGCTCAAAAGTATAGATTCTAACCCTTCCAAATATCCCATATACATTGATGTCACATTAGTAGTCACTGGAGAAGCAGGTGATATTTTTCCATATATGGAGCCAATACCAATGCATGAAAATTCATGTAGAGAATTATAGTCGTTGGAGAAGATAGCATCAGAAATATGTAAGGCAAAAATTGAAGAAACATGTCACATTCCTGATGATATGGTCACAATTGTATCCATTGCTGATGTGAGAGACGTATCAGAAGGAAAAGTTTTCCATAACAAAGAAATTCTAAAATTGAGCTTGTCAATTTTTGCAATACAGAACATGTTTGAGTATATGGTTGTTCGATCGGACAAAAAGGAGTATCTTGTCAAGTGTTTACATGATGAGTGCAGATGGATTTGCAGATCATCCAGATTGGGTAAAACAGAGTTATTCAAAATTAGAAAGTTGGTTGATGGCCACACATGTACATCGAACATTGTCTTAGGATCTTATAGGCAAGTCTCAACTTCTGTTGTATCATCATTCATCAAGTATAAGTATTCCTCATCGCGTACTATATATACTCCGAATGATATACGTAACGACATGTTGCATATATATGGAGTTTCATCGAACTACGTAAAGGCTTGGAGATCTCGTGAGCAAACTTTGAAAATGATTAGGGGTGATCCAACCGAATCTTTCAAAACATTACCAAATTATTTCTTCATGCTTGAACATACAAATCCTGGCTCGGTCACAGGTATAAAGTTGGATGGTCACAATAGGTTCATTTATTGCTTTATGGCGCTAGGTGCATCGATCGTTGGATGGGAACATTGTAGACCTGTGATCGTGGTAGATGGTACATACCTAAATGGTCACTATGGTGGTACTCTTTTCATTGCTTGTATACAAGATGCGAATAATAACATATTCATACTCGCATTTGGAATTGGAGATAGCGAGAATGACAAATCATGAGCATGGTTTCTTGCCAACTTGAAGAAGGCTTACAAGGAAAGGAAGGGACTATGTTTTGTCTCTGATCGACATGACAGTATAAGGAAGGCAATTGAAGTTGTGTATCCGAGAACATGTCATGGAATTTGTTCATATCACTTGCTACAAAATTTGAAGAAACATTTTGGTAAATCTGGTCAAAATATTACTCAAGTATTAAATTCAGCTGTCCGAGCTTATACATTATTAGATTTTGAACACAACATGAGACAGCTACATGCAGTGGATGCGGGTATTACAGAGTACCTGGTAATGTAGAATTCTCAATTAAATTTGACGGCTATATCATTTCAATTGTAGTAACTTATTACTTATTCTAATGTTTTCTCTTCGTAGAAAGAAGTTGGACCTGAGAGGTGGTCACGATTCCATATGCCAACAAACAGATACTCAACAATGATGTCTAATATAGTGGAATCAGTGAATGCGGTCACAAAGGCAGCCAAAAACTACGGCCCCGTTCTCTTTGTTGTTTTAAGCCCGTTTTGAGTTTTCGATTTTTGGAAATATTGAAAACGCGTTCACTTTGCCCATTTTCAGAAACGAGTTTTCCAAAACACCAAAAAATTACAAAGGAAACTCAAAACGAGTTTATTACGTTTTGGATATTTTGTGTTAAAAAGTCCAAAACGACCAAAACGCACGTTTTAAATTTTTTATTTTTTTTTGTAAATGTGAGACACTTCCTTCACTTGAAATTCTTATATTATTTTGCCATTACATATAGATCCATGTTAAGATTTTTTTTTTTTTTTGTAAATTATTATTATTATTATTATTATTATTATTATTATTATTATTATTATTATTATAAAAGTGAGAGATACTTCATTCATTTGAAGTTCTTATATTATTTTGTCATTATATATAGATCATGTTAAGATTTTTATTATTATTATTATTTTTTTTTGTAAAAGTGAGACACTTCATTCACTTGAAGTTCATATATTATTTTGTCATTATATATAGATCCATTTTAAGATTTTTATTTTATTTATTTATTTATTGTTTTATTTTTTTTGTAAAAGTGAGACACTTCCTTCACATGAAGTTCTTATGTTATTTTGTCATTATATAGACCCATGTTAAAAAAATATATATATATTTTTTTTGTAATTATTATTATTATTATTATTTGTAAATGTGAGACACTTCTTTCACTTGAAGTTCTTATGTTATTTTGTCATTATATATAGATTCATGTTAAGATTTTATTGATATGTGGTTAAATTTTTGTTTAGCTGAAACAATATTAATGATGAATTTATTGACATAGAGAACTAACTGATTTATTAACATTAAAATTAATGATATTCAACAAATCAATCATTTTTTACATATAAATTATTACAAAATAAATATATCAAAAAATTACAAAGTAAACGCATTTTTCAGTTTTCTATTTTTGAAAACAGTTTTCCAAAATCACAAAGAGAACATGTTTTCAGCAATCCCAAAACAAACAACCAAAATCCAAAATTCAAAACAAAATTCAAAACTCAAAATCCAAAATCGAAACACAAAGAGAACGGCCCCTACCCTTTTGAAGCTTTGCTGGAGTCATTGAGGAAAACTATACAAGCACGGTTTTGTAAAAACAGAGATAATGCACATGGCACCTTCACAAGGCTCGCGACCAAATATGAGAAGCAGATGAGAGAAATGAGCATAGAATTGAGGAATATGAGGGTAACATCCTATCCTGTGACTTGAAATGTTATTATGTGACTTGAAATCTTATTTAAATAATTTGATTGCATATAAATTCTGTGACCTAATATCTTATTCTGTGACCTGAAATCTTATCTCCGTGACCTGAAATCTTATCTCTGTGACTTGTGTGACGTGAAATCTTATTTGTGTGACCTGAAATCTTATTTAAAGAATTGATGAATTTGATTGCATTTAAATTTTGTAAGCTAATATCTTATTCTGTGACCTGAAATCTTATCTCTGTGACCTGATATATAATTATTTAAATTATATTACTTGGAATGTTATTTTTTGACCTGTGTGACCTGAAACCTTGCATGTGTGACCTGAAGTATGAGTAAGCTTTTTTGTGACCAAATACTTCTCATCATTATGTGCAGGTATGTGCTGCCAATCAAACCATTTTCTCAGTTAGTGATGATAGCACGTCATTTGTGGTTGATATAAATCAACGTACTTGTACTTGTAGAATGCTTCAAGTAGATCAATTACCATGTCCTCACACACTAGCCGTGCTTGCAAATCGAAAGATGAATCCATATGAATATTGTTCATACTATTACACACGAGAGGCCTACATCAATGCTTACAAAGAAACTGTATTCCCGGTGGGAAATGAAAACCAGTGGACAATGTCTGAAGAAGTACTTGACAAGATTGTATTGGCTCCAAAGCAAAAAAGGAGTTCCGGAAGGCCAACCGAAAAGAGGAGAAGATCGTGTTTGGAGAGAAAACAAATTGTGAAATGTGGACGCTGTGGAGAACATGGTCACAATCGAAGATCGTGCAGCAGCTTGGTTCCATTAAGCCATGGCCAGTCAAAACTAAAGATCATAAAAGATAGGCAACTGAATAAATGATCAGGGACAAAAATTACTAAAGATTCTGTTTTTCATCGTTATTCCATTCATTGCATTTATGTCTTGTGACCTGTTATCAAATCCGTTACACGATTTGTGACTTAGTCTATGTGAAACTGTGACCTTTAATAATTGATGTCTGATCAGTGACATGCTGTCAATACATAATTTGTTATAATCTGTGACCATATAAAGCAGGTAAAAGTCTGAAATGTGACCTGTTACCATATAATCTATAACCTTTGTATTAGCCTGGATTGTTAACAATGAACTATAACCAGTGGGACTGTGACCTATTATCGGTTTCTGATATAATGTGTGACCTGGGAACATATAAAGCATATGTTGAATTGTGACCTCTGACAATTACATTGTGCCCTGTCAGCATATTACCTGTGACCAAATAGGATGAATTTTGACAAACGACAATCACATTATTCAAATTAAAAAAAAAACCCCCAGAACTGAAAGAACTGAACTATATGGTCAAAATTAGATCACGGTCATGTTCATTACAAGTTTTTTGGAAAAAACAAAAACTATTCTTCATTGGAAAATACATCATATAGCTTCAACTATCACTCTAACAAGATGTTATCTCCCTTTTGTTATCCACGCTTTGTGACCTGCATAATTTGCCGGTGTTTAAACAGCAATGAAGCTATGTCAAGTCTAGCTCTAGAAGTATCAAAAGTCATCGGCATATTTTCGAGATCATCATGCAATAGGTACTCCGCATATTTAATCACGAAAACTCCACAGTCATGGCTGAAAAAATAATCACATGATAATATATTAATACTTATGCAGGTCACAATAACATGTATGTACTTGACAAATCAAGTCACAAACTTACCCATTTTGCTGTTGCGGAATGTTCCTGACAATTCTTATATTCAAATTTGTTTGTTCTTCACGAAAATCACCAGATCTTCCCTTCCAAATACCAACAACTTTCATTAAATGTGTGATAATTTGAGAAAATGGTTGCATCCCGTCAAGTACTAGATTTTCCCTGTAAGTCCTGCTACTAGAATTGTATATGTATATTTCACAGTTTTTTACATCGAGTTTCCCCAGAATCCAATGAGCACGATTACTAGGTATTATCGGAATAAAGACATGGTCAACATCGGCCCAAGGACTACTCAATGGAAAACGTCCAGTAACGTAATCTATAAGGTTTGAATCAGACATAATCATGTTTGGATCTTTCTGAAAGTGGGGATAAATATTTTTTATCTTGGCTTGGAATAGAGAGTCTGTTGTCGTGCCTTTGATCTTGACATTGTCTCCAAAACTGGCAAGTTGACGTATGTAGTAAAAACATACATCCATGTGCTATTACAGTTGACATGAAAGTACACAATTAGAAAGTCACAATTATATAATACAGTAGTGATATTCTAAGTGAAATCATACCGTGCTACACAATGATGACTCCGGATCACTCAACTGATGCCACCAAGTTTTGTAACCTAAAGGGATGGTTCAAAATACAAAAGTAGGATCTATGATGTCGTCTTCTTCGTTGAACTTTTTCCTATAAACAAAACAACAAATACTTATATATTATTTGCAGCACATAAAAAAATAAATACACATATTTTGTGACCAATGAATACTACTTGTTTTTGGTTTTGAAACCCCTATTAAACCAATTTTGATATGTGACAAGATCGACATCTTCCACATGCACGTTATACTTCGCAAAAATTGGTGCACTGTCAACACACTTTGATTGTTTTCCTTCCTCAACAATGAAGGGCGATTTAAGAATCCTTGTTGGTTTAGGAGCCCTTTTCACGGGCAGTCCAGATGATTTATCTTCCTCCTCCCCTGTAGTTGGTGTAGCAATTGGTGATACCTACAACAATGAAATAAACATCACAGGTCACAGGACATAATATGTTCATCAGCTAGGCCACAGAACGTAATATATTCTTCAGCTAGGTCACAGAAGCAATGAAACAGGTCACATACAGCAAGGGGTCACAGACATTGAGTTCAGTTGGTTAGGGGTTAAAAATAGGTCACATATATTATTAAGACAAGTATTCAAACAGGTCATATATATTATTAAACACAGGTCACAGACAGCAAAGGGTCACATAAATTGCAATAGGTCATAGACAGCAAGGGTTCGCATACAGTTGGTCAGGGATGTATGATTTGGTCACATATATGATGAAAATTGTTAAATTTACTTCAATATTGTCAGGTTCTGTTGATTCCAAAACATCTACAATTACATCATCAACTTTTTTCTGCAATGTTGGGTCACAGAATACATCAGGTTGCTGGTGTTCCTGTAACTGGGACTGGGTTGACCCAACACAGAGATCAAATGAAGGTGGCAGAAATTGTTCAAAATAGGAATCTGTTCCACCACTATCATCTTCCACCTTGTTTTTTCCTTTTGGATTCTCAACTTCTGATGGTATTGGAATATGTTGCTTAGATGATTTACCCATCTTTTTCTGCAAGTCTTCCATTGCTTTTGATACCAACTGGTTCACACCTTCCATGAACATGCTCATTTTCGATTTGATTTCAAATATATCACCTTTTATCTCCTTTTGATTGCGTAGAATGTCATCAATCTGTTTTTTTGTGTCTGAGGGAGTGTTCTGTGACCTCAGTGCACTCAAGTTTGCCCTCAAAGACACAACTTCTGATGTCAGGATTTCATTCTTCGCCTGCAAGTCACATAGCTGGGAACTCATATCACTTTTCAGTTTTTCACATATCTGCCACATGAGAAAATTAGATAGGTATTATGCTCTAATCAAATTATAATTTTAAAATAGTTGTCAATAACTTACATCAACGCAAGAACATTTAGGTGGGTGTGTTGTGAGCCCTTCCTTTAGAGAATCTTCAGCACTTGATGTAGGAACAAATGTTGATGGAGGATCAACGAAATCATCATCGTCATGTGGAATAGGCTGTCCAATGTCTGCCTTGTGACCAGAAGAAGATTTATTGTGACCTCCAGATCCTGACTTGTGACCATCTGGTCCTGGCTTGTGACCATCTGATCCTGGCTTGTGACCATCTGATCCTAACTTCTGACTTGTGACCAGATGATCCTGTCTTGTGATCTGATGATCTTAACTTGTGACCAGAAGACCCGTCCTTGTGACCAGAAGATTTTTCCTTGTGACCAGGAGATTTTTTCTTCTGAACTCCCTCTGAACTTGTTCCTGTATCATGCGCAAGCCTTGGTTGCACTGGTTTGTTGTATGGCACCCCACTCATATAAGACATCATCATTTCCGTAGCAGAAGGATCCAAGTCGTTTACTTGAATCTTCTAATACACATTAAATGATAAAAATATGAACAAAAGCTACATATATTATATAAGACATTACGAAACAAAATAGTCACAAAAGTGAATATCAATCCTTACATTAGGATTGGATAATAATTCTGTTCCTTCCAATTTAGCAGCTAAGGGTTGCTCATCCTCTTTCCAATTCAATATGCGGGGGTACTTACTACACATCTTTTTAACCACAACTCCATCAAGACAAGGAATAGTCTCATAAATCCACACTTGAAATGCAACGAGGAGGTCTTTTAATCTATAATGACTATTCATTTTCACCAAACCTTCCCTCAAAGAAGTTACGGTGCTCTTAAACAAGTGCTTGGCCCAAGAGAAATTGTTCATCAAATCAAAATCTTCAACAAGAACAAACAGGTAATGGTCAATGACCTTTTTGTATGATGTCGATAACAAAAAAGACGTAATGAAGTACAAAATCCCAAGTCTAACGATATCTATATCTGGAATAGCAGGAGCTGTAATGAACACATCTCGAACGTCTTCGTTGGTCACAACTTTGAACTTGCTGAAATATGTTTCCTTCAATTTTGATGGAATGGATTCAAATTTCTTTCTATCATCATTACCGACTTGTCCAAGACCAGTGACTAAACAAAACTCCGACAATGAAAACCTAACAAATCGTCCGGAAATGTTGAACCACATCTCATCTTCATCGGGATAATTGACCTGCCTCAGCAAAAAATAGTATTAATTGTGGTTGAACCACAATTTCATGAGTGTGCATGAAGTGCGAGAAACAAGTCCTCGAGAATATCTCTCGCTGGGCATCACTGAATTTTGTTACAATATTTGTTAGTACCCCCTTTGTGAAATTCGTTGTAATCTTCCCTGGAAACCAAAGGTCTGGAGGAATAATGAACTTCCAATGCTGCATTATTTTAAAACATAAATTGTATATTAAAGTCTAGAAATACACAAATCAAATGACAGATTGATCACAAACTATCTCAAATCAAAAGAGGTCACAACTATCTCAAATCAAAAAGAGGTCACAACTATCTCAAATCAAATGACAGATTGGTCACAAACTTGTGAATGACAAGAAACATAAACATTAGTCACATTTTTATGAAATGATTACTCACAACACCATAATTTCGAAAGGTCACAAGATCAAAACTATAACAATGCTCAATCCTATAATAAGACATGATCAGTTTCTAAACACACATCCTATGCTTAAAATATTGTGACTGTGATTGGTCACAAATTTATACAGTGACGAGTCACATAAGGTAAATTGGAGGTCACAAAATCAAAACTACAACTCAACAGAGGTCACAACTATCTCAAATCAAATGACAGATTGGTCACAAACTTGTGAATGGCAAGAAACATGAACATTAGTCACATTTTTATCAAAAGATTACTGTAAAATATTTGTGACTGTGAATGGCAAGAAACATGAACATTGGTCATAAATTTGTGACTGTGATTGGTCACAAATTTATAAAGTGACGAGTCACAGAAGGTAAATTGGAGGTCACAAAATCAAAACTACAAACAATAATCATTTCAAAATCAAATAGAATCAATTCCTAAACACCCTCATTCAAAAATAAATAGAAATACCTTCTTCGACAATATCAATCCCGACACAGCAGATTTCGATTTTTTTGATGAAGTTTCTTCATGCATTATAGGCATCTTCCTGTTATCTCTTCTTTTCCCATGCTCATCCTCCTTCTTCGACGGATCAACAGTCCTCGATCGAACCATTTTATAGATTTTTTACTGTAAAATATGTTTCACAATCAAACGTATACAATGTCTAAATTTCTGGTACTGAGGTCGAAAATAATGGCGAGCGACGTGAAGTTGAACGCCGAGCGACGTGGGGAGACGGCGAGCGGCGTGGAAGGTTTACGGGAGACGTGATGACGAGCGACGTGAGGAGACAGGGTTGCTCAGAGATGGCGGTTTCAAAGTGAACGTGTGTGATAGATACGTCCGTTTTACTGAATAAAAATTATCTAAATAAAAGTTTTAAAAAATTAAAAAAAAAAAAACCTGATTTTTGAAAAGATATGGACAAAATTTGAATGATGAAATTACAACTTAATAAACATGGGAGGGTGTAATTTCCACTTTATTTGATTGATTGAACAAAATTAAGGTTAAGGATCTGTTTGATAGACTTGTTTATAAATAATTTATTTTCATAAATTACTCTTTAATTGCACATTTTTTTCTAAATTATTTTTTCAATCATATATTTCACCTAACAATAAATTCTTTGCTTATATATTATATATAAAAAAAAGAAAAAAAGAAAAGTTGCCTAACATGGCAACCGTTGGTAATTTCTTTCCCTCAATTCACCATTTTCACATAATTCACCAGCGAACCCTCGAAAGTTTATAATATGCATTGTGCCACTCCTTTTCGATAAAAACTAGTATAATCCCAGGGACAAGGATCCAGCGCCTCTTTCTCAATCATCAAGATCAAGTAGAAAATTTGATCTCTGCATAAAAAGTAAGAAGATTCTTCCTACTTATTGTGTATGTTTTTCCTTTTTTTTTTTTTTTAGACTAAGTAGTATGTGGTTTATAATGATGCCTTTTTTATGATAAATCGGTTAAATGACAATTCTTTTATTCGAGCGAATGTGGGGTAGAATAATACGAATATGAGTATTTGATCTGCTTCATGAGTTTTATTTTATTTTGGTTTCCTCATCTGGAGGTGATTTTTTAGGGTTTTGGTTTATGTGTTGGGATATGCGATTATTAATAATCCGAAATGATTTTGATTCTAAATTTGGATTTTTATTATTTAACTGATGGAAAATACCCGCAATCTCCTTACCAGAGGGACCATCATAAGGTGGAAGTGCCAGTGCTTTCGTCCTACTGACTAAGGAGTCTGTGGGTCTCTGCCGTCTGACTTGTGGTTTCCTTTTTCACCTAACCGATATTAATTTGGGAGTTATACTCTTTCCTCTTTTAGTTGGATTGCCTTAGCATCTTTAAGTTGAAAAGAGTGTTCGAAATTTGCTCAAGGAAAAATTTAATTGAAGAAAACAAGAAAAGTAATTATGGTTGATTTATTTAGGAGTTTGACCGTATGCACGTTTCTCATGAAGAAGGTGGTGAAATTTGTCTGCTGATGTTGTACGTTGGGTGAAGGATACCACATGCATTTTGGTCATTCCTGACAATGTGGTTTGTAGGCACATGCTCCAATCCTGAAAGCTACATGCTACATCCCATCCCGAGCACAATCCCCATGCTTAGTTGCTATCATTGAGTTTGGAACCCTGAAGACTGTCAATGATTAACCGGAAGAAGGTGAGGACGACAACTGATTTCTAAGATCACTTACGACTTTAGGCCTTTTATTAGTCAGTCCTAGAGCTTCCTTCATTCTTTTTATCGAACATAATGAGGCGAATAGGGTTTAACGAGTTCTAATATGCAAGTCAAGCAGTTCCGCTTTCTCAGCCTGAGAAATGTGCAAAAAAATCGTATATTGTTTCTGATTTTTGTGTCTTTATCTCAGTGAAAAGATCAAATTCCGAATCCTTTTATTTTTCATGTGATGTTATGAGCCACAAATGGACCATGACTGATACGTTCATTGAGTTGGCTATTTTTCAAAATAAATTTTCTCAGCTTGTTCAGTACCAATGATATTCTCATTTAGACTTAGTTAATATTGTGGTTCTTGTTTTATGGAATTAGGAATGAAGAGGACAACATATTACAATGATGCTGCTCAGTTGCAGGATCAGTGGCCTATTAAGAAAGCACTCACCCTCTCTGATGTTGATATTACTCATCCGTTCTTAACTTTGTCCCGGCAACAAGTTGAAACTCATATTCTTGTTTATATGACACCTCAACAGCAGGAAGATCTAAGTACCAATGGCCAAGTGGGTTTTAATACCCAAGATGATGACACTGGTGATGTGTATTTGATGAAATTGAAGTGGCGAGGGAGCTATTATAATCTCATTGGAAAATGGGGGAAAGTGGTACGAGGAAAGGGACTTGACGTTGGGCAAGAAATTAAGCTAAGGTGGTTTAATGGATGCTTACACTTCTCAGTTCCAGAACAGCAGGTTATTGCTGTTCCCCCAACTCGAATGGTTGCGGCACCCCTAGTGCAGGACCACTGGCCTATAAAAAAGGTCCTGACTTCGTCAGATGTTGATACTAATCATCCTTTTCTCCCATTGCCGCGTAGATCCGTGGAAGATCATATTCTTGTGCATTGGGTGCCACAAGAAAGAGAAGAATTGAGAAAGGAAGAGCAGGTGTCAATAAATACACGAGATCATGATACAGGTGAAATTCATGTAATGAAATTGAAATGGCGAGGTAATTACTATAATCTCATCGGGGGCTGGGCAAATATCATTCGACAGAAAGGACTTGGAATTGGTCAAGAAATCAGATTGCGCTGGGCAAATAATTGCTTGTACTTCTCAGTTCTAGCAGAGCAGTATGTCCCAGCAGCTTCTGGACATGATAATTGGCCTATCAAGAAAGCACTCACATTGTCTGATGTGGATACAAACCATCCATTCCTTACTTTGCCGGGAAAAGCAGTTGAAGATCACATACTCTTCTACTGGTCACAGCAAGCTCGGGAACAGTTAAGGAATGAACATCAAATTCGCATTAATGCTCGGGATGATGACACGGGTGATCTATATGCGATGAAGTTGAAATGGCGCAGGAGTTACTATAATCTTATTGGGAAGTGGGGTAAAATCATTAGAGAGAAGAGACTTCAAGTAGGAAGAGAGATCAGAGTGCGCTGGGACAACGGATGCTTGATCTTCTCAGTTCCAGAGTGATGGGTTTCTTTTGTGGAGATAGGTAGAAGCATTGCCTAAGCAATTGTGATTCTTTAAATATTTGTCTCTTTTGTATGTATCATTCTCCATTTTATTTGGCTAATTCTGTAGCATGCCCTTACCACTGATCGGTTATGATGTTTGGCCTGACATTACATGCAATGTTTTATCTGGATGCTAATGATTGGCATTAGTGGTTTGCTGGAATTGATGTACAGCATTTAATTATTTGTAGAATTGTGCACATCGAATATTAATTAAGAGCAATTTGTATCTTATTATTGTCTTTAGCGATAGTTTATCTTGTGTGATTATTTTGAATTCTTTATATCTATTTACAGGATTAACATTCCCTCATTTCGCAGGTTACTGATTCCCAGCTATATGTATAGTAATTTCTGCTGCCATTGTTACAGTGCAAGCTTGCTGATGTTACAACTCTAGGACATTAACAGAAACAACCAGTTTCAGAGCTAAGAGATGTTGTAGAACCTGCTACATTGGTGCGTTTGCCATTGTATGATTTTCCTTTACACTTTCAGGAAAGCTAGTCTCTCTGGAATGTACAATTGGTCTTCTGGGGAAAATTGAGAAGCTGAATTGAAAATGATTAAATTTGTGGTTCTGCATTGCATCTTTAACATTTACTGTAATACGAAGAAAAAATGATGGTTAACTTTCTCAACTTCTTGCTTATTGGCTACAATTCTGCAAGTTGGGTTGAGGAGAAGAAAGAAAAACTGTAACAGTTTAAGAATGTCAATTGTGCTTGCTGATGCCTATATGTGGTTCCAACAATGAGGTTGCTGCGAACGGGTGTCGCTTTTAGAATAAAAAGAAGTTTTGTCAAAGAAATCCCATCTGCATAGAATGAGCGGAAGGTGGACGTAAGGCAACAATTAAGCTTGAAGATCACTGATTTCAAGTCGACTCTGTCTGATTGAACTTCAGGTTGAGTTTTGCTCCAACTGAAATATTCGGTACTGCTTTTCTTTGAATTTTTTTTTTTTTTTTTTTTTTTTTTTTTTTATCAAATGTGAAGTGAAAACCCTGTTCACTATCTGGGATCACTTTGTGCAAATGCAAATTGTATATGAATTTATATGTAGTCTGTTTTGAATTTGGATTTCTCGTGTTGGATGTTAGACTGCATAGGACTGGATAAGATCAATAAAAGAGGAATTGAGGGGTTATGTCTATAATAATTTCAAACATGTTACCAGCAAATTAGCAATGAGGTGGAAGCGTGGTTGCGATTATGATCATTTCTCACGGTGATATGATTAATTTCAATCGAATGATGAAAGGTGTACTAAGGAAAGATTCCTTCTTGTTTCAAGATTAAGGCCCTGTTTGGGATGACTTTTTAACAAGTCAAAAGCTACTTGTTCGACAATTTTAAAGTACTTTTATTAGTTAGAAGAGCTTTTAGATAAAGATGAATTTCTTGAAAAACACTTTCTGTGTAGAAGTTTTTAAAAATTAGTTTCCAAACAAATTAAGGTCGTTCTACTACTGGAAGCAAAGCTATAGCAAATATCGTGTCAAATAAGTCCTTAATGATATTTGCATGTAAGATTATGTAACATCCGACTTGAAAATCAGCAAAATGAACTTACTCAACTGCATTTGACCGGGATTTTGGTTTGAAAATCCACTGCACATTGTACCACTTTCATGGGATATTTGGCCTTACTATTGAAATTATGACTGCTGCTTGTTTGATTATTTTTTGTTCTTGGATATGCCCACAGCCTAGTGGAAAAGCTTCTTGGGTCGTGAAGTCCCCTCAAAACCGCTTATATCTGTCAAAAAACTGGAGTCCCTATTTGGAAACTTGTTTATAAAAAATATTTTTTCAAATCACTTTTTAATCGCACACATTTTTTCAAACCACTTTTCAATCACATATTTTACGTCGATAATATTACATCATATTATTTATTTATAAACAATTTTTTCAAACTATTGTATACAGAGCCGAGGTGGAAGATGATCTGGATTGACAACTAAGTCAACAGTCAACAAGCTCCCATAATAACGAAGCAAACTAGAAATGTGTCCAAATTGGCCTAAAGTTACCTTACCACCTTCATAGTCAACGAGCTGGAGCGAAATGTCAAGTACGATTTGTTTCCGAGAGAAGCGAGTTGATTCTAACGGACGAGCTGATTTTATGTGGCGACCTGAATTGACGAGGCGAGATGAGTTTAGTAGGCGAACTGAGATTGTCATGTCGAAGTGAAAAAGGAGGCTCTGTAAAATGGTCTATTCAGTCAATTATTTGTCAGTAATCATCATATTAGTGTAATTATTTGTCAGTAGTCAGTCAGAATTGTTAAATACCGTTGTCAATCATGACTTGACGACAAGATGTATTGTAATAATTATATCTCCACCTCATGTATGACTATAAATATGAAGGGTAAATGCTCATTTATGAGGCAATTAATACAAGAAATTCTCTCAACTTTCGTCATTTCGAATTAATCTTCAGAGCTGATCGTCAGATCACCTTTGAACTGAACACTTAATCATTTCATTATAATTTCAGTTTGTTTTTTATCTGATTGTCATGTTATTTTTATTAATTTTGAAGGTTTCATCCTAAGAAACCAAGCTGGGCACTTAAGCAAATACTCCCATTAAAAAGAAAAGACATATGAAAATTCATAACTTCAGACGATTTCTTGTTGACTAGTTTCCAACTAGGAAGTGACGTCAACACAAACCAAGGTTTAATGTTTTGCTTTGTTCATATTATCAACAATACGTGAAATGCGTCTCAAAACATGGTATTGCATATAGGAGTTGGCTTTTAAAGATGGTTTTTTTTCCACCCCCAAGAATTTGTGGGTAAGATGTGATTGGAATTAAGGTTATATTGAGTGCTTTTGCTTTTAGTGCTACTTCTCATATAAAGTTCATACCTAATGTCAACTTTTTTTTAAAAGTTCTTTGATCAAATAAAATACTTTTGAAAAATTATTCAAACATGTCGCAAAGAAGCAACTTTTGACTTTATTAGAAGTCCAGTTAAATGTGAGCTTGACTCTTGTCAAGACAACGTAGGCCATTGCTAGAGCCTCAAAAAAATTCCTTTATTTTATTGAGTTGTGTCATTTTAGTCCTATAAAAAATCACAATGAAAAATAAGAACATCTTCAAGAGATTCCCCTATTTTATAAAGAGTATCTAATGTATAATAGAGAACATTTTTAAATTTCGAGTGATTTTTTTTTTAACACTCCAACAAACTCTCTAAATTTTTGCCTCTTTATTTTGCTTTTTTCGAAGAATATTTATTAATTTTTTCAATATTTATTTTAATATATTTTTATATGTTTAAATATAATTTAAATAATAGAGTATTGAAATATGTAAGTCTAATTAAAGAGCCTGCTTGGTAATGAAAAAAATGATTTTTTGGGGAATGTGTGGTTGAAGAGTGGTGGGTGCTATAAAATGTGGTTGAAAATGAGTTTAGAGGAAAAAATAGAAAAAGAATCTTGTTAGCAAACAAGACCTAAGAATATAGAGTGAGTTCTACTCTTTAAATTTAGAGATTCAAAAACACTTTTTATTTAAAAATAAATAAATAATAATAACAAATATAGAGTCTATTGAAGCTTATTTTTAAATATTAGCTCTATAAAATATAGAGCATCTTGTGTTTAGAGAATCTTTTAAAGATACTCTAAAAGTTCCAAAAAATATTTAGGCACTTCATTGAATTTTTTTAAGTGATGTATATATATGTATGTGTGTGTATATGTATTATCATATTATTATAAGTATAACCTATTTATTTCTGAAGGGTTGAGATCTAAAAAGGAAATTTACTTTTTTAAAATCAATTTTATTATGATCTCTCATGTATATTTCAAAAGTAAAATGAGTCATTGACTCCCTAAACGAGTATTTCTTATTATTATTCTGAAAAGCTAAGGACTCCATTTCCAATGAATACTTCATCATACATGAGGTCTGAGGATGAGTTTTGGTTGATCGGAAGGAGACAAAAGTCAAAAGACGAAGTGCTTGAAATGTAAGTCATATGCTTGCACTAAAGTTTTTTTTTTTCCATAATATTTGGTCGACAAGGGTCCCTACTCCCTCCCACAAATACTTCACATGCATTGGTTTAAGGAATAAAATGGACCTACCAAGATCTGGAAAAATAATCAAAGAAATCTTTTTCTTTGTTTTAAACTTGTAATAAAGTTTCTTTAAAATTTATAAATTACTTCTTATGAAAATTAAAAATAAGTTATTTATTTCATAGTGACGTCTTTCATCCGCAGACGATGATTATAGATGTTAAAGAGATAACTACGCTTATAAAAGAAATTATATCTAAGATTCTCGTAATAGTTTGTCGTCCAAGACCTCGAATTTTTTAGACAAACCCTAGTCAAATTGACCCTTATATAAGCTTTTCCAAGTTGTTTTGTCTTGAAAGAAAATTATGGACCATTTTCCTGTTCTAGGGTTGTAAAAAGATTGGACCACTTGGCAACTTGGTGGCATACAAGGAATTTGATGCGATGAACCAAGTACAAAGCACATGCTTCATGTGTAGAATCCAAAATCTTTTGCTATATGAATCATGGATGACAGCAAGAGATAGACTGTCTTATAATATTTCTCTTTCTTGGTGAAGATTATTGTCAGAAAAACTTGTGAATAATGAATTTAGCAAGCATCACATGGAGAAAAATTATCAAACTCGCAGACTGAATCTAGTAACAAATGATTCATTATTGAATCATACTTCAAAAACGTCATTAGGAAAGATGGAGATGTAAAGATAAACATAATTTGTATTAGTTCAGAAAATTGATAGGTTTAATTATACATGACACAAGAATCTCACTGACCTTATTTATTTCTAAATGAGTAAGATACAAGTTTCAAACTTGCCAAGGATTTGAGTCATAGACTCGTAGGATCTTGGTATCGTATGAACCACAGTGAGAAAACTTGTGGTAGAGCCAATGAAAGGCCGAAGTTCCTCTTTTCTCACAATCATTGCACAGTATGACCCGCATATCCATAGACGGTCATTCGGATTATTTTTATCTTACCCAAGATCCAAGATAATCAAGATTACCAATTAACAATGTCTGTAGAACATATCCAACAAAAATCTGGCTAGAATATTCCTCTGGAATTTTCTCTGCAGTTAATAGAGCATCTAACATTCCAAAATACATGAAAGTGACCATTTTAATATTTTGTAAGGCTAAAATCTCGTATAACATCAGTAGGAATGGACTCAACTTGCAAAAGTGAACTGGAATGTCAAATTAGAAATGCCACAGCCCACATATATAATCATCGGGTAATTATATTACCACTATCAGTGACGAACGTAGACTTTAAAGTACTGGGGCACAAATGAATTTGTGTTTTTTAAGACGGCATGTACGGGGACAGCGTCTCCGAATTTTTTTTTTTAGGAATTTTTTAGGAAGAAGATCAAAAATGAAGAAGTACTTAAAGTTTTATTACAATTATTCTCTACGCATTTTAATGTTCCATAATCACATCATTGTCAATATTCAGTATATCATTCTCAATATTTGCTACATCAAATTCAAGGGCGTCACTCCTAACATCCCTAACATTATCCCGACGTTGAAACACGTCTTCAATTTCAACATCAGTTTCTTCACCAAGTTCCTCAACATCTTCATCTCTAACTTCATTTTCATTACTTTGTTCATCAGAAGAAAACGTGAATTTATGCTTAAAATATTTTTTTCATAACTGATACAAACAAACAAATAAATAATTGTAAACACATATTAGCCAAAAAATCTCAAATCCTGAAACAAAAAAAAAATAAAAATAAAAAATAAATAAATTCAAATAAAACAATAATTTCTCAACTCTCAAATTCTCAATACTCCAAACTCGAAAATCTCAATCTCAATTCACCAAAATCCCTGTTCTCTTTGCTATTTTGAGGTCGTTTTCTGTTTTTATTTTCGAAAACGCTAAAAACGCGTTCTCTTTGCCATTTTCGAAAACGCATTTTGGAAAACAAAAAAAAAATTTGTACACAAAACGGAAAACGCCCGAAACATCGTTTTGGGCGTTTTGTGTGTATTTCGACAAAAAATGTCCAAAACGCGGAAAACGCGTTTTGGGAATTTTTTTTTTTTTTTTTTAAGAATTATCTTAACTTAGAACTAAGCTTAATATAAAGTTTTTATTTTTTTATTATTTTTTTTAGAATTATCCTAGCTTAGAACTAAGCCTAAATAAAGAATTTTTTTTTTTTTTAGAATTATTCTAACTTGGAACTTAGTTTAAATAAAGTTTTATTTAATTCAATATCAACATTACAAAAAAAAAAGTTAAATGAGAATTCTTGTTGTTATATTTCAAAAAATGTAATGATAAATGGACTCTGATGGTTTTGAAAGAACTTGCATTTTCTGGATTTTAATAGAAGTAGAGCTTTCAGCTTTCTCAAGTCCCGAACCTGACCAAGCTGTGTTAATATAGACTCTTAATGCTCACATTAGTGTGTTGCATGTAACCATATTTTTAGTGTATTGTGAAAGGAAATTTGAGTTGGAGTTAGTAGTATTCTGCAAGCAAATTAATTAAAAATAGTTTAAATAGTGTTCTGCAAAATTTCAAACATAACGTGTTTTCCAACTTTTCATTTTCAAAAACAGTTTTCAGAAATGACAAACTAAACGCGTTTTCAGCAAATTTGAAAACAAAAATAAAAACACAAAACACAAAACATTTTCGAAAATGAAAATACAAAATAAAATACAAACAGAACGCCACCTAAATCTCTATTCCTAATAGACAAAGACAGAGCAAATAAATCAACAATAATCCAATATAATTTCAGAGAATCAGGTAATGGCTATGTTCAAGAATCAATTGAAGATTTAAAAAAAAAAAAAAGACTGATTTTTACTGAGGCACGTGCCCCGACAAGCCTCTATGTGGGTCCACCCCTGACAATTACATTATTTACTTATTACACCACATTATAAATGCATAACAACTAAAACAAAATTCTAATAAATACACAACCATAAATTTACAAATATGCACATTGTAATTTAATTAAGAAAGTAAAAAAAAAAAAAAAAAGACGAAGTACAATGTGCACCACATTTGATTGTCTTCCATTTCTCTTCATCTCAATTACGTAAAATCTTCCACCTCTCTTCCTCTCAATTACGAAATTTTCCATGATCATCGAAATTTTAATTTCAATAACAGGTATCAAAATCTTTAAATTATGGAGAGAGAATCAATTTTATTTTTCCATATTAAAATCGACATATTCATTTGAAAGTGAAGAAACAATGGTGCATCGATAGATTCAAGAATCTGCCTTTAAACTTCTTCGATCTTCCCACCTTTAGATTCCATTAGATCATCAATTTCTTTGATATCAATATTTAAATTTTATAACCAAATAATCCCTTAAAATTAGAATCCCTCTTCCATAATCCAAACAATGAATTTGGTGGATTGTTGAAGAAAAGGATTGAAACCTAGAAAATAAATGCTAACGTGAATTTATCCCTTTTTCAATAATGAAGTTACTTTTTGCATTTTGGAGAAATTTTTTGTGAGAAATGAAGTAACAAAATTCTTGTAGTTATGAAATCATCCAGTGATAAACGCGGGTTTGGACATGTTGCTTGTCTCAAATTTTTTGTCATGATTCTCAGTTATGAAATCATCCACTGATGAACGTGGTTTAAAATATAGGATCATTTGCAAAATTATTGTCATCGTTAATTTTTAAGGATTTTATGAGTTTTAAGAATTTGATTGAATTTATTGCTTTTTTTGGTATTCATTAATTATTTTCAAGAAACAATATTTTCACAGCGAAGATAATGACACTTGAGGAGGAGGCCGGGTTGTAGTGTAGGTAGAAATTAGGAAGAGATTTTCTCAAAAAATAATTAGTTAGATAAATTTAAAAGGTTGTTTAGGTCATTGTATTAATGTCTATATTTGTAAATAAGGAATATTTTAAAAAATGTGATGTAGAAAATAAATTTTGTTGTGGTAATATAACCATCCATAAACATCGATTTCTAGTGTTTATTTGAATGGCAATAAACTGAGAAACAAAATATTAGTTGATTATTATTATACTTAAGAGGTAGGAGAGCGTCATAAGAAATTTTTAACGGGTATACTTCAAGTCCAAGACAAACAGAGTTAAAGACTAATGTGATACGTTCCTTGGTCTAATATTAATGTTGAAAGATTGGCAATTTTCAAGCTATTATTACTACGAATTGGTTTAGAATGACAGTTTCCAAGAAAGTAAGAGTTAGAAGTTGCATTCCAGCTTTTGCATTATACACTTCCGATTTATTATTCACTCAAAACAGAAAACAAATATAGAAATCAGAAAATGAAAAATCAATAAATAAATTAAATTAAAGTTAAAAGGGGGAATTAACAAAATCACACTTCATGGGAAGCAAATGCAAAGGTAATCTGATGGCTTCATCAAATCGAAGGGGAAGACCAACCCTGCAAAACGATGTCGTCAGAATCACCCATCATTGCCATGTTTTCAACAAAACATGTCAAGGAATTCTGTCGGTATGCATACTCGTTCATTGTTTTTGCCTTATTAATCACAAATCCTAAGTCTATATCACAATAATAAACGCCCAACTTCAGATCTATGCATACAGATTACAAAAACACATTTAGAAAAATAATCAAAAAATGTAAGCCTAATTCTACAAAATAATTGGAATACACAAAGAGAGGATGAAGGTTACCCGTGGGTATTATCTTGCAAATGACTTTCCCAGGCTTGGAAGAGAGATAGAGAAAGTTTTGAGGGGAGCGAGGAAGTGGGATATGGAATTTGGATCACGATCACCAAATTTTCTTCTATTAAAAACACGGCTCCTGCCGTGAAATCCTCCACTCCATCATAACACACCACATTCATATTTGCTAAACCACCAAAGCTGAAGAAAGAGTGCCTCAAACTCAACACCACACAAAAATCAAAATTCACTAAAAATCTGTCATTTTCTCAACTCTCTCCAACCACTCACCTTGGACTACGACGCCGCCGCCTCCTCCTCCGACCACCAATCTAGTAGATTCCGAAGCCAGAGCCACCACCACACCGAGCTTTGCCACCGCCTTTTCCTTCGCCTCTGGACGGTTCTTCTTCTCAACCCCCGATCGCTCCAAATCCATCTTCGACTGTTCTTCTTCTTCTGGCTAGACGACGAAAACGATAATTCCTTCAGCTTTGATTTCAGATATATAGTGTTGAATCTAGAGAAAATAAGGTGAGTTTGCAAGGAGAAGAGTTCTGAATTGGGTTTGGGATTTGGGTTATAACACAAATTACTGGCGCAATATGAATGCTAGAGAAAATACTAAATTGCAGTTACAACGCACAACTAATACAATCCACTAATTTTAAAACTTAACAATTAATAACTTTCACAAATTAGTGTAACTATCAAAAAAAAAAAAAAAAAAAAAAAACCAAAATAAAAATATAATTTCAGATTCTATTGAAAATTAAAGATCATCAAATTAGCAGAATCTCAATTCATTTTATTAATATATAGATATAGATATATAAAGATATAGATTGAAGTTTCATATTCAAAAGTCAACTTTATTAAAATGAGTATTTTGCATATAAATTATTCTATGTTTTCATATTTATTGGATGTAGAATTTATCCTTTAATGTGTTTTAACAAGATGATTGCTCGTTTAAGCAGATCAATCGTGAAACTCATGTGTTCATATTTTTTTTGTGATCAAATTGTTCGTTTGAACTTAATGAGTTCTGATATATTATATTAAGACTCATGGTTCTATTTCAAAACGTCAACATTCTTGAGAGTTGCAGTTCAAATCCTTGTAAGTTACTCTATATTTTCATCTTTACACAATATGAAAAATATCATTTAACAATATCTTAGATGTAAAAATAGTTCAATCCACCCAACTCCACAAGCGAGTTAAGCAATTAATTCATACCATATTCAAATTAATTAGTATCAGTGAAAAAGTGAGTTTACTGTAACAATAATGCAAGTGATCATACTACCATATTCAAATGAAAATCCAAGAAATTGTTTGGTTATTTGATCTAGGGTAAGGTAAGGTAGGGTACAAGTTCTAGGTGCTATCGTGGTCCTCCTTGAGATGACCGTCAACTAAGGGTTGACACGACCCCAATTAAATGAATTGACCTTGCTATTTATACATTATTTGCTTTAAAATATAATATCAAATATGCATTTCTTGAAGTCGTAACTAATATCAAAATTTAATATGATTTTATACGGTTTAAAAGTACTTCAACCCCCCCCCCCCCCCCCCCCCAACCACCTAATCATAAGCTTGTACTTTTTATATTTTGTGTAACATTGGTAGATAAGTTAGCCCTTATTTAAAATTAGTTTCTTGAGAATACACGTTGCCCAAAAAAATATAACTTCCAAATTTTTATCATAATCTTCCCAATTTTTTGAGAATGTATTTTCCAAAAAAATCATTGTCACAACACAAGTATGAACTTGTATACAATAATGATTCTTGCCTAGTGGGTTGTGTGATAAAATGTTAGCTTAAGATGCCCAACAAACAATTGATTAAAAAGATAATATTCGAACCATGTATGTTTAAATTATGGAGTTTGAGTTCCACTTGATAGATAGAGACAAGTGGATGACATTTACACTCCGTTTGGTAACACTATTTGGATTATAAATTGATTTATTTATGATTTTGAGGTAAAAAGTAATGGTTGAAAATTGGAGATAGAAAATGTGTGTGATTAAAAAGTGGTTTGAGAAATTGTGTAATTTATAAATTGGTTTATAAACCAAATAAATTGGTTTATCGAACACTAGCTTAGCCATATTAATGCAGAGAAATTAACAAATATATAATTTTCACAATCAGTAATATACTTGGCATTAGATTCACCGCGTGAGAGAATTATTTCTGCAAAGTAATCTTTAGGTTGGAAATTGTAAAATACAGATAATAAAAACATCTCATATTTGGCTGTAAAAAATTACTCAGTCCAAGACAATCTATAACATATGTGGGAATAGTAGAGAGAGAAAGAAACATCCAGGAGGAAGCCAAACAAATAAGGCAAAGGGGGCTTTCGCCGAAGAAGAACAACAACAACAACAAACCCTAAAGAATGGAATTTGATTAATCTTTGATTCCATTTTTTCCTGGGTTTTCTTCACATTACATTTCCAAGATCTTTATTCGCCATTGTTTCAAGGTTTGCATTTCATTTAATTCTAAACCTCCCCATCATTGTGTAATTGAATACAATCTGATTGGTGAAGTGATGTTTTATGGGTTAATGAGAAAATGTGGGTGACTTTAAGATTGGATTTCTGAAATATGGGTATTATAATCTCAGGCTTAATTTTATGAAGCATGAGATTTGAAAAGGAAAAATTTGTTGTTAAATGGAGATTGATATTTTAGTGCCAGAGAACAGTGGTGATGATGTTGCATAGTCGTTTTTGGAACTTATGGTTTCTTCAGAATTTCGACTTTTGTTCTTAGCTGGTAATTCACATGCACTGCCTATGTTGTTGGACTGTTTTTTTTTTTTTCCTTGTTGCTGTCTTGTTTTAAATCTTCTTGGATAAACTTGAGAATTGCAATTCAGAATGTTTCCTAGAATTACTTTCAGAAGTAATTTTCTGACATTGTCATATTGTTAATATTTGTGAATTGTGATAGGACCTGGTCTTCTTTGCCATGGCAAATTCCGAGTGACAATCTAGCTTCAAAAATATGATTTACAGTGGAAAGAATTCGTTACTGCCTCCAAAAAGTCCATTTCCTAGCATATATGCATCATATGTTGATCATATTCCTAGTAATGGTGTTGGAGCAAAAGGTCTTGCAAAGCCTAGAGGGGAAAACTCACACCATCAACGTACTTCCTCCGAGAGTTTTTTAATAGAGGAGCAACCTTCTTGGTTCGATGCACTCCTCGATGAGCCAGAAACTCCTGTGCGCAGAGGTCATCGGCGCTCATCTAGTGATTCGTTTGCATATGATGACACTGTAAATGTTGGAAACAAAAATTATGTTGCTCCAGATAATATCAAGTTAAAAAATTTAACCTTGGTGCCTTCATGGAGATCTCAAGATTATGAATTTTATAGAGATGTGCGACATGGTTCTCCGTATGGGGGACCAAATTCTTCAGGCAAAACCAAGAATCAGATATGGGATATGCCTGTGAATTCAGTTGCACCTCCTCGTGGACTTCCTTCTCCTGGGGACAATACCATTATTCAAAATGCAGGATCATCAAGTACTTTAAGAGAAGCAGAGAGGAGTCCATTTTTACCTACTGAAGAGCAGGATCCAGGTGAACATGGTCCTCATGACCTAAAAGGTTCTTCTGAAAAGGACTCATTTCATGCCAAGCATTCTACTTCAGAGATGGACACTAAACGTGCCAAGCAGTATGTTAATTCGACCCTTTACCCACTGAATAACAATGGTTGGATTCTTTTGATTTTTAATCTTCTCTCATATCCCAGGATCCTGTTTATTTTCTCTGTAGCTGCTTTTTGCCCATTGTCACTTGTTTTTGTTTTGCGAGGAAATCATACTAGGGTTACCCAGTCCAAATCTATGGATGATCTTTTTCTGAATCCTTTACCCAATAAATTATAGTAATTGAGATTTTGAGTTTCATAATCCTTCAGCCTCCAACTCCTAGTTGTTCTAGCCTGTTTCCTTGTGTATCAAACCACAGTTTGCCTATTCTCATGTTTCAAAGCCAAACAGGTCCCCTTTCACACTGCATCACAAGAACTTGTTCTAATGTGTTTTGTCTGTTCATGACATTTTATAACTTTCATTTGATTTTGAACTACAAATTTTGATTGATATTTTATGGTTCATTAAGCTTGAACATTCTATTTAATACAGGCAATTCGCTCAACGTTCACGGGTCAGGAAACTTCAATACATCGCTGAACTTGAAAGAAATGTGCAAGCTCTACAGGTTAGTGTCAACGTGCTTGAGACGTTATGAGATGGAAACTTTATTTAATTTTATATCACTTCCTTACATACTTTTTGAAGCTGTTGGTATCATTCTGTTGTCTATTTTTGCAGGCAGAAGGCTCTGAAGTTTCTGCTGAGCTCGAATTTCTCAACCAGCAGAATCTCATTCTGAATATGGAGAATAAAACTCTGAAGCAACGGTTAGAAAGTTTAGCTGAAGAGCATCTAATCAAGCACTGTAAGTTTTTATCCTATCGCTTAATTTTCTTGGTGGTGGTGGTACCTGATTCTTTTGTTTTTAGTAGTTGAGAATCCTTTCCAACATTATATGACACATCTTAATTTGATTAAAATATGGTATCTATTTGAACTAGTCCGTGATCTGGCGCTAGCATTTTTGGTTAAGCAACCCTTGGATGGAAAAAAACAGAATTGTCGGGAGAAACAAGACATGTAGACCCCTTTATGTGCAGATAGAAATTGATAAAGTAGAATGGTTCCACCTGATGAGCTTTGAGAAGTAAATGAACCACCCTCTTCAAAGAGGATTTATTGGAGAACACTAAATGTTACTAATCCCTTGGTTTTTTATAATTACACAAAATTGGATTGATACTCCACACTTTGACTGAAAGTCCATAGCTGTAAGAATCTTCAGTGGTGAATATGTGGATACTATATGCAGTTGAGCACGAAGTATTGGAGAGAGAAGTGGGAAGACTACAAGCTTTGTATCAGCAACAGCAGCAGCCATCTTCTAGCCATCGACGTGCAAAAAGCAATGATCTTGACCAACAATTTGCTAATCTTTCATTGAAACACAAGGAAGCAAGTGGTGGCCGCAATCAGGTTTCTGGTCAACTTCATATTTGAGTATATAGCTAGAGCTCCAAGCCTTCAACTGAGCCCTCAATGATATTACTTGGTTGACAGTGCCTCACAGTTTCCTTTGTTTCATGGGATCAAGCCAGACTCGTCCAGCGCTTGTGCTTTACCCCGTCCTGCTTTATCTAATTTGCTCTCTTCCTTTATTTTCTTTCAATTGGTTTTGTTTCAAGTCATTTTCTCTGATAAATTAGTGTCCCCAAGTGCACCTGGTAGTCTGTGCCGGAATATAGTATTTCGGGGGGGCGACTCTCCTGAGGTGGTTGTCCAGACATGATTGATGTTAGCATTATAGAATTTTAAGTAATGAGTTCGTCGTCGCTTGTACACAATTTTATGCTTTATCGATTCTCAAACTATTGATTTCTCAAGTACTTACTGATGAACGTGTGAACGTGTTCTTACAATCATTCCATAGAACAACTGTTTTAATAGAGGAATTCTCAACGCTCTAATGGGTATTTGGATAATGTACTTCAAAAGCATAAAATTGTTGCATACTATTGTCTTGATCGAGTACGAGTTTCTTGACATAAAGTTCAGCATGATTGATTTTTTTCTTTTTTTGGAAATTGGATGCAGTTACTAATTCATGTCATGATCCGACATGTATAGAATGAAAACGAAAAAGTAGACATGACAGGCTAACTGATAAAAATGTATCAGAGACGAAAAATGTAAATCAACATGGCAAGCAAAGTAAATACTCATCTACAATCTATTTTAACAAGGATCATCATTTATATATGTTTAAAGGTAAAAGTTCATAACATTACAGTAACAAGCAGCAGCAATAATGAAAGAATTATACAGGAAGCTGCAGATGCACAAGACTCTGCAGCATTTGGAAGCCTAGGATAATCTTGAGGTGATGGCAATACACATTGTTCACCATTGAATGATATCTTTCTAGGAAATGCCCACCCTTCTCTAAAACTGAAAACCCCTGGTTCTTTGTGCAGTAGCATTTCTGTCTGTACATTTCCATTTACCCCTGCCTGGAGCAGCATGTCATTGTAATGTTGAATCCCATAAAACACTCCAGTATCATCTGAAGTTACAAAGTGTCATTATTATTGACGCGTGTTTACCGTTGATCGTGTATATTAGTACAAAAGAAAATGAACTTACTTATATTTCCATATTGGTTGAGGGGCTTATAGTTGAAACTGAAAACCCGCGCAACACTTTGGAGATTAGGGTGTAAAACCACCAAGTTCCACTCACTGTAATTCTTGACATAATTTAGATTTGTCACTGTAATTTTGACCCTCCAGTACTCTGTGTAACTTTGCATCACATGCCAATGCACTCTTATAGGACACATATGGTCACTACATTGCACTGCTGGTTGTGGTGTTTCATTGTGCTGTAGTTGCAATACTGGTGGCAGATCTCCAGGCCTAAAACCACAGAAAATCAAATAAGCAAAATGGAGACTATATATGTATAACTAGCCCTTTTGGTGTAGGATATTTTGGAAGAATGTGTGGTTGAAATGTGTAAAAATGGTGGGTCTCATAATAATGTGTGGTTGAAAATGAGTTTGAAGGAAAAGCTGTCCAGGAAGCTTGAAATTTTTGTTTTTTTATTTCAGTAACTTGGAAAATTACTTTACACATTTTGCACCAGTTTGGCAAGCACAGCTGCAGCCTTGGCATGGAATTATGGTATTGTTGTAGAATGCTGAGAATGAAACACAGCACGATGGCGCCACAGAAGCTCTAAACTGGGAATAAGAACACGTCACATTCCAGGTCGCTGCAATAATTCCGCGTACATATATATTAAAAATACTGTTCAGTTTTGTACAATACGTTTTACCATACGAGCTATACAGGCTGGACTTACCAAGTGCTTGTGTTCTTCTACGGCCTTGATCTTCGGTAAATTTAGTTGGAGGGACTTGAAATGGTTCTCCACAGGTATATCCATTTAGTCCAAGACTGAAATTTACAGGAATTCCAGGGCCTGAACCACTGGAACCAGAACTTCCAATACTCATCTGAAAAGCAGAGATGTATTTTCCAGGGTCTTGAGTCATGGATGAAACTACTCCACCTTTGCAGCAATTCGCAACTTGCTTATTATATGGGGTTCCAGGCAAAAGGTCTATTATAACTGGTTCCTTTTCACAGCAATGGGGAAGTACTCCTCTGAATGCAGAACAGTTTCCCTGTTCAGTGGCTTCTGCTCCATCTATATTCCAGATCACCTCGTCGCCTGGCCATGCCCAGCTTAGCTTCCAACCGGGATACTCTATGTGCCGGAATAACTGGTAGTTTATGATGGATACTCTTACCTGGAAAAGGACATGCCTAATTTGTGAATAAAGACCGTACTGAACTCGAACTTCGTTTAATTTCTTAATATTTTGTCTATGTTATATACTCAACCTTGTCAAACATGCTATCGAAGTTCTACTTAGTAGAACGTGTTGTGAAAGGGACAAAAAAAAATACCCACATCAGTTAAACATGTGGTAAATGATGAGTTTATAAAGCATTAGGCTACTCTACCTAATGTTTTTAACCTTTTGGAATTTTTAAGTGACATTTTGACATTTTACACATTCATTGAGTGATGAAAACAGCTACATCATCATTTACTTCTTTACTATTCAATGAATGTATGACATGTCACAATATTACTTAAAAATGTCTCAAAAAAGTTTTCCCTAAAATTATTGTTTTGGAATAGAATAGAGCTAGGCCCCAAACTTCTCCATGTGAACGGTCCCCAATTACAATCCAACAAAGTTTGTGGGGCCCTAAGTTGGATGTGGATGGCTAGAAAATCCAGTTTTAAGGTAGTTGTGCTCACATAAGACAGTAGTTAGTTGGATTTTGATAGAGCGTGTATTCATATCTGGTTGAAGAGGGATGGATATTTTACCCGCTTGAAAGGAGGATTGTGATGATATGATACATTGTCCTAAGGGGAATAGTTGAAAAAACGCAAAGTCTTCCATAAGTTATGAGCACATAAGAAATTAGATTACCCCCACTTAATTGGTTAACCTCAATTCCCCAAGGAAGGCTCGTGATTCACCAATTCAAGTTTCACAATAGGTAAAAGACGTAACAATTTAACAATTAATTTAGACAAGATTGATTACTTAAAGAACATTTCCTCTTCATATATTTGATACGTTGAATTGAATTTTACTCAATTTTGCTAAAACACGTCACTAAAATGTGAAAGAACTTAAAATCTTATGCCGTAAATCCATACGATACCGCGATTAGAACAAGCATCACCTCAAAATAGATTTATCTTCTCCTTTTTTATTAAAAAAAAAAAATAGAAAAAGAAAAAATGAATTTTTCAAATAAATAACTTACATCTTCTGTGCCACCATTTGCTTGCATGATATCCCATTTAATTGTGATGTTCCCACTAGGATCCATTGAATCATAACCATCTGCATTACATCTGAAATTCACGTCATAACAAATTCTGAATAATTTCAAAATCTTAAAAAAAAAAAAAATACTTACAGGTTGGTAACAGCAGACAAGCGAGAGAGAACAAGTAGAACAGAACATCGAAATGTTTAACGTTAAAAATAAAAGCAAAAACCCGCAAATCCATTTCCATAGATCGTTTGCTGAATCCTCAGAATCTTGGATTAAACATAATACCTACGGCTGCTGTCTTGTGTGTTCTATCAAAAAGATTTATTTAGATAGATACATACACATATACATACAGAGAGATACACGTTTAATCTTTGGAAAATGAAGTAATAAATCACACAATTAATGGGGTTTGGAACAAGGAAAGGAGATTCTTGTCATATTTAGAGCGAGAGAGCGCTAAGAATGCGTCTATTCAAAAGTCACGCATTTGGCTCCGTTCCCATTGGCTTGCCGTTTTTGTATTATTATGAGAAAAAACTTTTAAAAAAGAAAAATTCATCGAAAGTATTCATATTTATATCTGTTAATTACTGTCATATAAGTGCTTATTTTGAAGAAAAAAAAAGTAGATGCCAGTTCCATGCAGTGTATGTAATATTTATGAAAATCAAGAATCCATTTTCCTTAAATACCATGACAGCTTTATTTTGCTTTTAATGCTGCTTAATTTATTGTGGTAATGGGGATTAAAGGATTTTAATGGAAATTTTAAAAATTTTAAACATTTAAAAATAACCCACTTGCTATTTGGTGGACTTAAAACTTTTAAGGCAGATTTTGAAATATTTCAAGAGAATAGTCATTTTGATGCACAACTTTTGAAACAAATCTTGAAAGTTATCGAAAGAAATTCATTTTGCAAAATAGTAGTTTCAATTGTCTCGACTCTTGATTAGTTGAATTGTCTAAGCAAGGCAATCGAAGATGTTTTCTATCTTTCGGGATATCTAGAATTGTCTAACATAACATAACATTCAATTGTCTTGCAAAATGAATTTTCTTTACAAATTATTCAATATTTGTCTCGAAAGTTGTGTATCTACCAAGTAATAGTTATGTTTTATATAAAATTCAACATAGTGGCAATTTTTTGATAGTTTGTTACAAAAGTGGTCATTTTTTTAAAAAAAATAATAATAAATTCTTTTGGAATATTATTAAGAGACATTTCAAGGTGTCATCTTGGCCATGATGCCGAGGTGGTGGCCCACCTTGACATCAGCCAATACCAAGATGACACCTCAAAATGCCACAAAAAATGTTCCAAAAAAATTTATGCGTAGAATCACTCTTTTAAAAATGAGAAATGAAATGCTGAAATATACATTTATTGGTATTTCTCATTCTATACATAGAGATTACATAGTGCAAAAGGCTTATCAAACGCCACTAAAGTAGCAATGGGACTTAGCAAAATCAACAAGGGGCCTTAATCAAATTAATAATAAAAAATTAATTCAGTATATAATAAAAACCTAGTAGATGATTATGATAAAAATTAATTTTCATAGGTGATTGAACGGAATATCAAAAGTTATTACACTAATAATGTTGATGGAAATTACTGATGGTGCTTCGGTATATCTTAGTTGGTATTAGTGATGAAATTATATTGTTTTAGGCTTTTTTATATGTTATTAACGAATATGTTAAAAAGATTTTGGAATAATATAGTTTTTCTAATGTTAATTTTTCAATGCAGAATTTTCTTGTTTTAGGATTTAATTTTTATATAATTATCAATGTGTTTATTAATTAACTAGTATTTCACTTGTACGATGCACGAAAGTTATTATCCGCAATATTAATTTCAATAAGTATTCGTAAAATTTTAATACTTATGCATAATCAATACACATATAAATGCATAGAAAAGAATTCTCTATTACAATAATTATTAAAATTTAAAAAATAACATAAGTAATTCAAATTATTTAAAAAATTCTTTGAATAGTAAACGTCAATTTATATATTTAAATAATAAATTATTATTGACTTCAATAGTTTTTATGAATTATTAATAATTTCATTGAAAATGTAAATTTAGTAGTTTTTTAATGGTATATCATATTTGGTATAATATTAATTATGTGCACGAATATTGATGCATGTGAAAGGTATTAACATATTTCTCATAACTTCTACATTTGTCTATTGTATTTAACGGACTTTTTAATTTTCATTCGAAAACATCAATCATAATAATTAAAAAAGAAATAGTCAAAATATTTGAATTTAACCAATAAAACTTTATTTACAAAAATAAGTAGTTAAAATAATAATTTTGAAAATCTAGCGATTATAATGATACAATAACCGAGTAAAGTTGGAGATTATGAAATTATACCAAAAATTATACCCTATAATCTTTTAAAAAAATTATTAAAATTAAGAATTATTAAAAAGTATTAATCATTCTATTAATATTATTAACTAAAAAAAATCAAAACATTAACTCTTCACTATTAACATTCGTTCAATAACTTTTTCCATAAATTATTTATAAGCAGCACGTTTTTTCAACCCACTCTTTAACCACATATTTTTTCAAAACTATTTTTCAATCATACATTTTACCTTGAAACAAAATATAGTTGCTGAACAGAGACTAGATTTATTAAAATATTTAATAGTATATATATATATATATATTTTAGAAAATATGATTTGTAATATTAAAGATAACAAATGATTTGACAATTAATAATTAAAACATAATTTAGTTATTGATGGCTACCCATAGGATTTATAATATTGAGAACAACAAATAAATAAAAAATCAATAATTAAATAATAATTTGAATACTGATAACTAAAAATTTTTATTGAACTCATTCGATATTAACGTTAATAATAAAAATAATAATTATTATAAACAAAATTACAAATGACAGTAACATCATATTAACTATTTACTATAATACTAAAACATGAACAATTTAAGAATTAAATTATGTCAAACTATCCTACTTTTATATAAAGTACGGATTTCCACCGATGTGATGAACTAAAATTGATATTCGCAATATAGATAAGCATTCATAAAATGTAATGATTTTACATAATCAACACAAATACAAAAGATACAAAAATAATTTTTTATTACAACAATTATTAGAATTTAAAAACAATATAAATAATCCAAAATCGAAAATCGTTTTCAAAATTTTATTTTTTTAAAACTCGTTTTTTTCCATACATTCTATTAATATTTTTTTTTTAAAAAAAAATTACGCATAAATTAAAAAAATATCTTACTTTTTAACCCAAAATCTTCAAAGTTATTTTTCAAATCGATCGATTCGATTTTTCATTAATATTTTTTTTATTTATGCATAAATTACAAAAATATCATACTTTTTAACCCAAATTCTCCAAACTAACTTTTCAAAACGATCGATTCTCGAAATCGAAAACTGAAATTGAAAGTAGAGCTGATGAAAATATATTTGTTATTCAATTCCTAAAATTATGTCTAATATACTTGTTTGTTTATTTTCCATGAATTTATTATTCTTTTTGTTGACCACAAAATTCGGATGGACCTTGAACCAACACGTCTCAGCTCCTCCCTCTTGAACACGTGGATCTCCTGCGCACTGTGACAAACAATCAGTTTGCAAAGGGGGCCGAGGTGGCTCCCGTTTGCACTCCGATGCCTAAGTCAGTACTCATTTTGGGCAAATATATATTGAGTGCGAGAAATATAAATGTGCAAAAGAGAGAAAAAGGAGTGAGAGAAATATAGAGTTAAGAATCAGAAGTTGCTAACCCCTCTCTTGGAGACAATTGTGCTTCATTTATAGAGGAACTTCTTGTCTCGGATCACGACACGTGGCATATTTTACACTTGTCATCACCCTAACTCATGGAGATGACAACATTGCTTTTCAACCGTAATCATTGCTACATTTCGTAGGGGATGGGCGCCTGTCACGTCTTGTAAAGGCAGTGTCCCATCACTGATTCCATCTCTCTTCTGGTCAGCGCCCCGGCTGGGTATAAAGCACATCGGCTAGGCGTTAACCATGTTTGCTTAAAGAGGTGTGCTCGACGTACCACCTCGGCATTCTTCCCAGGTGATACTTTAGGTCTTTAGCTGTGGGCCATGGTCCGTTGGGCCACTATTGGACCTTCGTTGGTGGATCACTATACCTTTCTTTGGGCCCGGATTCAACACTTTTTATCAATAGTTTGAAATGTTAATGCAGTGATTTTTTGTTAAATATTTTATTGTGCACTTTAGAAATCCAGAATAAACTTTATTTTTTAAAACTCATTTTCAATCACATATTCTATCAATAAAATAATTTACAAATAAATTCAAATTTTTTTTTTTTACTTTTTAATCACAAATTCTTCAAAAAATTACAATTACAAACCACATTATTTGAAATAATTGGTCTCAAATAGGAGCTTAATATGTTATGGACTAAAAACGCCAAACATATAGGGATTTAATATGTTAGAGACTAAATTCGCCAAACAATTGGAGGTTACATGTCAAACATGACATTAATATGACTATTATCGTAAGAAACTCAAAGGTTATGGACTATTTGTGCTATTTACATATTTTTAACGGTGAAAACTAACGGAATCTAACGGTATGGACCATTTTCGTAACGTTTGGTGATTCTGAGGATATAAATGTCAAACTCTAAACGTTGGGGACCATTTTCCCAGGAAATCCAAAGGTTGGGGACCATTCGTGTTGTTTACCCGATAAATTCCATTTCCATTGTCCTTTGGTTTGTCTTTAATTTTTATTAATTATTGCTTCTTTACTGCCCATGAAATTCCACCCACCAAGCAATAATGTGTTTGATTCCATCATATTCCTTCCGTCCCATTTGTATAGGCTATCTTTTCATTTTTTTTTTTTTTTGTCTCAATTATATAAGTTTGTTTCTTTATTGAAAAGTATTTATTATGTATGTTTTCTAATGTACCCATATTTATGTATATTCTATATCTATATAATATATAAAAGTAGCTGAGTCAACCCCAGTCAACTTTACTGTTTCCCTCCAAAACTCTTGTACTATGTGCAGATTTTATTTATTTATTTTTTTTCAATTTTTTGGGACTTCAATATTTATCATGTTCACACTATTTATATTCCCCTTCCAATAATCAACTTCAAAACTCACTTCAAAAATAGTTATGCCTTCAATATTTATTTATTATTTTCAAAATCGCTGACGTCTACTTACAATTTTCAATATTTATTGTGTTTACATGGCTTCTATTTCTCGCCGCCTAATTACATTGGAAAGCCAGTTATTATTTTTTTTTCCTTTTTCGCTTTTTCAGAATTTGTTTCATTTTTTCCCGTTTTTCAAAATTTGTTTATTCATTTTTGTTTTCTATATCTTTTTTTTTTTCCATTTCCCTATATACAACCTTTTTCATTTCTATTATATATAATTATTATGAAGATATACACAATAATAAAAGATTCAATTAAAGGATTATTTCTTTGAAAAAAATGTGTACTGTTTAACATGACCGCTCTATTCCACCTTCTATTATGATTCAAAATTTCTGGTGCCGTGGTAATGCTTATTAGTTATTAATATTACAAACCAGTTGAAAATAAAAAATCGTAAATTATTTTTTGAAAAAGTAAAAATGATTGACACTACTCTTTTCTTCAAGACCTGTGATATTTTGAGTCATTGAACATAGATTTGGATTTCTGACAAAAAAGAAAAAAATATTAAAACAATAATATTGTAGAGAAAGCTTCGAAAACAATATAGAGTGCAAAATTATTTTGGACTAATAAGAGGATTTGTTAATAGTCTATTTATATTATATTCTAGATTTCTCTGTTGGGGTTGCAATGTGTTAACTAATGTTGGGCTATTTAGAATAATTTTGGGTTGGATAGATATCTTAATGGTTTCGGCCGTTGAGTGAAGAAAAAACATATTATTCATGAATCAGTATATATATTTGATGAAATTGTATATCACATTGTATAAAAAATAATAAAAACAAGAAACTAGAATTTTTTTTTTTTTTTAAAATTTGCTTTTACCGAAAAGTTGTTTTTTATTTTTTATGATATAAGAACGATAATTTATTTGATTTTACTTATTTATATTTGACTTTTTTTGTATCAAAACCTCTCTTTTCATAAAAAAATGTGTTCTTCTAACGTTTTCAATCTTACAAATAAATATTTGTGTTCAGTTATACAAATCCAAAGTAAAATTTTCAATTAAAAATTATGTCGAAATTTTATTAATAGATAATACACTCTCCGTCCTACAAAGATAGTCCACCATTTCTTTTTTGTCCGTCTCAAAAAGATAATTTACTTTATTTTTTAAGAGTGAAATTAATATTTTATATTCCATTTTGTCCTTATTCTGTGTGAAAATGAGTAGAGGACTATCTTTATGGGATGGAGAGAGTACTAAATTATAAATCACATCATACATATAGTTTTTTTTGTAATAAATAATCTTATTTTTAGTTATTTAGTACATCTAAAAATTGGAGCTCTTTTTTATAGCGTATTATTAAATTATTAAATATTTTTATAGATAATTACATTAAATACGTAATTAATTTCTTATAATAATTGTGATATTTTATTAGTCTTAATTTTATGGATAAATATTTGATTAAGTCATAAAAATCCAATGTCAAATTCTCAATTAAAATTATATCTAAAATTTATACACGTTCATATTTTTATAAATCACGATGTATTGAAATTTTTATAACTAAATCCTATTTTTAAGTTATTTATTACATATACATATTAAAGTTCTTTCCTATATTGCATTATTTTTCAAAATTATTTCAATGATAACTACATTTAATTCTTAATTAATTTTTTATTCCAAAAAGTCTCATATCACATTTTTTAAAATTAAATTTATCTATATTGTTTAAAATGATATAGTCATTAATGGTTTTTGTCCTAACTGTTAATTTTAAAATTTCAAAAAGTAATTAACCATACCAAGATATTCTTTGCTATATTTTAATTTAAAATTTATGATATTTTTTCACAATAATATATAAATTGTCTCCCAATTTACTTAACTAAAAATTGAGATGATCAATACTAAATTATAATTTCAATCAGAAAATAATTACGTTGTATAAATATTGAAAACCTAAAATATCATAAATTTGATACAATATCTTTGTCAATCTCGCAATTTATTATTATTATTATTATTATTATTATTATTATTATTATTATTATTATTATTATTATTATTATTATACATGATTTTCATTGTCAATGGTCAAAATATTGAATTTTATCTTTTATATGCAAGGTTTCTATTATCAACTTTTTCATTTATTGTTTGAATATTCAGAGTACATGAATACTGGAGATCCTACATTTAATTGTTTATTTTGCAAGACAAGTTTTTGGTTCGAGGAGATAGTGAATAATCGTTACAAAACTTGACGATTATATTCTATAAGGTCAAATTCTATCTGACAGTAATGTAGGATGCAAGTTTTTTATTCCAAGGATATCGTTGAGCCATTCAAATTTTAGGATACTTATTAGATTTAAAAAAAAAAAAACAATTTTCATTGATGGTGTCATATGCTATGACTATCAATAAGAGTCAGGCACAATCATTTTAATATGTATGACTTCTCCCTAAAAGGTTGATGTTTATACATGAAACTAATAAATGATGAACTTATCTCTTATTTGTGAATGTTATTCATTTTGTTTAAAGATTCATTTAATTTCGAATAAGATTATTTTTATTTAGACGTTTCTTCCCGTGTATCGCACGGGATGATTCACTAGTCTATATAATATATAAAAGCAGCTGAGTTTTGGCGGGAAAACTCAGCTTTTATTGTGTTCACACTCAAAAATTCAGCTTTTATTGTATTCACACTGCTAATTCCACTTAAGTATTTTTATAAAGAATTTTTTTCACTTATTTATATTTGGTTATTTGTGTTTAAAACTCCCTTTTCATAAAATTATTCTAATCATTTAATGTTTTGAATCTTACAAATAAGTATTTGTATGTACTCATACAAATTTGATGCATCATTGTCAATCTCATAATTTTAGTATTTTTTTTTCTTTTTTTATGATTATCGAATCTATCTATATAATATATAAAAGTAGCTGAGTCAACCTCAGTCAACTTCCCTTTTTCCCTCCAAAACTCTTGTGCTATGTGCAGATTTTATTTATTTATTTTTCCAATTTTTTGGGATTTCAATATTTATCATGTTCACACTACTTATATCTCCTATCCAATAATCAACTTCAAAACCCACTTCAAAAATAGTTGGACCTTCAATATTTATTTATTATTTTCAAAATCGCCGACGTCTACTTATAGTCTTCAATATTTGTTGTGTTTACATGACTTCTATTTCCCGCCGCCTAATTACACTGGAAATCCAGTTATTTTTCCTTTTTTTTTTTTCCTTTTTCGCTTTTTCAGAATTTGTTTCATTTTTTTTCCATTTTTCAAAATTTGTTGATTCATTTTTGTTTTCTATATCTTTTTTTTTCCATTTCCCTATATACAACATCTTTCATTTCTGTTATATATAATTATTATGAAGATATACACAATAATAAAAGATTCAATCAAAGGGTTATTTCTTTGAAAAAATGTATACTGTTTAACATGAATTGTCTCCCAATTTACTAATTAACTAAAAATTGAGATGATCAATATTAAACTATAATTTCAATCAGAAAATAATTACGTTGTATAAATATTGAAAACCTAAAATATCATAAATTTGATGCAATATCTTTGTCAACCTCGCAAATTATTATTATTATTATTATTATTATTATTATTATTATTATTATACATGTTATTTTTCATTGTCAATGGTCAAAATATTGAATTTTATCTTTTATATGCATGGTCTCTATTATTAACTTTTTCATCTATTGTTTGAATGTTCAGAGTATATGAATACTGGAGATCCTACATTTAAGTGTTAATTTTACAAGGCGAATTTTTGGTTCGAGGAGATGGTGAATAATCGTTACAAAACTTGAAGATCATATTCTATAAGGTCAAATTCTATCTGACAGTAATGCAGGATACAAGTTCTTTATTCTAAGGATATCGTTGAGCCATTCGAATTTTAGGATACTTATTAGATTTAATTTTTTTTTTCATTGATGGTGTCATATGTCATGACTATCGATAAGAGTCAGACACAATCATTTTCGCATGTATGACTTCTCCCTAAAAGGTTGATGTTTATACATGAAACTAATAAATGATGAACTTATCTCTTATTTGTAAATGTTATTTATTTTGTTTAAGAATTCATTTAATTTCGAATAGGATTATTTTTATTTAGAAGTTTCTTCCCGTGCATCGCACGGGATGATTCACTAGTAATATATAAAAGCAGCTGAGTTTTGACGGGAAAACTCAGTTTTTATTATATACACACTCCAAAATCAGCTTTTATTGTGTTCACACTGTTACTTCCACTTAAGTATTTTTATGGAGAATTTTTTTTGCTTATTTATATTTGGTTATTTGTATTTAAACCTCTCTTTTTAGAAAATTATTCTGATATTTTAATGTTTTGAATCTTAAAAATAAGTATTTGTGTTCAGTCATACAATAATGTTGAAGTTTTATTATGCATCTAATACTAAATAAACCTTATCGTATAATTTTTTTTATAAATAATCTTATTTTTTTCTTTAGTTGGTACATCTAAAACTTCGAGTTCATTTGTATTGCGTTCTATTAAATTAATTAAATTAATTAGTATTTTTATAGAAAGTTACATTTAATACGTAAATAAACTTTTACAATAATTGTGATATTTTATTGGTCTAAATCTTATGGATGAATAATTTCGTTCGATCATACAAATCTAATGTCTAATTTTCATTTTCATTTATATTGAATATTTAATCAAGTTGTATTAAATTTTGTTGTAAATAATCATACTTCGAAGTTCTTTGTTAAATATACATAATAACTTTCTTTTCTATATCAGATTACTTATCAAAATAATTTTATTTACAATTAAATTTAATTATTATTTAATTTTTTATTCCAGAAAGTCTCATATCACATTTTTTAACATTAACGATTAACAAATTTATTTATATTGCTTTGAAATTATATAGTTATTAATGATTTTTGTCCTAACTGTTAAGTCTAAATTTTATAATATAATTAACTATGACATGATATTAATTGTTATATTTTAATTCAATATTTATGATTCTTAAATTTCAACAACAATAAGTAAATTGTCTCACAATTGACTTAACTGAAAATTGAGATGATCAATGCTATATTATAATTTCCATCAGAAAACAATTAAGTTGTATAAATATTGCAAAAACCTATAATACCATGAATTTGATGTATCTTTGTCAATCTTACAATTTTAGTTTTTTTACTTTTTTATGATTATCGAATTCATTTTTTATACGTGTTATTTTTCATTGTCAATGGTCAAAATAGTAAATCTCATCTTTTATACGCACGATCTATATTATTAATTGGTTCATCTATTGTTTAATTGTTCATAGTGCATGGACATTGGAGATTCTTTTAAGTGTTTATTTTTCAAGGCAAATTCTTGGTGCGAGGAGATAGTGGATAAGCGTTATAAAACATGTCGTAATCCAAAGTTCTCACTTTGCTGTGGGGTGAACACGGTTTGATTTGGGCGATTTGTAGTAATATTTTAAACCAAACCATTTAAAACGGTGTTCAATTTTTTTCAAACCAAACCAAACCTTTTAATTTTCTAAACAAAGCCAAATCAAACTTTTTTTATTTTTTATTTTTTATTTTATTTTATTTATTTTATTTATTTTGTTTTTTTTTGCGTTTTGGTGCTTAGGTCGGTTTGAAAAATGATGATTGGTTGGTGGACGATCGATGATAGCCAATATGATTTTCCTATTGTCGATGAAATTGTCGAATTGATTGTTGGTGGATTTTGATACACGACCTGGACACATGGATATCATTATTGCATCACATGGTGGACCTTTGCAGCGGATAAGGGAAGGACACAAGTTCTTCCTGAGAAATATTAATCATACACAGGGATTGTGCAATGGAACAATATTGATAGTTACAAATTTGGCGACCATGTTCTAGAAGGTCAAATTCTTTTTGGCATCAATATAGGACACAAGTTCTTTATTCCAATGATATTATTGAGCTCTTTTGATTTTAAGATACCTATTAGATTTCAAAGAAGATAATTTTCATTAATGGTACCCTATATCATGACTATCAATAAGGGTCGGGGACAATCATTCTCGCATGTGGGACTTCTTCTTAAACGGCTAATGATTACAAATGGACAACTTTATGTTGCGATTTCTAAGGTGACAAATCGTTTTGGATTAAAGATGTTGATTTGTGATAAGAATGGAAGACCAACAAAATCAACAAACAATATTGTGTACAAAGAAGTATTCTAGAATTTGTAGTCATATGAAACCAATAAATAATTATCTTATCTCTTACATGTGAAATTTATTTATTTTATCTAAAGAATTCATCTAATTTTACATTGAATTATATTTATCCAGACGTTTCTTCCCGTGCATCGCACGTGTGATTCACTAGTAATATATAAAAGTAGCTGAGTCAACTTCATTGTTTCCCTCCAAAACTCTTGTGCTATGTGCAGATTTTTATTTATTTATTTATTTTCAATTTTTGGGGACTTCAATATTTATCATGTTCACAATACTCATATCTCTCATCCAATAATCAACTTCAAAAATAGTTGGGTCTTCAATATTTATTTGTTAATATTCTATTTATATTATGTTCTAAATTTATCTGTTGGGGTTGCAATGTGTTAACTAATGTTGGGCTATTTAGAATAGCTTTGGGTTGGATAGATATTTTAATGATTTCGGCCGTTAAGTGAAGAAAAAACATATTATTCATGGGTCAGTATATATATTTGATGAAATTGTATATCACATTGTATAAAAAATAATAAAAACAAGAAACTAGAATTATTTTTTTTTTAATTTGCTTTTACCGAGAAGTTGTTTTTTATTTTTTATAATATAAGAACGATAATTTGTTTGGTTTTACTTATTTATATTTGACTTTTTTTGTGTCAAAATCTCTCTTTTCATAAAAAAAAGTATTCTTCTAACGTTTTCAATCTTACAAATAAATATTTGTGTTCAGTTATACAAATTCAAAGTAGAAATTTCAGTTAAAAATTATGTTGCAATTTTATTACTAGATAATATTCTCTCCGTTCTACGAAGATAGTCCACTATTTCTTTTTTGTCCGTCTCAAAAAGATAGTCTATTTTATTTTTTAAGATTGAAATTAACATTTTATATTCCTTTTTGTCCATAATCTGTGTGAAAATGAGTAGAGGACTATCTTTATGGGACGAAGGGAGTACTAAATTATAAATCACATCATACGTATAATTCTTTTATAAATAATCTTATTTTTAGTTATTGAGTACATCTAAAATTTGGAGCTCTTTTTTATAGCGTATTATTAAATATTTTTATAGATAATTACATTTAATACATAATTAATTTCTTATAATAATTGTGATATTTTATTGGTCTTAATTAAGTTCTCAAAGGCCAAGTATCAAAATGATGACTCCATTCGTTACACAATGCACGAACATATGTTAATTAGAAATCACACACACACACACTACTTTAAATGGGCCTTAAAGGGACAACATTTTGAGACCATATTGTCCTTATAATTTTTTTGAAATTCCTTATACATCCTTAGTCATATAATTATTTTCCAATGTTTTATTAATCTAAAATAATATAAAAAATGTGGATGTGGAAAACATTTAATTTCTCATTTTACCCATATACTTTTATATTTATTATTAATATCCTTGACATTTAATTGATTTCCACTAATTACGAATATTATTAATTAATATTTCTAAAATAATATAAAAAATGTGGATGTGGAAAACATTTAATTTCTCATTTTACCCATATACTTTTATGTTTATTATTAATATCCTTGACATTTAATTAATTTCCACTAAATATGAATATTATTAATTAATATTATTATTTAAAAAAATAAAGTTAATCAATTTTTACGAAACACAAATATTATTATTAGTATACAATTAATAAAAAAAATAATAGAAAAATTCTTATATATAACTAAAAAATTATATAATATTACATATAAATAACTTGAAAAATAACATAGATCAATAAGTTGATATTAGTATATACAATTTAATAAAAATAAAATTACATAATACAATTAGCTTTGTCTTTGAAATTAATATTTATGTCAGTATTATTATTATTATTATTATTATTATTATTATTATTATTATTATTATTATTATTATTATTATTATTATTATTATATTCTACATAATTTAGTTCTCTAGAATGAACATTTATTATTATTATTATTATTATTATTATTATTATTATTATTATTATTATTATTATTATGCTTAGTTGGACAATTGACAAATAGCATGGGGATTTTGATTTTTGAAGTATAGATATTTAAAAAGATAATTTGTAGGATGAATATTGTCAGTTATTATAAGATATTAATGTTTATTAAATACAATTTTTAACAACAAAATAAAGAATACATAAAATATTTAATATTTATCATATCATATCATATAATGTAAAAAGCACAAAATTATTTTAATCAAAATTCGCATCAACATGATCGGGTTTCATAACCGCACACGCAAGAAAGTGAAGTGCTTTATTATCTACATTATCAACAGTCATGCAAATTTTTTTGTTAATTCTCCAATCTTGAGATTACTTTTTTTCATTTTACCATACAAGTGCTCTATTAGTAATTTGTTAAATTAAATACGTACGGTTCAGTTGGATTTTTTAAATATCAAAACTTAAATTAAATCATTTTTAGATGTGTGAATTTTTTTCAATCCAAGTCAAATTAACCATTTAACTTTTTAAATCAAGCAAAACCAAACCAAATTTTAGTTCCATTTTGCTGTTTAACCGTTTATTTATTCACCCTGCGTCTACTTAGAAATATACTCATCCTCTCAAATATTAAAGGTGGAAAACAATAACGCTTTAAAGCTTTTTTTACTAGTCCTCCAACCAAACCTAAAATGGTTCATTTGACATTTTTAATAATTTTCTCAAAACACTGATTATAATAACTTTTAAGCAAAGTTAATGAAAGGTAACTTCTTCATAAAGTTTTTTCAAAAGAAACAAAAGTTCGACCAAACTGACTCTTTGGTAGTTTTTGATAAGGTAGATTTGTCTAGGAAGTAGGAATTCATTTGTCACTTTCATCTTTTTCTATTGTTTGATCGACAAGTTTTGCCTTAGAATTTTCTTACTTTTGTGAAAGTTGTGCAATTTCTTGTTCTTAAGGCAAATGAATTCTTAACTAATAAGTGATAATTGATTTTCACATTTACATGATAAACCATAAAAGTCTCATTTGATCATTTTTGTTATTGTCAATTGACTTATTTTTTCTCAGAAATTAACATTATTATTATTAAATACATATATGTGAATAAAATAAAAAATAAATAAATATTTAAAATAACTAAATCTTATTTTATTTGTCATGAAAAATAATATCAATCAAACAATAAAAGTTAAAATTTTCCCACTTTTTTCACCTAAAAATTAAACTAATCAAACACATTAAACTTCCAATTTCCAAAAAATTCAATTCCCTTTAATTCGTTTTCTTTCCACCCAAATTTCAGCATTGCTATCAAACTTATCCTACTTGTTTTAGATTCTTACGTCTCACAGTAAACTGGATAAAGTCATGTAAAGGAATTAATACAGTGGTTATGGAATGGCGGTATGGCATGTAAAATATGGCAAGCTATGCTTGTTAGTTTGGTTGTAACCAATATATTATCCAACACAATTCTGTGAAGCACATACATATGTTGCCAACACAAGTTTCACAAGCAAGATTCAAACGAAATTATGTTGTTTTCCTTCTTGGTCAGAATAGGTAAAATTGTATTCAATAACTTAATTTTCTCATCCCAAAAAAAGAAAAAGAAAAAAATCCGCTCTTCCCCGTCTTGAAGGCATGAAAATGCCTATAGACATCAAGCCTAGTCCTCATATTCAGTCTCTTCATCGTCGTCCTCGTTGTTTTCTCCATACATCCACCCTTCTCCGACATTGTCCCGTTCCTCTTCTGTTTCTTCACTGTCTTCATCGTCATACACATCCTCTTTGACGGGCCAAGGTTTTTTCACTATATTCAAGTTTGCAGGAGGAGCACCGGAGCTTTTCCGCTGAGGAACTTTTGGAGGAGGCAGCCTTACATTTGGCTTCGGCCTACTCTGTTTCTGGGCTTTAACATTGCCTCGTTTTCCAACATATACATCTTGATCACTGCCTTCATCCATCTCGTTTTCGATGTTAGGTGGGTTGTTCTTGGCATTTTCATCCGGAAAATGCCCCAGGTGCTCTCTTCTTAAATGAAGATTTAGCTTGTATTCGTGGATGTAGGCCTTCTCGCACCCTGAATATGGACAGGCGTACGGGCGGTCAGATGATGGGGGGCCTGAAGGTCCAGCAGAAGATTTCGAAGTTTTTGCTGGCTTCTCTGAGGGTGGAGTAAGTTTAACTGCATCTACCATGTTCTGCTTAAACATTGCCAGACTTGAAATTTAGTCACCATATCCAGCAATTATGAGAAAATTCATAAAGTAGAGGTATGCATGAACAAATATAAATCCTATAAGAACCTTTTCGCAAATTGATATCAAAATAAACAACCCCTTCGACACGGGTCTTTAAGGAAGCAAAAAGCTCCCAAGAAACTAGAAGAACAAGAACAATAAAAATAATTGGAAGACAAATGCAAGTTAATCACAGTGAGATGAAACTAGGTTAGAGGAGGGAAGGATGGAAGTATCAACCTTCTCATGATGAGACGCAATGTGATTCCTCAGCTTGTACTCGTGTGTATATCGTTTTCCACATTCAGGATATGGGCAATTATGATAATTCTCCTGTGAGTGGGTTTTCATGTGTGACCTTAGATTGAAATCTAGAGAGAATGCCTGCATAACATTAAAAAACCAAATCAGAATAGAGGAAGAAGGCAGCTGGAAGCAAGGAGGAAGTGCATAAAAAAACCAACCCTATTGAACATTCGAAACTCCACATCTCAATCAAATATCACTTTGTTTTTTACAAGAAAGCGTCTTCGCATGCACATTAATATGTGCATCTCCAGGAATATATTAGACTTAACCTAGTATTGAAGATGAAAATCATGCAATATAACAGACTGATAATAGAAGAATCAAATTTACACGTTGATGAATAGAATGCAACATGCAGTGAAAATTCCAAACAATGATAAGTAAATTATGTTAGACATATAAACAGTCCTATGGCAGAAAAAAGTGTGCATGGGTGGGGTGGGGTGGGGAGGTTCTAAATAAACTGTCTCGAGAAGACGAGTTTTCTCACCTTACCACAGCCTTCATGGGGGCATACAAAGTGTCGCTCTCCAGTATGAATTAAAAAATGCCTCTTTAATTTTGAACTATCCAAAAATTTCTGCAAAATAAACCAAGTTCCAATTAGTATTACTTGACAGATTAACAGAGAAAAAGTGGGGTTGGGGGGGTTGGGGGGTGGATAAAAGAATTAAGGATGGACAGAAGAGAGAGATGCACTAATTTAATTCACTTCATTTATTTCAATCAAGAGACTTGCTTGAGAATAAGTGTTATTTTCAGGATTTGAATGTTAACAGCAAAGCCATATATCCACATGAAACCAACATGATGCAAAAGTTTTTTCCCAAACATGTAACGAACAAATCCAGGATAAATATAACAAGCTTTAATCTAGGTTGAAAGCTATGTACTATATATTGTAGTACTGACAGAATCATTACGCTATGTTACATGATTTAACTTCTAAACGATTAAGATCTCAATGAAATTTTGCCTCATATTAATCAAAATAAGATTCAAGAAAATGCAGAAAAATAATGAAAACACCAGCGATAAATTAGACATGGTTATATCATATAGGCAACACCTGGAAACTACAATAATTCCTTCAGATTTGTCAGGTTCTTTTCACTTTGTTTGTTGTCAGCTAATATAGAAATAGCATTTCATAAGTAGTTTATCTTGCTTATGTGAATAAGGCCTTCATCTCAAAGCTAAAAGGAGAATAGAACCTCAACATTTAACATACCTTTCCGCAATTATCATAGTGGCAAACATACTGCCTCTCTCCGTGGATGTGAGAATGCTTCCTCAAAGCTCCGGCATCAATAAAAGTCTTTCCACAGCCTTCGTAACTACAAAGGAAAAGAACTTCTGTTGTTGGTTCAGGCTCAAGCGGTACCACTTCAGGCTCTTTTGACTTTTCTTTCATGGCCTTCAATGTGGCCTCTAACAAATAGGACAGAATATATTTTTTTGGTCAAATTTAACCACCAGCTCATATGCAACACAAATTTCCACGTGAAAAGACATAACATTGGCAAAGGGAAATACAAAAATGCAAGGTGAGCTGTGAGCACAATGAGTTATTCAAAGCAAGACAAGCTAATCTCTGTTAGAATTGAATTGAAGAATCCAACATTGGACTGCGACGCCCAGGCTATATTTTGAAAATATACATAAATAAAACAACTTTATGGAATAGATCATCACAAGTTTCCTCTTTCAGATGCATTCAAGAAAAAGGTTTCCTATTTTGGATAAGATTATTACTATTTCAAGATATGGCGATCAATATTTTCGATGAATCAATCACCCCAGATAAAGTCGACCAGTCACCAAAATAGGTGATTGTCAAAAACAACATAAACCACTATGCAAAAATACATCCTCGTCTAACACTTAAGTTTTCAATATATTGATCAATGAATTCATATCTGTTTAAATTATCCCAAAGAAGAGGAAGAAAGATTATAAACTAACCGTTCACCCATTTCAAAAGTAAGCACCTTCCACCAGTTGATACAACATCTTGTGGCACCCTAGAACAAAACAAAGCAGGTTAATGAACAGGTTGTTAAAACAAATATAAGTATGTTAGGAGAAAAATCTGCGTCTAAAACATTGCATGAACAAAAAAAGGTTCCAACAAAGCTTTAGGAGATGATGTTGGGGAGGTGGGGGTGGGGGTGACTGTGAGAGGGAGGATATCCTTAGTCAAACAAAGTTTTGTAGTTTTATTTCTTGCTTAAAGGATTCAAAATTTAAATGAGGAAGATCTGTGATGAAACACTATAACACAGGTCACTTAAGTACAAGAGTATCCAGCTGATATGAAATTAAACTATAAATGGGTTTTTAGTGCATGGTACAAGAGCAATTTGAAACATTTCATATGGCAATCAGATTTATTTCTTGTTTTTTATCCTTCTGCAACTTCTTGACTTTAAATTTTACTGGGAAGAGTTACTGTGGAAAGGCAATTTCTTTAAATTGTCATTTGCATACCAATTACTATCACTCCATTTAATAATAGACAAGATTAACCATGTAATTCTTGACTGCATCATTAAAAGTTGGTCAATTTTACGGGCCACCGTCCATCAGCAACACCCCAAAAAATTAACAAAATCAGCAATGAGATAATTTTATTTCGAGTTTTAGATCCATCTTTCAGAAATCAAACCAAAATATCAACATCACGTAATAAAACCAAAACAAAATCAACAATGAACTCAAAAGGCCTAAAGACCAATCCACCAATTCTATGTGCATTAGTAGCTAAAAATTATAAAAAACCACATATCAGATATCAAGAAGCAGTTTATGCAGAAAACGCAAAAAGAAAAAAGAAAAAAACTTTGGGATTTGAATACCATTCTTTGACCCATTTAACAGCAGGGGCTTTCGACTTGGTTATCGGGCGTCTGTCGTACAGATTATGAGTGAATTGAGTATCCATTGCCCTCTTTATTCAAACACTACCATGAATCGTAGAAAATAATTTTAGTAATTAGATTAGAATTAGGGTTAGGGTTTCGATGGCGCGAATATCGAAGTAATTGTATTCAATGAAAACTGGGAAGTTCTTCTGAAGAGAGAGAGAGTGAGTGTGAGTACATTGTGTCATTCTCCATTGTCGTTATATTTAGTATTTACAGGCCACAGGAGGGGAAAAAAAAAAACCGGTCCGCTCATTTCCTTTAAGAAGGTAATGTACTTGGATTTTTCTTTGGGTTAAATACATCGGTAGCCAGCACACTTTGTTAGTAATGTCAATTTCGTCACTCAATTTGATTTTGTGTCACTTTGATCACCCCACTTGATGTAAACTATGAAATAGAGTGGTCATTGGTATAATGGTTTATGAAATTGGGTGGCCAAAGTGAAACATTATCAAAATCGGTGGCCAAAGTGACACTACTAACAAAGTTTGGTAGCCACCGGTGTATTTAACCCATTTTTCTCTTCATTTTTAACTTTGTTTATAGTTTATTCATTGATATGAATTGTGTTTGGTATTATTTAAAAATGTTTTTTGAAATAAATACTGATTTTTAGAAGAACAGATGATTGAAATTTGATTGAAAAGTCAAATATTATGATTTTAACTTTTAATGGATGATTGAGATTGAGTATCGTAGAAAAAAGATAAGTTTTTAATGAAAATCAAATAAGGGCTAAAGTTTAATATAAATAAGAAATTATTTATCCACAAACTGTAGGACAAACTTGCTGAACAATGTTAAACATATAACATAAACAATGAATCAAATTATAAGTTAATCAAAAGTAGAATGAAGATCAAGTTGATGTCTAGATACAAAGTCTATGTTAAATACAGCGTTCTTAAAGTAATATTCACCCTCTCATCGAAGTAACTTGAGTTCTTATTTCTCAGGATATAGCGATGTGAACTGCAACTTTGTATTCAAACTGAAAACAATGTATAAACTAGATCACTAAACCGACTGAAACAAGATAGGATTTTAGCAAAATAGTAGGAGGAAGAGAGATTTTTTGTGTTGTGTCTGGACTATGAGAGATGGCTACTGAATATGTAGACACTGGAGGAGCCTGTACAATTACTACAATCATTACAGAATTGAAGTATCATAACTTCTGCCATTATACAGCCTTTAATTTCAGGCATTTTGGAGTAATAATGACTTCAAATGAAAAAAATGTAAAAGAAAATTTTCAAAACATGTTGCACTTTATTACCCATTCGGTTCGACATTCTTGTACACAAGTCGCATCCGCATATGAATTCCAAGACTCGGAGTGCAAATCAACTCGTGATTTATACCCCTTGTGAGGGCGTAGGCTACGAAAGAGTCTCTATGCAACGAATTGTTTCATATTGTTAACCATATTAAGTTAGTCCACAGACCACAACCATTTCTTTTTCCTATATAGGATAGCTATCTAAGTTTTCTCCACATTGCCACATTTATCCATTTTTCAATAGAATAATTCTAGGGAGACATTTTTAATTGACATTTTTAAGTGACAACGCGACATGTCGAACATACATTGAATGATGTAAATAACTACATCACCACTTACTTTTTCACCAACCAATGTATGTGCATCATGTCACAATGTCAATTAAAAGTATCTCCATAGAATTATTCTTTTCAACGTGGGATTGAATTCTCCTTTTAAGCTCTTCTCCAAATCTCACTTCTCTTTCCAACATGAGGTTAATTTCACATTCACAAGTGAACATTGTTTTGCCTACATATATTCTCCAACATAAACAAGTCAAACATCTCATCATCGCATTTATATTAGGATGCTTTTTCACGAGTAAACTTGAAGAACAAAATCGACATCATTACCAGAGTCGAGCTAATGTTCGAAAAGACGAATACATTTTCAAGTTTAGTTAATTATTTTAGTACATCCACGCAATTAAAATACATATGGTAAAAGGATACAAATGAAAATTTGTGTTTCAATAATCAAGAAATTCGTTAAACTAGTTGTGTTTGTTATCTATGTACAAAAGACTTCCAATCTGCTGGTTGCTTTCGCCTCTGCTTTGTCTTTCAAGATTTGAATCAACTGCACAACTTTAAAAAAAATAATAATAACAACATTGTACACAAGGTTAAAACCTGAATAAAAAAAAAGGAAAAAAAGGATACATTCTATGTCGAGACTTGACAAATATTTGCAAAGAATTATTCTATTTGAACAATGGCATTTACAACGAGCTTGACAAAAGTTCTCACATGTGGTGTGCACGTAGACCCCACACACCACATGTGGGAGCTTTTGTCAAGAACGTGTGATGGTAGACTTATTGATTTGCAAATCATAGTTACCATTTGTGCAACGAGAAGCACGTCGATCCAATTCGCAGAGTGCTTTTGTGCTTTGAACTTGCTGAAGTCGAGCATCAATAGGAAAGCGAGACAAGACTTTCATTCTCGAGTGCAGGGCGAATGAAGATAGAAATCAGTATCATCAACCATTTCATTATGCTGTCAATTTGGGAAACTGGTCTAAAGATCGATGAACGCACTCAAAACTGTAGGATGGCCCCGGTTGAAGCCCATCGTAAGATTCTCACCAAAACCAACAAAAATTGCCCAGTTGGATTCAAAGAAGTCGAATCTCTTATCCAAAGTCAGACCAGAAAAGTTCCGGTTGTACCTAGGGAATGAGAGAATTTTTAATGAACATATACGTTTTCCCCAGTGTTCATTTATAAACAGAGAATTTTATGTTTTTGAGATAAAATATGTTGTTAAAAAGTGATTTGAGAAACATGTTATTTATAAAATTGTTTATAAAATTGTTTATAAATAATTTACCAAATAGGGGCTAAGTAACAAAGCTTCAACATCAGTATTACTCAAAACAATAATAAGAATACATCCATGAAAGAAGCAGAAAGTTTAACGCCTTCCCAATGTAAGGGATAAAATGTAGGATTTACTAGCATGAATATAAAATTAATTTCATCATCTTAAATTATATATAAGTGGAGGTTGAATTACTTACATCTTGATGTCTGATCTTACTGCTGAAATGTATGCTCTTTGGTCACGAAATTCAGTCACAAATGGATAGAACTTCTTGTCCACAACCCAAGTGCTAATTTTTTAGTTAAATCTTAATAGATTCAAGCCACTACACTTATTTTCTTGCAAATAAATGCACATATAAGAATTCTCTCTCTCCTCTTTGTTGGATGATAATACAAGAGTAGAGGGGTTAGAGGGAGCTGAGGGAAGTTATTCATGTTTTGGGTAATTTCCCACAACTTCCTATATCAAATTCAAAAGGTTCCTTCCAAAACTAACACTATATGGGTAGGGTCAGTTCGAGTGACCTGGTTTAGTCCAATATCTCACACTCGCACATGATTGGCTTAACTCAGACTCCATTCGCATATTTTGTGCTTCATTGGAATCAAACCCCAACTGGTTCATTCTATAAATCTCAAAAATTCATACTGTCAAATGGATCGTGCGACCATCGAGCAACGAAACAAACATTACTATACACCCGTTAGGGAGATTTATAGCAGCCCCTCATGAGGAATACAAGTCTCGCTATACCCCCATACATATTTACTAACACAACTTAAATATTTCAGATCCCTCAAATAATAAATGAACATACTTGAATCTTGCGCAACACACGTATTCACAATTGTGTCATCAAACCCGAATGGTTGACACAATTGTCCAGCTGGTAAATACAAATCTTAGTGCTAGGAAAAAATTCTTCATTTTCTACTAAAATCCCTTAACCTTAAGTCAACCTCTTTCCTAAACATGTTCTATCAAACCGAATTAATCATTGTCATTGGTAACAAGCTAAAGTAGTAGCACTGACATAAAATCTCGAGAAACGGTCAAAAAGTCATAGCGTAATATGAGGTAATATATACGCGAGGGACTCACACAATTAAGATGCAGGATCCGTTCTTCCATTTCTGACAGTTCATCAAAGCAAACGCGGTATGAAACACGTGTAATGGTGTTCTTCTTTCGCATGTCTTGTCAAGTTAATAACACCGTACAATTCATAATTTAGATATTCCTCGATATCTAACTTGAGTTCTCCTTATTTTTATTTCCCCTCGACAACTCCTATCGAGAACTCGATATGGCCATAAAAATAGGTTTAATAGATAGTGGAATCCATTTCAATTGCTTGTAACAATCTTATCTTGATAAAAACAGGTCTAATGGATCATGCATTAGCTTTTTCACATTTCAGTAACAGACAGGCATTCACGTTGCCTTTCTTGCTTTTATCATATCTTCTCCATACCTTCCAATTACTGCTCATGGGAAAATCCACTGCAAAAGCACGTTTCCCCTGCTAATATTCCGTCCAAGCATTCTAGAAAATAAACTACCCCGATTTTTGCATGATCAGAAGTTGCCGAATTACTTGACCGTAGAGAACTTAAGAATCATAATTAAAATGCATGCACCACAATTTAAATTTCATTAATCAGTAGAAACATAGAAATAAGTTCAATAATTATCAGGATAATTAAGCCTCTATTTGGTAAAAGAATTTGATGTTTTAGATTGATGTAAAGTATGCGATTTTGTAAAATATGTGTGATTAAAAATAGTTTGAGAAAATATATTTAATTTAAAAATAAGTTATCAAAACACACTATATAACTCATAAGCGCATTGACTAAAATTTGATAATAGGTCGAAGATATAAATGTAGTGATTAAAATTTGACACTTTAAATTTCAGTGATTAAGTTTTTGTGATTAATGAGACCATTAACTCTTCATACCTTTACCGTCCAACTCCTTTTGAAAACTGAAATTACTATTTTTGTCATATCTTTTAGGTCAGAAGATGAGCTAAAATATTATGAATTAGCATTTATTTATTTATTTATTTTTAATAGTAAATTTCATTTTTTATATCTGTACTTTCATTATAATGTCAATCAAGCTAACTTTACTTCTAACTTCGATTTTGTTCAATCAAATAACTATAATTCAATTTGATTTCAATCAAATTGACATCATCCAAGATGTAACAATTAGCTTCTATTTGGTAACATTGTATGATTTATAAATTTCTTTATTTATGATTTTGAGAAAGTAATTAAAAATTGAAGAAAGAAAATATATTTGATTAATAAATGATTTGAAAATTTGTGTAATTTATAAACCGATTTATAAATCAATTTATTTTGTTTACCAAACACTTGCTAACAGCCTGTTCAGAGGCACATGCAGCCAATTTTTTTTCCCAAGTAACATGTGTAATTGAAAATTGGAGGGAGAAAATTTATGTGATTAAAAAATAATATGAAAAAATATGTTGTTTATAAATTGTAATTATTGTACAAAAGAACACATCTTAATAAATAATGAGCATCACACCTAATAGTTACAAAGTGTTTGGCAAAATGGTTTATGAATCATTTATGAACTATACAATTTCTCAAATAACTTTTTAATCACATATTTTCTCTCTTCAATTTTTAACCACACATTTACCACAGAGACAACAAATAACCAAAAAAAAAAAAAACCCCCGTGAAAAACAGCCGCCGAACAGACTGACTATAATTTTACAGAAATAGACGACGAACAACACTTAATAGAGTGATGGACAGACCGGCCTTCGCGTAGTAGTGATGAACTTCTATTTTCTTTTCATGAAAAAAATTATAAAACGTGAGAAGTGTTTCTTTTTTTTTTTTCCAACAAAATGTCTCTTTTTTTTTTTTCGCTCTCCCGAGAATAACAGTGTTACAGACTGCAGAAAGGGTAGAAAAACAAAAAACCTCATTCTCCTTCCATTGTACGTAGAAGGCCTGTTGGGTATTGATAGGGGGCATCTGTGAGATACAATTTTACAATATCACATTCGTGTGATCTCTTCCCCAAACAGCATGACGACGACTTTGTGATGTCACCTACGCAAAAATAGTCAAAAAACAATACATTAAGGCGTTCTTAAGGTTCCTGCCGCCTTAGAGGGATACCTTCTTCACCAAAACCATTTTCCTCATCAGCATGCTTTGGTAGTCGCACAGTGGTAGTCGTGGGACCTAAATTACAATCATCATCACAAAAGGCATATTCGATAGTTAGTACAAACCATGAAGTAGAGCATGTTAGGCTATCTTAAAAAGTTTGTTTCAGAATTTCGCACGTTTAGTTGGACTTAGATTAGAGCATGTTTGGCTTTGCTTCTATCTAAGAAAGAAGCAACTTATTTTCCACTTGTCAAAATTGGCTGAAAGATTAGTCCACCTTTGTAGCATTACAGCAAAGACAAACGTGCTCTTATTCCGAGTTAATCAAAATATTCGCCAACGCATGTCATGGGCGGGGCACAATCTACAAAACCTATAAAGCCTACAAGAAAGAGTACATCACTCACCATCAACCATATCTTTTGTTTTGTGAAGAAGAAAAGTTCCAGAGAGAATGGTCACAAATCCACACATTTCTGTAACAATCTGGGTTGGATTCTGCCTGTCCCAATCCTGTTCATATAAGCAAAAGAATATTGTCAATCTTAGCCCATGTTTGGTATAAATTAAAAGCTAGATTTTAATCTGAGTCAAAGTCAACAATCAATCTCAACCACATATTTCATGGACCCACGACATTTTAACAACACATTTTAAAAACTGTTATCAAAATCTACTAAAAATCTGATTTTAATCACAAGGGATTGGGACTTAACTACATATACAAATAAAAATGCTGTGGTGATGTTATGGGTCGATGGTTTTGTATTTATCCATTCCCCATCCTATAAGTGCCTGAAGAAAAGAGATGGATGTTCTCCAATATTAGAATCACTTTGTTTTTGCCAACACATCATTGAAGAGGATGAAATGTGAACCTACTTCATCTGGGTTTGACTTTGAGCCTTTTTTTTACCTTTTTACAATTGACTAAAAAATGTCTTGAGAGACCTAAGCAATCTTGTGAAAATTGAGGGTACTTTGTTTTTCCAAATTCTTTACTTATGGAACCCATCCAAATTAATTAAAAATAAAAAATAAAAATCCACAGAATGATTACCTTGAACATGATCACACTTGCCAATATCGTTAAAGAAGTGAACATAACATAGTAAATGGGTGAAACTACAGCTGTGTTGAATGTGTCAAGAGCCTGCGTTCAAAATGCACCAAATATAAGAATTGAAAAGGACATGAACAAACCATCTAAAACGATATAATGCTACATCAATACTAATCAAAATTTATGCAACCAAAGACTAAAAGCAGTTAGTATAAAATATAAATATTCCAGATTTAAAGAAAAAGAGAAAATGGATATAATTATCAAGTGTGCATTGATTCTCTTCTCTCAATCTAAATACCTTGCCATGTCGTATTGAAGCTAAGCTCTGTTTGATCATCGAGTGTTCGGACTTCCTATGAAATTATATTTTTTAATAAGTTGGATGTGATGATAAGATGTTTGAACCCGACTAGGTGGAAAATCAAGGGACTAGAATTTAGAATGACGTATACAGTGGCCACAACTGCCACTTAGCTTACACACCTGAGTTATTTTAATATTATGTTGGCCAGATTTTATAATTCCCCCAAAACATAGAAGTTGCAAGTTAAAAGCACATCACACATCAACAAGTAAAGAAAGAAATTGTTTACAAAAGAAAAATATTCTTCACCTTATTCAAATAATTCAGTTGGGTAAGCACGCAAGAAATGACAATCAAAGCAAAGACCCATGTCTGTGGATATATTAGCTGATTCGTTTCTGAAAGTGTCAGCTTTAACGCGATTCCAAGTGCTTTGACACTCATGACCTGCCAGGGAATTTCCAGTGACTTTAACAACCATAGAGAACCGTATCATTTTTTATTTTTATTTTTTTGGGAGGGATGGGGTACGGATTGAACTAGGAAGAAATCTAATAAAAATAACACAACCTACCGATAATGAACCAACTAACGAGCAAATGCCAATGTAACACATTATATGAGTTTGGCCATATTGTGGAATATAGTGAAATATTAGAATGAGGCAAATTGCTATCACCAGAGTTGCATAAAAGAGAAAAGCTGCAGGAGATATGCAGTTATTAAGCTCAGTAGGTCAAATGTGAAAACAAGAGAAGCACATGGCAAATGAGATATGCAAAACCAAGTCACCTGGCTCAGTAGCAAGGTCCCATACTTCTTTAACTGATTCAATTTCACGCTCTCGTGGAGCATGAAGAACAATAGTGGTGGAACCGACGACACATAAAGCACAACCAAGAACACCAAAAATGTGTAGCTTCTCACGTAGAATAATGTGTGCAAGTACAGCACTGCAACAAACTCAAATTGATCAGTACCTAAAACAAGGTATATATTTAGTTAAGATCTGCGAAATCATATCATGCCTGATAATAATGCTGAGCGCACCAAGAGGGGTAACCAGAATGGCTGGTGCAAATGCATAAGCTGCAAAATTCGCAATTTCTCCAATAATCACTGTTGCAGCAGCAAATGGCCAAGAAGGGTTTCAGTTTCAGTAAGATTACACCAAAAGAAACTTGTACTGTAATACGAGGAGGGAACTAGAAACTTTATGCCATAGAATATATGTAATATGTTAAAGAAGAAAGAAAAAGAGAAAAATTGTGAACTGAAATTGGAAGATATCAATAAGGAGGAGAACTAAACATGAGCATGCTGAGAAAAAAATGAAAATTAGCAAGAATGAGTCGGGGAACAAATTGATGCATATGACATTTTACAGAGCTCATGACGGATAAATATATGCAACATAAACACACACATTATCCATAAATTAGACCAGACAGACAAACACGTTCAGTTTTCCTTTTGGTTCCAGTAATATAATGAGAAACCAAGAAGTCATCTATGATTACCTCTATGGATAATAGATTCTTTTCTCGTTTAAAATGTGTTCAAGTGGGTGAAATAATTGTGAAAACAAAATACTTCCCATACAATGAAATAATACAAAAAAATAACTCACTTGTTATCATACCCACCCACCATAGTGGTTCATATAGATATGAATACCCTCCAACTCCTGTAGAAACAAAAACAAAGAAGAAATTAATGGCTAGATTCCGAAAAGAAATCATGAGAAAGCTAAATAACCAACAGAAAAACTAGTCAACAATATATCCCACAATAGGTTAGGGAGAGCACATATAAATAAATCACAAAAGTAATGTGAGTCAATGATAAAATTAAGCACGTCTTAAAGCAAACTTAAAGGCGTGAGAGAGAAAAAGTATGCTTTCACAATTCACGTACCTTCTCTCTCATATGTTCACTTACAAGTTACCCCGAAAAATACTATATTAGATGAGATTCTAGTACAAATTTTTCATTCTAAGGCATTACATGTCCTTACAGTTCTTGGGTACATCATCTTTCAACCGTACATCCATAAGTCAGTGATGAAAGTAATTGTTTAGTAACTTCTTACCAATTAATATGGCAGTGATGGATTGCTTTGTTAATTGAGAAATTTTGACTGAAGCATTCAAAGCAACAACTGGCCAATTGCCACATTAGTGATGGATTTTTTTTGGGTAGATTCCCTTGTTTTTTTAATAAATTTCCACGTGATTAGAAACAAGTCAACATCATAAAAATTCTATGATTAAAGTATTAGATGAAATCCTACTCGTTTACTGCACAAGAGTTGTGACTTTGAAATCCACCTGAAGCTACGTTACAACGTCCCGCATGGTATTCAATTTTCTACTTGAGCGAGGAAATTATGATTATTATTTCAACTGATCAACACATTCTCGAAGTGTAAGGAGGAAAGAAAACTAGTAGTGAAATGATCCCTATCCAAAGTTCTTAAAGCTAATGAAGGTTAACTTGAGAAAGAGAGCACTGCTATTTCGGGGACCATAACTTTAGCATCTCCAGTAATGAGGGAGCATTAAAATGTCCTTAGGCCGCTACCTTTTTTCTAGCATTTCCCAAATGCAATTTGTTAAAAAATATCATAAAAGGATGAAGATCAAATGACACAGGGAGATTCAAATTCAAATAGAAGATAATTCAACAAGATGAGAAGAATATAGTATTAGATAATGTAGTTCTGTTAGTTGATGTTATCTTGTGAAAAATTGTTATTCCTAATTAACTATAAATAGGACTCAATATGTATTCAAGTATTCACTATTCATGGTCCATGGTCATCACTCAATAAAGTTAGATTTAGTATTTTATTTATTTTCGTATTCATTTTTCGTATTTTCTTCTTGCTATCAGAGCCAAATTAAACACAAGACTGTGTTCACGTTAAATTCAATAAACACAACTCTTCTCTTTCACCATGAGTTCACTATCATTTACACCAAAAAATTAAATTCTTTCTCATCATATGTTATCTTCCACCAAATATATCATATCAGATCCAAAAAATACAAATCAAAATCCTACCAGCACAAAATTCAAAATTACACAACAAAAAAATTCATACAAAAAATCGACGCATGAATTCATTGCCAATAAAAAGTCCGAATCATCGGCACATTCTCTGAAAAAATTCTTAGAGACACAACTCATGCAATATGTAATACACAAAATTCGCAAAAACGCAAATCCACACCACCACAACAAGTGACATATCTTCGCAATGATGAAGATAAAAAAAATATACTAGTTTTTCACAAAATTAGTAACCAAAGCAGCTTTCATTTTTAAAGACCAAACTATGCCTTCAGCCCCAGCACATTTTGGGGGAGAATGTTAAAAAATATCATAAAAGGATGAAGATCAAATGACATAGGGAGATTCAAATTCAAATAGAAGATAGCTCAACAAGATGAGAAAAATATAGTATTAGATAATGTAGATCTGGTAGTTGATGTTATCTTGTGAAAAATTGTTATTCCTAATTAACTATAAATAGGACTCAATATGTATTCAAGTATTCATGGCCTACGGTCATCACTCAATAAAGTTAGATTTAGTATTTTATTGCCCTCAGGGCACATCTTCCAGTGACAAATGGGAGGGTTGGTAAGTGCTCAACACGTCCGGGTGTAGGGTTCGAATCCTGAAATATTGGATTTGCTCATTGTGGAAAGCGGGAGTTATTGAGAATTGCTCATGCTTACTCAATCCCTCCACCCTGGTCCCTGGGAGGCATAACTTGGATTTACAATCTCGAACCAATGACCTTGAACGTGGTCGATTTGGGCCCTCAGGATGTGGGATACACCTTTTTTTTAGATTTAGTATTTTATATTTATTCACCATATTTCAACATCAAAAATGTTAAATGAACAACACTTTTAAACAACAAAGTAGACAACACTCTCACATGGAGTGTGGGGCCCTCATGTGAGGGCCACACACTCCATGTGAGAGTGTTGTTCACCTTATTGTCCCAAAGTGTTGTTCAAGTAGCATGATTCTTTCAACATAGCCTCCAAGAAATTGTCTCAAGATCTCAACAGTGTACTACAATCAGAATACACTGCAGTACCGTTTCTCCCATATCCATACTGAAACTACTTCATTTGCAGAACAAAATTCAATTTGCATCTCCAAATATAAGTACACAAAAATACGCACCTTCAACAGTCAACATTTCCAAAATTGAAAACAAAATGCACATGGAACATAGCTAAAAATGAAGCGTGAAAGCACAAGTTACCAGCCCTGACGCCAGAAGCTCCTGCTTTCTTTAATCCTTTTTTCTTAACAATGAAGCTGGCACCAATAAAGGCACTGGAAGACAAAGCCATTACTAATCCTTTTATATTATCAGATGACATCCCCTTATACGAACTCGATGCCGCATCAACCACGACACCCACCTCTGATGCAGCCATTTATACAGTACACAAAGCAAAAACCAAAAAAAAAAAATCTCCAACTATCGCAATCTCATTGCACAGAGATTGCACAATAAAAGGGTTAAACAAATAGGTTCCGTATTCGTCTTATGAAAGTTTTAACTTCGATCCCAGTAAAATTTAGTGGGTCTTGCGGATCTTAAGTTTAAAAAATAAATTTGATATTGTTATACGGAAGATCTACAATTGTCGGCGGTGGAAGCGAGTAAAGTGTAGTTGGGGTTAATTGGAGGGAATTGTAAGCTGGAAATGATAAAGACACAGCTGGGAAACGACGTCTGGTTTTGTCTTTACTCTCAGAAATCTTTATAGATCAGAGAGAGGGGACTGGGGAAGACTCTTCTCCGACTGGACTTTGAATCATGGAGACCACCTTGTTTTTTTTTTTTCGAATCACTTTCCAGTAGCTTCGAAATCGAAAAACATTGAGGTAATTGTTTCATTGGACACCAAATTTTATATACTATCATGATTTAACACCTAACTTCAGTATCCTTTCAAGTGATCAATGAACTTTACATGTTATCACAGTTTAATCACTCAACTTCAATATGTTTTCAAGTGGCCATCAAACTTGGTATTTTGTCACAAATTACCCACTCAACTTTAATATATACTTTCAACCGACCACTGAAGTTTCAAATTCTAGTTTCAAATATATATGTTTAAATTTAATTTCGAGATACCAAACGAGGTCGAAACATCAAGTTCTTGGTACCATTTCGAAGTACTCACTGCATATTTTTGCGTACAATTTTTCACACAATAAATGGTTAATCGAGGAGAAAGTTATAACTTGTCAAAATAATCAACTTAAAACTACTTTTTTAAAACTTTTGATAAAGTAACTTAATTTGTCAAGTCATAACTTCCTCCTCAATTAATCATTTCTTGTATTGAAAATTATACGTACAAGTATGCTGTGAGTACTTCGAAATGATATCAAGAACTTGATGTTTCGACCTTATTAGTACCTCAAAATTAAACTTGAACATGCATCTTCGAAACTAAAATTTGAAACTTCAGTGGCCAGTTGAAAGCATATTAAAGTTGAGTAGATAATTCGTGACAGCATACAATGTTTGTTGGCCATTGGAAAGTATATTGAAATTGGGTAGCTAAATTGTGACAACATGTAAAGTTTGATAGCAAACACGATGAGACAATTTAAAGTTCAATGATCACTTGGAATCATATTGAAATTGAGTGACTAAATCGTGACAACATATAAAGTTTGATGACCACCGAAACAATTAACTCAAAAACATTATAGTTTACTAAATATAATCCTATTATTATTATTATTATTATTTTTTTGTGGAATTTGCAACTAAAGCCTTTGTGGAAACATGTTCTTTTTACCTCACAATTTCATAAATCACTTTTTAATCACTTATATTTTCATTATTCACTTTTTTAACAACATATTTTACTTAAAAACATAAAAAAATATTTTTAAAATACAAAAAATTTAACAAACAGAGCCTAGGTATCAATACATTCACAACAATAGTAGCTGGGTCCCTTTCTAATATTTTGAGATTGTCATTTTCTTCAATTTTCCTTCAAAATCATTTTCAATCACGTATTTAATATTTATATGAACTCGTCATTTTTCACTTTTTTCAACTGCACAATTTTCAAAAGAAACATAAAATACTTCCAAAACTATCATTACCAAACACACTTTACTCTCTCTTTATTACTGTAAAAAAAAAAAAGTTGAACCCCAATCTTAAGGGTCCCTACCTGCTCTACCCTAGGTCTTGGTAAAGGATGTGAATCGCGAGTTATGCCTCCCAGAGTGTAGGGTGAGGACTTACCTTTTAACTTGGCAATGGTCGGATTCGAACTCCTGACCAAGCGATACTGGTTTTTAAATCACCCACCATTTCACTGTTGAGAGATGTGCCTGAGGCCTCTTTATTACTGTATTATTTTGAAGAAGTGGGATAGGTATTTTATTATGGACAGATTCAAGTTCGAATCTAAAAAGGAAATAGTAGCAAGTGTGACTCTTATTACTTTAGAAGTACTACAACATTGACATTTGTATACGGCTTTTCTATCGTGATATTCGATAATGGATCCAATTTAAAATTAAGCATATGTTTGATGTAGATTAAAATTAAATTTTTAATAGATATTGATAGAAGTTAATGAAATGTGTAGTTGAAAAATTATGAAACTCATAAAATGCATTATTGAAATTAATTGTTGACTTACTAATTAGCACAATTCCTCCTTTGTCCATTTTAGTCGTTGTTAATGTTGTCATGTCCTTGTGGTGCTTACGGGTCGTCAACACACGGATTGTCCATTGCGTAGTGTGTATTTGTCCCACGCGATGTGGACGCTTCCTCAGGGAGTTTCGAACATTGGACCTATGGAACTTAAGAATTCCAAATACCTCCCTGATATCACCAACTTTTATGTTGACGTTGCCCTGCCCTTATGATGCTTACAAGGCGTCAACATTCGCTAAAATCAACAGGACTAATAGACATGTCGATTTTCAATTTTGTGCCCTATGACAGGCATAAATTCATATTAAATATGTTATTTCAATGACAAATGAATGTAGAGACCGATAACACAAAATGTAAATGTGACATAAGAGGTTGAAAACGGATATTATCTAAGAATTATTCAGTTAACATAACAATATGAATATCGTTCTCTCTTAATCTTGATAAACAATACAACGTCGTACATGTATTATATACCAAATGTGCTAACATAAATTGAATGATTAAGGTGTTCGGCTAGCTCATTAATGAGCTATTTAAACTACAATTTAAATTACACAATTTTTCAAATTACTTTTTAATCACACACATTTTCTCTCTTCAATTTTTAATCACATATTTTACCTCGAAAATAACAAAAAATCTCCTCTCACCTTATTAATGAGTCGTTGAACGGAGACAGGATTAAATGTTGAGGTCAATTTTAAACAAATAGAAGTTGGGGGGCTTCTATGAAAAATTTCTTATTTTCCCTTTAAGTAATTCTAGGGGACACTTTTAGAATTAGGTTACGTTTATTTCACATCTTTTTCTAGGAAAAATGACATTTTCCAACTATTTTTTCATTTTTAGTGATATTTGATTGTTAATATTTTTTAAGGAAGCCATTTTCCATTTTCAGGTCACTTGATTACCTTTTCCTCCAAAATCGAGAATTGATTTTCTTAGCGAGGTAGGTGCTTTTATTTTTTTGGCAAAAGTTTAAATAATTTTCGTCACGTTTGATTATTTTTTTTATTGTTAATTGATTTATTTTTATCTCAAAAATTAAAATTATTATTATCAAGTATAAATGTTTAAAAAATACAAAAAAAAAATATTTTTTTGATTAAAATAGTTAAATTTTACTTTATTTATCATAAAAAATGATATCAACAAAATAACAAAACTTGAAAAATTCTTCACTTTTTTTACATAGAAAATTAAATCAATCAAACACATTAAACTTTCAATTCCCAAAATTCCATTTAACTAAAATTCTATTCCCTGAAATTCTTTTTTTTTTTTTCGCCCCAAATTTCAACCAGGCTTTCAAACGCAGCCTTATTGCTTCACCCCCCAATACTGATTACTGATTACTGATTCCACCACAAGAATTCAACAATGGCGAAACGTTCTTCTTCTTCTTCATCTCTCCTCATCTCTCCACTCTCTATCTTTCTCCCAAGAGGTGACACTCTTTTATACCTAATTGCCCTTCTCTCCCTCTTCTCCCTCCTCGTTCACCGCCTTTCCGCCTCCCCCACAACCGCCCAATCCCACTTTGAAGGCTTCGACGCCGATGAAGATGAAGATTTTGTCCTCGATGAATCAAACGATGCGGTTGTTCCTCCTCTTCGGTCAACTCCTCCGCCCATCTCTCTTTCACAGCCCACTTCCGAATCCCACCACGGTCCTCCTGATTCCGATTCGGATCTCGTAATTAAATCTCCTTCATCGGACCCGGATCCGAATCCGAGCTCAAAGTCTGCTTCTACAGCTTTTGATTACTGGGATGAGGATGAATTCGAAGGGGTTCCTCAACATTTAACCCCTGAAACTCCTGAAATGAAGGTATCCGCCGCCGGATCGGAATCTGAATTGAGTTCACAGAAATCAGAAGTCCCGGAAGTTGAGGTTCCGAGGAAGCTGACTTCGTATTCCGTGGAGATTGTATGTGTTTCGTTCTTGATTATTTTTACGATCAATTATTTTACAGGGAAGAAAGAGAATGAGAAATTGGCGTTGGCATGGGCGAGCAAGTTTGCTACCAAGGATTCTATTTTCGATAAGAACTTTAGCTTGTTGGGTGTGGGTGAGACTGAGGACTCCCCACTGTTGTTGAAGGAAGGGCAGAATGTTTTTAAGTTTTATGCGAGCGGAAGGAGGTTTTGCTCGGGAGTGCTGGCAACAATGGAGCTGAAGAGCAGACATGATTTGATTTCGAGGTTGTACAACATGGTGGTGCCGTGTAAGGACGAGATTACATTTGAGGTGTACATGAACGATGATGCTATGGATCAGGTGGTTTTTGCATTAGCTAGGAAGAAATTGGCAAAAACAATGCAGAAGGAGGCTGGTGACTTGCAGCGCTTTGCAGGTCTAGTGGCTCCTCCGAATGGGAGAAAGTGGGTGGCCGAGGAGTTGCAGGTGGTCTCGGAATCCAAAGAGATTGCTGGGGATTTGATCACCGATGCTGTGCTTGATCAGGTATGCATTGATCCGGTTTTGATATTATATTGTGTGTATTTTATATCCTTGTGCTTTAGAATGCTTCGATGTTGATTTTGATTTCTTGTTTTAGGTATTTTGCTTATTATGTGTGTGTTTGGTATTGTTTAAAAATATTTTTTTTTTTTAAAAAATGAATAGTAATTTTTAGAAGAACGAATGATTGGGATTTGGTTGAAATATCAAATATTGTGGGATTGACTTTTAATGGATGGTTGGGATTGAGTACCGTAGAAGAAAGAGAAAATCGAACAAGGGCTATATATGTGGATATGCCTTTACCATTTAAGTATATTAGGTTGGATCTTGGAAATTTAGCTGTTTAAACTGGCTGGAAATGAAACTATAGTACATTATAGCAACGGGATATTGGAACTTGGATGATTAAATAAGCAAGAAGAAGGTTACATGGTGTTTGGTTGGGTAGGCATGTCTGTGTATCTTAACCCTCTGAGCCTTGTTTGGCTATGTTATGATTAGTCTCAAGGAAACGTGGTGTCCACTTCAATGGGCTTGAGCCGAGGTCTTTAAGAATTGTCTATAATGCTGTTCATGTGACATTTGTGCGGGGAACTTATATTGCTTTGCGGCATATGAAGTTTAGCAGGAACTGCATGTGTCATTGTTGGTGTAAGGAAGTTGAAGGCTTGAAATTGATTTTTTTTTTTTTTTTTTGTGGGGGTGGGGGGAATGAACTCAATGCATCAGGTGGTCTCAAACATGTAATATTATTTATTTCTTCCTTTCCCTTTTTCCTTTCGGGGTTGGATTCACATCTGACATCCCTATCATATGATTTTGGAATATAGAAGATTAGTGGTGGTCCTAGATTTCGATTGACCTGCAGAGAAGCAAGACTATAGACATGGATCTTTGGTATGGTTTGCAGATTGGTTATTGGTGAGAATTAAGATGGACTTGAATTAGAGCAAGGCTTAATGGCTTATAAAAATGTGCACGAAAAGAAGGTACCTTGTTGCAAGAGATTGATCATGACAACTTCGGTTTTGATTTTTACATCTTAATTTTGGATAATTGACCTAAAATTACATGAATCTAAGTAATTAAAAAGGATAATTGACCTAAAATTACATGAACCTAAGGAGATCAGCCTTGTTATTAAACAGCGGAGTAAGAAAGATTCAAAATGGGATCCATATATCGATCTCACTTAAGTATGGTACAAGCCTGCAAGGCTTTGATGAGTAAGGTTAGGATGCATCTTAAAGGAATTGAGATGAGTGACTATATAATCCCAGTCCGAACACCCTTATTAACAACACGAGATAAGACAAATCTCCTTTAGGCATATCTCTGTCTAGAAGGATGCACAATGAATTGAATAGAATAAACCTGAAGTTGTATCTCTGGAACTGAAACAATTACACCAATGTATAGGAATCTGATCGAACTTTATGATTTCAGGCAGCTATACCTTATCACTCTTCTAGTATTAAGCTGACGACTGACGTGAAAGATAATTTGCTAGATAGAGTCTTAAGGGGGTCACATGGAATTGCATAAACACGTGGGAATGATCGCATTTTCTTAACCAATGCATCATATATTTGCATAATAATGTTCTCGTGTTTGGCACTCAGCAACTTCAGACTTGTGCCGTTGTTATCACCACCTTTCTGGTTTTCTTTGAGTTCTATTAAAAGCTTGTTTGGTAGTTGCTTATAATCAATTTAATTTATAGATAGATATAAATGAAGCGGTGGATAAGTTATTAAGTGGGTAGTAATTGTGGGACCTAAAAAATGTGTGGATAAAAAAATTCTTTGACTGTTCGTAAAAAGGAACCAATGGTATGGTCCAGTTTGACTTGCAGTGTAAAAATTTTCCTTGTACTCATGCAGGTCTTTAGCGAGAAGGCATTTGAGAAATTTGGAAAGGGTTTCATCTCTATGCATTTTTCTGATAAACACATGGGCTTAAACAAGAAGATACTGGTGTTCAAGTTTGCTCTCCCCGATGCTTATCACATGGCTGACATAACTCGATTGGTTGCTCTCGTCCCATATTACATTGACCTAGTTGGTCGATATAAGCTTAGCTCACACGTGAGTACAACTGTATACCAACTGACCATTTAAGCATTCTAGTATCGCTCATGATTTTCTGAACTTGTAACTTATTTAACACAGGCTCGATCTAAAGCAGAAGCAGCCAGATTAAAGATTGCTCAAGAGATTCAGAAGGAACTTCAGAACGCCAGGAACGAAGCCTTGCAGAAAAAGAAGGCAGAGCAGAGAAAGAAGTTGGAAGAGACCGAGGCAAAGCTAAGTGCTGAAGCTCTTCGCAAGAAAGAAGCTAAAGAGCGTGCCCGCCAAATGAAGAAGGCCATGCCCAAAATCAAGATGAGTCGAGCTAATTAGATCCTAAGTTATCTCATGTCCCTGATACGTCATTCCTCGAGTCATCAATTGTCAGTCATTGTCTGAAATATGTCCTCTGATTCACTCTATTTCCAAGCAATCGAAGATAGAACTTGTACTGTTCAGGTTTCTGTACCTTAGCATTGGCAACAGTAGACATAAAACATTACCACGATTTGTGGTTTTTCAATGTAACATGATTAGTTCTAATATGCTGAAATTGTAGTTGTCTCTCTTAACAATTGCCTTTGTCACCGCTGTGACAATTTTGAAATTAGCAAGAATGGGATCGAATGGAATTTAGTGAAGGTGACTTTGACTTTTTTTTTTGGCCAGTATTGACTGTCACTGAGTTTGTCGTGACTCGTGAGATTGAATTCTACAGGATGATGGCGAAGACTCGTTATTTTTATTTATAGGTTTAAGATGTGAAATTTAAAATCTTGTTTATTCTTCATTTTGTCCATTTTGTAACACCAATGCTTACGGCTAATGGTTAAACACTAATGAAATTAGAGCCCGTTTGGTAATGGAAGCAAAAATAATTTTAGGAGAATGTAGTTGAGAATGGGTTTAGAAATTTTTTTTTAGAAAAACTCACTTTACCAAACAGACTCTAACATATCGGCTCGGAAGAAGAATGGACGGAAACTTTTTCCAGCTTCATAAGAAGGTTGTGATGTTCAAATCGGTAAGTCGACCAGTCAAGATACCTGGAGTAAATTTGATTCCCAATAAATTGCATAGTTACCTGAATGCTTTAAAATAAAGAACAGTTCACCAGAAAGAAGTACCGATTCCCAGATTAGCACAGTAGTAAAGCTTAAATTATTTGGGTTCAGTTCAAGAACAAATTCCGAGTCACATATAGTACGGAATTCATCTCATATAGCATTTCTTACAGAGGATTACATTTGCTGATAGCTAATACACCATACATGGTAATAATAAATACAAGGATGATTCACAGTATTGTATTGTATTGTTCATCTATCTTCTAAGTGATGGTCCGGTGACAAAATTCTGAAACTTTTTCTTTAAGAACAGCAGCAAGGCTGAACCCACAACTGGCCAAGTGGTAATGATTGCGATGTAAGCAAGCAGCCATAGCGATTTCCTGTTCTGGCGTGAAATCTGGTTTAAGCATTTTTTGACGGGATCAGTTATGCCACCGGCATCTTCTTTTAGGGCGCCCGTGATATCCGAGGAGCTACTAAACTCAATTTTCTCATTTTCTCTCTCTCTAGTTCTGTTATCAATTTCTGCTGCATGTGGAATCGAATCTTCAGACTTGTTTTGATTGGTATCCTCCTCATATTGAACTCCTACTACATCGGTTATTGGTTCACTTCGCAATGCAGTCACCAGCCCGTCTTCCTCAACATTCAGATACGGAGCTTGATCAATCAGAGACTCTGGAGGATCCATCGAGGGAACTGCAATCTGCTTAACACGGAAACAAGCCATACAATACATTAAACTGCATGGTAGACTATAGATATCCACTCTGTAAAACAAGTATGTAAGAGCATCTCCAATAGGCTTTCTAAACTTGAGATGCCTTTATTTTGAAGAGTCAACTCTTAAAATTTCACTCCAATAACTCTCTACTTTAACGTTTTAATTTAGAGGGTGAGTTTGCTCTAAAGTTCAAAATTTCAATGTTCTTACATTAACTTTTTTTATTACATATTTGATATCATTGGTCATTCACTTTTAAAAAAATAAATATTAACTAAAAATAAAGAAAGACAATAAATATTTTTATGAAAAAGTAAAATAAAGAGTCAAAAATAAAGAGTTTGTTGGAGTTTGTAAAAAAATTTATTCTTTAAATTTAAAGATCCTCTTCATTATGTAGAATATGCTCTTTAAATATAAATATTCTATTGAAGATGCTCTAAGAAGTGTAAAAAGGGCACAACAAAATGTACTTAAATATGAGCAATTCAAATTTACAACTCACGCGTAAATACTACTATAAGTTTGTAACCATACAGAACATTTCCGTTAGGTAACTTATTTATAAACAACATATTTTCTTAAATAACTTTTTAACCACATATTTTTCAAATCACGTTTCAATCACATATTTTACCTCGAAAACAATAAATTCTTTGTTTATAAACAAAAAAACTTCTACCAAACAGATGCTTATTCTAATGCATTGTTTTAAAATGGTTACTTTATAAAAATAATATACAGGGACGCTCAAGTTTCCTGCATGACCTCATTTTTCTTTCCTATCACAACTATCTGCATTTGAGAAACCCTAATATTTCATGCTTTTGATGCATATAACGATATCACTATCAGTATGTGCATGAGGCCGTCCCTTCAAAAAAAGGAAAAAGAAAATATGGAACTTCTGATTCAAGAAATAATTAAAAATCAAATTAAGTTTCAAAACCTCCTTTTTCCTGTGATACAGTGAGCTAGATTGCAGAGCACCAAAAAATTCATCAACAGCTCTTACCCACCTACAAGAGACAGGAAAATTACTGGCAAGAACAAACAGGCAACTTGAGCAAAAAAAAGTCACAAGAACTACAACTTGTTTATTATACATTGCCCATGTTTGGTTCTGATTATAATTTCAAATCAAAGTCAACGGTTAATTTTAACCATACATTTAATGAGACCTACAGTTTTTCAACCATACACCTCATAAACGTTTATCAAAATTGACTAAAAATCTGATTTTAATCTATACCAAACAGGAGCATATTAAGACACTATATAACTGAGGTTATGCAGGTACTACCCATCAATACTTCCACCAAATGAATGTATTCCCTTCATTCATGCCAAAGTAAACTCGCCAACAGGCAAGAAAGCTAGAAATATTCAGTACCTTTCACAAATATTTTTCGGCAAAAACATAGGCAAGTATCCAAAACTTTCTTAACACTGAAATAATTTAAAATGTCAATTACATTTTTCAAAAAGCAAACACGTCTTACCAGACACTTTTTGCAGTTATCCCTTCAAAAAATCCTAGGTGTCCTCCATGCTGTGTTGTGGCCAAAACAATATTATTATTTAACCTACAAAAGTGACTGATAAATTAGCTATCATAACTAACATTATATTTCATATTTGCATATCAGGATAGGGAAAAATATTATACAGATCAGTAGCCAAGTGTTTTCTCAAAAATTCAAAAACTGTTTTTTTCTAGTAGCATCATGGTAACAATGTGGGTACAGAATGTGTGGTTCTACTGTATTTTCATTTGAATCTGTAGAAACTCGTACCTATTATTATTATTATTATTATTATTATTATAGTCATTTATTTACACACATTTAGATATATCCACCAGTTAATCCTATACTCCATATTTTGCAATAAATCTTGCTTACAATGATATTTCTCCTGATTTTCTTGTTCACTACTGCATTTGTTTCATCTAAAACACTTTCTGATCAAACTTATTTTAAACAAAGAGATTTTTCAGTGTTAAAAAATTATTCATATTATTTCTTCTTCTTGATAACATGCCATCTAGATGTCCTTGGTTTTCTTCCAACAAATATGACCCGTCAGCTAGACCAACTTTAAATGAGTGTAAGTTAAAATTTAACTTCAAAAAAAAATGCACAACTAGAAAGGTGGTGTGACCCAATCACTTAGGTCTAGATATATTTGTTAATCAAACATATCAATTACATACATACATACATATATATATATATATATATATATATATATATATATATATTTCCCAAATATTACTAGTTACAAGGAACAAAGATGAAAATTCACAGATGTCACTTAAAAGCACAACACAGACTACATACCGACACTCATCCCATGGAATTGCTTCACTCGTGCATACTGGGTCATCAATAGTACTGATGCAGAGAAGGGGGACCATCACATTTCCTATAAAACTAGAACTGCTACATCGCCTGTAATATGTATCCACTGTCTGGGAAAAAGAACAAATATATTAAATGATTTAGCATAAGTAAAAAAGAAGGCGCGAGCACAAGATTGTTACCTCATATTTACCAACAATACGAGTAGCATAATTGTCAAAGTCCCGGACAGAACGTGACTGCATCATAACAAAAAGTGACGTCAGTATAACCATCAATATCTAAATATATCTATATTCATTCTGACACATAAAATGATATATCAGCAACAATATACAGAAGTTCTTACAAAATTTAACACATGCAGGATTTTCCTTTTATCCAATTAAAAATATAGTGGATGGTTGGTTGGGGGTAAGTCTATTAACGGTTTCTTCAGAGTGATTTATTTGGCCAGTCATTGTTTCTTTATGGTAGAATGTTTTCTGAACTTTAAAGATATTATGTACCTGTGAATTTGGTAATGAACGTAATTCAAATTACGAGGTGGCAATAAAACAAATAGAGATAGGTTTTATGAAATAGATGAAGTAATTAATTCAATGTTGGAAAGTGTGATCTTGTATTTTGTTTGCTTCATTCATTTGCAGGATTAAATCATTGCTCTACAGTATCTTCCTCGAAGACCACCCAATGCCTCAGTTCAATTTGCATGTTGGTTCTCCATTGCCTCTTCTTTTAAAATAATGCCTACAATGTCCAAGGACAATAATGCTCGTTTAAATTTCTATTAAATCCCTTTTTTTTCAATAACACCCTCCCCCTACCCACAAAACGTCAAGTCACTCAATACTATCCAGCATATCAAGCTAATTAAGTTAACTAAACAGCATGATAATAGATTGTATATATACGCTCAAGCCACTTCTTATCCACATATTTTGAGATGCCCACAAGCAATACCCACTTATTCGCAACTCATTATAATTTAAACTATTTATAAACCACTTCCCAAACATGCTTAGAACGCGAGAGCCCAGAATTACGTCAGGTCTTCAGTGGATGTAAGAAGGTAATTAGTTCTGAACTTGAACAATGAGATTTGAGTTTGGGTATCAACTATAACTAATTTTAGAATTTCATGTATTAGGCCATGAATTTTTCTAGTCTATCAAAAGAGAAACAGTCTTGACTCATCAGAGATATCAATAGTAACAGGGAGACCTTTTTAATGCCTTCCCAATCTGCAAGACGAGAAAGGACAGCATGGTGCCTACAAAAACTCAGATTTAACGTTAAAAGATTTGAATATAAAACGAGGTTGATACATGATGACTGAACTGAGGAAAATGCAGAATATTATTGACAAATGACACTCTACAATTGTTTAAGCTTCTAAACATGTTAGACTTCTGATGACATAATAGGTAAGTAAATATAAAATACTTAGCAAGAAGAGGTGACGTACAAATCTGCATAACCTTTTAAGCCAAAGGTTAGAGCTTTGTCATAAAATTTCTGCACAAGTCTACGGTTAATAAACCGGTCACATATCTGAAAAGAATAAAGAAAGGAGATTCCAATTCAGAGCAGCTAAATGGTGCATTATACAAGAAAATCTGTTAGGAAGCCATCGAAAGCATAAAATCTTTAACCCACACTAAGTTATGCATAACAAGTACAGGACAAAAAGGATAAAATCCAATGTAACCAATCAGTCCAAGAAAAGACTTGGCCTCCGTTTGGATACAATTTATAAATTGGTCTATAAATCCAGTCAAAGTTAAACATTAATTTCAGCCACACATTCATAACTACTACTCATACTCACTATCCACACATTTCGTGGGATCCATTACTATTCCTATTTATAAATTTGCCAAATGGAGGCTTGGAGTGGAGTATAAATTTTAATTAACATTAAATAGGTGAACAGGACAAATTTGTAAAACGAAATAGGAACCAAAAATAAGGAAGGATATTTTAGCAATATGCTACATTTAAAATTTGATAATTTCACATTCTTTCTGAACCATCAAACACTCACAACTCTTTCCAGTAATTTTCCCATACAAAAAAAGTTGTGCATCTCTTAGGATTAGGGTGTAGATAACTATCCTGATTTCAACACAACCAGATTTAAAATGATGAAACCAAGGAAATAAATCTAAGGAAAGAAAGATGAAGACAATCAAAAAATGGCGATCAATTGAAGCATCCTGGAAAAGATTAGTGTTCTAAAACGCGCGCACAGTGCACGCACTGTGCGCCTCTCGCGCGTAGCTTTGGCATAAAGCGCGAAAAAAAAAAGGTTTTAAAAATTTTTTATCTAAAAAGCGCGCCGAAGTGCGGATGCGCTCCTGTCTTTTTTTTTTTTTTACTTGTTCAAGTATGGGTAAAATTTAAATCAAATATGTAAGATTGAAAAACGCTTTTTAACGCCTACTCTTGCTTAAGCTTCAAAAGCTTGACTCTCGAGCTCCACGTTTCGTCACGCTTCACGCTTTTTAGAATACTGGAAAAAATACAAATATAGAGACACAATTGACTAGTAGAGCAAATTTTCAATTTGGGAATAAAACGAAAATGATGAACTATAAATTTATGCCACTCAAAATTAATTTCTTTGATACAATTTAAAGAAGCATCAGGGAACAAATTTAGAGCTACTAACCAAAAGGTCCCAAGGAGAACAGATAGCTGCAGCCCCAATAAGAGGGACATTACTTCCATCCTCACCAAGATATTTAACCTGAAAATTCAATCCCGTGAACAAAATCACGAAATGTGAAATGAGTGATATACGACTGACTTCATTAAAGCTTCAGCATGTGCACTCAAGACTTCATTGAACGAAATGTTCAATAGATAGTGGGATTCAGACAAAAGCTTATAGAAAAGATGAGCAGCTACATGTAGAACAATATCTGAGGAATTAATATTCTGCATTTCTCATCATATACCCTTCTGGTAACATCACAAGAATTGTTCTCAAAGGGGGAAAAACACAGAATCTTGAATTCCTATTTTGATCCAATATTGTATTCAGAAATTTACAGCTGAGCATCAATGCTGAAGAAATTATGATGGAGTAATTAGTAATAGATAAAGGAACAAAAAAGTTACAACAGGTTTAGGTTCCCAATGATGTGGGACATTGAGAATGCTAGGAAGTGGATTAGGTTCAATCCAAGAAAGTGGCTACTAATACATAAAGGACCCACAGAATCCAAGTACTTCACCAACACACAAGGCAATGAACCTGAGAGAACAATTAGAAACAAGGGACCTCGTAGGTTGGACATGACGTAACTTGCAAGCCTATTTGCTAGAGGTATAAAGAGAAATCCTACTAGTTAGTACTAATTCTACATCCAGAGTATTCTATTGCCAAAGTACAAAAGTATTGGCTTTACTTCAATACAACAACAAACTAAGCTCCGTTCACAATTATTCGAGGTGGGCTACATGAATCTTTTGTTGCTACTCCATTTCATTAATTGCCAGCTCACTAGAAAAATCCCATGCAACTGAACCATGTTAGTTTTTATCTATCCTAGATCTTATAACTTGTTCTACTCAGATATTCACAAAAGCCTCTTTTATTCAACGCAAAACATGTCCAATTCCTTGAATCTTCCTTCCCATAATTTATCCTCTATCAGTGATTCGCGTTGGTTAAAAAAATATCTATTTACATTTTAATTATGGAAGAGAATAATGTTTAACAGATAAGTATAACATTAAATGACAAAATGCTGCTTGTTTAAATAAGTGCATTTAATCCCATGAGAGAAATAAAAACGGCAGAGGCATCCTTGTACCAGAATATTAGAACCAATACTTGTACCAACAGCAAATAGAGGAGCTTCAGGGTATTGACGGTGAAGGTTGTCAATCACTTTACGTAAATCTTCTGTCCATCCGGCATTGTAGAGGCAATCAGACTGGGAGCATGAATACATTTAGTCATTACATATTCACATGAAAAATACAAAAGCAGGGACTAAAAACAAACTGCAAGCTATTTTTTTTGCACGAAAATTTTAAAATATCAAGCAACAGAATGTTTTCTTGGCAAATGCAAGAACCCTCCAAATTAAGGGTGGGCTGTTTGCTAAAGCTTTTGACAAAAAAAAATCGATTCTTAATAAAAGTTATAGATCTCATGAAATATGTAGTTAAAATTGAAGTTTGTCCCATTGAAAAGTTGATAAAGCTTTTATCAAACAAGCACTAATTTTTTTATTTTTTTTATGTTTCTACCAGGTACTCCTTCCATAAATGCACGAATACAGTTAGCCCATGTTTGGTACAAATTTTAATCTAAATCAAAGTCAAAAATCAATCTCAACTACAAATTTCATGGGACCCACAACTTTTTAATCACACATTTCATTAATTTTTATCAAAATCTACTTAAAATCTAATCTAAATCTCTATCAAAAAGGGGCTTAATTTTGTTGGCCTTCACTCTGGCTCCCTTTTTGTCTCTCCTCTTCCCCATTCTTATGCAACTTGATCCATAAATTTCTTCAAACTAAACATCTATCGTGGTATCATAACTAGACAGAGCCCATAACTAGAAAGGACCATAAATACTTGAGATTTTTGGGTCCCTAATAGTAGTATGTATTCCATTAATTTTCATTCATAAGAGTTATATGGAACCAAATATTAACTTAAAACTAAACAGTAAACAGTAAAACAACAAACAAAAAGTAATATCCAAATTATTTATATTATAATTAAACAATAATATAAAAAATGTCTAGGTGATCACTTTAATACTAATGGCAATGCAATTTTTTTTTTTTTATAATCATTTGAACAACATTTTGATCATTTACAAGTTACTTGGTTACATTTAGGAATTTAGTAGCTTATGCTCAGAGGCGGAGCCACGTGTTTTTAATTGTGACTCACGGGCAACACAATGCAATTGGTAGAGAGAGTCGCTTAAGAAAAATCCATTAATTTGAAAATGCATTTTTTGCTTTCCTATTTTTAACTATACATTTTCCAATAAAGTGATATTACAAGTAAACCCAATAGTCTTCATTATTTTTTAACCACACATTCTCCAAAAAATATTATTCCAAAACTCATTTTTACCAAGGGCGTAATAAAATTACTTAATTCATGTTATAATTTGTCAAATTATATATTAAAGTAATCAATTTTGAATAAACAGTACATAAAATAGAATAAAAATGGCACACGAAAAAATTGACAAAATTGTATTTTAAAAAAATCAAGTCTTGATTAAAACAAACTAAACAAACCAAAAAAATTTGTTAAAATAATGGATATCCAAGTTTGCACTACAAAATAAAGTAAACAAAATGTAAAATTCCATTCCGGATATACAAGTAAAGAAAAAATGCAATTAGATTCAAGTTATTAATAAATTCATCATCCTTATTTGAATGTTTTACACAATTTTCTTTGCAAAACGACCGTGCACTCAACTATATTTTGATGAGAATTGTGCGAAAAAGGATTAAGTAATAGATTTTTTCATTTTTTTATTCATCAAAACTATATCTATAAAAAGAATTAGATGGAATAACTTCAAACTTGTTAACTAATAGTAAAAGAACAAAATCAATGTGCATACTAATACTTAGTATGGGCATAAGGATAGAGATTGAAATAAATAACTTGCGGTCCAAAAAAAAAAAAAAAGAGTTTGGAGCATTATATACCTTGTATCCATAGAACGTATGGAAGGAAACATTTGGGTCTAGAATGATTAAGAATTAAATATAATATTTTTAAACTTTATCTTTCTAATCGTGAAGAAACTAAGGTAGAAGTTGACGTTACAATATATTGTAAAAAAGACCAAATATGCAAATGGAATAAAAGGTCAGACAACTAAAGAGTCATTTTTAAAGACTGGGGAAGAATTTGCTAGAGACTATCAAAGTCGGGGACTGATTGCACAATTTCTCAAAAGAAAAAAAAATGAAAAAGGACATAAGGGAAAATTGGGATTTGAATACATGACCTTTCATAAAGGAAAATGAAAACTTACAAAGTAAGCTATGAAGGCATTTTATATATTATATTCTAACGATTAAGTTTTTTACTGTACAAAGGTATAAAAGAAATAAGACGTCAAGAATTTTGGGGCTCCTTTGAGTTTTGTCCGGAGGCGAAGGCCTCACCTGCCTCACCTCAAGTCGGCTCTACGACTAGATACCACATACATGTTGAAATATAAGGATGAAAGTATAATTGTATTTCTTGATTTGAAAGTGTTACAAAGCAAGATATAAATAGAAAACCTAAAACACATAATTGCCTACTAGTCCCTACACTATTCTAAACAACTATCTTGGTCCTTACAATATTAATCCTACATTTCAATACTCCCCCTCAAGTTGATGCAAAGATAAACATCAACTTGAAAATAACGTAAACAACAAACTTGAACAACAACTTCAAGTAAATAACAAAGTGCTCCCCCTTCTTCCAATTTCAATAGTCTTCTTGGACGATGCCATAACGAAGGATCAATTTGGATACATTAAAATCCACAACCCGTAAACAACGGAAAATCCTTACTCCGGACACAAAGGAAAGCCAACATAAAGAGACGTAAACCAGTTAAGAGGCGATCACCAGGTCGACCTAATAAAGGAACTGATCTTACGAATAAAAGGCTAATAAAAAGACACCAAGAAAGATAGTGAAATTGAAAAGCTAGGGGTTGAATTGCACAAAATGAAAGATCAGGGATTGAAATGCAAATTCTGAAAAATCAAGGACCAAAATGAAAATATTGAAAGTTCAGGACTAAAAATGAACTTCCAGAAAGTAGAGGGACTAAAACTGATAAAATAAAAAGATAATGGGCTGAATTGTGAATTTTGAAAGTTGGGGGCTGAAATGTAACTTTTGGAAAGTTGAGGGTCCAACTTGTCAAATCAATAACTTTGAGGGCAGAATTAGACAATAAACAGCCCAACAAGACAACAACCCAATAATGGGTCCAATTCCAATATAAGCTCAATAATCCAACTCAACACTCCCCCACACTTTAGGTCCAATCAACAAATAAAACCAAATAACCTCATTTATCTCCAAACCCTAACCCTAAATATTTCAGCCAGCCGCCATCGCCGGAGGTCGCCGGCGACCGCCGCCGCCGGATTGCGGGAATTTTTTTTTTTTCCTTCTTCAACACAGTCGGCATCCCTCTCTCTCCTTCGAGCCAAAGCGAGTCAGCCCGACGTCGCACCGCCGTCGGCTTCACACAGCTACCAAGCAACCACCATCTTCTTCTTCTCTCCTCCTTCTTTACACACAGCCCAATCCACCGGCTCCACCAATCACCACCTGCAGTTGGCAACCTCTAGTAGCGTGTAGCTTCTCAGTAGCTGCACTCCTCACAGTCCAGCAGCAGCTTCAAGCTCCAGCAGGCTGCTTCTCCGTTCCAAAACCAGCAGCAAGCTGCTTTCCTCTCAGCTGCGCAGTCCTCCCTTTCCTGCTGCCTCTTGTCTCACAGCCCACACATCCAACACAACACAACCACCACAGTTACACCGGTAAGTTGAAATTTCAGATTTCTCTCAAAGGTTGAGATACAAACAAAGAGCAAGAGCTGAAGGAGGAAGAAGATTGACAAAAATAAAATAAAATATAAATAACTTGGCCAGACGAGCGGCTGTGCCGCCGCTCGCCGGAGAACTGAATTTCACCGGAAACCTAGGCTAAGATCGATACTTGCTCTGATACCATGTTGAAATATAAGGATGAAAGTATAATTGTATTTCTTGATATGAAAGTGTTACAAAGCAAGATATAAATAGAAAACCTAAAACACATAATTGCCTACTAGTCCCTACACTATTCTAAACAACTATCTTGGTCCTTACAATATTAATCCTACATTTCAATACATAGATATGAGACCCATATATTTATTTTCCAAAAAATATAAAATGAATCCTATCAAAATTAACCACAATAGATAAATCTAATATAAACTAATCCCTCCCTCGCCAAAAAATCAAATCTGTCAAATTCCAATAGAAATATTCATGCAAAGCTTACTCACAGTTATTGATACACCCCCAAGGCCCCGATGATTGCTCACAACAACATTCCAGCCGCTCTTAGCCATCTTGAAAACCAAATGCTTGACATACTGTTTAACACGAAACACATTAGGAAAACAGTCAGAATAACTGTGTCTGTGGGTTATAATACAGTGAAACGCTGTTAAAGAATATTTTTGTTTTAACTGATCATGAATGTGCAAATCTCCAAGAAAATATATCTTTGTACAAGAACTAGTTCTAGTTAGTAGTGCATTAACGAGAAAAAAGTAGTAATTAAGCAAATCTTCTAGCTAGAAGGTGATAGTCAAAGTTATAAAATACAAAGACATGCACAAGACTATTGAATGTTCATCGTATCATAGCAACCAAAAATAAATTAATGGAGAAAAAAATGAGAGTTATCCACAATGCATTTCTAAATTATATAAGTTTTCCTTTTGACCCGATTTTCATTTCATCTCAAAATCATTTGAAGCTCACTGTTTCAGAGGTCAAATAGATCTTTACAGCCAATAATTAACAAATGAAATAAATAAATAAATAAAAGAGATATTTGGAAAAAGGTTGGCAATTGGCCACATGTCTGCATGATAATGAGTTAACAAAATATATTGACATATAAGCTTTATATGGGATGCTTCCAAAGAGAGAACTAACAGCACAAATCCTTTTCTATTGTTGCTATTAATGACATCAACACTAGATAAGATATACTAACATTTATGAATGCATATACATGGATAGGCACAGTAAGGACTTTAGTTCAATATTCTAAAACGTACGGAATAAGATTTTCAACCAGTATCATCACCTATCTCTAGAGTTTGACACTATTTTACAAAGAACTTAACCAATAAAACAGCATCGACACTAAAATCACCTAAGTTATTCAAGGTTTATTTACTTTAATTATGAGGATGAGGAAGAGCCATTGCATGACCTTCAATGAAGACAACTGCGTACTCTTTCAGGAGGAAAGTTCAATGTCTGGTAAGAAAAAGTGAATAAGGATGGGATGGAATGGGGAGGGGATGGATCATGGATGGATGGGGAAGAGTAGCAACTTTTGGATATTCATTTGTCCAAAAAGTAGACAAAAAGAAAAGAGAATGGTTTGAAAGAGCTAGATAGCTTACAGCAGAATCAGAATCGCTTGTTAAGCCAGGAACGACAATCATGATTGGATCTTTACCATCAATCTGAACTGCGTCATTTAGTCGGGTGGCTGGTTTCTTAACTACAAATAGAAAGAACAAAATCAGCAACAGAGAATATTACATAAATGACAAATATATATCAGTTAAGTAGATGAACAAGTTATAGAAGATATGTCATGGAAACAGCATGGACTACAAAGAATTCCACGGGGCTATATAACACTGTTTATGATCAAAATGCCAACTAAACAATAGTTTATTGATATACAGTTCAAAGTTAAAAGAATAAAAATAAAATTAAGAAAAATAAGGTGAAAGACACTTTACCGTCAGTATTCGTTAGCCAATCCAGAGCTATGGTCCCACCATCCGAGGTTATAAAAAGCTGTCTGGACATTGCATAGAATCAGTACTAGCAAAAAACTTTTTTCATGTAACAGCGGAATCTTTGCAAGTATTTTAGTCCTAAGCTATCTTGGGAAATGCAGAAATTCAAATGTACCAATATGCAAATTAAAATGCATTTGCACCATCTTCCTGATTGTTCTTGTTTCAAAAGAGTGTAAAGTTTTAATAATCTGCGCCGCATAAATGTCATTCTATCAAACCTCACCTCTTGTAGTTAACAACAGGTGACCTTCCAAAAAAATGTAAAAATCCAGTCTGAAGATGAGGACTGCATAGCCATGGAGTAGATAAATACCTATTTTTAGTCACCCAAATACGATAAAAATTAAACATAATTAAACCTTCTTCTTTGAATAATGATACAGTATAAAGCCAATGACATAAAAACAGGGAAGAAACTACTTAATAAACTATTGTCACGCGATAAATCTACTGGTGCTATTGTTAAGCTAACTATAACATCTAATATATTTGTCCCCCCTCTATACCTTCCATGAAGAATTTTACACTTGGAAACAACATCGTGGTAGACTTCAGAGGAAGAATTGAAAGTCAAAGTAACCGGTTGTCCTCTGAACCCGGTGAATACATCTCCAAGAACATGCATTTCCAGAAAATTATACAGAAATACAATCAAAACAAACAAAACTCCCAATAAATAATGAGAAATCGGTATCAACAGCGCCGCTTTGAGAAAAAACTCGTACGGCGAATCAACCGCCAATAACTCCACGGAAGCTGCGCAATTCATTGTCGTCTAAGCAATCTGAATGTAGTTTTTGTGAATCAAATTGGAAGGTTGAGGTGGGGTGGGTAGTTAGATTCAGGGGTTGGGAATTGCTAATGAAGGCTGTCGTCCTTTGATTTTTGTAGCCAATGCGGAATTGACACGTCAACAAGGTGTACTTCTGGAAATTTTGGTTTGCACATGGGATCGAAAAGGAATGTAGACAAGGCGGCCGTTCGATTGAACTTAGAAAAGTAACTGTCAGCGACCTTCCAATTCTAGCAATATTAAGTGGGATACAATGAAAATGGCCAAGCAAAATTGGCATTTTATGAAAATAACTAAAAAAATTTCAATTGATAAAAATTGCCTTAGACATAAAGAACTATCAGAAATATCCTTAAATATCATATTTCAATTATGTCCATTAAAATTTAAAAAAATTACAATCTAGTACTTAAAACTTTACATTTATATACTTTTAATTAATTTTGTTTATTTGATTTTATTTGATTTTTGTTCGCTCATAGTAGCACTCCTCGTTTGATATCAAAGTTATATGGCAGATTTAAAAGATAAATATTATATGACAAAAATAAAAATAAATATATAATATATACATCAAGATTTATAATTTTACATACATTAATACTACCCGATAATTATAAAATAGAAATCTTGAAAACTCTAAAAAAATTAGACAAAGATATAAGAAAAGATATATATAATCTAATAAATTTTGATATAATAAAGGAAGATTTTATCATAAACGAAATATTAGATTTAATCCACAAAGACATACTAGAAGAATTATATAAAGATTATAGAAATAAACTATCATAGATCAGATCCTCAGTTAGTTAGATATCTAGACATAGAAACAAATGAAAAATTAGATTTAATAATTGAACAAAGAATAAATTTAATGGATCAAATAAGAGAAGAAATAAATATAAAACGACAAGAAAAACAAAAATAAAATTATTAGAGAAAAAGAGAGAATATTATAATAGAATTTTAAAACAATTACCGTGAATACAAATGATTTTAGAAGACAAAGAGAACTAGAAAAGAAAAATATGATGAAACAAAAACATTGGAAGACTATCTAAAATATTATAGAATATATCATATAAAATCAATGCTTGGATCAATAGAAGAACATTATGAATATCAAATAATGAATTATAAATAAGCAGAATGTGAAACAGAACTTATTCTAGAAATTGAACATATCAAAGGAAGAAATTAATGACAGAATTTTCAGAAATAAAATTTGAAAAAAAATAATAGAAAATATAAGACTTCCAGTTGGATATTATCAAATAAAAGGATACAATACAACCATGTTTCAACCATTAAGCTCATGGAGAGAGTTCGATTGATTCTTAATATGCAATTAAATTGGATAAGTGCATTTTTATGGCAAACATACAAAAACATAAATTTACAAGATAAATTAGCTATTGAAGAATTACAACAATTAAATATACAGGATATGAATATCAAAGAAAAATTACAAAATATTCAAAATAAACTAACAATACAATTAAAATAATTAAAAGAAATGATAGGAGAAGTTAAAAATATAGATGAAGAAATTTTAAAAGAATTCCAAAGAAAATCATGAGAATTAATTAATCAAGATAAAATTGAAATAATTATAGAAAAATATATAAGTTAAATGAGAACATAAAGAAAAATGAAAATGAAAGAATCGTATCAATAGAAGAAAAAATCAAAAAATTAAAAATAAAAATAGATGATATGTACGACATATTATTTAAGGTAGAAAAACTCAAACTATTAAACCAAGAGTATAAAATGTCAATAAGTGAATATATTGAAGATCTAAAAATATTAATAAAATCATTAATAAGTGATGTTCAATAAGTAAAAAATGAATTAAAAGAAGTAAGAAATGATATAAATATACTAAAACTAGAGATTATAGAGTTCAAAGAAAATAATAAAAACAAATATAAGAGAATAGACAAAAAACTCATAGAAAAAGAAATACTTAGAATAGAAAAGAAACACTTTGAACAAGAAAAAATTATAATAGAAGCAGGAAGTATGGATGATGGATTTAGAAAAGACATATTACCAAAAATATTAGAAGAAGAATTAGAATTACAAAAATTCATAGAAATTTTTTTAGGAAAACTAAAACCTGAAGAAGAACAAGATAAAAATGAATGAAAAATTAGATTTGCATATAGAAAATTTTGACCAATTAAGCCTAAAAAATTTTAATGAATACCAAATTTTAATGAATACAAGAGGAGCACATAGCCCATCTCCAATAGGAAATTCCAAACAAGAATTACCAGATTTAGATGAAAGTTATGCACATTTATATAGTAAACCACACCGACAATATTATGATAGGATTAGAGATAGATAACCACCTAAAGAGAATAAATATAAAGATAGATTTGAACTAAATAATAATTATGATAAATCTATTAATCATGAAGGAACAAAATTAGATTTAGATTGTAAAATAGATACTAAAAAAGCCTTATTAACTTGTGCATATTCAATGATACTGTTCTTTTAATACAATAAAGATGATACAAGGGAAAATACTGAAAGAATGATAAACTTTTTAATAGCATCTTTTGAAGGACATATTAGGAATTGATGAGAAAGAATAAGTAGTGATACAAAAACATTAATAAGAAGAAATATACAAACAGAACTAATAAAATCAGATAGAAAAGGTATATAAAAGTTAGTAGATTATATTGCGGATAAATTTTTAGGGGAAAATTGGATAAGTAATGCTGAAGCAGAATCAATTAGAGAAAAAGATAATGCAAGAATAAGATTAATAAATTTAACAATATGTGATATGTGTAAAATCAAAGAATACAATTGTGAATTCAATGAATACTATTATGTTCAATTCTATAGTAATGAAAATCAAGAAGTATACAGAGATATGTATTACAATAAATTACCAGGTTCATGGAAAATATACTTTAAAATAGAATTTCAAAAATTTATCAGAGATAATCCTGAAATACCTATAACATTATGATCAAGGATAAAATTTTTATTTGAAAGATTAGCATATATATGTCAACAAAGACAATTATTAAAGAAATTAGGAAAATTAACTAGAATATGTTGTGAAGATATAGAAAAATCTACCTAATGAGAATGTAACCCTGAAAGAAGAAAAAATAATTAAAGAAAATAGAAAGTTTAAAAAATTTAAAAACTTTAGGAAAAGATATATAAAACCTAAGAGAAGATATAATCCAACTAAAAAATAGAAAAATAAAACTTATAAAAAAGACAAAAGTCAATGCAAATGTTGGAATTGTGGAGAAATGAGTCATATAAGCCCTGATTGTAACAAAAATAAAGTTAAAATATTACAAAACGAATATCTAGAAATAGAAAATGAACTAAGTGAAATATCTGACATTGAAGAATACTATGATCAAGAAGTCTATATAAGTGAAACAAATTCAGAAAGTAATGAGTCAGAATTATAATAGAGAAATACAAGAAATAGAAAACAATAATATAAATATACAAAATATGAAGGAATAGATGATTATGGATTAAAAGTAACTTTTGATATTAATAAGTTCAAGAAAATACAAAAATTATCTTTAGATTTAAAAGTAGGAAAATGGGAAATATTGGATAAAATATGAAAAAGAGAAAGAGTAGTAATAAACGAATATCATAAAATTGAAAAAACAATAGATGTTAGAATAACTCAAGAAACTCATAAATTAAATCTTTTAACAAAAAATACAGTTGCAGAATTATTAACAAAGATTAATAAAAAACAAAGTGAAAAGATTCAATGTGTTTATTTAGCAGGAATACAAATAATGTTTAAATCCTTATTTAGGGAAGATATAGACTCACCTTTAACTGTAAGCTTATATGATAGAAGAATATACCAACAGATACAATACAATTAGGTACATCCTCTGGAAGCGGTGGTGGACCAAAAATAAAAAGAGATGAACCAAGTCCAAGCCCAAAGAAGGTGGTTATAAATGAAACAAGTTCTCAAAAAGTGGCAATCAATGCCAAAGATGAACATACAAGGGTAATTAAAATTCGTGATGAAGAAGAAGATTATTCCCTTTTTTTACCAAAAAAAGACGAATATAAAACCACTGTCAAAGTTATATATGAATTCCAAGAACGTGATTGTTATTACATCTCATCTGGAGATCATGTATACCCACGATTGATAGTTACTCAGGGAGGAGATCCTGTTATGACAAAAATGGCAGCAAATTATAGATTTTTGAATCTTATCTACCTTGGGAAAGACTTGAAAGAGATTGAAAATTTTGATGATTTATTAAAAGGAAAAATTTCAAAATTCGCACAAGGAAGACCTATATATTTAAATTTTTATTCAATCAATCCTGAAATTGATGGAAGGATATATTATCCCGCTGAGCATATTATTACAATTGGATATGTTACTTGAAATTTCCAAATTGAAGTTGGAAAAAATACCAAGCATGTACCAAATATGACAATGTCATGGTTCAGATCCCGCAGAGTGTTAGGGATAAAAGTCATCTATAACATTGCAAAAGATTTGAATAAGAAAAAATTCAAATGCTTATGTCAATATGAACAATGGACTCGTGTCACTAAAGGAGGCAAGGAAAAATCAACCATCTTAAAAGAATACATTGACAAGTTCGATAGACATCAGATCAATGGAAGCTTTACAACTCTAAAAGAATCGTGCATAGCCAGAAATTGCCCCACATGCCAACAGAATTGATGGACAGGTAGAAGCTACTTTTGAGATACCAGTAAAAATGATGGACAACTGGTATCTGCTTTATTAAAGAAGGATTAAGTGTGGCAAAAAATAGACAGCCCCATGTAAGGGCCAGGTGAGAAAATAAATAATAGAGGGACAGGTGTGTCCTTATATGTCCTTGCCGTATCATGAAAAGCTGTAAAATTATTAAGTTTACGATATAAGCAGTGATGTAATTGTGTCTAATGTAATATTATAAATAGAGGCCTCCGGGCTAGTTGAAAGACAGATATCACTTGAGCATTCAGTTTTTAAAAAAGCAAAAAATCTTCTGTTTTTGAAAAAAATTATCATATCAATCTTCATATTATCAATAAAATCTCAATCTACTTATCAAATTATGATGAGTTTCTAAATTTCTGTCTTCTAAATCCTATTTCCAAAAAGAATATATATTATTAAGAAAACTCCCAACACTCTGTCCTAAAATATTTTCCATCTAAAAGGTTATACAGTGAAGGTATATCCAGGTTTAGCTAATAACCCGTGAATGCAGGAGGCCATTGAAGGGTGTGGAGCAGAAACCTATAAGCCTGAAAGTCACTAACAATAGAAGGAAAATACAAAGGTACTGAGAACAGGAAAAGAGGTTAGTATTCTTAATATATCTATCTTTATGAAATTAGGAGGAAGAAGAGTTATTAACACGGCAGAATTCAGAATTATTAAGTTTAATTATCAAAACAGTCCTTATAGGGATGAATATCATAGTATAATTGAACATTTATTTATGCATAAACAATTTACTAGACCAAATAATGAAATAAAAAGTTATATCATATTTATATGCCATGTTTGTCAGTTATCTTTCCAACATTAAAAAGATTATTAGGATTAGAAATTACAAAATCAATTATTTACTTCTGGCTTGATAGTGATAATACTAAAATAAATAATGAATTGTATTTAGAGCATGTATTTAGTAGTGATAATGATTATGATCCTAGATTAGATTATGACAGTGATGGAAGAGATGAATCTTTCTTTACCAATCTCTGAAAATTTTGATATCATGAATGAAAGAATTTGTATCATGAAAAAACCTAGTTATAAGAGAGGTCCATATAAAGTTTAAAAGAATATTAAAAATAAGAGAGGAATTGAATATGAAAATGTAATTGATAAAATAGGATACCAAAAGCAACTTTATGCATCACAAGAGTTATTAAATAGTTTTAAAGATAATTTGATAGAAAATTTTGCCAAAGGTACTATGAGATCAATAGTAATACGAGATATTCAAGATATAATTGATAAATTAGAAAAAAGAAAGAAAAATATTTCAAAATATAATATACCATTTGAACCAAGCATAGATATCATAGCTGCTATAGATATTATCAATTCCCAAATACTGATAGAATTTGAAAAGTTACTTGAAACTTTATAGATTATTTACCTCTGTATTTATAATATGTCTGGATATACTATTATAGGATTAAATAATTTGTTAGAAAGAATAATGAAAAAAATGGATAACATTATATCTTAATTAATAGATATGAATGAATTATCTGAACAATATTATATACTCTCAGAAAATCATGATCAATATATTATAGATTACTCTGATATATTACAGCTTAAAATAGAACTAGAAAATAAAATTATGACAAATACAGTCCAAACCTAATGCTAGAGTATACAATCGAAGGACTAGATAACCTCTTAGAAAAATTGAAAGATAAAATGGAAGATATTAAATATCAAATGGAAAATGAAAATATATCTTCTGAAGAATATAATAAACTTTTAGTAAAATACGAACAATATATTGCTTACTAGATCAAAGAATGAACTTATATAAAAAAAATTTGTATAATAATTTATCAACTTGATAATTTATGGATACTTCATAAGCATCAACTTCTAATAACTGTGATAAAAAACTATATTTAGAAAACAAAGAAATTTTATTTTTATCGGCTATTGTTGAAAAATCTAAAAATATACATTCTATTGGACAATCTAAACTAAAAGAGATATACGAAAATATTGACTATGCTATCCTAAATAGAATATAATTTAATTATGTTGAAACAGCAAAAAATATAAATACAGTTCATAAAATTATAGAAGAATACGAAGATATAGAAGAAGAAATTTCAGAAGGAATAACATTACGATATATAACTAAAAAAGAACATCCCAAATCTTTTAAGAAATTATCACAATACAGAACTTTTTTAAAAAAAACTTAAAAGATTAAAAAATATGAATATAATAATAAGTAGTGAATTAAATCAAGCAAATTAAATTCAGGGATTTATCTTGTAAAGAAAATAATCCACTTCATTAATTGTAAAATAGACAAATTATAAATTGATGGCCATTTATATAAAACAAAGATTTCTCATGGCTATTTCAATAAAACCCCCAAGTATATTACACACAAATTGTAAAGAGATTGACAATTTTACGTTTAAAATAAATCTATTTTTTTAAGAGAAAAACTGTTTGTACATTTGTACATACAAATAGGAGAGAAGTCTATTGAACATGTATGTATAAATATTTGTACGTGTAGCAAAATTCTTTTTTTTTTTTTTCAATACTACACCTCCTATTTGGTATTGATAAAAAATAGATTTTTTTGTAGATTTTGATAAAATTTTGCAAGACGTGTGGTTGAAAAGTTATGGATCCCATAAAAATGTAATTAAAATTAAATGTTGACTTTGAATTATATTAAGACCCAAAAAAGTAGTGTTTCCAAACAGGGGCACATGATTTCTACAATCAACGCACGATGTCCAGTTATCTATATACTTCTCGTGTACAAATGAAATTATTATTGGAAATTTGTTGTTTCCAAATGATTGATCAAATTATAGTTCAGAAAGCGGTCAACAAGAAATTTCTTGGTATCGGCATCCTCAATTTTGTACTATCTGTCCAAAAACTCCCATAATTCCTTAGCAGTTTTTATTGTACAGTACACTTTGTATAATGAATCAACCAAGCTGTTCATAACATAATTATGGCATAGGAAATCAAAATGCTTCCATGCATCCACTGCACTGATTGCCTAAATGTCTCCTTCGTCATCTTGGATTACTGGAGCATTTTCAGTCAATAATCTCGCAAGATTCAAGATGGTCAAATAGAACAATATCTTCTGCTGTCACATCTTGAAATTCAATCCACTAGATTTCTTCAATATTTCTCCATTGTTTTGCCGGAACATTCACATTTGGGGTTGAAGTCTGAGCCACTATTTTGGGCCGTCACAACATGACTTGGCAATTTAGCCACAATCTGAGTCATTATAGAACTTGGCATAGCCAAAGCCTTAGCTATAGTCTGTTTTTTAGTAGTATGCAATTTGCCAAAGTGAATCCTGAAAATGAACTTTTGGTTTTAAAATTCTTGTATGCTCTTTTGTTGTAATAATTTGTTTTAAGTTTATAGAACAATGTAATAATTTGTTTTAAGTTTATAGAACAATAATTTTTCAGAAAACAATTTATATAATGGAAACTGTACAACAGTGATTTTCGTGCGTTTGAACCGTGAAGGAGTTGTTGAATAAATAGACTGCAATGGAATAGAGTTACTGTGTTAATCACATATTAACACTGGCCATTTATTCCGTGATTAACTGTCAATAATCACAGGAGTTACAATAGTTTTGGAAGATCAAAAATTAATTAAATTATTAAGAAAATCAACAAAACGTGGACCATGAGAGGGGCCAATTTTGGTTCATTTGCGAAAGTCGCGTCCCTGCACACAAGCTCGAGCGTGTAAGCCAATTCGGTCCAATATTTGCACCGTCTTGTCACGGTCTTGGAGATTTCAAGCTCTGTGCGGCACTTAGCTCTTCAATCCTCCCGTCGGATACTAACTAAGTCAGTCTCGCTCCTTGACCAAGCACTCCCCAAGTGCTTACAAACAAATGACAAAGGAAAGCTAGCAAATTATATTAGAGAGAAATATACTCTTTGTATTAAAACTCTCCAATATTACAATACTCGACCAACACTTGGGACTCTCTTCCACAAGTGCTCTATACAAGCTCTCTCTATAAGCTAGCCACTCCAAATCCTTGGATCTTTCCAGAACGTACTAGCGTAATCAAGTCGTGTAATCTTCTGGAGTCCTCCATCTCCTTCGAGTACCTTCCTTCTTTGCTATTCTTGCATTGGTCTCTCGAAGATTTAGGCATTGCATCCCGCAAGCGTCCTTGGTCTACGAACTTGCGCCTGCCCTGTGCTACTCCAAATGCCGTTGTGTTTGGAGTTTCGGTCATGTGACACGCGGGGCATGACACTCTCCCCCTCCTATTATGTCGACGCCCTCGTCGACATGGAGTACAAGACTCCATCTCCATCCCTCGTCCCAGCTCAATTGTCCCCAAGTAGTATACATTGCACATACCTGTCTCCTTGACGTGCTGCATCCCTGAGAGTCTCATCTCACGTGACCCTTCCACCATTGGGATCCTGATAGACGTCTTTCTTCTAAATACACACATCACTTTTGTGCTTGGAACCAATGCTGCGTTGTTCCTCTGTAAGAAGTCTAATCCCAACACAATCTTGTGTTGATCCATCGGTGCCACTATAAAATCAACACGAGCCTCCCATGCGCCAAGGTGTAGCATTACTCCTCGTGCTACACCCGAAATTGGTTTGGCCCTATCATTCACGGTCTTCATCCATCCATCTTCCCTTGAGACTTGAATGCCAAGCCGTTTGGCCTCATCTGCAGTGATAAAATTATGGGTAGCTCCCGTGTCTATCAAAGCCCGAATATTTTTCCCATTAACGTGGCCTTCCACGAACAATAGGTTCCCACCTTCAGGCATCCCGTTGGATGACCCCTTGGATCCCGCTTCCAAGTTGTTCAATACTTGAATTGCTCCCAATTGCTGCGACTCTTTACCCGTGTCTTGTTCTTCACTAGGTTCTTCTACAATAGCCGCTAAGTTCTTGAATTTGGGGCAGTCCCGCATCATATGAGGCCCTCCACAGTTGAAACATCTGCTTGATTGTGGCCTTGATATTTTCTTCTCTTCATAGTCCCTTCGACCTTGGGACCTCGTGTCCTTGCCACTAAATAAGTTATTAATCCTTGGAGGGAAATGACTGCTTTTCGGATGGGATGACGTCTTCTCTTCGTCTCCCCCACCTTTCTCATTGTTATCTCGTGGCTCCTTATATTTTGAGGCATCATCCTTCGAATAGTCCACCAATGACTCTACTACTGCAATTGCCTCATCAACGTTGCTAACTCCACGCCTTAGCAACTCCATTCGTGCCCAATGTTGGAGCCCATCCGTGAAGTGGAAAAGCAAGTCTTCTTCCGCCATGCTTGGGATTTGAAGCATCAAAGTGGTGAACTCTTGTACATAGTCCCGAATTGTAGACCTTTGCTTTAATAGACGCATCTTCTTTCGAGCCTCATAGACTACATTTTCAGGATAGAATTGCCGCTTCAACTCCCGTTTGAAATCAGCCCATGTGTCTATCTTGCACTTCCCATGCTCTATGTCGGCATGCTTAAGACGCCACCATAAACCTGCAACATCACTAAGGTAAAGAGTGGCGGTCCGTACCTTTGTTGTCTCATCGATGACGTTAATGGCCTCGAAGTAGACCTCCATGCGCCATAGGAAATTCTCCACCTCCTTGGCGTCCCTCTTGCCATCAAACTCCTTCGGCTTGGGGTACTCGATTCTTGGGGCCAGTGTAGTGTTGTTAGAACTTGTGCTAGTCATGGCGCGTTGACAGGCGGCCATGTCCTTACGCAAATCCTCACAAAGCTTGTTCACTTGGGCTTGGATGGACGTGACGGCATCCATCACCCTTGCCTCCACTACGGCAATCTCATTCCTTAGAGCATCTTGTCCTTCCTTTAGAGAATCAATTTGCTCTAAGGAATGAGTCTCCAAGGTAGAGATTGACTCCTCCACCATCTCGATGCGCTCTCCCATATTAAGGAAGACGTCTTCAAGAGACTCTGTTGCTAAAGCCTGGGGTCGACTCTTACTACGGGTGCGTACCGTAGCCTTCTTGCCTTCCACCATCGCTTCAACCTCTCGCCCACGCTCCATCCCAGTAGTGCCAGAAACTTCCTCACTCGACAGCATGTCAAGATATACACAAGCCAAACCTAGTCTCTGATACCAACTGTCACGGACTTGGAGATTTCAAGCTCCGTGCGACACTTAGCTCTTCAATCCTCCCGTCGGATACTAGTTAAGTCAGCCTCGCTCCTTGACCAAACACTTCTCAAGTGCTTACAAACAAATGACAAAGGAAAGCTAGCAAATTATATTAGAGAGAAATATACCCTTTGTATTAAAACTCTCCAATATTACAATACTCGACCAACACTTGGGACTCTCTTCCACAAGTGCTCTATACAAGCTCTCTCTATAAGCTAGCCACTCCAAATCCTTGAATCTTTCCAGAACGTACTAGCGTAATCAAGTCTCGTAATCTTCTGGAGTCCTCCATCTCCTTCGAGTACCTTCCTTCTTTGCTATTCTTGCATTGGTCTCTCGAAGATTTAGGCATTGCATCCCGCAAGCGTCCTTGGTCTACGAACTTGCGCCTGCCCTGTGCTACTCCAAATGCCTTTGTGTTTGGAGTTTCGGTCATGTGACACGCGGGGCGTGACAGTCTGCACTCATGTAGAGAGAGTGTCTATACTACACATGATTACACCATTCAAAAGTGAAATTATATATAAAGTGGTCTTACCCTCAGGGCATAGCTCAGTGGTTGAAAAATGAGAGTGAAAAATCTTAACTGAGCTGGTAGCTACATGATGAAAGTTCGAATCTTACTTTTGATATGTATAAGTTTATTGCAAGCACAATTAAACAATAAGCTCTCAATCCTGCTCCACTGAGGCACATCCCACGATTTACATCATTTACAAATCCTCAAGATAGGGACTGTAGTGGCTCCTAATGTTGGAGTTCAACCTATATATAAAGTTGTCTTGGTTTTGCTAATCTTCCTATGCGAGACAATTTAACTATTTTTCCACCAAAACATCTTCCACACGATTCCTTTTGAGTTCCAATTTCTCATTCATTCGAGTACCAATTTTGACAAATAAATATACTATTTCAATGTTCTCATGGAGGATAACATAATCCAACTTTGACCTTATGCAAAGATTAAACGGATTCCATCCAAAATTGAGCCTAAAATCAGCCATTTGGCTGTCTTTTACTGTCCATTTTTCTAACAATAGTCATACCATCAGCATCACCCACAACTCCTACTGCTGTACTGCATAGTGCCCTGTTCCCGTCCGTACGGATGCATCCGTATTCAATTTGAGGATACCGGGTGGCGGTACCCTCCAGCCGTCACGCCCAGCCTATTTTGACCGTCTACATAATTTATTTTTTTTTATTTGAATTTTTTAGCCGTTAAAGCACACCCATTAATTCCTCGGACAAAAAACATCTTTCACATTGCCGCCGCATCGATGCGATCACTCTTCCACTTCGCCGCCGCCGCATCTAACCACCACCGTCACCGCCAGCTGATCCGCACCTTTTTAAACACTAGAATCAAATGGGTCCGCGATCCATACCTCGACACTGCCGTCGAAAAGGAAAAAAATCTGAAAACTTTACTCTTACTGAAAACCCTAATCATCTCACAGCCCTCCCAAATGATACCCCTCTCCACTGTTTCCCCTCTGAAACCCCATCTCCATCTCCCCACAACTGCCCAAAAATTTATTGAAAAGTACCCCTCCATTTTTAAAATTTTCCTTCCCCCTGGCAAAACCATGCCCCTACCTAATGTTAAGCTCACCTCAAAAGCCCTCTCCCTTCATCACGAGGAAATGTTGATGCTTAGTTTATCACATTATCGGAAAGATGTAGCGGAAAGGCTGGCAAAGCTTTTGATGCTCGCGCGAGGGCTAAAGATTCCATTGGATTTAATTGATATGTTTAAGTATGATTTAGGTCTTCCTCGTGATTATATATTGACATTATTGCCAGAATTTCCTGAGTATTTCCAAATTTCTGATATGGGTTTTCGGGATTCAATTGGTAATGTGGTGCTTGGTTTGGAATTGGTTTCTTGGAGGAAAGACTTAGCTGTTTCTGCTGTGGAAAAGAGAGTAGAGAGTGAGGGTGGAAGTGAAAGACGAGTTAAGTTCTTGATGAACTTACCAAGAGGGTTTGATTTGGAGAAGAGAGTGATGGAATGGGTGGAGGAATGGCAGAATTTGCCATACATTTCGCCTTATGAGAACGCATTTCATCTGGCTCCTAATAGTGATCAGGCAGAGAAGTGGGCAGTTGGGGTGATTCATGAGTTGCTGAGCTTGCTATTGTCGAAAAAGACAGATAGAGAAAACATTTTTCGTCTAGGGGAGTTTTGGGGATTCACACGCCTTAGGTTTAAGAAGGCTTTAGTGCATTTCCCCGGCATTTTTTATTTGTCAAATAAGATTAGGATACAGACTGTAGTCTTGCGGGAGGAATATAAGAAAAATATGTTAATTGAGAGGCATCCGTTAATGGGTATGAGGTACAAGTATATTAATCTCATGAACAGGGTGTTGAGAAGGGGTAAACCAATTAGATCTGGATTTGTTGGACGTAAAAAGGGGAATTCTTTCAATAAAGGAGGGAGAAGGAAAGGAGACGACAATAGATATAGTATTGATGATGACAATGATGAATAGGAGGTGACGAAGTGATGGTGGTGATGGTAAATCACGGTGGTGTTAGTGATGACTACAGGGATTGTGATGGAGATTATGGCAAGTGGTAAGAAGTATGGACTTATGTTTGGTGCATGACAATGATTTGTAGGATTTTTTTGATAGAATAAGCTAGTTATATTGATAAAAATGAATTATGGGGTCTGAGTTCAATAAAGAGTTAAATACTTCAATAACTTGTTCCTACTATAGGCTGCATTTAAAGCACATCTTCCATAAGAAGTGAGCTTCTGAATTTTTTAAGCAGCTCACCCGGGCTTTACCTTGATCAAATGATAGACTACATATACGCAACCTTCTCCATATGACATGCATGATTTGATTGCTTGGTAAGTTGGTGGTTTATACAAAAATGGTTTTGATTGACATGGGATCGCCAGAGTTGTATGATACACAAATTCCATAACGTATAGAGTACGGGCTGGGCTTTCCTGATTCGAGCATGCTTTTGATTCCTGTCATGATATGTTAGAAAATAGCTACAAGGGGAAAACAGGTATGTGCCATATACCACTGGAAGCTGCAATTTGATTTGAATGACTGTCCCCTGCCTATGCACTTGCCTTTACTACCTGCCTGCCTTGAAGTGGATCTCCTATCTATATTCGAGAACTTGAAGAGGGAAGAATAAGTAGAGCGAATGACCGTTCTCTGAAGTTCCTGGGTTGTGTAAAATAATAACGAGGCTATTGTCAATTATGGATGGCGAAAACACATGGGTGTTGAGGGTAAGTTCTGAAATATTAATATTTATTCTTTTTGTAAAGCTTTTACAGAACAGATTCACGTGTGGTGACTGTTTGCACAATATGCAGAATGGCCTTAGAATTGATAATTACATGATGCAGAGCACTTGGATATAATTTTTTTTTGTCCCTTCAGTGTTCTTGTCATGTTTATAGCTGCTATTTTTTGCTCATAGAAATAAGATTGGTCAATCATTATTAACTTTTAATTTTTGTTAAGAAAGTTTGTATTAGGACAAAGTTGAGTATCAAATAGTCTGATCGGCATAGTATATTCGAAAATTATATACCATAAGATTAAGCCCGAACTTCTAAGAGTCACGAGTATTTCTGAAAATCAAGATCATTGTGTATTTGTTCAGTTTTTCTACAAAAACTGGGATAAATGTCAAAAGATGGATGTATATCCTGCATGATTCTAGACCTCCTCCGTGCTTTGTCTTTCTCCGAAACTTATGGTTCCCCATAAACTCAGACTTCTCTTCAATGAATTACGAATGTAGTTGCAAGCAACTAGAGGGAGAACTGCCAGGCATTTTAGCTGAAAGTATGATTTCCTACTTTCCTCTTGAACCTGTATCTCTTATGTTTTTTGATTTACTAGATGGTGTTTCATGCCTTAGTTATAATCAAAGAAAAATCTAAAGTCTCGTTAAGAGAAAATAAATGTTTCTATTACATACCGTATAGTGCAGGTAACAATATTCTCGCAAGAAAATGTTTAGTAAAGTAACTGTGGGGGATGTGCAAATAGTTGTCATTTTGATATCTGGGTTACCTGTTATAAATTTCCATTTCTCTTACCTTTACCTGTTGCATTTTCCTTTTTCCAGAATCTATATGGTAGTTAGACACCATGGAAACTTGTTGGAATAATACAAAATATTTATTAATTGTTTTGCCGCCACCAGAAATGAGGCTGAAGTTTGGCTGTTGAAATAATTTTTCAATTAGGAAAAATTTGAAGTGAAATAGTTTTTTATTCACACAACTCATTGTTCTCTTTTATGTTAGATGTTTTTTTTTTTGTCGAGGGAGATACGATTCTTAAAATGTTAAATCTTCACACAACAAATTTATACATATGTTGCAGGGAAAAAATAAAATGCATAGTTGACAATAGCATTTTATGACAAAACATTAGTAGATCTTCAATTATTGTGCACTAATATATTTCACGTTGCTGTTCTTACATTACTAGGTTGAGTCGTTGACCTATCATAAATGCCAATTCTGAGGATTTGCATTCAGATAAATTCTATGCAGTTGATGATTGAACCCCTTCCCATTCACATTATCTCGTTTCTCCAAATAAGCCAATGCCACTTTCTCCGTGCGTGGAAGGTAATATATTTGTTAGATTGATGTGTTTCTAGTGAAGTGCTTTTTTGGAGTGGCATTATATTTGTAGAAACAAATATTTCCAGATTTTGATAACTTCCATGATACACACTGGTTATGCTTAGCTAATTTTTGGTTATGGTTAATTTTGATTAGATATTCTGAGCTTGAGCAAAAAAAAGGAGTACAGGATGATAAAATTACGTGTCTACATGTATCATAAAGGAACCTTTTAAACCATATTTGTTTCCAACCTTGGTTGAAAATTGGTTTTCACACGATGGAAATTGTTCAATAGGAACATTTGGAACATGAAAATGTGATCGGATGATTCTAGTTACTATTCTGGACAGGGTGGAAGAAGTGAAGAGATTCTTGAGAAATAAGATTTTTATCAGAATATTGTCTAACAACCGATTTTGCAGAATGTGTCACTTTAATGGGTGAACAACCCAACTCTTGGAACATGGTACAACCCCAGATGGCAAAGATCCACCTAGAGTTACCAAACCTTCCGGTCGATGTGAGCTCTTGGGGGAAGAAATTATTATACAAGTTAATAACTTGGGTTTGTGATGTTTCGGATGCGAAGCAACATAAAATAGATCAAATTTGATACCACAATATTTGGTTTGGTACCTGCTACGGGTTTTCAAGAACTTACAAGTCAGAACTCCTTTATTTGATGTACATAATTGATCCAGATTTATAATCATGGAATTGACCCAATTATCAGATTATAAATTCAAAATCCTAGTCCATTCCCATTTTTGTAGGAACAAATTTACTAATTCTTTGATTCCAATTAGCAAGAGGGATCTTGAACTAAGCAATAGATCCTGGAAGCTCAGGATAATCATAGCAAGAGCAAATCAAGTCTTAGCAAAAGATGCTTTAATCTTGTTCTCATCTGAAGATTATACAACACTCAGTGGAGCTCATGGAGGCAGTTTTGATATCAATGAATTCTGGATTTGCTTTGACGTACCACGTACGCAAGTAATGGTTCCTCAACAAGTGCGTGAAGATTACTTTGCTAAAGCTTAACTTGTCAACCATGAGAGGGAAATTCAAAGTCAGTCAATTAAGAATTAATTTATTTGCACTCCACATTTAACATCAAGCGTGACAAAACAGTGTGTTATCACACTTGGAATGTGGAGTGCTTATAGCATTGTTGATCAATTAAAGGCTTATATCTTATTCTCTGAATCCGGAAAAACTCATTCTACATCATTAAAAAACAGCATCTATACTTCCCTACCTATTGTATGAGTACATTTATGATCCCTACCTCTCTCTGTGAAGAACTACAAAGAATGTTAAATTCATTTTGGTGGGGGCACGAAACAAAATGGCAAGAGAGGGATTCATTGGAAGAGATGGGAGATTCTGTGTAAGCGGAAAGAAGAGGGAGGAATGGGATTTCGTGATCTTCATGGCTTCAACTTAGCTCTACTGGAAAAGCAAGGTTGGCATCTTATTTCAGGCCCACAATCACTTGTAGCTCGTGTTTTCCAAGCAAGATATTATCCAGGAGCTACCTTCATGAATTCAAATCTTGGCAACAATCCAAGGTTCATATGGAGAAGTGTGTGGGGTGCTAAGTCAATCTTAGAAGATGGCCGTCGCTGGAGAGTTGGAAATGGTTTAATGATCAATGTTTGGAGAGATAAGTGGATTCGTTCAAAAGCTGGTGGGCGTGTCGATTAGATTAACATGACAGGAAAGGAGGAAATGCGAGTAAACGACTTAATCGATGCTGATAACCAATGGAATGCAAATTTAATGCATACCATCCTATCTGCAGAGGATGTGTCACTCATCAGAAGCATTCCATTATCTTGCCGTGACATTGAGGATAAGTTAATCTGGGAGTATACAAAAGCAGAGGTATATTCAATAAAATCTGGCTATAGGGCTCTAGCAAGGACTGGGAATCCAGAAGAGATGTCTAATATTCATGAAGGCTGGAAAAAGTTTTGGGACTTGGATATTTTGCCCAAGGTTAAATCTTTTGTATGGAGGATAGGTACTGACTGTGTTCCATTGAGGGTAAAATTGCTTGGGAAAGGCGTAAACACTCCCCTTACATGTGTAATATGCTCAAAATTGTTGGACACAAGTAAATCGCTTCATGACCACAACTGACTTTGAGCTCTTTCATCAATGGCTGCTCCATACTTTTGAACACGAACCTAAAGAGAAGTCAAACAAGATCTCTATGATTCTATGGAGTATATGGAGACAGAGAAACTCGCTGCTCTAGGATAAAGAATGTCTTCCTCCATCTAAAGCTGTGGAGTTTGGATTAACTTATTGGAAGGATTGGCGTGTTGTTCGGGCCTTAAGATGCATGAATCCAAATCCAAATGCAATGCCTTTCTTCCCCCAAAGTTGGTCCAAGCCAGATAAAGGGTGGATGAAGTGTAATGTGGATGCGGCAATGTTTGATAACGGAAACTCTATAGGGATTGACATGATCCTTAGAGATGATGAAGGGTGTTTTGTAAGAAGTAAAATTGTTCGCATGCAGGCACAATGGAAGTAAAAGAAGCTGAAGGAATAGGACTCAAGGAAGCTCTCTCATGGATACTGGAAATGAGGCTTGAACGAGTTGTGGTTGAACTTGATGCTAAAGTTGTTGTTGATAGCTTTTATTCTTGTATTCTTGACATGACTGAATTTGGGGGCATTATTTCTGATTGTAAGTTTCTTAGTGAGCAGGACATTGATTTTTCTGTCCGGTTTGTAAAGAGACATGCTCATTTCCTTGCAAGAGCCTCCCATTTATACGTTTGTCACATGGTCTTTTATCAGCCTCCTTATCTGTTGAAGGAAATGCTACTTACTTGATCTAGCTTAATAAAATTATCTTGATTCTCCAAAAAAAAAAATAATAATAATAATAATCTTGACATGCACAAAAAATAAAAAAAGCCGTTTTGGCATATCCAGAAAGTATCAAAAAGAAAAATATTCCCAATAACTCAAGCCTCCATTGGCAAAATATTGTTTATAAATTTTATTTATAAATAGTGTCATCCCAATATTTCATTGGTTTATTTTTTTTTTGAAAAGTAAAAAATGGTGTACGAGAATCTTTGACTAATCGAAATTGTAGACTTTTCAAAATATAGTCCAACAAGATGTTGTCAAGTAACAAAATTTATAAACAGTATTTTGCCAAACAGAATATAATATCTCACAATATACTGCAAAAACCCGGGGATTGATCTTCAACGTAGGTATATTCCATTTCCGGCGCGGTGTATGATGGAACATACCTAGCTGCAGGCATTGGAGTAGCATCATAATAGTAGTTCGGGTTGTAGGACGAATCCGGCAATGCCCTCTGGTGCCAATTGGCCTCCTCTATCGAACCATATTTAGAATTCCTATAGAGTTCACTGTAAGAATCGTGGTCATTATAATAACCTCTATCGATCCTTGGATGATCGAGTTTGGCCCGTACAATCTCTGCATGTTGTCCAGTTCTTGCGAACGCACTTAGAAGTAGATTCGGATCCACCTCGCCCCATATTTCTGCTACCCCTTCTTTTGCAACGAAGGTCACCGAATACACACCTTGCAAAATGGGTAAATAAATTAAATTTCATGACTGGCAAAAAAAAAAAATAAAAAAAAATATATATATATATACTCTAATCTCATGTTCCTATTCGTTTATGAAAATTTAATGACTGTTAAAAATAAAATTACCACAAATTGAGTTCAATACTTCCAATGTCACTCTCTTACATTCATCACAATGCATATCGACCTTCAAAACACAGCTCTGCTCGAAAATCGAAATCATACGTTATGTTAAAACATCAAATTTGAAAATTAATTTTTAAAAAAGGGAAAATAAGTAATTAAACTTGATCACCAATTTTGCATGCTCCATTTAAATCACTAATAGCTTCAAACGAAAATGATGTATTTGGTAGAAGGGAGAGAGATGATTTTTTTTTTTGGTTATTCCGTATGGATGAATAGTTTTGAGGAAAATAAGGGAAGAAAATAAATATGAGTTGGGAAAGGAATAATATAGATATGATTTTCCTTGGGGGAAAAATACATAAATAAGGTAATTATAAATACAAATTTTAAAATTGAGATGAAACTTGTATAATTTCAAAAATTAGATTGCAATTAAAATTAATTAATTAAATTAAGTAATTAAAAATATTTTATTAATTATATCTATAAATGTCACAAGTTGTATAATTTGAAATCACAAAACACAAATCTTTTAGGTGACAAATAATGTCAGGGTAAAAAATTATCAAAATAGCATATCACAAATTGAACTTAATTTTAGGTTATAATTACAATTTTTTTACTTCACAACTGATTTCAATGTCACAAATTATAAAATTAGTATGTCACAAATGTCAATTTAGTCGATTTCGATTTATTTTTAGGTCACAACTTGTTAAATTATTAGGTAACAAATCTTCTTTTAAGTCACAATTATTATTAAATTATTAGATCACCAATGAATTCTCAATTATTTGGTCACATATTTTTTAAATCACACTCATCAAATTATGAAGTCACATCTTACGTAACTGACATCTGCCCCTGCAGCCATAGCAGCCACAATCTCTCCTCCCCCCCCCAGAAACCCCCCACAACCATCAATGTCTCAACACGATCGCAGATTCATCACCCAAGATTCACCCCACGACCTAAATATCGCCGCCGCCTCAATTTCAATCAAAGCAAAAAAAGAAAAGCAAAGTCGGCAGTTCAACCAAAGACCAAAAAACCACCATCATTAACGCATACCACTGCATCCACCACACAGCCACCATCACTACATCCACCTCCAGCACCACATCGCAACACACCTTAGCCCCACCAACTTCCAAAACACCATAGCATTATCTCACCATCACCGCCACTTGTGACTTAAACTATTAAATGTGACATTAAAGATCCCTGACTCCAAATTTGAGAATCTACGCCATCGGGGAAGTCGAAGTTGAAATCGTGCACCTCAGCAATTGTTATTCCTTGCGAAGTTGAAACCGTGGGTAGTAGTAAGAATCGCACGGAGTAGCATATATAACCACGTGCAGTAGCACCCATCAGCGGATAGAAGCAGACGCTGCGATGAACTGCTTTGTCGCCTCGAAGAGGAGCTAAGACGGAGGGGTGACAATCGAATCACGCTTTAAGTGGGGTGGGATTGGGATTGTTGGTGCTCTGTTGAACTGGTTGAGGCGTTGATAGTGTGTATTGACTACGTGTGGAGTATATCGAGATAGTGAGAGAATATAATTAGGAATTGAAGTAGTCTATGATTGATATATGGTTGAATAATTAATATAATTTTGAATTATTCTAATTTAGTTATTAAAATTATAATTACAACTTGAATTTTTTTAATTATATAAGTTTCATCTTATTTATGAATTTTGATCTTTAAAAGCAAGGGTGGGTGTAATTTCCACTTTTCCCTGTAGTCTTCTTGCTTTTTTTTGGATTCTTGTATTTTTTTTTAAAATGTAAAACGTGTGGTTGAAAAATGGAGAAAGAAAATGTGTGTGATTACAATGTGGTTTGAAAAATTGTGTTGTTGATTTATAAATTGTAATAATTAAGTAATTTGGTAACACTGTTTGGTTTATAAATTAGTTTATTTATGATTTTAAGGTAAAAAATAATGGTTGAAAATTGTAGAGAAAATTTTTGTGATTGAAAATTAGTTTGAAAAATTCTGTAATTTATAAACTTGTTTATAAACTAATTTTTTGTGTTTACCGAACACATGCTAACGTTTATAAAATATAAACTAAATTTTTAACGTTAAAAACATATTCTTATAAATCTTTCTTCTACCGAATTAAAAAAATAATAATTGTATATGTGCATAAACAATTGTATTTATTCTATTTGGTAAAGGATTTATAAACTATGGTAACACTATTTATTTTATAAATTGATTTATTTATTATTTTGAGGTAAAAAATAGTGGTTAAAAATTGAAGAGAGAAAATGTGTGTGATTAAAAAGTGATTTAAAAAATTATATAGTTTATAAACATATTTATAAACCATTTTTTGTAGTTTACCGAACACATGCTAATTTATAAAATACACAATTTCTTAAATTACTTTGTCATACATTTTCTCTTTACTTTTTAACCACACATTTTATCTCAAAATTATAAATAAATTAATTTATAAATCACTATAGCATTACAGAACACAAGCTAATATTTATAATTATTACAATTTTTAATATAACTTTTTAACAACATATATTTTTAGAAATTATTTTTTAACCATAAATTCTACCTAAAAAAACTCAAATCTATCTTCTATCTATAAAAAATGTAAACGTCACAAAAAAAACACACTTTCCCGCTAAAAATTACTTACTAAATTTGGAAAGTTTTTGACAAAAAAAAAAAAAAAAACACTCATTAAGGTGTAATGGGAATTGGAACCATTTTAAAATGTAATGTTTAAACAATCCCAACTCCAAAGTATAATAATTGCAAATTTGAATTATACTTTTTGAGCACTACATGCATTAGTTCCCTAAAAATAAAATAAAATAAAAGTTTTGAGCACTAGATAAAAAATAATGGTAATTAATTTTTTTTTTTAAAAAAAAACAAAGAATGTGATGTTTTCGAGGTAAAAATTAGTGATTGAAAAGTTGAGAAAAATACTGTGATTTAAAAATTAGTTTAAAAATGTGTTGTTTAAAAATATTTTGTTAAATATAGATGTTTCGTTCCATTTCAAAAAAAAAAAAAAAATGATAATTTGGAATTATTTTTTTATTTTTCTTGAAATAAAAAACAAATATGTTTTTAATTGTTAAACAGAGATACTTTATTTTTTTGTAAAAAATGTGAAAAATTACATTAAAAGCATCATAAGTTTAATTTTATAATAAATTAATAATTTACAATTGTTATAAAAAAGTATTCAAAATACATAATTTATAAATTTTGTTAATTTTATATAAAAAAAAATATGTATATATAAAAAATAATCTGCTTAATTATAGTGTAACTAATTTGGTAAAGTAATATTAAATTATTTTTAGAGATATATAAAATTATATTATAAAATGTGTTGAAAAAATTTTAAATAACCCGAAAATGTTTTAATTCAAAGAACAAAAAATGTTTTAGTTTAAAAAACTTAAGAACATCTCTCATATTGTGTATTTTTATAAGTTTTCCAATTAGATGATATAAAAAATGACTAGGAGTTGGGTTGGTTTAGCATCATTGGCTTCATCAGGTTTATTTTTTATGAGTTTAGGGTTTATTTCAAACATCACAAAATCTATCTATACTATATCTAAAAATGAAAAAGTCTTTCTCAAGAAGTTGCCGTCATTTACTATTCTCTTTTGACAGATTTTTTTTTTTCAATTTCAAATTGGTTGTCAGTGACTCGCATCCCTTTTTTAACCTTGAAAATATGCGGTTGTCCATCTGACAGCCGCATTATTTATTTATTTAGCTTTTTAATTACTTTTCAGTAATGATTTTTTTTATTTATAAACTAAATTATAATCTATACAATTTCTCAAACCACTTTTTAAATACACATATTTTTTCTCTCAACTTTTCAATTAAACGTCTTACGTCGAAAAGTGAAAAAAACCAATTTATAAACTTGAGGAAAGATCTGAACTGAGGTTACTAATATTTTGACATTTTTGGGGTTACTTATTAAAAACTCATAAAAATTATTGAAATTAATAATCGTGTATTATTTAAATATATGAATTTACTTACTATTTAAAGAAACTATTATAATTTGAATTAGCTATATTATTTATTAAATTTCAATAGTTATTGTGGTATAATATTATTTTCATACATTTTGAATTTGGGTTAATTATGTATAAGCATTAAAATTTTATAAATACTTATTGAAATTGATATTTTTGAATACTAGTCTTCTATATAAAAATCAAAGTAATCATCACAAAAAACACACACACACACTTTTCGGCCCAAAATTACTTGCTAAATTTGGGAAGTTATTTCCAAAAAAAAAAAAAAAAAAAAAATCATTAAAGTGCAATGGAAATTGGAACTAGGAGTGAGCATTTTTTCTTGGAACCGATGGAATCGGACCGGAACCGGTCTGTTCGGATCAGGTTCGACCAAAGAATAATTCATTTTCAGGACTTATTGGTGGGAACCAAACGGTTCTGGTTCAGTTCCAGTTCTTTTTTTTAGAATCGAAATTTAATTCGGTTATAAGGTTGATTGTTTAATTTTTGGGTAAAATATTAAAAGATCTCGATTCAGTGATGCACGTCGTCTGTCTTCCTCCAATTTAGGGTTTGTTTCCTTCTTTATCTCCAACATATTCCTTATTATTCTTAATTTCTTATAGTCAAATCAATTAACTTATTACCTATCAATTCTCAAATACCAATTACCAAATCAAGTTCATAGGTACTGCCTAATTATTTCTTTAATTACCAAATACCAACTCCTTAATTCCTTTAATTATTTCTTAGTTTCTTTAATTATTTCTTAGTCTATACATGCATGATTTTTTTGTTTTACTTTTAATCTTTGTAGTTTGTAAAGTGGGTGTACTATGACGTGTCACATTTTTTGATATTATGCCATTGTCTGTTACATTAAAAGTGTAGGCAGCTTCCATTCTCAATCACAGACAACTTCTAATCTTCAGTACCAAAGAATATTTTATTTTTGTATCAAAGAGAGAGAGAGAGAGAGAGAGAGAGAGAGAGAGAGAGAGATTTTATTTTAACATTTTCAATGTAAAGAATCGGATCGAGTCGAATCGAATCGAACCGAACCGAACCGAAATCAATTGGTTCAGTTCCGGTTCGGTTCTATTGAGACCGTGTCCAAAATGAGCCCAATAGATCACCAATAAAGGCCCAATGGGCCCTAGCCCATGACTGGAACTTAGGATTTTTCCTTGGGAGGATTACCGAGGTGGAATATCGCATGGACCCTCTCTGTCCGAACTGGTTTATAGAAAAGCTGAGGTGCCATGTAGTAACACTTCAGATCTGAGATGGGACAGCGGAGAGTGTCAGAAATGTGTAACTTTCCCCAGTTGACTGTGGTTTGATAAGACATCACATTTATGAAAGATATGATGTGCGCACATCCCCTACCGGAAGTAGCAATGATTATATCCAAAAAGTTGGTTTACCTCCTTTGCGGCTAGGGAGAAGACACGTGTAAAGCATAACACATGTTATAATCCAAGAAAGATACTCATCCTATAAATAAAGCACACTTGCCTCCAAAGAAAATGTGGGTAATTCGATACACTAGCTAAAGATTTTACTCTCACTCAATTTTCTCTCTTTTACACACTTATATTTCCAGCACCCAATATATATTTACTTAAAATGAGTACTGAATTGAGCATCGGAGTGTAAAAGGGAACCACCTTGGCCCCCTTTTGCAAACTGATTGTTTATCCTTGTGCGCAAGAGATCCACGTGTTCAAGAGGGAGGAGCTGAGACGTGTTGATCCAAGGTCCTACCAGATTTTGTGGTCAACATTCTGTGGGAAACCACACTTCTAACCACGAAATCACTGGGTGAACAACGAAATCGTCAAACTGAACCGAAACCGTAATTTCGAAACCGTTGTTTGGGTCCACGTGGACCCGTCAACGTTTTGGTTTTGACCCAAACCAAACCGCTTCGAAATGGTTTGGTTTAGGTTTTGATTTTCCGAACCCATTTTAAACCACCAACCCGCAATTTTAAAAATAAATAAATAAATTTACCGACAACAAATAATGATAAGGTTCGAAGCGCGGAAGAAATGCCGAAAAGTTTTGAACTCAAGTTGTGGTTGGACGGATGAATCATGACCTGATATTCACGACGCGATGGCTCGACGATGCGGAATAAAGAACCACGACTTTTGAAACGCCACAAGGATTTGCCCAATCTCCTTGATGAGTTTCTGGTTTTGAACACCACAAATATTTGATAAGTTCGGGATGAACGCCACAAGATGATAATCTTGATAAGTTCTATGAAATATAGGAATCCACCTATATGTTTTATTGAAATCCTCAATAAACTGTTTAATCAAATCAAATCTGATTACAATGAACGGAAAATAGCATATAAATAAGCAAAATAAAACCCTAGTCGCTAATGGAATCAAAATAGAGTTCTAACTAACCTAAAATAGCTAAAACTGGAAAAGGAATAAAAAATACGAAAAAGGAATTAAAAATCCACCTTATTTGTGAAAATCCTAACTTACGACCGTGACAGCATCACTTACGGCCGTAACTATTCTTCTGCTTAAGGATTACGGCCGTGACCATAATACTTACGGTCGTAACTTTGAAAATCTGAAATTCTTCATTTTGATCCCAGAGTGACTTACGTTCGTGAGAATATTTGGTTACGGACGTAACTTTGCTTCTGCATAATTTTTGGTTCTTTTCGACACGGTTTGATCTTCAAAGCTCGTCGAACCTGCTGAATTCTTGTTTTGGCTTGAATTACTTAAATTTTTTCGTCAAGTCTGCTATGACTCCAATTGTCGAAGGTCCGGAACACATCAAATAATTTGTTAAAAAAACCAAAAATAATTGTAAAAAAGTAAAAAACCAAGTTGATGAGAGAGACGCCGTGGTTTAGACTTTTAGTGTTTGGGTTGGCTGGACCAATTTTGGAGTCTTGGACTTTCAAGTTTCAACTATGTAAAAAAAATTATCGACAATGTATATACCAAATCATATAACACAATTCCTATTCCCTACCTCCACTCCACAGATGCACTCCAAACCCTCATGCCTCAATCCACGACCATGACAGCGCCCTTCTCAAATCCTGTCGACTCTTGCCATTCAATTGCGCTAACCACTTGTAATCCAGAGCCATATAATCCTTTGACCTCGGTAAGTTACTAAGTTCTCAAATCAATGAAGAATATATTATTTTTGATCTATTGCACTGTAATTTTTTTCATTTTTGTTTTTTTATTCACTTCTTCTTCTTCTAAAGAGTGAACACATAGGTGGGTTTGGAGAATTTTGTATTGTTTTTCAAAGGCCACATTTTCTTTGAACATATTTTAGGTAAATTGAGGTTTTAAACTTAGATTTCTACCATACATTGAACACATAGGAAACCTAAGTTCCATAAATGCTATTATGTTTCAGAAATTATAAATTTTGAGAGTCTTGTGTCTAGAAGCGATTATTTCATCACAACAGCGAGCAATGTTCTACTGCAGAAATTATAAATTTTAGGATTTTGTATTAGGGCTAGTTAAGTGATGTTTGAGGTGTGGGGAAATGGAAATTATAAATTTTAGGATTTTGTATAAGGGCTAGTTAACCAGGAATTATTTTGGATAGGCTTGCTTTGCTGGACATATTTTTTTTTTTTATAAACTGGAAAGGTTGTCTTTGCTGAACAGATTGCTTTTTTGCTAAATTGTTGAGTGTTGACTGAATTTTTCGTTATGTATTAGATTTGGTAGTGAAAATTAATGCTTAAGCATGTAGTTTTTTGCTATATTAGTATTATAGTATATTGTTTTTGCTTGGATCGATGTTTTAACTCAAAATTCTAGACAAATATATATGCAGAAACTTATTCATAATATATCATTTTGTTTCGTTAGTAAACCGCACCAAACCGCAAAAAAAGGTTTGATTTACAAAATAAAATGATTTGGTTTGGTTTGAAAAAATTCCAACCTGCTTTAAATGGTTTGGTTTGGAATTTTGTCCACCCAAACCAAACCGTGTTCACCCCTTTAGTCACGTGGCAAAAAGCTACACAAAACCTTGAAAAAGGGCGGATTACCTCTTGGAAAAGAGTGAAGAACCACAAAACCCGTGAAAAAGGCTTGAAACTTTGAAATATAGGTTTACTAACCTTGGAAAAGGCTTGAAGCTTTAAAATATAAGTTCACCTATCCTCGAAAGAAAGGTCAGGACTAAAAAATTGTTATAGACATGAATGAAAGTGATAATGAGTCAACCCTCTAAGAAATAGAGATTAACAACGCAACGCGGAGGCTCCCCAGAGACCACGTGAGGACATAAATGAGGGGGTGGCCCAACCTAACCCCCACGCCGGCATCGAAATTGTCGCATGCTGCGAGATATGACTCGCGTGGCAGCCCAGATGTTGGAAATGCAAAAACAGCAGATAGAACAAACCTCTATGATGAATGCTTATATGGCTAGAGGATACGTTGTGAACGAACCCATGATGCCGCCACAGTACTCGGAGCCACATTACTCACCATCTGACGCGGCCACTGCCTTGTATTATTTCCAAGATCCGCATGCATATGCCGAGGTGGAATATGTCCCTTACAACGAAGAAGACTCGGTGCATGAAGCACCAAGAGAACAAGGACAACCACCTAGTGACCATAAGGTGGCCTCACCCTCAAAGTATGGCAGCATTTTTAGCCGAATTGGGGGACTATTCATGGGCAAACGAGAAGGTCGAACTAAACAAGGTCGGCATCATGCATATGCGCCTAGAAATAGGTGGTAGTGACGGGCTGAAGAAGCCCTTTCGCGGAGCCAAATGCCCAAAGGAAAATATGATGTAAGGGCAGAAAAATTGAGCCCCACACATGAGCCTAAAAATAAGGGGGAGAAAAGAGCAGAAGCAGCCAGGGAGCCCTTTCGACCTTTCAAAGGCTAAATTACGGCCGAATCTTGCCACCGCGGGGGCAGGATTACCTTTAGCCGTCCTATGACCAATATCATGACGCGATGAATTTTGACCATGACGAGAACAGTGAATTGCCGTCATACGAGCTGGATGATGAAGATGAAATAAGCCCCTTTACTGAGGGCATCAGAAAGTGCCTAGTGCCCCATGACTTTGAAATGCCAGAAATAACAAAGTACTCCAGCAGGGGTGACCCTGACGATCACCTGTTAAACTATCGCGCCAGTATGGAAATAACTGGAACCACTCCAGCATTGAAGTGCAAAGCCTTTGCTTTAACACTTGAGGGAAGTACAATACGGTGGTATAAGAAACTCCCTCCTGGTAGCATTCACGGTTGGAGAGATTTGAAAGCAGCTTTCAAAAATGGCTTTGTTTCCTCCAGACCAATCCAACTCCCACTCCAGCGTCTTCAGGATTTAAGGCAAGGAAGGGAGGAGTCTTTGAAGAGCTACCTAGCTCTGTTGACAGAGGAAATGCACATTTGTGAAAACATCATCGAGGCGGAGGTGTTTTCTGCCCTAAAAGGAGACTTAGACATGACAAGTATGTTTTGGAGAGATGTCCGAAGCAGAAAGCCGAGGGATTACAACGCCCTTGTAGACTTGATTAAAGAGGAGATCGTCTCAGAAGAAATGGCTAAGGCCAGGGATAATCATCCTCAAGTGAGATACAATACTGGGTACCCCAATGAAGTGAACTAGAGGAAGGGAGGTAATAAGGATAGGTTCGACAGTAATCACGGGGGTGCGCCACTCCCGTTTCCGAGAACCAGATCCAGTTATGCGGCTGAGATCACGGAGGCTATCCCAAATTTACACTCTACTGCACTTGCACCAAATCCCCACACGGCCCTTGGAAGAACAGAAGGTAACCGAAGTGGAAAACAACCTATGTTTGGGACCTACTGTGCGTACTACAGATATTACGGCCATGCAACGGAGGATTGTAGGGAAATCCACATGTTGGCAGACCAAAAGGCAAACGGAAGGAAGGGAGGCAATTTCCCCCCTGACAAAGGAAAGCCACAAAGGCCAAATAACCAAAAGTTCAATCGAACTGATAGGCGAGTTCCATGTAAAAACCCTACGAAAGAAAGGGTAGATGGTCGTCAAAGGGGTAGGAGCAGAGACCGGAATAGCCCCCTGGCACCTGATAAAAATGTAAGAGAACCACCTACGCCTATAAATGATCCGCCAATCCGCGAGATTGACACGATATTGGGAGGACCCCACCCAGGTGGGAGAACCAATAACTCCCAAAAGCGGTACATCAGAGAGGCCAAACAGCCCGCTAACGTGAACTATCACATCCATTCGCATCCTGTTGGGATGCCTAGGACAGAACCTATCACGTTTACCCAGGATGACGCTATTGGGGTACATTTCTTGCATAATGATGCGTTGGTTATTCAGGTGGTGGCGGCTCAAAATGGATTGTCACTGATGCTGGTGGATGACGGTGCTTCAATGAATGTGATTTATGGAGTAACTTTTGACAAGATGGGGATTAGTACCCCACTTATTCAAGTTTCGGATCCAATATATGGATTCACTGGAGAAAGCCTAACTCCCAGAGGATCCATAACCCTTATGACGGAAGTAGGGCAGGCACCAACTTTCTCTAGAATACCCATGGAGTTCTTAATTGTGGACAAAATCTCCTCATATCATGGCTCAATTGGGAGGCCGGGCCTAATTGACTTAGGGGCTGTAACTCATACAAAGTATATTTGCATGAAATTCCCAACGGAACATGGCATAGCTACTGTTAGGGGGAGCCAAACTGAATCCCGGGCCTGTTATACAAACGCTATCCGAAAGTTTCAAGACCGGAGCGTAAACATGATTAGTGATGTGACAATGGCCGAGGCTGCACCCGACCCTGAAAGATTGGGTGAAGGGCACTCAGAGGGAGAAGATGTCACAATGACACCGGAAGATGATCTGGCAGATTTGGACCCAAGAATGGCCGGAGAGAGTTGCTCTACCCAGCAAAAAGGTTGGAATGTTTCTGTGTTGATCCGCATGATCCAATCAATGAGTTGCAAATTGGATTAGATTCTCCAACTGAATACAAATATCAATTGAAAATCTTTTTGGTCAAAAATCTTGACTTATTCGCATGGAAACATGACGACATGATTGGAATTGATGCTAAAGTGGCTTTTCACAGGCTCCAACTTGACCCAAGAAACCCTGGACACAGGCAGAAGAGGAGGCTAATGAGTTCAGATAAATATGAGGCCTTGAAAGAAGAGTGACGAGACTATTGAAAAATGGCTTCATCAGAGAATTTCGATATCCGAAGTGGGTGTCGAACCCTGTTTTGGTTCCCAAATAGAATGGGAAGTTGAGAGTATGCATTGACTTTTTAAATTTAAACCAGGCATGCTCAAAAGATAGTTTTCCTCTGCCTCGAATTGATCAATTAGTTGATTCTACAGCAGGGCATGAGATGTTGAGCTTCATGGATGCCTACTACGAGTACAATCAGATCCCTATGCATGAGTCGGATGAGGAGCACACCTCGTTTATCACGGATAGGGGACTCTATTGTTATAAAGCCATGCCGTTGGCTTAAATAATGCAGGGGCCACCTATCAGAGGTTAGTAAATCATATGTTTTCAGAACAATTGGGAAGTACCATGGAAGTGTATGTCGATGACATGTTATTCAAAAGTATGGTCTCCTCAGAACATGTATGCCATTTATCAAAAGCCTTTGATATATTGAGAAAATATCGAATGAAGCTTAACCCTATAAAGTGCGCTTTTGGGGTAGCGTCTGGAAAGTATCTTGGGTTCATGGTAAACAGGAGAGGGATTGGAGCCAATCCGGATAAGATCAAAGCTTTACTTAACATGCGCTCTCCTCGGAGCCTAAGAGAAGTGCAAAGCTTAACTGGAAGAATAACTGGCTTGAGTCGATTCATCTCCAAGTCCACTGACAAATGCTTGCCATTTTTTAAGGTCTTGAAGGGAGGGAAACGATTTCAATAGACACCGGAATGTGAGCAAGCTTTTACCGACATGAATACATTCCTAGGACAGGCCCCCTACTATCCAAACCAAAGGTTGGAGAACCACTTTCTCTGTATTTAGCTGTGTCAAAAGAGGCTGTTAGCTCGGTGTTGGTCAGAGAGGAGAATGGGAATCTTCCGGTATATTACATGAGCAAATCCATGCTGGATGCAGAAACACGATACCCAGACATGGAAAAACTTGCTCTAGCATTGATTACTGCGGCTCGTAAACTCCGCCCCTAGTTTCAGTCGCACTCCATCCATGTACTCACAAACTTTCCTATGAGACATGTATTACAGAAACCGGATGTGTCTGGAAGGTTAATGAAATGGGCGATATAAATTAGCCAGTACGACCTGCATTATGTGCCTCGGACAGCTATAAAGGGTCAAGCATTAGCAGATTTCATAGTTGAGTTCACGCATCCACCCGAGGTTGAGATGATTGATAATATGGATAATAGCCTTGAGTGAAAGCTGTTCGTTGATGGGTCCTCCACTGAAGGAAGATCCGAGGCGGGGATACTATTGGTGAGTCCGGAGGGACACAAGTTGCACAGCGTGATTCGCCTTGGCTTTAAAGCCACGAATAATGTTGTAGAATATGAGGCGCTCCTAGCTGGACTAAGGCTTGCAAAAGCTCTAAAAATTAAGTCAGTGGTAGCAAACGGTGATTCGCAGCTTGTTGTAAACCAATTTAACAGACAGTTCTCTGTCAAAGAGCCAGCCATGGTTGCATACTTGAGGAAAGTACAAGATTTAGCTGCCCACTTCGAAAAAATTGAATTGCTTCATATTCCCAGAACCGAGAACTCTAATGCGGATGCTTTGTCTAAACTGGAAAGCAGTAAGGATGCCGAACTCCTCAACATGGTGTCAATTTTAGAATTGGATGAATCCTATTCTGGCCAACTTAAAGTATCAAACTCTGCCATACGAGCCGGAAGAAGCTCAAAGACTGCAAAGGTATGCCGCAAGTTTTGTCCTATTGGACGATCTGCTCTACAAACGGAGCTACACCTCTCCTTTGCTACGATGCGTCGGGTCGGAGGAAGGTCAGTATATAATGAAAGAGATTCACGAGGGCATTTGTAACAAACACGCTTTAGCATTATCATTAGCTCAGAAAGCCCTGAAACAGGGATATTTTTTGCCAACGATGCGAAAGGATTCCCATAGCTTCGTCCGAAGATGCGATAAATGCCAGAGGCATGCAACCATAGCGCATCAGCCTCATCACGAATTGACTGTGGTAACCAGCCCTTGGCCTTTTGCGAAGTGGGGGGTCGATATTATTGGTCCTATGCCTCGAGGCACTGGTAACAATTGTTTCACAATAGTTGCAATTGATTACTTCACCAAATGGGTCGAGGAAAAGCCCCTGATGAGGATCACTGAAGCCAACGCGTCCAAGTTCATCTGGAAGAACATTATATGCAGGTTTGGAATTCCACACTCGTTGGTTAGTGACAACGCAAAACAGTTCAAAAATAAAAGTATTGACGAGTTATGCGATGATTTGGAAATCTGTATATTATTTTCATCTCCAAATCACACACAAGCAAATGGGCAGGTTGAGGCTGTGAACAAAACCATAAAGAACACCCTAAAGAGGAAACTGGAATCAAAGAAGGGTGCATGGGTAGATGAACTCTCGCAAGTGTTGTGGGCACTTCGGACTACTACGCACACCGCAACAGGGGAAACGCCGTTCTCCATGGCGTATGGATCCGAGGCGGTATGTTCAGTTGAAATTGGGGTGCCTTCCCCTCGCCAAATCAATTATGAAGAGGCGATAAATGAGGAAGCTCAAAGGGAAAACTTGGATTTCCTCCTGAAAAAAAGGAGTGACTCCCAGGTGATGTTGGCCAGGTACCAGAAAAAAATGACCCGCTACTACAACAAAAGGGTGAAAAATCGGTTCTTGAGCATTGGGGATTTGGTCCTTAAAAAGATCCTTCCTTCTACTCAAGAACCAGGAGTAGGGAATCTAGGTCCTAATTGGGAGGGGCCTTATAAAGTCACTGCCGAGGTAGTACCCGGTACATACATGATCGAAGACCTATTTGGGGTCCCCCTGCGTAATCCTTGGAATACAGATCATCTTCGTCGCTATTTTCAATAAAATTAAGTTCTCTTTTGGTGTGCAACATCTTGGAAAAACTCAGTGATTGTTGAATGATTGTAATATTCCCACATAGCTTAATGATGATTTGCGGCGGGTTATGCTGGGGGAAATCTCCAACCAATTAGTATGATAAAACACATCAATAAGCTGGTAGTATTGACCAATTGCATCAAATGCTTTCCGTTGAACGTGGTAGATATTAAAAATGTTAAATTATTTTAGTTCATGAGAAAGTATAACTTTACCTATGATAATCAAGCGACTATGTTTAAACCTCATGTACAAGGGACTTTTGTAAGCCCGCACTGCGCCCATTATGTTTTAGCCGAATATAATCAAATATTTATCAAGTTAGACCTAACCAGTAAACATATATGTCTTAAGCTGCTTAGGTCAGAGGGACTATCAAAGAAATTCACATTTTTTACATATCAATATAAAGCCTTCAAAGAGTTCACATCTTTTACAGACGATGTCATACAAATTCAGAAAATCCTGTCATGCAAATGTTAAACTTCACAAAGTGATCAAAATATTGAGTTAACAGAATAGTTACATCGTTTCAGTATTAATCATTACATTTCAAAATTGGAGAAATGTGTCCTAAAAAAAAAAACTACACTTATTGAAGGACATCTTTTACAGAGTCTCCTCTGGCACAATTTGGCAGGAGTCTGTGGGATCATCAGTAGGGGGGCCTTCCTCCGAATCTTGTGGCTCGGGGTATAAAGCTTCGATCTGGGAAATGTCTAAACTCAGAAAAGCCTCTTTTACATTCCCTAAGGCCATCCTAGCCCCTATATTCCCAAAAACCCTCTACATAGATTTGTACTCAGGGGTCTCTTCAAAAGTATCCTTAAAATTCTGAACAGGCCTCCGACACTTTGGCCCCCACGACCTCCTCCACCCGAGCTGCAATGGTACGCTCCAAAGCTTCTTTAATCTTGGAATCAATGTGTTTCTCCAAGGAGGTGTAATCCTCCTCAGCCTTTTTTCTAGCTTCCACCTCCCCCTCTAGCTTGGTGGTGATTTCTGCTACCTCGGTTGCCAGTTTACCCTTCATAGAGTTTGCTTCCACTAGGGCTTCAGCTGTAATGGACTGCGCACGGTTGGAGTCGTCAAGCTTCTTGCACAAAGTCGCCACATCGGATTCAGAGGTCCGGAGGTCATCCTTAGTTTCTCATTATCCTCCTGCAGGCACTTCGCAAGGGCCCTGTCCTCTGAGGAAGACTTGCGGGCTATAGACAATTGATCTTTAAGATCATTGATTTCTTTCAGCATATTGTCCACATGGCGAAGTGCAGTCTCCGCGTTCTTTTTATCTTGCTGAGCATCCACCACAGAGGATTCTACCTCGTCTATGAGGGCTAGTGCTCTGGTATTCATGACCTTGGTAGCAAGTAGTTTCCGGGTTGGGGTGGCGCTGGAGGAAAAGGCAGACCAGCCCTCTGTCCAAAATTGCTCCATGACCAAGGCGGCCCGGCAGGTGGAGATTTGGGGGACTTGAACGGGCTGGGATCATAAGTGACGTCCCTAGGAAGGACACTAGCTTTAATCTACTTGAGCTCTTCGGCTGCAGTAGGGGTCACGTCGTATCCCAGTCTCGGGATTGACATGGAAGGCTCATCTTCTGAGTCTTGCGACTCTGGTGGTGGTGGTGCGGAGTTGGTATCCTTGCCCCTTCTGAGCCTCTTCAAAGGGACAAGTTCGTCCTCGGATATGGGCTCAGAAATATCCTCGGATAGGGAAGATGGTACCAAGACATTTTTAGGGTTCTTATCCCTCTTAGAGCCACCACGATCTGACCTTTTACCTTTCCCCGTTACGGTGACCCTCTTAGGCTCGGTCTCCTTTACTAGATTTGACTGTTGGGGGCCTACGGGTAGTAAACTGGGGGGTGTCAGTAATGTTAGAAGAGGGCCTTCGAGTTAGGCGGTGGACACTTCAGACACCTCTTTTGTGACCCCCACTTGCAGGTTGGCAATTACTGTTTTCTGCTTCCTCCCAACTTCGCAGTTGTGGCGAAGGGCAGGAGGGATCTTCTTGGACATAAGGCCCTTCAGAGAGATCTTTGGAAAGTCCTTAGAGCCTAGCAGTAAAGAAAGAAAGATGAGACTCTGAATGCCGAAGCGAAAGTTATAAAGCCAATAAGAAAACTCTACTCACTCATGGCTCTCATAAGGCCCTGCTTGACAAAAAGTTTGTTTTATTGAATGACCCTCTGAAAAGTGCCGTGGAAGGCAAATAGGCGCCTCACTGCTGATAAATCCGCGTCGGAGAGGAGACAGGCGAAAGTGGACCCTGTCATAAGCCAACAAAGAAAATAAATTAAAAACAATGAGCAAAAATGGGAAGTAAGTAACATACAACACTTGAAGACGTGAAATAAAAACAAGACTCACGCGGGGAGGAAAGAGTTCTGGGAATGGTGATTTCTGGAGTAGGGTCCACATGTGAGCTTTGCCACTTCCTCACAACCCAGAACCATTGGTTTCTCCAATTCTTTATAGAAGTAGGATGCCCAGTGATAATAGGGGGTAAGAGCCCCGGGGAAATAGGTAGTACCAGTCTTTAACGTCCGACCTCACATCCTTATCTCTTCTAACAGATTTCTTCAGGGTATATAAGGTATGGATGATATGCAGCGAAATGGGGTAGTCAGGGTTGATCTCTTGCCACACCAGCCAAGTGCCGACGGCCTGTGTCCAGAAGTTCAGAGCTAACTGATAAGAGCATAAGTTGTAACTCCTAAGCAGCGCCCTAAAAAAAGGGTGTAGGGGCAGCCTCATCCCACAAGATAAAGCATCATACCAAACTGCCACCTGGCCTGGGGGAGGACTGCAGGGTCGGCAACAAGGTGTGGGGTGCACCAATCGGACCCCTTCTGCTATCCTAAACTTTGCCGAAGTGCTTTCCAGATCAATGCCTCGAATTTCTAAAGCAATCTCACTGCTTCCCCAGAACTCTAGTTTCGAATCAGGATCCACGTGATACCCTGATACTTTGTTCACAAGGTTCACCCAACCCTCGACTTGGGCTATTTCCTCCTCAGATAATCCTAATTCTTCCCTATGCGCCCTAAATGGAGCCCTAATACTCAAGCCAAGATCCTGCTGACCAGAAGAAGTGACCACTATCTCTTCTCTCCTCAAATCTCTGTCTCGCTTACTTCGAAGCTCCCGCAAAGAGGCCTCCTCGTCGGATGATAAGTGAGCGATGTAGGTCTGATTCTTTTCTTCTTCACTGTCAGAATCATCCAAATTAATTATACTGCCATATTTTATATTCCTTCTCTTAATCTATTCCCTAAATAAGCGAGAACTAAAAATCGACAAAGACAATGGGCAGAAACCTCGGACAGGAATCGCCATTGCCAACAGTTCCTGTGAACCCATTCCCCCAACTCTTTCCATTTTTTTGTAAAAAAGTCCAGACTTACAAAAAGGAAGACAAAAATGCAAAATGAAGTTTTCAAACCAGCACTCTATGATTAAAAATAAAAAAGTTTTTGCACATATGGAGGAAAAGGAATTTACCTGCAGAAAGTGAACGTTCGAGGTTGTAGACTCGAAAGGAAAAAGTGCTAATGGAGGGTGTTGGATGGTTGAGACGATTTGCTAGGTTGAAAATCCTCAAGAGTTGCTAAAAGGATCGCAAGAAAAGGGAAAACAAAACGATCTTTCACAAAAGAGTTGCGGATAAAATTTTAAAAAATGTGGTAAAGGAGAAAGGCTGGGATGAAGGAGGCTTTATAAAGAACCCAATAATCTCAAACCCTCGATCTTTGAGCCGCATGATTGATTTAGATAACCCACGTATCTCGGGGGAAGAACTAGTTAAAGCGCCAACTGTAGAGAGAAGGGGAGAAACCATTCAACTACTAAGGTGTACTCCACGCGCAGTAAGCTGCCCCCTCTCTTTCATATTTCTTGGAAACAGATGCCATCAATCTCTTTTCCATAAATGCGCCGCTTAAAGGGCACGCTGACATATCCCAACATTCACCTGGAAGGAAAAATAGGAATAAGTAGGTCGACGTTACCTTGAGTCCGCGCCTTGCTAAGAATCACATCCTACCCTGAAAGTTCATAGCGCTATATAATGATCCCCAGCCAATTGGCCGTGGATTAATTATAAGACAATGGAAATAACAAAATTAGAACAAACTACTATCCTATGGCTGCTCGCCTATAGAAATTTCCCAAGAACAAAACCATAGCTTCGAACCTATGGCAAATTCGATCCGCTCATAAATGACCACATCGAATTTGAGGGACTAGTGTTGAGACCGTGTCCAAAATGAGCCCAATAGATCACCAATAAAGGTCCAATGGACCTTAGCCCATGACCGGAACTTAGGGTTTTTCCTTGGGAGGATTTCCGAGGTGGAATATCGCATGGACCCTCTCTGTCCGAACTATTTTATAGCAAAGCTGAGGTGCCATGTAGTAACACCCCGGATCTGAGATGGGACAGCGAAGAGTGTCAGAAATATGTAACTTTCCCCAGTTGACTGTGGCTTGATAAGACATCACCTTTATGAAAGATATGATGGGCGCCCATCCCCTATCGGAAGTAGCAATGATTATATCCAAAAAGTTGGTTTACCTCCTTTGCAGTTAGGGAGAAGACACGTGTAAAGCATAACACATGTCATAATCCAAGAAAAATACTTATCCTATAAATAAATCACACTTGCCTCCAAAGAAAAGGTGGATAATTCGATACACTAATTAAAAATTTTACTCTCACTCCCTCCCTTTTCTCTCTTTTACACACTTATATTTCTAGCACCCAATATATATTTACTTAAAATGAGTACTGAATTAAGCATCGGAGTGTAAAAGGGAACCACCTTGGCCCCCTTTTGCAAACTGATTATTTGTCATAGTGCGCGGGAGATCCACGTGTTCAAGAGGGAGGAACTGAGACGTATTAATCCAAGGTCCTACCAGATTTTGTGGTCAACAAGTTACATAATGAAATTTGGAACCAATGGTTCCATTACTAATATTCACATGGTACTTAGTTCGGTTCGGTTCCTTTCGAAACTGGACTGGACCGGATCGAACCGAACCATGCTCACTCCTAATTGGAACCATTTCAAAATGTAATGGTTGAACAATCCAAATTTCAAAGTGTAATGATTACAAATTTGAATTACACTTTTGAGCACTTCATGCATTGATCCAAAAAAAATAAAAAAAAATAATTTTTTTTAGCACTGTTAAATTAGATAAAAAATAATGGTAGTTAATTGTTTTCTTTTTTCCTTTTATTTAAGAAAAAAAAGAATGTGATGCTTTGAGGTAAAAATTAGTGGTTGAAAAGTTGAGAGAAAAAATACAAGTGATTAAAAAGTAGTTTAAAAATATTTTGTCAAACAGAGCTGTTTCGCTCCAATTCCAAAAAAAAGATAATTTGAATTTTTTATTTTATTTTTCTTGAAAAAAAAAAACTAATGTGTTTTTAATTGCTAAATATAGATGCTTTATTTAATAATTTTCAATTGTTATAAAAAAGTATTCAAATTTAGAAATTCTGTTAAATTTATATATATATATATAAAAGATTATTCAAAATATTCTGTTTAATCATAGTGTAACTAATTTGGTAAAGTAATATTAAATTATTTCTTAGAGATATATAAAATTATATTATAAAATGTGTTGAAAACATTTAAATAACCCAAAAATATTTTAGTTTAAAGAACGAAAAATGCTTTAATTTAGAGAACTTAAGAACATTTCTTATATTGTGTATTTTTTATAAGTTTTCCAATTAGATGATATAAAAAGATGACTAGGAGTAGGGTTGGTTCAGCTTCATTAGCTTCCTCAAGTTTCTTTTTTTTATAAGTTTAGGGTTTAGGATTTATTTCAAACATCACAAAATTTTCTAAAAAAAAGTTATTTTAGAAATAAAGTAACATGTATTCATTTGGAGATAAAATTAAATACAAAAAAAATATAATAACAATATTCTTTAATTTCAAAATTACAAATGCATAACAAATATAGATTTATGGTTGTTAATTTTATTTATTATATTATATTATATTTCAAAATAAAAATAGCTTATTTAGAAGAAGAAAATTCAATAAACAAACAAATAATAAATAAAAATAATTTTGAAAAGATTATGATTTCCTAATTTTGATTAGTTGTGTACATATTGTATTTCCTATTTTGATTTTTTTTTAAAAAAATTTTGAATTCGATAATATTTTTTATTAAAATGTTATTGTACTATGTTTTTATTTGATATGTTTATATAATTAACATTTTTTCATAATTTTTGATTGAAATCATTATTACAAAATATAGAGTGTTTGGTAATATTGTAGCGATTTTTAAATTGTTTTTTTTTTTTTATTTTCGATGTAAGATATGTCGTTGAAAAACAGAGAGAGAATATTTGGATGGTTAAGAAGTAATTTGAGAAATTATATTTTTTATAAATTAATTTATAAATTATAATGATTGTGTTACAGAACAAAGTGTATAATTTCGTGCATCGCATAGATGAAAATACTAATAACACCGAAATAAAGGCGGCTTTCAGCCGCGAAACAATAGCGAAAAGGTGAAATAATAATGGCAGTATGACACAATGGGTATGCTGAAAAATAATTATCAATACTATCACTTTCAACCAAAGGATATGTCTCCGTGGAGGTGACCCTGTGGGCACGTGATTTTTGTGATTGACAAGCTCTTGTAAACGATTGAGACATATGATGAAAAAAATAAAATAAAAAAAGAAGTGAAAATTGACTACCATACCCTTAAAGAAATATAAAATAATAATAATAATAAATAATTTATATAATGTCTTTCCATTGCATTGGTTAAATCCTTGACAACTTACATCAAAACTAGTTAATATCCATTGGATTCAATCAAACCACTTATTATCTATTAAATAATAACCACTTTAATTTTTTAGAAAATATGTCTAACTTCTATTATGATTTCATATTCTTAGTTCTTGACTTTGAAGGAAATACATGTTTCAATTATGAGAAAAAACTTACCAACAAATTGTGAAATCTATTTGACAAATAATAAATTTCAGAAGAAGGTATTATTCTCAAATTTTTATTTCCATTGAGAACTTGTTTTATTTGTTATGCATTATCTTAAAAAATGGAGAGAAACATAATAAATAATTAGTTTAACTAATTTTTAAGATTATCAAAGTATTAAAGTAAATATCATGATCATTGTATTGTGTTATTCTCAAATTATGTCATTTTTTATCATTTATGTTAGTAATCTAAGATTGTTGTGTATTTAATATGCCATTAATGATGATAACGGAATTATTCTAAAAAATGTTGGTTGAGGAAGATGATAAATGCAAGTGTTGAGAGAATCCCGATACGTCATTCTCGACATTTATAATATCGAGAATGACATTTCGAATGTTGTTCTAGACAGTTTTAAAATGTCGAGATTGTCGGTATTGAACTCACAAATGTTTATCATTTCAAACGCCTTCTTGTAGATAGCATTTTTCTGTCTGCTAATGTCGTGTAAGCTCATCATAGTATTGTTTCTATCATCTAGGTATGGCAGATATAATGAGGTTCATTGTCTCGCACGGTGGTACTTTTCTCAACATGGATGACGATTGGAAGTGACTTGGCAACCGGACAACGTCCATTGTTATTCGAAGAAAAGTAGGAAATGGAATGGGGTGAACACTCATCCTATGACGGGGGATCCATTGTGGAACAACGCAAATTTCTGCCCAATCATCGGAGTCGGTGATGATTTGATTGTCAACGGAATACCCTGGTGGAGAGTATTTCAATCCATTGTTCACATTGTCATAAGGTTGGAGAGTTTGTTCAAATTCTCGTTCGCCTTCAACTTCGATTGTGTTGTGAGTAGAAGAACCTTGTGCTGAGTTGCTCATATTCATATTACTAACAAGAATTAAGGCTATGTTTGATAGCACAAGATTTTCATGGAAAATGGAAAACTTTTCAACATTTTCCTAATTTTGGTGATAGGTAAGATTTTCTTGGCAATTCTAATTCCAACTTTTGAGCATGTGAGGTTGTTTTCTTGATTTTGAAGGAAAACACTTTCCCATAGATAGAGAGGAGGTTTTATTTTTCTTGGCAACTTGTTTGGTTATTTTTGTTACGTTAGATCATTTTTGTTGTTGTTAAATGATTTTTTTTCTCCAAAAATTAACATTATTATTATCAACTACAAATATTTAAAAAAATTAAAATAATAATTTTTTATTAAAATAACTAAATTTTGTTTTATTTTTCATGGAAAAAAATGACAATCAAATAACAAAAGTTGAAAATTTTCTCACATTTTCACCTAAAAAATTTAACCAATCAAAACACATTAAACTTTCAATTCCCAAAAATTCAATGTTGGAAAAATGTGAAATTGTGAATGAAAAATTAGACTCGTGTAACTCCCATGTCTTACAATTGATCGAGGTTAAATTAGCCTTGTTAATTGGGGAGTTATGTGTGGAGTTATGGTTGTTAATTGGAGAGTTATTTTGGAGTTATGGTATAACTCCTTTACATGCTATATAATCCCTCTCCCCATCCTTTGAAAAACATGAAAAAACATTGGTTTTGTCAAGATACATTTTGTTCTATATTTTGTCCATATATTTATTTTGTTTTTGGTGATAGTTCATACAAAAGTTTGGTTCGTTGGAGTGGTAACTTTGTACTAAGTTAACTACTCAACCTCCGTTGTATCCTGGGAGACAGACGCTCAGACAAACCTCAAGCACAGATTGGTGAGGGGGCGAATTTGTTTTAAGGAAATTGTGCTTGCACGGGCCTCGGTTCCAAATTTTACTCTAATTTACAGTTTTTGGTTTTCTTCAACATTTATAATATTGTGTTCCAAATTATCAGTTGTTCTTTTGCCAATCGAAAAATATTTTCCTACAAACGTACTCATTGAATTTCTTCCAAAACTCAATAGCCAAGATTTCATTATGCAAATTTATAGAATTTTTCCATTCGATTTGAGTCTCCATTTTGAAGCAATTTTTTCTAATTTAAGAGAACCTCTCTCTCTATATCGCTGCCCATTTACTCTTCGATTCCATATTTGTTCTGCAAATGTTTTGGGTAATCTTCGTTTCTATGGCAATAAGATGAGGTACAGTTAAAGCCTTGTCCAATTGATGATGACCACTCCCTGAGACAGATGAAGAGTGAGAATGAGCAGAATCCACCTGTTTTCTCCTCGCAAGACTCTTCAAACCTCCAATACCACCACCGTTTTTCTGAGTACCACAAATAAAAACCATAACAACCACACCATAAAATAATTCGCAATAGCATGCCTGAAGATTAAACTTTTCGTGCAAAATATCTATTGGATCACAACTTTGAGGGTGTATTGGGAGCAGTGAGCTGGAGAACAAATACACGCACATAACATACAAATCCATTCTCAAGAATAATGGGTTGTGGGGAGAGGGTCGAGAGGTTTCTCTATCTTAAATCCCTATTGACAATCTAGAAATTATCATCACAATCTCGAATAAATCGAATTTCTCTCCACGCCGCTTGAAATGAACAAGCTGGGAAGATGGTAGTGGGAAAAAGTGCAGCAATTTATAATAATTACATACTCCAGTTTTAGGTTTCCTAATCTTGCATCGCTTCAAGAAAATCGTTAAATTACAGCTGGTTGAAAATTTCTTTTGCTTTTAAAGTGAATGTCCTTTATGCATCCTTGCAAAGAGATACTGCACCTTTTTGGTGCTCTATATGTGAGTGAGTCTTTGGCTTCTGTAATCTGTTCCACTAATTTCTTTGTTTAATAAATAAATGGAGAAGAAATTTTTTTTCTTTTTCACAGGTTCTATTTTGATCTTTCAAAGGTTTGTTCCTTTGTTAATCAAATTCGACAATTATTTTCCTATCAAATGTAGTGTAAGAGTATTATCTTCTACTGGTTTTCCAAGAAATCTAACAAAAAGGTGCATTACTTATAGAGGAACATCAACACTATTGAATGTTAACTACCAACTATTTATTCAATGCATTAAACTAAGATTGACATATGCTCTACATTAAAGATTTAGTAAATCTCTTCTTTTTGTTTCAATTGTACTATTGTCAATCAAAAATTAATTACCTAGACTTGCCCTACCAATGTTTAATGTTTAAGTATACAAATACTACTTAGAATTGAACGTATGGTTTGAATGGCTGAACTTGATATCTCTACAACAGGCCAAGAATCGAACATAATATTGTAATCAACTTAGTAATAGATGCGTCGTTTGTCTTCATAACATTATTTTAGAACTACTAATATTTTTACGTGAATGTTGGGAAGGCAACGTGAAATAGAAATGAAATCTCGAGATTGAGCATATAATTATTGTCATTCATGACTGTTCTCGACATTTTCACATGTCATTCTCGAAATTTGAGGCAAGTTTTTCTAGACATTTGACATATCACATGTCAAGAATGACAAAATCTATTTATAATAATTACTGTACGCCATAAAATACATAAAAAATACATTGATTTCTATTTGGAAATGACAGCAACCTGACATGAGTCCCTAGTAGAAGTGAAGTGTTTGGATTATAAAAAATTGTATCATCATTGTTTCCAATGCAAAAATACACACATGTCATTGTTTTTAAATCTTTCCATTGTTATCATTCTTTCCCTTCTTTCGTCTGCTACGTGTGTACGGAATCTTCGTGGTAGCACTTGGAATTTTTAACCGATTGGAATGTGGTCTGCGAGGTGGTAGATCAAAAGACTTCGTTACATTTTTACTCGAAACATTCTCATCGATCTGTGTAGCCTCATTTACAACCTCTATTGTAGCTCCCTCGACTTCATCAATGTTCTCTTCTTGAGGAAGCTGAAATCTGTATTCATTCAAAAAATAGGTGTTAGTATGGAATAGCAAGATAAATTCCTTTACATGCAATATTTTATATAATTTGAAAGTACATGTTTTCCTGTTGCATCTCCAACACATTTGTCTTCGCCAGCCTATTTTTGAATGTTACTATCTCCAGCACTTGTCTCTCGAATCTTACCCCATTTGGATTGGTTCTCATTTTGTTCATGACCTCCTTCGAATTGGTTCCCACCTAAATCATAATGCCCAACTATATCAGCAAAAGATTCATTATGTATCATCATTTTTTACCAAGCTCATCTAGTTTGAAACGAATTTCCTTCATCTCCTCCATAGCATAATCACGAATACCACAAACATAATTTTCCATTAGCGATTCTACCCTATCAAATCGCCCTCTTATCTTCTCTGTGAATTGAGAAAACCTCTTTTCCATTGCAACATTATGGTTCTTCATAATAGTTTTGATCTAATCCAAAATTACATGAAGATGTACACCAGTTTGGCCTGACCCCGATGGCTAGTTCTTGTTAGGAGAGGAATCAAATTTTGATTTCGAACTCTCATCGATGTATTCATGATCATGCCGACGAAGACTATCAACTCCACTCTTTTCAATCTCCTTTCCCTTTAACCATCTAGCTCCGTGGGGAACTATCTCATCTTTAGGTCAACCATCTTGTACTTCACCTGCATCTTGATACCAAATTGGATGATGCTGAATCCCATGTGAAAATGTGTAATATAGGTGATACAAGAAGTTGAGGTGATTTTTGGGGAGAGAACTCGTGTTTGAAGTAGTGTAAAATGTGAAAGTCAGCTCAAAGTTTAAACACCGCCGAAATTGACTCTAGATTGCTGGCGCGGCCGCACAGTACAAAAATTTAGAAACAAAACATTTAATTTTTAAAAGCGCGGACACTTACTTTGTCACATCGTGGCCGCGTAGTACTCCGGCTGGAGGTTAAAAAATATTTGACTTTTTGAATTTCAAACTCGATTTTCAACCCCACATCATCTTGTGATCCATGCACTCAACCACCTAAATCATGTTCACATCTTAACTAATATGTCATGCTTGTGCTTGTGATGTAAAACTTGTAATTCAAGCATGCAATGAAGATCAAAATTTTCATGAAATGATTTTGCGACTTAAACTCTATATGCATTCAATTATGACTTCATGTTTTAGGCTAGAAATCGATGATGATCAAGATGTACATACTCAACTAGGATCATGCATTTATCAACTACTCAATGTGGTGCAAAAATATCATGCTAATTGATAATTCAAACATGTTAAAACATGGAAATAAACAACTAAAGCAATAAAATCCTAAAACTACTAATAAAGCAATAAAGAAAACTTAATAAATAAAAATGATAGAAATTGGGTTGCCTCCCAACCAGCGCTCCGTTTAAAGTCTAAAACTTGACTTTTTGACAAATGATTCAAGGGCATCTAAAGAAAGCTTTAGATGTCATACTCATCTTCTTTCTTTTGAATTTATTCCACTCCTCATTTGATCTCCACGACTCGAATTTGCCCCTCTCCATGTTATAGAACACGTCCTTCTCATCCGCTTCAAATTCAACTATGAAGACTTCCACTTTCTCATCGGGTGTAATCACAAAATCAATTATTTCGCAATCAACAAGGTCAAAACCATGTAAGCTGATTTCTTCCTTATTGATGTCCAAATCTCAATTGAGCTCCATTGTGATTGATTTTGCATCCTCTTTAAGTGTTTCTTCAATAGTTGACTCATCTATGGATTTAATGGCCGGTTCATTGTCAAATTCCATAGGCGTTGGCGAGTCCTTCCTATGAATTTTCATGAGTGGATCATACCCACACTTTTGAAAGTCATTCCAATACATGGCATCTCCCACAAGCATATCATCTTCTTCCAAATTGGCTAATTTCTGATAGTACTTTTTAATTGCCCTTTCACTCCATAGTGGAGGACCATCTCCCACAAGAGCGATGTCCTCATCCCAATCGTTCAGTACACACACATCAAAGAGCATACGACTTGAATCCGACGTGTCTAATGCTTGTTGTCGGCATCTCAAATATTCTCCAAGCACTATAAGTTTTGGCGTGATCAAACTGTTCATTCTAAGCTAATGGTGAAATCAAATATACCTCAAAAGAAAATCAAATATAAGAGGATTTAGAATCACGGAGGTTAACCAAAAGTAACAAATAAAATAAAAAGTAGATAAAAGTCCGAATTAGTGAAAGTAATCTAGAAATAAATTTAAACTGCAATCCCCGACAACGACGTCGAAAACTTGTCTGCGATTTTTATAATCCCGCAAGTGTACGAGTCGCATAAGTAATAAAGTGAACTTAGAGTCCAGATATCGATCCCACGAGGATTGAGTAAACTTATGTTTTAGACTAATTACCTTAACCAGACGAGAAAAGTGATTTGATTTGTGAAGTTTTGAATTGAATTAAACTAGTGAACTAAAACTAACAAAATAAAAAGTAAAATAGTACTACGAACTTATGATTTTCCTAAGTGATGTTTAAAGGCATCGGGAGGTCGTAATGACTAAGTGTGTGGAACGTAAGAATTCATGTAACGATCACAATAATAACGAATGTATATCTCTATCGTTCGTCCAATTACCGAATTTTATCCTTAGATCTAATTGTTAGCTCACCTCTCAGATTATGAAAACACCCATGAAATCATGAATAGATGATCAACTCATTCAAATTAAACACGAAGATAAAATCAACACATGCAAAATATATGTAAAACTCAAATCATGAAATTAATAGCATTCAGACTTATACTACATTGAATATCTCAACTAAATATTTAGCGACTCATTACAAAATAAGTAAAAGCACAATAATTAAATATAAATATATTGAGTATATCAGATTAACAAAGAGAAAAGAAACTCTTGCAACAAGGAATTCTTTCACGTTGATAATCATCTTCAATCCTCTTCATTTGCCTTCAATTTCCTCCTAAGAATTTGCTATTAAGAACACGAGGTTATGATATTTTAAGCTCTGCAAAGGTCCCCTAGTTCGTGCATGAGAAGTGATATTTATAGGTTTAGGTCAAAAAGGGAGAATAAACCACGAAAATCCGTGCATAGGCCAAACAGGCTGCTGGGCCGGAAAGCTGCGCGACCGTACAATAGTAAATCTGGTGGCCGCGCAGTTATGCCAAATAAGGTTCTATTAATTTGCTGATTCTCGCGCGTCCACAGTGCTTGAAATTTGTGGTGGCTTAGTTCTCCGTCCAGTATGCAATTTCCACTTTTGAAGTACTACAAGTTGGTCTTCGTCTTTTACTTGCACACGTGGTCCTTTATCTTCTAATTTGAGCGATTTAACCACTGGACTTCTGGTTTCTTCTCTTTTCTTTCTTGTTCTTCTCAATTGACTCATTGTACTTCTTCATGTTTACAAATTAGCTCTAATAATCATCCAATTCTTCAGTATTTGCTTCATTTGCATCCATTTCTCAAATTTGGGTAGTTTTTTGAAATATAAACAAATATAGAATAAATGAATAGCAAATATTCTTAAACAGACATATAAAATCTTACTTTTGACGTATAAATAAATATATAAAATACACTTATCAACTACAAAAATGAGTATATTAATTTGCAAACTTTATCTTATATACAAAGCGTGAATAGATTGAAAAATCAAAGGAATTCTTATTACTCTATTAGCATCAAAACATTAGTGAAGCTATTGAAACCTCTAGATAAATGTCTTTGAATTTTAAATTAGTCCACCAACAAGACCCAAAATCAGATTACGTGTCAAAATCAGATAATTTTAAACTATAGACAATACCACCCTTTGCACTCTTTATATATATTAGGACATTTTATTTGTCATTTCTCTTCCTCTAACCTTCACATCTTTCCTTGAATGTTACAAATCACTACCCTTTGTCTGTTTTTGTTATCACAACACTAAGAAAAAGAGTTCAAAGTTTGAAGTGATTATCAACTAATTCCAATTAAAGCCCCAAGAATGTTATGCTTGAGCTTAAAAATGGTGAGGACGTAGAACTCTTCAACCAACAGTTTTGATAAAGAAATGACAATTACATTAACACTAAACTTTTATAAACTCAACTGAAATGGAGATAACAAGATGTATTAATGACCAAAAAAAAAAAATTATACTTACACACGTCCAGTTTCCATCAAAGGAACTGCAAAAACTTGAAATAATGATGTTTATCGACTTAATAATCCAAAAGGTCACTGAACTTTTCCAAAGGTTTCCACCAGGTTACTGAACTTTAAAAATCACTCCATTAATTACTAAATTTTCTCAAAAGTTTTCATAAGGTTACTGAACTTTAAAAATCACCCCATTAATTACTAAACTTTGAAAACGCCACCCCATCCATCACTGAAATTTCACATTTGGCGTGACTAATGGGGTGGCATTTTCAAAGTTCAGTGATGGATGTGGTGGCATTTTCAAAGTTCAGTGATTAATATGATGATTTTTAAAGTTCAGTGGCCTGGAGGAAACATTTGAGAAAGTTCAGTGATTAATGGAGTGATTTTGAAAGTTCAGTGACCTGGTAGTTCAGTGATTAATGGGGTAATTTTGAAAGTTCAGTGACCTGGTGGAAACCTTTGAAAAAGTTCAGTGACCTTTTGGATTATTAACTCTCGATGGTTTATCCCCATTTAAAGCATCCCTTCATTTGTTTATTAACATGCTTGAAATAATGCAGTTTATCCCCATTTAAATCGTCTCGAACGTTTCAATTTTGACATTTACACCCTCAAAATCACATTTTTTTGCGAAAATAATCCTTTCGTCAAGCATTGTCAGATTTCTCCGTTAGAAAAGATGGGTAATATACACATTTTGTCCCTAACCTTTAAAAGTTTTGTGGAATACATCCCTATTCTTTTTCTTCTTCTTCTTCTTTTTTGCGCGAAACATCCCTAAACCACTTAATTATTATTATTATTATTATTTCATTTTTTTCATATAAAACGACAAATTTACCCTCCCTCTTTAAATAATAATAATAAAAAGAAATGTAAAAATTAATTGCAATCGTAACTTCAAATTTTTCAAAAAGTGCAAATGGGTCATAATTAAACAATTGCAAAAATAATAAAATAAATAAATAAATATAGCAATTGTTGTAAAACTACCAAAGTATTAGATAGAACAAGACTATCAAAATATTAGAGAGAATATAGAGATAGAGAGAGAATTTATGTATTCCAATTGTGTGTTAAATGAAGGAGTGAAGCACCCTATTTATAGGGGTAGATAATGGTACAATTGTAATAATATAAACTTTACAAGGGCATAATGGGTCATTCACACCCAAGATATTTATAACACTCCCCCTTGAATGACCTAATATTCAATGTCTGCCTCGTTAAAAACCTTGCTAAGAAAACCCAGTGGAATAAAACTTAAGCTAAGGAAAAGAGTACAGTCATTGTGGAGTATAAAAATAAATGCTGCCTCATTAAAACCTTGCTAGGAAAACCCAGTGGGATAAAACCTAGACGAAGGAAAAAGAGTACAGCTACTCCCCCTGATATTAGTCATCGTAAATCGCTGAGCCGACGCATTCCTATCTTATGTATCAATTTCTTGAGTGTAGATGTAGGTAATGCTTTAGTGAATAAGTCTGCCACATTATCACTTGATCGAATTTGTTGAACATCGATATCACCTGCTTTCTGAAGCTCATGTGTATAGAAGAATTTTGGAGAAATGTGCTTTGTTCTATCTCCTTTGATATAGCCTCCTTTAAGTTGTGCAATACAAGCTGCATTATCTTCATACAATATCATTGGACTATCTTTTGTCGAAGCTAATCCACATGATGATTGGATATGATGAGTCATGTTTCTCAACCATATACATTCTCGACTTGTTTCATGGATTGCAATAATTTCTGAATGATTTGAAGATGTTGCTGTCAAAGTTTGCTTCACGGATCTCCACGATATAGCCGTCCCACCACGTGTAAACACATATCCTGTTTGTGATTTTGCTTGATGTGGATCAGAGAGATAACCTGCATCTGCATATCCCACTAAAGAAGATCCCAAATTGTGAGAATAAAATAATCCCATATCAACAGTACCTTTTAGGTAACGAAGAATGTGTTTAACACCATTCCAATGCCTTTGAGTTGGTGCAGAACTATATCTTGCGAGTAGATTTACAGAAAAAGCTATATCAGGTCTAGTGCAATTTGCAAGATATGATAATGCTCCAATTGCACTTAGATATGGTACTTCTGGACCAAGAACATTTTCTCCATCTTCAAGTGGGCGAAATGGATCATTTTTTGGATCAAGTGATCGAACGACCATTGGTGATGTCAATGGATGTGCTATATCCATATAAAATCGCTTCAAAACCTTTTCTGTATATGAAGATTGATGAACAAATAGTCCTTCTGAAAAATGTTCAATTTGCAACCCAAGGCAAAATTTTGTTTTTCCCAAATCTTTCATCTCAAATTCATTTTTCAAGTAATCAGCAGTTTTGTTGAGCTCTTCTGGAGTTCCAATAAGATTTAAATCATCAACATAAACTGCCACTATTGCAAATCCAATATTTGTTTTCTTTATGAAAACACATGGGCATATATCATCATTTTTGTAACCCTCATTCAACAAGTATTCGCTGAGGCGATTATACCACATACGTCCAGATTGTTTCAATCCATATAATGATCTTTGCAATTTGATTGAAAACATACTCTTCGGGTATGTATCATTTATTTCTGGCACTTTAAGTCCTTCAGGAACTTTCATATATATGTCACTATCAAGTGAGCCATATAAATATGCAGTTACTACATCCATAAGGCGCATATCGAGCCTTTCTGACACAGCCAAACTAATTAAAAATCTGAATGTGATGGCGTCCATGACGGGATAATATGTTTCCTCATAATCAATTCCAGGTCTTTGTGAGAAACCTTGAGCTACAAGCCGGGCTTTGTACCTTGTAACTTCATTATTTTCATTTCTTTTCCTTACAAAGACCCATTTGTATCCTACAGGGATTATATTTTCAGGTGTTCGAACTACTGGTCCGAACACCTTTCGTTTTTCTAAGGAATTCAACTCCGTCTGCATGGCTTCCTTCCATTTTGGCCAATCCTCTCTCTGTTGGCATTCTTTAACAGACAGTGGCTCAGGATCATTATTCTGAATTATTTCAAGAGCCATTTGGAAGGCAAAAATATCATCTATAACAACATACTCCCTTTCCCATAATTTATGAGATAACAAATAATTTATTGAAATCTCATTATTCTCGGACATCTGTGATTCTGCAGGAATCACGTCATCACTATTAGATTGTTTCATTGAAATCTGTGGTTCTGCGGGAACCATGTCACCACTATTAGATTGATCAATCTTTTCTATTATTACTCGTCCAGGAGTCTTTGGTTGGTTTAATTTCCTCTTACGAGGTATGATGTCTTTTGAACCAACTGGTCGACCACGCTTCTGGCGTTTTTGAGGTTCACTTGCTATAGCAGTTTGTCCTACAGGGACATCAATCTTTGCCGGAGTGTTTTCTGCTGGTATATATGACTTTGTCACTTTTCGTGTGTCAACAAATTCATCAGGTAATTGGTTTGCAATTCTTTGCAAATGAATAATTTTCTCAACCTCTTGCTCACATTGATTACTTCGGGGATCAAAGTGAGATAGAGTTGTTTCATTCCAAGAAATTTTATCTTGATTTTCAGGATGCAACTTTACTCCTCCTAAAGTTGGAAAGTTCATTTCATCGAAATGACAATCTGCAAAACGTGCAGTAAACAAATCACCCGTTAAGGGTTCAAGGTACCTAATGATGGAAGGTGAATCAAAACCAACATAAATCCCAAGTCTACGTTGGGGACCCATTTTGGTACGTTGTGGGGGAGAGATTGGTACATGGACAGTACAACCAAAAACCCTTAGGTGAGAAATATTAGGTTCATGACCAGATGCAAGTTGCAGAGGTGAGTATTGATAATAAGCAGTTGGTCTTATGCGAATCAATGATGCAGCATGTAATATGGCATGACCCCAAACAGAAGCTGGGAGTTTTGTTTTCATGAGTAGTGGTCTAGCAATTAATTGTAGACGTTTAATAAATGACTCCGCTAACCCATTTTGTGTATGGACATGAGAAACTGAATGTTCTATTGCAATCCCAATGGACATGCAATACTCATTGAATCTCTGTGATCTAAACTCACCAGCGTTATCAAGACGAATTGTCTTGATTGAGTAATCAGGAAATTGAGCTCGTAATTTTATTATTTGAGCAAGTAGCCTAGAAAATGCTACATTTCTTGTGGACAGTAAACAGACATGCGACCATCTAGTAGAAGAATCAACTAGTACCATAAAATAACGAAATGGTCCACATGGTGGGTGTATCGGCCCACATATATCTCCATGAATCCTTTCTAAGAAAGTTGGAGATTCAACATTTACCTTTGTAGTGGAAGGTCTAATGACCAATTTCCCTTGCGAGCAAGAAACACATGAATAATCATTAGGTGAAAGAATCTTCTGGTTCTTTAAAGGATGTCCATGTGAGTTGCTAATTATTCGACGCATCATTATAGCTCCTGGATGTCCAAGTCGATCATGCCAAAGTCTAAAACTTTTTAAGTCTACGAACTTCGGGTTCGTGACGTTGTTTGATTCGACTTCTTTTATGGATGTATAATACATTCCAGAAGGAAGTGCCGGAAGTTTTTCTTTTATCTGCTTCTGGCCAGATACAAAAGAAGTAATGCAAAGATATTCAATATTGTTTTCTTGCATTGTTTCAATGTGATATCCATTGCAGCGGATATCCTTAAAACTGAGCAAATTTCTTCTGGATTTGCTTGAGTATAGTGCATCGTTAATACATAGTTGTGTATTATTTGATAAAATAATATAGGCTTTACCGGAGCCTTCAACGATCTTCGATGTGCCGCATATTGTATTAACATTATTTTCCGCTAATGTTAAGTTCAGAAAATACTTTTTCTTCCGGAGAATAGTATGTGTTGTTGCACTATCAACAAGACATGTATCTTGGCAATTCATCTAAAATATAATCAAATAGATATTTTAGAAAAGTGAATTTATGATAAAAAGAAGTTAAACATAATTTAACATCAAACGGACAATACATATTAAGATTTCAAAATAACATCGTGACTTTCTGATAAAGCAAACTAATCTATATTTTCCATATCACCAGTATAAAAATCAGAGACATCTAAGTGTGTCCTATTAACTGGACAATCAGCTAAATTTGTCTCTATTTTTTCTTTTCCTTTGATAGACTGTTGGTAAAGGTCCACAAGATGTTTTGCCGTACGACAGGTACGTGACCAATGCCCTTTCATGCCACATCGGAAGCAACTTTCTTCGTGTTGCCGTTTGATTATGTTATTCTCATTTGCCTTGTGCCTTTTAACCATGTGGCCATGTTGTTGATGATTTTGTCCAGAATTCCTTCCACGTCCACGTCCTTGTTCATGTCCGTGTCCACGCCTACGTTCGTGTCCACGGCCACGGCCACGTTTGTATCCGTGTCTATTTCTTGATATAGCATTTGCTTCAGGAAATGCAGTACCACTTGCTTCAGGAAATGGTACAGAACCGGTTGGACGTAATCCGTGATTTTTCATCAACAACTCATTATTTTGTTCGGCTACCAAAAGGCAAGATATGAGTTCCGAGTACCTTTTAAAACCACGCTCACGATATTGCTGCTGCAGGAGCACATTTGAGGCGTGAAAGGTGGAGAATGTTTTTTCTAGCATATCTGCTTCAGTGATTTTTTCTCCACATAAATTCAATTTTGAACATATTCTAAATAGTTCAGAATTGTACTCACTCACAGTTTTAAAATCTTGTAAACGAAGATGCATCCATTCATAACGGGCTTTTGGGAGGACTACAGTCCTCTGATGGTCAAATCTGTCTTTTAAGTTTTTCCAGAGTTCTTGTGGATCCTTCACAGTAAGATATTCTATTTTCAATCCATCATGAAGATGGTGACGAAGGAAAATAAGTGCTTTTGCACGATCCTGCAGGGATTCGTTGTTTCCTTCTTTGATTGTTTCTCCAAGCCCTTTTGAAATAAGATGGATCTCGGCATCTAGGATCCATGATAGATAATTTTTCCCGGATAAATCTAGTGCAATGAACTCGAGTTTTGTGATATTTGCCATTAGGATAACTATTCAATCAAACATGAAAAATAATTAATTCCTTGAAAAATCTCAGTAAAGAATTAATGACATGATTTCTATATCGAGTTTTTATTCTTCTGGAATATTAATTATAATTCTAAGTTGTTGTAGCAATGAAACAAAATTTCGAAATTGCTATGTAAATCTAAGTTGTGGTATCAATTAATCCAGATAATAATTATCAAGAATAAATTGATTAATACGTATAATGATAGTGACATTAACAAAAGATTTTTCAGAAATTGCATTTCAAGAATTATGTGGTATGTATGTAACCATGTTTCATGAAGTGATGTTTAATCATTACATCTTTTGAAATTGTGATTTTAATTTTCAAAAAGAAAAATAACTTTTACTTTTGTAAGTACACTTTATTGGAATGATGAATTGATTATATTATAAATTTATCCTTTTTGAAAATACATAAAATGTGATTTCATTTAAATCATATATTTAAAGAAACCCAGTAGAACCAACGATAATAAAACTGGTAGAATCAATTATATAGGTGGTAGTATGATATACTAAAAAAATTGTAAAACCAACCATGTAGGTGATAGCATGATATAATTAAAACTGGTAAAACCAACCATGTAGGTGGTAGCATAATATAATTAAAACTGGTAAAACCAACCATGTAGGTGGTAGCATAATATAATTAAAATCGGTAAAACCAACCATGTAGGTGGTAGCATGATATAATTATAACTGATAAAACCAACCATGTAGGTGGTAGCATGATATAATTAAAACTGATAAAACCAACCATGTAGGTGGTAAAACCAACCATGTAGGTGGTAGCATAATATATAAAATATATTTAAAATTATTACCTTCTTAACTCAGTTGGCTAGAATCTCGTGCTGATAACGTGTTGTAAAACTACCAAAGTATTAGATAGAACAAGACTATCAAAATATTAGAGAGAATATAGAGATAGAGAGAGAATTTATGTATTCCAATTGTGTGTTAAATGAAGGAGTGAAACACCCTATTTATAGGGGTAGATAATGGTACAATTGTAATAATATAAACTTTACAAGGGCATAATGGGTCATTCACACCCAAGATATTTATAACAGCAATAAGGTATTTATGTATTTTAATTTTAAATCATATAAATATATTAACAAGATCATTAATTTAATAAAGTCATTTACTTCATTATTTAATGTAACTTTGAAGCTCAAAAGACTTTCTAATAGGTCTTTCTTCTTATTGAACTTGACATTATGATAATTTTCACATATAATTTGAATTTATCAGTTATTGATCGAATAGATAAAATCCTAATTAACATGTAAATTTTTATTGATCGAATAATAAATTTTCGATCAATGACATTTAATTAAAAATTAGTAGGATTTTATGACAAATTTAAATTATATGTGAAAATTATCACAATGTTAATTTCAATAAAAATAAATACCCATTAGAATTTTTATTCTTTTTTTGAATTTCAAATTTATATTAAATAATGAAGTAAATGTTTTTATTAAGTTAACGATCTTTCTAATACATTTATATGATCTTAAATTAAAATATGTAAATATCTTATTGTTATTTCTATTTTTTTTTTATCATTTTAAAATTTTGAAATTATTCAATTATGACTCAATTGCACTTTTTTGAAAATTTTGATGTTGTGAGTGTAATGATTTTTTACATTTTTTTTTTAATTTAAAGAAGTAGGGTATATTTGTCATTTTCTATGAAAAAAATAATAAAAATAACTTATTTAGGAGTAATTAAGTGATTTAGGAATTTTTGCTCAAAAAACGAAAGGATGAGGATGTGTTCCACAAAGGTTCTGAACGTTAGAGAAGAAATGTGCAAATTACTCATCTTTTCTAACGGTTGAATTTAACGGTGATTGATGGAAAGACTATTTTCGCAAAGAAACGAGATTGAGGGTGTAAATGCCAAAATTGAAACGTTGGGACGATTTTCACAAGAAGTGCAAAACGTTAAAGACCTTTTGTGTTATTTACCCCATATATAAATTTATTTTTTTATTAATTTTGAAGTAAAATGTGTGGTTAAGTGGAGATAAAAAAAATATGTATGATTAAAAGTAGTTTGAAAAATTGTATTGTTTATAAATTATAATAATTGCGTTAAAGAATAGATGATAAGTAACATAATTTTTAAATCACTTTTTAACCACACATATTTTTAAAATTACTTTTCAACAATATATGTTTTTACCTCGTAAAGAACAAGATTTCATTTATAAATCAAATAGTAGCCGTTGAACATGCCTACTTTAGGAAGTATTTCATAAACTTTTTATAAACATCATATTTTCTCAAATCATCTTTTAATCTCTCACATTTTTGGAAACTATTTTTCAACCACAAACCTCAAATTCTTTGTTTATAAACAAAAACAGTCGCCAAATTAATGTTAGGTCTTGAGATTCAAAATTTTTTGATTTGTTTGACAATTTTTTATTTATTTATTTTTTTAATTGTTTTCACAAGTTATAAGAATTTTTAGAGAAAATCGGTCTAATATGACTTTCTCCAAAAATATTTTCGCAATAAGAAGTACTTATAAAAATTAGTTTCTAAACAAAAATTAAGATGATTTTTCTATGAAGTTAAAACTCAAGAAAATGCATCGCCAAATGGATCTTATTGTTCTCCTTGGTACATATGAGTTTGTGTGTATCATATGTACTAATGTTCATTAATTATGATTGTTTTATGAATATAATAATAATTGGACTCTTATGATAAAATAAAATAATTATGTGCATGAAATGTGAGATTAATAAATATAAGTACTTTTGACCACCTAAAATTGATGTGCTTGCTTCAGCTCATATCATATATGAAGATCCACTTTAAAGTTATAAGTCAACAAAAAAAGAAAAAGAAAAAAATATTAGAGGTCATCATGAGGAATACAAACAAAGATAAGACCTCGACTGGTCTTTCAAGGATGACCTCCCACCTGAGACCTTGGCAGGTCTTCTACAGATGACCTCCGAGCTAAGAGGGTCTTGAAAATAAGAAGACCTGGAAGTGCCTTGGAAGACTTAGAAGTCTAAATTAAGTTCTTGTGAAAGTCTAATATTAGGTGTTGAAGTGAAGGCCATCATATTGAGCTCAGAATACGAGATCCAGCTCTCCACCTACCTCAGAGATATAATATTTATCCAACTAAGTATTAAAGTGTCAAGTGGATCAACTTGACCCACTTGATTAAATATATTCTATCTTTCAAAATTCTCAATTCATATTCTTGGAACTTACAACTGTAAGGGAATTGCAACAGCCAAATAATGCAAACAAGTTGATAAAAATCAACATTATAGTTAATTAAAATATTAGCAACTTGTCAGTGTAATTTGCCTGTAAATAACAATGTATTGTAAACAAAAGATGATGAACGTTTTCCCCCAGAGGAAGAGAGGAAAATTCTCTCAAATTACTTGTACCCTTTCAAATTTTTTCCTCATATATATAAAAGAAAAATCAATTAAGGTCGGACCGCAAGTCCGGCCCTACCACGTGTTCAAGTTTCTTTACTTTATCTCTTACTTTTTTCATTTAAATTGATTAAAAGAATGTCACATCTTCAATTCATTTTTTGACGTCAACAACTACAATCGTACCAAAAGATATTTGACCTTAATGAAAGATTAATGAAGATGATAATAATCGAGATTATGATAAGGGTCACGGGAAATTGTAATGATAAGGACAGAATACGATTTCTTTACTTGTATAACAATTAGAATTTAGATTAAGTGGGTTTGGGTCGATTAAAAATCTCATCCACTAATTGTATAACTATCATTTAAGTACACGTTTTTCTTGATGTTTGGTCATTCAAAGAAGAAAGAGAACATAGAAAAATGTATAATATATGCATGAAAGATAGGAAATACACAATTTAATAAGCTTTCTTCACCAAATACAAGTGGGCAATATCCTCTAATTGGATGAAATTAGTAAACCTATATTTTTAAAAGATTGAGATTAATACTCAATTTCAAATTTGCATATTTCATGCTGGCAATTGGATGTTTTGACTAGTTGTTTTTATGGTAGGACGGACCACGAAGCAATTTTACGTTGTATTTTATTGCTAAATAAATTTAAGATTTTTCTTAGTCCATTGCTTCTTTAATTACTTTAATAGGTTTAACTTATAAGAACGAGGGCAAAGGAGGGATGATCATTTATTATCATTATTTTTTTAATAAATATAAGTCTACATTCTTTAATGCAATTATTACAATTTATAGAGTAATCTATAAACAATACAATTTCTCAACTCACTTTTTAATCACATTTTTCGTCTTCATTTTTAACCTCACATTTGACCTCAAAATATAAATAACCCTATGTTTGGTAAAAGAATATGATTTATAAATTGGTTTATTTATATTTTTAAGGTAAAATATGCGGTTGAAAAATATAAAAAATACGTGTGATTAAAAGGTGATTTGAGAAATTGTGTAACTTATAAATCAAAAAATGTGATTTACTAAACGGATGATAATCAATTTATAAATGTTGTAGTGTTAAATAGCTAAATAATGTCTTATCATTCTTTCATTAATGGATGGTCCCATTATTTGGTGTTTATATTTATGTTGCATTTTTCACGTGTCTACAACTACTAGTAGCCTATGAACATCTAGAATATCCTGGGGAAACAAAAATAAAAATAAAATAATGATAGTTTTTTTTAAAATAAAACTTATCATAGGGGCTTGCTTGTACAAAAACTTATTTGTTTTACCAAAAAAAATCCCTAAACCGTAAAAGTAATTACTTTTGGTGTACAGTTTTTGAGACCGTGTTTGGCCTTGCTTAAAAAGCAGATTACATGAATTTCTTCACTGCAATACTTTGATTAACTTCTAAAATAATCATAGTGACTAAATTTAGTTGAAACCTCCCTATGTAACGCATATATGTGCTACGTACATAAATATATAAGGGTGTGTTTGATTGCATACATTTTTCATAAAAAATGTCTTGTCAAGAAAAATATTTTCTTTCTATATTGTTTGATTGACACATTTTTCATGAAATTCATTTTCCATATATAACTACATAGTACATAATGCACACTTTGGGCAAAAAAAGAGGAAAATATTTTCTCACTAATATGGTGAGAAAATTTACATAGTATTGGAAAATATTTTCCTTTTTCAACTTCATGTTGTATCAAGCATAGCCTAAGAGAAAAATGTTAAAATCGACATCTAGTTACAAGTTGAAAATGCATGTATACAAATAAATTTTCATACAATCAAGATCTTGAAGTTGTTTGATAAAGATTTAGACCCAAAAAAAAAAAAAAAAAAAAAAAAAAAAACTTAGATATCTCGTTGTAATTTGGAGACCTATTTTCAATAGGGGCGCCCTCAGCCCTTTAGTCTTTTGATTAGAATAGGGGTTGCGAGAGAGCAATCCGTACCATTCTGGTTCTGCCATAATCACCCGTCTCTTCATATTTGCGACACTTGTCATAGTCAAGGAAACTTCCAGGAAACTTCTAAGCTTTCTCAAACAAGTACCTAATTATGAGAAGTTGAAAATTTTGAGGCATTGTTACAAGAATACAAGTTGCTTATATTTGCAACTCTTGTCACAATCAAGAACGAAACTTCCAGGAAAAATCCTCTAAGCTTTTCCAAACAAACGCATTATTATGAGAAGTTGGAAATTTTGGGGCGTCATCACAAAAAATACATGTTGCTTATGTCATTGTTTTGTTTGTCTGTATATAGATTAGGGCAGGCGGGCAGGATACCTTATGAATTTTGGTTGTAGTCAATTGTTCTAACATGTTCGCCAAACGGTTTAAAAACATATTTTTAAATAACACAATTTTTCAGATCATTTTTTAATTACAAACATTTTCGCTCTCCACTTTTCAACTACATATGTTACCTCGAAACATTAAAAAAAAAAAATTAAATACAAAACTTTTTAAGTTAAATTAAACTAAATTAAATGAATTACAGTTCCACCTACCCCACCTCATAATAGATGTCATATTCTACTTATATATGTGTGTGTAACAATCTACTCATTTTCATAGCCACTTAAGAGTGAGTTGAAGAGAGGAGAAAAATAAAGAGTCGAGATGGGGAGAGAAATTGTTGAAGTATTAGAATCTTCAAATCAAGAAAATAAATTGCCTTGTTTGTCTTTGAATCACGTCTCGTTTATCTGCAAATCCGTCCGAAAATCTGTTAAATTTTACGAGGAAGTTTTGGGGTTCGTCCTCATCAAAAGACCCTCTTCGTTCGACTTCGAAGGAGCCTGGTATGCTATATGTTTTGTGCATCTTTTTTTTTTTTTGTTAGAAAAATTGAAAAATACTTCTAACTCCGACCCACATGCATGTCACGAGATGTAATCTACTGAAAATCTGATTTTTGCCGCAGGTTGTTCAACTATGGAATCGGAATTCATTTACTTGAAGCAGAGAAAATCCCAGAAAAGAAAGGGAAAATAAATCCAAAGGACAATCACATATCATTCCAATGCACAGACATGGATTTAATTATTCAGAAATTAGAAGAAATGGAAATAGAATATGTAAAAGCAGTTGTTAAAGAAGGTGGGATCATAGTTGATCAAATATTCTTCCATGATCCTGATGCCTACATGATTGAAATTTGCAATTGCCAAAATTTGCCAGTTCTCCCACTCTCAGCACCATCTTGCCCCATCAAAACTACCAACCTCAAACTCAATGACTCATCATCCTTCTATGGTTGTAAGTTTAATCTATTATCTTTAATTAATCGACTTATCGTGTACTTATTAAGGGTCTGTTTGACATGATTTCTGCTTATTGTAGAACAATTACATGAGAAAGTTATACTGGACCAACTTTTTAGTTTCAGAAATAATTTCTCTTTTTGGCTTAACAAGCCTGCCAAACGGCCCCTAATTACTTAAAAACTAAATTAAATTTTGCAGGGAAGATGCAGTGCAGTGGAGAAGTAGAAGCCTTGATGATGGAGAATTTGGCTATGGAGATGATGGATATTTCAATTTAAGTTGAGATGTATATCATCAACTCATGCTTAGCAAAATACACCGCATCTTTTCAATTCCTTTCTTTTTTACAAGTGTTTAAATAATGTAAATTTATTTCAAATAATAAATATGACATTATTCATAATGTTAATTCAATCTTTTCTACTAACCATCATGTGTACGGAAGGAAAAAGGCTCATCGGCTCGAGCTCTGCTTGTGGCTCGAAGGCACTGGGCAACGTTGGAGTCGGCCCGGCTCTATGTACACAGCCAAGTGACCTGTGTACAAGCTTTGTGCAAGCAACAGACCAGGTTGCTTTTGCAGCCAAAAGCAACAGTAGGTTGCCAAAAAAAAAGAGAGACCAAGTCTCTTCTATTAAAAATAAAAATAAAAAAATGGACGTTAGTCTCTAATCTTGTATTTTGTAACTTTTATTTAATGTACATTTAGTATAACGCATGCAAAATTTATATTTATAAGAATAATTCAGAATTTCTTTAAAAAAGTAACGAGCCGGTCCATCGTAGCGCTAGCTAGGGTGGCCAGGCCAAATAAACTAGAGACCTATTTTACTCAAGTTGAACTCGAGCCTTGCTCTTTGGCTCGATTCGACTTGTTGACACAGCTAATCATGTGTCACAAAAAGTGTGTATTGAAACACAATCATTTAGTTATTTATTTTACAGTACATAAATTCATTAAAGAAAAGAAATTGTTAAAATATAGGCCGAAATTTTATTCTACCTTCAAATAAAGCATGAAAGATCATCTCATTCTCAACACACGTGAATTGTGAATTATAAAGAGGACGATGAATTGTTTCATAACAGCCTATTCTTTAAAATTTATAATTTCAAATTATAATGAGCACAATTTCTCGAACTCTTAATAGCTTCTTTCTCTAATTTTTAACAATACATTTTACCTAGAAAACTCAAATAAATCAAAATTATGAAATGATGTGATTTAAAAATCATATTATTGCCAGTCTCTAGAGTAGACTTGTTGGGAATTACACGTTGATTCCCCCTTCTTTAATCCACATGATCTTTTGATGTTCAAGAATTAATTGGACAACAAGAAAATAATATAACAACACGCAAAATTTTCGAATAGCCAAAGTTTTTCACTATATATTAAATTGTTGCAAATATATAGAATTTCACTCACCAACCCAATCCCATAGACTATAAAGAAAATACTAATAATGAACTTCTATCTAACCCAAGTTTCTACCATTTGACTTATCCCACAAAGAGTTTACAAGACTACAAAGATAAAACTCTCCAATTCTCTCTAATTAGTCTCACATAAGATTCACAATATTATGGCTCCCTAACGCACATATTTATAGGTAAAAACAACACCTAGAATATGTAGAATTCGTATCCAAGTAAGTTTCCTTATTGAAGTAGAATACCAAAATAAAGTCTTTTATTTTCCTTTTCACCATTAACTTGGTCTCCAAGTTAACCACTTTAATAGGGAAATCAATTGTCCAAAATATTCACATTCTTAATTTGGATCAAATATCCTAACAATCTCCACCTTGAAACAAATTCATCCGAGCCAAAATATTCAAAAATTAATCATTGGGTAAACAGGCAAGCTTTTTCCACTTTGACGATCTCATACTTCACCATATGAGTATAATCACTCATAATTATCAACGAATTCCGAGATTTTCATCGGCCTATGTCGAAACAAAATTGCTGAAAAATTATGGTGCAACTCCTATTGTTTGATTTTCCATAGGAGCCCATCAGCCATCGACATCAATTTAACCACTCACCTTGCATAAAAGTCAAACCAATGTTGTGTGCAAACACATGCACCCGTCGTAAGAACACATCATCTATCATGGAAACTTGCATCATGCCATGATGATGTCACATCTTACTCAGAGTACATTATCACCACTCTCCACCAGGAGAGTCGCATTGTCCACCTTCGAGCAGTCAGCCTAGTCTGCTCCACCTTTTGGACAGTTTCTTCTTACGTGACCGTATTGTCCACAGTTCCAATATACAATCTTCTTCTTCATGGAGTTACTCCTCTTCCACTTTTCAGTAACAAGCAAATTATTTCCAGATGAATTATCACCTCCACCTAATCTCCGTTCTTCAGAGATCAACTTACTTGTAACTTCTGTAAAGTTCACCGTTTCTTTCCCGTACATCAAAATCGGCTTGATGTGTTCAAACGTGGATGGAAGAGACCAGATGAGCCTCAACGATTTATCCTCATCTTCAACTTTGACTCCAACATATTTCAGTTCAGAAACAATCCCGTTAAGAACACTAAGATGGTCGGAAATTTTTGTACCTGCGCTCATTCTCAACGAATGAAACTGTTCCTTCAGATACAAGGGATTTGACAAGTTCTTCGTCTGATACAACTCTTCCAGTTTTTTCCAAAGTTCCTTAACAGCAGATATCTCATGAATATTTGCAAGAACATTCTTGGTCAAACAAAGTCGTATTGTACTAGCAGCTCTCAAATCAAAATCTTCCCAATCTTCATCACTGTTGCTGGATTCAGTTTCTTTTTCTTTTCCTTATTCAGAACTCTCGGTTGGTTTCCTTTCAAAGCTTTGTGCAAACCCGCCTGAATTAAAATATCTTTGACTTGTACTTGTCACAAGCCAAAATTAATTCTTCCATCAAATTTCTCCACATCATACTTGACAGACATATTTTCTTTTGCTCCAAAAAATTTTAGAACCACCGATGCTCTGATACCACTTGTTGGGAATTACACGTTGATTCCCCCTTCTTTAACCCACAAGATCTTTTGATGTTCAAGAATTAATTGGGCAACAAGAAAATAATATAACAACAACGCAAAATTTTCGAATCGCCAAAGTCTTTCACTATATATTAAATTGTTACAAATATATAGAATTTCACCCACCAACCCAATCCCATAAACTACAGAGAAAATACGAATAATAAACTTCTATCTAACCCAAGTTTTTACCATTTGAATTATTCCACAAAGAGTTCACAAGAAACTACAAAGATAAAACTCTCCAATTCTCTCTAATTAGTCTCACATAAGATTCCAAATATTATGACTCCCTAACACACATATTTATAGGTAAAAACAACACCTAGAATGTGTAGAATTCGTGTCCAAGTAAATTTCCTTATTGAAGTAGAATACCAAAATAAAGTATTTTATTTTCCTTTTCACCATTAACTTGATCTCCAGTTAACCACTTTAATAAAGAAATCAATTATCCAAAATATTCTCATTCTTAATTTGGGTCAAATATCTCAACAGAGTAGATGAGTACCAAACATAATCAATGCAAATGGAGCAAATTTAACTTGATTTTCGTCATCAAAAATACTATTAAAAAATTATTTCTTTGTTTAAGAGCAATTTCTTAGTTTTTGGAGCAATTTTGAATTTTCACAAATCATGTCAAACGGAAACTGTCTAATTTTTTTACGAACAATCTTGTGTAATATTACTTTTATATACACATTTTTGCCCTTTGTTCGGATACTTATTTATAAACAACACAATTTTTTAAATTATTTTTAATCACATATTTTTCAAATTTATTTTTCAATCATATATTTTATCTCAAAATCATAGGCGACCCTGAGATTGTATGAGAGATGCGACCGTACAGGACTTCAACTTTACAATGGTACCAATTTATTTTTATTATAGAATACTTAAAAAAAAATGAATATATAGTACAAATTTTTTTATAAGTCATCATTTTAAATTTTCGTACAATACATTCAAAATTTCACGATCAACCCAATTCAAAATAATAAAATTATATTTATAAACAACTTTTGCGGCTGTCAGACAGGGCAGGTGTGAAATAATACAAGTCTCAAAGTATATTAAATGCCAAACACAGTTGGTTCCACGCTTTACCTGTGGAGAACGAAAACCATGGAATTATTAGTCATTGTTTGATTTTCATTAAAAAAATCTCCGTTTTTTTTTCTTTCTTTTTTTTTTTTTTTAATCATTCATTAAAAGTCAAGGTCACAATATTTGATTTTTCATTCAAATTTCAACAATTCATTTCCCTCAAAATTACTATTCATTTTTAAAAAATGCTTTATAATCAATACCAAACACTCTCTAAAGACTTGTTCTACTTGTCCCTGTCATGGGGTTGTGGGTCTAGACCCGGTCACAAGCAGTGGTCAGGAATTACGAATTAGTCATTTATGGGTTGAAATAATCCCATTTTGATAGTACTATGGCTCGGCCTTTTTTTGTTAACGTAATAGAAAACTTAAACAAATTGTAGGAATTATAAGACGATATTATGATATTGTTATTTAAGTATATATGTTTTTAAAATTGAATAAAAAATGTTCAAATTTTTTTACATATTTTACCTGAAAAATATTCAAAGTATTTAATACAAGAAAGATTGATTGGAATTAATTGTATATTACAATGAATATGCTACGTATTTGTAGCAGTAAAATAAACTATACAATAATGAAAATAACTTATACATGGAATGGAAATAAGCTATACAAGGAGAAGAAATAAAATAACCTATACATGGAATGGAAATAAGCTATACAAGGAGAAGAAATAAAAGTATACAAGGAAAGGAATAAACTTGATTTTGTGTATATTATGTAATAATCCTCCTCAAGTTGGAGCATGAAGATCCGTAATGCCCAACTTGGATTGGAAGAAAACAAATAATTCACGTCCCAAGGGCTTAGTAAAAATATCAGCTTGTTGTTGAGATGCCGGGACATAGGACGTAGAGAGTAAACCAGATCGAATCTTTTCAAGAACCAAATGACAATCCAATTCAATATGTTTGGTGCGTTCATAAAAAATCGGATTTCGAGCAATGTGAATAGCAGCCTGGTTGTCACAGTAAAGAAGGGCAGGTTGAGAGTGAGGTACAGTGAGATAATGCAAGATAAGACGAATCCAAACAAGCTCACAAGTGGTGGTTGCCATGGCACGATATTCAGCCTCAGCTGAAGAGCGAGAGACAGTTGGTTGCCTTTTTGTGCCTCAAGAAAGTGGACTATCACCTAATTTGATGACATAGCCAGTGGTGGATCGGCGTGTAAGTGGACAACTAGCCCAATCGGAGTCACAAAAGGCAGAGAGCTGAAAGCTGCAAGTGGATGAGAAGAAGAGACCATAACCGAGAGTGGTCTTCAAGTATCGAAGGACACGGGGAGTTGCAAGATGATGAGGAGCACGAGGAGCATGCATGAATTGACTGAAAATATTGACGGCGAATGTGAGGTCCGGTCGAGAAACTGTCAAGTAGATCAGTCGACCAATCAATCGTCTATAGGTACTAGGGTCAGTCAAAAGATCACCATCTGAGTTTGTCAGTTTTAAATGCTGCTCCATAGGGAAGTAAGCAGGGCGAGATCCTAGTTGACCAGAGTCTGAGAGAATATCCAAAGTATATTTTCGTTGATTGATGAAGATGCCAGAAGGAGAACGAGCAACCTCAATTCCAAGAAAATACTTGAGATCACCAAGGTCTTTAATTTTGAATGTTTGAGCAAGATGAGATTTGATGGAGGTGATGGCAAAGAGATCATTCCCAGCAACCAAAATATCATCGACATATATGAGGATAGCTGTGAAAACTGTGCCTTGGGTTTTGGTGAAGAGGCTATGATCAGAGGCAGATTGGACAAAACCTGCAAGAGTGAGAGTGTGAGATAATTTTGAGTACCATTGCCGAGATGCCTGTTTGAGCCCATAGAGAGACTTGTGAAGATGGCATACGCGCGTCTCCCCCTGGCGACAATACCCTGGTGGAGGTTTCATGTAAACTTCCTCATCAAGATCTCCATGAAGGAAAGCATTATGGACGTTTAACTGATGTATGATCCAATGTTTACCTGCAGCTATAGCAAGAAGGCAACGAACAGTGACAAGTTTAGCTACAGGGGCAAAAGTATCATGATAATCAAGACCCTCTACCTTAGTGAAACCCTTGGCAACTAAACGAGCCTTATGGCGTTCAATGGAACCATCAGCACGTAACTTGGTTTTGTATACTCATTTGCAACCAATAGCCTTCTTACCAGGAGGAAGGGATTCAAGGGTCCATGTTTGGTTAGCCTCCAAAGCTTGAATTTCGGAGGCCATTGCTTGTCGCCAATGAGGCTCAAGGACAGCTTGAGAATATAGAAGAGGATCCTGGATGTTTTTCGAAACAGAAGATAAAAAAGCAAAATATTTTGTGCTAAAAAAACGGTAAGACAGAAAATTGGGTAAAGAATGAACCGTACTTGAGAAAGACTGAGAAGAAGGTGGCAAACGTGTAGCCTTTGTAGGTAAGTCTGGGTACATGTAATCCTGAAGGTATGTGGGGCGAGTGATGGTGTGACAAGGTCGTTGTGTTATGGGCATAGGTGGGACTGTATCTGAGGTATCTTCAGAGGGATCTGTAGAATTTGGAAGTGGGGATGGATCAAGTGGTGCTATGGTGGGAGGGATCGATGTAGAGGGAATAGAATCAGAACTTGGTTTGATGTTAGATGATGGGAAATGATGGGGCATATCTAGGAAGGGGTGGTCGTCAGGTGGAGATGGAGATGGTGAAGGTGATGGCGATGTTCTAGAGCATGGTGTGATAGTAGCAAAGAGGAAAACATATTCGATAAAGTGGACGTCACGAGAAAAGAAAGAGGTTTTCGTGTTCAAATCATAAACACGGTAAATGTGTGGAGTTTGAGTGTAACCAATAAAGATGCAAGGTGTAGCACGGGGTGAGAATTTATCACGATGGATTTTCAAACTGTGTGCATAGCAAAGGCAACCAAACACGTGAAGATGGTCATATTTAGGGCCCCTTTGAAAAAGGAGCTCATAAGGTGTTTTGTGGTGGAGAGAGGAAGATGGGGTGCGATTAATTAAATAAGTAGCCGTGAGTATGCATTCTCCCCAAAAGGAAATAGGTAAATGGGAGTGAAAACGAAGGCACCTAGCCACATTTAAGAGATGGCGATGCTTTCGTTCAGCCACACCATTTTGTTGTGGTATTTCAACACAAGTTCGTTCGTGGATGATGCCATGATCAAGAAATTTTTTTTGCATGTGATGGGAAAGAAATTCTTGACCATTATCAGTACGAATATGTTTGATAGAGCAATTAAATTGTGTTTTGGCCATTTTAATAAAGGTGGTGAGACAAGAAAATGTGTCAGATTTGAAACGCATTAGGTATACCCAAGTAACACGAGAAAAATCGTCAACAATTGTGAGAAAATAATGTACACCAGATTTAGATGACGTAGAATACCCACCCCAAATATCACAATAAACACGATGAAATATAGAATCACTTTTATTCTCAACTAATTTAAAAGGAAGATGAGTATGTTTGCCTCGAATACAACTATCACAATTGTCAATCATATCCGAAGTAAATAAAAATTTTGGAATGCAAGAAATGGAAGGGTGACCTAAGCGAAGATGCCATAAGGTGGAGGTAGAATTAGACTTGGAGCCTATTTGGAGTGCAATTGGATGGATATGTTTGAGATGATAGAGGCCACCACGTTCTTCACCCATTCCAATCAGCCTCCTTGTGCGTTGGTCCTGAAAAAAGGCAATGTGAGGAAAGAAAAATTGCAATGCAATTGGATGTCTTAATGAGTTGGTTAACAGAGATTAAATTATAGTTAAACTGTGGAACAAAAAGCACATTAAATTAAAAAGGGATAAATGTGGAGAAAGGTGAATGTGGCCCATATGAGTAACTTGGGCCGTGGAACCTGTGGGAAGAGTTAACGACTGCAAGTGTGGAGAAACATCAGTAGCAAAGGATAAATTGGTTATAGAGGATATATGGGCTGAAGCCCCAGTGTCTATAATCCATGGAAGTTTAATTTTAGAGATAGAAGGAGGTATACTAGAGAAACTATTGGTGCCGGGCTGAAGGAGTTCCATCAAATGCCGATAGTTTTCTTTGGAGAGGCTAGGAATCACACTTGAGGCCATAGGTGCTTGAATATCAGATACCAGATTCACTGTTGGAGATGGCTTGGTTGCTGTTGTTGGAGTTCGAAGTGGTTGTTTTTGCTTGTTTGTGTTCCAATGAGGAGGATACCCAATATTTTCAAAGCAGGCAGCCTCAAGATGTCCATCCTTGCCACATTTTGTGCACTTTTTAGTGCTGCAAGGGCAAAATCCATGATAGCCCGGTTATGGCTACGGGTGACAGCCATGACAGAAGATGTTTCCGGTGTGGGCAACAAAGGGATTTGAATAAGTGTTGGGTTTCTTCTTGATGGATGGTGGCATAGGCTCTAGCAATGGTGGGAAGAGGATCCATGGCAAGGATCTGACTTCGAATGTTAGAGAAGGAATCATTGAGACCCATTAGAAATTGGAAAAGTTGTTCGGTGTTGACAGAGGTTTCAGATTTTGTTTTGGCTTCACAAGTGCAAGAATTCGGTTCAGAAATATCAGCGAGCTCATCCCAGAAACCTTTGATAGTGTTGTAATATGTGGTGATGGACATGGTGCCTTGCTTGAGGTTTACAAGATCACGATAGAGGCGATAGAGGCGGGGATGATTGCTTTGACAAAAACGGTTGTTCAAATCGATCCAAACATTAGATGATTTTGAGCAATAGATTAGGATTTGACGTAGAGGTTTATCAATTGAATTGAAGAGCCAAGATAGAACCATATCATTGCAACGATCCCACAGCGCAGCGATGGAAGAGTTTGATGGTTTTTCGAGAGATCCATCAACGAAAACCAGTTTATTTTTGGCATTGAGGGCCATGCGCATTGAACATTTCCAAGCAGCATAGTTATCACCTGTTAGGAGGTCCGGCACTAAGACAGCGCCGGGGTTGTCGGCAGCGGTCAAGAAATATGGAGAAGTGAGGTCATTGATTAATTGGGAAGGTGTTTGGGTGGTGGCCATAGTGAAGAAATGAAAGAATCAAGTTGCTGGAAGAAATATAAGGTACTGCCAAGATCTTCTGGAGAAGGAAGAAGGATGAGCTGCTGGAGAACTTATTGCTCTGATACCATAATACAAGAAAGATTGATTGGAATTAATTGTATATTACAATGAATATGCTACGTATTTGTAACAGTAAAATAAACTATACAATAATGAAAATAACCTATACATGGAATGGAAATAAGCTATACAAGGAGAAGAAATAAAATAACCTATACATGGAATGGAAATAAGCTATACTAGGAGAAGAAATAAAAGTATATAAGAAAAGGAATAAACTTGATTTTGTGTATATTATGTAATAGTATTGATTTAAACAATCCTAATATCGAACTCAATTTACCCTAAACATTATTCAAATTTCTAAGTACGCAATACCTTGTTAATAATACCATCATCTTTTTTTTGATTGCTGACTTCTTTAAATTTTGTATCTCTTGAAATGTATTTTTAGGCTACCTTATTCAAAGAAATTGGAATTTAAAGGATTTCTTTTTCTATATCTGTATATAGTTCATAATCAATCCATTGTTGTAGTGAAAAAAAGAATGATAAACATCATTTGACAATTTATCCAGATTTTAGAATAAGATGAAAAAAAATCAATTATAATCTGACGTAAAAAAATGATTATCATGCATGTGAAGTTAGAATTCGGAACAACATTTGATCATAAATATTTAAGAAAAAATGAGATGTATCTAACCTAGATGTATCTAATCTAGGTTTTCATAAAATAAATATTTTAGAAAAATAAATTTACACGCAACATATTTCAATAATTGACATTCTGAACAAAGAAGTGAATCTTCACAGCACTCTATTTTTATGGGTGTGGTGAGAATATAATCAGCGTCAAAATAATATTTGACAAAAAAAAAACTTAAAATTGGAATATAATTAATAGATAATGTTTAATATCGAAGGTGAAAATGATTTTCTAATTTTTTTTTGTATAGAATTATACAAGTAAAAAAATTAATTCAAGGAATACAATTTTTTTTTTTCTTTTTTCTCGTATTAGTTGAAGGATGTTTATGAACTTTAAATTATCTGAGAGTTATTAGATTTTTTTAAAAGATTTTTAGCGGGAAGGTAAAGAGTTTAGATTGCAAATATATGACAAATATTTTTTATCGACAATATGATTATAAAATAAAATAAAATGTTAAGAAAATTGTACATTAACTATAAAATTAACGGTAAATATGATATTATTAAAATGTTTTAGGGTAAAATAATAAAAGAAGTTTCTCCCTTTAAAATTTTTTAGAAGTATTTTTTTTTAATAAATATTATATATGCATGTAAAAAAAATTAATTCAAGAAGTACACATTTATTCTTTTTTCTAATTGAATGATGTATTGGAAACTATAAATTATTCGAGAGTTACTGGTTTTATTTAAAATGTTTTTATTGAGAAAGTGAAGAGTTTAGATTGTAAATGTATGAAAAATATTTTTATTAACAATAAGAAAATAAAAAGAAATAAAATATAAAAAATATACATTAATTAAAATTAAGGGTGAATATGAAATTATTAAAAAGATGCGATGGTAAAATAGTCCAAAAAAGTTTCTCCCTTTAAGGGACTTTTAAAAATAGATTTTTTTTTAAAAAGTATTAAATGCATGTAAAAATTTAATTCAAGAAGTTCACATTTTTTCATTTTCTCATAAGGAAGGACATATTAGAAACTATAAATTATATGAGAGTTACTGATTTTATTTAAAAGATTTTTAGTGAGATAGTGAATAGTTTATATGGTAAATGTATGAAAAATATTTTTATTGACAAAAGGAAAATAAAAAGAAATAAAATATTAAAAAATATTTAAAAATGTACATTAATTAAAATTAGTGGTGAATATGAAATTGTTGAAAAGATGAGAGGGTAAAATAGTTCAAAAAAATTACTACCTTTAAGGACTTTTAAAAGTAGTATAGATATAGATAAATTGAGAAATGTACACGAGAGAGAGAGAGAGAGAGAGAGAGAGAGAGAGAGAGAGAGAGAGAGAGAGAGAGAGAGAGAGAGAGAGAGAGAGGGCTCTTCATTATGCTTAGAGCCTCTTTTGTAAATTACAATAATAATAAAAAAAATGACCTTCTTCTATTATCTTCTTCTATTCTGTTTTATACTTGTTCTCCATTGCCACTAATCATGTTGCTCTTCCATTACTCTAACTATTACACTTTATATTCCTATGAAATTTTGGGTAACTTCTTTCATCTTTCCTTTGAGAGGGGCTAATGATCCTGCTAGGCACGGAGATTAGTCAATTTCGAGGCTCTATCAACTCTTTTCCATGTAGGATGCTCAATCGTGGTGATTTCATTGAGGACTTATTAATTTCTCGTGTCTCGATGTTGAATTTGGGTTGATAGTGATATTTGACTTTGTCAGGTCCAATGAATCATCTAGTTGATGAACTTTGAATGGTTCAATTGCATTTTTCATTCATAAGTTGAGGTGTTGTGGTCCAAGCCAATTTTGCACCATTAAAAATTTCTCCCTTTTTCGTGATTCATTATTTCTAACATTATGAATACACGAAAATTATGTCCAACTAGCATGCGAGCTAAATTGCATGCAAGCTTGCATGCACGAATTTATGATTTTTTTTTTTGCTCCGGCTTGCATGCGAGCTGTACTGCACAATTGAAATTAAAGATTTTTTTTTTGGTGGCACGCTCCATATACCAAGCTCGCATGTGAGCTGAGCAATTGAAATTACAAATGATTTTTTTTTTTTTTTTTTTGAAAGCTTCAGCTCTCATGCGAGCTGGATTGTAATATACCAAGCTTGCATGCGAGCTAAGCAGTTGAAATTACATATGATTTTTGTTTTAAGCTCGTGTGCGAGTTGCCTAGTTTGTGCAAAGTACATGTAGTTAGAGTACATGGAAGTACATTGACAGCTTGTAGTTTACACAAGATCATGTAGAGAATTAGTTGTAATAGGCTCAGGTTGCATGCCGAGGGCTCGCATGGAAGCTTGTATGTGAGCGTACTGAAAGTTGGGCCATAATAGGCTGAGCTTGCATGAGCAATGAGATTTGGGCAGCAATAGGAAGAGCTCACAAGAGAGTTGAGAGTTGTGTAGTAGTGACCCGGTTATTTACCGTGGTCGTTTGACTTGTATTGATTGTCGTACTGGCCCATTGTTACCATGGTCGTCTGAATTGTACTGATATTCGTAGTGACCCAGTTGTTTACTGTGGTCTTCCAAATTGTATTGACTGTCGTAGTAACCCCGGTTGTTTGCCGTGGTCGTCCAACTTTTATTGATTGTCCGGTTGTTTACAGTAATCGTCCGACTTTTGTTGACTGTCGTAGTGACCCAGTTGTCTGCCGTGATCATCCGAATTGTGTTGACTGTCATAGTGACCAGGTTGTTTACCGTAGTCGTCTGACTTGTGTTGATTATCGTAGTGACCCGATTTTTTACCTTGGTCGTCCAACGTGTATTGACTATCTTAATGACCTAATTGTTGACCGTGGTCTTTTGACTTGTATTGATTGTCATAGTTGGCCATGGAGATCTACTATTCATAATGATCATGTTGTCTTCCAAACAATTGGCTACCTTCAAAGTTTTTATTAGGACAATGACTTTGAAGTAAACTTGAAAAATGACATAAAATAAGAAAAAATTACTGATAGTATTTTTTGTTTTTTGGTTTTGGATGCGTGCAAGCTTCTTGCCCTCGAAGTCTTTGGTTTTGGATGCGTGCAAGCTTCTTGCCCTCGAAGTCTTCAGGCTAGTAGGTGCCGGTTTAATTGATCTCACAGTTTCGTAGGTTTCTTCCTACTTCTCCTCTAGCTTTCCAGTTGGGCGTTTCTCTTTCTCTTTTATCTGAGTTTCCTCTTTGTGATCCTGGAATTCATTTTGGTAGGAGTTCTCATGCGTGCATGCTTTTGTCGGTTGTTTTCCTTATGTTGGTTGTAACACCCCAAGTTCAAAATCTAAAACTTAGGCGTGTTAACTTCCATTCACATTATATACGGAAATAATCGTTTAAAACATTTAAACTTTTCATTTACTATTATAAAAATTTTACAAAAATTTTAACAGAGTCTCCTCTGTAAATTGAACATAGCCAACCTGTAGAGGGACATCAACACCATTTTTAAAATACACATCGCAACTCATTCAATCCCAAACATCATCCAAACCATATCAATAAGTCACAAACTCCTCAACAATATAATTCCAAGTAAATAAACTTTAGCAAATGAAATAAGAGGAAATTTAACCTCAATAATACATGAATCAAAGAATAAATAATGAGAAATTGAAATAAATTCTAATTTAACTTTATTTTAAAAGGTTGAAGTGAGTATATCATTAGTCTGCCACCAATTGCTCTCCTCGTCTCATCTAGCTTTCATTACCTGAAATATATTGGAAAGGGATTGGGGTGAGCTAAAGCTCAGTAAGTAAACTTTATGCACATGATGCATGCTCATTATAGGCAATGCCTTAGACCATTCAAAGTAATTATCCTCATTTACTTTACTTTTCAAGACTTCAGACTTTCCAACTTTCACTTAAATATTTCCAAAACTTTAACTTCATTTCAAGACTTTTACTTCATTTCAAGACTTTAACTTAATTTCAAGACTTTCATTTCAAGACTTTCACATCATTTCCATTATGAGTGTAATTAGTGTATCTTCTAGCCAATCACAATGCAGTGGGCAATTTTCCTTATTTAAAATTAGGTTATCACTTTTCCAATGCACAGCGGTTTAAAATTTGTCACCGTCAAGCGGTTTTGCAATCGTCACCGCAAAGCGGTTTAATATTTGCCACCGCCAAGCGGTTAAACAATCGTCACTGCAAAGCGGTTTAATATTTGTCACCGCCAAGCGGTTAAGCAATCGTCACCGCAAAGCGGTTTAATATTTGTCACCGCCAAGCGGTTAAGCAATCGTCATCGCAAAGCGGTTTAATATTTGCCACCGCCAAGAGGTTACGCAATTGTCACCGCAACGCGGTTTAATATTTTCCACCGCCAAGCGGTTAAGTAATCGTCACCGTAAAGCGGTTTAATATTTGCCACCGCCAAGAGGCTAAGCAATCGTCACCGAAAAGCGGTTTAATATTTGCCGCCGCCAAGAGGTTAAGCAATCGTTACCGCAAATCGGTTTCATATTTGCCACCGACAAGCGGTTAAGCAATTGTCACCGCAAAGCGGTTTAATATTCACCACTGCTACATCAATTTAATTCGGGTACGCCAGTCTCCCGCGCCCCATTTCCCACTCACACCTTTCATGACATAGAAGTACATCAATTTATTATTAAAACTTGGGATACATGCATTTTGAGAAAACTTAAACTTACCACATTCTTCATTTAAAATCGTTTGACTTCCCCAACTCAATGAAAATGCATGCTGGACGATGTAACGGCATGATAACATGTATGCTTAAACCTTCACTTAATACCACATACGTGTATAAAGTTCATAGAAGGCACCACAAGTAAATAAATTTCGAGAATATAATTTAAGCCCATTAATTACACCTTAAACATTTAACTTCAATGAAAATAGGGGAAGTTTACTTACATGACATCCTTAGTATTTACCGTTATCTGGATTTGCAAGTGGAGGAGCCTCGGCTGCCCGTGTCGTCAATGTACCAAAATCCGAGTTGTACCCATTCATTCAATAAAAATATGCTTTTAGTTCAAAATCACCTAGATCTATAAATTCCAAACATTTGAAAATCACATGTCTATATATACACTGTCATCATAAGGCTCCCAAATTTTGAATTTGACATTTAACATATGGAATGTAAACTAAAATTGAATCTGAATTTATACATGTAAACATAAAACCTGAAATTTACGTATATACATATTATTCACATACTGAAATTAACAATTGAGGTTAAAAATCTGAATATTATATAGAGAATACATGTATTAACCTCATATACATATACGTGTGTGAACGTGTGTGCGCGATCAGCAGTGTGCGTGTGTAATTTTATGTGCGGGTGGGTTGTTTCTCTCGTGTGTGGGTGCACGCTCGAGCGGAAAGGGGGAAGAGAAAAGGTATAGAGGGGCGCCCTACCGTGATGGCGACCGGTGGTGAGGTGAGCGGAAGTTGAGGCTGGCGGTGGCAGCGTCAAGTGAGAGGAAGGAGAGGAGAGGAGAGAGCTGAGCGTGATGGAGGCGAGAAGAGAGAGACCGAGGCGAGCGAGGGTGAGAGAGGCGTGAGTGATGAGAGATGAGGGAATAGATTAGGTTTTGAATATTTAGGAATTTGCAATTTAGTCCCTCGCTTCTCTCCATGTGCATAGTTAAGTTCATAAGTTCTAATTTACTCTCCAATCGCCGCCAACTATCCCCCGACTTTCAATTTAACAAAAATAAAATAAAATAAAATAGAAAGTAGTAAGCTTAAATAATAAGACAATTAATTACATAAATTGCAAGTAACCAATTTATAATTTTCTAATTGGCACATTGAGCGAGACGGCGTCCAAGTCCTTCCACTGCAAAAATAATTAAAATTATAGATAATAATAATTATCAATTTTATAATTTATAATCACATTAACATAAATATTGAGCGAAATTTAAAATTGCACGTAAAATGGAAAAGCGGTCATACATTGGTCGTTTCTCTTTCTCTTTTATCTGAGTTTCCTCTTTTACTTTTTGTGATCCTGGAATTCATTTTGGTAGGAGTTCTCCCGCGTGCATGCTTTTGTCGGTTGTTTTCCTTATGTTGGTCGTCTAGCTTGATTTCGCCATTCCCTTCGTGCGCTTTCAAGTTTGCGATAGTTAGTGATTTTGTAGGGGTGGATAGGTCATTCGTGTCCCCACGTCGATCATGCACATTTCTTGCCACTAGTGCAGTGACTATAGTGTTTATAATCATTTAATCGATTGGTTCTGTCGTGTGGACTATTGTATGTACCTCTTATTGCAGAGGTATCTAATTTTCTTTGAAGGGAGGTCGTGCATTTTCCTGCATCTCTTGATTTGAATATGGAAGGGCACGATTTTCTGATGGATCTTTGTCTTGTGTTCGCTAAGTGATTACTATTTTTCTCTTTTCGTGCCCACGGTGGGCGTCAAACCGTTGATGTCGAAAATTGCTTGGTATCTTTCTTGTTAACATAATAAAAAACGTATAGAAATTGATGGAACTAAAAGACAGATTACGGCTTGAATCATGGTCCGACCTAAATGTGTTTTGATGTTTTTATATAATAAACTAATTTCACACACGTGCTATGCACAAATATGTTTCATTGACAAAGATTAAATTTCAGAAAAATTACAATTGGAAAAAATGCAACAAAATATACAAAAAATTTGTTTCAATTTAAATAATAATAATAATAAACATTATGTTATCAAGAGTATTACAAATTTTGAAAAACTTCTTTATACACAATATTTGTCGTCACGTTTGTTAGGTTCTCATCGTCATCGCATATCAATATTTTCAGGCCAACACGATTTGTAACACTCGACACTGCCACATCAACTGCCATGACTAAAAATCATTTTTTTTAGGAAAAGTTACACATGCGAAAGCGATTGACCATAACTCTTATTGATGACCATAACACATGACACCATCAACTGAAATTGTCTTCCTTTGAACTTGAAAGGTAATCTCGCATGTGATGGAGTCATGACATCTATAAATACTTTGTTTCATGCATTGCTTTTTGACACGATTCTAGCTTCAAGAACACGAACAATTTTTGTTACAATTAGCTTTGTTTCATTACACAAACTCGCAACATGATCAATGTTTCTCAAAAGTGCAACGTTGTACCATGTACTTATCAAACTGTAATATAAAAACTAATTCTTATGACTCGAAACAACTTAAATCAGCAACTTTTCACTCTTCAACTCATTAAAAATTTAGGGGTGGGCGTTTTAATTTTCGGTTCGGTTATTGAAGGAACCGAAACTGAACCGAAGAAAATTTCAGTTCGGTTCCGGTTCTAGTTATCAAAATTCAAGAACCAAACGGTTTCGATTTTGATTCGGTGTCGGTTATTTTTTGGTTCGTTTATTAAAAAATTCAACTTTGAGTAAACGTGAAAATATTCGAAGATAGCAAACGATTTCTAATGAACTCTTATCTCAGACTTCAATGTAAAACCACAATTCACTAATGTACCTCCACAAAAGTCACATACATGTCAAACCACACATCCTTCCTATAATTAGTTTAGTACATATCAACACAACAGTCATTGCCTTAATTTGTAAATACTGCACCAAAAAAATACACTAAATCATTGCGAGTGAGAGACCAAACATCCAATATTCTAAAATTGGTGCAAAGAATTTCATGTAAGATGCAACACGATATGAACAATTCAACAATTATCATAATACATCTAAGTGAGCTGGATTTGTACACTCTTTCATGTAAAGAAACACAGAAAATCTCAAAAGTGTCACATGATTTTAATTTTTAAATTAAGAATGTTCGGTTCTCGATTCGGTTTTCGGTTTTCAAATAGGAACCGGTCGGTTTTCGGTTCTCTATTTTTTTTATTTCGGTTCGGTTCTGGTTCTCATTTTTCTACTAAAGAACCGACCGATTTCGATTTTTTTTTGTTCGGTTTAGATTCGGTTATCTCGTTTTCCCTTTTTTTGTCCACCCCTAATTAAAATTGCATCCACATGGTATCAGTTAGAGTTTGAGCCTATGTGAATCCACATTGCTCAATAATATTAATGGGAAATTTAGGCAATTAGCACCAACAAGAAAAAAAAAGACATTTTTTTACGAGTTTTTACTATTGGTTTTCACACTTATTTGTGGGTCCAGTTGACAAGAAGACAAATTTATCCTTCTGAATTAAGCCCCTGTTTGATGATTTTTTTGAATTTATGTGTAATATTATTTTATTAATAAATATAGTTAAAAAGAGAGAGAAAATGTGTGAAAAATTTAAAAGGGCTCAAAAAGGGGATAAGTGGAAACAAATCACACTATTTAACCAATTTCAAGAATGAAAATATTCACAACAGCCCTTTGTACTGAATGAAGACAAAAGATCCTCGTGATTCCAAATTATATAAAAAAGGACCATTTACTAGCAACTCAAATCACATTAAGGAATATAGTTTACTTTTGTTTCGTGTGATTCTAATGAATTCATAATAATTTAAATAAAACATTAGAGCGAGAATGGAATTCTCATACGCTTGCCTAATAGGCTTCAATAGAAGATTTTAACTACTTTTCAACCACACGTCTAAAATTTTCTCCAAACTTTTTAGGACCACCAAACACGCTCCAAGAGAATAAATCTTCTTGTATTGGGAAATTGGAAGGGGCAATTGCGCTTCCACCTCAAATTCACAAGTACCAATATCCCTAGGAAAATCTTGTGCATCTGCATTTTCTAATACCAATCAAAATCCTTTCTCCAAAGCAAGAAATAAAAGTGAATTCCATCCCCGCATGCAGTTCGGGACAACACTTCACATAAAAACAAATAACATTTTAACTTGGTTAGTCATCAGATTTATTTTTTAAAAAAAAAAAAAAAAAGGTTGAACCCCAACCTTAGGGACCCCCACCTGCCCTGTCCTGAGCCTTGGTGAATGATGTAAATCGCAGGTTATGCCTCACAGAGTAAAAGGTGAAGGCTTACATTTTAACTTGGTAAGGGCCGGATTCGAATTTCTTACCAAGCGAGGCTGGTCTTTAAACCACCCTCCCTTTCACCGCTAGGAGATGTGCCTTGGGGACTAGTCATCAGATTTATTAAATGTGCCAATAGTCGAGAATGAACAAAATTCAGGAAAGGTCATGAAACATATTCAAGACCACATACACATCATTAAAAATAACTAAAAATCAGCCAAGAAGAGGTTCATTTTTGGCTTTCGAGGCTACAAAACCAGTAGATCTCATGAAACATCTTCAAGAATCTCAAAAGTTACAACCATTACTGGTAATTATCTCAGAAATGAAATATTTCTAACATGCACCAAAAAGATGAGATACATATTTTCTTAGGGTATAAGGCAAGGAAACTCTAACCTCCGTGATGGTATACACAATCGCCCATCGCTTAAATATAGTTCGATTAAAGAAGAGTAGATTGCAGTTAGAAACCAATGTCAAAACATTACAACCAAATCATATATCTGATGAATCAATTGGAGATGTAGAATTAATCAATAAATCAGTAATCTCATAAAAAAGGACCATTAGAGTAGAACAAACCAAAATTCAATCAAAAAAATTGAACTCCCATATTTGGTGTCCAGTGACATACCCCATAATGCACGAATTGTAAAAGTACTAGGGCTTGAAGTTCATAATATGTTCGAAGCTCTTGAAATGATCTTCCAGTTCTAAGTAGGATTCGCACAACTCCGTTTCCATTTAGAAAGTGGGCCCCACCTCCTCTTGTGAGGGGGGATGTAGAGTCGAGGTTAAATTTAGAGTCACTATATTAAATCTTTCCAAAACTCCATTCAATCTATTCCAATTACTTATGGTGTGTAAGACTCGTTTGACAAGACTTTTGCTTCTCGTAGAAGAGCTCATTCTATCTTCGATCACCTTCCTCTAAAAAGTGACAAAAACTTCCAAAAAAATGTATTTAAATATGTTTGAAAGTAATTTCTTAATTTACGAAGTAACTTTTGACTATTTGAAAGTCTTTCCAAATGGGCTCGTAGTTTGAAAAATCGAGAATTACTGATTGTAACTTGCAAACTGGTGGAGAAACGGATTTCCGTGAATTTTTTTATGCATCTAGCTACAGTACATTTTTTTCTCAACAGGACCTGATGCAGAAGTTTTCACCTGCCAGAAGCATAATAGCTTTGCTAGTTTGCCTGTTGAGTCATAAATAATAATTGAACTCATAATCTCGAGTTAATTGTCTCAATAATCACTAAATTTATATCTACATATTTAATTAATCATTAAAGTTTAAAATATCGAATTTTAATCATTAAATTTATCAAAATATTGAACATTATTCACTCACATAACTTTCTTAACAAAATTGATGACGTGAGGGGTGGAATACACACTGTCACATTTAACCGATTAATCATAACACACCCAAATTATCACGCAAGAAAAGTTTGTCATTGAACTTTTAAAACGTTATCAATGATTACTAAATTTCTAAAATTGTCTTAGATTGCTCATTAAAGTTTTAAAAATATCTACGATTTCTCATTAAACTTTAAGGTTGTGGAATTTTAATGATTAAACTTGTAAAAATGACTTCGACCGACCTGAAAATTTAAAAATGCACTTCGAGCAATCAGTAGCATGCAACAAACCAATTATCTTCATATTATCTATAATCTACTCTGACAACAACAAAAAATAATGACATCATACGAATATGTGTATCACATTCACAATTTTTTTCTACATTAACAAATCAATATGATATAAGTTTTTTGCTATATTTTTGCTACACAAAAATATTTGGCTGCAAGTTATAGCCTATGTTTGATTGCTATTATTTGGCAAAATAAGAGTTTTGAATAATGATTGATAGGATATTGTGTAGTTAAAGTTAAAAAAAAAAAAATCTGTATTAATGTATAGAATATGTTCTTGTTAAAATGTGTGACTAAAATTGAGTACTGTAGAAAAATAAGTTAAAAATAATAAGGAACAAACATATGCATAATGTTTTTTTTTTTTTTTGCTGTTAACGTAAATTTATGGATTTTTTGAGTGAATTTAATACGAGTTGGTTTGTTTTCATTATTTTTTACATCTATTGTAGATTATAAATCAAATATAAAAATAATTGATTTGTTGTATACAACTCATAATTTGGAAGTGCATTTGTAATTTTTCAAGCCAATCAACGTCATTTCTACAAGTTTAGTGATCAAAACTCGACCACCTTAAAGTTTAATAAATAATTGACGATGTCTTTAAATACTTAGTGAGCAACTAAAGATGTCTTTAAAAAATTAGCAACCAATTGAAAACATTTTTAAAAGGTTATAGTGACCAATCAAAAACATTTTTAAATGTTTAATGACCAATTGAAGAATTTTTTTTGATGTTGCAATTGTGACGTGGCTCCACGTATGTATTTTGTCCGTCACCTCATCAATTTCAATCGTAAAAGATTATGTGTTCTTGTTCTTATTTTCTGTTGCCTGTTCTCGTTTTTTTCATAACAATAAATATATGTTGAGATTGTGCGTGAAAGTATGTACTTGTGATCATCATAGGAAGCAACTGTTAGTTGATTTTTCAATACCGCGTTGAATTTGGTAAGATGCTATGTTTGGAACGAGACATTAGATTCAGCCATGTTTTCAAATTAATTGTGAATTCCCTTATAAATTATAATAATACAGAAAATCAAAATATTTATTATTAAAATGTGATTAAAATTGATTTAATAGTTGTCAGTTTTGACTTGAATTTCTTGAGAACAACTCAAGTGATGATCAAAATCTTATAACAAGCTAAAGCAATATCCATTGACAAAACTAATTCATTGCTGAAAAATCATCGATCTCGTGTTACAGGGTAACCAATACCATGCCTTCGTGTAGGAAAAATCACAAACAATAAGCTGCAAATCAACCCAATGCCAATTGGACCGATATCCAGAACCTCCTGAGTTTCATGTCCCGGCGATGGATAAAAGCAACTCGTCACATTCTTATCCCTCAGTGCAACGGAAACAAATACGAGCACAGAACTAACTGCATGAACTGCATCGATGAAACTTAACCTGTACTTGCTCAGGTCAGGAAGCGGCCCGGCGGCTGTTGCAGCCGGGGAATCAAACAGCCATAGCCCTTTGAAGGTGGAGAACCCGTAGTGGATTTGACCGTCCAGTGATTTTATGCTGTCGGTGAAACATGCGAGGAAGCACGAGAGAGCAAGGATTACGAGGAGGACGGCGGTCATGGGGCGGGTGGCGGCATCGCAGACGCCGTTGTTGGTGAAGATTGGCGTGAGGAGTTGGAAGGCTAAAAGGGTGCCTGTGGGGAGGAGATTGGCGAGGTGGGCTGTGCCTTCTAAGGCTTGAGATAATGCGCTCTTGGAAGGCGGCGGTGGCGGAATTGGAGTCACGGAGGTGGAGGGGGAGGGGGAGGAGGATGGTGGATTAGATGATGATGGTCTTTGTCTAAGAGACATTGTCGATGCTTTTTATGAGTAATTACGATGAATTGGTGCTCTTTTTCTGAATTTACGTTGTTGATCTCAAGATTTTATAGATGTTGTGGAAGAAAAAGATCAGATGGTGGACTTTCGGAGGTGGAGAAGTTTCTTACGGCAAAGAAATGTTGGGCGTTTCCTTCAAGTGATGGCTATGTTGAAGTTTCTTTTATATTGTTTGAATGAAAATTGTAGAAGACCTGATTTCAATTTTTTAAAAATTATTTCTTCATCAAATTCATTTCAACTACGTGTTTTAATTAGATTATTATTAAATGTTTAAATTCTTTATCGATATCTTTCTTCATTTTTTTTTTTTAAAAATATACTATAGATTTAAATTTTAACTAAATCAATCATAGCTAGTCTTTCATTTTACTACTCAAATAACGCTAATTGATTGAAATGACGGGTTAGGCTCCGTTTTTCGACATTGTTGCAATTATAAATTGATTTTTGAGGTAATGTGTGATTAAAATAATTTATAAATTGTAATAATTGACTTAAAAATAGAGGCTAAAGAATAATAATTTTTTCTACTAAGTACGTGTGTGTATCATTAATTAACGTTATCAAAACATGAGCTATAGATGTGTGTTGAATGATTTTATTTTATTTTTGGTCTCTGTTTGGTAAATTGTTTATAAATAGCGATATATCAACATTTTGTTAATTTTTTTTTTGAAAAGTAACAAATGATGGTAAAAAATTTTGACAAATCGAAATTGTTGACTTTTCAAAAGAATTGACTAATGAAATGTAGACATGTAATGTTTATAAACAAAAGTGAAAGAATTTTCACCAAACAATAGTTAACTCTGTTTGGTAATATTTTTTTGTATATAAACAAATAATATGATATATTTGAAGTAAAATATATGATTGAAAAATAATTTAAAAAACATGTATAATTAAAAAGTAATTTAAAAAAAAAATATTACTTATAAACTTATTTATAAATAGTCTTAACTCCATTTGTGGAGTCGTAAGGAAGGAGCATGTTAGGACTTTGACTTCCAGGAATGGGCTAATAAACGCGTAATAATGATTCCTTATTCTTGTAATCGTGTAGCTCTACCATTCAACATTTTTCAAATTGCATTATTAATTCCTAGATACAGAGTATAAATGAATAAATTATTCAAATAATTGAAAGTTGGTTATTAATCTTATAAACAATTTTTAAATTTTCAAATGTCTTATCAAATGAATAATTAATTTGGAATCCTAAAATTTAAATGCCACCACTAGCGAATATAGTAAGAATTATGCAAACTGATCTAATACCCGCGGAAGGGTACATTATTATATACCCTCCAGCGGGGTAGTCAATTCTTTTACTTGCCTTTTTTTTTTTTTTTTTTTATTATTATTATTATATTTTCTTTCTTGACGTCCTTTTTTTTCATTTTCATTTTTTGTTTGAATTTTGTTTGTTAAAAATATAATTGAAGCAGTACTAGAAATCGAATGTAATATAAATATAGAACACCTTTATTGTAGTCGAACTTCAACGCATTTTTAAAAAAAGTACATCTCAACTGCATTACTTTTCATCCATTTTTCCCTATTCAAACATGTAAAAATCTTCCAATAAAACTCGTTTGTACCTTTTCTTCACTTCGAATCATGAATGCAAGTGCTAAAACCTACCTCTTTCGTATAAGTGTTGTGAAAATTGTAACACTCTTCCACTTATTTGAATTTGACAAGCAGATTTCTTTGAATGTGTAAACATAAATATGCAGAGGTGCCTGGCCTGGCCTTCCTCCACCTGGACATGCTGCTTCCTTACAATTGAGTTTGCTCATTGCCTTGATGTGTTGCACCCATGAGCACTTACTATATTCTTGCGATTTCAAATTGACGTGTGTTTTTGGATGCCATTTTCATCTAATGACCCAAAAAATATATGCCAAACACATCTTTTCTTTTGTTTGTGGAAGTATTTATGTGCTATCAGTGGGATAAATATCTTCGTGTAATTGTGTTGAGCTTATGGGCAATCCTCATAACCATTTCAAGTCTTTTCCTGCCTTGATGGTGGCTGTCGTTGCTAAAACGTAGTCCATCACCTTGAATTAAATATTGGAGCACACGCACTACTCCAAATGAAATAACTAGCCTCTGTTTATTAAAAGTTTCTTTATTTAAAAACGTGTTTTTTTTATGTTTTTTAGGTAAAATAAAGGTTGAAAAATGAAGAGAGAAAATATGCGTGATTAAAAAGTGATTTGGAGAATTGTATAAAAAAAACATGTTTAAAAACATGTTTGTCAAACACAACCTAAACAATGTGTTATTTAACCAATTTATAAACAACACAATTTCTCAAACCCATTTCCAGCCAAACACATTTTTTGAAATAACTTTTCTGTACCTCGAAAACAACAAAAAATAATTTATAAGCTGCATTTCAGCCGTCAAACACAGCGAAAATCATGGGCTGATGGGCAGAGAGCAGAAAAAAACAGCTACAAGAAACGTTGAACTCACCGCAGTCCTGAAAAGTGTTTGGCCAAGTTGCTTCAAAGACAACCAAACATTGTGCTGATTATCATTAGCTCGGTAATGTTTCCCTCCAATGTCTTCCTCATAAAATTGTGACCTTAACTAGGAAGAGTAAAACCGAGATGCTATAATTGGCAAAGAATAACAAAGATGGCTATATTATGATCTGCTATTATCATACACATCTGAAGGCAGATCATACTTCACATGCCCGAGGTAGAGACCACATGCGGGTGCCATAGGACTTGCAGCAGTTACAGTCTTTGCTTTGAGGATGCGTTCAACTGAAAAGGTGCAACAAATAAGAAACGACAATAATCAGTTCGAAAGTTAAGGGCTTCCCACACACCTACTGACCTACACAACAAAGCTTGAATAGACATACCATCGGGAACTGTTATATCACCAGTGCCAACTTCTTTAAGAACCCCAACTAGCAACCTGACCTGCACAAAATTTAACTATTAGTATAGATATAAGATGCATACAACTACACCAACAATCTAAGATCGACTGAATAGCAAAGGTGACGATTGTCTGCATCAGACAAGGACTCTGTCTATAGGAAATAAATTGGTTGTAGACATAAAGAAGCAAGCACGCCTATTTGTATACCAATTTGTCCCTTCAGCTAAATCTCCCCCTCCCTGAAACTTCTTATAAAGGCACATTACATTATCGTGTCAATCTGCTGGCTTGACCCAGAATTCATAAATTTATTGAGTCGAGTCTGTAACTATCTCCAGTGACATGCATAGTTTAAAAAAGCGAAAACAGATACTGAGGCGCTTTTCTTTCGTGAGGTGAGGCATAACCACACAAGTCTTGAGGTGCTTTGAGGCATAAGCACCACCGTGTGAAAATAAACATTCAATAACATAAACAAAATGTAAAAGTCTTTAAAACAAATTACTTAAAGTATTAATAAAAAAAAAAAGCAACAACTCAAATCAGACAAAGTATTTATAATTTCTTCTTTTTTCTCTTTTTTATAATTAGTTTGCATTGTTTACTTTTATTTATAGCAAATAAAATAACAAATTTAAGTTTTAATATCTTAAAGATCTGATTAAATTAGCCATCCAGATTATGTGAATTTTTTTATTTTAAAAAGTGGAGAGCCAAGCATTTGTGAGGCACAAGCCTCTTAATTAATGAGACATAAGCCTCAATCAGCCTTTAAAAATACGAGTACTAAGGCGTTTTTTCAATGGCTTGAGGTGGACCTCAAGGTGCTGAACTGGAACTTCTTTTTAACCATGGGCAGACATACACTGAATAATTAATAATATCTATCATCTACTCTCATGTATCTGTCCAAGAAATGATACATATTGTTCACCTTCTATAACTACAAAAATTGCTATTATAAAGTGGTAATGGTAGTTTCATAAGTTCCTCCTCTTAAAGAGTCACAACCATGTCAACTGTCAAGTTATCAATCTTTGATCAATCTATATTCAAATGCAGAAACAGGGGTCCCTAAGATTTTAGATGATTATAAACAAATACTATGCAAGTTGTGCAATGTTAACATAGATACCAGTTATGTCCACAGGAAGGAATTTTTATATTCACATAATTAGTGGGCTCATGTCTGATACAGGAAATCTGACCACTGTTTTTTCAAAATTTATTTCTGTAGTATTTTGCCTTGTTTTAGACAGACTAGATGCATAAGAGGGTAAATTTAGTAAGCGGAACAAAACACATTGGACCGTTTTGAAAGTAATATAACACCAACCTGGTGGTACAGAAAAGAGCGTGCCCTGGCAGTCACCACAAAACAACGGTTCCGTTTCCTTATGCCAAATCCTTTACTATCTTCCCCAACGGAATTTCCTACATTCAGTTGATTGAAGCTTCCAGAAACACATGTATCCATCTTTGACCTGTTCAAGAGTGAACATGAATCTTCTGCAGCTACATTACATTGTTCTCTTTCGGCGATTGAAGGAAAATATGGGCTTGAACCAACCTCAACAACATTTAGTTCATCAAGATTTCTGATGGGAGACTTAGCCTGCCAGCAAATAAGAAATCAGTCGTGTTATATCGCAAAAAAGAACATTCGTAGTACTGGACCAACAAATACAAACAAGTACTCATAGGACAATGTTCGAAAATAGAAAACTATGATGCCAAATATAACTGCACATTCCAAAAAGTGAGTCTCCTGTGAACAACTTCAGTTGTAAAGCTAGCAACCGGAAAGATGATAACAAACCTGACAAGCAGCAGCCCTGAAAGAACTAAAATCATGACGTCCGACAAGTATCTTGCATGCTTTCTGAACAACAATCAATATAACCAAATTAAGGCATTGAAAATAAAGCATACAATTCTGGTTAAGGGAAATGTATATCCTGTTAGCCACACCTGCATAGCTAGAAGATCAAGTTCCTCAGGCACGTGCCAAGCTCGATCTTTATCGAAGGTTGACAAAGGCTCCTTCCCAGTTAACAAACGATAGAAATACCTGTAGCAAAATTACGAAAATAGCGGATCTCAAATTTCAGGCCCAGAAAATTAAACACGCTGTGTGGTCCCTTATTGAAGAGAATAAGGACGGCGTGAAAGGGTTAAAAGACCAATTATTAACAACATCAAGCTGATACTGAAATGACCCAAATTTTTACCCACAATAAACCTAGCAGTTGGGCGTAGGCCATAGAGCATGCTGGGCCTAGCTCAAAAGTTAAAAGAGCAGCAGCCAAAACTGGCTTCATTTTTTGGGGTGGGGTGGGGTGGGGAGAGTGGGGAGAGTGGGGAGGGCGGGGCTGGCATTTTCACTCAAAAAACTAGTTTATATATTATACAAAAGTAAAAAGAAGAAAAGCAAACATGCTCATATTTTTACATTGAAATGTGAAAAAATCACACAAGCTGCAGAGATGAGTGTAAACTGTAAACTTCAGAGAACAATTGCAATTAAACTAGTAAAATTTTAAGTATGATACCTACGTGCGTTCTTGAGCTTTATATCGAGCATGAAAATCAAATGGAACACAACGGACATCAATCACCATCATATCACCACCATTTTTCTGCATTAAAATCCCAGGAAAAAAAAAAGAGAACATAAGTTCCAAAATGAAGTGCAACATAGAGCACAATTTTTGACTGCCTTGCATAATAAAGTATGCCTGACTTTTGAAATAGTTAACTTTAAATATTAGTTCAGATCAGAAAATGTGAGAATTTTGTCCCTGGCATCCTTAATGCAAAAACACGTCAACGTGTGGCACCCATCTTTTCCAGATCGAGGCAAAAACCAGATATCTCATCGTATAAAGAAAATAACTATTACTTGTCCTTGCACTGTTTTTTGTTGTCAGCTTGCCAGGGAAGTCATTGAATATTAATCCTTACACCAATGCAATCATGATATCACTTGCTTAAAGAAAATTGGACTCGGTAATCAAGGATATTGATAGAAATATATGGAATACAAATTCAACCACGGCATCCTAACAAAAGGAAAATGTGCTAGATTTACAAGCAATCTTTACATTATTCAATTACAACATAACCTCATATGAACAACTAGAAGAAATGAAGCACGGATGACTCCACTAGTATAAGCACAAACACAATTTGAAATGTTTTTTAACTCACTTTATTCCTCCATCAATCTGAAATTTCAGCATCCAGATCATTCCAATTCTATTAATTCCATCAAATACTCACAAGGCCATACTACCCTCTAGTAAATGCGAGGATACCACTGCATTGCATTGCATTGGATAGGATAGGATAGGATAAAAGAAATGAAAAGGGCAGGGCAACACACTAGCTGACAATGCAATGAATCTTTAATGCATACAGAGAAGATAGTCATGCCTAATGATTTGGTGTCTAAACATAATTCCTTATATCTGGGATTACTAGAATATCAAGAGCATACCTGTAGAAAATGATTGACAGCTCTTTTAACCACTGAAGGTTCATGAGGTGGTAACTGCATATTGAAATAAGCGAAATTAATAAATACACCTTTATTTTTATACACATGTCATTTGCTTTTAAATTTCTCATGCATTTTGATTTAGTTTATTGACTGAACTCAAAATCAGTAATATTCAGTGGTAAAAGCATAATGCGAATACATAAGCTTGAAAAACTCTATACTTAACAGGTTTTTGTTGCAACCAGCAGGGTACGGCCAGAGATAAAGTGAGAAAGCGAGAAAGAAGTAAAGAAACCCTCTCGAATTGGTAAGATAGAAAGAGGTAACAGAAAAAGGACAACTTATGCTAACTAAAAATTTTTGAAATAACGATATTAACTTAACATATAGAACCACCCCGAGAAAGAGTTTAGCTAGACGTGCCAGCTGAAGCAATAAACAGTACGTGTATCCAATGTATCCATGTTACTCGATTGTGCCACAGAAAAGGATTAGAGTATCAAGCTCAAGAGAAAAAACATAATCAGGATGTATTTTCTAGGTAAGTTAGTTACCACTTCACCAGGTTTTCTTTTGCTTATTCTCTCGACATCCACATGGCACACATTTGACAACGCATGAACTCCCGCATCCTAAACATTAATTAATTCAGATATGCCATATGAAAAATAAAATGCAATAAAAAAATGGCAACAGATGGAACGGAATCATCCAGTAAAATATGAAATCGAAATACTCACAGTTCGACTAGAGCAAAAAATTGAAACTGGCTGTCCAATAAATTTCTGAAATGCCTCCTGTTTACATCCATAAAACACAGAATAAAATTTATGAACTGTTGGGCGATTAAGAAAAATAAATAAAATAACCTCTAAAACACCGACGACGGTCCTGCAATTAGACTGTTGTTGAGCACCCGAAAATCGGGTACCAATGTACTCAATAGCAACTAAATATCTCTGTAATCTAGGGTTTGGATTCATTTTCTTTTCGATTAATTTTCTCTCTTCTTCTTCCTTGTCCTTTTCCACGGCGTCGTCAGCTATATCTTCGCCGTTTATTTTGGCGACTTTTGATGGGCGTTGGGGAGATTCTGGGGGCGAGTGCTTCGAGCTCTCTTGAATAAGATCATCAGACATTTGTCCGAACAGAAGGAGAAATGGAGGTTTTAGGGGTTTTGGAAGAAATTTGGAAAGGATTGCTTAGGATGGATTTATGGTATTATTATTATATTATTATTATTATTATAGCCTGATTATAGACAATAAATTTGATTATTATTACTAGTTTTACCTCGTGCGTCGAACGAAATAGATAGTGAAGATACTGTGCATCAGTTTGGTAAATAAAATTTATAAACTACACAATTTGTAATTATTTTTTAATCATAAACATTTTCTCTTTTTTATTTTCAATTACTACTTATTACATCAAAATCATAAATAAATCAATTTATCAATCAAACAGTGTTATCAAACAAAAGCTACAAGATCAATTTAAAATCATAAAAATTTTAACACAAGAACCTATAAATTTTGTTTATATAAACATGAAATTAATACAAATTTAGGAAAACTTCTTTAAATACTACATTTGCTGGAAAATTAATACATGTCACTGGATGGAACTAAATCAAACATCTACTTAAATCTTACCCAATGGTCTCAAATTTAGACCATCTCCAATCAATATTCATTAAAATTTACACCAAATTTGAATTATCGTTACAATATTTCAACTTTTCTACTTCAATCAAAAAATTATGGATAATTTCAAATTTACATAATAATTTTTAAACAAATTAAGCAAAAGTGTATGGATCAAAAGGGATAAGAAAAAAATGAATTAGGGACAAAAATATCCAAAACAAAAGTGTAGGGATCAAAATAAATTTAAAAAATATATTATAACAATGGTAATACTTATTTACACATGCAAAAAACAAAACATGACAATTTTTTATTGACATCAATCATATTATAAAACCAAATTAATTTTTAATCAAGAATAAAATAAAATCTATATGAAATAATAACTTACAAAGTTATTTGTACCATGTGCTTCATGAAATTAGATTCCACAATTTCATCCTAAAGCGGTCTATCCACTATTGACGAATAACGATACTAAAACTCAAATCAACTTATGAACCAAAATCGCATCTATATCTATATATATAAAAACAGAAGTGCCGTCAAAAATTTTTCCCGCCCATTTGCACTTTCTATTTTTGGAATTTTTTTTTTTTTTTTCAATTGAATTTCCAGAATTAGAAAATGAGTTGTTGACAATTAATGAGACATTTAATGTGGGAAAGTGTGTAATGCATTGTAAATAGGTACTTGACTACATGTATTGAATGCTAATAGTTTGTCTATATATATATATTATTTTAGGGAACTATATTCATACAACACATTTTTTAAATTTACACCATAATTTAATTGAAAGATAGATCTTCGGTGTTTGTTTAGTTTTGCTTTTATATCCTTAACTTTTTTTAATCGCATTGTTATTTATAACATTCAATTAATTAATAAATTTTATTTCTAATCGCAATTTCTATTCAAATATTTTGCTAATTTGCATTGAAATGATGTGCAAATATTTTTTTTAACTTTTGTATTAATTATTTATTTTGATTATTTAAAAATATGAGAGATAAATAAGTGTTTTTCGCAAACAAAACAAATATATTGAACAAAAATCATCTCAAAAGACAAGATGTGGAAATTAATAAAGAGTTGATGATAAAAAAATTATAAATTTTTTAATATAACTATTATAATTTGAAGTAGTTTTATTGTTTGTAAAATTTTAATAATTATTTTAATATAATATTATTTTTTATGCATTTTGTATACGGGAGAAATTATGTATAAGCATTAAAAATTAACAAGCACTTATCAAAATTCATATTGTTAAATTGCAACTTTCGTAGATCATTTTTGTTTTCTAGTCTAAAATACTTTTCAAAATTTGGAATGCATTAATATTCATCATTAATTGCTTTATAAAAAATAAATTTTATAAAAAAATTAATACATTTGGAAAACTACACATTAACTTTGAAAAACAAAAATAACTTTACTTTTTCGTGCATTATTTGTGATTAATTAGATTAATATTTTATTGAACTTTAATATTTGTTCTTTTTTGTTTAGTTAAAAATATTAGTGATAAATAAGTTTGTTTACACTTCTTAATAGATTTTTTTTCCAGAAAGCAGTAAATTTTTTTTTAGAAAACGGTGATTATTCATTTTTTTAATTATTTGAATTAAACTTGCTTGCATCAACGTAAGAGGTACTCATGATAATTAATAATTTATTGAAACTAAAACTAATTATTATGTCATCACATTGATATACATTTGAATGGTATTATGGAAATCATTTTACATAGTAAAATTAATTACCATGTTATGGATGACGTGTTGACTGCATTTGGTCCCTATTTGAAACCCATTATTTGGAATAATGTGATTTTGAATAGTAAATTTTTTGGAGAATGTGTAGTTAAAAATTGGAGAATATTTTTGGACTTATGTATAAATTATTTTATTGGTATAATGTGTGGTTGAAAATGAGTTTTTAAAAAATGAGATTTAAAAATAATAGGTACAAAACAGGGGCTTGATGATGCGTTTAGTGCAATGAGAAATTATTAACGATGTTCATTTTAATACTTAAAAACGCAACTCCAAACAATGTGCAAATATCTGTTATTTTCGAGAAAAAATAATATCAATTTTTTATCGAACAACAACTTCATTTTTATTTTTTTTGTGAAAAAATGTGGAAAACTTAATAATCATTTACTACTTAAATATATAAATTGATTTTTATTACTCAAAGAAGCTATTATAATTTGAAGTAGTTTTATTTTTTGTAAAATTTTATTAATTATTTTAATATATTATTTTTTATGCATTTTGTATACGGGAGAAATCTTATCTTAATCATAATATATTATTATTATTATTATTTTATTATTATCTATAGTATATATTAAACCACAACAGCCGTAAAAAAAATTCCCGCCCACTGTCACTTTTTTTTTTGAAACCTTATGTTTTTTTGTGTTTTTTTTTTCCTGATTTCCGATACAATTGTTTGACATTAATTAGCAACTTGAATGTATTAGAATAGGTGGAAGACGTGTCATGTCAGTGACCTTTCATTTGTTGATGTTGAATTGATTAATGAGGTGTGGATGGGAAATGGCTTTTCATTTTTCCATTTCATATTAAATGCTCGATGTAATTTTTTGCTGGCTTAAGTATTAATTAGTATTAATATATTTTTTTGAATAAAACAAATATAAGATTAATTTTAATAATTGTCTAAAAATTATATGATCCAAAATTCTCGGTATAATTTTTTGATCTTCAATGTTATCCAGTTGCCATGTCATGATAATTGCAAGATTTGCGTAAGTATTATTTTAACTACTTGATTTTATATGTAAAACTATAATGTTATTGGTTAAGAATGAATATATTTTTTTAATAATTCTTAATTTTAATAGTTGTGTAAAGGTTATATGGTACGATTTTTGCTATAATTTTTTTACTCCAACATTGTTGATTGTTATATCATGATAATTGCTAGATTTATGAAATTGTTATTTTGACCACTTGATTTTATAGGTGAAAATATAATTTTATTGGTCAAATGCAAATATTTGTGGGTTAAGATTCAGCACGCTTTTATAATTATTATGATTCTGATTTTTGAATGAAAAATTTAAAGCTTAATTACGAGAGGAGAATGCATAAACCATTAGAAATATATTGATACATTCCACATAATCAATATTGTATCCATAATATTAAATAAAAAACATGATACATCATTAAATAAACTACTAAATTTGGATTTTCTTTGAAGTTGACCATAACTCATAAAAATTATTGAAATAACAATCATTTTTATTGGTCTAATACAAATATTTGCTCTTAAGATTAAACAAAAGCTTATAATTATTGTGATTGATGTTTCTGAAAGAAATTTAGATAAAATGTTAAATACGTGAGGAAAATGCAAAAATTGTGATTAAAAGCGAATAATATTCTTTTAATCATTCTTAATTTTAATAGTTGTGTGAAGATTATATGGTATACCATTTTCGTTATAATTTTTTTGTCACCAACATAGCATGTTGTCATATCATGATAATTGCTAAATTTATGTAATTATTATTTTGACTACTTGATTTTAAAATTAAAAATATAGTTTTATTGGTTAAATACAAATATTTGTGGGTTTAAGATTAAGCACACATTTATAATTATTGTGATTTATATTTTTGAATCAAAATTGGAAAAACTTAAATACGAGAGGCATAAATCATGAGAAATAATTGATACCTTCCACAATATATTTATATTTGGCGAATACTTTAGTATTATTTACTAATATATTAAGTAAAATACTAAAGTATCCGACAAACATAGCATCCTCAATATCTCACTTATTTTTATTTATGGATTAAAATGGTGTAGTATTGAATTTATAATGCTTATACTAAACTTAAAAGAAGTGTTGACATATTTTATTACAAATCAAATTTGTATTTGCAATTGGAAAATTGCATTCGTACAGGCCTGTACCTGTAGGATTACTCTTTTCAATATACCAAAATTATTCACTAATTTTACAATATATTTTGTACGATATAATATCCGTGCATCGCACGGATGGGTGATGCACTAGTATATATATATATATATATATATATATATATATATATATATATATATATAAATAAATAAATAAAGTCTTTACCAAAAATAAATATACACACAATTTCCCGCCAAAATGAACTTACTAAATTTGAAAAGATTTTGTAAAAAACATAAGAATTAAAAAATAAATAAATAATGATTGCATTTTAGAAAGTGTAATGATTGCAAATGGAATTACACTTTTGAGTACTACATGTATTTTTTGAAAAAAAATAAATAAATTGTTTTGAGCACTTTTAAATTATATAAAAAATAATGGTAGTTAAATTTGTTTGTTTAAAAACAAAGAATGTAATGTTTTCAATGTAAACATTAGTAATTGAAAAGTGGAGAGAAAACGTATGTGTAATTAAAAAGTAGTTTAATAGTGTGTTGTTTACATATATATATAAATAAAGTCTTTACTAAAAATAAACACACAGACACACTTTCTCACCAAAATGAACTTACTAAATTTGGAAAAGTTTTGTAAAAAACACAAGAATTAAAAAAAAAAATAATAATGATTGCATTTTAGAAAGTGTAATAATTGCAAATTGAATTACACTTTTGAGCACTACATGTATTTTTTCAAAAAAAAAAATTGTTTTGAGCACTTTTAAATTATATAAAAAATAATGGTAGTTAAAATTTTTCGTTTAAAAACAAAGAATGTGATGTTTTCAATGTAAAAATTAGTAATTGAAAAGTAGAGAGAAAAAGTATATGTAATTAAAAAGTAGTTTAAAAGTGTGTTATTTAAAAATATTTTGTCAAATAAAGATGCTTCGTTCCAATTCCAAAAAAGAACAATTTAATTTTTTTTAACAAATTTGTTTTTACTTAATATGATGATTGATTTTAATATAACTATTAATCTTATTGTGTATCATAACTTCTTCTTTTTTTTGTGAAAAATGTGAAAAAAAATTACATTTAAAGTATTCATAAGTCTAATTTAAAAAATAAATAAATAATTCTCTATTGTTATAAAAAAGTATTCAAGATTCGTAAATTCGAAATTATGTTAAATTAATTAAAAAAAAGTATTCAAAAATATTCTGCTTAATCATAGTGTAACTAATTTGGTAAAGTAACATTAAATTATTTATAAAGATATAAAATTATATCACAAAATGTGTTGAAAAACATTTAAATAACCCGAAAATGATTTTGTTTAAAGAACGAAATATGTTTTAGTTTAAAGAACTTAAGAACATTCTTTATATTTTTTTTTTATAAGTTTCTCAATTAGATTATATAAAAAAATAAATTAAATGATTAATCCAAAAATTTTCTCTCAAATTGAATAATTTAATATTTGATTGAATATAATTTTTCTTCATATGTAATGACAATTGACAAGAGTTAGAAGTAATCAATCTCACATGTTGGAATGTATTTGAAAAATTCTATTGGTAATTATCAGTATTAAAATTATCTTTACGTATGTGTTCGATAAACTTACAAAAATGGTTTATAAACTATTTTATAAATCATACAATTTCTCAAATCACTTTTTCAACCATACATATTATTGTATTATTTTGAAGTCGAAAAATATGTAATATAGGCGTCAAATCGAATATCTCAACAAGAAGTTTAATACAATACAACAAGTGAGAGCAAACTATAAAAAAATTGTTCGTAAAATCGTCCAAATATTCAAATGTCAAAATTTTACTTTATATTTTTTACTTTATTTTAAATTATATTATTTAAGTTATATAATACTCCGTATTCAGAAAACATTAAATGGTTCGACCAGAAAGAGGCAACAGGTCAAAGATCAAAATTTGAATCGGATTGAACCGGGGTCGAATCGATTTTAATTAAAAAAATAAATAATTATTTCAAAAGATAAGAAAATCTTCTAAAAAAAATTAGTTTACAAATAAAATGACATTTACTCATTTGGAGTAAAATTAAATAAATAAAAAATATAACCACAGTATTATTTACCAATTGAAAGCAAATATAGATTTATGGTTGTTAATTTTATATATTAAATTTTATTTCAAAATAATTTAATATATAATAAAATGATAAAAATATCTTATTTAAAAAAAGAAAGTTTAACAAACAAGTAAATAAAAATATTTTTTTTTTTTAAAAAAAAAAGACAAACAATTTTAAAAAGAAAAGATTTTTTTTTTTTTAATAATGATCATAACTTCTTATTTTTTTATTAGTTTTGTTAATGTTGCATTTCCTATTTTGATTACTATTTTTTTTATTTTTTATTTTGAACTTGATAATATTTTGCATTAAAATATTATTATACTATATTTTTATTTGACATGATTGTATAATTAATATATTTTCATAAATTTTGATTAAAATCACTATCACCACTATATTCCCGTGCATCGCACTACTAGTTATATCAAAAGTAAGAAAAGTATGTTGATGGGAAAAAAATCAACTGAATACCTCAAGTTCAATAAACTCACTGCAGTGTGCATTAATGTCTATAGTGTGTGTGTGTGTATATATATATATATATAAGAACAAAATAAGTTAATAAAGTGAATATTAAGTTGTATGATTTTTTCTTTGTTTAAAATAAAAAAAAATTTAAGCAGTTCAATTTCGTTTTAAAATATTAAAATCTAAATCAAACCATTTTCTGAAGGTTCAAGGTCTATGTGGAATGAGCTAGTCTACTTCCACAAGATTGGTTGTTCTTGAGCGCATTATGATCCTAAACGTAGCCAAGTTTGACAAGTTGATGCAGTTAAAAAAGAGAGCCTTGTTGAAAATAGGAACGAAGAGTGATTGAAGTTATTTAGTTGAGAATTTTTTAATAGGTGTAAACTTAAAAGTTATTATTAAGTCAAATTCAAATATTAATTTCAACTACTCATTTACAACCACGATTCATTACATTTCGTGAGATTTGATATTATTTCTCCTAAAGTTATTATTTATTTTAACCGAAAATTCCCTTTATTTCGTTTGATGGTTTGTTGGTCTTTGCTTACGTCCCTAGCTTTAATCGGCTAGCACTTTATAAGTAACTAGTTTCAAACTCGTGTGATGCACGGATATATTTCATTGAAGAAATATAATGTATTGATAAAATGCATATGGAATAACAAATATATATATATATCAAATTTCGAAATCTGGAAATTAATTTTCATAAATTTGAAAATCTGGAATTAAATCTATATCTTTCAAAATCTAAATTTCAACAAAACAAAATATAAGTCAATACATGTGATCCATATATACACATATATATGACCATTATTCAAAATTTGAAATCAACAACTAAGGTTACATTACGAGAATCTGAAGTTACAATCAAATTTCGAAATCTGGAAATTACTATAGAATCTGAAATCACATATATAGATGCATATTATTCCATATACACGTGAATGTGTGCGAGGGTGTGTTCGTGTGGGTGCGCACGCTAGCAGGTAAGAGGAGCCTAAGCAGCAACACTCGAGAGGGAGGAAGAAAGGGAACCTTACCGTGGCAGGGGAGGTGGCGGATGCCGAGGCTGTGGTCGGCAGCAGCAGCAACTACTACGGGCGATGGCTGGAAGCGTGAGAGGCGAGAGGGACAGAGAGGCCGAGAGAAGGAGAGAGCGAGAGTGTGTGTCAACTGTGGGAGGGGGTAAGGGTAATAAATTTGATTTCTTTTGTAAATTGCAAGTTTAGTCCCTAGCCTCCTCAATTTGGTAATTTAAGTCCACAATTCATTTGTAATCTACCGAATATTTCATATGTATATAAACACTTATCTGGGAAGCTGAAATTGTAAATTTCTTAACTACGGTGATCCATTGAATCACCACACTACTACTCCATGAGTACATGACATAGCTTACTGTGGACACAGAGAAACAACAAAAAATATAGAAAGTGTTTTAACAGTATGTATAAATGTGTAAAGCGATACACAATACTGAATTTTAATAATAAAGTGCCACCACCAAACAGACCTACTTCCATTTGTTAGCTTCTCAATAGATACATTCACCAATATTTCACAACAGCATAAAAAGGAAAAAAAAAAAAAAAAAAAATCTCTCTCTCTCTCATACACGCCAGTTCTGTTGTAATCACTTTGCTTCCCCCTTACATGAGTACACTCTTTCAAATAGATATATTCTCTTTCTTAAAATACAAACTAAATGCAATGATAATCATCAATTTCAAACTTCAAAGGCTTGTACAGGTTTGACAAGAATTTTAATAGTTTTAGAATTGTCACTATATAAATCAATGGGATTCTCTTAATTTCTGAGTTTCGCCATTTTCATAACATCGCATCATATGCTGCTTAACTATCTATTTAATCATCTGAAATATGTAACACAAGCCAGAGACATTAACCCCATCGACCACTAATCAAACAAACTGATATCTACTTGATAACATCTCTTCCTATTGCCCATTAGGATTACTAAGAATGTGTTTGGCAAACATATTTTTTTCCTACACAATTTCTCAAATCACTTTTTAACCACACACATTTTCTCTCTCCAATTTTCAATCACACATTTTACCTAGAAAATACAAAAAAAAAAACATGTTTTTAAACAAAAAACTTTTAACAAATAGAGGCTAATAGTCATACACAGCAGTAAGTCAAATCGAATTCCAGCTTTCTTAACTTAATATAAAGATTCAAGCAGAGCCAACTAATTTCTTCAAGAAGTCAAGCAAAATTATAGGAACCAACAATGCAGGGTCCACTAAAACAACAAATAAAAAATATAGGTTTGTCCAAAGAGTATAGAGAGCTAAAAAAATCCATTCGATGAGGAAAAAGAAAAAAAAAAAAATCTAGGCACCAAGATAACATTTGTTCAAAGTCAAATTTTCCAATCTACAGTAGCACTAATGTATGTATATTTATGATAATCATGTACTTAAAATTGATGTTTCTCACATACCACTAAAAAGGCCAAATAGAAAAAAAAATGTTCTGACACCCGAAGTTACGTTAGGCGAGAAACCAGATTTATCAACATCAGTACATCACTATCAAAAAATTCTGCAAAGAAATATTGAAATATCCTCAAATATTTTCTATATGAACAATGAGTCTAAGAAACTGATACTATCCTAAAATCATGGATTCGAGGAAACTCAATGAAGTAATGATGTATTTATGAACATTTGAACTGCACATATACAATCACATAGCCTCCTCAATTTACGAAATAATCGAAGAATGAAAAATCTTATTAAAATGAACCTCTCAATTTTTGCTGAGATGGAACAAAACCCATATGACCCACAAGAGCTTCCATCCACCGCGGCCAAATCGACACCATAGATACAAGTATGTGGGTAATTTTGGTAAAATTCTTCACACAATTTTCCCAAACGTGACTGATTTTTAGGCTACTTGGGCGAGAACCGGATGCATTAGTCCGCAGTTTTTTTCTTGATTTTGGCTTGAAGTCTAGCGGCGGAGATAGCACCGTTTAACGGCAGTACCAGGTGAAGATTGTGCATAAAGATTGAACAAATATGTAACTGCATAATTTGTCAAAAGTCTCCAGTCCATTCAAATTTGTAACCAAAAAGGATAAATCAAGTAAAGATTGAATAAAAAATTGTGAAATAATTAAAGAGAGAAAAATCTAAAAAAGATTCTTACATGAAGAAAAGGCTCCAAATCTGTATTCTCTTATTCCACGGGTTTCTCACATTTCCACTTCTTCTCCCCCCCATGTTCTTCTGGTTATTTTAAGGTCGGGGTGTTACACAACATAATTGTTTCAAGTAAAAGAGACACAAAAAACACTTATTGCTTGTTGAAAATTGAAAAATCAATGGAGAAAGTTTAATAGATGATAGAGGATTAAAGAAGGGGAACTGGTAATTTCATTTAAAAAAAAAAAGAGGAAGGGGAGTTGGGGGGTGCGAGACTGAAGAAGAAACCTCCTCACTGTTTCTGTGGTGGTGGCGTAAGAAAATTAACTACCCACTAATTTTATAACCCACTCAATTAATATAGTTCAAAAATAATGATAAATTCAGATAAATTGAAAATTGAATTGAAGATTTTCAGAATTTCTTCTATTTTTATATAGATATAGATAGATGCATAGATTTTTAATTTTTATATTAAGTGGTCAATGTTTATACAGAAAAGGAAAAAAAGAAAAATTGACAGCTTTAAATGGAATCTCGCAATAAAATCTGAGGTTTGCCATTATGGAAAGCAATATTTAACGGATCTTTTTAGTAAAAAATTTCATGTAAATTCCAATAACATTAATGGGAAAATCTAAAAAAGATTCTTACATGGAGAAAATGTTTCAAATCTGTATTCTCTTGTTCCACGGGTTTCTCACATTTCCACTTCTTCTCCCCACGTTCTTCTGGTTATTTTAAGGTCGGGATGTTGCACAACATAATTGTTTCAAGTAAAGGAGAGACAAAAGACACCTATTGCTTGTTGAAAATTGAAAAATCAATGGAGAAAGTTTAATAGATGATAGAGAATTAAAGAAGGGGAACTGGTAATTTCATTTTAAAAAAAAAAGGAGGAAGGGGAGTTGGGGGGTGCGAGACTGAAGAAGAAACCTCCTCACTGTTTCTGCGGTGGTGGCGTAAGAAAATTAACTGCCCACTAATTTTATAACCCACTCAATTAATATCGTTCAAAAATAATGGTAAATTCAGATAAATTGAAAATTGAATTGAAAATTCTCAGAATTTCTTCTGTTTTTATATAAAATATAGATATAGATTATAGATATAAATATAGATAGATGCATAGATTTTTAATTTTTATATTAAGTGGTCAATGTTTATACAGAAAAGGAAAAAAAGAAAAATTGACAGCTTTAAATGGAATCTCGCAATAAAATCTGAGATTTGCCGTTATGGAAAGCACTATTTAACGGATCTTTTTAGTAAAATTTTCATGTAAATTCCAATAACATTAATGGGAAAATCTAAAAAAAATTCTTACATGGAGAAAATGTTTCAAATCTGTATTCTCTTGTTCCACGGGTTTCTCACATTTCCACTTCTTCTCCCCATGTTCTTCTGGTTATTTTAAGGTCGGGATGTTACACAACATAATTGTTTCAAGTAAAGGAGAGACAAAAGATACCTGTTGCTTGTTGAAAATTGAAAAATCAATGGAGAAAGTTTAATAGATGATAGAGGATTAAAGAAGGGGAACTGGTAATTTCATTTAAAAAAAAAGGAGGAAGGGGAGTTCGGGGGTGCAGGACTGAAGAAGAAACCTCTTCACTGTTTCTGCGGTGGTGGCGTAAGAAAATTAACTGCCCACTAATTTTATAACCCACTCAATTAATATCGTTCAAAAATAATGGTAAATTCAGATAAATTGAAAATTGAATTGAAAATTCTCAGAATTTCTTCTGTTTTTATATAGAATATAGATATAGATTATAGATATAGATAAATGCATAGATTTTTAAATTTTATATTAAGTGTTCAATGTTTACACAGAAAAGGAAAAAAAGAAAAATTGACAGCTTTGAATGGAATGTCGCAATAAAATCTGAGGTTTGCCGTTATGGAAAGCAATATTTAACGGATCTTTTTAGTAAAAATTTCCAAGTAAATTCCAATAACATTAATGGGAAAATCTAAAAAAAATTCTTACATGGAGAAAAGGTTCCAAATCTGTATTCTCTTGTTCCACGTGTTTCTCACATTTCCACTTCTTCTCCCCATGTTCTTCTGGTTATTTTAAGGTTGGGATGTTACACAACATAATTGTTTCAAGTAAAGGAGAGACAAAAGACACCTATTGCTTGTTGAAAATTGAAAAATCAATGGAGAAAGTTTAATAGATGATAGAGGATTAAAGAAGGGGAATTGGTAATTTCATTAAAAAAAAAAGGAGGAAGGGGAGTTGGGGGGTGCGAGACTGAAGGAGAAACCTCCTCACTGTTTCTACGGTGGTGGCGTAAGAAAATTAACTGCCCACTAATTTTATAACCCACTCAATTAATATCGTCCAAAAATAATGGTAAATTCAGATAAATTGAAAATTGAATTGAAGATTCTCAGAATTTCTTCTATTTTTATATAGAATATAGATATAGATTATAGATATAGATAGATGCATAGATTTTTAATTTTTATATTAAGTGGTCAATGTTTATACAGAAAAGGAAAAAAAGAAAAATTGACAACTTTGAATGGAATCTCGCAATAAAATCTGAGGTTTGCCGTTATGGAAAGCAATATTTAACGGATCTTTTTAGTAAAAATTTCCAAGTAAATTCCAATAACATTAATGGGAAAATCTGAAGAATCAATTTAATTTTTTAATAAGGTAAAATTGAGACATTAGGCGTGATTGATTATGGATATAAACAACCTTTTTTTTTAAATGTTTTTTTTCAAACTATAAATATATATAAAGACTGGTCAGAACTTAGAGAAAGGAAATTAAATAATTACTTCATTCTTTCTGAATCCGAACTTATGTTCTTAAAGGAACCATTAAGGTTATTCTTCTCGTTTCATTATTATATTTCTGCTTTTATTAACTGTTGTGATTCGTGTATGCATTTTTTAACGAGTTACTCAACTTTTATTTAAATTTTCATAAAAATCATACATTGGTCGTTGGCAAAAATAATGGGAATTGATCGACTAGCTTCGTTCGATCTCGAATATTTGATATTTCTCGAAGGTGGATTAGACGGTACTGAAAGTTAAAATCTTGTTCATTGTATTTTGTGACAGGGTCGATGGGGCGCGCAAAATTGAACATGGAACTGATAAGCAAGGAGAAATCAAGAAACATAACATTCAAGAAAAGAAAGGAGGGTTTGATGAGAAAAATGCACGAATTCACCACTTTGTGTGATGTTAGTGCATGTATGATAATCTATCCCCCACCTCAAGATAAGAACATGATAGTTGAGCCAGAAATTTGGCCTCAAAATCTCGAAGAAATGCGACGAATAATCGACATATACAGGAACAAGAACAAGGATTCTGGGAACAAAACGTTTGGCTTGTCAGATTTTTTCCACGACCGGAAACGAAAAATCGAAGAAGAGCTTGCGAAGTTGCGGAAAAGGAACATGGAGGCCAAGTACCCTACTTGGATTAAGCCGATGGATGAACTTTCAGAAATTCAGTTGAGGGAGTTTTTTGCCTTGTTGAGCAATAAGGCCGAATACGTCAAATCGAGGATCGAAATGTTGAAACAAAACGACAACGAATTCGATATGAATATGATGGATTTGGGACATGGAAGATTGATGCAAAGAGGCGTAGAATTGGAAGTGATAAATCAGCAGGCAATTTCCTCTATGAAACCAATTGAAATGCATATGCCTATTCATTATCCTAGCATTGATCATCACCAAGAAATGCATTCTGTGAATCAGAATTCAATGATGATGCTTTTGATGAATGATAATGATTGTTTACAATTTGGTGGTGCATCGAATGGCAGTAGTAATATCCAGTGTGCATCATTTAAGAGGCAGGTGTTTTACGAGTCTATGGCTGCCGCCGCTGGGCGTGGGGTTGTGGACAATGTGATGTGCCATAATCCGGTACCGTTAGCACGATACTACGCGGTGGCTCCGCCTGTCATGCCGCCCGTGCCACCACCGTACATTCAGTGTGCCGTGATGCCACCTCAACTGAATTCTTTGAAGGAGATTGATGAACAAGACGATGTTTTTCAGTATCAAATCAAGAACCAGAGAGCAAGATACTATGAGTAGTCACGTGTCTTGTGAGATGAACCTTTGAATTTGATTTGGTTTTTTTTTTTTTTCATTAGTTTTAAGTAAGTTTGATCATTCGTTTGGAGTCCCTTTAGAGGGATCACTAGTTGAATAGTTCTGAATTCAATTTTTTATTTTATCGTTTTGGATTATCGTGTTCTCAGCCTTGCACATTCTTGCACGTGCATGTCATGTTACATTTTTGAACTTGCATGCCCGTTCCTTGCACGTGAACGAGCTACATTCTTTTGAGTTAACCTTAAGAGCATCTTTAATGGTTGGGTCGTTCATGATGTTTTTGAATGAAATTTAAAGAAAATGTTAAATATAAAATGCAAATGCAGAAATATGATAAATATATTAATACCTTACATATGCATCATCGATGCTCAATAAGTTAATGTATGACTCTCTATATCACATATATGCCATGTAATTTATCGATAAAACAAAACTTCTAATTTCTTTTAGGCATTGAAAAATCTATATGATCAATCCCAAATTTTTTTAACACTTGAGAATTTATTTCTTCTAAAAATAACAATACACCATAATCTTATTGATAATAATTTTGGAATCAATTTTAGGATATTTCTCGTCATTCTGTTTGGTGATTCAATACAATAAGATTCTTAATTACACAATCGCCCCATGTTGATCAACTTTACTTCTGTCCCGTAATTTGAACTTAGCCTCCGATTTGGTAGAATTTTTATAAACTTGTTTATAAATAACACATTTTCTTAAATCACTTTTTAACTGTACACATTTTTCCAAATAACTTTTTAACCACGTATTTTACCTAAAAATATCACATTTTTTGTTTATAAACAATTTTTTTTCCTTATCTCCTCGTACCCCCCACAAACCTTCTTTGTACCTCCTTGTTCAATCCAAGCACTTGGAATTCTTCAAATCCAACCTGAATGTTTACATGGACTGGACCTTGCAGTGGTGGTGACAAACTCTTTACATTTTCCAAGTCGATAAAATCATTGATTCGCAACACAATCCCTTTAATGCCGAAGGCCGTCAATCACAAGGAGACTTGATTTGAATCCAACAATAACTCTTCTAGATGAAGTACGAGTATAGCCAAATAATAGTACCTATATCGATTGCACTCATTGTGCAATGCATGATGTTATTTATAGACACCCAAGTATGAAGTAATGATACACTCTAATGTGTACTAGTACTTATGATATCAGAGGTTTAATTAAGATGACAATATCAAAAGTACTTGCATATTATCCCTCGCCATTCATGTACTATTCCTCCCCACTAAAAAGAGTCATTGAGAATCTCGAGAACCTAAACAACATGATGCACGAGAATGTGGGGCATTATTTGTCTGAGTTAAACTCACATAACATGTTCTTTTTGCACGAGAGCTTTGCACATTCCTTGTAATAAAATATATCACGTTCCTTGCACGTGAATATGCAACATTCTATATGTTACCCTTAAGCAACATGTTTATTCTCTGCACGTGAACATATCGTCCCCCCCCCACACGTCCTAGCACATGATTGTGACACGGGAATACACACTTAACAATAAGATGACCCAATGTACTTTAAAACGCACGTGTTGGAAAATGGTTTTAAATAAAATGAAATGGGTCGACTTTGAGCACCAATTTCAGTGGGACCCGTATTTTGATTTTAACGGGACTAAGCGTATTCACGTTCTACTCCGTGAGATAATGAACGTAATATATTTATTTATCAAAAAATCATTTAGAATTGAATGAAATAATTGATTTCAAAGTTACCCACCTAAAACCTTAAATAAGTGAAGAATTTGATATTGTGAAACTCTTATCCTACATAGGAAAGTTATGAAACTTTTATGTGGTTTATATTGTGGAATGTTGGCAATTGGGTTTGGGCCCCAAGGGGTAAAAATAGTCTTTGGAAGAGGGAAGTCTTAGACAATGTCTAAACTAGTCCAAAGCCCATGCGCGCGCGCCGTCGCCGCCGCCGTCCGATCGGCTGGCTCGGCATGGTCCGTGTTCGGGTGCGGGTCCTTCTGCAATATATATTCTTTTTTGGACAAAAGTTATTTAAAGTTTTGGGCCAAATTGTAATTAATCAAATTCTTGGGTACTTAGTGAAATTATTCTTTTATTTGTGGCTAATTCATGCAAATTCCGTCTTCTGTTTAAACTAACAAATATGTATGTTTATTTTTAGTCTTGTCTGAAAAGTCGCATTGTTCTGAAAAGGCTTGAAGAGAATTCGAATAGCCACAAATTTCTCTATAAATTGCTTTCTCTACAGCCAGAAATGACACCCTAATTTTCATTGCAAAAATTCTGTGCTTTGAAATCTCATTCTCTCTGAAATTCTGATATACGATTTTGAGTGCCAAAAACACCGGTTGTGTTCGCTGGAACTCCTGCAGATTGTTGTGCTGCTTCCGTAGGAGACGAAACTCGTTCTATCCTGGGAGACGATTGTTACACACCCTTTAAGCACCTTGGAAGGAAGCAAATTCATCTTAAGGAAACATCGTAAATTCGGTGGGCTCGAGTTATACTATTACTCTGTTCAAATTTCAACTGTGAGTTTATACTTATTCATATTCGACAAAAGGAGTAAGTACACATACAAAAATCTTAAGACGAATTTTTTTTCTTTATTATGTGTCTACTTCTTCTCCTTCTCATTCTGTCTATCTTCTGATTGTGCATCAGAAATGGCTACTTCCGGTACTCATCTCCCTAATACGAATGGAGAAAAACCCGAGAAATTTAATGGATCAGATTTTAAGCGTTGGCAACAAAAAATGCTTTTCTATTTGACAACATTAAATTTGGAAAAGTTCCTCAAAGAAGAAGCACCTTCATACGGAGAAAATGAAAGTGATGCGGAGAAACTGACTGCAGTTGATGCATGGAAACATTCGGACTTCCTATGCAGGAACTATGTCTTGAACGGACTAGACAACACATTATATAATGTGTACTGTAATACAAAAACTGCAAAAGAATTGTGGGACTCTTTGGATACAAAATACAAAACAGAAGATGCCGGCGCGAAGAAATTAATCGTCGATCGATTTTTGGACTACAAAATGGTAGACAACAAAACTGTTATATCCCAAGTTCAAGAACTTCAGATTATACTCAGTGATATTCATGCCGAGGGAATGAAACTTTGTGAACCATTTCAAGTTGCTGCACTGATTGAGAAGTTGCCACCTTCATGGAAGGAATTCAAGAATTACCTTAAGCACAAGCGTAAGGAAATGAAACTTGAAGATATTATTGTCCGTTTGAGAATTGAAGAAGACAATCGCAAATCTGAAAAGAGGAATGGTGCATTCAATTCGATGGAATCAAAGGCCAACATTATTGAAGGAGGTCCCAAGACCAACAAAAAGAGGAAGCATAATGGGGAAGGGCAAACTGGTTCTTCAAAGATTCCTAAAAATTTTAAAGGTAACTGTTACAACTGCGGCAAAGCGGGACATCGATCCAAGGATTTTCGTAAGCCAAAAAATGTCAAGAGTAAAACAGTTCAAGCCAATGTAACAGAACATGACAACATTTCTGACAAAGTACAAGATATAAATCTTTCTGCGGTTGTCTCTCAATGCAACTTAGTAGGGAATACTAAAGAATGGTGGGTAGATACTGGAGCAACTCGCCATATATGTGCAAACCGCTGGATGTTCTCTACTTACAAATCAATGGATCATGATGAACAACTCTACATGGGAAACTCATCATCCTCCAAAGTTGAAGGACAAGGAAAGATCGTGCTAAAAATAACTAGTGGAAAGGAACTTACTTTGAATGATGTTCTTTATGTGCCCGAGATCCGTAAAAACTTGGTATCCGGTTCTTTGTTAAGCAACAACGGATTTAAACTTGTATTTGTATCAGACAAATTTGTCCTTACTAAAAATGACATGTTTGTAGGAAAGGGCTACCTTAATGAGGGGGCTTTAAAATGAATGTAATGACTGTTGTACCTCCTACTAATAAAATTACATCTTCTTCTTATTTGTTGGAGTCATTTAATGTTTGGCATGAACATTTAGGACATGTGAACTATAATACTTTGCGTAGACTAATCAAATTAGATTTATTACCAAAGTACGATTTAGATCCTAATCACAAATGCGATATATGTGTAGAAGCCAAAATGGTTCGTTTACCCTTTCGTTCTGTCGAAAGAAGTACTGAACCTGTAGCGACCGAGAAGATTTTATAACAATAAAAGTTAAATTTATTTAAATTGTCGCTATGACTTCACCCGATGAAAACGTGTTCGCCTAGCCAATTAAATTATTTTTAAAATTTTAAGAAAGAAATTTAAATTCCTTTAAATCTTTAAGTCCGAATTGCGATTTTAAATTGGTCCGAAATTATTATTTCATTTTAAATCCAATATCAAAAATTTTCTTATTTTAATATTATTATTTTTAAATTTGATCAATTTAGATTATGTGTAAACCCCTTTCAAATTGATAATTTCAGAGCGTCAAATTTTTATTTATTGCCATTCAATAACAGCTGAATTCTTTTCCTCTCCCTCAACGTTCCATCATCAATGGGGATAGCAGTTACAACCTTTTCAAGTCCATCACCTCCAAGAACCAGTACATAACTCGTTTTCCATTGTCCATTTCCTTCCATTCACGCACACTGACAAATTTGGGTAAGCATCTCCTTTGTCTCAACCATTAGCTTCACAGTTTCTTCATCGACTGCAAAAGCCAAACCAAAGCTGCACCAATTCCAGCGCGAGCTCACTCACTGCCAACTCCAAAATTTACCCAACTGCACCACCACTACTGCCCAACTTCAAGACTTCCCAAAAAAAAATCACCCCAAATTCGTAGCAGCCATGCTTGCACTGCCAATTTTCAATTCCACGACATCAGCATAGCAATGACTGAAATCTCAATCATCGAATTCAAACATTTTTACAAGCCACAAAATAACCTGCAATGATTCCTCACAAACAAACCCCTACACACGAGCCCGACTCCACCAAAACGCCACCACACGTTGTCCACAACCGTTAATCGCCAATGCCATCTCTAAATTTCCACAAGGCCACACCCATCAACACCCAAACCACCACAAGAACCAAGAGAATGAGCCAAGAAAGTTTATACTTACCTCAACAGGACGTTTACCTAAAATGGAACTCCCAAATTTCGAGCAACCAGCCTCGATTTCGCACCCAAATTGCCCAATCCTTCATTTTCAGCTTCCTCTCCTCACACCTGCTCCGCCGCCGCATGATGGCGGCATCACCACCGGAGAAAGCGCCGGCATCCCACCGGGATAGGAGGGGCGACGCCTCCCGTCGCCCCACCTCTCTCTCTCGGTTGCGAAATGAAGAGAGAGAGAGAGGAGTGATATTTTACTTTTAAAAAGTTTTGATTTTTGCGAAATTGCCCCTAAGTCCCAATTTTCCTAAACTTAGCGATTTCAGTCCCTTTGATTTAATGAAATTTCAAATCTTCAGCCCTAAGTTTTAAGAAATTATTTAAGCCCTGCAGTTTTGAAATATCCGAGTCAGCCCCTTGTTATTCTGAAAATTTTATTTAAGTCCTAATTCTTTAAGCTTTACTCTGATAAAAATGTCAAAGTTAGTCCCAAGCCTTTTTAAAATTTAATTATGATAAATTCTCAAATTAGCCCCCAATCTTTTATTTTATTTTAAACACTCAATTTTCCAAAAAAAAAAAAACATTTCTAATTCAAAATTTATCTTTTCTTTGGCTAGACAACGCGAACGGACGATTAGAGACTTGAAGTTCTTCCCGCTCGATATATATATATATATATACTCGTCAAGCTTTGAGGTAGATTCATACTCAATAATTTATTTAGCTATGATTTGCATGTGAATCTGGAATTATGTAAATCATATATGATGTTATGTTCATGTGATTAACCATGAGGGGTAAGACGGGCAAATGCTCTCCCGAAAATGGTGTATGAAGAAGAAATGTTATAAGCGTTATAACTTCCATGCATAATTGCATGTTGAATTAAGACAAGACAAGGCTACTTTCCGCACTTATGTGAATATGTGATATGTTATGATGTTATGATAGAAATATGTTAGCATGATTACATGTTTATGTTCAAATTATGGATTAAGTAAATTATTTGGTTATGAGTTTACTGAGTATTTCTTAGAAATACTCACCCCGTTATTAACAATTTTTGCAGACTTCAGAAGCGGTGGCGAGTGATGGACACAAGTGGCAAAGAAATAATTAAATGTTATTTTAAATATTAAAATTTCCGTTTATTTTAAGTTGAACTTTATTTTGTGCCGACTATGGAGGATTTGAAATTTTATGAATGATTGGAATAATTTTATGCAAAAATTCAAAATTTCAATTATTTCCGCTAAATGAATACATTAAATATTTTTTAAAATTGAGTTTGCGACGATGAAGTGGCGTTTCGAGTATTTAGAACTCGGGGTGTCACAAAACCTCTAGATTTAATTCATACCGATATATGCGATTTAAAACTTGTTCAAACTAGAGGTGGTAAAAAATACTTTATCACTTTTATCGATGATTGCACTCGATTTTGTTATGTATATTTACTCAAGAGTAAAGATGAGGCAATTGAAGTATTTAAACACTATAAGTTAGAAGTTGAGAATCAACTTAACAAAAAGATTAAGGCAGTACGAAGTGATAGAGGCGGTGAATATGATTCCCCGTTTGAACAATTCTGTTCAGAACATGGAATTATTCACCAAACTACCACGCCTTATTCTCCTCAATCCAATGGTATTGCTGAACGCAAGAATAGAACATTGAAGGAGATGATGAATGCGATGTTATTAAGTTCAGGATTACTACAGAACTTGTGGGGGGAAGCTTTGCTCTCCGCCAATTATATTCTTAACAAATTACCGCATCGAAAAACTCATAAAATACCTTATGAATTATGGAAAGGTCACAAACCTAACTATAAATACTTAAAGATATGGGGATGTTTAGCCAAGGTAGCGGTTCCTAAACCTAAAAAGGTTAAGATCGGACCTAAAACCATTGATTGCATATTTATTGGCTATGCCTACCATATTAGTGCGTATAGATTTATTGTACATAAGTCTGAAATTCCCGAGGTGCATGTCAATACAATTATTGAATCTAGGGATGCTACATTTTTCGAAAATGTTTTTCCTTATAACATGCAAAGTGAATCAAACTCATTGAATAGACCTCGTGAAAATTATGAGGCTGTAGATCAATGATCTATAAATATGGAAGAACCTAGACGTAGTAAAAGGTCTAGAACATCAACCTCCTTTGGGCCTGATTTTTTAACATATCTATTAGAAAATGAACCCCAAAGTTATAAAGAGGTTATGTCTTCTACTGAAGCTTTATATTGGAAAGAAGTTATTCATAGCGAAATTGAATCCATACTCCAAAATCATACTTGGGAAATAGTAGATCTTCCACCCGGTAATAAGCCATTAGGGTTTAAATGGATTTTCAAAAGAAAGATGAAGGCAGATGGATCAATTGATAAATATAAAGCTAGACTTGTCGCAAAAGGCTACAAGCAAAAGGAAGGTCTTAATTATTTCGATACCTATTCACCTGTTACAAGAATTACTTCTATTCGTATGCTTATTGCAATAGCAGCGCTAAATGGTTTAGATATACATCAAATGGATGTAAAAACCGCGTTCTTATATGGTGAATTAGATGAAGAAATTTATATGGAGCAACCTGAAGGATTTATTGCCCCAGGACAAGAAAAGAGAGTGTGTCGACTCGTTAAATCACTATATGGTTTAAAACAAGCCCCTAAAAAATGGCATGAAAAATTTGATACAATTATGGTATCAAATGGTTTTAAAATTAACGAGTGTGATAAATGTGTATATGTCAAGAGCACTCAAAATTTGATACAATTATGGTATCAAATGGTTTTAAAATTAACGAGTGTGATAAATGTGTATATGTCAAGAGCACTCAAAATGGGTATGTCATGGTATGTCTATATGTAAATGACATGCTAATTATGGGGAATAATGATTCTATAATTCAAACGACAAAAAAGATGTTAACTAATAAGTTTGAAATGAAGGATCTAGGTGTTGCCGATGTTATATTAGGAATTAAAATTTCTAAAACATCCAATGGTCTCATATTATCTCAATCTCATTATATTGAGAAGATTCTTGATAAATTCAAGAAACATGATATTATTCCTATGAAAACACCTATGGATGCAAGTATGCATCTTGTTTCAAATACTGGTGACTGTAAATCTTAGTTAGAATACTCTCGCATTATTGGCAGTTTAATGTATGTTATGAACTACACTCGACCTGATATTGCTTATTCTATCAGTAGGTTAAGTTGATATACGAGTAATCCAAGTACTGAGCATTGGAAGGCAATTGTAAGAGTTTTAGGATATTTAAAACATACCAAAAACTTTGGATTACACTATTTGAGATATCCAGCAGTACTTGAAGGTTACTGTGATGCTAATTGGATATCTGATACTAAAGACTCCAAGTCTACAAGTGGATATATCTTTACACTTGGAGGTGCTGCAGTATCTTGGAAATCTTCAAAACAAACATGCATAGCTAGATCAACAATAGAATCTGAATTCATTGCGATAGATAAAGCTGGAGAAGAAGCCGAATGGCTACGAAACTTCCTAGAAGCTATTCCTTGTTGGGTAAAACCTGTGCCTGCCATATGTATCCATTGCGATAGTCAATCGGCAATTGGAAGGGCACAGAATGCCATGTATAACGGTAAATCTCGCCATATACGTCGTAGACACAATACCGTTAGACAGTTGCTCTCAACTGGTATTATCTCTATATATCATGTAAAATCAAAAGAGAATATTACGGATCCGCTAACAAAAAGTTTGACAAGAGAGCAAGTAGAAAGTTCATCAAAGGGGATGGGATTAAAATTTATAAAGTAAACAAGAGTTTCCATGGTGGCAACCCAACCTAGTTGACTGGAGATCCCAAGATCTAGGTTCAATGGGACAACCGAACTGTGGAAAAACTCAGTACGTACTGTAGAGATTAAAATACTCTAACCCATTCCTATGGTGAGACAGTGCCTATCTGCCGCGATACAGGATAAGTTACGCTTTTAATGATCACTATATCTTGATTTGTTCAAGTGGAGTATAGCAGAATACTCTTTATGGAGATCACCTATGTGAGTGAGAAGGGGCCGCTTCTACGAGAATTATGTGAAAGATAAATTCTCTAAACAACACTCATGAACCAGGTGGTATCCAAGGCCAAAATGGACACAAACGTGAGAATCAACTGTGTTCGAAAGGAACTGTGTGACTTCTATTGTCTAGGTTTACACGAACGGCTGACTGTTCAAAGCATCTTGCTACTGATTGGCCAAGTAAATCCGATAGATTTTACTAGAGAAAGTTCAAAGTCTCTGACTACTTATCTCGATGCAGTTTTCATCATTTGTACTCAAAATACATATCAGTAATTGTATCAATTTGAATAACCAACATATTTCATTCATGTGGGGGATTGTTGGAAAATATTTTTAAATAAAATGAAATGGGTCGACTTTGAGCACCAATTTCAGTGGGACCCGTATTTCGATTTTAACGGGACTAAGCGTATTCACGTTCTACTCCGTGAGATAATGAACGTAATATATTTATTTATCAAAAAATCATTTAGAATTGAATGAAATAATTGATTTCAAAGTTACCCACCTAAAACCTTAAATAAGTGAAGAATTTAATATTGTGAAACTCTTATCCCACATAGAAAAGTTATGAAACTTTTATGTGGTTTATATTGTGGAATGTTGGCAATTGGGTTTGGGCCCCAATGGGTACCAATAGTCTTTGAAAGAGGGAAGTCTTAGACAATGTCTAAACTAGTCCAAAGCCCATGCGCGCGCGCCGCCGCCGTCCAATCGGCTGGCTCGGCACGGTCCGTGTTCGGGTGCGAGTCCTTCTGCAATATATATTCTTTTTTGGACAAGTTATTTAAAGTTTTGGGCCAAATTGTAATTAATCAAATTCTTGAGTACTTAATGAAATTATTCTTTTATTTGTGGCTAATTATGCAAATTCCGTCTTCTGGTAATACCTGTTCGAAAAACATAATTGAAACAGTGTTTAAACTAACAAATATGTATGTTTATTTTTAGTCTTGTCTGAAAAGTCGCATTGTTCTGAAAAGGCTTAAAGAGAATTCGAATGGCCACGAATTTCTCTATAAATTGCCTTCTCTACAGCCAGAAATGACACCCTAATTTTCATTGCAAAAATTCTGTGCTTTGAAATCTCATTCTCTCTGAAATTCTGATATACGATTTTGAGTGCCAAAAACACCGGTTGTGTTCGCTGGAACTCCTGCAGATTGTTGTGCTGCTTCCGTAGGAGACGAAACTCGTTCTATCCTGGGAGACGATTGTTACACACCCTTTAAGCACCTTGGAAGGAAGCAAATTCGTCTTAAAGAAACATCGTGAATTCGGTGGGCTCGAGTTATACTATTACATTGTTCAAATTTCAACTGTGAGTTTATACTTATTCATATTCGACAGAAGGAGCAAGTACACGTACAAAAATAAGAAACCAAATAGGAAGAAACACTCAAACAAGGTATTATTTTAAACAAAACAATTTCCTTTAGCCCACATTTGAGCCTCGTTAAAATTTAACACATTTTTCTCTCTTTTTTTCAACCACATTTTTCAATAAAACAATATTAAACGAAACCAAAAACTTTAACCACACAATCTCCAAAAAATAACTATTCCAAAATACATTTTCTCCAAAAACCTCGTCTCATTGTAAAATGGAACACAAAGCTTCAAAACCAAAAGCTAGCACCAAGAAACATGAAGAATTTGGAAAGCAATTTTTATAAATTAACTTCACAGGGAAGACAAAATAAAAAAATAAACGACACTGCAGAATTCTTGCATTCCTACTACAATTCAATTACCAAGGCACTTGTCTTCTCTTGTATGAGGAACGTTATTGAGAATCATCTGAAACTATCCATCCCTTCAAATGCTTCTGCACTATCACAAAATATAGTAATTCTAACATAATCAGAATAAGAAAGAGTAAAATTATGATAATAAGAGTAATTTTATGGTGCCCCCCCCCCCCCCCCCAACCCGCCACTTGACGGGTGGGTAGTGGTTGTCAGGTGGGGCAAATCCCCCAACGGGGCCCGGGGGGTAAGTGCCCATTGTGGATATGCAAGATTATAGACTAGATAGATCTTAACTTCTTTTTGTTCTTTAACACTATTCAATACAACCCAGTATCTTTTTCTTCTTTGGAGCGGAAGCAATATTAGAATTCTTGAAACAAGAATAAAACTTTAAGAAAGCTAAGAACTTTGTAATGAATAATCTTCGTATTGAATTGATTAATAAATGAATGAAAAAGTGTAGAACGCCTTTGTATATAATATAAGGAAACGAAAAAATGAAACAAAATAAAATCCTAATCTAACTATTCCTTAATCCTATTAATTTAAGGAAAACGAAATAAGGAAACAAACTAAAATCCTATCTTTTAAACAAAGAAGAATAAACTAATCTAATTAAAGAAGTATAAAAGAACTATTATAATTAAACTGGGCATAATCAAATAAACTTAAAATAGGAAACTATTATTTAATACTAATTAACTTGATCATGTGCTACATCATTCTTCAACCTGACGCCACCCGTGTTGTTCTAATGTTACAAGTCTCCAAAGATGCGCACATAGAAGTAGGAAAGGAAAACTTACCCCTGAATCATTATTTTAGGATTCTAGACTGGTTTTGCATTCCTCTTGGCTTTGAGTATCTTTTCACGATTTTCATAGAAATTGAAGTCTTCTAATATAGAAGTCTTTTCTGAATAATTCTTGAAAATGCTAAGCATTTCTAACCCTTGCTTAAGTCCAATCTGTAAAGAACAATATAGGGAAATCTTATTAAGCAGTATTCATTAAAAAAGTTAATAAAGAATATGGTTAATTTCAAGTTCAATTCAAATTACATGCAAGTTCAAGGCTAGTATTTAAATTGAATTTGATTTAAAAAACGATATGCTTTAAAAGAATGTTGTGACTTAAGTAAGAAAAGTACCTCTTGCGTATCCCTGGTATACGTCACGGACCTATTATCACTGTTTTCAAGGGTAATATGTTTTAATTCAACATTGGGAATGTCTTTAATTACATGCCACTTCAAGGGGAAGAAGCCGTTCCACTTGTCGAGCTGCCAGAAGTCCATATTTTTGTTGAAATCAACATGTCCAATCATCTCAGCTACACCTATGAACTGTCCGCTAGTGTTCACCTGGATATAAACCAAGCTATAAATTAATCAAAAGAAGTGCATGTTGGGTAAGCAATATGGAACACGACTGAATAGTCAATATAATGTACACGATTTTAGTTTCTTTTTCTTTTTTAATAAAGTCAGTTCTATCAAATCACCCCTACCAAACATACCATAAGTGACTGAAACTACTAAAACTAAAGTATAACGAGACTTAAAAACTGGAGCACGTGATTTATGTAATGGTAAACAGAGGTTTTGTTAAGATGACTATAACGAAAGATCATAAACCCAAAAATATCGACTGCTGAGTTGCAAAATAAAAGGAAGAAACAAAATAAGCTTACAGAAAAGAATAGAAAGACTGGACATTTTGCTCCTGCTTCGCTCGAGGTAGCATTCGCATCACGGAAAGCAGCATCTAATTTCTTGTTTCCATTCGGAGTACTTGACCAAACCTCATATTTGATGCACTTGTGAATGTCATCCTCGCTATATGACTTGATCACGTAAAACTTCGCTTGATCATATTGTATTTGAAACTCTACTAAGTTATATTTGTCCCTTCGAATAGCCAGCCCTGGCTGCTCAACCTCAGCTGATAACTGAACAGAATTGTTCCTGTAATTGGCCCTAGGACCACGAGTTAATTCTGTTGATGCTCCACATTGTCCATTTTTAATGTTTTCTCTTGACTTGTATCCATTGCTGTCCCATGCTCTGCCAGTTGATTGGTAATTTACTGGACCATAATGCATGAAACCACCTGTGTTTCGATTTGCAACTGATGAAAACTTTCCAACTGGTTGAAATCCATTTGGGAGGGCAGTAGAACGGAAACCAGATCCTAACTGCAACAGAACAAATTTAAAATCAAGAAAATGTGTCTGCATGACACCAGGGCTGAAAAAACAAGACATCAAACGATTTAGTGAGTACAGATCAAATAAACTAAGTGCATGTTTGGAACGGATAATTGAAGAGTACTGGACAATAAATATGAAATAATAAGAAGCTAAAGATCTTGTTCTTTATTCTGTCAAGTCATGTCCAGTGCTAAATACCAAACATGCACTAAGTTATTTTATGATTACTTGCAAACAACAAAAAATCCTAAAAAATAAGAAAATGGAATAGAAAGTGCCAGTTTAAGTAGTATCCATTAAAGCCTAGAGTACACTATACTCTGCAGTGGGTAGTTTATAAGAATGAAGCTCAGATTAACCCAGAAAAAATTATGATATACCTTGTTTAACGGCTTGGGTGGCTGAGTAGGAGTAAGATGGATAGACTTTGGAATATTAGAAGCAGGTTGGTGTACTATCGGGTTCCAACCCAAATTTGAAGTGTTGCATGAAAGATTGTTATTACTTTTTCTTGAGTTAAAAGCATTCGACTTCCCCGAACCACTTGGTCCCATCCTAGACTTTGTAGTGCCAGATTTAGCAGTTGAGCCATTTCCAGCATCGGAGGAATCATATGTGTAGCATGGGAAGGCGTCTGATCCATAAGGACCATTGCCAGGCATATAATAGAGAAGTGAACCATTATCTGATTGGATACCCTGGTAAGTTGTAAATGAATTAATTATCATAAAGAGTAAAAATAAAGAAAACAACAGGTTACAGGAATTATATATGAGAAGAAGCTTCTAAATTACATATATTATACAATGGATTAATCTACAATTCCAGTCTCATGGGAAGAACGTACTTTGTAAGAACCAACTGCTGTGTTAAAATATCCTTTGTCATCTGACTGAGCAACGGTACCATTATATCCTGCAATAACATCAAAGTAATAATATTGTAAATAAACTAAACCAATCATTTGAGTGATTTATAAAAGATCTGCAGCTGCACATTAACAAGATCGACAAGTGCACAGACCTTGCACTGCCTTCCAACCCTAATTAGAAACAATGTCCTTCTCCAAACTCCACTATCCCACATTCAAGAAAAAAGGTGCAGTTCGTAAAATCTATTTTTCAATACAGAACCAGTTAACTTCGTTCTAACCTGGGTAGTAATAGTCATAATAGCTAGTAGGTGGATAATAAACACCTTGCTCCGAACCTGATGTTTGATCAATAGCAATTCCTTTGATACCAGATGTAGCATCCTCTATTGTAGATGCAAAAGAAACTGAAGCCGATGGTATTTCATCTTTCCCAGAAACCTGAAAGGTCAAAACACAAAAAATGCATACATTTTGCACAAATTAAAAAGAATCGACTTTTTTACTACTTCCCTCTCAATTAAATTTCCAAAAGTATAATGAGATTAAAATCACATTTTTAGCGAATTTTGATAAAAGTTGTGGGACCCATGAAATATATGGTTGTGACTTGTGATTAATTATTGACTTTGACTTTGATAAAAATCTAATTTTTTATCAAAAACAAACAAGCTCTTAATTTTTGCAATAAACACATATTATGAATGCAGAAAGCAGAGGGAAAAAATATTCACAACATGCTACAATAACTAGTCAAGAACAAAGCTGAGTATGGAAGGTTAGAGAGGAAATGGAGATGCAAAATCATCCTTGAAACTAAAATTACATTTTTACTTCTTATTATGCCAAGACTGATGAGATACTGTAAGCAATTCAACTACGAAAACTCTACGACTTATAACCAAAAAAGAATAAAATTATCACATATTGATAGCCTAACCAAAAAAAGGTATTTTTTAAAATTGATTAACATTCTTTACCTTGAACACAATAATACAGGAAACTAAAGAAGTGTGATAATTGATTCATACCAAACCAAACCAAACAAAACAAAATGGAAGGAGAAGGAGAAGGAAGTGAACAGAACGTTTAAGTTGGGTAAACAAATTATATATTAAGATAATTAATCAAGATATACAATTGCCTCTCAAGAAAAGCCACCTTTAAAATGAGAAAGCAGAAAAGGTAATAAGAATTATCCTGATGCCAAATTATGTTGATGAAGGCATACCATATCTTTTCCAGACAGTTCGCTTGAGGAATCAGAAATCGGACCAGGAGCTATTGGCTCCGCTGTAACATATGGTTACATATGGTTAAGTGCATCAGATATATATTTCCCAACAAATTTTATAAAACTGTAACATGTGGAAATAAATTCACTCACTATATATGCAATACCACATGATAACTTAATATTGGAACTCATAGACCTATATAAACTTATTTTGTATATTGAAGAGGCGTTATTGTTAAACAAACAAGTGTCAAATCTTTAGAACCGCATAAGATAAACTCTCTAAAGCAATTAATAAATTGATTTCTCCAGAAGACATCAAAATAGGATTAAACTCATGCTCAGATAGTCAGCTGCACCTTCTTATCCATCTTCATCAAAAACATTCATGAATCCAATCATGCCAAACAAATAAAATATCATTGGCTATATAACCAGCAGGCAGATGATACCATTTTCTATATTCTTCTCTCCAGTCATTGTGTATCTCCAAAATAAACCTTCTGGCCTACAGAAAAACAGAACAAGGGAAAAGGATAAAACAAAAACAATTTGTACACGTGTAGAAAAAACAGGTAGTGTTTCCTCAATATATTTAGTTATCAACAGTGTTAGAAATACTCGTAGTTATAAATGCTGCATTTTTCATCCAATAATAATGCTGGAAAAAGTATATAAATTAGAGCCTGTTTGGTGTTCGGTGTACGTAGTTTTTGGAAAATCTTGGGGAATTTTGAGTTTTTGGGAGAATGTGTGATTAAAAAGTGGTGGGTCTCATAGAAATGTGTGGTTGAAATTGAATTTGAGGGAAAGTTAAAAATTTTTGTATATGAGCAAACAAGCTCTTAGTCAATGAAAACTCAACAAAAAGTAGACATATATAGAGCACCCTAATGCAAAAGGGGATTCTGTTATTCCCTCTTAAATGTGAAAGAGCAAGATTCTTTACTCCTTAAAAATTTTGCAATGCACAAAAAGACAACTCAACTTTTGGATACCATGAAAAAAAAAATCCTTCACAACCCCACTCACAGTTGGGGATTTTTACATGGCCCAAAATTTACAAACAAAAGATATTTATTGATGATTTGAAAGAAGGGTAGCACAAATCACAGAAATAGGATACTTACAACTTACTAGAAAAATAAGTATTTTTTCAAGCTCGCAAAAATTCTCCTACCATTGAAAAGACAAAATAGGCCTGTTTGATCAAGGAGAAAGTTACCAAAATTTTCCACAAATTTATTTTATGGACTCATCACTCTACACACTTTTCAACAACTTTTCAACTACACATTCAAAAATTTCTCTAATTTCCCGCACACCAGACCGGCACAAACTCATGTCAATGAAAGAATATTTCTTTTCTTTTCTGCCCCACCCCATGTTAACACATACAAGGATTGTTTTCTCCGTATCGTTCAGCCATCAATTCATTTCAAAATAGGACTCTGTAGAACATGCCTCCCTAATATTGTAGTGAATATCATATTTTACATCTCACACAAACACACGAATTTGGCAGCAAAAAATTGCAACTTTAGAAGAAGAAGAAGAAAGAAAACCATGTGACATTGTGAGTCTTGTAAAACAGCTTTCTATTCAATACGAATAAAAAAACAGAGAAATTTTCCTCTTTAAGATGAAACAAAGGAAAAGAACGGAACATTTCTATTCATATGTATCCTACATAAAAGCAAATTAATAAATGCACACATATATTCAGCTTAATGTGCTTGAAAGTTTGATAAACTACTGTATTGTCACTTTTAAAGATAGCAAGAGAGCAACATTTTCATAAAAGCAGGATTTGTGTCAAACCTGCAACTTCTTACCAACGGGAAACCGCTTTCTTTACGAAGCAAAAGCGATTTTCCGTGGAAGTGGAGTGGAAGACGTATAGTGAAAGAAGGAAGAAACACGCAAAAGGAGGCGTGTGTACTCGGAACACCGTGTACCGAAAACCCTTGATCAGATCCAACGGCTGCTTTTGCTTTACTTTCTATGCACGAGGACAGGACGTAATTCTGCACCAATTATAAATTCCTCTACAAAATGGACCCATTTTCCATTTTTGTTTACCTCAAATTATTGGTTATTTCCTTATTGATACTATTTTAATTTTTTAATATATCCTTCTTTATATTGTTATCAACACAAGGAGTTAAATGCTCCAATTGTCAACGTACTATTACAAAGTTTTCTCAAATATCATTAAATATTAAATTATATCTGAAGTGCAATTGCATTTTAAAATTCGAACTCTCATTGCCACCATACTATTTCAAAGATTCTCCAAATGTCATTAAACTTTAAATGTCATTTGGTATGATATTGAACTATTAAAAAGGTATCCCATTTACCACTTCCTTTAAAATTATTTCAATTTTTTGTTAAATATTTTTTTGTTTGTTTCATTATTGTAGATGAATTTATTCATAATTTTTTTTTTGTTGAATCAATAAATAATGTTCTCTTTATTAAGAAAATATTAATAATTGTTGAAAATATGTTTGTGTAGATTCTTTCAATGAATTTTTTTGGTAGAAATGGGTTGTTCATGTTATTCGAGCATTACTTCAAGAAAAGTAATTTTTTCTATTATTAATATTTTATGAAAATAAAATTATTTAAAATAAAAATTATATTTATATAGGTTCTTTCAATGAGTTTTTTTTTTTTAATAGAATCGGATTGCTCAAATTAATTGAGTACTTCTTCTAGAAAAATAATATTTATCTATCCTTAATATTTTATGAAAAGAGAATTATTTACAATGATGTTAGATTTTTAAAATATAAATAATTTCAAAGGAATTATTGCATTATTGGAAATGGATAAGAAATAGTTAGAATTATCTTTTGGAAGTTATTGTTAATGAATTTATTGCATTTCTTCTTTCAGAAAATTAATTTAATTCGAATATAATTCTAAACATCATTGTAAGTGGATTTATTGTTGAAAGAAATGCTCGATTAATTAGGATAATACAAATTTCTATAAAAAAAATTCATTAGAAGAATCTAAACAGATTTATTGTCGAAAGAAATGTTCGATTATTTCCCGTCATTACGATTTTGGGGAGATTTTTAAAATAGCATAGTCAAATAATGTTTAAGTCAAAATATCACAACTTCTTAAAACATTTCCACAATACCCTTTTTTCTATAAAAAAAAAAAAGACTTGAATACCCTTAATAACCATATTTCTCTTATACCCTTCCATTATTTCATATTAATATTAAAACAAATCCAAACAAGTCTCACTTTTCATTATTCTCTCGTTCTTTCATCTGCTTGTACTCAATACGCAGATAAATTATTTTTCTCATTTTTATCTACTTGTGCTAAAAAAATCGGCAAATAAATTTCAACGCTCAACTGAAAGATTTCATCTGCTACTTCTTATCGGTAAGTTGATTTAGAAATATTTATAATACTGTATTTAATTTTGTTCTCGTTATGTTAAACTTATTTAACAGATCTATAATTTCAATAACAAAAAATTATCGAAAAATGCCTATATTTTTAGTTCATAATTTTAAATTGTTCGACAGATCTATAATTATATCTACTAAACAATGAAGAATTAATATGGCTAAGTGTGAAAAATTTGTTAGTTCGGTAAACAAAATAAAATACAAACGAACGAAATTGAAAATGTCGATCGCGGACCATGTGGTCCGGACGGACCACGGACCATGATGGACTAGGTCCGACCGAACCATAATGGTCCGGCCGGACCACGAAGACCGGCCGGCTTGAACTACGTGGTCCGGTTCAATCGAACCAGACCATGCGGTCAGACCAGTTATCATGCGATGGACCGACTATTTTTTAACTTAGTTTTTATTAAAGTTATTGTCATATTCTTCCTAATTTGTTGTTTTGAATATTTATTATTTTTATTTAATGCAAATATGGCTTTCATCCCAATTTGTTATTTTGGTGAATTCGAAACTGATGAAAATATGCAATGGTCGTGGAAATATACAAGTGAGCCAAATATTTATGTAGTTTTTATAACACCAGGTATGACATTTACAGACTTATACTGCAAACTACAAGAGCAACTTGAAGTTGATCCATCGAAATATGATATGAAATTTGGATTTTTATATAAATCGAATTCTCGAGTTGCAATTCCACCCTTGTTTGTTACTTCTGATGTGAAAATTACGTGGTTAATTGATGAGAACAAAAAGGACACTATTCCTCTTTGCATAGCTCTAGTACGGAAAGATACACACGATAATGAAAATGAGGAATTCGATGGTGAGGATCAGAAAGTGAATGATATTTGGGACACATTAGAAATAGTTCGTGAGAATGACGATTTTATTCCTGATACAATTGCTATACGCCATGATCCTCTTGTCACGCATAGAGGTGACGAGGTAGTCGAAGACAATCAGGAGGACATTCTATTTACAAACGATGATCTGATTGCTTTATCCAGACGTCGACATGAAAACTTCGAGAACTCACAGATTGGGCAAAGTTCACGAACAACTAATTGTTCACGTGTGGTTCCAGATGATGAAGATGTGCAAGTCAAGAAATTATTTAATACTAAGATCTTCAAGAAGCGGTGCACGGTATTGCACTTAAGCACAATTTCGAATTTAAAGTAAAGAAGTCAGACAAGAGCACCTACACAATTGTCTGTGTAGACGAAAATTGTAGTTGGCGTCTGCAAGCAACGAGGATGAACACAAATCAATTCTTTGAAGTTCGCAAGTATGCACGAGAACATACTTGTCAAGTGGGAATTCGTCGAAATGATCACAAACAAGCACGATCATGGTTTATCGGACGACAGATAATGCATAAGTTTGATGACCCAAGGACTATTTACAAACCTAGAGACATAATTAACGATGTGCAGAGAGATTTTGGGGTGATCATGAGCTACCAGAAGGCTTGGAAGGCCAGAGAATGTGCGTTAGAGGATTTAATGGATTCAGCCGAGGAAAGTTATGCTAAATTGGTCAGGTATTGTCATAACATGTCGAGAACTAATCCTGGTTCGGCATTCTTCACTGAGGCTGACGACGACAATCGCTTCAAGTATTTTTTCATGGCTTTTGGACAATGCATAAATGGATTTAGAAGATCGATGAGACCTCTAATTCTAGTAGATGGTACAATATTGAAAGCTAGATGTGAAGGCAAGTTGATTATTGCTACATATCAAGATGACAACATTCAAATATACCCTCTTGCGTTCGGCATAGTGGACAGCGAAAATGATCTAGCAATGAAATGGTTTTTCTCAAAGTTGAGGAAAGTAATTGGAGACGTCGATGACCTTACTTTCATAACTGATCGGGGGAATTCTATCATAAATGGTATCGCTGAAGTTTTTTCCGAGGCACACCATGGTTATTGCATGTACCATATACAAGGCAATTTGAAGACCTTGTACCGGGGCAGTGGGATCGTTTCCTTGTTTAAGAGAGCGGCAGAGGCTTACACTTTGGAAGATTATAATAAGTTTACGATCGAAATAGATAACAAGAGTAAGGATGCCTCGGGATGCTTGATAGATAAGCTGGGAATTCAACATTGGGCACGATGTCAATTTTCAGGATGTCGATATAACATGATGACTTCAAATAACGTGGAGTCTCTGAATGCATTATTTAAGAAGGATCGAGAGTTACCAATCCTAGCAATGATTGAGAACATTAGGGAGAAGTTGCAAGTCTGGTTTCACAATAGACGAGAGGAATCTCAATCATGCACGTCTTATCTCACCCCTGTCATGGAAACCAAACTCTTCAAGACATTAGACCTGGACAGAAGGTTGTGCGTGGAGCCACTAGATCAGTTTTGATTCAACATCATTTGCGGGCGTAATGTTGGTTATGTTGTGGACTTGAATAACAACTCGTGCACGTGTAAACAGTTTCAGCTCGAGAGCTTTCCTGCGCTCATGCAGTTGCAGTTGCTAGAGATTGAAGGTTTTCCCCACATTCATTATCAACTGAATATTACACGACTGCTTTTTGGAGAGAAGCATATGCTGAAACTATATTTCCCCTACCAAATGAGTCGGACTGGGAACTTCCCGAACACTTGCTCCCGCTTGATAAGTTATTGCCATCGAATGTCTACCGACGTACTCCTGAACGTGTACGTACTTCTAGAATACCATCTACCGGAGAGTTTCCCAGATCGCGAAAGTGCGGTAGGAGTGGCGCAGTCGGTCATACTCACCAAACTTGTACTAGTCAGCTGCCCTTAAATGGTTAATTTTAGCACTATTAAAACACTAGTATTTCTTGATCATAAATTATCCTATTTGCTATATGATGATATTAAAGTCCATGAATTGCTTATCTCACAAGGAAGTATGATAAACGTTAGTTGAAAAAGAAAAAAAAGAAGATATTTTAGGCTATGCAAAACGTGTGATTATTAATGCATTGCGAAACAAAAAAAAATTATCCATTACACCTTGGCCGGATTGCTTTCAAAAAGGGGTCGACACACATGCTACACTGATTATCTGAATCAAAGAAAATGGAAATGAATTCAGATAATCAGTGTAGCATGTGTCGACCCTTTTGTGAAAGCAATTCAGCGAAGGTGTAATGCATAAATTTTTTGTTTCGATATTATTTAATAATTACACCTTTCTGGTGCCCACAATAGCTTTTTTTAAGAAACATGCATCATATTCCCTTGTGAGATAAGCAATTCATGAACATTTCGGTAGCGCCCCGAGTTCTAAATACCTGGTTCACCACGTCATTTTCTGGTCTAAACTTTAAAAATAATATTCTAGCGGAAGAAATAACTGAAATTCATTTTTGGCAACATTAAATAAACTGTAATGGTCGATAAAATTCAAAAACATTTATGAAACAATTCAAAATAACGAATCGAGCCATTAATAATACAAAACATTCGGCAATGCCATAATTTCTCAAATAATTGAAAACCTCAAAAGTATCCAAAGTTTAGAAATATGGATCATCAAAATAAGATTTTCAATTATTTAACGACTATTGCCACAATCATCCATCACTTGCCACCCTCTCCGAAATCTGCAAATATTGTTAAAATAGACATGAGCATTTCATAGAAATACTCAGTAGACTCATCGCCAATTAATTAATCTACAATATAATTGAACACATAGATGCAGACTCTCTAGAAATCATAGGGTGTGGATAGTCTCTTCTCGTGCATTAAAGCACATGGCTTCTCTTTGAAAAATCATAGGCTCTTTAAAATCATCGGGTGTGGGTAGTCTCGTCTCGTGCACTTAAGGCACGTAAGTTATGCATAACATCATCATTTATCTTGCAAGATATTTTATTCTTTCTTTCTCATGCATAAAAGCATATAAGTTATGACAAGTATAACAATATAAATATTTTCGAAAAAATATATTCTCATCTCTTTTCATAAAATGACTTTCACATAAGTCACATAACATACACATTCACATGCAATCATAATTTAAATCAATTAATAGGGGCGAGTCTATATTAAATTCAACAAGTGCAAAGTCGAGCGGGAAATGACTTCAGTCCTTTAAATCTCCGTACGCCTCGTCTAACCAATTAGAAAAATAAGTTAAATTAGTCTTTTGAAATTTATAGTTGAAAAATGATAAATTACAAATTAGGGACTAAAATTGATGATTTGAAAGTTGGGGGGACTAAAATGAATACTTTGAAAATTGGAGGACTAAAATGAATACTTTTAAAACTTTGGTTTGAAACTCAAAATGGATATTCAATTGTGGGGATTGAAATAAGTGATTTTAAAAATGAAGGGCTTATTAAAATTATTTAGAACTTAAGGGCTGAAATAATAGGTTTTAAAACTATAGGGACCGATTTAAATCATTTTACACACTTGGGGAACTAAGCTGCAAATTCTGAAAAATAAAAAATATTAAAATCAAAATCTTTACTCTCACTCTCCCATTTCACGATCAGAGAGGGCGGAAGGGAGGAGGTGCGACCGACGGCGAAAATTGGGGAAACTCGGTGCTACAGCAGGCGGTGTGCCGACGAAACGTCGCCTGCAGGTGGCGGCGAGCAGCGGCAATGGAAATGGTTCAGATTTGTGGGGTTTAGGCATGAGATTGTGTGAAAACGAGGCACTTGAGGTTCGGATTTTTAGGTTCTCCGACGAGGAAACCCAGCAACGAAGGTAAGGTGTTGGGTTTATGTCTTATTCTTGGTTTATGAGTTTTTGATTTTGAGTGATTGGTGGGGATGTGGAGTTGGGCAGTGGAGGTGATGGGTTGTGCGATGGTGTTGTGGTGGAATCCGATTGGGCAATGATGGAGTCTGGTGGTGGTGATGATGATATACGTGGTGCTGCAGGCGGTTGGGTGGTTGAAGTCAGACGTGTGCACGGTTTAGCTTGTGGCAGTGCTGCATTTGGTGGTTTGATAATGGTGGTGCGATGAGGCAACTGCAATGGCTGCGAGAGGTTGGCTGCGTGAGGGAGGAGGAGGAGGAGGAAACATTACCTTGGCTGGGATGTTGGAAAACAGAGTCTCAGGCTGTGGTTGGTGGCGAGGGTGGCTTTGCAGTGGTGTTGATGATTGTGTTGTGGTGATTATGGTGATGGTTCAAATGAGATGTTTATTGCTGTGAGTTGCTGATGATGGTGGTGAAGGAGGTGAGTGGGTTGTGGCTGGGCAGTGGACGAAAATGGTGGTGCAGGGAGGGAAATGGTGGGTGCTGGAAATGGTGTTGAGGAAATGAGTTGATGAGTGAGTAGGAGGGGTTGGTGATATAGAGCTAGGCCATGGGATTGGATGTGATTGATGGAAGTCGATGGTAGTATAGGATGATTAGACATTTTGGAAGTCTTGACAAGCAAGACACAATATTCGAGGAAAAACAATACGCGTGAATCAACTAAGTCGGGAAAACGGACCTGATAAAATGAGTTTAACACGATTTGGAATTTTAAAAACAATTTGAAAAGAATAATTTAAATAAATAAATAAAATAATAAAATTTTGGAAATTCGAAATTTATTTAAAATCGAATGGACTTTGCATTTCTTGACTTGGCTAGACGAACACGTCGTGACGTTAAATTAAAAATGGGTGAGATCGCAGCGGCACGATTTTTCATAATTTAAAATAATTATTTAATGCGTGAAAATTCTTGGTCGCTACAATTTCACTTTCCCAGGATTGCTTTCACACAAGTCCTCGAGACATATGCTGCATATATTATCTGAATCCATTATCAACTTCTTACGATCTCCACCTATACAACTTTATTTCCATAGAATCAAACACAAAAACAGAAAATTAATATGCTGATGTCATTATTATATTAGTTTTCTATTTTAGTGTATGGTTCCGCAAAAGTGAAGGTGTAAATGTGGATAATCGAAAGAAGTTGATAATGGGTTCCGATAATATATGCAGCATATGCCTCGAGGACTTCTGTGAAAGCAATCCTGAGAAGGTGAAATTCAAAAAAAAAAAAAAAATTAGCAATGATTAATTAATATAAAAAAATTTAGCAATTATTAATATATATTTATGCATATATATACTATTTTTTTGTTCCAAAAAATATATTGTTATATATACTTGTGAGGCAATTTATTCAACTCTACTCTTAATTAACCCTCCATACCCTAAACCCTAAAACCCCACGAACGGACCACATAACCCTCATGGCCGGATGAACCGACCATGGTCCGGCCGGACCACGATCTGGTCGGGCCGACCAAATGTGTATTTTTTTAATTTTTAATATATAAATTAATGCACGTGGAAATATTGAATGGCGGTAATTGAAAATAATGTATGCAATTGTAATTTCAAAAAGTAATAAAGAAATTGACAAATATATATATACACACACACACACACACACACACACACACACACAATTACATATAAAAAAAACTATATTTTTACATTTCTAAATCTTATGGATCACAATTGTACGTAAATAAATCAGTAGCCAACTTTATCCTCCACTTTTGTATATGTTTTTGATTGATCATCTTGACATCTCGTCCGATACTTAAGAACTCAATATATTTTATTGCAAAAATCCCGCAATCGCCACTGTAAGCTAAAAAAAAAAAAAAACTTTAGTGAAATAAATGAAAATAGTTAAGAATTTAATTAAATACTAGAATACAAATCTAAGAAAATTTACCTAACACCTTGTTTGGAAATCCCCTTGATCCTCTCAATGGTACATCATCGACATCAATTCTAGCACGCTTAGCCATTAGAGGAACAATAACTGCCAAGGATATCAGAGCATCTTGCAGCTGGGTCTCTGTGAAACAACCATGATCGGAGTCGTACACATACATTTTCGATTCAGCGAATACGACCTCAACAGTAATGATGTGCGAGTTCGCGATCACCGGAATATAGAGGTGTGTACAACCCGTCCACGACTAGCCACACACGGGCTCTGCCCCTACCACGTAGTCAATCATGTAATCTGGAAACACGTACGAGGTAGGGTTGCTTTCGTACATTGAGTACTCAATGTCGACAGCGTTTTTAAAGTCGCAGCACAAGATCACTCGCCCGGGAAAGCCGAACGATTTCGGGTACCTACTAGCCCGATCGCACAGTAACTCCATCGCAAGATCAACATGCTACAACATAAAATATAAACGAATTAAATATTATAAAATCAACAAGTAATATAGTGAGATCACATAACTACGATGATATACTTACATCGTTGGCAAGCCAAGCCGCGCTCCGAAGGACTATTCCGAACCAATCTCTGGCATCAAATATGTTTGTCTTCCCAATCGCGTAGCGAACCCTGCATCAATAAAGAATTAGTACTAACTTATACTTTCCTGTTAACTGTATAAAAATAAATAAACCAAATCATTAGAAGATTACTTTGGCCCAAGTTTATAGTACCACGTATCAAAATCCTTTTTCTTTGCCGGATCGACTTCGCGGAATAGGTTGACATAAGTACCGTCAAAGAATGCCCTCTTCTTCGCCTCGGCCGTAAAGGGAGAAAGAACATGCTGTAAGGGTTGTCTTGTCATCTTACTAACAATCTGCTCATTTACCTCAATAGCACGCTTTTGTCCCCTCTTCTCGACAATCTCCTCCAACACCTGGGGTACATCTGCAGACACCTCCTGAGGCACCTCCTCCTCCTCCTCCTCCACCATCTGAGGTACCACCTCGTCCTCCTCCTCCTTCGCCACCTGAGGCACCTCCTCCTCCTCCCTCACTACCCATGCCGGCATCCCGTCGAAACCCTGCCTCGTCATCTGAGCTATCATATCATTCAGCTCATCGTGCTCTGACATCATATCGGATCGTCCATGCCTACCTCGGAGCTCATCCCGAAGGGCGTTGATCCTACCTCCGAAAACTTTGAAATAACCTCGTACGCCCAGACCTTTGAAACTTATAATTATTTTGACAATGAAAAACATAATAAACAAATTCATACTGAAAACTTTAAAATTATTACCTGCAGAGCGTACGTGAAGCCGTACGCATCATACTTCCGCGGGGCCCTCGGTTTCGAAGGCATCGAATGCTTTTTCATAAATATGTTGACGGTCTCGTCAAAACATATAGACCCCCATGGATAGTTGTTGAAGGCTTCAATATCATCAACAAAGTCCAAAGCATATAAATCGATATCATTCTTAGATGACTTGCCCTTCACGAAGCTCTTGAAAATATAGACCATGCCCAACTTCAATTTGTCCATACTATCGGAACATGTCTTTAAAGTTAGCTCGAGTTCCCCCCTCAGGACTTTTGTTTTCCCGTAAAAGTATTTGACATAAAGCCGGGATTGGGGAGAGGGTTTATAGGGCTTTATGGCCTTTTTGTCAACATGGCCACACTTTAATCCCGTGATAAGGGAAAACTCAAAAGGAGAGAAGGTGACCATCTTCCCATCCCCGAAGGAAAAGCTGAACACTTTACCGTCGATTGGCTTCAAAAGTCGAAGTACCAGAGAATCGATTATCTGCGGTGCAAACTCCATCTGGGTCATTTCTCAGAATGGCCATGGGCAAGACCGCTTCAAAATATCTCGATGATCCTCATCAAGGATCCTTATAACTGTTTCGAAGATGTCAAAGGTCCTGTACTGGGTGACTTTAGTTGAAAGCCTTCTCAGTTCAAGATCAACTGCATACTCCATTCTGCAATAATTTCAAATGTTAAAACCACTTACAAGAAAGTATATTGCAATATCAATAAATTTAACATTATTACTTTTTTAATCATTGTGGTGTGTATATATATATATATTAACATTATTAATTATTCTTTTTTTTTTATTATTATTATAGTTGTGAAATTATAATTACAATTATTAACATTATGCACTATTATATATATTTTTACAGTTATGAAAGTATAGTTCATAATTATTATTTCTAATTATTATGAAATTTTATATAATTATTATTAATATTAATATAAAATTATTAATACATTCAATTTTAGCAAAATATGAAATTATAATTAAATTTTTATATTATTTTTAATTATTATGAAATTTTATATAATTATTAATAATATTATTATGAAATTATTAATAGATTTTTACTTTTTAGAAAATTATGAATTTCTAATTACATTTCTTATATTATTTCTAATTATTATGAAATTTTATATAACTATTATTATGAAATTATTAATTAATTTTTTAGTTATTGTGGTATATATATATATATATATATATATATATATATATATATATATATATATATATATATATATTACATTATATAAATATTAACATATTATTTTTTATTAAAGTTGTGAAATTATAATTACAATTATTAACATTATGATACTATTATATATATTTTTTACAGTTATGAAATTATAGTTCATATTTATTTTTTCTAATTATTATAAAAAGTATTAATAATTTCATAATTTTTTATTAGCATTATGAAATTATAATTACATTTCTTATTTCTAATTGTTATGAAATTATTAATGCATTTTTCATTAGCAAATTATGAAATTATAATTACATTTTCCAACATTATGAAATTATTATATTTTTTATTACAATTATGAAATTATATTTATATTTATTACTTCTAATTATAAAATTCTAATTAAATTTATTATCATTGGTAATAAAAATATTTTACCTCTTTTACATTATAAAATTCTAATTAAGTTTGTTAATTAAAGCATTGTTTATCATTTATTACAAAAATAATTTAGATAATATTTTTTTAAAATCGTACTATATTTTTGTTTTTATTTTAAAAAAGGTCTGGCCGGACCATATTTGGTCTGGCCAGACCTCTCTTGGGTTCGGCTTCCGGCCGGACCATATTTGGTGGTCGAACTTTGGTCCGTCGGACGGACAGTCGCTGAGATAGTGAAGTTCGCTATTTCCGGCGAGCTCCGTCCCCAAATCTTCAATGCCATTAGTTCAAATTCATGAAACTTCAAATTATAAATCTAAAAATCAAAGTTAAAAATGTGAACTAACCTTGTCTAGTATTTGAACTTTGAAGGATGATGATGTCTTCTTCTTCTTCTTCTTCTTCTTCTTCTCTCTTCTTTGACGGACGGACCTTGAATCGAGAGCTTCTTCCCCGGACCAAAATGGGTGAGTTTTGGAAAAATGGACTGAGCAAATACTTGTATAAGAGTAAGGGTATATTTGACTTTGCCAATAATTTTTCTTTTTTCCTTTTTGTTTTTAACTTATAATTTCGTCAATGGGCATTTTGAAAAACGGGTTGAAAGATCCGGCTATTGGTACGTATTTCCTCTACAATTTTTCCAAAGCCCAAAACAATACTTTAAATCCCACTTAAAAAATCATATACAAGACATCATAAAAAATCAAACATTGCACTTAACCAGCTAAAATAAGAAGCTCATATCATCGCCAATAACTTCATAAGAGCCCTAAAATAAAAAATTGAGCCCTAAATCAAAAAATTGAACGAAACAGTAATTACCTAATTGTCAACGACTTCAAAATCAGAATCAGATGAAACATCTTCGGACTAATAAGTTGCTTGTTCTATTCTTCTTAGACTCTTGTTTAACTTTCGTGCTTCCTCTTTTTATTCTTCGACTTCTTCATTCTCAACCAGATCGAGTGCGAATCTGAACATTAAAGGTCCATTTTTACACAAATAAATCAACACGCTATACATAAGAGAAAATGGAGAGGAGACTGGGGAGAAGAGGTGAGAACGAAAGAAAGGAGAAGGAAGAGGGACAACTTCCAGATAAAATGGGGCAGTTTTCCGCGTTTTGGAATTGCAAGGGATTTTTATTGAAAATGTGCAAAACGACCATTTGCTTGTTTTATATGTGTGATTTTATTTTTTTCAAAAATTTGATTTGAAAAATGAAAAAGAGAACGAGCTTTCAGTATTCTTGAAATTTAGCCCCTCTTTGCTTCTCATTTTTCTACAATACTCAATATATACCACACATCTTACTTTTGGCCCACAAATAGTGAAGAATCAGGTAAAAATTGAAGAGAATTGTATCACGAGAGAATTTTTTTGAATATCTACTTAATACATCATAGTCACAAACAATTATAAGTAAAACAGACATAAATGGAGCTTGATTGGAAGAGTATTGAAAATTATTTAAAGTGAAATTCTGGACTAAGCAGAACAAATAGAAACACTCCACCTATGAAGTTTTGCCGAAAACGAAAGGTTATCATACGAAGAAAAGAGTAAAACGCCACAATAAAATACAAAATGGGGAGGAAGGAAGGGTTGGTTTTGTTACCTTTTATAATAGTAGGCAAACACGGGACACCTCCATGCCGTTTGATCTTTTAGCATTTGTACTCTCCACTATTGATCTCGTGCGCTTGGAGGGCAAGAGGATCCTGCGCTCCAAGCGCAGGTCCCAAACATTGGGGTTGGGACAGTCGGGGCCGACAGTCCCTTATTTAAAATTTTTATTTTTATTTATTTATTTATTTATTTTGCTTTGTTGAGCCGTGCGGCTCACTTTTTTTTTTTTTTTTCATATTGTAATATACTTTTTTGCTGAGTTGTCAATTTATTTATGTTTATAATTTTTTCCTCAAATCGTTATGTCAAATTTTTTTATTTTTATTTTTTCAGTTGTATTTTCTTGTCAATTTTTTATCTTTTTTTACATGACATGTCACTTCAATCTCGATTTTTTATGTATTTTTATATTAATTTTTTCAGTTGAATTGTCATTTCAAATTTTTTCTTTATTTTTTCCCTACGTGAATTGTCACATCAATATCGTTTTTTGATGCATTTGTATATAAATTCATTTCAACATTTTTTGTATACATTTTTTCAGTTGAATTTTCATGTCAAACTTCTTTCTTTATTTTTTCCTTACATGAATTGTCTAACCAATCTCTTTTTTGATGTATTTTTATATAAAATCTATTCAACATTTTTTTTTTATAATCTTTTTTAGTTGAATTGTCATGTCAAATTTTTTTCTTTGTTTTTTCCTTACATGAATTATCAAACCAATCTCTTTTTTGATGTATTTTTAAATAAAATCTATTCAACTTTTTTTTGTATAATCTTTTTTAGTACAATTGTCATGTCAATTTTTTTCATTATTTTTTCCTTACATGAATTGTCTCATCAATCTCCTTTTTTGATGTATTTTTGTATCAAATCATTTCAAATTTTTTTGTATACTCTTTTTCAGTTGAATTGTCATGTCAATTTTTTTCTTTGTTTTTCTTTTCTTGACTTGTCAATTCAATTTCGACTTTTGATATATTTTTCTTTACATGACTAGTCATTTCATTTTCCAAATTTGATGTAGTCTTTTTTCTATAAATTCTCATATTTTTTAGTCATTATATCAACCAAATCATTTCACTCTCTTGCAACATCTCTCAAGCAAATTTCTTTCTTTCATTACAAGTTCATTTCAATTTTTTTTCTTTTAGCAACATCTTTTTTCAGAATTGAAGGGGGCAATAATATATTTGTACCACAAGTGAATGTTGGTGCGATTCAACAAATTGGGCAAGAGTTTGAAACACTAGATGATGTGTACAACTTTTATAATGTGTATGCAAAATTAGCTGAGTTCAGTACACGTATTGGTAGTAGCCGAAAGAATCCACAAATGAATGAAGTTTTCTGGAAGTCATATGTTTGTTTCAAGCAATGCCAGAAAGACGAGACATACCAAATGAAATTTAAAAATTTGGTGGCTCGTTCAGGAAAAAGGCTGCGCGGAGACTCTCGTTGTGGATGCACCGCCAAGTTAACCGTTCTGAAGAAGGAAACTCAAAATTCTTGGTATGTAAGTCATTTCTCCGAGGCGCATAATCACCCACTTTCCACACCAAGCAAGGTTCACCTACTACGTTCGCACCGTGAAGTTTCGACCATGAAGAAAGCACTTGCGGAGCAGTTTTCACAAGCTAATATTCCTACTTGCCAACAAATCAGACTCATGGAGATAGATGCTGGTTGTCCATCTTCGACTGGTTTCACTGAGCGAGATATGAGGAACCATCAAAGAGACCTTCGAATGGGAACTCATTGGACATGATGCAGAAACACTAATAGAATACTTCGAGCTGGAGAAAAGAAAGGACCCTAGCTTTTACTACACATACGAGATGGACGAGAATGGAGTTTTTGCTAGGTGTTTTTGGGCAGATTCCGATTCCAGGAGCTCATACGTCTACTTCGGAGATGTTGTCGTGTTTTACACGACCTACAATACCAACAAGTACTCCATGGTGTTCGCACCTTTTATTGGTGTCAACCACCATCGTCAAACTATTGTATTTGGATGTGGCCTACTAAGTGATGAGAAGACAGATTCTTTCATTTGGTTGTTCTCGAAGTTTCTAGAAGCCATGCCAACACAACAACGTCCTGGTGTCATTATCACTGATCAAGATGTTGCCATTTCGAGAGCGGTCAGTCAGGTATTCCCCAACACACTACATAGATTTTGTTTGTGACACATTTTGAATAAGTTTTCAGAGAAGATAGGTCCTGTACTTTATAAGGAAATGTACCATGATTTGGTAAACATCATATTGGAGTCTGAGAATTCGTACGAGTTCGAACATCACTGGTCTGAAATGATGGAGACCACAACACTAGGGGATAACTAGTGGCTATGCCATATGTATGCAATAAGAGCCCGTTGGATACCAGCATACGTGAAGTACATCTTTTCTGTAGGGATGTCTAGCAGTTAGCTATCAGAAAGTAATCATGCATTCTTCAAAAGATACGTGGACAAAAAAAATACATTGATGGATTTCATCACAAGGTTTTCCAATGCCTTAACTTACCAACGACATGGCGAATTGGTTGCAAATCACACTAACCTAAACGAGTAGTCTCGGATGACAACTTCGTTCGCAATGGAAGTCCAGATGGCCAGCATATATACAAAAACAATTTTCCTGCGCTTTCAGAAAGAGCTTGCGCAAAGTACTCACTATCTTTGTTCGAAGAGTTCAAATTACGAGGGTCTCAAAACGTATTCCGTAAGGCGTTTTGAGAGTGGAAAAACTTTTGATCGAGAACGTGAAGTTGGCCACTTCACAATAACTAATAGTATATCATGCAGTTGTAAAACATTTGAGTTCGAAGGATATTCGTGTCGGCACATGCTTTCATTTATGATCAAGAAACAGGTTATGTTGTTATCAGACAACTATATTGTATTTCGATGGACCCAGACTGCAAAAACAACTCCCATTTTTGAACCAATTGTCGATCCATCTACTAGAAATTCTTTAATTTCATGCCACGAGATGTTATCACGCACTGCATCAGAGTTGGTTGACGAGGGAGCATTGACCGATGCTCGAACCACATTTCTAATGGATGGGTTTCAGAACTTGAAATTGCATGTTAGGGATGTCGACGATGGTGGTGATATGCGGAGGAGTATGATGAAGAATAAGGGTAAAGAAAGTACTCAACATGTGGTCGATCCTACTCCGGTTAGGACGAAAGGGTGCGGAAAGCGATTGAAGTCGTCGAAGGAGGTATCCATGTCCCAATCATGGAGAAATTGTCGTGGATGTGGTCGCAGTGGACTTGATAGAAGAACTTGTCCAACTTTACAACCAATGTGAGTTAATAGACAATATCATGTTTAAGCTTTATTTTTCTCTCCATAATATATTTCATCTTTTTTTATTCATAACATTAGGAAAAAAACTGGTGGACGAGTCATGTGAACCATAACACTCATGGAATGATAATCAAGATAATATGTGCACCAACATTGCTAGCAATGACTATGGGGAGTTCCAAGGGTTTGACAACAATGACTATCATTAAGTCGCATTTTCGTTGTATTTTTTTCAAATTGTATCTTTCTTAACTAAGATCTTTTATGTTAAATATATTTTAATTTATATTCGTTTTGTTTTTATTCAAATTAATCATCAATTAATTTGTAGAAAGTAATACAAAAAACTTTTGAAAGAAAGGAAAAAAAGACGTAAAAAAAAATTTAAAAAAAAAAGTCAAAACAGAAAAGAAACAAAAGGAAGAAAAAAAATGAAAGGGCTGTAGTTGACAGCCCTTTCAAGTAACATAATAAATAAAAAAAAAAAAAAACTTAAATGGGGTTGTCGGCTGACCCTGTCATTGTGGGGGCCCCTGCGCTCCAAGCTCCCTAGAGCGCAGGAGATTAAGCTTGTTGTACTCTCTTTGGTTCATAAACTTGTAAATAAATTTAAACTAGCTCATTTTGGAGAAAACTAACATAATAAGAAAATAAGTTTGAAAGGAAAACTAGATGCAAAAATATGTATATTTTACTATAATACAAGGATTAATTTTGCAATTTTCCTTACTTCTGTTTGGCCACAAAATCTCATAATATTCCTGGAAAAATAAAAAGAAAATCGAAAATAATTCCAAAATCTACAACAAAAAAAGGCTTGCACATGCTAAAATTTCACTAGATGAACACACATATATAGTAAAGAAAGATGATTTCAAACCAAAGAGAAATATTTTCTCATGGTTTCTTCTTCGGCAGCTGATAGACGATAGAAGATGAGGATTGAAATTGAGTGGAGTGGCGGGGGAATTCCGACAGCATTTGAACAACCTCTCTCATTGTTGGCCTTTCAACACTGTTTTCTTGAATACAAAGCATTGCAATGAAAAATAAATGCCTGGCTTCTTCTGGAGGCACTGTCGTTAACCTTGGATCGATGATATCACTAACTTGTTCTCTTCGAAAATCCGTGGCTTCTTTCATCCACCTTACAATGTCGACACCTTCTCCAAATTCCCCCACCGGCCGTCGCCCCGTTATCAGCTCTAGAAGTACTACTCCAAAGCTATAAACGTCACTCTTTTCATCCACTTTCAACGTATATGCATATTCTGCAATATTTGTAGAAAACATAAAAAAACACACTTTATTAGCAATGATTCAAGTATCAAAATTGAAGACCTCTAGAGTTCAAATATGAAAACATTTCATTGGACGGTTTTTTTGAAAAGTCAACAATTTCTGCTGGTCAAAGAATTTTCTCCCACCATTTGACTTTTCAATAAAATGGACCAATGAAATGTAGTCACGTCGCGATTTATATACAATATTTATAAACAAGTGTTTATAAACAATTCACCAAACAGAGGCAAGGCACTGTGTACTACCTGGTGCAATGTAGCCATAAGAACCTGCAATTGCTGACATACACTGGGAGGCACCCCCATCCACCAAGAACTTGGCCAGCCCAAAATCTGCAACATGGGCTTCAAAACTAGAATTCAACAAAATATTATTGGATTTGACATCTCTGTGCAGGATCAATGGGGAGCAATCATGATGTAAATAGCACAATCCCTTTGCTGCATCTATTGCAATCTTGTACCTAATATTCCAGCTCAAGAAACCACCTTTCTTTCCATGCAGTGCCTCTCCTAAGCTTCCATTTCTCATGTATTCGTACACGAGAAGGTTCGTGTCCTTGTTGGAACAAAATGCGAGGAGTCTTACAATGTTTCTGTGTCGAATGTTTCCTAGTGTTCGAATTTCAGCTCGAAATCCATGATCATGGCTGTTAATGCTGTTAAATCCTAGGAGTTTTTTCACTGCTATTTCGACTCCGTTAGGCATTTTGCCATGGAAGACAATTCCAGCGCCACCTCGACCTATCACGTTGCCCTCTTTTACACATTCCAGGACATCAGAAACCGTGAAATCGAGTTTTTGGAAGATAGTCATTTTCCAAGAATCGGAGGCGTTCTTCTTGAATGACTTAGCCTTGATTAAAGCTGCGGCTGTGAAGACTACAGAGCACATTAGAAGGCCAAGGGCGAATATTAGCTTGAATGAACCACGAGACTTTCCTGCTGGACTAGTGAGTGCTGTGATATTGCAAGGATTGTGTAATAAGGATCCACAGAGTCGAGGATTGCCCACGAATGAAGATGCATTGAAGACTGAAAATTCACCCGATTCAGCTAGCTTACCGGAGAAATCATTGAACGAAAAATCAGCCGTCGTCAGGCTCTTCATTGAACCAATTGAACTTGGAATGGTGTCATTCAAATGGTTTCTTGATAGGTTCAAGTAATTCAGAATCCGGTTATTGCATAGTTCTGGTGGGATTGAGCCAGATAGACTGTTCTGGCTGAAGTCCAAATAAGTCAGATGAACACAATTTCCAATTTCAGGTGGGATTTTGCCTGTAAGAGAGTTTCTACTAAGATCAAGCTTCAGAGCTTGGAGAAGTTCACCGATAGAAGGCGGGATTGGACCGGAGAAATTGTTCCCACTGAGCAAAAGGATTTGAAGGATGGACAAATTTGAAATAGACAATGGCAAAGATCCTGAAAGTCGATTGTTGGACAGATTCATTTGACCTAGTTGAGTCGGTTTTGACGAAGAATTACCACGTTCGGACAAGGTCCCCGACAATATATTGTTCTGCAATTCAAGAAAATTTAGCTGAGGCAAGTAAATCAACCCACTTGGAATGCTACCATTCAAGTAGTTTTGCCCCAGCCTCACCCTAACAAGACTCGAACATGTGCCCAAGTCTTCTGGTATTGATCCACAAAGAAAATTGTTATACAGAATCAGTACTCTAAGCTGTTTCGAGGCACAAACTCCTTTAGGAATTATGCCTGCGAGCTTGTTTGAAGACAAGTCCAGCTCTTGAAGATTCTGATTTAGGCCAAGATTCTCCGGGATAGTGCCCGTGAAATTGTTCATCCAGAGGCCAAGAACTTCCAGTTCAGGATAATCAGCAATGAAATCTGGTATCGACCCATGTAATCTGTTCAAGAACAGATTTAAAAGCCTGAGCTGTTTGAGATTGATCATCTCATATGGGATTTCACCAGTGAGTGCATTGAAAGAAAGATCAAGATTTACCAGGCTTGTTAAGTTGCCAAATTCCTTGGGGATTGTCCCAGATAGTCTATTCAAATGCAGAAAAATAGTGTCTAGTGACTTCAAATTCCCCAGTTCAGGAGGGATTGTTCCATCCAATTCACAACTTGAAAGATCCACATGTACAAGATTCACCAGCTTGCCAAATTCCCTTGGAAGTCCACCCTCAAAAACATTGAAATATCCCAAGTAAATCTCCCTCAAGTTTGTGAGATTGCCCAATTCTGGAGGAACTTTTCCCTGGAGATCATTTCCAGCCAGGGACAGGTACTCCAATCCAATCATATTCCCATAACTCCCCGGGATTTTTCCATAGAAGTAATTTCCTCCAAGTTCCAGGTGTTTGAGGTTCTTCAAATCCAGCACCCCCACAGGAAGCAAAGCAGAAAAATTGTTGTTATATGCATCAAACACCTCCAAATTGGCTAGGCTAGAATAATTCCAATCAAGATTTCCGCTAAACTGGTTGTTTGAAATGTTAAGAAATCGAAGACTTCCCATGTTTTCAATCTTGATTTCACCAGTGAAATTGTTGCCATCAATGAAAAGCTCCATCAGGTTATCTAGCCTGGAAATTTCAGGCGAAACTGAGCCGTAAAGAGCCGAGTTCGATACATTAAGCGAGATCACTCGTCCTTGGATGCACTTGATTCCAGCCCATGAACAGATTGAGTTTGGATTAGAAGAATTCCAAGTACTTGTCACTGGATTAGACTCGAATTCAAACCCTTGTTTAAGTGAAATCAAAGCATGAAAATCAGAAATGAGAGAGGAAGAAAAACAAGTACACACAAGTGAGAAGAGTGTCAGTGATAAAACAAAGAAGGGAACCATAATTCCTTGGAAATGTTTCATGGAAAGCTAGTTAATTTGAAAGTATTTGAAGAACAAACAAAGGATTTTAAGTGTCTGGTTGATTTTGAATTTCCCAGAAAAGGAATGAAAAAGTTGAAGGAATCTGAGAAACTTCAATTTTGCATTGGCTTAAGGAATCAATCATCTTGTAATAAAAGAGTCTTCAAGTTCAAAGAAGAAGATAATCCCCCCTTTTCTCCCCCTCTGCTTTCCCTTTTTGCCTTCAGACCAGAATAGAATAAAGATCATCAAATTTGGTGCAAATCTTGTTTCAAACCAGAGCTAACTGAGAGAGACAAACTTATTTATTTAACCGTCCGCTCGGTAAAACATTTTTGTTTATAAACTAAGAATGTGATTTTTTTCCGACGTAAAATATGTTGTTGAAAGCTGATTTGGGAAAATGTGTGGAGTTAAAAAGTGTTTTGGTGAAATGTGTCGTTCATAAACAGTTTAACAAACGGAGGATAAATTATGTTCTCAACCCCATAAACCTAAAGAGAGGAAAAGAGAAGGGGGAATAAAGAGGTTTATAGTTAATTGAAACACAGCCGTTGGATAACTGAAATTTGAAGTTCAGATTAGGGGGACAAAACTAAAGTTGATCATGTCCTCTCTTTATTAATATGACAGAAATACCCTTTACCTTTAATCATAGAATAGAATGGCCTTTACTTTGAGTGTGATATGATGAAATTGCACTTTGAGCATTCAAGAATGCTGAGTTGGCTCACATTTTTGATAAATGATTCTGATTTTTTCCATGGCCATGTAAATAAATAAAACTAAAGAGACAAAGTGGGGCATGGATGGTAATCAACATATCCCATTAATTAATTATTACAATAATATCTTGTCTCGCTGACCTTACTATACGTGCTTATAGTGTCTTTCGTCGGTGCAAAGAATCTAATTACAGTGAATCTTCAACGGAAATGACTAAAAGGGATTCATTCCATCGACCCAAGAATAAGATTAAGAGTAGTGTTTTCTTATCCTTTTTCCTTTTTCAGCAATGCGCTAAAACCAAAGTAGTATTTATATCATAGCTTTTGGGGGACCAGTTTGCAGCCAATGAAAATTTTCTGCAAATTTTGCATGGTAGTAGTTTTGACGAAATTCTTTCGAAATCAAAAGTTACATAGATGCTGAATTATATTATGGACAATGCTACATTCTCCTCGACATTCACCTCGAGGATGACCCCCCACTCACATGGATGTGGGGGGCCGCAATCTGTGAGCTCCACACTCATGTGAGTGGAGGGTCATCCCGGAGTGAGCACTGAGAGGAATCTAGCATAATTCTTATTTTATATAGTCAGTGGAATCTATAGATAAGAACAAAAACTTTGTGTAACATATTATAAATAAATTCAAGAAAAAGATTTTGGGAAATGAACACGAGATGGATACTTTTGCATTTACTAGAAATTGGGTTTTTGATGAGTAGAAGTATGAATCTTGGTGCATTTTGCATTGCACATGTGCAGCTAGCAGTTCAAAATTGTTCTACTTTGTTGCATGTGGGGTATAAATTATATATAATGTATTCTGGGCATTTTTCCTGGTTCCAATTGCAATTCTTACAGTTGGAGACATGTGCCTAGCTGCAGCATAAATGTCAATGTAAGAATTAAAAGATTGTGCCTCTTATAAACGATTTATAAATAAGAACAATAAGAGGTACAGTTGTGAGTCGGAGTCCCACAAATGTATTTATTGATAATATTAATGAGCAGTGATTACGAGTATATAACTCAAATTAATATTTGACTTTGACTAAACTTATAAGCGTGAACGATCTTTAAACAAAAGAGTACATGTATCCGAATCTACACAGGTGTGTGTAGGTAGAGAATACTTAAATACGCATGACGACACTCTCTAAGGAACTCGACGAACTTTAAGAGAATGCATGCCTCACAAAGGGGATCATAGTGACTATGTCCGAACGATTGTTTATCAAAAACACAGGTCTTCGTAAATGTACGAGGACATCAATTGTATCGAAACGGATGATTATATAAATCATTACAATGTGTTTATGAAGTATGATCGTTATATAATTATGTTGTATGTATAGACTGCATGGAAGAAATAAACTGCAGGGAAAACTTTTTATTCTTTTCCTGCTTTATTCCTCACTGCCCTTCCTATATATGTAATGTGGATTTGATCTTTATTAGAAGATGGAATAGTCTTAAAGAGAGAGCTGAAAAAGTAAAAGTATAAGTAAGAAATCTTTTGTTATTGATCTTCCACTTATAAAGAAAGTAAAGATAAATATATGAAACTCCCCCACCCAACCCCACCTTCTTCACATGGAAAGGAGTGCTCTTTGTAATATTACCTTGACCTTGAGCATGCTTTTTTTTTTTGAGAGAATTAAATGTGCATGGAAAACTGTGCTCTTGCATTATTATTATGAATAAGAAAACTTTCGTGGCAATTGGCCAAAGGCAGACTATGAGGTGAACTTTTGAGGTGTCTCTGCCTGTCCATTTGGTGGGTAGGGTTACAATTCTTGGAGGGCCATTTTCATGTTGCAATGGACAAATCTTGTATAACAAAACCTCTTACGTTAGTATCCCTTTAATTATAGAATTATAAGCATGATTATCTAGATTAGAGCAAGCACTGTGTATTATTAAAAAGATCATGCATGGCGATGGCGATTCAATGTCTCGGGCATGGATAGGCTCGACCCACTTTAACACCACTGTGTATACTATATTTTATTCGAATCGTTATTATATTTCGATTTGATTCGACTCCACTAGATGATTAAGTTACATCACTAGATGTTGATTTGGATTGAGTTAGGATTAAATGTCTCTTGTGGTGTCATCACATCTTTGTTTCTTATCTCTTAGAATTCACATAGGTGGGTGAGTCCACCAGCCACTTACAAAAGCTCAGAATCAAGAAAAGTTGGTTGTTTTTTAGTTGGATTGTCATCTAATGGATATATAGTGCATCGTTTTATCATGTATTATGTAGGGATCATGGATATCAATTTGTCCAATCTCAAGTCCAAACCCCAGACTCCATCGAGGTTTCAACCCAAAACCAATTGCTAATGGGTGAAGTAATTCACTTGAGTTATATGGTAGTTTATTCTCTCATTCACAACCGATGTGAATTTGTTTGTATACTCAACAATCTCTCCCTCAAATAAGGCTCATGAGGACACCTGACCCATCTAATCTCTCTCAAGATAATTCTTGTTACATCTCCTAATGTCCAAAGAGATCACCATTGAACGAGATAATCTATCATAGTCGCAGCACACTATGTTGCCATGAATCTAGTATCTCGTGAGAAACTACAGAAATTCTTCGTCTTGAAGCTCATCATCTAGATTCATCTGTTGTTGTACGGAGAGTCCCGTTCGTTCACTCGATATTGTATCCACCAGATAATTTTTCCAGCTCTGATATCACTTGTAAGGATCATGGATATCCATTGGAGGAAATTAGGTCAATTCCAATTTCAAGTCCAAACCCCATGCCCAAGTGAGGATTCAAATTTGCCATTTTAATATTGTCTAGTTAAATGGCGACATTGTGCTTTTAAATGAAAGAATCTGCTAATAAATTATATAAAGAACATGCAAAAGATCCTAAAGCAAAGCTCAGAAGTTCAAGTTTGGAATCCCTATGAATGACTTTCTGCGATGCCCTAAACTTTGTTCCAAGGTTGTTTGATTTAATTGGGAAAAAAGCTCAGAAAAGAAGCATATTTGGATGGTGCACTGAAGCTGCTTCTTTTTTCTTTGTTTTTGAGTTATAAGTTCCACGTTCGAAGAATCTGATGATACTTAGGCCGAATAAATTTGAACAACGTAACAGTATGCATATGTCTAAGCGCGCATTTTAGAAAAGTAGTTAGTTTAAACGAGTTTGTTCCATTCTAAGGTGCTTAAAAACAATCAACGGTATTTTTTCATGATAGTACGGATTTCATCTCCTACAAAAGCAGTACAACAATATGTAAGAGTTTCAACAAATTCAATTTAGCGTTTTTGTTCTAGAAGAACATTATCAAATATTTTATTCACTTCTAAATGGTTTTCGATGATTTTGTATCAAGTTAATCACCTCGCAGAGTAGGACATGTATGTGTTAGAATATTTTGTGTATAGTGACACTAAATAATTAATAATTATATGAAATCTCTGTCGACAAATGGATAGAGTAACGACAAGAAGATAATAAAAAGAAAAGAGAAAAAGTGGAGGCAAGTATTGAACACTTTGTCCTTAAGTCAAATTTGCCTCGCAACGGTACCTACGATTTATGACAATCGACTCCCAAGATACAGCGACTCTCACTTATGTTTGTAGCACTCTAAAATACAAGTACAACGAACAAAAATGTTATTTTTGTACTCCAAAAATGAATATGAAAAAGAATGTCAAAAGTATTCAATAAATTGCAAGAATTTTGATTTAAGGAAGATGAGAGAATGATATTATGATAGCATATCATTGGTTTGAGGAATAGGACATCTCAAGGGTTCTATTTATAGATGATGAAGGGTTGTGAATGAAGTGGTGTGGAACCAAATTATGCATCACTTCGAAAAAACACAACTTTTCGGACTACTATGCGATCGCATGGTTATAAGCCTAGCGATCGCATTGCTTTACGCGAAAACAAAAAATAATATTTTCCACGTGTGATCACATGGTTAAAATTCCAATCAGAAATTTTCCCTTCTCCGTAATTTCTCATTCATCCGATATTAGTTTCGATATTTCAAATATACCCTTCATTCATCCGATATTGGTTTCGAGATTTCAAATATACCCTTCATTCAAGTCGTTCTCCGTTTATACGCCCCGAAGCGTTTAAGTGGCAAACTAATTTGCCTAAACGGATTTGGTCAGGTTTGAGTATTTGGTCGAAATCGACACGAAATCACTTTAGTTGGTTTTCAATACTTAATCAGTTTCTCAATTTATTAAATCAATATCCAACAGTATGTTGGCGTGTTGATTTCGAAATACGGATCCCACTGAAATTTGAGCTAAAAAATTGTAAAATTACAACGAAAAAAATGGGTGCAAATTTAAACAAAAGTGTATATATACACACGCACTACAGCCGCTCCTCGACTCTGCACAATGATGTATAGACGAAGTTGTATATGGCCGTTCGATCGTTTTGTATAGGCTTTACAGTTATTAGATAGGAGTTGGGGCTTCATAATAACTTGGTTGATTATATTGAATAAATGTTAGAATCTTGGATTTTTCCAATTTAAAATTAAAAAAATTCAAATACTAGGCAATTATGCTTGAATAACCGAGTGTTTAACGATTAAGTCCCGGTTTGATCTCCATTCTTTCAAATTTCTTTTTTCTTATATTCGTTTTCAACCATATATTTGTATAACAAAATATTGTACACATAAACTAAAAAATTTCATTACTTTTCAACCACACATTTTTCAAAAATTACTATTCAAAAAATCAATTTTTCATTACTCACCCGTCATTAAAATGAGCATCAAACCGGGGCTAATTTTCTCGTATTCTAAGCAATCAATTGCCAAAAACTAGGCGAAGAAATCAAAAATCAAGGGTTGGCCCAAGTGTTAAGGAGCCACCGTTACCAAGACTTGGTACTGAGTTCGAGTCTCCCTCCCCATCCCTAAGGTCCCGTTCTCTTTGCTGTTTTGAAATCATTTTTTATTTTCAATTTTCCAAAACATTCAAAATGCGTTCACTTACACATTTTGGAAAAGTGTTTTCGGAAACAAAAAAAAAAATTAACACACAAAATACAAAACGCCTAAAAGACGTTTTGGTTGTTTCCAGTTGAAAGTTCACAAAACACGGGAAATAAAAAAACGCGGCACTTTAGCAAGGCAGACGTAAGGTTCGACTCATCTCCATCTCATTCTTCTTCTCGGTTCCTCTCCTCGCCTCCCCCTTCCATCTCCTTCTTCATCTCTTTCTTCTCTGTGCCGCATGGTGGACGTGGTGTTTTGCCTTCCGAAGGCGGCAGTCCTTCCGACCTCCTCTTCCTTGCCGGCGGCGGGATCTACTGTTAGGCTCCGTAGAGTAAATATTATAACAAAAAAGTCTCTTTATCTGCTTTTGGTTGTGGGCTTGGTGGGGTGTTCTTGTAATTTGGAAGATAAAACATTTATTTACCTATTAAGATATTTAAGATTAAGCTGAGAATCAAGAGAATTCCAAGTGTTGTTTCAAATTAGCAAAAGGAAGAGGCAGAGGAAGGTGGCTGCGGTCGAAATTGCCTAAGAAGCTGCTGTCTTCCAGGTATCATTTGAATTTCATCTATAAAGGTTCTCCTTTTTTTTAATAAATGAAATTTGGGTCTGTAGTATTTACAGTGTTTTCGGTTAAATTAGGACCAAAGCTGCCTTTGTATGCTTTCAAGAGGGTGAATAAGATTCCTTGTGATAATGCTTTGGTTGACCATGGGGATAAAGAGGCTCCAGTTGTCTTCTTGGATTCCCTTCTTCTTGGGGAGGTAATTTTCGTAGAATTCACCATATTCATTAGTTGTTTGTTACTGAGATTTGGGGGTTTAGGGTTTTACGATTTAGATCAACCTATTTTGGATTAAATGTGTTTGATTTTGAATCAAGATATTGTTAAAATAGCTGTTAATGTGCATTGGAAGTATTCTCTGTTGATATTTTGTACTAAATTCTTGAGTTTTCACTAGGGATGAAACTGTCACCCCTTATGCAAAATCGAGTTTTTTTAGTATCCTTACTGATTTCATTTTTGTGTCATTTTGCTTATCAAGCAGGTGAAATGATATTAGCATAAACAAATTAGTTCGACTGTATATGATTCAAAATATTTTTAATATTGAGAATTGATGCACAACACATGTATATCATAATTTGGCATCAACAATTCATCAAAACGTAATCATACAAGAATAAAACAATGATAAGTTTATTTAATTTATTAATTGTAATAACTCCAATCCTAGCATCTGCCTTGAATTCTTCCAAGACCGTTGAGGGCATGTTTGGTGAGATTGAATTCTTCCAAGACCGTAAAGTATCTTTTGATTTTTAAGGCAGAAAGTAAAGGAGTCAAAGTTGAACAGTGAGCTCATTTATGCATATGCTAAGGTTGATAGGTTGCGTGAGATTGATGAGTTTATTCTCATGCCAAATTGAAGTATTGATTTTTGTAGATTAAGAATGTAATCATGAGTTCACCTTGAATTTCATTTGCAAAATGTTTCTGCCATGGACAAGAATTATTTGTATTTTCTATTTCTTGTAACTTTTGTGATAATGTGAAAAATATAATGTAAAACATGTATTGAGGACCTTCATGTTCAAGTCCTGTCCTTAGATGCCTATCCCCTCTTAAATAAAATGCATATTCTACATAATACCTCATGCTTGTTATATTGAAAGAAAAATCATCTAACAAGCTAGCAGCTGTCAAGATTGTTGGTCAACCGTATTATAAATAAAACACCTCAAGTTTTCATTGCTGATTAATAGACTATAGATAATATGAATTTCTCATGTAAATAGTGGCCCGGTTTACCTCAGCCTCATAACTTGAAAATTTCTGATATTCCTTTCTTATTTATTGTATAATTGTAAAATATTATTTGATGTATTATAAATTAGATGATCCATATATTTTTCATTACTAATGGGACTCAGTTAAAGAAATTTGCTCTAGTGAGAACTGTGTTCTTCTAAGCATGGATAATATGTATGATGCACAAAATTTAGATTTATATTCATTTGTAATTATTTCTCAGGTTGATGAATACTCTCAAACTTCTGTTCACCAATTTGGATAGTAGGAATTGTTATTGATAGAATAAGTTTGACCCCAGCTAGTCAAGCTGGAGATGAAGCTGGAGCTTCAGGTTGGAACAATGGTCCTACTCCAGCTCGAGATGAGAACTCTTGGATGGCAGTAGGGTGAAAGAAAAGGCAGGTTATTTTAACATATTTGCTGTAAATCCTAGTTAGATTTGTGGATGTTCATTGTTCAATGAATCGCTTGTTCAATGCGCTTGTTCAAAAATTATATTAGAATTTATATTCATACCTCCTAGTTTTCTTTTCTTTTTTACAGATCCATGACTGGTATCCTGTTTTGTAGGCTGACATACAAGAAGCAAAAACCCAAGAAAATAAAAAGTTGCAATCAGCCTTGCAAGATCTGCAACTTCAATTCAAGGAAACTAAAGACATTCTCATGAAGGAACGTAAAGTTGCAGAAAGTGCAGTAAAGCAAATTCCTATAATCCAGGAGGTCCCTGTCATTGACCATGAATTGATGGATAAGCTTAATGTTGAAAATGAAAATCTGAAGGTAAGGTGACGAAATTGATGAAATAGAGAAGAAATAAGAAGAGACAAGCAAACTTAGGGAGGAGAGGTTGAAACAGGCTGTGGAGGCAAAGTCAAAGATCATTGAGTTGAAGAATGCCATGCAAATGTTGTACATATTCGATCATTAATAGTTTTTAGTTATAGTTGATTGGATTCAATATTGATTAGTCTCGTCTTTCTGTAATTATAGGCTTGAAGAATATAATTATAACCAAGTAGACTAGTCCTCGCATCTTCTTAGGGGAACTTTGGTATGGTATGTTTAATATGGTAGATTGGATCATGCTTGTTTGTATTATAATTGTCTTGTCTACATGCCTAGTCGTTGTTTGACACTCATTTTTTTACGGTACTCATTTTCAATAATGCGTTTACACAATAAAATATTTTGTATGTAAGCAAAAAAAAAAAATCCTAATTTTTAACCAAATACAGAAAATAGGGGGTGCCTGTTTGGCTAGACTGGAAATCATACTGGAAATAATCAAGTCCCTGATCATGGGGTCTTGCTTGTCCAGTGAGACCAGGGGTTCGCTTCTTGGTTCTCCAACGAAGGTAAGGAAGAGGAAGGGACCGAGAAGTAAGTTGGGGTCTCGAAATCCATCCTTTGATTCTCGAAGGTATGAACAACTATATAAAACTCCAGGCCGTGAGTTCTTAAACGACTCCAGTGAGGTTGCTTCACTCTTTACCAAACAAGGCAAGAAAGGAATCAATCAAGATGCCATGATTTGTCTTTTGAATTAACTTTTTTGTATAATCAGCGAACTGTGCTTATTTTGCCCATTGAAAGTGGCTGGATGTTGTTACAATTGAATAACTCTCCAATATATGAACTAATTTTTATTAATTAGTTTAGATTTCAAGTTTTATTTGTTGCTAGAGTAACAAAATGTTTGTTGAATAGAGAACTGACTGATTTGTTGATATTAAAATTAATGTAATTCAACAAATCAATCATTTTTTTACATATAAAATATTACAAAATAAGTATGTCAGAAAATTACAAAGTAAACGCATTTTTCATTTTTCTATTTTTGAAAACAGTTTTTCAAAATAATAAAGAGAACATGTTTTCAGCAATCCCAAAACAATAAACCAAAATCCAAAACTCAAAACTCAAAATCGAAACGCAAAGAGAACGGCCCCTAAGTTTCCAACTTCGTATTAAAAAAAATAAAAATAAAAAGTAAAACAAAACAAAACAGAAACTAGGCGAATGGTTCGTTGCTTCAATAGGCTTCACGAATTCCTTTTCTTTTTTTTTTTACCTTAACATTGCAATATGTGCAAACTCTGGCGTAAAGCGTGTGCCTCCACTAAATTATGAAAATTCTCATCAAACAATATGTTATAATCCCTCCATCCTATTTGTATAGGCTATTTTCTCATTTTCTCTTGTCCCAATTATATAGACTTATTTCTTTATTGGGAAGTATTTATTATGCTTGTTTACTATGTACATCTATTTATTACTTCCAATAATAATAATTTAATACTTAAATAAGGGTAAATTGAGAATTTTCTTTACAAAAATTACCTTTTAAATAATATAAAATATGTTTTCTTAATTTATGTAAAAAGTCAAACAAACCCATACAAATGGGACAGAGGGAGTATATATCAGTTATCTCACAGTAAATTTCTCTCACACAAAAAAGAGAATAATAATAATAATAATAACAACAGAGAGAGAGAGAGAGAGAGAGAGAGAGAGAGAGAGAGAGAGAGAGAGAGAGAGAGAGAGAGAGTTCATCGTATCAACTCTTATAACGATATGCTCTTTCTATTTTACAAGGATTAAAAAGCATAATTAATATATGTTAGAACTGTAAATTTACTTAGGGCAACTCTAATGGTGGTGTAAATTTGCTCCAATTAGTGATTTACATTCCAAAGTTCACCGGAATGTTCTCCAATGACGGGGTGTAAAACGGATTTAAATTAGAATTTCGGCCAAAGATATAAAAAAAATCCATATTTGCATCTGATTTTACACCTTCACTTGGAACAAATTTCACTTAAATTTAGCTATCAATTTAATGTGATATATATAATTTAAATCTATTATATTAATTTAAACTACAATTTGAATTTTTATATTAATTTGCACATTTTTTATTTTTTAATATTTTTATTTTCTTAACCAAATCTCAAGTTTTTTAGGTCGATTTGTTCGTAATATTTATACTAAAAAAATAGATTAACATAAAATTTACTAGCTAAAAAAATTGTACCAAAAATAAATTTAAATCTTATAATTTACATCTATTCATTGGAGCAAAAATTTGGTTTAGATCTAGCAAGATGTATATTGAGATATAAAAGTGATTTTCGAATGTGTAAATTGGTAACAAATTTACACCACGATTGAAGTTGCTCTTAAATTTTACCTAATATATACCTATATTAAATAATGATAATTCATAGATAACAATGCATATTAAATATGAATATATCAAAAAATCAAGACGTTTATAATTTCAATAAGGAAAATGACATATAATTTGAAATAAACAAACATTAAAAAATACTAACATATCTTTTTGAGGTGGATGGAGCATGTATCATTAAATTCTTGAACAAAACCATTTTGCTTAAACAAGTGGAAAATCTTGGGCCAATCATTGCATTTCTCATTTTATTATTGCTAGCATTAGTGAAGCAGAAATTTCCGAGAAAAGTGTGCAATTATTAATTTATTATTATTATTATGGTACACGATCGAGGAAATCTCTAGTCTTAGTTCTTCACCTAGAGAGACGGTCCAAAATTAATGATATCCCGTTTGACATTAGTATGTTGACCTAGGATTGTGGGGGTTAATCTGGTGGAAATCCAACTCATATGCAAGATACTTGGGTCCATTCTTTGTCAATCTAACGTCACTCTCACTTCTGTTTCCCCTACCATTACTCCAATTATTATATATATATTTAGCATCATCATAACTAGATTTAAATCATTGAACAAGATTGATATAATGACCTTGGTGCAGCACCCATCGGTTACATGTCACCTCGTCATTGGGTAATGCTAATATACTCATATGCACATCACATGAGGCATCTCAACATTACCCATTGTCGAGGTGACACTTCTCTAACAAAATTTATAAGCGGTGTCCATATGGAGCGTTATAACATTTTCGAATCATTGAAATCTCAATTGAAAATATATGTACTTATTAAAACTTTTGAAATCTGACCTAGATTGGAAACTATCCTCTCAATGGTAAGCCGCACGATGCTATAAGCGGCACGATTTCTTAGTCATCAATATTGTTTTCTGCTTACAATTATCATTTTCTTGTTGCAGTATTATATTAATATTAATAGAAAACGTAACTAGGTGATCGCTTGGTAAAAACATGAGGCGATCGCCCAGTCCCCAAGTTCAACACCCGAGAGAAAAGTTCAACAACCAAGCGATACATGGATGGGTGACAAGATATTTTATTCTAATTCCCTTAATTGATTCTTTCCCTGTATCACAATATTCTTCATTTTGGTTTTAATCTCAATCACATGAATTAGTTATATGATATATTGTAATCATGGTAGGTTGCTCATTACGATTTGTATATATATGTAGATATGATATCTATTGTAATTTTTAATTCAATATAAACAAATTTATCTTTTCATTTTCTTCAACTTCATAATTCTATAGAATTTTTCATGATATCAGAGCATTCTTGATTCTAATGTATAAATTTCGTTGCAACTATGGGAGAAGAAGGTTTACAATCACTCAGACCTGCTCACCTTACACCAATCCGATCATCTGAGTTTAGTTCTTGTTTCCAAACTACTTGAAGGAAACAACTATCTACAATGGAGCCAAGTGATGAAGATTATTGTAAGTGCCAAGAACAAACTTGATTTTTGTCAATGGAACAATGAAGACACCAACCAAAACTGATGATAACTTCTCTACATGGGAAAGATGCAATTACATGGTACTTTCATGGATTCTAAATTTCGCTCATCTAGACATTGCAGGTTGTATTATCTACGCAGAAGTTGCAATTGACGTATGGAACAATTTGCGAGATAGATTCTCACAAGGGAATGACACTCGAATTTATCAAATCAGAACACCGACAAAGACATCAATCCATGTCAATCTACTACACTAAGATGAAGGCTCTATATGATGAGTTGGATTCCCATTTTGAACCGACTACTTGCAACTATGAAGGCCTCAAAGAACTTGGGAAAAAAAGGGTGATGCAATTCCTCATGGTTCTAAATGACTCATTCTCTAAAATTCGTGGTTCCATACAAACGATGTATCCTCTTCTAGACACTAGAAAGGTACACGCTCTCGTGTTGTAACACGAGAGGCAAACTGAGATGGTAGCCACTTGAGACATCACAGGACAATTTTCAACAAACTAGACTAATCCTAGAACGTAGAATAGGTCGCGTGGTACTCCTAGTCATCCAAATCTTAACTGAAGGGACAACCCGTGCTCCCATTGTGATATTGATGGACATATTGTTGATCATTGTTTCTTCCTTCGTGGGTTTCCACTTGAACACAAGTATCATGGGAAGGATGACAAACTCAAAGGAAGAATGTTAGTCAAATCCACAGTCACCTCCACTGTAGAGACAAAGGGGAACAAACAACTCACGTTTGCAAAATATGATCAAATCATGGCACTCCTTCACAAAGAGATTGGTAATACTGAACATTTAATCAACACATCATGTACATGCCCGTCTCCTATTTACAAAGGCAATGCAAGTATCATTGATAGTGGAGCCACTGACCATGCGTCCAACAAAAAATAAATATGCATCTAAATAGGCCATTGTGCATCTACCAAACGGAAGAAGAACCGAAATTAAATATGTTGGTCCATGAGACTGGGAAATGAGTTGTTTATTGATAACGAGCAATATGTCCCAAATCTTAAAGCAATTTTCTCTCTCTAATCTCTATAAGTAAGATTAAGCAAGATTTAAATTGCAGTATGACATTTTACCCTAATTCTTGTGTGATGCAGGATGTAAGTACAAAGAAGACAATTGGATGGGGTCAGGGCCAACAGGAGTTGGTATAATTGAAAATGATAACACCTTACCATGCTTCAAGATTGTGCCCAGCTTTCAGCTAAAATGTCTAGGTCTGGAACCCTTTTCATAGCCCTCGGGAAGCTGTAAAGACAAGGGGATCTAATTTTAATAGCCGAAACAATAACAATGAAAGGAGGAAGGGGTAATCCCTCAATATTCTCATCGGTAACATTCTCAAGTGGCTCATACACTATCTTACCCCCATGTTTAGGTATTGGGACATTTTTGGGATGTCGCTAAATACTAATGAAAAACATGTGTGTTTTCCTTCTGTGGGTCCTATTTCAATGAGAACTTGATGAGTTGATCCACCTACGTAAGCTCGTAATCTACGGCTCAATTAGCTCCAATTTCAGGGGCGAGAATTCACTCCAAAGCGAGGCAGAATAATGATATTTACTACCTTACTACAAGCCACCTTCTATACATATCCAACATCACACTCCATGCATCAAATCTATGGCATAGACGTCTTTGTCGTCCGTCCACCTCTCCACTCCAGATATTATCTAAGACAATACTATATATCTCCTTTAATTCTACAACATTTTGTGACACTTTCCCTATGACAAAACAATCTAGATTGTCTTTTTCTACCAGCAATATTTCTACTCATGCACCTTTTTGATTTAATACATTGTGATATTTATGGACCTCATAGAATTTATTTTATTTTGAGGCCCGTTGTTTTTTATATTGTTGATTATTACTCTCACTATGTTTGGATTCATCTTATGCGACACAAATCTGAAACTTAAACCCTCATTAAAAAATTCTTTACTTTGGTTAGAACACAACACAATTGTCTCATCAAAACTTTTAGATTTTGATAATGGACAAGAATTCCTATCTTTACAACAAATTTTTACTGAAAATGGCACCTTCTTCCATCGATCTTGCACCCACACACCACAAGCTCATGCCATTCACTTCCAAGCTCACTTGCACTTAAGATTTTGGGGAGAACATATTAAAACAGCTTGCTATCTTATCAACCGCCTACCTACACCACTATTATCTAACAAAATAACATATGAATGACCCCACAACAAAATACCATCTTATTCTCACATTCTCGTATATGGTTGTTTCTACTTTGCTACCAACCTAAACCTCGCTCATGAATTTGATATTTGTGCGCGGCACTACCTCTTTCTTGGATACCTACCAAGACAAAAGGGGTATCTACTATATGACCAAGCTAATAAGAAATTCCTCACATCTTGAAATATCGTATTCTATGAAAACAAATTTCCTTACTCCAATATCCTACATGATGATAATCAAGGTGACCCAACCCTACCTCAGCCAAATCGAAACCAACTAATATGATAATTTACATGTCCCGTCCATGCCCAACAACCCCAATACCATTCCAGCACCTCAACCTGATCCATCCATCATGTTGGACCCTGACATTCCCATAAAGATAGACACAACCCTAAGACGTTGTATAAGCCTTGTAAGTATACCGGCCCACTTCCAAGATTACCACATATATCATATTTTTCCTGCTCCTACCTAGTCTTTCCACTGGTTATCATGCTTTCACATTTAATTTTTCTCAATTGGTTGAACTAGAGACATGAGTAGGCTAGTCAGGATCCAAAGTGGGTTGAGGCAAATGGAAAGTGAAATTACTACACTTCAAACGAAGAAGACTTGGTCCATGGTTCCTCTTCCACCGATTAGCACCTTATTAGATGTAATGGGTCTACAAAATCAAATACAACTCCAATGGTACCATTGAACGGAATAAGGCCTTATTGGTCACCAAAGGTTTCACTCAACGAGAAGGTATTGACTATACAGAAAATTTTGCACCCATTTCCAAACTCACTACTATTCGATGTCCTATTGCCATTGCATCAATTCATAATAAGGCCCGGTTTTACTAGGAGGTAAGTGAGGCCTAAGACTCGGGCCCAATATTATTGGGGGCTTTTTTTTCTTTTTTTTTTCCCTCTCTTTCTGTAATACTCATATTTTCTCTTAGACCCAATTAAAAAAAAGAACTTGAAAATCAGGCTACAACTTTACATACATACTACAACTTTTTGGGGGCCTAATTTATGACATTCGACTCAGGCATCAAAAATCACAGGACCAACATTGTTCATAATTAGGGCCTTCACCAAAGGATGTACATAATGATTTCTTACATGAAGACCTTAATAAAGAGGTTTACATGCATCCTCCTCCAAGATTCGGGAGTCCCTTGTATGTCAACTTTACAAATCTTTATACGGATTGAAACATGCATCTCGATCATGGTTCCAAAAATTTCTCTCTGCCATCAATGAGTTTGGGCACAAGCTGACCACTCTCTCTTTACAAAGCTTTGTGGACAATCCTTTACAGCTATCTTGTTATATGTGGATGACATGATTATCATATATAATTATCAGAAGGTCATTGACCACGTGTCAAGACATTTCTCGGCTCCTGCTTCAAATTGAAAGATCTTGGAGCTTTGAAATACTTTCTTGGCACTAAAATAGCCCATTCTAGGAGAGGGATGTCAATCAATCAACGAAAGTACACAGTGGACATTCTCCAAGAAGTGGGGCTATTAGGTGTAAAACATGTCAACTTTCCCATGAAGCAGTCTTTAAAACTCAACCCTACTGATGGTGAACCAGTGGCGGATCCAGGATTTCTTATTGGACCGAGCTGAAATCAAATAGGAGAGTTGGTGTGGGAGTTAGAAGGGGGGTGCACCCTCCTCTTTCGAGGGTTCAGGGGCAACGCTCCCGAAATTTTTTCCAATGGTAAAGAAATAATGTAGTAAAATCTACATTACATTCTTAAAATCAAATAATCTAATATCAAAATCACATAATCTAAAACTAACCCCATAAATATTATCTAACATTATAACTGACATTCTCAAATTTAAAATCACATTATAACTACCACGAAATTAAAATCAAAATTTAAATAACATAATGCTATATAAATTTATAATATGCATCATATTCCCAAAATCAAATAACATTCTACAAATCAGATAATCTAAAATTGACCAAACCGATATCATATTTTCTAATCACATTCTTAAAATCAAAATCTCAAAATCAATATCAAATTCAACTCACGCACTAACCTTGCTGATTATAAAAATGACATTCACAAAATTCAAATGACACGCACTGAGATTCAAATGACATTCCCCGAATTCAAATAACATCAATATCTTCACTGTTCAGACTTCAGCAGAAGAACTGAAGGCTGAAGTAGTCAAGCTGAAGCAGAAGAAGTGAAGAAGAAGAACCTCAGGTCCGGCGGCCGGCGGCGCCACCGCTACAAGGTGAGGACGAGGCGAGGCGACCCGAGTCCCAGACGAGAAGAGCGGTAGAGTCTGGAGAGCTGAGCTGCTCTGCCTGCGCAGCTACAGCCTGCAGGTGCTGGTGCTGGCGTGCAGCGGTGCTGGAGCTGCCCGCCTGCGCTGCTGGCTGCTGCTGCTGTGCTGGAGGCAGAGGCTGATTGTTGGAACCTCAACTTCCGGAGCGGCGCTGCGGTGGATGGAGGTGGCGGAGCTGGAGGTCGAAGAAGGAGGGGTGAAGGTCAAGGGCGGGAGGTTTGAATTTTGATACTGAGGGTGAGGGGCAAAGTCGGCGGAGGAAGTGAGAAAATGACATAGGAAGCCAGGAATGAAATGGAAATGGACGCTGGGAGAGGGAGTTAGGCTGCTGTTTAGGTAAATTTCAAATGGGTCGAGCTGGGTAATTATTTGGGCCGAACTATTAACTAGTTTTTTTTCTGGCCCATACAAGCATTGAGCTTCAGCCTAGTACGGGCCAAAGCTAAATCCACCCCTGAACTACTCAAAAACCCCCCACAAACTATTGAAGATAGGTAGGGAAGTTTATTTATTTAACCATCACAAGGCCAGGAATCACATTTTCAGTCAATACACTTAGTCAATTCATGCAAGAGCCAAGGCAAATCCATTTTGATGTTGCTCACCATATGCTTCGATATATGAAGGATTCACCATGACAAGGACTATTCTTTCCTTCTCACGGAAACTTGGATTTGGTTGGATTTTGCATCTCTGATTGGGCAGGAGACATCATCACACGTCGGTCAATGATTTTGCTATCGTATCTTCCTTGGAAAAGCACTTGTTTCATGGAAGAACAAGAAACAAATCACATTGTCCAAATCCTTAGTTGAAGCAAAATGCAAATCCATGGTAGCAATCACTTGTGCTGAGACACTTATTTGAGGGATCTGCGAATCAAACATAATTAACTAGTGAATCTATTTTGTGACAATCAAGCAACTTTACACATTTTTACTAATTTAGTATATCATGAGAGAGAAAAACATTGAGATTGATTGCCACATCGTTCGAGAACGACTTGACAGAGAGGGAATCAAAACCACCTATGTATCAAGTGAAAATTAGATTTTCGATTTATTCACCAAAGCAATTGGAGATGTTCCATTCCATACCTTCATACTCAAGTTGGGACATCCACGCTCCAATTTGAGGGGGAGTATTAACAGAAAACATAAATGGGCGATCGCCCAGTGCCCAAGTTCAACACCCGAGAGCAAAGTTCAACAATTGTCTAGGTTTTAACCAAGTGATTGCTTGGTTACACAGATGTGTGGCGAGAAATTTTATTCTACTTCCCTTAATTGATTATTCCCTTGTATCATAATATTCTTCCTTTTGATTGTAATATCAATCACGTGAATTAGGGATACGCATGGTTTAAACAAAGTTTTGCCTCAGGACCTTAAGGCCCGCTTTAGGCTGAGTACCTATATTTTGTAGGGGTTGAGTGAGTCTTAAAACACACGCATCATTAATTACAAGGCATGAGCCTCACAATTGTTTGACCCCCCCCCCCCCCCCCTTAAAATCCAAAAAATCACATTATTTGACAAACATTTACATTTTGTTTATGTTATTGCATGTATATTTTTATATTTTTACTAAATTTTTTGTTCACGATGAAACTGACGCTTCAAAACATCTCGAGACTTAATAAATATTTGGTTCACAAAGGAAATGCACCTCACTACTCGTTTCTGTTTTTTTAAAACCATGAGGACAAGATATATTGTAATCATGGTAGGTTACTCATTACGGTTTGTATTTATAAACAGATAATATATATTGTAATTTTTAATTCAATATACATAAATTATTTTCTCATCTCCTTCCTCTTCATAATTCTATAAAGTTTTACAATTAAAGTCACAATTAGACCTTTCATGCATGCAGTATGCATAACGTGCATTGCAATTTGTACGTGATCTGTAATAATTGTATGTATCGTTAGCTTGCTCCCTACAAAGTCCATATAAACACCACCAAAGATCGCCCATCTACATGGAGCCAGTGGTGCGGACGCTACATTGGATCGCCTATCCATGTGCCACGACTCACATGCTGCATCGCCTCAACCATTGATGGCCTTGTGAATCTCGATGAACTTAGGCACAAGCAACCAATCAATCGTTCCCAGATATTGTCCAAGGACCTAAATCCTAAGTATCAGTCAAGTCAATTCAATTCTCTATGATACGAGGCAAAGACATCAAGAGGTTGCTGGCAAGCCTCAAAATCCTACTACCATTGGCAAGAATGGTGAGCCTGATCCCTGAGACGAGAACCACTTATGGAGGTAGTGGGCCCACATCACTTTACCATGAGAAGCAAGGATCTATAGGTGACTCTTGGTTCAATTCCTCATGGAATCAAATTCTCATTAGTATGGATTAAGGGAATGGCCCCCTAACCTCACCCATGGATAGTACATAAAATCATAAATAAATCAGTTTATAAATCAACCAGGGTTACCAAACAAGTGAGGATTGTTCACAGGTACCACATCTGGAAAAATATGAGGGTTTAGGAGAGAGTAACGGGGCTATAGAAAGAAACCAACTCAGAGATACAGTAGTGATAGGGTCAGTGAAATACACAAGCAGCAAACTCGATATCGACAAGATTATAGTGAAAGCTAAAATCGTTCACAAGTTTAAGGCCAATGTGTCAAAATGACTCCGGCAGGCAGTTGGAGTCAAGAACAATTGCAGAAACAGTAAGTCAATACTAAACTACTCTTCCATACCAAGTTATATGCTGACAAATGTAAAGGAAACTTGCAACAGCAAATGAACTTGGCCATAATCAAGTACATATATGAAAAGAAAAACAGTAATGTATCGCACCATGTAATAAATATAAACTGTTTTCTTAAGACAGAAATGATAGTGAGCATTATATCATGCCCACAAGTGGGCCATTCACCCTTCACACCCCTATGGGTGAGTGGGCCTACCCAATAGAAAATCTCCACCCGGCAAATGTCATGTGGCAGGTGGGTATGATATAATGCCCATTTCTCTTTCTTACGAATTCAAATGCAGGAAAAATATTTAGTCTCCTCTTAAGGAGTACCATTGACAGATGTTAGAGTCTGTTAACTTTCAGTTACCGTTTGGTTAGTTAGCTTTCAGTTTAGTTAGTTAGTTTTGCAATTTGTTTACAGCTATTGATTTCATATGTATATTTAAGAACCGTGTATTCATTCATTTCAAGATAGATGGGATATAATTTTCACAGCTTCTCTCTCTTTCAAATGCTTAATACGGTATCAGAGCATATAAAGTAATTCTGCCATTAATCCAGTCTGGAAGCTCGCAGGATTGTCAAATCAATTGATTGATCTCTGATTCTATTCATCAATTGATCATGGCAGATGATAATTCAACACTAGCAGTTAGTTCCGCCATTGATGATTCATCAAATCCTTATTTCCTTCATCATTCCAATAGTCCAGGTATCATTCTGGTTTCTCAAGCTCTCTCTGGAGAAAACTATGCCTCCTGGAGTAGAGAGATGAAGATTGCCCTCTCGGTGAAGAACAAGTTGGGGTTTATCGATGGATCGATAAAGAAGCCTGAAAATTCTAATCGTGAACTCACGAATTCATGGATTCGAAACAATAATATGGTCATATCATGGATCTTGAACTCAGTTTTTAAAGAAATTTCAGCGAGCATAATATTTGCTGAACCTGCATATGAGATATAGAATGATTTAAGAGATAAATTCCAACAAAGAAATGGTCCTCATATATTTCAATTATGCAGAGCCTTGATGAATCTGTCACAAGGTCAGGATTCTGTTTCCACATACTTCACAAAGTTAAAAACCGTCTGGGAAGAGCTGAGCAACTACAGGACCAATTGTACATGCGAAAATTGTAGTTGTGGAGGTGTCAAAGAGCTAAATTCCCATTATCAGATGGAGTACATCATGTCATTTCTCATGGGATTAAACAACTCATTTTCTCAAGTGACGGGACAGCTGTTGTTAATGGATCCGTTACCGCCCATAAACAAAGTATTTGCCCTCATTTCTCAAGAAGAACATCAGAGGAAAGTTGGAATTCAGACTGGAATTAGTACAGAATCATCTAACACAATGACATTTGCTACAAAATCCAATGAGAATTACAGAAGAACTGGTGGACACAACAATTCTGTGACAACAGGAAGGTTTGGGCAGAGGAGAGAAAGGCCTTTTTGCACTCATTGCAAAATTCATGGTCACACCACTGATAAATGCTGGAAGATACATGGATATCCACCTGGTTATAAATCCAAACCTACATACAATGCAGCTGTCAATCAGGTTTCTAATCAGTTTCATCAAAATTCTGAGGCAAATAATGAGCAAGGCACGGTTGAAAATTTCTTTCAAAACCTCAGTACCAACCAACAGCAACAACTTATGTCCCTATTCTCCAATCATTTGAGCTTGAGCAAATCATCAACTGATCATCAAAACGATCCTTCTACCTCATACACTACATGTATATGTTTCTCAGTGGCACTAAATCCCTTCTTTGCATCCAAACAATTCTGGATAGTTGACTCAGGAGCAACAAAACACATTTGTTCAGTTGCTGATGCCTTCATATCTATGCATCCAATTAAGAATTCAACTGTCACATTCCCAGATTACTCTAAAGTTTCTGTCAAATTCATTGGAGATGTTAAAGTCAATCCTAACATCACTCTTAAAGATGTGTTATTTGTTCCAGAATTCAAATTCAACCTTATATCAGTAAGTTCACTTGATTCTCATTCTCAACTCACAGTAAATTTCTTCCCTGACTATTTCCTTATCCAGGACATAAACAACATGATGATGATTGGCAAAGGTGAAAGAGTCGCAGATCTCTATGTCCTTGACACGACCACAATAACTCCAGATTCCACTATAATCTCCAATTATGTCGCACATATCAATAAAGTTTCTGCCTCACTTGGCATAATAGACTTGGTCATTTGTCTTTTAAGTGTTTGAGTAGTTTGAAGGATCATATCAATTGTAATATTCCTCAATGCAATGAAATTCCTTGTTACATTTGTCCATTAGCAAAACAAAGAAGATTGCCTTTTGAATCTCATAATCATATATCTAAAACTCCATATGATTTAGTGCATTGTGACATATGGGGGCCTTATCATGTTGCCTCACATAATGGTTTTAGATACTTCTTGACATTGGTTGATGATTGTTCACGCTTTACTTGGGTTTTCTTTCTCAAACACAAATCTGATGTTAATACCATTAATTCAAGATTCTTCAATATGGTTGCTACTCAATTCAATAGCACCATTAAAACCTTCAGATCTGACAATGCACCTGAATTATCTCTCACTGAATTCCTTCATCAAAAAGGGACATTACACCAATTATCATGTGTGGAAAGACCCCAACAAAATTCTGTGGTTGAAAGAAAGCACCAACATCTTCTAAATGTTGCAAGAGCCTTATATTTTCAATCTAGAGTCCCTCTCAAATTCTGGTCTGAATGTGTATCCACAGCAACCTTCTTAATCAATAGGACTCCATCTCCATTCCTCCATCAACAAACACCCTATGAGATCTTGTACAAATCTGCTGTTAACTATTCCATATTCAGGGTGTTTGGATGTCTCACATTTGCCTCTACTCTTACTGCCCATCAAACAAAATTCCAACCAAGATCCAGAGTCTGCATATTCATTGGTTACCCTCCAGGCACCAAAGGCTATAAACTTTATGATATAGAGTCCAAAGAAATTTTCATATCAAGGGATGTTATATTTCACGAACAAATATTTCCATTTCATACCATAACACCCTCAGAAAACCTCATTGATCCTTTCCCAGATCTGGTTCTACCTGTTCCATCATCAATTCCAACATCAGTTCCTCAAAATCAAGAACCTCATTATATCACTACAAGTGATAACTCTTCTGCCTCAGATATCAGAGAGGATCCCGACCCTTATTCCAATACTTCTCCTGCCCAAGATGCCTCACATCATTCTCAAATCAATAATTCTAATAGAGTAACACATTTTCCTGAAAGTTCTTCCTCAAGAGAAAATCTTCCTTTCAGAAAGTCAAACAGAGTAACACATACTCCATATCTTAAGGATTACCATTGTAGTTTGCTCACTCATTCAGAGCCTCCCAAATGTCCTACGCCTTATCCTCTATCTCATGTTCTTTCTTATAAATGCCTTTCACCATCTCACCATAATTTTGTTCTCAACGTGTCTGCTCATAATGAACCTCAGTTTTACCATGAGGCTGTGCAAAATCCTGATTGGAAAGCAGCTATGCAAAATGAGCTTGAAGCAATGGAAAGTAACAACACTTGGTCAGTCATGCCTTTACCTCCAGGAAAGCATTCAATCGGCTGTAAATGGGTTTTTAAGCTCAAGTTCAAATCTGATGGAACAATTGAAAGGCATAAGGCTCACCTAGTCGCCAAGGGTTACAATCAGCAAGAAGGCTTGGATCTTTTTGACACATTTTCTCCTGTAGCCAAGTTGGTCACTGTCAAAATCCTACTTGCTTTGGCTGTTGTCCAGCATTGGCATCTAGCTCAACTAGATGTCAATAACGCATTCCTCAATGGTGATTTATTTGAAGAGGTTTATATGGACTTGCCTCTTGGATATAGGAGAAAGGGGGAGCATCACAGTGAACTTCACAATGAAAAACTAGTATGTAAACTTCAATCTATGGGTTGAAACAAGCCTCCCGACAATGGTACTCAAAATTTTCTGCCACCCTTATTGAATATGGATTTGTTCAATCCAAATTCGATTACTCTCTTTTTACCAAAGGAACTTCTAATTCCTTTGTAGCCTTACTAGTTTACGTTGATGATATCATTATAACTGGTCCCAGCATTCATATCATCCAGTCCCTTAAATCCTTTTTACACAGCCAGTTTAAACTTAAAGACTTAGGTATCTTGAAATACTTTCTTGGTCTAGAAATTGCATGGTCTACTACAGGTATTGTTATTTCACAGAGACATTACACATGCTAGCTATTGGAAGAAACGGGTTACATCACTTGCAAACCAACATCAGTACCCATGGATCCAAAACTTAAACTTAATGCATCAGATGGGGAAATAATGCCTGACATTTCCTAGTACCGAAGACTCATTGGTAAGCTGCTGTATCTTACTTTATCTAGACCAGACATCACATTTGCAGTTCACAAGCTCAGTCAGTATTTAGCTCAACCTCGTACTCCACATCTCCAAGCAGTACATCATTTGTTAAGGTACTTAAAAGGTAGCCTGGGGCAGGGAATTTTCTTTTCATCTACATCTTCTCTTCAGTTAAAAGCATTTGCAGATTCAGATTGAGCCGCATGTCCTAATACACGACGGTCAGTCACTGGTTTTTGTGTATTTCTTGGAGATTCACTTATCTCCTGGAAAGCCAAGAAACAATCAACCATCTCTCGCTCATCAGCTGAAGCAGAATATAGGGCGCTCGCAACAACAGCAAGTGAACTTATCTGGATTCATCAGATTCTTCAGACGTTTCAAGTCAATCTTATATCTCCCACCGTCATTTTCTGTGATAATCAATCAGCCATACAAATAGCTTCAAACCCAGCATTTCATGAAAGAACTAAACATATAGAAATCGACTGTCACATCATTCGTGATAAGATTTCAGAAGGCATCATCAAGCTACTACCTATTCGATCTCAATATCAACTTGCAGACATTTTTACTAAACCATTATCTTCCAGTTTACTTTACCCTCTACTGTCCAAGATGGCTGTGAAGAATATACACAATTCATCTTGAGGGGGAGTGTTAGAGTCTGTTAACTTTCAGTTACCGTTTGGTTAGTTAGCTTTCAATTTAGTTAGTTAGTTTTGCAATTTGTTTACAGCTATTGATTTTATATGTATATTTAAGAACCGTGTATTCATTCATTTCAAGATAGATGGGATATAATTTTCACAGCTTCTCTCTCTTTCAAATGCTTAATAACAGACAAGCCGCAAAGTGCAAGAATTCAAGATAAGCTGAAAATGAACCAATTTGCATAATCGAGTAATTTTTTTCCTGCACACTTCTGTCCCGGTTCTTTTTGAAACAGTTCGTGTATTTAACAACTATACTGCAAGGACCAGATGTCTTCTGCAATCCATGTTCGAAGTAATGTGTACTACTAAGAACAAACACCCTCAAGTTATTTATGGTTTTAAACAACATAAAAGCTGCATTACCAACACTCGTTGCATCTACAGTAGAGAATAAGTAAAGGTGTAAAAAAAAGGAGAAAAAATCCCATGGTACAGAATGGAAAACAAATGATACAAGTAATGTGTCGAGTACAATACCGTCATCTTGAAACTACTAGCAGCTTTTTCACCTTGTTCAACAAATTCTCCATGTTGATAGAGAGATAAGGTATTCATTCTTCATTTCATGGTGGAAATTTGTCACATCCTTCGACTTCTATGTCATCCAGTAGGATTCTAATGCCTCAGTCCAATCTTGTTCCAGGGTTATATCAAAATTTCCTTCTTTTCTTGATAAACCAAAAACCTAGTCTCAGTCCGACACTTCATCATCAGGTAGCACTATTGTGAGTAATGAATATTTGACCCTGAGTGAGATCCTACCCTTTTCAACCAGAAGTCTTGCACCTGACACAACCCAATAACCGGGTGTTTCTTGCGGACCTCTTGTCATCTCTGTTGTGTCAACAAATTTCAAGAGTTTAGGTGCTTGGACGGGAACGGGAGGGCCCCCGGGGTAAACAGCAGAGTTTATATTCACATTTGCTGGCTGTGGAGATGGTTTTTGAACTGATGTGAAGTGTTGACTAATCAAGGTAGATATAAGTCCAGATTTGCGGGCTAGTCCAGGGGAACCGTCCCATTCTGGATGCTTTACTGCAACAGCTTGCGTAACAGTTGAGAAGCGGAGACGAAGGAACAGAACCTTTTTGAACCCGTAATCCCCAACCTGTAACTGTGCTCCAGTGACAATTGAAAGGTCGTCGTCAGATTCAACTGGTGCAGTGCATACATGAGAAAAGTTCTTCCACTGAACCTTCTCATAATATTTGCGATCATAAGATTCCTGGCAGAAGTTGCCATTTGGATCATCCTCGAGCTGGAAAATATTTGGAAGAGAGGACAGGTGCTGTAAGTGGATTGCCAAGCGGTTGCTTCTTTTACCTTCGAGATACAACCGCAGGCCAGTGACGGGCCTCTTACCCACATCAACCTGAAACGTTTGATATTTTACAGTAAGTATTCAATTAGTTTTCAGGAAAGCAAATTACAAAAGCATTGCAAAAGGGAAATTTTTGGTCCAAAATTACAGAAGCATTGCAAAAGGGAAAAAATTAATCCAGCAAGGAGTCATTATGATGTTAGAAGCAACATGAAAATGGAGACTAAAATTGATTAATAGAGGGATTAATGGGATACAAATATTTCACCCCTTAATTAATAGTTCTTTATGTCTACAATAACTTCTAATATTTTTTTCAGGAAGTAAACAAAAAGCAACCAGAAATGAAATAGATTGCACTGTAAAAGACTTCATGTACAATTGCAATCTTGGGTGTTATAAGTATCAAAGGATCTTGCACAAAGTTCCTCAGCTTAAATAAGACTGGAGCAAATGGGATTTTACTAACACAGCTGCAAATAATGTTAAGTTACAGCTAGGATACAATTCAATTCTGACAGGATAAAAATCTGAGTATGAGATCAAGAAAAGAAAAAATAATCTAACAAGCAAAGATGATTTACCGGAGTGGTATTTACAAAAAGATAGGGGCCCATTAAACTGAACTGCAATGAAGGTGAACCTTGTTGCCTCCGCTGTGGACCAAGGGGGAGATCACTGAAAATAGGTGCCCACTGCCTAGGCAACTGAAATTCCAAAAACTGGTGAAGTTCTTCGATTGGTGGTTTGTCTGCAACCAGAGGTAAACAAAGAAACATATCAGAATTAGTAGGCCGTGAAATACATTGACATAACTTGTGATCATATATAGAACAAGGCCTGGATGCATATTACACTCAAGAAGTCCCTTTTTACTTTAGTTCAATTCAAAAGCAAAATAATGTATATATAATTAAAAAGAAGATAAAGAAAATATATTTTGAAAACGAAACATATTGCAAGAGCCAAGTTTTGAATTGGCTTCAATCAAGATTGCTTCACATCTTAGCACACGGAGCCAACCTAAAATCTCTTCTATACAAATTCCAATCTAGAAGCGTCAGAACCAGATAAATAGGGAAAAACAGAGGATGTTACTCACAGCGCAAGTATAGATTAATGGCATGGCTCAAAAATCCACTCCCAGAGACACCATTCAGAAGGGAGGTTATTGGAATAAAGGACATTGAGATCACATCAGGTTCTAATTGTACAGTTTGTAGCCACTCATTATGGGCCAAAGTTCTATTATCGCTTCCACCTCTCCTTTTGCAGATGCTAACAATATCCTGTATTTAACAAACCAATTAACTAATTGAAAATAGATCCTAGAACTCTTGAGCCCCGCAAGTAACATTGATCCAATTTGTAAAATATGAAAGACATACATCTTTATGTGAGTAAGAACTTGATGTGCCAGTATCTGCAAACCTCAGCCGTGTCTCCCTCATTCCAAACTGAAGTATCAAATAGATTAATAGAAAAGGCATCAACGTAACAAAATCTACAGTTTATGCATTTGTGAATTAATTAAACAATCCAAACAGCAGAGCATCTACTTTCTAAAACATCCGCCATTTATGCAATAAATGATAAAAGTTAACTAGTAAGTAATATAGGCCTATGAACCATAGTGATCATACAAATTTTAACTCGGACTTCAAAAATGACCACCACTAATTGATTGGTTGTTGCACCAAATTCTATTGAGAAACCTTGTTCTTGCTAATATCCAATTCTTTCAAGAGAAGAAACACAATTTATGTTCTTTGCGTCAACCACTCCCTAAAGGAATTTTGTGCACTATAAATGTGCAGATGAGAAAAAAGTAATCCAGCTTCTAAGTTCTCAAAGTTGTACCTTGACATAAATTAAATACAAGTAAAATAATTTCAAACCTTCTCAGTCTGGTATATTTGTTCTGCACCCATTCCATATTGTTCATTTGCATCTAGAAACCTTTTATCAGCCATCACCTTCAATCTTTTCTGCAGATCAGCTGGTTGAAGTGATGAAGAATGCTGTTGTTTCATAAATATTACATCCTTCCCACCCATCTTTATACCAACAATAATATGAGTGCCAAACTTCTCAATGAACCTGAATGAAAAATATTAACTTGTAACAAAGGTGAAATCTAGGAAAAACAAAACATTTTTCAAATACATCACAAAGGTAGCAAGATGGAATCATGGATGCATCCAATTCTATTTAACAGCAGAAATCAAACACCTTTAGCTAAAAAATTATAAGATTTTCGTTGTAAATAATATATGCTCAAGTAGAACTTTAGATTACTAGTAACAATAAAAAGAGTAGAAGGAAAAAGTTTCATATGCACACATAAATTTTGAAAATGGAGTAACAATCACTAGATTTATATATAGAATATTTGAAGGATGTATGACACAAGCAGGAGGCTTGAATTTAGTTATTGAACCTCATATTCTTTAGCTCAGAGGATGTACTTTCAAAGTAGGTACATAGATTTGGGAAAACCATTACAAAGGTGTTCAAGCTTTCTTTGTATTTATCACCTTCCCTTTTCTTCACACATAAGCCTGCAGTTGCCCACCCGTACTACCAACTCCATAAAAATTGAAATAAGCGAGATTAGCAGAAAGATCACACTGCCAGTGATAACTCAGCAGGAGTTGTCAACCTAAAGGTGAGCAAAGTATCTATTTCAACCACACAAAAATAATCTGCTCCTTCTTGTAAACATGGAATAAAAAGCAAAAAGGGTTTAACTATTCAAAACACCAAGAGAACAGAAAGCTTAAAAGTAGTTTGGCTTGCAATCAGAGTAACAGGAGTGTCACCATTACAAACCATGGGTATAGAAGACAATCTGTATTATACCTTGCCAATGCAGCAGGCTCCCATGATGATGGAACTTCTTTTTTCACGTGATCACGCAGCACCATCTGAGATTTTTCAAGTGCAATTGTGTAGAGTGTTATGAACATTCCATCAAAAGCAAGGGTTTTTGTGTATGCTGCATCTTTTTGCCAACTACCAGAAAACTCAAACATAGCATTGAAGAGCCCAGAAGGAATTTTTCCGGTCAATGACAGCTCTTGGTTAAATTGCTCTGACATCTGGAAGATAATTTGCAAACAAAATCATGAAATTCGGAGCAGTAGTAACATGCAAAAGTAAGAAGAGAATGTGTGCATTTAATTATTCTACCAATCTGCTTAAACTTTTTTCCTGTATTTTTATTGTATCATTTTGTCTTTATGCTTGGTGAATGGAGTAAAGATACAATATTCATTTCAGACGTTGTCAAAACATTACATGAAACAAAGTTTTATATGTAACTAATTCACACCATCCTTGCTCCAGATGGCAAGTGTATCAATATTATTAACAGGTAATTGAAGTATAGTAACATCAACAAGCTAGTACAGAGTTTACACCATTGAACAGGACAGAGGGAAAGGGACATTATACTTTAAGCAAGATTGCTGCTGGGCATCAAACCGCACTACTCAGTGATACACTTAAAAATAAACGGCTGTAACCATGTAAAATAAGACTCCCTGGCAGTCAACAACCAAGAATTTGCTTGATAATAAAATGAAAAAACATAAATTCTTAGCAAAAGTGAGTGCACACTTTATACCAATCAGTTATAGACACCTCCAAAAATAGCTAAGATAAAGGTAAAAAAAAGTAGTGAAAGTAAAGGAAACGAAACCTGCTGAAAGGATAGAACATCTGAGCGAAAACGCGTGCGCTCTCCTTTATCGCTCTTGATCGATTTTGATACGTTTGGAATAGAAGTCCCACCAGGTAGAACAATCTCCCTACCCTGATCCTCATCAATCTCAATCAAACGCGAATCCCCTTTACAGTACTTCAACCTCAGATCTACGGCTATGTCATATCCACGTCCAATTGACTGAATGGCAACCTTGGCTGCTTCTGACGCTGGAAGCTTAAGCGCCATTGCTTTTTATAAGAATGTCAAAACCTAACAAAAATAGCTGAAAATCTCACAATTGAGCTAAGTTTAAGCCAATTCCAGTATTTACTGCAAATACAACCGAAACCTATATTATGTGACGATTTCAACAACATTTAGCAAATGAAACCACTAACAAACAGAAATTCCGAGCAAAAATTTGGGGCTCCCTTCTCTTAAATTCTGCCCTCTCGACATTCAAACTCGGAATCCCAAAATCAAAAGATTGACGAATCAATCTGGAAACTCTCTACCAGCTAGATATCGCTTCAAAATCTACGAATGTTTTCAGCTTGAAAAGTAAAAAATATTTTTTTCTTTTTCAAATTCAACGTTTATACTTCAACAAGCTCAAAGACCAAATACCAAGGTCCTGCATAGTCAAATACGGCTTCACTTTCTTCAAAAAAATCTTCTAAGTATTGAAGTGAAAAAGAAAAAACTCAGAGCTTGTAGTCTGAAACAAACCCTAATTATTGAAGTGAGACCGAATCTCAAGCTCAGATCTAAAGAGAAATGGAGCTCTTTCCGGCTAAGTAGACTATAGACTTTGAGTTGAGGGGGAGAATTTTTCAGATTTGTTATTTCGATTATTATTTAAATTTGAGAAATGAGAATGAATGAATGAGCTTCGGAAATTGTGTGTTTATTAAAAAAAGAAAGAAAATTGAACGTTTATTTTTTAAAAATAAATAAATAAATAAAAATATCATTACTCTCTATGATACCCTGTGTTATTCCCCATTATTTCCCACAAAAAAAAAAAAAAATTCAAACACATTTTCTACCTTACATTTAATTAATAAAATAATTTACACATAAAACCTAAATTTATTCCTACTTTTACATCATAAACTCACCTTTAGCATCGATTATGCAATCCAATTATTACATATTTATAAATTAATATATAAACAACACAATTTTTTAAATAATTTTTAACCGTACGTATTTTTCGAAATTACTTTTTAACCACATATTTTATCTCAAAAACAACAAAAAATCATTTATAAATTTTCAACAGACAAACGAACAGAACCTTACCATACATTTTTCCAAAAATTACTCATTTTTTTTTGCCAATAATAATGACGCTCAAACAAGGGCTTAATGTCCAATGGTCATCCCACCAAACTAATGCGGTTCACTCGTATTTAAGTAGCAGTTTTTCACAAACGGTGTTGATGACCCTCAAATTTGACAGTGATTAGCACGTCAATAAATCATTGTCTCTGTTTCTTTTAAAGGATATGTTACCTATATGCAATTGAAACCCAAGAATGAAGCCATTTCAAACAGAAAAGGACGAGGGAGGTCACAATTATACGTCTTCAACACTCAAGTCAGTCGAAAGGGATAATTCAAAATATATTGTAGACATTTGTGCATGGAGTGCATGTGCAACGTGTTGGTCATTCCTTTCCTTTTCTGTTATTTTGTTTTTTACGTCTAAGTCATGTGGCATTTTACTATTGGTTGTTGTCTTTATTTCATTTTCTTCGACTGATGTAGGGAATTGATATATACACATATACTAGCTTCCATTTCGTATGGTTATTTAGAATAAATAAAATAGAGATTTTCTCTCAGCATTTTTCTTCATATTCTCAATTAATTGTTCATGGTATCAGAGAAAGGATTACTCTAATTGATTCCAGCTATGAGCAAGGAGCAAGGTGTCGGAGATGAAATGGAAAATACGAAAGCCGAAGGTGGAGATGAAAATGTTACAGATCGCACTAATATTCCTCTCACATTACAAGGATCTGATCATCCTGGAAATGTACTGGTTACTTCGCAACTCACAGGAAGCAATTACCTCAGCTGGAACAGATCAATGCGAATTGCATTAGGAGCCAATGATAAGCTAGGGTTCATCAATGGGAAATGTGTCAAACCAAGCGAAGATTCATCTTCTTATGAGCAGTGGAAGCGAGTTGATTACATGGTAATTTCCTGGATCTTGAAATCAATTTCAAAAGAAATTGTTGAAGCGTTTTTATACACCAATTCAGCTTTTAAACTCTGGACTGAGTTATAGGAGAGATTTGGAGAGAGCAATGGACCTCTCTTATACCATATTCAAAGGGAAATCAGTAGTTTCACTCAAGGAAATATGTCAGTGATTGTATACTACACAAAGCTTGAAAACTGTAGGATGAATATACTTGTTTGTCGCCAATACTGGCCTGTAGTTGTGCGGCAGCTAAGGAAAATTCTCAAATAAATCTCTTTAATAGATTGATTCAATTTCTTAGGGATTAAATGATTCATTTGACCATATCAGAAACCAGATCCTTGTTATGGATCCATTGCCTAGTGTAAATAAGGCCTACTCGATGGTTTTGAGAGTTGAGAAACAACAGGATGTTCATCAGGCCTATCCTCAAATTTCTGATAATGCAGCATTAATGAGTAAAGCATCAGTCTATACTAGAGGAGGTTCAGCTATGAGCGGTGGATTTGGTAGAAATAAAGCCTTTAATGGCAGGCTCAATCCTGAAGAGAAAGCAAATCTGCACTATGACTATTATAACATGAATGGACATACTAGGAATGGATGTTTTAAGCTGAATGGATATCCTGAGTGGTTTAAAAGGACTAGAGAACCAAGAGGAAGAACTGGTTACAGTAAGGTTGTGGCTAATTTGGCTGACACTCCCTAACACCTTGAAGAAAATAACAAGGAAATCTTTGGATAAATCATCTGATCAGGCTGCTGGTACTTCAAGTTTAGTTCAAGAAGTTCTGAAGTTTATGAAACACAATATGTAGATTGGAAATACTGGTGTGGTGAATTTTGCACAGTTTGGTGACTTTGCAGGTAGTAGCACCATACTTAACTCACATTACTCTCTAGCTGTGTTTGAAAAACTAGAAATAGGAACTTGGATTTTAGATAAGGAGCTAGTAGTCATATGTGTATTAACCTAGATTACATGAACAATCCTAAGCGAACTCCAATACATACCCCGGTATATCATCCTGATGGTATTGTTGAGACCGTGTCCAAAAGGAACCCAATAGATCACCAATGAGAGCCCAATAGAGGCCCAGGGGTCTTAGTTCATGACCAGAACTTAGGGAAATCCTTTGGGTCGACTGTCGAGGTGGAACATTGCATGAACCCTCTCTATCCGAACTGGATTATAGTAAGCCGAGGTACCTTGTGGTAACACCTCGGATATGTGATGGGACAACAGATAGTGTCAGAAATATATGACTTTCCCCAATTGACTGCAACTTGACAAGATATCGCCTTTACGGAAGATATGACAGGCGCCCATCCCCTACCGGAAGTAGCAATGATTACTTCCAAGAAACCGATTTACCTCACCAACGACTAGGGTAAGGACACGTGTAAATGCCACCACGTGTCACCATCTAAAACGGCTTCTCCTATAAATAGAGCACACTTGTCTCCAAGAAAAAGGTTGGTAATTCAATACTAAAACTGAATATTTTACTCTCACTCCCTTTTCTCTCTTTTACACATTTATATTTCCAGCACCCAAAATATATTTACTTGAAATGAGTATTGACTTGCGCATCGGAGTGCAAATGTGAGCCACCTCGACCCCCTTTACAAGCTGATTATTTGTCATAGTGCGCAGGAGATCCACGTATTCAAGAGAAAGGAGCTGAGACGTGTTGATCCAAGATCCCACCAGATTTTGTGGTCAATGGGTACTATTAAATCTGTCACTCACACTGGCACTGTTTTCTTAACTCCTAAACTACAGTTTCTTGATACTTTACACGTTCTTGATTTCAAGTTTAATCTCCTTTCTGTTGCTAAATTATCCCAAGTCTGTGTTAAGTGTATTTTTATACACTTTTTATACCTTTAAATTAGCATATTTTGGAATATCTTGAGCAAATATCTATTAATTTATGCATATTTTGTGTTTAAATAAGTTAATATCCAAGTTTGAGGCCAAAAATCATAAAAGGAGTGCAAATTATGCTAAAATTCCAAGTTTGGGGACCATTTTGTCACTTTCGAAAAGTTCTGAACGAGCTGCGCAATTAAACGAGGGACCAAATTGCAAGATTTCAAAAGTTGAAGGACCTCAAGTGCAATTTTTGAAGGACATATTTGAAAGAAATATGAAAAATTGGGGACTAAATTATTCAGAATTAAAAGATGGAGGACTTGATGGCAATTATAAGAAGGACTGAGCTGCAAGAAAGTGCCCCACCGAAACACGCGAACGCGTGGTTCAAACCTAGTCACGAACGCGAACCATGGCTAGAAAACGAGCAGAAAAAAAAAAGAGAAAGGCAAAAATTGAACTGCGGGATCGTGTGGTAATGATTTTTAAAAAAAAAAATTGGGCCGGTCCGGGTCAACCTGGCTGGCCCGATCCAGCCCACATCACTGTTTTACATGGATTCTTCCTTTTTTTGGGTTTTTGGATCAATTTGGAGCAAATATAAATAGTTTTCATCCTCATTTTGCTAGGGTTAGGTTAGTTTGTGCTCCTTTTTCATTTTTTTTTTTTTTTTTTTTTTGTATTTTTCTTAACCATTTACCTCTTTAATGCAATTTTCAATTAATATTTTAATGTTTTAGTAATCTTCTTCCACATTTCATCCTCTTGTTGTTGTTTAAGCTTTTGATTTTTGGTATTTCCTCAAATTTCTACCATAAATTCCATATATTTTGAGTGTATTTAATGTTTTATACTTGGGTTATTGAAGATATTAATGGTTGATGGAGAAATTTGGTTCAAAGTGAAGGATTCTTGAATTTTCACTTCAAGAACTTTACAAAATGGGAAGTTTTCTTTATTATCTTATTTTTAATCTGTATTTTGAGTATTGTTCATATGTTTATATTATTTGTTAAATGTTGTTATTTTATTATGGGTTAATGTTATTGTGTTGAACTTTTGATTAGTTTATTTTTATTTAAACATTTTAGGTTGTTTAAGATTATAGGGTATTTATATTTATGTTTTCATAATTAGGAATGTTGTTTTATATTTATGTAATCTTCAAATGTTGTTAATATTTAATCTTGTCATTGCAAGTTATTACACATGTTAGGTTAAATTTAAAATTTCCCATGTAATTTGGTTAATTGATTAATTACCACCAATTAATTTTTGAAAGAAGAAACTAGTGTAGTTATATAACTAAATTTACATTGTCTTATGTTTCCTAACTTATTTTAATCACCAAGTTCTTGTTGTCATTAGTTTACTTTGGATAATTAGTTTTAATTTTAGCTTTTATAATTAGTCACCAAGTTCTTGTTGTCATTATGCTACTTGACTTTTCTTTTAAAATGAAATCAACAAGTTTAGTTATAAATCAATCAATTCTCGTGGGTACGATAACCCGGACTTTTTGAGTCCACTTTACTACTTGAACGCGAATCGTGCACTTGCGGTATAGGATTTAGGCGAACAGTCTGCACACATCAAATTCATTTTCTATCCTTCTTATTGCCTCATGCAGGACCTGGACAGTGAGGAAGTATTTGCAATTGCAAAAATTAGTGGGAAACCTTTATGTGTTAGATAGGTCATGTTTTGACAATAAAGCTTCAAGTCTTTCTTTTCCTGATGTATTGAATTCTGATCATCAGGCTTGTAATTTCTTAAAATTTGTCAATAAAGCTTATTTTGGTTCTTTATCAGATTGGCATCACAAATTGGGTCATGCTTCCCTACCTATTTTACATCATTTAATTTCCTTAATTTTCATTCTAGTGATTCTGAACATGCTGCTCTACAACTATGTGAGATCTTCCATAAAGCCAAATAGCAGAGATAACCATTTCCAACTAGTTATATTCAAACACAATCCACTTTTGAATTGATACATGTTGATGTCTGGGGTCCTTACACTCGATCATCTTTATCTAAAACCCCTTACATGCTCATTGTGGTTGATGATTTTAGTAGAGCTACCTAGACATTTTTTATGGGACACAAAACACAAGTTGTAAAAATCTTGAAAGGTTTTATAGCTTTTTCCAATACATAGTTTCATAAAAGGCTTAAATCTGTTAGAAGTGATAATGGAACTGAGTTCATTAATAAAGAGTGTCTGTCACTTTTCCATTCCAACGGCATCATCCACCAAAAATCTTGTGTTCATACTCCACATCAAAATGGAGTAATTGAAAGAAAGCATAAGCATCTTTTACAAATGGCTAGGTCTTTAATGTTTCATACCAACCTACCTCCTAAATTCTGGACATACTCCATACTCCTTGCTATATTTATCATCAACGGGTTACCTAGTTCTGTGTTCCACTGGAAGACACCTTTTGAAATTCTTTTTTGTCACAAGCCAAGCTATTCAATGCTTAAGGTCTTTGGTTGCTTGTGTTATGCAACCAACAATATTCCTCACAAATCAAAAATTAATGCAAGGGCTTCCAAGTGTTTTTTTTTTTTTTGGGTTTAGTCCACGTCAGAAAGCTTATAAATTGTATGATCTTGATAATCATCAACTCCTTGTTTCTAGGGATGTTAAATTCTATGAAAGTGTCTTCCCTTATCAAAACAAACGTCTACAATCAGATTGCACACCTATACCTAGTTCATTTTTTGATGATGTTCAAATTCCATCAACTAACCGTGCTTTGATTCCTCCTACTCCTGTTACAAAAAGTTCCACACATGATTTCTCATCTAACTCCACTGCTGGTACCAATGATCCTTCAGCAGTTCCCATTTCCCATTCACCTTCCTCTGTTTCGCATATCTCCAATTACTGATCCAGTTGATTCATCTCCAATTGTTGATTCTACACAATCTCATGTGCTTCTAAGGAGAAGTTCCAGACAAAAAACTACCCCTATCTGGTTGCAGGATTTTACTACAAGCCTCAGCTTGGATGTGCCTCAGTCAGCTCCCAGTGTTTCAATTATTAATCTTTTTTCCTTCCTCCTCATCTCATACTCCACAAACTTTCCCTTACATCATCTCACCTTATTTCCATAATACATATGTCTCTTTTTTAGCAAATGTATCTCAAATCCAGGAGCCTAGATCTTATTTGCAGGCAAGCAGAGATCCTAATTGGGTTAAGGCCATGAAGGCTAAATTGGATGCACTAGAAGCCAACTAAACATGGGAACTAACTGATTTGCCATCTGATAAACAAGTTATTAGATCAAACTAGGTCTATAAAGTTAAAATGAATCCTGGTGGGACAGCGAATAGGTTCAAGGCCGGTTAGTGGCCAAAGGCTATGATCAAGTATATGGTGTCGACTATACTAATAGTTTCTCACTAGTTGCTAAACTAGTAACAGTGAGAATTATCTTTTCTGTTGCCACCATGAAATCTTTGCCATTGCATCAATTGGATATTAATAATGCCTTTTTACACGAAAGCCTTAATGAAGATGTCTATATGAGTGTTCCAGGGGGCATGATAAAGAAAGTTCAGGCAGAGTTTGTAAGCTTAAGAAAAGTCTTTTTGGACTAAAGCAAACTTCAAGAATGTGAAATGCTGAATTTTGCCACAAGCTTCTTAGTTTTGGTTTTGTGTAATCGTCTCATGATCATTATTTTTTTACTTAGACTCACTTTAATTTTTTCCTTGTCCTTCTAGTATATGTGGATGATGTGTTACTTACAGGAAATGATCATAAGGCTATTGTTGAAGTGAAGCAATATCTGCACGAGCTATTCACCATTAAAGGTCTTGGGTCTGCAATATATTTTTTGGGGGTTGAAATTGCTAGGAATGAAACTAGAACCAATCTTAATCAGCAAAAATATATTTTAGATATTTTAACAGATGCAGGCCTTTCTGGAGCTAAACCATCACACACTCCATTTCCTAAGGGCATCAAACTTTCACTTCAATCGGGACCTCCTTTGACAGATCCGGATAGATACAGACGGCTGATTGGTAGACTCTTCTACTTGAATATTACCAGACCTGATATCAATAGGGATGGTAATGGGTCGGGTTCTGGACGGGTCGGGGTCGTCCCACCCCGAACCCGAAAACTCCCTATCCCGCCCCGTGCCCTTGACTGTTCGCAGGGCAGGGCAGGGTGACCTACACGCCTCGCCAATGACCCGAAAAATTAATTATTTTTTTTTCAAAATTGGTAATAAAATTTTAGGTGAAAAACTTAGGCGCCGACCGCCCCGACCCCGAAAACTCCCTATCCTGCCCCCGTGCCCGTGACTGTTCGCAGGGCGGGGCGACCTACACGCCCCACCAATGACCTGAAAAATTAAATTTTTTTTTTCAAAATTGGTAATGAAATTTTAGGTGAAAAACTTAGGCGTCAAACTAGTTAAAGTTTTTAAGTTTGAAGTTTAAAGATAATATGTATATATTTGAAGGAAAAAAATCAATAAACAATATAATGGTATAATGGTTGTATATTCTCATACCCTTAAATCCCACCAATGTTCAATTCTTCTGGACCTCATTAAATTTATTTTTAGTTTCTCATTCCATTAAAAAAATTTGGGTCATGGGGCTGTTCGGGGAGGGGCAGGTCCACCCAGAACCCGCCCCGCGAACCCGATGAGGCGGGTAATTTTCGGGCGGGTCATTTCGGGTTCATCAAGTTTTTTTTTTCCATTTCTAGATATCATGTTCCCTGTTCAGTAGTTGAGTCAGTTTGTGCATAATCCTTGTCATGAACATTGGGATGCTGTCATTTATTTGCTAAGGTATCTTAAAGAACAACCATCAAAAGGTCTCTTTTTTCCTTCAACCAGTGATTACACAGTGCAGGAGTTATGTGATGCAAATTGGGCTTCCTATTTAGAAACTAGGAAGTCTATCACTGGTTATTGCATTTTTCTTGAGGGTGCCTTGATCTCTTGGAAGACAAAGAAACAAACAACGGTGTCTCGTTCTTCGACTGAGGCAGAGTACCGAAGCTTGGCAGCTACGATTTGTGAAATTCAGTGGATTACTTACATTCTACAAGATCTTCATATTCCTTTTCCTATGCCTATTCCCCTTTGGTGTGACAACAAGGCTGCTTTACATATTGTATCCAATCATGTTTTCCACGAACGTACTAAACATTTGGAGATTGATTGTTACTTAGTTTGCAGCATATTTCTTCCAAAGATCAGCTTGCTGATTTGTTTACCAAACATCTTACGTCTCCTCGATTTTCTTTCCTATTATCCAAGTTGGGCTTGATCAACTTACATCAAGCTAAAAACTTGAGGGGGGGGGGGGATGTAGACATTTGTGCATAGAGTGCATGTTCAACGTGTTGGTCATTCCTTTCCTTTTCCGTTATTTTTTTTCCTCATAAGCCATGTGGCATTTTACTATTGGTTGTCGTCTTTATTTCATTTTCTTCTATTGATGTAGGGAACTGATATATACTCATATATCAGCTTCCATTTCGTATGGTTATTTAGAATAAATAAAATAGAGATTTTCTCTCAACATTTTTCTTCGTCTTCTCAATTAATTTTTCATATATCGAGTGCAGAATGATGTAAAAGGAGAAGAAGTACGAGAGATAAGTTTATATTGTAGAGAGAATTAGCAATGACGCAATTACCTTTGAATGATGTTAAGTACGAGTTTTATAGTTAAATTTGATGCATAATCATTATAAAAGACGTCGCATCAATCACATATCAAAAGACTTCATATGTTAGAATGCAACTTATATGAGGCGCCCCGTAGCATCACTACCTCCTCGGACACCAAAGGCCCATCTTATGCGGCTTAAGGGTAGTGGTTCTTCTCATTGCTTTGGAGTCAAGTAGTGGTTTGTGTGTGACTCTATGCCGACCACTATTTCTCCATTGAAGGCAATGGGCATAAGGAGCGTCATCACATGACAAACCAATTCTTTTGACAAATTATCTTCATTCAGAAGTCGACCTAGGGATTCATCCATTCATGCATTCGTTGGTCAAATGGTCCCTCTATTCAATGAATCAATGGTCTCCTTTCGTTTTGTTCTTACAAATTCATATTTTTAGTTCTCTTACATTCTTCCACTTTTTGGGAGATGTGACGTTCGAGTCAAGTTTGCTCATTTCACTCCTTGAAAGACATTAATTCTATCTTTCCTATTTTCGAAAGAAAGGTGTAAAGTGCAAAATGCTTGTTAGTTGAATTCATCATTTGCAGGTTGTTTACAAATCCCCTTGAGTTTTCTCAGCGCACATTGTTATCCACAGAAATTACCAAGTCGTTTAGGTGGATTCTTGCCCAAATGATTTAGCAGATAAGAGTATTCGCATTGGACATGTTAAGTATAGCTAGCTAAACATTGTCACATAAGCAATAAAATAAATGTTAATTAACTTATCTATATCTATATATATGTTCAATTTAGCTAATGCTTCATATTACATTCGAGTAGTTAAATTTAGCCATCAAGTCCATTTATTGTGAAATACAAAATGCAAAAATAATAATAAATAAAATTAAAATGCAAAAGGAGGTTAATGTGAAATGGTCGTTAGGAATGACAATGAGATGGGTTTTAGACGGGGCAGGGATGCCCAAAATTATTGTTTTCATCTCCATTTGTTATTATAATATATTTTTTAATTTTTTAAATTTGACAATTAAAAAATATTGAGTTATTTGGGCATTGGGGTAAGTGGAAGTGGAAGTGGAATTGGAAAGTTTGAAAAAAAAATTTGGTCTTGACAATGATTAATTTTTGAGTTTTTTATTTTTTTTAATTGAACTTGTCAATCGGAGACGGGATGAGGCGGGCCGTTAGTATTGGGGAGGAGACCACCATCCTTGCCCCGTCTCCGGTCCGAGTACACTTTCTTGTCCATATTCCCGTCTTTGTCGGTGTTCCCGCCCCATTGCCATCATTTTCAATACAAATATGTCACATCAACTAGTTAAAAGATTAGCTAAAAATAGCAAACTATTTAGCTAATGTCAGTCATAAATGCATTTAATTAATTACCATATTAACACATCCATTAAAGTTACAAGTTTTGATTTGTGACTAATATATCAAAGTAATATGTGAATTAAGAGTATTTATAGGGAGACATTTTTAAGTGACATTTTGACATGTCGCACATACATTGGATGATAAAAAAATAAGTGGTGGGTAATTATTTACATCACTCAATGTATGTGCGTCATATCACAATGTCAATTAAAAATGTCTCCCTATAATTACTCGTGAATTAACCATGGGGTGGGTAAAGTTGGGCCTAAGTAACCCTATTTGGAAAATTTCTTTGAAAGTCATTTAAGATTCAAAAAAGGGGAAAAAAATTACATAGAGACCTACATTTAAATTACACAATTCAGAAATAAGATCAAACACTTTTTTACTCTAAAAATCAGGCGTTAATTCAAAATCTTATTATTAAAAATAATAATATTATATTAAATTAAACTCTTTTAATCCATCCAACACAACCAACCTAACCTCACCCTCAAACCTTGATTTCATTCAAAATCACACCCTCTCCTCTCTCTACTCCCCGACCACCTCCAGGAGCCCCACCACTGAAGGTTGAGTGTAGCAAGCAATTCAAAAAATGGAAAAAAAAAAAATTACATAGAGGCCTACATTTAAATTACACAATTCAAAAATAATATCAAACACTTTTTTACTCTAAAAAGCAGGTGTTAATTCAACATCTTATTATTAAAATAATAATATTAAATTAAATTAAACTCTTTTAATCCATCCAATCCAAACCCTAATTTCATTCAAAGTCTCTCTCTCTCTCTCTCTCTTTCTCTCTCTCAGACCACCTCCAAGAGCCCCACCACCGGAGATTGAGCAGAGCAAGAAGCACTGCAAATGCATTCTAGTGGTCATCGCAGCACAAAGGAGATCGTCGTCTTGCATAGCATGAAGGTGATGGAAACGACCCTGTCGCGCTGCATGGCGATTGTATCTGAGGTCGCGCGCAGTAGCCGACATCGACGACTGTCACAACGTCAAGCCTATTGTCACGCCCTCGCGTTACATGACTAAAACCGTGCACATGGATACATGTGGAGTAGCACAAGGTCGTAGACTAATGACACACGCGGGATGCAGTGCCTAAGTCTTGGAGATACCAAGGGAAGAATATCAAGGATGGGAGGTATTTGAAAGGGACGAGAGATTTTGGAAGATTATGGGACTTGATTAAGCTAGTATGTTCTGAAAAGATCTGTGATCGAGCCTTGAAGAATGCTTCTCACATATCAAATGAACCTGTGAGAAATGTAAGCATGCTGTGTGGGGACAGAACAACATTACAGGATCTAGAATGTCCTAGATAGAGATGGAGGGTTCTAGTCACATCTTGCCTCAACCATCTCCATAGAGTTCTAGAATTTAGCATGTGATTAATATGTTTGTTCTTTTGTAGATATTTTCTTAGAATTCTAGAGAGAGTAAATATAGGCCATATGATCAAGTAAATCATGATCATCCGTTAGCAGAGGCTTAGCCTATAAATAAGTAGGCTAGGCTCGGGTGATCTCAGTATCGAAGCATTGTAAATAGTGTTCTTCAAATAATATAAAGCTTTCCTTTTAAAAGCTCTTGTGCTCTTTTATTTTTCCTTCTTTCCTAAGTTCCATTTCCATCGCAAGGTTGAGGGTAAGACTGACTTAGCGTAAGATTGTGAGGGGTGAAATTTTGCGACACTAAGTTCACACGGTATTGCTTGAGATTTGCAAGCCGGTCACACTACGAACAAAGGCGATATCGCGTGAGGTCGGTGGTACGGTGCGATTTTGTGTAGGTTGTGTGTGTGTAATGGTGGTGTACAGCGTATGCGTTGGGCTTCGTGTTGTGTGATGAAATGGTGGTGGTGGTGGTGGTGCGATGTGTGTGTGGTGGTGCAGTGGGTTGTGTGCAAGTGCGGCGTGAGGTCGTAGCTGCTATTGGTTGTGTGCACAATGGTGAGAGATGGTTCAATGTTGGTTGTGTGGGCAGTGATGTGTTGGTTGTTTGCGGTGGGGAGTTGTGGTACATTGGGTTGTGCACAGTGGTGTAGTGATTCTGGCAGTGATGCTACCGATGGTGGTGGTTTAGGAAGTTGTGATAGTGGTGGTGATGGGGCGGGGCGGGGTGGTGTGGGGGCATGATCAAAATGGATTGTGACTAATAAATTCGTAATTTGTGACTAGTAAATAATGTGACCTAAAAAATATGAGATTGTGAGAGACTCATAATTTGTTAAGTTGTGACCAATTTATTTGAAATTTGTGACTTTTAAATAAGTTGACTTATAAAATTCGAGATTTGTAACTAAGAAATAAATTGTATCCTATAAAATTTGATATATGTAACAAAAAAAAGGTTGACCTACGAAATTCGAAATTTTTAACCAAAAAATAAGTCATTATCGATTAATTTTAATAATTCGTGGTCGATTAATTTGATAATTTGTAACCATTATGTAGGGCATGAAAACTTCTGTATAATTTTTTTATTTTTACTATCAATATGTTGCATTTTAATATAAAATTTTGATCTATATTGCTGCAAGTATCAATACATGTATCGATACCTATTGAATCTGATAGTCATCCCATACATCTACAATCTGTCAAGTGAACCTTCCCTTTATCTTGAGTTAAAGTATATAAGATAAATATACATAGCAAATAACTGAAATAGCTTGAAGTTATTTAAAATCACATGAAATAAGTAAAATTATAGCATAATTGTTTTTTTTAGTAATTCATTATGTCTACGTTTAAAAACTGAAAATCTGTTGAATCTCTCTGCATGTATCGATACGATATATATCGATACATGACAGTTGATTTGTGATCGTTAAAACTTGAAAGTTTGTTCGTTAAATAAAACTATACACAAGTATCGATACACAGAAACATTAACTTTTATAAAATACATGTAATTTACATATATACTTTATTCCAAAGCTGTATATGAGATTTTTACAGTCATAAAAATAAAACCTCGTATTTCTAACATATTTGTAAAATTAAAAAGATCAGTGTACACTAGTTCAAAAGTATTTACATCATAGTTATTTTTTTATTATTTTTGTATATTTGTATCGAGAAAAGGTGGGGAACTATGGAGGATAGCTCTAGATCTCAGTTTTCGTGATATAGGCGTAGGTCAACATTATCAAAGGTTTTCCACCCGAGGGAGACAGCTTTAAATGTAGCATGGTCAAACATCTACAATTTATAAAATATGGAAAATAGTGAATACAAAAGTATTTAGCTAGTAACATGCTTTTATTTTTAAAATATAAGCTTCAATAGGGCCCGTATTACTAGACACATGTAATCAAGTATCATGTATTTTCGAGTAGGAAAGAACTTCTCGTAGTTAAAGTACATCAAGTCAAGCACCGTAAGGCGTAATATCAAGCGAGATAACATGATGAATGTAATAATGAAAGAAAATACTTTAACAAGAAAAGAACAAGTTAAAATATCAAGTAGTTTTGCACAAAGTAGCATTTAAGACCATTTTAAATGTTACAGTGTTAGTTACCTTGTTTAAAACCTAAAAACAAAGAAATAATCAAAAATCAAACTTCTATTTATTTTGAAAACTGATGAAAGTATGTTTGAACATGTATCGATACTTAGTATTGATACTTGAGGAACTGTTTCTGCAATTGAATTCTGATTTCAACAGAATTTTCTTGTTTTACCTTGAATTGTTAATTCAAAATCGTTACAGAACTCCCCCCCCCCCCCCCCCCATGAACATGATTCTAACATATTTCTACAAAGCTATAGATCAAAATCAAAGACTACCTTTAGAAACTTTTAAAGACTCAACCAAAACTCTCACTCTCTCACGTTTTTAGCTGGATGTTTCAATAGCCTCTTTGTATTTCAAGGTTCACGAATTACCCTCCTATTTATAGCATATATTAAAGGTTAGAATCAGATGACTTTGGCTTAAAAATTGATTTTTAGCCTCATCATTGCCCTAAACTAGCTTAAAGAGTAAGAAGAGCTATAAGTTGGAGGTGTTAAACTGTATGGTGATGCCCTCTACATGTGTGTCGGGTGGCTAAAATTATTAATCCCAGCAAATTATAACTCAGCCACGCGTAAACACTACCTGGGTTTTGATAAGTGTATTTTATATACTTATTTATATGTCAAAAATAGAGATTTATATGTTTGTTCGAGAATATTTGTTATTCATTCGTTTCATATTTGTGTTTATTGCAAAAAAAAAAAAAAAACCCCAAAATTGAGTGATGGATGCAAATGAAGTAAATAGTGAAGAATTTGATAAGTTTTAGAGCTAAATTGTAAACATGAAGAAGTGCAATGAGTCAATTGTGAAGAACAAGAAAGAAAATGGAAGAAATTAGAAGTGTAGGAGCCAAAACGTCACAATTGAAAGTTGGAGGACTTTGATGCAAATAAAGAAGGTAGACCAACATAAACAAGAATGAAAAGATGAAAGTCTTTTACCCGCAAAGCTGTGCGGCCGCGTGGATAATGCAAAATAAATATAACCGCATTTTGATAACCTATGCGACCACGGAACTTATAACCATGCAGCCGCACTTCTTTTCGACTGGGCTTTCTACGCTGAATTTAACAGCTTTTTCATCCATTGACCTAGAGTTGGACCTAAAACTATAATTATCTATTGTTAAGCACGAATTAGGGGTTCCCTTTTGTTCCCCCAACTTGTGTGTTCATGCAGAATTGCTGCTCAATTATCAAGGGATTCGAGTGAGGCCAAAGACAGGATTGAAGATCAAGAACAAGGAGATGGACGGGATGATCTCTTTTCATAATTTTTGTAATTTATTTTCAATTATGTACTTAGGCTAGACGTTTAGTGTTGGGAATTGTGATGTAACTTTAATTTATTGATTCTATGTTTTGACTCTTATTTAATATATTTAATAATTCATGGGTTTGAGTAATTAAAGTATGTTTTTTTATCTTATGCAAATTTTTGGCCAACTTTTGTATAACCGAGTGGCGTTTTCTTATGTCGAGAAAGTAGGAGAACGTTAGACATGTTTAATTACCACTAAGTCCGATAGGGGATAAAGATATACCACCTATACTTAGTGTTATCCTTAAAAAATGTTCACAAAACTAAAATATTTTTCTAATGTTCAATTAGTCATAGAGACATAGTCAGGTTACATTATAGAAAAATGTTTTTAATGCATTCTTGAGAGGACTTAAATAATATAAGGAACATGAATTTTAAAACCCCATGAATTGTAATTAAACAAGTCAAATTATAAATGATGTTGTTAAAGTGGATTCTCAATTTTCAACACGCTTGCTTTTATTAATTTAAAATTCATTGTTTTCTTACTTTAATTCCTTGCTTAGATTCAATCATATAATTCTCCATCGTATTTTTTCGTTCCGGTTAAGGAATTCGACCTAAAATACAATTTACTCAATTCCTTGGATACGATATCCAAACTTTTGATCCACTTTATTACGTATGCAATCCGAACATTTGCAATTTAACAACAGGTTTCTACATGTATCAATACATGAATAAAAAAAAATTAGAATTTTAGTTTTAATAAAAATTGGAGAAAATAGTAAATCGTTACAATTGTGATCATGACATTTGTGATTTATGATCCATAAAGAAATTGTGGCATAAAATTTGTAATTTGTGATCGATTAATTTGACAACTTGAATCTGAAAAATGATTGGGACCTAGATTTGTGACAGAGAGATATGCGTTGATCCATAAATTTTGTGTTTTGTGATCCAAAAAATAAGCCATGACCCATAAAGTGTGATTTGTGGTTAAGAAATAAGTTGTGGTCGATTAGTTTGAAAATGTGTGATTAGGAAATAGATCTCAATCGATAAATTTGATTACTTTTCAAGTTGTGAAAGAAAAATAAGTCGTCGACGTTATTTTCATTATTTTTTATATAGAATGAAGTTTTCACCTGTTAAATTTGTGATTTATGAACCAAAAATAAAGCATGCCTAATTAATTTGATAATTTACAATCGAAAAATGATTGTGCAACAAATTTTTTGATTTGTAATTGATTAATTTCAAAATTTGTGATCAATAAATAAATCGTAATCGATAAACTTGAAAATTCTTTACTAATAAATATTTCATGAAATGAAATATAAAATTTGTAATTTGGCAGTGACCTGACCATAAATTTTACGTTAGCCCATAAATTTTACGTTAGCATAAATTTAACCTATTTAATTAATAAAATATATTTAATTAGTTATTTTATTAATAAAATATATTTTATTATCTATTTTATTAATCATCACATGATTTTTAAAATAAATAATTTGTTAATTTTAAAAAGTGAACTTTTTGTAATCATGTATTTTTCCATTAAAAAAATGATTAAGGCCTCCACCACTGAAATTAACACACTGCGAATGATGCACTCACCAAAATTTGACTTCAACAACCCAATATTCAATCGTTTTGTTCAAGAATGTGACAGGTACGCTCTACTAATTGTGCACACTGCCCACCATAAGAGTATCTTTAACGCTCACGATTTGTCAACTGATTAAACAATGAAACTTTGAAGGAAAGAGGAAAGTGCTGGAGGAAAGAGAGTGTCGATCCAAGAAAAAAAAAATTGAAGAAAAGAGATAGAGACAAAGAACATGGTACACTCTTCATCAAAATCCATCTGCAAACTATACTCAAGACCAGTGCATTCTTTTTGCATTATTTTAATAATTTTTTTATTACCACATGAATGTCACATAGGCACAAAAAAAAAAAAAAAAAATGGATAGACTTTATCATTAAAGATGCCCTAAGATGTGCACACTTAGGGGTGTGGTTCGATTCGAGTATCTCAAGAACCGAAATCGAACTATACTTTTCGATTATTGTAAAATGGAACCATTCGATTCCATTAAATCGTAAGAACCAAACCATTCGATTTTGGTTCGATTTCGAATCTACAATAATAACTATTTTTGGGGACCTTATCGAGGAGTATCAAGCCTCGAAAAGCGAGCCAATAATCTGAAATAAACTTCTATCAAATATATCAAGATCATGAATTTCGAAAATCCTTTCACCGCTAAAAAAGTATAAAATTCTACATAAAACAAAAGATATTCATAAACCAAAATGAGAAACAAATGACCTTAAAAGTTTTTCGAGCATGACAAAAAGTCATACAAATAAATTTATATAGTAAACATGTAGGATGAATCATAAACTTTAAATGCATTATTATTAATTGTTTTATATTTTTATTTAAATATTTAATTAACTCATCATGATCATTTACAACTTCGATTATTAATAAGTTAGTCTCATTCTATTTTCATTGACTAAGAATTTCAGTTCAAGTGTAAAGTTAAATGTTACAATGAAATAGAGACGTAACAAATTTTATAAAAAAAAATTAATCATTTTTACTTTACCCAAAAAATATTACATATTCTTTTGATTTTTTGTTTTAGGACAATCAATTAAGACCATTAAAAAAAAATAAAGATCAAAGATCAGTTTCAACTTCGATTTTTTGATTCTAAACACGGAACCGAAAACTGAACTGAGTACCAATCGATTCTCGATTTCAAAACCGATTTCCTATTTTATTTTTTTAAAATCATACGGTTCCGATTTTTTCGGTTCGATTCCGATTTTTATTTCCACCTCTATGCACACTGCTTGGTTGATTTTCACAGACAACCATGTTCTCCCAGATGATTAATTCTGCAAAAAATGTGCCCATTCTCCATCAGAATCTCCTGTATAATTCAGCATAATTTTACCCTAAGATAAATGGTTTAAAAAACATTCATAATCACTACAATTTTCAATACTACTTTTTAATTACACATCTTTTCCCTTTTCAATTTTTAACCCTTCAATCGTCTCGAGATCCGCGCAATAATCCCAAAAACTGATTTTTTTTTCCGCCTCCAAACCTAGGCTAAAGCATTTTGAAATATTTCATTCCCAATTACCATTTAACATCTTTTGAATGTATAAAAAAATAAAAAATAAAAATCATTTTTATGTATATATGCATCATGCATGTACCTCTTCTTCTAAGCCAAGAAATAAGTTTGTCCAAAAGCAAAAGAAGATGAATGGCTATCCCAAAACCAGATACTTGAACACAACAGATTCATCCCATCTTTTTACTTTCCCTCAAAACCCAACATTAATGCTACCCCAAATCACACTTTAGAATCATCAGGGGTTTTAAAAAGTTAAAACCAATGATTCCTCTTCAGAGTAGAGGATGAAGATGGCTTTGGGAAGAGGTTTGGTGCATTAAAATTGCACAGAAATACCTTCCTCATTCCAACTGGGTTCAAAAACAGGAAGTTTAAAATCAACAGTGAGATGGGCTTTCTCATTGAGAAGATCATCATTTTCTGAAAGATATTGCAAGATCCATGATCAGCATGTTGCACTAGCATCTTCACTTGGTGGCGACCTTGAATCTGTCAGTAACAGCAAGAAAATGAAAAACAGTAGTGGCAAGATCTTGAAAGCCTGTAAACGCATTTTTGGACTCTAGTTCCAGATTTTTTCACAATGATAATAATGAACTTGTCTTTGCTCCATATATAAATCAGATTTTGAGTGGGATTTATGCTAAAAAATATCAAAAGATTGCTTCCTGCCATCTAACACTTCAGCATTCGAGTTACACATATTATAAAGAGGCTTTTTAATCTCAAAAGTAGTTTTCACTTTCAGAGTCTGCCAAACATGGATTAGTTATAACATCAAAACTATGAAATATTCTCGTACTAAAAATGCAGAACACGCCTCTTAAAAAAGTTACAAAAAAATTGAAAAAAAAAAAAAGGTGAGGACTTCACCATTTTAGCATTCAAAGCAAATTTCTACAGAAAATTGTCATGCACCCCAAATCGTTAAATATACAACTTGACGCACCTGGTCTGATAGTATCCAGTTCTCCTTGGACACCTATTTAAGCCCTTTCAATCTCTATTATACCTATTTCAACCACCTCATTGATCAATTCGAACAAAAATATTCCTTATAAATGACAGAAGGGAAAAAAAATGAAAGTCGTGATAATGGCAAAGCTCTGTATCCATTCCCGTTATGCCTCACTTGCTATCTGTGAAATCTGCATCAATGACGTCTCCTTCAGGTCCCTTGTCTGAGGACTCTGAAGGGCCTGTTTCACCACCAGGAGCTGGGCCAGCACCAGGTGCTGCACCGGGTTGATTGTATAGCGACTGGCCAAGCTGCATCACTTCCTCGTTCAGGGCTGTTATAGCATCCTTAATGGCTTGGGTCGAGCCTCCTGAGATGGCATCCTTGAGCTCTCCAAGTTTCGCCTCAACCTTCTCTTTAACGGGGGCAGGAACTTTTTCACCAAGTTCCTTCAATTGTTTCTCTGTTTGGTAAACAACCGAATCAGCCTGATTCTTGGTATCTATGGCATCTCTCTTCTCCTTGTCTTCCTTGGCAAACTTTTCAGCTTCTCTGACCATTTTCTCTACCTACAAAATTTCAAATTACAAATTCAACATAAATCAAAAGGCAAATGGTCTTTTTGTAACAAATGCAAACCCCCCAAACCCCCCCAATTAACAGTGCCTACAAGTGCACCCTCATATAGTGGCTTCCTCAATAGCATCCACAAACTGCTGCCAAGGAGCCAATAATTTGTGGGAAAATGATCAAGTTGAATCTTAAATTATTAGCCCATTATGGCTCAATACTCAAAAGAATGCAGACGTATAGAAGTTTCTGTTGGTTAACACATCATCAAAAACTCGTACCTCATCGCTAGGCAATGTGCTAGCACCAGTAATGATTATATCTTGCTTCTTTCCAGTTCCTTTGTCAATTGCAGTGACAGAAAGGATTCCATTTGCATCAATGTCAAACTTGACTTCAACTTGAGGAACTCCACGTGGGGCAGGTGGTATTCCATCAAGACGAAAGCTGCCCAAAGACTTGTTATCCCTAATAAATTCTCTCTCACCCTGAAGGACATTAATTTCAACACTTGTCTGACCATCAGAAGCCGTTGAGAACACTTCTGATTTTGAAGTGGGCAAAGTTGTATTTCTTGGAATAATCTTTGTCATCACACCTCCAAGAGTTTCCAGTCCCAAAGACAACGGTGTCACATCTAGAAGGACGATATCACTGACATCTCCAGCCAAAACACCAGCCTAAGCAAATAAGGTAGATAGGTATATAAACAAAATGACCTATAAAAACCATAGGTGTCCAATAAAAATAGAAATGAACAAGGGGAAACCTGGACAGCAGCTCCAAGGGCCACAACTTCATCAGGATTAACCGTAACATTGGGGTCTTTTCCAGTCAGTTTCTTAACAAGTTCCTGAACAGCTGGAATACGTGTTGAACCACCAACTAGTATGACCTCATCTATATCACTAAATGAAAGTTTTGCGTCCCTCAAGGAATTTTGGACTGGTGTTTTCAGCCTGCAAAAGAAAGATAAGACCTAAGTCTCTAACAAAAGTTTCATTAAAAAAGGAGCAATAACTTATGAAATTGATATACTGTCTTAAAAGCTGCTTTCAGCCTCCAATACCTGTCAAGCAAATCAGAGCATAATTCCTCAAATTTTGCTCGGGTAACAGTGGTTTCGATATGTTTGGGACCATCTGCTGTGGCAGTAATGAAAGGCAAACTAGGAAATAGAGAGAAGACTAATCAGTATAAAATGCAGGGAGAACCCTCCCCCCCCCCAACAAAAAAACAAAAAAAAAAAAACTACAAACATGCCTGATATTAGTCTGTGTTAAAGATGATAGCTCCATTTTAGCTTTCTCTGCAGTCTCAGTCAGACGCTGAAGAGCTTGTTTGTCCCTCAAAAGATCTATTCCTTCATCTTTCTTGAAACTTGTGGCAAGCCAATCAACAATTCTCTGGATGGAGACACATACATGTGAAGGACTAGAGCAATAAGGTAAATAAGCGCGGACCATAAATGAATACGATGGCAATTCATAGCTCAAGCAGAGAGAGTAACAATTTATTTTGAAAGACCTGCAGATTAAGCCGTTAAGAATACAGACCTTATCAAAGTCATCACCACCAAGATGTGTATCCCCAGAAGTAGACAGCACCTCAAACACACCATCACCAACCTCAAGGACTACAATAACAATTAACAGGGATAAAGATAAATCATTGAAACTTCACAACACATAAAATGCAATACTTCTAAATCCCAAATTGTTTCAAAATAAATCAAATCAAGCCATATACCACAGCACATGAGAAAAATACAGCCTAAGGTCAAAAAAGAGAATAACAGAGGGATAAATCAGTAAAGCAGGAGAGTCTTTGTACCTGAAACATCAAATGTTCCACCTCCGAGGTCAAAAACCAGAATGGTCTCGTTGCTTTTTCTTTCAAAACCATAAGCCAATGAGGCAGCAGTCGGTTCATTTATAATCCGGAGAACTTCCAAACCAGCAATACGACCAGCATCTTTGGTAGCTGTCCTCTGAGAATCATTAAAGTAAGCAGGAACTGTGACAACAGCTTTAGTAACCTTGTCGTTCAAGAACTTTGATGCATCATCAACAAGCTTCCTCAAAACCTATACAAGGAAAATTAAAAGAACCATTAGATGGATTTCATAAGATTAGAAAGACAATCAAGAATTTACAAGAAGATAGTACATGAAGAACTATCTATCGACGAAAATAAAAACATAATAACGTCCGTGAAGAACTATCTATCTACGAAAATAAAAATATAATAACTGATAAATCATCAAAGAATATAATACCTTATCAATTAGTGCTAAACATATCAACAAGAGGCAATTTGCCTCATTTTTCGTATGCACTCCTGGTCACAAACTGCTAGGGAGTTGAGCAGTAACCCAGGAAGGTGCAATATAATTGATCTGGCAAATCATGTGCCTATCATCTCTTATTTCCTCATCTTTAAGCCTTTAATATCCAATATACAAGCACAGGTGCATGTCCTTGTATGTTTTGCATATTTTTTTATTTTATAATAATAAAGGAGAAGTTTGGTAAGCAGATATGTCGAACACTGTCCATGGAGGATCCATTTAAGGTCTCTGAAACAGATTTGGCCAGCTAACTTCTCAATTGTGACCTATTACCATCCCTACAGCCACTTTGCCAGGCCAAGATCAAGGGCAATCACAACCTAACATTTCACTCTGTACATGCCGCCTTTTCCACTTTCGTTCAATAAACACAAAAATAAAAAATTTAGAAATGATTTTAGGTAAAATGTGTAACGTGCAATTCATTGTTGCAAATGTAACGTGAGAAACAAAATGTCATTGTACTAAAATCCTTATCAGTTCCATGATTAACCACCTCAACACACAAGATAAGGTTCATCGCCTATATAACTCTAGTCATGACATGGAGACATAAAAAATGCATGCTCGTATTTATCCAATTCCAGTAAAACAGGGCATGCATAGAAACACGTATGCAAAACCATTCAACTTCAGAATACACAAAGGTCATATAAGAAAACACCAACTCTGTTACTTTCCAGTTGATGACCTGAAAACTAAATCTGAACATTCATTATATGAAATGACTAATTAAAGCTCAATCGCTGAACCAAGTTGCAATTTAAAACATAAATACCTGAGCAGATATTTCCTCAGCTGCAAATTGTTTCCCAATGGCAGGGCATTCAAGCTTAACGTTCCCATTCTCGTCCCTTACCACAGTGTATGAGACCTGCTTTGACTCCTCATCCACCTCTGACATTTTCCGACCAATAAACCTCTTTACAGAGAAAAACGTGTTCTCGGGGTTCACCACGGCCTGCCTCTTTGCAATTTGCCCCACCAACCTGTCGCCACTCTTTGTATAAGCAACTACAGACGGCGTGGTCCTCTGCCCCTCAGCATTAGTCACAATAGTCGGTTTCCCTCCCTCCATTGCAGCAACTGCAGAATTCGTAGTTCCAAGGTCAATGCCCACAACTTTTTCTGCAACAATCCGCAGAGGTGTCACGCGGGGATTACGACCTGAGCTTCTTCTAGCCCTATTCTTTATATTGAGTCCAAATGACCCTGTATTGTTAAGCTTCGTTCCCAAAAACACCGTCTTTGGGGGATTTCTCCCGGTTGGGGTTGCAGATGTAAAGTGAGTCGTGGCACCCAGAGCATGAATTTGAGCAGTTGATGCCGCCATTCCTGTCTTTCTGTTCAATTAAACTATGAAATCTTCTTATATATATGTCTGTGTGTTTGCAGGTATCTGTAAAGAGAGAAGTGGGTAAGAGCAGTGGTAGGAAACGGAAACGGAAACCGAAACCCTAACTCTAACCGTTGAACTCTGAATTGCGAAAAAGAAGAAGATAAGGGGATTGGTGAAGGGGGAGGGTTTATATTGCGTTTTGTGCAGGGTAGAGTGAGGGTCAGGTGAGAACACGTGGACGGTTCCAGAAGCATCTTTTGGCTTGATCTCATATGTGATGGGGAGAACGGAGATTATTAGCCGTTCGATTGGATATCCTCTCGGCCTAGCCGGACGAATTAAAAAAAATGGTGAAAATTACACACAAACAAGTTTTTCAACTTCCAAATTCAAAAATCAAGTTTACATTCTTCACAAATCAGGTTTTAATTAATTTTTAAATATTAATAATAATTAACTAAATTATTATATCCCTACTTCACATATACCCCAACACCCAACACCCAAAAAATTATTTTAAGAATCTCCCTCAATCTACCATCGATGAATAGCAACAGAGAGCTCGACGCTTCTTCTTCTCACACATTGGGGCACCTACTAAGATGCCCACGAGCACCGCACTAGGCGGTTGCGATTAGGTTGTTGCTACAATTGTGTGCACGGTGTGGTGGTTTCGATGTGCGTGTAGTGTGGCAGTGGTGGTGGTGTGTGAACAGTACTACTGTGTGTGATCATGCAGTGCATTGATAGGGTGTGTGCAGAATAGTCGTGTATGAAATGGTTGTGTGAGATTGTACTGGCAGGTGATAGGGGAGTAACGTTAGAGTAAAGTCACTTGAATAGTGTTTATGACAAATTATGGACAATTGTGATCGATAAGGTAGATAAGTTGTGATCAATAAATATTATGTGACCTAAAACAAATTGAGATTGCGACTAAGTTTGTAATCATGACTAACAATTTTTTAAGTCGTGACATGTGAAATCCGAGAGTAATGATTGAGAAATAAGTTCAGACCTAAGAAACTTTTAAATTGTATTTTAAAAATAAGTTGCAATCATTATTTTCATAATTTGTGATTGGGAAAGAAGTCATGGCCTATAAAAATTGTAATTGTGATCGAGAAATAAGACGTGATCTATTAACTAGATAATTTATGATTGAGAAACAAGTTATAAGTATAGCCTGCAAAATTTGTGATTTGTAACTAATAATAAATCGTGACTAATTAATTTGATAATTTTGTAATCTATATTTAATTAATTAATTAATTAATTATGACCTGATTGGTGAGTTGAAGTTTTAAGTTTCTTAAGTTTGAAAATGTATATTTTAAATATATTAGTTATGGGGGAAATTACATGGAATCCTATTTTTAAAGTTCACTATGTAAAATTAAGATTGTGAATTTTATATTTGTAAAAATCAGGTCTTAATTACCCATTAATATTTATTAATAAATATTTTATATCCAAACCCCCACCCCAACCCAAACCCTATTACCGTCAATCCCCAGTTGTTTTCCTCTATCTAAAATCTCTCTTCAACTTCATGCCCAAGCAATCTTCTCTCTCAGATCTGCATCTTCATCAATTTTCTGCACGCAATACTGACTGGATGCACATTTCCATAAACCTATACAGAAGTTACGTTTATATCGTGTACGTGGGAGAATTGGTGGAGTGCCATCGACACCGCGTCTCCGCGTCTGAGCAGCGGTGCGCGGGCACTGGAGATAGCGAAGTATTTAATTGGAGAGTTTATTGGGGGAGAAATTGTTCCCTCTAGGCTTAGATACTGAAAGAAACTTTTCAAGCTCTCTCTCTCTCTCTCTCAATCTGCGATGGCCATCTCATCACGTTCGCCAAGCTTGCAGCTCTTTAGTCAGTGATTTTTCAGTGTTGCTGGTAGTGCTATGGCGCTTTGCAATTGACATGATAGTGGAGCTGGCTCAGAGGTCTTCTTTTGGGTGGGCCGAATAGGAGTGGGGGTTTGGGAATGAGCATGTATTGATGTTGGTTGAGAGATTTTCCAGAGCCTGGAGATGGTATTTACTGAAGAGTGGCTCCAAATCTTGTGAAATTGTGCTAATTTTATACGCATTTGGATTTGGCTTTCCAATTGGCTTTAGACATTTTTTTCTACTGCAAACCTTGATTGCTTTATTGTATTGATATTTATCCTTTAATCATGTGTAGTCCTATAGAGTTAAACATATGTCTGAATGTGATTATGCACCATTTGACTAGTTCTGCCCGTCCATCAGTTAAGGAAAATGGGATAATTTCATATGTATATTGTAGCTTAATGTTATCAAAGCTTTTTTTTTTTTGTTGGATCTGTAAGTAAATCTTATGTTGGCTAATTTTGTTTGGCAAATGAATAGGCCACTCTTCTGGGATCACTGTCCAGGGAAGAATCAGACTCACTGCTTGAGAAAAGTCTCAAAATTGCAATAGAAGCTTGAGATAAATATTGGGCTGGGAAGAAAAGGAGTTCGTAACTGTTAAGATTTGATGTTCCATTGTAAAAAATAAAATAAAAAGATTTGATGATAACCCTGATATTTTATTTCAGTGAGAACTATGGACAGAACATAACTTTAGAGAAGTCGAAGGATTTTCATCAGAGTAGATTGTGACTAGTAAATAAGTAATATGTGACTAATTATTGATGCTTGTGACCAATTATTGAATGTAGTAGCTCTTAAAGAAGAAAGCAATTGTATCTTTAACAATCATAGCCATTGATGTAGACTTTGTCTTTCAAACAAATTTTCATCTGCATCCTTCTTTTTGAATAAACTTAGAAAGCGTTAGCTTGGTTAGTGAACGTGATGATTCCAAAGTAGATAAAACTAGTCTTGGTCATTATGGTGGTGATTGTGAAGTGGAGGTGGAGGTGGAGGTGGAGAAGATGGTGGTTGTGCGGTTGTGGTGGAGAAGGTGGCGGGCGACGATGACGGGAATGTGTTAGTGGAGGAGAGTAATTAGTCTGGAAGGTGTTGGGTGGGCGTAGGGGGTGGGTGAGAGGTGGGGGGTGTGGTGGAGGGTGGGATTTGGTTGTCTTGAATCGTAATTGTGACTATGATCAATTATTAGATCATTGTGACTAAATGTGATTTTGTATGACTTATGACAAGTACAAAATTTAACCAATTATTAGGTAATTGTAACAAAAAATATTGACAAATCGTGACCAAGAAAATGAGTAAATGGTGTGCAATAAATAACTAATATATGATCAATTATGGATGATTGTGACCATTTAAATTACAGTTTGTGCCCAACCATACGTTCAAGATTGATTATAACACGTAATGATTAGTATTATTTGTGTTTTCGCGATAGTACTTGTGGTTAAAAATTGGAGAGAGAAAATTTGTGTGGTTAAAAAGGTAGTTTATAATTCGTGTCAATTATAAACAAAGTTTACCTAACGCAGGCTGATTGTGACTTTATGACAATTGGACGAGGACGTGATGTGACCTAAAGTTGTGTACCATACGACTATGTGTGACTGAATTATGACTTTATGCGATCGAATTATGACCTTGTGTGACCGACCTGTGACTTTGCAAGTGGGGTGATGTGTGACCGAACTGCTACTCCGCACTCCACACCCCACCCCACAGCCTCTTGCGATTGCGGTTGTAGTAGTTTGCTGTTTTGTTTGTGTGTGCACTTGGAGGCGGTGATGCTAATTCAGTAGAGTGGGATCTGTGCTGCTCTTTATTTTTTTTGGTTATCTGGTTGCTTTTTGTGGGGGTGGCAGAAGTGGTGTGGTGGTGGTGGTGGTTGTGGTGGTGATGCTCGTGTGCGGTGTGGTGGTTTCCGGCTGTGGCAGAGAGGGGTTGTGGTGACGTGGAGGTGACGGTTGTTGTGGTGGTGGAGGTGATGGTCATGGTCATAGTCATGGTGGTGGTTGGGGGTGGCTACGTCGATGAGATGGGTAGTGGTGGCCGGTAGTGTCACCGGTGGTGCACAACTGTTATGGCAACGGTGGTGGAAGGGATGGTTTACTTTGGGTGGAGATGTGGAGTCGAATTGGGGGAGAAGAAAGGTTTAGGTGGGGGTGGGTGTAGTGAGGGTGGGTGGGTGGGTGGGTGGGTGGAGTGGAGTGGAGGATGAATATATTGTGATTGATTATGTGTAATTGACTAATTGTGACCAATTATTAGGTAATTGTAACCAAAATGTCTACTAAATGTGACTTTGTGTGACTTGTAACGAGTATGGAATGTGACCAATTATTATTAGGTAATTGTGATAAAAAATATTAACTAATTGTGAAAAAAAGAGTAAGTAGTGACCAATAAATAAATAATATGTGACCAATTATATTAGAGGTTGTGATCATCTATAATTTTGTGTGACCATTGAACGAGGACGTGATGTGACTTATAGTTGTGTCAACTATGACTGTGTGACCGAACTATAACTACGTGTGACCGAACTGCGACTTTGCGTGAGCGAACCGTGACCTTGTGTGAACTGTGACTTCGTGTGATTGATCTGTGCCCGGAATGTGACCTCATGTAACCAGACTGTGATCTCATGTGATCTAACTGCGACTTTGTGTGACCGAACGGTGACCCTAACTGCTACTTTGTGTGACCAAACTGTGACCTTATGTGACCAATTATGACTTCGTGTGACCAACTGTGACTTTGGAAGTGGGGTGGGGTTTTGTAACTTAATTTGTAATTGTGATATTGTGTGACCAGCTGTGACTTGACACTAGGGGTGGTGGGGTCAATTTTGCAACTAAATTTTTAATTGTGACTGAATTTTGACTTTGTGTGGGATGGAGTTATGTTGGGTGGTGTGGACTTGCGGTGAAATTTGCGATTAAATTTGTAATTGTGATTTTGTGACTGAAACATGACTTGTGTAACCAATTGTGATTTTGCGGATGATATCGAGTGGGGATTAGGCGGGGTGGAAAACATCGGTAGAAAAAAAAATCATTTTTGTGTGGGGTGGGATGAGTAGGGTGGGGTGGGGTGGGTGGTAGGGTAGGGTTTAGGTGGGATATGAAAAAGTAGAAGAAAAAAATTATTTTTGGGTGGGTGGCGTGGTAGAGGCGGGGTGTGAAAAATTAGTAGAAGAAAAATTATTTTTGGGTGCGGTGGGGTTGGTGGGTAATTGGTGTAGGGTGTAGGGACGGGGTGTGGTAAAGTAGAAAAAAAAATCATTTTTTGGTGGAGTGGGTAGTGGTGGGGTTGGTGGGTAACGGGCGTAAAGTTGGGACGGGGTTTGAAAAAGAAGGAAAAATATCATTTTTGGGTCGGGTCAGTTGGTCGGGTGGGTGGCGGGGTAGGGTCGGGAGCGAGGTGGGTCGGCGTATGTAAAATTGAAAAAAAAAAATCATTTTTGGGGATGGTTAGAAATGGGATGGGTGGGTGTGATTGGGTGGGGTGGGTGCAAGGGTAGGGTCTAATTGTGGTATGGAAAAGTAGAATAAAAAAATCATTTTTGAGTGGGGTGGAGTCGATATATGGGGTGGATGGGTGGGTGGGAGGCGGGTAGGGTCGGGTGGGTGGAAAAAATTAGAAGAAAAAAATCATTTTTGTGTGGGGGGTGGCGGGTAGTGTGGAAAAACATTAAAAGATAAAAAAAAAAAAAAAAAAAAACCTCATTTTTTGGGGTGGGGTGGGCAGGGTGGTGTCAATGTGTGGAAAAGTAGAAGGAAAAAAATCATTTTTAGGGTGGGGTGGATAAGGTGGTGTCGGGGTGCGTGGGGGTGGATGGATAAGTAGAATGAAAAAAATCATTTTTGTAGTAAGGTGGGGTAGGATTGGTGGGTGGGCTGGGTTGGGCGGGGCGGGAAAGGCAGGGTGTTGTCGGAGTCTGTGATTGGGTTGAGATCAATTTGTCACTTTACGATGAGGTGGGGTGTGATGGAGTGGGATGGGATGGAGTTGGGGTGGTGTGGGGTAAGAAAATATCGAGAGAAAAAAAAACTTATTTTTTGGGTGGGGTGAAGATGAGATGGGGTAGGATTGGGGTGGGGTGGGATTGGAAAACATCGACAGGAAAAAAAATAAAAATTATTTTTGGGGTAAGGTAGGGTAAGATGGGTGGGGTTATGGGCGGGGCAGAGGTGGAGTGGGGGTGGGGGTGGGGGTTAAGGGTGGTTGTGACGTCAAATTTTGAGTTTTTGATTTAGTATTATATTAGGTTTAGCCCCCGTTAGATGCGCATCAAAATCTCATTTTAATGAATTTATTCAATTTTGTACAGTAAATTTATATTAAAATATTGTCTGACGGAACATTACTTGTGTCGGGCATAATTAGCTTCAGTGGCCGTTGAAATTTGTCTTAACCATGTGACCCATATCTAAAATCTTATCTACAAATGAATCAAAATTATAACTTGAGGGCAATTTGGAGAGTTTATTAAAAATCAACAGAATTTTAAAAAAATCTGTGTTAGACCGTCTTTAATCTGTGTACACTTTTCCCTGCATGTGACCCACCACAGCCATGATAGGAAAATTGACACAAAACTCATCAAAATGGAAATCAAAGACAGGCTTAATATAACATATAATAGATAATTATATTTATATTATATATAATATTATATTTATTTTTAATTATTAAACACTCTATTTTTGAAAAAAATTGTTACGTTTGTTAATTTTAGAAAATAAAACTTTAAGTGTCGTAGTTATACATACTTTTCTAGTTATATGTATTCTTCCCAAATAAAAATTAATTGGTGAAGCCCAATTTGAAATTCCGTTGATCGAGCCCAAACCCGCTCATACGAGCACTGTTCGTGTGGACCAGAATTATAACTTATAAGTAATTTTTTTTGGCCAAACTTGCTGTATAATATGCACGACGTGTGTATTCAATTTTTTGGACCGAATGCTATATAAGTAAACAAAATGTAAAAACCTTGTTTATAATACTATTTAGAGTCTATTTAATGTAGGAGAATTTTTTTAATATGATAGTTGAAAAGTTGTTAAAAATGTTTAAAGTAGTGAGTCCCATAAAAATGTGTAGTTGAAAATAAATTTAAAAACAAAAATTGTTGAATTTTTCTTGGACCAAACATGGCCTTAGCGCTTGTTTGTGTATGAAGTTTTTGAGAAATTTTGGATTTTTAGGAAAATGTATGATTGAAAAAATATGAAAAGTGGTGGATTCCATATAAATGTATGATTGAAAATGAATTCGAGAGAATATATGAAAAAAAAAAATGATTCAAAGGCTGGAAGTTAGGGCTGATTGCACTTATTCACTTCAACTTTTGCAAACCTTTATTAATCCACCCTTAATTTATTGGGAAAATTGCAACCACATTCCGAAACCTTTTATTTTCTCGTAAACTTAACTCAAATTTTCATTTCGTGCTACCTATAGTCTCAAACCTTTAATTTAGGCGCTGAAGAAAGACAAATGGATGAAAAACATCAAAATTTCTGTTAGTTAACTTAAAATTAAAGTTTGACCAAATATAAGAGGGGCAAAATAACAACTTAGTAATTTTAACATATAATAAAATAAAACTAAATTAAAAAAAGAAAAAAAAAAAAAAAAGTCCTTTCCGACTATCACACTGACCATCGTCGAAATGTCGTTGAACCATCGTAGCCGGCTAATACTAAACACCATCACTGGTGCTGCTAACAACACAACCACCACAACTGCGAACAACCTTCACCAACCTCATCACTACATTCCCAATACGTCTTGTCTTGTTTCACCAATTACTTCAAATTGCTCTCATCTTCCATTTTTCCCCAACAATAATGTATTTCTTCAACTTTTATGATTTCTCCTACTCCAATTTTGTCCCTAACTCTCAATCTTGTAGAAATTAGACAGGATGTGTAAATACACAAAAACTTACGCTTTATAAATGAAACTTGTTTATCTTCTCCCCCTGAAGCTTCGAGAAACTCCTTCACTTCTCCCCTGCAGCTTCGAGAAACTCTCTCACCTTTGCCATCTCCGACTCCCAATTCATGGCCTCCAATTCACTCATTCCCTTGAAAGCCGCGAGCGAACCAATTTAAAATGTTCGGGTGTGGAAGAGAACTTGACTAGCGGTCAGGAAAGTACTGGGTCAAAGTGAAATCAAGCTCTTCATAGTGTTGACCATCGCGTAGACTACAGAAGTTTGGGCATCGAGCTTGGTTTTGAAGAGGACGATGTGCGAAGATGATTTTACTCGGCATCATATTGAAATGGAAGATCTTGAGATAGATAAATTACTTGATTTATTTCAGAACCAACTTTTCTACTGCCATCGATGATGACTGTGTAGGGTGGTTTGGGTGGCAATAGGGTTAAATTAAGGTGATGCCACATGGAGGTGGGGTGGGGTGGGGTGGGGTGAGATGAAGATATTTTTTTATTTTCATTTTTAACTTATTGTATATATAATGTGAAGTGATCATCTTGCCCTTATTGAAATAGTTAAAAATGTAGTCAAAAACACTGTTTTTGGTCAACTAACAGAAATTTGGATGTTTTCCATTCATTTGTTCTTCTCCCGCGACTAAATTAAAGGTTTGGGAATGTGGGTGGTACAAAGTGAAAGTTTGGGTAAAGTCTGTGAAAAATGAAAGGTTTGGGATCGTGACTGCAATTTTTCCTAATTTATTTTTGATATTATTTTAAATAGTGTCCCTCAGGCCATTTTTCCATTAAATTCATAGACAAATTTTCCCTCACCTTTAAAGAATGAAGAAAAAAAATGCATATGAAGTCTAATCTTTTCAAAAAAACAAATAGACCTTACTTCGGGGGGGGGGGGGGGGAGTGGACCTCTGTTTGGGAAAAAAAAGAAAATTATTTATAAACAAAGAATATAACGTTTTCGAAATAAAATATGTTATTGAAAAATGATTGTTAAATATGTTGTTTATAAATAAGTTATCAAATAGATGCTAGAAAAAAGCTCCCATCTTCTCTATCCAATCCCACTTCGCCAAGTCTTCCACTTTTATCAAAACTCATGAGCCTTTATTTTTAACACAATTATCCAATTTATTAACTCAAAGACTCCTAAATCCATCCAGAACCTTTTTTAAAAGACTGATGTAAGATAAGATTTGAATAATTGAATCTTTATTCTTTTCATTTGATTATTATAAAAATACAATTTTTCAAATTACTTTTAACCACACATAATTTTTTCTCTCCACTTTAGATTTGAATCTTTATTCTTTTCATTTAATTTTTATAAACAACACAATTTTTCAAATTACTTTTAACCACACACATTTTCTCTCTCCACTTTTCAACTACAAATTTTATTTCAAAAACATAAATAAATCAAATTATAATTGCTATAGTGTTACCGAACATGGTCATCGACAATTGACAACTTCTCCTCAGTGACAATGCTTATTGATTTTCCAAGATATCACCAACAATTAAACAACTTGCACTCAGCTAGTTCTCTAACCATGCGTTCGGGTAAGGCAAGAATCTTGTTTATAAACAATACAATTTTTCAAACAATTTTTTAACCACAAATTTTCTTTCTCTTCAATTTTCAACCATTATTTTTTACCTCAAAATTATAAATAAGCAAATTTATAAATCAAACAGTGTTATCAAACGGAGTGTAAGATTTTAGCATTAGTGCTATTTATAAAAAAATTATATATAATCAATGAAGAAAATTTTTATCCACATATTTTGTGAAATTTATTGAGTATCCTCCTCCCATCCATAACTCATTTATTTCTATTTATAATTTAATTTTTTCATACAAATTTCTAAAACCATTATTTTTGAACGGATAATAAACAGCTTTCTTAATAATATGGCCCCTACTCAGTACCCATTATTTTAAAGGAGTAATTCTAAAAGGACATTCTTTGGAGACATTGTACATGTCATACATTTATTAGGTGATGAAAAATAAGTAGTGAGGTAATTTTTTTTAACTACACTACATATTCTCAAAAAAATTACTATTACAATTCACGTTAGTCTAGATAATGGGTCTCAATCTCTTATTGAATAGATAAAGTGAAAGTTTTGTTTAGCATTTATACTTCCCACAGGATAATTGACAATTTCTATTTTGTAAAAAATTCCGTGTTCAAAATTTGCCCAAGTGAAACTCAAGAACAAAGCAAGTAATATCACATGACCATAACATAGTCCCAGGAGAGAATCCTTACAGCGATACCAAAAAAAAAAAAAGACTCATTTACATGGCAATATGGAAAACTGATGTAAATGCATTCCTTCTTTCATCGCAATCCATTGCATAAAGATACAGAAAATTACACGTGATTGATAGTAGACCTCAACAATTACTATCACGGAATGCTTACAAACTAACTCCTCATCTCAAAAATAGTCATCGAAAAGACGCAGCAACAGGTAATGCGCATTTGTTGGCCAGACCTAAAGAGCGCAGTATGAACAAGCAGACGCTAAGATTGGAAAGCGATGAACAAGCACTAAGAGTGGAAAGCCATGAACAAGTTCTGCTTTCGAGCATGCTCTGGAATGAGGCGGTGGACTATATCACGCGGAATACCTGAAAGCTCTGTGCACAAATAAAACGTCACGTGGAGATTAGCATGGCCACAAATTGAAGCTAGTAGTAATGGCAACAAGTACTCCGGACACATAAAACATACTCCCTCCATCCCATTTATATAGAGTTGTTTGACTTTTCACACAGATTAAGAAAACATATTTAATGTTATTGAAAAGGTAATTTTTGTAAAGAAAATTATCAACTTGCCCTTATTTAATATCAAAACTATTATTGTTGGAAGTAATAAATAAGGGTACATTAGTAAACAAACAAAATAAATACTTCTCAATAAAGAAACATGTGACCTATATAATTAGGACAAGAGAAAAAGGAAAGGTAGTCTAAAACATACTCCTATCCAGACCTCCCTACCAAACATGGTATAAAGGTACAAGAATTTCAAGATGAGCCACTGGCATGGAAGTTAGAGAATGAAAATTAATGAAGCGTGCATTAAACTGAGTTGTAGGGACCAAATTTATCGGAAAATCCGAATTCCATAAGGTGCCACCAAGAGACATATTAGCCTCATATAGGAGGCAGCTCAACAATGTGTATTAATTTTGAAATTTTGAAGGCCCGTAATAAACATCAAGGTGTGGCAAATCAGACAACCATATTGATACTATGCCATATACTATATTTATTTACCTTGAGATTTAAAATTAAAGAGTGGAGGAAGAGGGCGACCATTAGGAAGGCGGGTGTTTGGGTCCCTCAGTTCATCAAAGAAAGGGTGAATACAAGCTTCCAACTGCAATACCAACATAGAGATGATGAATTATCATGTAGTAATTTCAAAACTGTACATCTCAGTTGCTGAAGAAAAATTAACTTACAGCAGTGCATCTAAGATTTGGCGAGTACTGAAAAAAACGACAAACCAGGTCAACAGCTTCTGCAGGGAGACACTTCTGGAATACCTGAATGATTAATTGAGGATACAATCATATTGTGGAACAGATATTGGGATGATTACCAATAACCACATGCACCTGCAACTAACATGACTAAAATAAAAAAATATGTCAACATCTTAACAGCATAGGATGACACTAAACTGGAGAAAGCAGAGAGGACAAAATATAAATCTCTAGTAACAATTGTGGGAATTTTAAATTCCACGAGTTTTAAGATGCACTCGGAATATTTTTAAGCTGGAAAGCTCATTCGCATTAATGATATTAAATGTTATCAGTGAAATCCATCCAGGGCAGTTATTTCACAAAGATTCAATGTGGAATATTAGTGGGTTTCAAATTCTAACCCATCACCCAGAACAAAAGAACAAAAATTAACTCCTAGGCATCAGATTCGGATGCCATATTCAAAATCATTTGGGTGTGGCGGAATAATGGCTTCATTAGGTTGCACATGGGCATCATATTGGCCTTCAGAGCATTTTGTCTAACCAATAATGTCTAGACTAATTTAATACAATGCAGAAAGCAAGATACAAACATGAAGCTTTAGCTGTAACTCAAAAGAGGACTGCCATATATAAATCTCATTGTCTTGAGCTATTCGACAGCTCACAAGTTTATCGGGAACCACGAATGACGATTGAACAAACCTTGTGCCAAGGATGGGGCTTTATCTGTGGAAACTTGAACTCAGTGTAGTTTGGATTCATGCATTTAATCTCCTCTCTGGTAGGCGTTCCCAGAACCTGAATTACAATTTAGAAGTAGTCATTGAAAATGTGTGACCTCGATAAGACTCTTAAGCAGTACTTTTGAGATTTCAAAGGAGAAATTTGTGCGGCAAAGCAAGTGGACCAAGATTTCTAAGCTCCATAATACAGAGGATGACTATTATGCCAAAATTGCTTTATCAAAAACGCGTTCACTTTGCCCATTTTCAGAAATGCGTTTTCCAAAACACAAAAAAAAAAAAAAAAAAAAATACAAAGGAAACTCAAAACGAGTTTATTGCGTTTTGGATATTTTGTGTTAAAAAGTCCAAAGCGCGTTTTGGACTTCTTCTTCTTCTTCTTTTTTTTTTTTAATGTAAGACACTACCTTCACTTGAAGTTCTTATGTTATTTTTCTATTATATATAGATCCATGTTAAGATTATTTATTTATTTATTTTTGTAAATGTGAGACACTTCCTTCACTTAAAGTTCTTATATTATTTTGCCATTATATATATAGATTCATGTTAAGATTTTTTTTTTTTATTTGTAATTTTTTTTTTTTGGTAAATGTGAGACACTTCTTTCACTTGAAGTTCTTACATTATTTTGTCATTATATATAGATCCATATTAAGTTTTTTTTTTTTTTTTTTTAATAAATTTTTTTATTTTTATATCTTTTTTGTAAATGTGAAACGCTTCCTTCACTTGAAGTTCTTATGTTATTTTGCCATTATATATAGATCCATATTAAGATTTTGTTGGTATGAATTGGATTTTTGTTTAGCTGAAACAATAATAATGATGAATTTATTAACATAGAGAACTAACTGATTTATTGACATTAAAATTAATGTAATTCAACAAATCAACCATTTTTTACATATAAAATATCACAAAATAAATATATCATAAAATTACAAAGTAAACGCATTTTTCAGTTTTCTATTTTCGAAAACAGTTTTCCAAAATCACAAAGAGAACATGTTTTCAGCAATCCCAAAATTAACAACAAAAATCCAAATTTCAAAACAAAATCCAAAATCAAAACACAAAGTGAATGGCCCCTAAAAATCAAGGCAAAATTATTTCTATAGACGAAAGGGAAAAAACAATATTATTTCTCATACTTAGCAGATGTTCCATGTAGATATTTTTATTTCTGTCCAGAACAAGTTTTTAGTTTTTATTGCACAATTACTCTGCTTTATATGGTGACTGTTGGAACTTAGAAATTAACTACTTGTATTGATCTAATAATCATGTGACTCAATTGCGGGATATGCAATATCGGACTCAAACTTCTAGTGATTCACCATAGTCACCACTAAGGGTGTGTTTGATTGCATGAGAAAAGATGGAAAAGAAAATATTTTCTAGTTAAATTTCATTTTTAAGTGTTTGATTGGCAAATTTTCCATGGAAATCATTTTCCATCCAAGGCCAAAAAGTGAGAATTTTTCTTGAAATCCTTGAAAATATTTTTCTTTGGGTGGAGGTGGAAAAATGTTTTCCATGGAAAATGATTTTCATTTTCCTTTTCCACCCTCCAATCAAACATACCCTAAGATATTTCGTTTCTGAGATCAAAAGCTAGCGTATGGAACCAAAGGTCTCACCTTTATAATTTCAACAAGTTGATCGACTCCACTCTCTCCGGGAAACAAGGGCTGCATAATAACAGAGAGACAAGTTAGAATAAAATAAATACGAGTAAATTTTGAAAAGAGAAGTTGAAACATTCAGATCTCTAAAAACACCTGTCCAAGAAGTAATTCAGCCATTACACAACCAGTTGACCATATATCTATTGCAGTAGTATATTCAGTGGCACCAAATATGAGTTCAGGAGCACGATAATATCTCGAACAGATATAGGACACGTTGGGTTCTCCTTTCACCTAATGGTACCAACAAAAAAATAAGCAGCAGCAAACTATAACACTAATAACTCATTGACGAGAGACTTACCAAAACTTTAGCACTTCCAAAGTCACATATTTTCAGCTGGTGAGTGTGAGAATTCACCTGGAAGTTAGTTGTTAGTATTTAGCCAACTAGAGGTTCAAATGAAATGATATAAAGGCGAAGAAAATACTATAATCAATTGCATAATATGAATATTCAAGTGGACAATTGGTTGCCCACCGACACAATAATGCATTGCCTTGACAGTTAAAGATTAGCAAATCCAACTATTCTTAAGACATAAGAGATCACATATATGACCACTGAAAACATTTTTTTATATTCCGATTTGGCCAGGAAACAATTCCCTACCATAAGTCATTCACAATCTTCATTTTCTCAATCAAAATTCCCAGTACCCATGAATAAATATACACTCCCTTTGTCCCTTTCAGGTCCTTTGGTAATGTTTCTTTCCAACATTAAGAAAACCATAAATGGTCCAAAAGTATCCTATAGCACACTTCCCATACATATTCGATTGAAATAACCTGAAATAAAAATAAAAACCTGTAGAGTCTGAATTGCCTCAATTGTCACTATAAGGGCCTATTTGCCAATTTAAGATTTTTCCAAAATTTTCTCCAAACTCATTTTCAACCCCACATATCTATGGGACCCACCACTTTTCACATTTTTTAACCACACATTCCCCCAAAACTTTTTTTTCTTCCATTACAAAACAGACTCTAGCATCGTAAATTGCCAACTAAAGTGAATATATTTTAGTATGAAAGTAACTTGTATCTATTGCACTATTTCACATTATTATCCTCAATGATACAACCTTTCAAAGGCATGGATTTATACCAAAAATTATGTCTTTAACATCTTAACATTGTAACCTTAAAAAACCTTTTTCTTTCTCCACTAGGAAATGCATGAGTTATGTTCTTCGTGCTTTTTTTACATTAGCTACTCTAATTAAAGCAGCGTAACTTTAGCTGTTTGGCTGTTTTCTCAATTGTCAGGCGCATATGAAATTTATCATTACAAAAAAATCTGAGAATGGTACATCAAATTTCACAAATTAATTGCCTTGGATGCAGATTTAATCTAAAAATTCAAAACTCGGTGATTGAAACAGAAAAATCTTACAAGTAAATTCTGAGGCTTGATGTCACGGTGACAAATACCAATACAATTATGTATATAAGCAAGTGCCCTGCATATCTGCACCCAGAGAAAGGTTTAACAAATGAAATGCAAATAAAATAGTGAAAAACTAATATAGTATAACCAGATCAAAATTTAATGTTTCCAGTAAATTTCTACTCCAACCAGATAAAAGGATTATACCTACAATAAGACATTTCAGACAACCATCTCATTTTATCAGGACACTTTTTAAATAAAAGGGGTAGCAGCATGGGAATAAGAGAGACAAAAAGGAACATTAGGATGTGGAGACCTGTTTTCCCCACATCCAGAAACTTATTCAATGATCATTAATTCATATTAGCATCCTTTTTAACTAATCGAAAATTTCTTCTAAGATTGTGCATAATCATGTAAAACAGTTTTTTAAGATTACCCAGGCATCTATTTACAATTTCATTGATGAATGTATCAGAAAAGCACAAAAAAATCCTGTTATGAAACAACTGTTAGTTTAATGTTAGTTTAATGCTTAAATATACGATCCTCCTCTTGCTTTTAGTTTTCCAAACATCATAAATGGAGTAAAATTTACTCCAAATCAAGTGGAGAGTGAAGTTGTGAAAATAAAATATGTGAAATGTATTTGAATATGTCATCCAATCACCAATATTTCAGTTAGAGGTGAAAGTGGTTTTACTGAAGTAGACATTACAAATAAGGATGTAAATAAATGATACCAGAAGTTTTAAGGTTAACATAGAGTGTCAAAAATCTGCAGCAGCCAGAATAATCAAGAAAAACTAAACTGAACCCTGCAACAAACTCAACTTTGGTTTAAAAGCTCTGTATGTGAAATTAATGTTATAAAATGCTATGTTGCTTTGACTTGGGTATGGATGTCGGATACAGGTATATATCTAGGAGTTGGGTCTTTCTCGTTTAAAAAATAAAATACGGGAATACGTTAAAAAGGATCCAAATTTTGGATATGGGCAAAGGGTACATATTACAAAATATTTTTTAAATGAAAAATGACAGAACAATACAAAAACAACAAAGAAAAAATGGTTCAAGAAAAGCAAATAACCATAATATTAAAGCAAAATAGCAAAGATACCACAATTCAAATGTTCCATAAAATTATAAAATCCAAATTCGAACAAAACAAACACGATTCAAAATAAAGTTAAACATCCAAAATGTCATGTCATAATATAAAACGCAAGAAGTTCTCCACTTGAAATCAATTTAAATTTAAAACCAAAATATTTTTTTTTCAAAAAAGTTAAAGAAAAAATCAATTTCAATGCCATGTATATTATTTAAAAACAATATCAAGTGTCCAATTGCAAAACCAAGGATCCGATCCATATCAATTGTCGGTATCCATGTCGTGTCGTGTCGACACGATTACTTCTCCATTTTTGGAGAGTCTGAGCATCAAAGATAAAATGACGTGATGACAATTTTATCGGAGAATTGATAAGATCCACTAACTAGAGATGGCAACGGGGCGGGGTCAGGTTGGCGTGACCCACGCCCCGCCCCATCTTGAATTTTTTGCCCCAAATCCGCCCCGCTTAAATGCAGGTCGAGGCATTGCGAGGCAACAAATTATCCCATTTAGTGAACCATTTATATAAGCGGAGCGAGACGGGCCAGGTTTCATAAACTAAGCTATTTCTTACATCATCAAAACAAAATCACGAGCTTTGTGCGCTCGCACACAAAAACTATCCTCATTTTGATATACAACTGGACAAATTAAAAAGGCTCACTCTTAACAAAGTGGCTTCATGCATACAAACACAAAAACTATTCTCATTTTGGTATGAAGCTGGACAAATTGAAATGGCTCACTCTCAATAAAGTGGCATCCAAATTTCAGAACATATGAACAAGCATGAAAATGGAAGAAGAATTACCCACTTAAGATTTTTAAATTATGTCCCAATAAAACACACAAGACCTACCATGAATTGAGTCACCTCTACATTACTTGCTCAATGAAAAATTACAGAGACATCAATTTTGCCTCAAAGCCTACCTCATTAAAAAAAAAAAAAAAAAAAATTGGAAAACGGGGCAGGGCGGATCGGGGAGCGGAAAACCGTCCCTGCCCTGCCTAGATCGAGTCAAAGTTTTCTTACCCCGACTCAGCCCCACTGCCCCCATTTATGCGGGATGGGGCTCCACGGGTCTCGATTTTCGCAGTTCGTTTTGCCATCCCTACCACTAACATTAGATCTAAATATCAAATCTGTCACCCTCTAGCCAATTGACGTGTGCGTGTGCAAGTACACCCACATGCACAATAGAGGGATTCTACAACTCCTGGTACTTAACATATCAAGGCATTTAATTAGTGTAAAAAATGTGATCAATGAAAGACATGATGCATAGATAGGAACAAGAGTATATGCAGATTTACAACTAAATAAAATAACATTGAATAAACAATCAAATCGTTCGTGCCTGATAAGTGTAAAGTTTGACATATATCAATGGCATTCGCTGGTTCATCCTGCTGTATTGCCTTGCGATACGATTAACAGTGTCAGGAACAAATTCAAGAACAAGATTCAGATACAGCTCTTCCTTATCTGTTGTTGAAAAAAAGGAATGTTTTAGGGCCACAATGTTAGGATGGTCCAACATTTGCATAATCTGCAACTCCCTATTCTTGTAGCGCTTGTCTTGAAGGACCTTCTTGATAGCAACAATTTCTCCAGTCTCTTGACATTTGGCCTGTTGTAAGCAGTTTGAATCACTAAACAACATAATAAAATAATGCACAAACCATATATTTAAAACTCAAATCAGTGCATATCAAACCTTACTTGCACAACTACTCCAAAGGAACCAGTTCCAACAACATGTTCTGCTATGTAATTGAAGGCCTGTCAACCCAAATAAATTCATAGCAATGTAAATCCAAATAAAGGATCGTGCACACCATCTGAAGTTGTAGTTCTACAAATTAGCAACCACCGAACCTGCTTGGGTTGACCATTTCTACCACCAGTAGTTGTCCTAATGACATGTCCTGTTTCAGCACCAACACCATCAATTATATCGGGTTCACTATCCTGCATCATGAAAGACATCTTGTGCTAAGTGAAGCAATTACAACAAGTTCATCATAAACTAGGCATCCTACGTGAAATATTATGCAAGTTTAGGGTGGTAAAATGACAAAATGTCCATAAGATGAAATGATGAATATAGAGTAAGAAATGATATTGAGATGGATGCATATTCATATTAAAATGTATAAAATAAAATAAAATAAGAAATACATGCCGCTAAGTGGAGACAGTGTCGATTGAGGAAAAATAAGGACACTTGGGTGGTTGTGATAAGTTTCCTAAAGAGGCTGATGTTCATAAGAGTGACGACATCTCAATATCAATAAAACATGTTAGAAGAGTGAGTGGAGTAGACCAAAACGAACATGGATGTGGTAGTTTTTAAGAACCTAGAAACTTAAGATCTTCCAGTAGTAATAAACTGAATGAATTGCTGCAGAAGATTTTCGTAGTCGATCTTGATCCTGAATGTACTGGGAACAAGGGTAAGCTTGGTTGTGACAGGGGTTGTAAGATAAAATTTAATTTACTCATCACAAGACTAAAATGCTTTGATTAATACAGAAACTAGTCGCTAGAACAGCTGCTTAAAGACTACAAAAGTAATAAATCATAAGGGTATAGATTGATAACCACTAAAAAGCTTACCCTATCATCGTCAGGGTCCAATCTATCCCTCAATCTCATTTCTAGCATCTCCTTTCCAAGCCAATCAACTGAACTAGATGATCCCTTGAAACCGTTAGAAGATCTTGAACTGCCAGCTCCTCCATTTCCTAGGCCAGAAGATGCCATTAGTGAGTCTGGTGATGTACTTGTATATGCCCCTTTCAGGATGATTGTTTGTGATGCAGCTATCTTCCTATCCATATGTTCTCGTTTCAGGGTAATTGTTTTTTATGCAGCTTTCCATCTCAATGATACTCCTCTTCACCTATAATATTAACAAAAATCTTGTCAAGGTTGCCAAAGACCGTGCCAGGTAGGAATAAGAGAAGACCAGTAAATTTGATTTCACCTTCAGATAAAATTGTGGCAAGTAACACATATAGCAGAAAGTAAAAACTTGACTCTGTACATCAAAGACCAAGTCCACTGTCAAGGATAAAAGTATTGGGTAGAATAGTTTCACCAGGTGGAACGGAACAGATCTTTAACATATATTTCTTAAATTTTATGTAAAGCAACAATAGCAACACCAAGTAGATAAGATTGGGCAGAACAAGTTGGTTTATAAGTCACTTTGATCACACCACCAGATATTTTTGAAGTGTCTGGATGGAAAAAATTCGTATAATATTGTAAATATCAACATAGAAACATAGGATGGGAAGCGAGAAAAATATAATCTCTTGAACAGTTGTTCCATTTCTGCAGGCAATAAATGTATATGGTACATTGACATTAATATTACAACACAGTATGATATGAAATGCTCAAAATAATTTGTGTAGATCTTATCAGCGCTCCATGCTTTTATTTTTGTTATGCTACCACTTAACAAGACAATTATACTATACAAGTGCTTTGGACGAGACATAATACAATCTGGAAAATAGAATACGAGCCTCCAAGTCCAATTACGCTAAATAGTAAATAGAGATGTGTGTTTTTTGTTTCATGAAGCAATATCTCCTCTTGCCAAAGTTTCTCTTGCACTTGTCAATTTGAAAGTAAAACTATATTATATTTTCTTAAAGGATGGTTATTGGAAACACGTTACATTTCTACCATATGCAGCATTTTGTAGATTTTTTACAAAAAAAAATTGACAGTATTTTAAAGACTATGATAAGAAACACTCCAGATAATTTACAAACATTTCTCTTTTGGTTGGTATTAATGGATATTTATGAAGAATCGTGGAAGGATTGCTAAGCCCAAGATTTATCCCTTTGGATCTTGTTCATAATGGACTTTAAATTGATTTTGACAGTGGAGCATTTCGTTTGGCTTTATAATTGAAATGAGTAACAAGACACTTGTGTAAGCTTGATGCACTTTTAAGTTGTAAGCTTCAATAAAATCGCAGAAAAAAAAATGTACATGTTTAAAAATTCACAAATAATATAAGATTTCAATAAAATTACGAGTCTACTTTGTGATTAGAAATGTGAAAGGCATAAAAAGTTATAATAATCCCCTAAAAAGGTGCAACTTCACTTGAGGGGTTTATCGCATTTGAGTTGTAAGAAGCAAAGCAATTCTGGTTTAGTGCTCTCTACTATTAAATTTCAATAAATCCTTTCTGTTCTACAGAGTTGTGCTTTCTTTAAAAGCGACTAGGAAGAAAACCTTAAATCTGTCTGAAGCTATATTAAAAAAAGTCTAGAAAGTTGACGCGATTAAAAGGAAGGCACAGAAATGGAGGTCACCCCAAGCTCTTAGCAATACTCAATTAGTACAAAATGCGTTATTACTTTGTTAATGCTGAAATCCTAAGATGATCTGGTGAATTTTCTAGTCTCTGAAACTTGTAAGTAATCAAAGGACAATAATTCGAAAATAAAATCCAGAATTTGGGTATAGCTCATAATTCCTCCTCCCGAACTATTTTCGCAGCCAAAATATACTGAGAAGATCGTGACAGATATAGCATTAGATCATTAGATTATTTTCTGTCTGCTTATGAATAAACAATTTATCTAATCAATTAGATCTAAGTCTTACACCATTCTAATTAGTCTACACAATAACCCTGCCAAGTTAACGTAGTATCCCTCTTCTTTAGCTTCATCGGAATTACTCCAACTGCAACTCAAAAAGGATCAGTAAAGAAAAAGAACATCAAATTATTTCAAGTTTTGTATTCATCAAATTATTTCAAGTTTTGTATTCATTAAAAAATAACGCATATTTACTCACCTGGATTAAGTTTTCTGCAAGCCCGAAGCAAATTCCAAGCATTTGCCCAACCCTTCAACTCCCAAGAAAAGTGTAAGCTACTCGCAAAGATAATTTTTTAATCTAAGCTTTCCAAAATTGGAGATTTTGAAGAAAAAAATAAAAAAAACAAGATGAGATTAGAATCAAAGAGCGTGCACTGTTGGTATTGATTACAACTTCACTCTTAGACTTTATCGCATTACTTTTTCTTTTCTTCCTCTCATATTTCAACTGTGTAAAGTGATATGTATGTATTGAGTGAGAGATTTGTATGCGAATTTCAATACACACCCTGACGGTGCGACAGAGTGTTAATAAGAACAAATCTTTCAATACTCGGAAATACGGTCAGTTAATATAACTTTCCAAAATTAATTGTATCGTAGAAGCCCGTTTGAAACTCATTTTTATTCATGATCAGTAGTAAGTACGTGCTTCGCACGTTTTTTTTATATATATAATGAATGTTAAAGTGACTTTTTTAAGATCTTCGAAATATATATCAAAGAATTATTTAAAATGTCTAGTTAATAAATAAATCACACGTAATATATTAAGAAGTAATATGATATCACAAAATATTAGGCAAATCAATAATTTCTTTATAAAATATTAATGGTAAGTCGCGAAAAAATGTGAAAAAATTGTGTATGGATAAACTGAATTAATTTGTGAACATATTTTATAAGGAAAAAGTTTAATATTATGCTCTTGTTTGAGGAAAATTAAAATTTTAATCTAAAGTCAACAATTAATTTTAACCATACATTTCATCGGACATACAACATTTCAACGACATTTTATTAATTTTTATCAAAATCTACTAAAAATTTATTTTAATCATCACCAAATAGAGATTATAAATTAAGCAACTGTTCGGTAACGTGTTTTTTTTTTTTTTTTGTTTATATTCGCAACAATTTCAAATAGAACTTTATAACCATATATATTTTCTCTCTCCAATTTTTAACACTACATCTATCTCGAGATCTGCGAAAAAACTAAAACAACTGATTTTAAAAGATCCAAACACTCACTAAAATTAAAATTTCAGTTTTGATCTTTTTTTCCCAAAGAGTTTGAAATTATTTATTTTATATTCTTAATTAGAAAATAATTAAAAATATATATTTTTTTTCTTTTTATAAAAACTAATTGATGATCTTAATAAGAATTTAAGTAAGTTTAAAAATAAAAAGTTTCACACTCACCCTACTTTGGAAATAATTATAAAAAATATATTTTTATCGATAACTAAAACATAATTGTTTGAATTAATAATAATAGAAAAAAATTATTAAACGCATAAACGCACTCTTTGAAATATTCAGTGAAGTTATCACGGAAAATGAAACTTGATGGGATAATATTCTAAAAGTAAATTAAAAAGTAACGACATTAAATTAATATTAATTGAATAACCAATTTCGAAAACTTGGATTAATTAATGAAATTTTGATTTAGTCAACGTGGATAGATTTATGTTTTTGAAATAAAAATAAATATAAATATAAATAAGTTTCAATAAATGAACTAAGGGTATTATTGAAAAGAGAGAGAGAGAGAGAGAGAGAGAGAGAGAATGAGTATAAAATGGGAAATCAAAAGATTCTCATTCATCCACACTTTTAAGATAGTGTAGATTAGTATTTCACCCGATGCACAATTTTTTGTTTTTTTCAATATTAATGTTGAGAGTATTTTATAAGTAAGATTATATTTATGTTCATATTGGAGAAAATATATGTAGATGTTTAAAAAAAACCACGAATAAACTAAATGTTATTTTTTAGAAATTTTAAAAAAAAATGAAATGAAAAACAGATACGCGATTACAAATTATGGAATACTTCCTTGAATACAACGTTTACAGTTGAATTATTTTGATTATCATCCTTGTCGCGGATCAAAAATTTTAAACCCTTGAATTTGTAACTCTTGAAATTGTAACGTATATATCTTTAAGTATAAGTGTACCATATAATTGATTGAGAGATATAAATTTCAAATCGCCATGTGCAAAAAATATCGATTTCATTTTATTTTATTTTATCACATTTATCAAAATAATACTTTTAAGCTGTGTTTGATTTCTAAGGTGGAAAATGTTTTCTCGTCAAATATGTAAGAAAATGTTTTCAAGGCAAATGGCTAAAGTGATGAGAATCGAGAAAGTCAAACCTCGATGCGCTAGCCTGTGGGACCCATGACAAAATTCGATGTCAAGGAGGTTCAAGATTCAAGGCTAAACAAGTAATTAAAGTCAAGAAAAGCAAGCCGAGAATCAAGTTGGAGCCAAAAAAAAGAAGAAATTGGACTCAGCCAGTTTCGGTCGACCGAAAGTCATTCACGTCGACCGAAAGTCTGCAGAGATTTTTTGAAGGCAGCATCAGGCGCGTTCAGCTGAGGCTTGGTCGACCGAAAGTCCCATTTCGGTAGACCATGTGATCGACCGAAACACCCCGTTTCACAAAAACGGGGTTTTTGTTGCAATTTCCGAAATTTGCGCCTTTTGCCCAATTTTGTACATCATATACTCTTTTCTTTTCATTTGTAAAGATAACTTGGTTGTTCATATGAAATGCTCTTGAGAGCTTACTCTTGAAGACTCCTTTTGATGTAAGGTTAAACCTCCTTGATCTTGTATTATTCTTAGAAGTTAATCAACTTTGCTTGAGTATTATTATTCTTGTGTTGTTGTTTATTTTCCGCCACATTGGAATTTGTTTGGTTGATACACATTGGGCTAGGGTTTGTTAATCCTTAAATTTTGGGTTAGATTTAAACTTGGGTTAAAGTGTTTATCATTTATTTTACCACTTTAGCTTTCTTGGGTTTTGTATTAAATTGTTGTGGAAATTTTCGGTCAATATACTGAAGGGGTTCGCATCATTTGGTATCAGAGCTTGGCTCTAATTTGGTAAACTTATCTTTACTTTCTTGTTGTTGTTCTTGTCGGTGTGGAAAAAAAAATCCGAAAATTGAGAAAAAACTGGGGAAAACTTATATGCCCATGTGTCTTGTTGATTCCATGTATTGGGTATATTGATTGTGAGTTTGTTGGGGGAATTCCATATTCATTCACTACAAAACCTACACTTTCCAAATTGTGTATTCAAAGTGTTTGATAAATTGCACCAATGAAAAATACTCCATTAATGCTTTGTTGTTCAATGCCCATATATTGCTAATTACTTGGAGCTATCCAATTCCCATCATTTAGATTGTGTTATCAACATTTTATTCCATATATCACTTGCTCCATACATTGGGTAATTGTTGATCATTCATTCCTTGTCACATTTGGGTTGTTGAGGATTTTTTTTCATATATCCACATTACCCACATTCAAAGCCATTCAAAGATTGAGTACAAAGTGTTTGATAAATTGTCTCATTGAAAATTTACACTCTTTGTGCTTATTGCTCTACATCTTTGCCTTATCAATTATTTGTGGTTTGTCAATCTAATTGCTAAAATTGTGTTCCTAGCATCTTTTCCCACATAAATTGTGTTTCTTTTGAGTTTAGCAAATACATAAATTCCACTTGCTATTGTACCTAATTGTTATAAATTCCTTCTTCCTTGTTTGTGATTTCTCTGACTCCACAAGAATTATACTTTGTGGATTAGTTGATTACCTTCCTTGGAGAACTTGAGAAAGGAGATTTTGAGTGGAAAAAGGCAAGAGTGGTGAGCTCAATAGAAGGTAAAAGCCAAATTTGAGTGAAACACGAGAGAAATATTTTCTTGTGAGAACACTTTCACACTTGCACACTATGTCCATTTTCAATTCTCAAACTCAAGATTTGAAGTACTTGTTGGAAAATCTTTCGACTACCATGGCTAGACAAATGGAGAAAAGTGGAGGTGAGTTGGAAAATTTAGGAACAAGAGGGGAGAGTACATCTACTAGTAGTGGTGAAGAAAATAGGGATGGTAGGGAAATGTTGAAGGATAAATTTTGGAACGTTGTGTATAGGGATGGAAGTAGAAAACAAAATGGGAGTTTGAATAGGAAAATTAGAAGGGATGCTTGAGATAATGAAAAGGAGAGAGAACAAAATGGGAGCATGCATAGGAAAAGATGAGAATGGGTAGATAGGAGTGGAGATGGAATTGATAATAATATTGATATAAAAAAAATGAATAGTCCATCATTCCATAGGAGGGATGATAATGAAGGGAAAGTTGAAGAAGAATGGAGAATGGGTAGAGGAAGAAGATAGTGGGTAGATATGAATGGAGATGGGTTGGATGATAGGGGGAATGGAGTTGATGAAAATATTGATAGTGTGCAAATGAAAACTTCATCATTCCATAGGAGGGACAGTAGTGAAAGTAGAGAAGTAGTAAAGGAGATGAATGCTAGGCTACTAAAATTTTTAGCCCACGATAATGAGAGGGAGAAGCATGAAGGAAATACTTTCTACACTAGATGCCTTATGAGGGATAGGGCATGTAGTCTCATTATAGATGGGGAGCATGACATGAATTTGGTAAGTGCTAGTAAGGTGGAGAAATTGGGGTTATCGGTTATGAAGCATCATAAACCTTATATATGGCAAATGTTGAATGACTATGGGGAGGTGAGGGTAAGTGAACAAGTTCTTCTTACTTTCACATTGGTACTTATAGTGACCAAATATTATGTGATGTGGTTCCCTTACACACTACTCACATAATTTTGGGAAGACCTTGGCGATGTGAGCGAAATGTGAATCATGATAGGAGGAGAAACCGGTGTAGTTTCCAAATGGATGGAAAAAAGGTTGTGATCCTATATTTGAGTTTGGAGGAAGTTCATAAAGATCAAATGAAACTCAAGAAGGAATTTGAGGAAGAAAGAAAAGAAAGGGAAAATAGGAAATCAAAAGAAAAATCACTTGAGGAAATTGATGTCAACACAAGAGTGAGGTCAAGTGAAAAAGAGAGAGTTGAGGTCACGACCCTAGAAAAAGGTGAGGAATTGAGAGTTGGAGCCACGACTCCAGAAAAATGAGAGGCGAGAGAGGAACTGAGAGTTGAGGTTCCTACCTCGGAAAAAGGTGAGGGAGTGATGAGTGCCACCAAGAAAATTGAGAGAAAAGATCACCCCAAAATGTTCTTTACTCTTGAATATTCTAACACTTCCCTCCCTAGCTTGGTTACTTCTTTGTTGCAGGGGATCGTTAAGCATACTTATCAAAGCAACAAGGAGCTCCAAAGGTATGCCGTGTGAAATAAATTCATGGAAACATTTTCCTACAACAACAAGTACAACCGAGGTAAACAAAATGAAATAACCAACGTCGCATCAAGGAGGTATGCTCCTAACAATTCTTTAAATGCAAGATTATTGTGTTTTGAATACATTAGAGGGTTGTATGATCTTGATATAGATTTGATAAGTGTGTTGTTGACTTGTGAAAATGTAACATGTGTTAGGGATCATTGTCATGATGAGTGCTTAATTTGTAAATGCAACTTTTTTTATGTGCCCAATTGCATAAGTACAAAATCCTTGTGTGAAAATGTTGCCTATAGTACATTTCATTGGCATGTTGAATCCTTATTTTGTGAAAATATGCTTGACATGCATATTTGCTCTCTAAATAAATTGCTAGCTGGGGGAGTCCACGGGAGAAATTTATTGAGATGTCTTGGTGATAATAGGACTTCACTTCTAACATTTCTTGATGCTCCCTCATTTTATTTTGAACATGTTAAGGGCATGCATGTTAATAATCCAAATTTGTTAAACATTTATGAATCATGTTGTGAGCGATATCTTGTTGAATTCTATGGGCATGATAATTATTTGTTTTGGAAAATTGGATTGTTTCTTTTTAAATGTGTCATGTGCAAATTGCTGATGGAAGAGACACATGATAGTTGTTTGACGGGGCGATTTAAAATCAACGGGGTCTTAGGGGTATTATGTGAACAATTTTATTGGCATAATTTGAAGATTGGTGTTGAACATGTTTGCACTTGTTGTAAATACCTAACTTACAAAATGGCTAAACTTAAGTTTAAGTTTTTGCCCCCAAGAATTCCATACATATTTGCCCATCATGAGTAAACCTTGGGTTACTTATTATATGAATTTTATAGTAGGTTTACGCGGAACAAAGAAAGAAAATGATGCTATTATTGTGATTGTTGGTAGGAGTATTAAAATGTCACATTTGATTGCATGCCATGAAACCAACAAGATCATTAACATAGCTAATCTTTTTTTTCGGGAAGTCGTGCATTTGCACGAAGTTGGTGCTAATTTTGTGGTTGTTAAATTTGCTTGCAATTTAATTGCTCATCATATTAGCAAGTTTTCTCCACTTAAAATTGCTTGTGACTTTAACCTATTAACTCTGTTGAACTTTATGCATATGATTATTGAAGAAATAGTTGGTTTAGGTAGTCACGAGAATGCACATTTGGTTAAGCCCCTTTGCAGGAGGTCCGAGCTTCCATTTGAGGGAATTGGTATACAATGTATTTCCAATGCCAACCATGGTAGGAAGCATATTCCATTTGACCCGGGCGGCCGGATGTATTCTCATTCGTGGAATGAGCGACCCACCGATCAAATAAAATTCAAATTGCTACTTTGCAGTGTTGGCACATCTCAAGCTTTTGGCAACGCCTACAAAATGATTTTGCACAGTGAGTATGAAATTTCAGTTACATTTATTGTGTCTGAATTTTCTATTTTTATTGTAGGTATCGATTCGTGGTCGAATCTCTTTCGAGATGGAGGAGATGATGAGAATCGCGAAGGTCCAATTTCATCGCATGAACCTGTGATCCACAATGTTGCAAGATCAAAGTTCAAGGAGTCTCACAACAGTGCACTCAAGCAAGATTTGAGGTCGAATCCTTTTCAAGAGGGAGGGGATGATGAGAATCGAGAAAGTCAAACCTCGATGCGCAAGCCTGTGGGACCCATGACGAGATCCGATGCCAAGGAGGTTCAAGATTCGAGGCTAAACAAGTAATTAAAGTCAAGAAAAGCAAGCCGAGAATCAAGTTGGAGCCAAAAAGAAGAAGAAATTGGACTCAGCCAATTTCGATCGACCGAAAGTCATTCCGGTCGACCGAAAGTCTGCAGAGATTTTTTGAAGGTAGCCTCAGTCGCGTTCGGCTGAGGCTTGGTCGACCGAAAGTCCCATTTCGGTCGACCATGTGATCGACCGAAAATGGTTCGATCAACCGTGTCGGTCGACTGAAACATCTCGTTTCACAAAAACGGGGTTTTTGTTGCAATTTCCACAAAAAGGGGGTTTTGTTGCAATTTCAGAAATTTGCACATTTTGCCCAATTTTTTACATTATATACTCTTTTCTTTTCATTTGTAAAGATAACTTGGTTGTTCATATGAAATGCTCTTGAGAGCTTACTCTTGAAGACTCCTTTTGAGGTAAGGTTAAACCTCCTTGATCTTGTATTATTTTTGGAAGTTAATCAACTTTGCTTGAGTATTATTATTCTTGTGTTGTTGTTTATTTTCCGCCACCTTGGAATTTGTTTGGTTAATACCCATTGGGCTAGGGTTTGGTAATCCTTGAATTTTGGGTTAGATTTAAACTTGGGTTAAGGTGTTTATCCTTTATTTTACTACTTTATCTTTCTTGGGTTTTGTATTAAATTGTTGTGGGAATTTTCGGTCAATATACCGGAGGGGTTCGCATCATAAAGTATGCTTCAATTGGTTGTATCATAGAAAATATTTTCTAAGTAAAATTTTTCAATCAAACATCAAACAAACACAGAATATGGAAAATATTTTTAATGATGTGACATTTTCTAGGCAAAACTAAGGCAATCAAACATATCCTTACATTTAATATTTGATGTAATTTTAATGACGATGTGTTTACAGTTGTTTCTCACTTGTGAGTTAACATAAAAGTTTTTGTTGAAATTTTCGATTTGACATCCATAATGCATATTTTTCAACTTTCAAAATAATAATATAATTATAAAAAATATGAATAAAACTATAAACATTAAAAAAAATAAACATGTATTCACTATATTTTGCAATATTTATTTATTTGGTTCAAATATTGTTTTAAATTTTTTAAATTGTAATATTATCAATATTTAAATTCTTATATAGTTATGATTTTAAGTCTATTAATTAGAATTTTATAATTATACATTTTAACCTTAAGGCAATAATTTAAAACTTGAAACGATTAGTTTGAACTAATACCTACATTTATTACTAACTTTCATTTAATACCAAATTTTATTAATTACATTTAATATATATATATATATATATATATTTTTTTTTTTTTTGCAAAAGATTCATGATTTAGAAAGAATTTGGGGCGGGCAAGTGTGTGCGTAAAATGGTGACGGTTATCATAATATATAATATATAGAATATAGATCAAATATTTTACATTTGAATTTAAAATTTTAATTTTAATTTTTATTTACAAATTATATTCAAAATTACTATTTAAAAGTCACTCTACCAAAATAATGGTTATCAATCGGGCTAAATGGATGAACTTTTTGATAAATAATATAAAAAATTACTCTCCAACGTTAGCTCTGTTTGGCAACTAGATACTGTTTAAAAAACATAATTTTTTATATTTTCTATGTAAATATGTGATTGAAAAGTATAGAGAGAAAATATGTGTGATTGAAAAGTAATTTGGAAAATCGTGTAAAAAAATGTTTTTAAACCAAAAAAATAGGTTTGTCGAGCATAGACTAAATGATTTTTTTATTGATTTACTATTAAGCAAATAATAACTTTTGCCTTTTTAAAAATAAATTTTAGTAGATTTTGATTTTAAAAAAATTTGAGGAGTTATGTGATTGAAAAATTAATAAAAATTACGAGTATTATAAAATGTATGAATAAAAATAAATTTGAGAAAAAAATTGAAAATGAGGGCCACTAATGTTTTGTTACACATTCAACCCACTATATTTGCATTACGTATCTTTTTGATTTTGGGAATTTGGAATAATGCCTCTATTCTTCAACACAATTATTATAATTATTAAAATCATTTATAAATAACACGATTATTAAAATCATTTTTTAATCAGACACATTTTCTCTTTTATTTTTAACCAAACATTTTACTTCAAAAATATAAATAAATCAAATTATAAATGCTACAGTATTACTGATCAGAGAAACTTTTGGTCAACTTGCATTTTTCTAAAATGTTTCAAATGTGACGGAAATGATCCGAAACAATATATTTTTTGATGCAATTGGTCCTTTTGGATAGAATTCATGCAAATGACGATTAATCTCGTGCGTGTGATGCAGTCTCCTTTGTTTTTATTTTTTATTTCAAGAGTACCCTCGTCAAATGACTTTCTAGACCCAAAAAAAAAAAAACTAAATAAATAAATAAATTATACTTCTTTTATCTTCTCTACTAGTGCAACCTAACTCACCATATCAAACATTCGAGTTAATTGTTTCAGTGGCCATTGAACTTTGTATGATGTCACAGTTTTCATACTCATCTTCAATATACTTTCAATTGGCTACTAAAGTTTGAACCGTCTCACTTTGCTGATCATCGAACGAATTCTGTCGCTCATTTTGCCAACGTGGAGGACCAAAACATGATGTGACATGTTAAATACATTAGATACATGATGTGACATGTTAAATATAGACTCGTTTGATTACTTCCAACACCTGTAGAATGCATGTGATATATGCACGGATAAATTCTCGAATAGATAATTACCGATTGATTTTTAAAGTTAACGCTTTATTAAAAGTTTCATAAAAACGGTTCTAAGTAGCTTACTTTGGCAAGCCATAACTTCCTACTCGATTTAATCATTTCTTGTGTGGTAAATTGCACGTAAAATTACGTCATGAATACTTTGAAACGGTATCAAGAACTTGATATTTTGACCTCATTTGATACCTCGAAATTAAACTTGAATCTGCCTCCCTAAAATTGGAATTCTAAAAATTTCAAGCTTGAGGTGTGACTAGCTTTGCCACGCCTAACCTTATAGCTTTCCTTATTCACCACCTACTTATAAACTCCACCTCCAACTTGCATGGTTAAGACCTTCCACCTTTAGCTACTGAAGATAGAGTCAGAGTCACTTCCTAGTCAAGTTGAGAGATGGAATCTCATACAAGCGACTTTACACCATTTATGTGCAAACACGTCTTGCTGGTCAAATTTTTTGAATTTAGTTTAAAAATCGTGAACTTCATCTCGTTGGTCGGATATTTTCACCCTCCACGCTGGAAAAATGAATGAGGAGGTTTGTTCTATGATCAACGGGGTGAGACGGTTCAAACTCCAGTGGTAGTTTGGAAGCATATTTAAGTTTGGTGGGTAAACCGTGACAACATAGAAAGTTCAATAACCACTGAACAATTAACTCAAAGTTTGGTGGCCACTGAAACAATTAATTCTAACATTTGGTTGTATTTAACAGGCCACATCAGGTTTTCGTCCTCCGTACTAGAAAAATGAGTGACATAATTCGTTAGGTGGACAAAGGGTAAGATTATTCAAACTTCAGTGGCCAGTTGAAAACATATTAAAGTTGGGCGGGTAAGCCTTGACAGCATATAAAGTTCGATGGCCACTAAAACAATTAACTCTATACACTGTCATGTCATCGATACGCTTGAACCAGTACAACTAAACTATCAAAAACTGTAGTCGAAAAATCAAGAAAATCATTTTTTGATGCATTGCACAATCTCGCCACATCATACAACTCTGTATGGAATCAAACTTAAAAGTGTTAATTACAAATTTAGCCCTCATCATTTCAAAAAAATTGTAAATACATCAAAACTTTTGAATTTTTACACCATACATCCATAACGTATCGTTTATTAGCTGCATTAGTCTTATTTTGACAAAAATGAAAGGCAAAATGGAAAAGTCACTTAAAAAAAAGAGGCTAATTACAGATTTATCCTCAAGTTTTGATTTTTGGTGTCATATGTTTCTAACATTTCGTTTATCAACATAATACGTCCATTAACCATTACGACAAAATCTGTCAATTTTTGATTGATAACTGACTCACGTGGACTGTCATATAACATTGAGGGGAAATAATAAATAACATTATTGAAAATTACTAAAAATCTAAAACATTTAAGAAAAATCGCAATACACGGCCATCAATGTTCAATTAAACAATCAAATGTTCAAATCATATCAATTTGAATACATTATACTCATAATTATACACACAACCACAAAAAATGAAAATTCTATGATTTCGTAATTCCTTGGAACTCAGTCTGTGGAACGCGGATCAATAAGTCCAGTTTGTTTTTGTTAAAATTGAGATAGTTTATGTTATAATAGTTGAACCCATACACGTGTTGACATTGTTCAGTTTTCAACATTTTCAGATTTGTGTGGTTTATCTCTTTTAGATACAATCACCAATAGCTTCTTCGTGGTACCAAATTTTAGCGATGTAAACTAAGAATTCGAAAATGTTGGAAATCGAACATTAGCAACAACATGTACACATTCAGTTAAAATAATAACAACTACCTCAATTTAAACAAAAACAACACGTACCTATAGATATGTATTTCCCAGACTCAATTTCAATGAATTACTCAATTGTAAGATTTTCATTTTTTTGGGGCCCTTGTATATGTAATTATGAGTATAATATATTCAAATTGATATGAATTGAGAATTTTATTATTTAATTGAACGGTGTGGCGGTGTACTGTATTTTTCAAAATTGACGAATTTTGTCATAAATGATGTAATATGCTAATAAACGAAAGGTTAGAAACATATGACCCAAAAATCAAAGCTCAAGGACTAAATTTGCAATTAGCCATTCATTCTCTGAATTTTTAAGTGACTTCCCATTTGGTCCTTCACTTTGTCAAATTTGGACTAATAATGCTATAAGTGACACGTTGAGATGTGTAGTGACAAAAATCAACGATTTGAAAATATTTGCAACTTTTTCAAAAAACTGGGGACTAAATATGTAATTAATCCAACATAAAATTGAGTTCGTAATAATTACTTTGAAGAAAAAATCAAGAAAAATACTCTGATATGCTCTTTGTCAAATAAAACAAAAATATCTTAAAAGGGATCTACGATTTAGCCTCTATTTGTCAAATTATTAATAAAAAAAAAGTCTAAACCAATTTTTAATTACACATTTATTTTTTCTACTTTTCAATTAAATATTTTAACTGAAAAACATAAAAAACATATATTTAAATACAAAAAATTTAAGAAACATAGCCTAAATTCTCTAGCATTCAGTCTTCATTTTTTTTTTGGGGGCTTTTTTCGACATTTCTGGAATTTACTATGGTTTAAGAGATCTACGATCGTGGGCCTTATGCGAGGGACCGAGGGTCAATTTGTAAGGGCAATCTAAACGCATTTGTCGGTTTCTTCTCGAATTTAAGGTGCAGAAGCCACGTGGCCCCACCTTAGCTATTGGAAATTTACATACACGTGGCAATACCTTGTAGATTAAGACCTCAAAATTTAGAGCCATTCATAATGAGCGTCGTAGTCGCCTCACATGGCATCACACGTATGGTTAATGTGACAATTTAAAAAAATAAATTAAGGATCCGTTTGATTATAATGATGAAATTTGAGTGAAAAGAAAATGAATTTTACGATTTATTTTCATGATAATTGGAAGTTTAATGTATTTGATTGATTTAATTTTCAAAATGAAAATGAGAATTTTTCAAGTTTTGTTGTTTGAACATTATTTTTCATGAAAAATAAAACATAATTTTGCTATTTTAATTAATTTTTTTCCATATACGTTTGTATTTGATAATAATAATGTTAATTTCTAGAAATAATGAGTTAATTAACAACAACAAAAATGATCAAATGAGGCGAACATGATTTTCTATGAAAATTTCGAAAATCAATGAAAGCTAGAAAATGAACTCCATGAATAATTAAGGCAATCAAACAGACAAAAAGTATGAAAATATGGTGGAATTCGTGTATTCCATGGAAAATGACCCTAAGGGTGTGTTTGGTAGATAAATGATGGAAAAAGAATGAATTCTATTTTCATGGAGAATCTTTTCTCACCTCCCTCTATTGGAAAATTTTCAAGAAAAATTGTGTAAAACAATGCTTAGAGGGATTGTATCATGGAAAATCTTGAGAATCAAACATGCAAAGATTGAAAATATTTTCATTGATAGGACATTTTCCATGAAAAATCCTTACAATCAAACACACCCTAAATGAATTTTCATGACCACCATACACATAATATCATGAGTGATGACCACAAGTATTCTTTACTATGAATAGTATTATTCCAAAATTTATAAGAGTATCAGCATTGAATGTGTTAATTCACATTTTTAGAACACTTCCAACAAGCTCATTAAATTTAAAATACTCTTTAATTTAGAGAATTGACCTTTAAAGACTAAAATTCTACTCCAATGAACTCTTTAATTTAACATTTTTATTTAAAGACATGGTCATTGAAAAACTCTGCGAATTCAGCCTCAGTTTAAACCCCATTATTTGAGAAATAATGTAGTTTTTAATAATATTTTTTTAAAGAATGTGTATTTAAAATTTTAAAAGTTAAATATTGTGAGTTTAACTAAAATAAATAGTTAAGATTGAGTATTTAAAAAACTTGAATTTTAAATAATGGGGCTCGATAACATCCTCTAGTTTATTTAAGTCAATGTAGGCTCTAGAATAGGATGTATGCTTCTGACTGCAAGAGGAGATGCGAGGGTTCAAAGAAGAGAAGATTGTGAAAAAGGGCTAGAGATATCCTAAAAAAGCATTTTGGTGGAAACCTCTTTCCTTTAATGTGAAGGAGGGGAAATATTTTACGTCCCGAGTTTTAAATACCCGGTTCGTCACTTTATGGTCTCATCTAACTTTTAAAATAACGATTTAAGCGGAAGAATAATAAAATTTCATACTTGGCAACATTTAACTAAAAATCAAACGGTAACTAAAATTTAATAATTTAGAATTTGAAATAACAATTCAAATCATTTATTATTTTCCAAATAAAGAAATTATTTAACAATGGTATAAAATTTGCTATCATTCTAAAATTCTCAAAAATCATTTACTAATATGAAAAATGTAAATAACTGTGCTAGGAATAAAATTCTATTATTTAATTATTATATGTCACCACGTCCATCACTCGCCTCCATCTTCAACATCTGCAAATATTTGTTAAAAGGGAATGAGCATTTCATAAAAATACTCAATAGACTCATCGCCAATTAATTAATGTACATAATATTTGAACACATAGAAATGCAAATTATTTTGTGACAACATCAAATAAATCATAAGTGCCACAAAGTGAACACAAATGAAAATAGTCTCGTCTTGTCTCATACAAAAAAATGCATATATGTTATGGCATGCTTCATAACATTATAAATATTTCATAAGAAATATGTTCTCGTCTCGCCTCATACAATAAATGTACATAAGCCACATGAGATACACATTTACATGCAGTTAAAATGTAAATAAATTAATAGGGACGAGTCTACCTTAATTCACACGTTTGAAAGTTGAGCGGGAACAATCACTTTACTCTTCTAAATCTCTAAACGCTTCGTTTAATTTAGCCAATAAGAAAATTTAATCTAAATTAGTATTTTGGAATTTTAGATTTTTAAAACAAAATTAAAAACTTAGGGATTTAAATTAAAAATCTAGAATAATTGATTTGAAAAGAGTTGTGGCTAAAACGGAATTTTCAGAAATTTGGGGACTGACTAATTTATTTTCCAAAAGTATAATGACTAAAATTAAATATTGTTTAAAAATAATATAGGGCTGAAATAACCAACTTTAAAACAAGGGATGAACTTTAAAACATTCTAAAGATCAGATAACATGGAGTGACTAATATTTTTTAATCATTCTCAATTTTAATAAATTTTTAAAGATTATAGGGTATAAGATTCTCAATATAATTTCGTGATCTCCAACTTTACTTGGTTGTCGTATAATGATAATTGCGAGATTTTCAAATTATTATTTTGACTACTTATTTTAGTAAACGGAGTTTTATTGGTTAAATTCAAATATTTTATTTATTTATTTTTTAATTATTGTGATTGATGTTTTTGAATGAAATTGAAAAGTATGTTAAATACGAGAGTGAGATGTAGAAGTTATGAGAAATATATTAATACATTTCACATACATCAATATTTTTACAAATAGTATTACATCAAACATGATATATCATTAAAAAAACTACTAAATTTGGATTTTCAATGAAGTTAATAATAATTCATAAAAATTATTGAAATCAATAGTCATATATTTAAATATATAAATTGACGTTTATTATTTAAAGAAATTTTTAATAATTTGAATTAGTTATGTTATTTTTTAAATTCTAATAATTATTGTAATAGAAAATTATTTTTATATATTTATACATATATGTTGATTTTGTATAAGCATTAAAATTTTACGAATACTTGTTTAAATCAATATTGTGGATAATAACTTTCGTGCATCTCACGCATGAAATAATAGTAATAGCTATATGTAAAGGGAGAGTACTCCCAAAAAAAAAATCTTTGAACTTTTTCCTCTTAAACCGTCTTTTCTAAAATTGAAGTATTTCAATGAATGAGAATATTTTTGATAATTATACTATTATTTTTAAATCGAAAAATATGCAATGTGGGCATCAAATCGAATATCTCAATGAAAACTTTAATACAAACTCAGAAGTTAGAGTCAACTATAAACACGTCGTCCTTAAAATCACATCAAATATTAAAGGTAAAAAATATATTTTGTACCATTTACCTTTTCTAAATATCCCTCTATTTCAAATTTGTTTTATTTAAGTCTTATAATGATATTTATAATTTCTTAACTAGATTTAATTTGGTCATGTATATAATTATTTCAATTCGAGTTTTTTTCTTATCAAATTAAAAGAAATAATAAATATCCGAACTTTTATGTAATTTAATTAAGTCCGAATACTTTTTGTAACTTCATATTTCGATCAATTTAGGTTGCTAATTTGTTACATTTATTTAAATATAGGACCATGCGTATTTAATTTGTAATGATAAAATAAATATGAAATGAAATATTTGTTTAATATATTTAAATATCAAATATTATATTAAGATAGTTACTACAAATTCTAATAGTATTATTCCGTTATTCGGGTGGAGATAATTTTTTTTTTATAATCTAGAAATTATATTTTGAAAAAATTAATTACCTCAATAATTATTAAAATTGAATAGTTATGCAAATGTTCATTAAGTTTTTAATTTTTTTTATTAGTAAGTCTTTCATGTTCCAAACTATTACAATTGTACCCACTTGGTAAAACATTTGGCCCCTACTAGTACTAGATACCCCTTAATCAAAACCTCATTTCTCTAAAACTCACTTTCAACTAACATTTTATTTTATTAATAAAATAATTTACATATAATTTCAAAAAAAAAAAAAAAAAACCTATTTTTAAAAACTCAATCTCCATAAATTTACAGTTACAAACAACATTATTTGAAATAATGGATTTCAAATAGGGGCTTAAGTGCATATTCTCCAAAAAATCACTATTAAAAAACTCATTTTGTATATAATGAGGGCTTGAACAAGGACTAAATATGTTCACAAGAGAAAAACGAAATAAATAAATGGAGAGCAAGAACAAGTATTGATCCATTTCTTTGCCAAAATATATTTTATAAAACGGTGAGTAGTATTAATTAACTATATATTATTCATTTTGGACAAATTTCAGATTTAAAATAATCCAGTTGAATGCAAATTTTTCAATAGCCGTTTTTTCAAAGTTCCTAAGTTTCTTGGTCCGCCTTCCCCTATTGAAAATCAATTACATTTTTTAAAATAAAATTCGTAAAAAAAGAAAAAACATTTGTCAATATCACATAAATATTTTTCTTCAAAAATAGAAAATGAAATAGGATGAAATAGGAACGTTCATCGATCTATTTTTTTATTTTTAATAAAATTGTGAGCGTATATCACAAATATATCTATTTTTTTACGTATTACAAATTTTGTTTAAATGTAATTTTATTTTCTCATTTTAAGCGTTAAACCAATTTAAATTATAATATTTAAAGAAATTTCCTGAAACAGTAAACATACTAACGATAAAAAGTAATGAAGTATGTGTAATCTGTACCTTTTGTGATTAATTGTTTTCCTTCTTTTCTTATTTTTAATTAAATATTTATTTCACATATTAACGTATAAATTTGATATATGTAAGTAACAAATGATTGTACATTGCACGGGTGTAGCACTAATTATAATAAATGTGTATACAGCAATAAATGCATGACATAGTGTGTGATACAGCATCCAGATAACAACTTTTTCGATTAAGCTCACAAATTTGCAGATGATCACAAAAACAAAAATTCTAAATATAAGCATAAATGAGGAACTTGATGAAAACAACACAAAACGACACGATGTAATTACGACGATACAAACTTCAAAAATAAACCTGCATGTTCCATGGGAAACACATTATGCCCCTGTTTGGTTCTCTTTAATTTTTATTTTTTTTACAGTACTAAATTTTAATCATCTATTAAAAGTTAAGCACACAATATTTGACATTTCAATCAAACCTCAACCATCAATTCTCCTAAAAATCACTACTCATTTCAATAAATCTCTTTTTAAACAATACCAAACACACACCTACTTACGAGGATCACTTCCCTATCATTTTATTATCTTATCAGCACCTGTATAACTTTTTGGAACATTATCTGACTCAAGCTTATAGCTCAGCCCACTTTCTATCACATTCCCATTTTGGTGAGACCACGCATGATAGACAGAAAAGCTATGCAAATTAGAGAAGAAAGGACTTAGAATTTCAGATTGGAGAGAGTATTTTTGAAGGTAGCCCCGATGAATGACACTTTTCGCTTTGGGAAAAGGGGAAAGTTGAGACCACGTTTTATTGGACCGTTTGAGATATTAGAACAAGTAGGGAACGTAGCTTATCGTTTGACTTTGCCACCAGAACTTGCAGCTGTTCACCATGTTTTCCTATTGAGAAAGTATGTTCATGATCCTAGTCATGTGGTGAATTATCAGTCTATTACAGTTCAGAAAGATTTGTCTTATGAGGAGGCACTTCTGTGTATAGTGAAGAGAAAAGTCCATGTCTTAAGAAATAAGGAGATTCCTTTAGTCAAAGTCCAGTAGGGTAGACACAATAGTGATGAGGCTACATGGGAAAGGAAAGAGGAGATCCTAGCCAAGTATCTAGAAATCATAGATTAAGCAAGTTTAAATTTCGAGGACGAAATTAATTTAAGAGGGTAAGGTTCTACCGACCAAGAATGATGTGTTCCGAACCTACGACAATCGGAATCATAGCAGGCTTGACGGAAAAAGTTAAATATTCTAGACTTCGATTTTGATATGAACGGTTTTTATTGAGGATTTTGTAAAAGTTATAGATGGATTCCTATGTTTTTCGAACTTATCAAGAATATTTCTTGTGCCGTTCAAATATCGAACTTATCAAATATTTGCTAGAATATTTGTGGCGTTCAAATCAAAGACTTTTCAAGGAGATTTGGCAAATCCTTGTGACGTTTCGAAAGTCGTGGTTCTTTATTCCGCATCGTCGAGCTATCGCGTCGTGAATATCGGGTCATGATTCATCCGTCCAACCACAACCTGAGTTCGGAACTTTCTGGCATTTCTTCCGCGCTTCGAATCTCATCAATGGTATCAGAGCTAGACTCTGAATTCAGGTTTTTTTATTCTATCCAATTTAATTCTTATGTTTATCATCGAGTCTGCCATAAAAATTATCCATATCTTGTTGTTGAGTATTTCTTTTCTTGAGTGTTCTTCGTGCCAGTAAATTTTTTTCAGTTTTGATCCATATAAAAATTCATTATTCAAAAAAAAAAAAAGAGTTATTCTGAATTCAAGAACCACTTTCTTGAGTTTCTTTAAAATTCTTGATATTTATTTCCTTCCAAGTCAATAAAAGTCATTCTTGCTATTTGATGTCTAAATCCTCTTCGTTCTTGAATTTTTGAAACGCCACATAAGGAATGGATTATGATCCGGGCTCTTTATTCCAAACTAGATGTTATGTGGATCATAAGGGGTGCAGTTTGGCGATTGATAGAAAGTGCTTTACTAATTTCGTTAGTAGCACCGTGGTTAAAAAATTAGGATTACCCCTAGAATCAAACTATAAACCTTATAGGATGACGTGGATGAGGGAGTTTGAGAATCTCAAAGCAACCAAACAAGTTCTAGTGTCTATCACCCAGGGAAGGAATAGTGAGGATGTATGGTGTGATGCAGTGACATTGCAGTCTTATCATATTTTATTGGAAAAACCTTGGAGACGTAGGACGGAGGCTGATTATGATAAGAGTATGCACATATACAAATTCCTTAAGAAAGGGGAAACATGCGCACTGTATGGGTTGACATTAGAAGAAGCACTAGAAGATTCACGAAGGGTAAGGAAGGAGAGTGAAAAATTGTGTAATAGGAGACATCGTGGGGATAAGGATATTGATAAGAAGGAGGGATAGTTGAAATTAAAAAACAAATAAACAAACTCCAAAATTTGATGAGGAGAAGGTGGAGTTGGGTAGCGAGGAAATGATTAAGAATGAAATTGTTGATGATGAAAAGAATGAATTGGAAGTTGGGGTAGAAGTTCAAATTTTGGGTTTTGAATAGGAAGATCCACATTTGGGTATTAATGAGGTAGTACACGAGCGTGATGATAAAAATCTGGAGATAGGAGGTGGGGTTGAATTTGAAAGTAAAAATATTAAAGAGGTGCTTGAGAGAAAAGAAGTAGAGACGAATAAACGAGAACTTGAAAAGGAAGAACGAGGTGAAGAGAAGGGCCTCGTGGTTCCAAAGGAGGAATTGACGGTGATAATTCATGAATACAAAGATCCATACTTTGTACCTCATGAACCTAACATTTTCCTCACAACTTTATTTAATTTTGTCTTGCAGGTTAAATTTGCTTGGAAATTTGGGCAACACCACCAATGCCCACAGGAGTTTCTACTTCAATCCATTCATGTAACCCAAGTTACAGGATACTATTGGTCATCCCTCTGGCATGGAAACAATAATTTTCCGTTTTAACCAGGAGGTGAAGTGAAACAACAGGAACAAAGCTATGATTCGAGACGAATCATCCTAAAGAAGGAGGGTATGATGTGTTCCGGACCCTCGACAATCGGAGTCATGCAGGCTTGATGGAAAAAGTTAAATATTAAAGCCAAATAAAAGTGCAATCCAGTCAACCATGTCGAAATTAGATGCATAATATGTGTTTTTCGAGTAATAATGAGCCACTAAGCAAAACTCATGGGCTAAAGCCCTTGAGCCGACTGATTTTATGGCCAAATTCCATCATTTGGGGCTTCAAAACGCAAGTCAATTATGCAGACGAAAATTAGGGTTTTTGCGTATTTTTAGGTTAAATTTTGTTTTTAATTATTTGTTTGCCTATTTTAGAATTTTAGTCTAATTACAATTCTATTTTGAGTCAATTAGCGGATAGGTTATTTTACTTATTTATATTTCATTCCATTCATTGTAATTCAGACTTCGATTTTGATATAAACAGTTTTTATTGATGATTCAATAAAAGTTATAGGTGGATTCCTATGTTTTTCGAACTTATCAAGAATATTTCTTGTAGCGTTCAAATATCGAACATATCAAATATTTTCTAGAATATTTGTGGCATTCAAATCAGAGACTTATCAAGGAGATTGAGCAAATCCTTGTGGCGTTTCGAAAGTCGTGGTTCTTAATTCCGCATCGTCGAGTCATCGCGTCGTGAATATCGGGTCATGATTCATCCGTCCAACCACAATCTGAGTTCGGAACTTTCCGGCGTTTCTTCTGTTCTTCGAATCTCATCAAAGAAATTTTCACGTATTTAATAATTATTTTTAAACTACAAAAACGTGCCGCTGCGATCTCACCCATTTTTAATTTAAAGTTATGACGTTTCGTCTAGCCGAGTCGAGAAATATCGAGTCCAATTCGATTTTAATTAATTTCGAGTTTTTAAAATCATATTATTTTATTTATTCTTTTCAAAATCGTTTTAAATTCCAAATTGTGTTAAGCTGATTTTATCAGATTCATTTTCTGACTCAGTTGAATTCACACGTATTATTTTCTCGAGTTCCGTTTTTTGCTTATAAAGATTTCCAAAATATACTAGCATAACCTAAACTTCCACCAACTAAATCCAATTCCATACCCTATCAGATGCTCTCACACACCTCAACATTTTCAGGCTCCCTCTCTCAACACAACCACAACTTCATACACTGATTCCCAGCAGCACCATTCACGACAAATTGGAAACTTAGCAAGCTTCAACTCTATTCAACCAGCCTCCTCACGCAGCCAGGTAATCTCCTCACCACCACCTCACCATTTGAATAATCATAATCATCACCACCACAATCGAACCATTGCCCATTCCTATCGCTGAACTCACCACCATTTCGTCCACTGCACAATCCAAACCAAACAGCCTGCAGTCACCAACTAGACCAACTCCATCAGGAAACACCACCACATCCGCCGCCAACCACCACTACACAACCCGTCACAATCGATGGTGCAACTAACAACAATCAGCCACCCAACCAACATTACCAAACCAAGCACCACTGCTCCTTCATCGCCGGAATCACCACCACCAGCAACCACATATCACAACCACCAATGTCGAATTTCACCACCGCACCGCACTGTTATGAAAATGTTGTTCAAATATATATATATAGTTGAAATGGTGCAAGAATTGGTCCAAGAAGTGAAAAACCGGACCAAATAAAAACTGGACGGACCAAATGGTCCGGACCGGACCTGAAGGTCCGGAAAAAATGAAGAACCACGCGATCGCGTGGTTGGTGGTCCAGCGATCACGTGGTTAAGTGGTAATGGTCACTGCATATTTTTTCGAGGCATCGCGCGATCGCGTGGTATAAAAATTTGACCGTTGGAGAATTTTTTCAGAATTTCTCATGCACATTTTCAACTATTTTTGGCACTCTTTCGTGAAGAGTTGCATGAACAACGATTTGGGATGATAGAATTCTATAAATAGGTATAGAATTCATGGTTTTGAATAACCTTTTGATCATCAAACCTTCAATAGTGATTATCATCCAAAGTCTTAAATTTTATACTTAGAATCTTCAAAATTTGCTCTTCTTGTTCCTATTCTCCAAGTTTATCAATTGTGCTATTTGATACTTGGTTTGAGGCTTGAAATCCGCTAAAGCAATTTGTTTGGAGGCCCATTAGCATTCTCATTCCGAGAGGGCGCAAATTTCGCTTTTAGGACAACATTCTTTGCGATTCAAGTCATTTTGCATTTTTTTGATTTCTCCTTGATTCTTTGTTTCAAGTTTTGTGTTAACTTTGTTATAGCATATTTTATTTGAGAAAGGAAATTTCTCAACAATCTAAAAGCGAAATTTTGCGATGGCAACCGAATGAGACACAACCATGGCTACAATCAAGTTGATGAATCAAGATTTAGTTAGCTTGGATCGTTTTGATGGTACCAACTTCACAAGGTGGCAAGACAAAATTAAGTTCCTATTAACGGCGCTGAAAATCTTCTACATCCTTGATCCCAATTTGGAAGACTTGCCCGAACCTTCCGATAAAGATACCGAACAAGCAAGGATTGATCAAAAGAAGCGAGAAGAAGACGAACTTATTTGTCGTGGCTATATCTTGAATGCACTTTCGGATCGTCTCTACGACTTGTACACCAACACTAAATCTGCAAAAGAGATATGGAATGCACTTGAAAACAAGTACAAGGCCGAAGAGGAAGGAACTACAAAATTCCTTATAACAAGGTACTTCGATTTTAAATTTTTGGAAAATGTTCCCCTATTACCCCAAGTTCATGAATTACAAGTGATTGTCAATAAATTAAAAGCGGTGAAGATAGAACTTCCGGAATCATTTCAGGTAGGAGCAATTATTGCAAAATTGCCTTCTACTTGGAGAGGATATAGGAAGAAAATCTTTCACAACTCCGAAGACTTTTCAATGGAGCAAATTCAAAAACATCTCCGAATTGAGGAAGAGTCGAGGGCAAGAGATGGGATTGAGAATTCCCATGTTGGCACTTCTAAAGCCAATGCCTTGGAGAACAACAAAGTGACCAAAGTAAACAAGAGAAAGTTTACTAGCAACAACAACAACAAATTCGAAAAGAAGCCCAAGGGAGAATGCTTTGTATGTGGAAAATTCGGCCACTTTGCGAAAGATTGCCGACATAAAAAACAAAGCAATTTTGGAGGTAAGGTTAATTTCATTGACAAGAATGAAATTATTGCTACTATAAGCGAAGTAAATTCTGTCAAAGGAAAAATTTCGGGATGGTGGTATGATACTTGTGCCACCGTTCATGTTTGCTATGACAAATCCCTATACAAGACCTATCAAGAGATTGATAATGGTCAACAAATTCAAATGGGAAATGAAAATTGTTCGAAAGTCATAGGAAAAGGGAATGTTGATCTTCAATTCACATCCGGAAAGGTTGTAACTCTTACAAATGTTTTACATGTGCCGGATATGAATATAAACCTTGTAAGTGGTGATTTGTTGGGAAAACCGGGCATGAAATGGATTTTTGAGTCGGGAAAACTTGTATTGTCCCGAAATGATTTCTTTGTTGGTAAAGGCTATTCCACTAATGGAATGGTCAAATTATGTACTATTGACAATGCAATTAATAAAATAAATTCTTCTTACTTTGTGTGTTCTTTAGATTTATGGTATGATAGATTAGGACATGTTGGATATTCTACCTTGCATAGAATGATTAGAAATGACATGCTATCTTGTGATTTTACAAAGAATGAAAAATGTGAAATTTGCACTAAGTCCAAAATGATTAAAAAACCTTTTCAAAGTGTAGAAAGATCATCTAATATTCTTGATTTAGTTCATACCGACATTTGTGAACTTAATGGCATGTTAACTAGGGGTGGTAATAAATATTTTATCACTTTCATTGATGATTATTCTAGATTTTGTTATGTTTATCTAATGAAACATAAAAATGAGACTTTTCATATGTTTAAAGCATATAAAAGTGAAGTAGAAAATCAAAAGGATAAAAGGATTAAAATTCTAGATTTTCATATTAGGACACGATGAGATTGATTCTCAAAGAATCTCCTTTTACTTGGTTGAAGCAAGTAAGGAAGATATAGTAAGAACAATTCTATATGTTCTTCAAATTGATAGTGATCCTAAAACCTACAAAGAAGCAATGATTTCTAGAGATAGCACATTTTGGAAGGATGCTATCAATGATGAAATGGATTCTATAACGTTCAACAATACTTGGAAGATTGTTGATTTATCGGCTGGATCAAAATCCATTGGTTGCAAGTGGGTATTTCGAAGGAAATGCAGTACCGATGGTTCGATCCAAACCCATAAAGCAAGATTAGTTGCTAAAGGTTTTCGACAAAAGGAAGGAATTGATTATTTTGACACTTATGCACCGGTGGCTAGGATCACTACTATTAGAATACTATTTGCACTATCGTCTATATTTGATTTACATGTGCATCAAATGGATGTGAAGACTGCATTTTTAAATGGAGAACTAGATGAAGAAATTTACATGGAACAACCAGAAGATTTTGTTCTTCCGGGTAATGAAAATAAAGTTTGTAAACTTATTAAATCGCTATATGGTTTAAAACAAGCTCCTAAAAAATGGCATGAGAAATTTGATAATGCAATTATGTCTTTTGGTTTTTCACACAATGTGGTAGATAAATGTTTATATATCAAAAATTGTGATAAACTTGTTACATTTGTGTGTTTGTATGTGGATGACATGTTGATTATAAGTAATCACATGAATGACATAAAAGAAACGAAGAGGTTTCTATCGTCAACATTCAAAATGAAAGATCTTGGTCAAGTGGATACCATATTGGATATAAAAGTGATCCAGAATGAGCTGGGGTATGCATTAACCCAATCACATTATATAAAGAATGTGATTGAAAAGTTCAAACATTTGAACATTAAAGAGGCAAATACTCCATTTGATTCGAGTATTAAACTTGTAAAGAATGTTGAAAGGGCTATTGGACAACTCGAATATGCGAGTGCAATTGGGAGTCTAATGTATGAAGTTCAACGCACAAGACCGGATATTGCATTTGCCGTGAGTAAACTTAGTAGGTTTACTAGCAATCCAAGTGTTGAACATTGTAAAGCGATTGGAAGAGTTCTTGGTTATCTAAAGAGAACTAAAAATCTTGGAATTCAATATTCCAAGTTTCCAACTATATTAGAAGGATATACCGATGCAAGTTGGATATCAAATGCTGGAGAAAATAAATCAACCTCGGGATGGTTGTTTACACTTGGAGGTGGTACTGTTTCTTGGAGATCAAAGAAACAAACAATGATAACACATTCCACTATGGAATCCGAGTTTGTTGCATTAGCCGAAACTGGAAAGGAAGCATAGTAGCTTAAGGATCTTCTTTATGAAGTTCCACTAGATACGAAGAATGAATTTTCAATATCTATACTATGTGATAGTCAAGCTACTCTAGCAAGGGCTTATAATGAAGTCTACAACGGAAAGTCAAGACATATGAGTCTTAGACGTGATTACATAAGAAAATTAATAAAAGATGGAATAATATCACTTACCTATGTGAGGTCAAGTGAAAATTTGACTAATCCATTCACAAAACCACTTACCAAAAAGTTGGTAAGACAAACATCGAGTAGGATGGGGCTAAAACTCCTATTATAAATTCACCAATGACGGCAACCCTATCGTCATTACGAAATGAGTAATTCACGGGTTCAAAGGGTAATAACAAGTCATTCGATAAGTGAATTGTTATAACACTTAGAAAATTATTTTTTAAGGTCCTATCATAAGGATATAAGTGCTGGGGTAACTGTTTGGAGAGCTGAACAAATCTTAAAGAAATTCAGTACTTAGTACAAATGTCTTTAAAAGTTACCAAGACACTGTAAGAATTTCTCCTATATGAACTTAGAAGTGGTGCCGCTTCAAGGAAAGTTTTGGAGTTACTTTCTGAAAAGTTCATGAACTCGGATGGGCGCAATGCCATTAACGCGCTAAAGTAAATTGTGTGTGGAACATATTGAGAAAGAATGTTCAAGTGTGCGATATCGCCGGTAATATCATAAGGGATAACTGGTTCAAAGCCAAGGCTACCTGGGATCTCGATATTACTTTGCAATATTAGCACTAATATAAGGTTAAAATCGAAAGATACCTTATTTTATGCGTGACATCGTTATGATTCTAAGTAGAGTTCATATATTTGAACAAGTGGGGGATTTTTATGAAAATGTTGTTCAAATATATAAATATATAGTTGAAATGGTGCAAGAACCGGTCTTAAATATAAGGAACCGGTCTAAGAAGTGAAAAACCAGACCAAATAAAAACTGGACAGACCAAATGGTCCGGCAAAAATGAAGAACCACGCGATCGCGTGGTTGGTGGTCCGGCGATCGCGTGGTTAAGTGATAATGGTCACTGCATATTTTTTCGAGGCATCGCGCGAGCCTCTTATCGCGCGATCGCGTGGTATAAAAATTTGACCGTTGGAGAATTTTTTCAGAATTTCTCATGCACATTTTCAACTATTTTTGGCACTCTTTCGTGAAGAGTTGCATGAACAACGATTTGGGATGATAGAATTCTATAAATAGGTATAGAATTCATGGTTTTGAATAACCTTTTGATCATCAAACCTTCAATAGTGATTATCATCCAAAGTCTTAAATTTTATACTTAGAATCTTCAAAATTTGCTCTTCTTGTTCCTATTCTCCAAGTTTATCAATTGTGCTATTTGATACTTGGTTTGAGGCTTGAAATCCGCTAAAGCAATTTGTTTGGAGGCCCATTAGCATTCTCATTCCGAGAGGGCGCAAATTTCGCTTTTAGGACAACATTCTTTGCGATTCAAGTCATTTTGCATTTTTTTGATTTCTCCTTGATTCTTTGTTTCAAGTTTTGTGTTAACTTGGTTATAGCATATTTTATTTGAGAAAGGAAATTTCTCAACACACACCGCACTGCAGGACTCAAAACAAACCCAAGAAAATTCAATCCCCAATCCAATCCAAAAACAACCTGAAAACAAATCCTAACCCAGAAATAGACCGACTCAGTTACTTACCTTAACCACCGAGCCCATTCCGCCAGGTTATCGCCGAAAAACTCAGTTCCAAGCCTCGATTTTCCTCAGTTTTCGCACCCAATCTCGCACCAAAATCCCACAAATCTGAACCTCCTCTTGGCCAGCCGCTCGCCGCCACTCTGCGGCGGCGTTTCGCCGGCGAAACGCCGGTAGCGCACCGGATTGTGGAGGGCGATTCCCATCGCCTCATTTCTCTCCTCTGCGTGTGAACCAGAGAGAGAGAGAATGATATTTTTAGTTTTAATATTTTGATTTTTGAAATTTGCACCTTAGTCCCTCGAGTTTTTAAAATTATGTAATTCAGTCCATTTGGTTTTAAATCTAATCATTTCAGTCCATTTAGTTTTTAAATAGTTTTAAACAGTTCCTTCATTTTAAAATCAATTATTTCAATTCCTACAGTTTAATATTTGTTTTGAGCCTCAACCCAAGTTTTGAAAATTTACATTTTAGTCCCCAAGTTTAAAAGTATTTATTTTAGTCCCCAAACTTTCAAATCAGCAATTTCAGTCCCTAAATCTTAATTTATCATTTTTAAGCTATAAATTTCAAAAGACTAATTTAACTCATTTTTCTATTTGGCTAGACGAGGCGTACGGAGATTTAAAAGATTGAAGTCATTCCCGCTCGATTTTCGCACCCGTCAAGTTCAAGGTAGATTCGCACCTATTAATTGATTTAAATTATAATTGCATGTGAATGTGTATGTTATGTGATTTATGTGAAATTTATTTCATGAAATGAGACGAGAATATATTTCTTATGAAATATTTATGTGGTTATGCTTATCATAACTTATATACTTTTATGCATGAGAAAGAAGAGAATATCTTGCAAGAAAAATGATAATGTTATACATAACTTATGTGCTTTAAGTGCACGAGACGAGATTACCCACACCCGATGATTTTAAAGAGCCTATAATTTTTCAAAGAAAAGCCGTGTGCTTTAATGCACGAGAAGAGACTACCCACACCTTATGATTTCTAAAGAGCCTGCGTTTATGTGTTCAATTATAATATAGATTAATTAATTGGCGATGAGTCTACTGAGTATTTTTATGAAATGCTCATTTCTATTCTAACAATATTTGCAGATTTTGGAGAGGCTGGCAAGTGATGGACGATTGTGGTAATAATCATTAAATAATTGAAAATCTTATTTTGATGATCTGTATTTCCAAACGTTGGATATTTTTGAGATTTTCAATTATTTGAGAATTTATGACATTGTTAAATGTTTTTGTAATATTAATGGTTCGATTCATTATTTTGAATTATTGCATAAATGTTTTCAAATTTTATCGACCATTACAGTTTATTTAATGTTGCCAAAAATAAATTTTCAGAAATATATTCCGCTAAAATGTTATTTTTAGTTTAGATCAGACGATGACACGGTAAACCGGGTATTTAAAACTCGAAGCGCTACAACTTAACCCTTGGACTTGGTTGAACTAAAAAAATTATTAATATGTGAGTTTAAGTTAATAATTAATTTTAAACACATATTTCATGAGACATACAATTTTTTAACAATATATTTATTAAATTTTATCAAAATTTATTAAAAATCTAACGATACTTAATTTATAGAACATTTTTTTTTTTTTTAAATATAATATGATATTAGAGATGACATAGAATCAAACTCTGTACTTTATACGTAAACATGCAAACACATAAAGTCAAGCAAATTTTAAAAAATGTCTACGACCCTAATCTGTGCACATATACATACAAGTCCTACTACGTTAGACTCACGTGTTCGAATTTACTAAACACTTTGCCAGTTCATTGAGTGGTATCCAAATTTTGATCAGCTTAAATATAACTTACGATTTACATTATCCATCAATCTCCTAGACATGGATGGTAGGGCACCTAAGGTTGATCTTCAACCTATTATCTTAAACTCAAGCAGTACACTTTCATCTCTCTCTGTCTCTCACAAATCTCATCTCTAAAATGTGTAAGGGCCTGTTTGGCAGGTTTTTAAAAAATCAAAAGCGTATCAAGAATTCAAAATTATTTTTGAATATGTTTATATAATATTATAAAAATATATTTTATGAGATTAGAAGAACTTCAAAAATAAGCAGCAAAACAACTTCTACTACATGAAGCAGAAGTAGGAGTAGAAGTATGCCAAACAGGCCCTAAGTAACAAATCCAATTATTTTGTCACACTAAACAAAGGAAAGAATCATCCACTATTTTTTTATTTAGGGGTTTTTCCTTTCGCAATCATTTTTCCTTCTTCCCCAGTTCCCCCTCCACCACAACGAAAGAGTTCTCCATAAGGGGGAACCAAACTTGGAATCTTCCTCCATTTCTTCACAGTCCTCGCTCCTACCTAACCACCCACCCACCCACCCAACCACCACAGTAAGCCCATCTCTCGCGATATATGTATATACATGGACACTTTTTCGGAGTGATTTTTGTTGATAACAGAGTAAACTTGATTGTTAACAGGTATATATCGTGATTACTGTGTATGGATAGTAGAATCCCACCTGGAAGTTACTTCCAGTACTCCCCTTCTGGGGTTCATGGTTCAGTTCAAAGGTCTGCATCTCTTACAGATCGCGAAAGGTTGGGACTTTGAAGTTTGAACTTCTTTTCTGATTCCTTTATTTTCCTTAGTATAATTCATTTTTTTTCTCAATGTTTCTGTATACCCTTGATGCTATAATCTGTGTTTTGTTGATAACTTTAAATCTGAGCATAGTCAAATTCGGTTTTAGGATTGTATTTTTTGTTCATTTTTCAAGTTTTCTCAGCATCCTCTAGGCTAAATGTTGTTAATTGCCTATATTATTTGCAAGCTATGTGTGGTTTTATCATTGATGCCTGATGGCATCTTCTAATTCCTTTTACATGCTATATTATTACGTGTGTAGCATTGAGTCACACTTATATGATTGTTACCTTAGTATGACTTTCAATGCTGTCATGATGCAGTCTAGCTTCTTGCTCCATCTTAAATTTGTATGCTCTAAGGGCATTTTTCTGATGTCAAATTTAGATTGGATACCCTTTGGTTTCCGCCTGCCTAAATGAGGATGTTCTAGAATTTAGAAGTAAAGTAACATATTTTCTGACAAATCAGTTAACTTATAAATTCTCAAAATGACATTTTTCTCGATCGGCATTATTCTGTGCTAGTTAACTATGATTCCTTTGTTATACGCTTGGCTTTATAAGGTGCTCAGAAAGACTATATTTTGATGATCTAATGTTAATCTTTCACTTGGCATGCTTATGATTTGATTTTGTTTGACATTGACAGATACTTGGCAGATTTACTGGCAGAGAGGCAAAAATTAGCACCATTCATGCAGATTCTCCCAGTTTGCAGCAGACTTCTAAATCAAGGTCATTAATGTTCTACTACCAGAGAGGCAAAAATTAGCACCATTCACGTTCTAGTGGTCTACCTCTTGCTTTCCTAACTTATTCTACTTTGACCACGTTGCTCTAATTTAATAACCAGGAAGAAAATTGCACAAACTTATGGTAATATCTTACAAGTGATAGTTGATCTAAGGAGACAAATTCTTCGAACATATATCTTGCAGTACTTGATCTATTTTCACCATATGAAGAAATAATTTACAGGGAACTTCTACACACATTGGGTGTTACTTTTGTATTCTGATGCTAGAGAATTACATAGTGAAATTATTCAGGACTCCAGTTAAGTTGAGGTGATATATTTGTGCTCAGTTCTACTAAACGTTTATTTCTTAATATCCATCTGCTGTTTAACTGACAAATATATAACCGGCGAGGTAACTCAGCTTTAGCTCGGAAATTCTTGAATGAAGCTTGATTAGTTCATCATATCACATCTGCTAAACGTTAATTTCTTAACATCCATATGCTATTTAACTGACCCAAAGATATAACCGGCAAGCTAACCGTGCTTCAACTTGGAAAGTTCTTGTATGAAGCTTGATTAGCGCAACAAATTTGTTGATGTGATGCATCCAGCTCACTCAATGTTTGTAGATATCAATCATGACATAACCAAGGGCACCCCTTAATTTGCATCGAAATATAATGAGAATCAAGCATACCCGTTAATTCTTCCTTTACACACAGTTTAAAACTGAATTATTCAATTTGAAACCAGATCATTAGTTTTCAGTTCTTCAGCAAAGCCATGCAGAAAAAAATTATCCCATTGAGAGCATCAGCAGTCGAGCCATATTTGATGCATATGTATCGGTGTTTAAAATATTCTATACTTTAAATGAACTTGTCTCTAGATAACTTGTTGGTAAAATTTTTAAGAACGTATACCTTCAATACCAAGAAATAGTGAAACTAATAGGAGTATTTAAAAAAGCTAAATATATCAAGTGTCATGGTGAGACGATTAAGAACATGCCAATGTACGTTTAGGTGGTTTTATTCTTGTTTAGCTCTGTTTTGTTTTAATCCATTGAGGCAAATCTAGGATCTGGTTTGAGATTTAATAATAATAATAATAATAATAATAATAATAATAATAATAATAATAAGAAAATCAAATAAATAAGAAATGCATAAATGCAATCAAGGACTCTATGGTTATGACTTATGATCCCTTCAGATCTTTGAAGTTCTTTTGACACATTCCTGAATTTGACAGTTTTGGAAATGCTGTTAAATGTTGTGGCCACTGACTTTGCATAATATTGTTATACTGAGCATGGTATGCCATATTTGAGCAAATGTATTTGTTGATTGAATCCCATAACTGGCTGTAGTTCTATCAGTGAATTATGTAGTTGAATTGAGTTGTCTAGGGATAAATTAGTTGCTCTGCAGATTGCAGCCTAAGGCAGATTCTTTTGTTGGATATCCACTGCAGGTGTTAAACTATTTTCTGTCGGTTGTTCCTCTATTGCTATTTCAATATTGAACTGTCCTTCAAATATATCTTATATTTGCAGAAATCATGAGAGTATCAGGATTGGTGTCCAATAAGCTAACAGAAATTGAAAGAATGGGGCATGATAATCCGTATAGGTCAATGAATCAACAGCCTAATGGAGGACCAATGAATGTAATGGCATGGAATGCCATGCAAACTGAGGTGTGATATATTATATCTATCTTGGAAGTTAATTTGGCTATGAACTATAACTTCGAATGTAGAGATGGATTTTATCATCTGTGTGATTGTAAACGTGATCAGTGTGGTCTATATTTCTCCAATCTGTGATAATAAAACCAAATTGATCTATGCGCTAATTTTTGATTAATCGAGGAGCCCATCCTGCAAAGAACTTAAATGATGCGGTTGAAATTTATATGAAATATCACATAAGCAATTATTGCATCTAAAATCATTTATAAGGCACGTGTCATTTATGTCGACCAGCTTCAATGTTTTACAAAGTTTACCAATTCTAAGATTTAATTTTGGAAGATATCTTTTGTAGCTGTCCTATAGCATCTTCTAACATTAAATCGTCAATTTTGATTCCTTTTGTCGCTGCAAGGACTATGTAATAAATATTACTTCTGATAGAAAATCATCAGCTAATTTAAAGAAAGTTTCCTTTCTTGGTTAGTATCTGGACATTTGACAAAATTTCCCTTTTCTTCCATAGAAGCATGATCTTATTTAAATCTCTATCTTTGCAGGTCAAGATTTTTTGGTCTAATGTTATGAATTTGAGCGTGAGACTACACTATTAAAACTTAAAGTGGACACATAATAAATGATAAAGAGTGACATATTTTGATATTTTATTTAGTGGAGTTTTTTCGCTAGAAATTCTAAAATAAAGTGGATTCTGCCTTGTTTTGAAAGCTTTTTTCCTTATCAAAACACAGAGCCATTCCATAATTAGGTTGCACTGAATTAATTAGTACCTCGAAATCTCGAAACTTTGGCTAATCATGGCATTCCTTAGACTAGTTCATTAGTGACTTCAGATAACACAGTTTGTGGGCTTGCTGAGACCTTAGTGTGTCTGTATTTGAGACTAGACCATTAATATTTGAGCAACGTAAATGCATTCGATGGCTGTAGCCTGTAGTAAACTAAATTTTCTAGAAACTGATTGGACAATGTACATGTTTAATGTACCTTCATCAGGAAGATAGGCTCCAGAAAATGGCTCCGTTTCAACCACCTTCTGTAAACTGGAATGCAGTACCTGGTACAAGAACCACTCCAGTTGTGAAGAAGGTTATCCGACTGGATGTTCCTGTGGAGAAATACCCAAGTGTGAGTAAAATTGTCTTTAGAGAAATACTGTTTGGTTATTTATCTTTATCCATATTGTTGAAAGATTTAAAATGTTACTTCTAACTTGAATTTGTGCAGTATAATTTTGTCGGCAGAATTTTAGGACCGCGTGGAAACTCTTTGAAAAGGGTTGAAGCCATGACAGAATGTAGAATATTTATTAGGGGTCAGGGCTCAGTGAAGGATACTCTTAAGGTACCAATTCGTTTACTTTTGATTATATGCCATAATTGTGAAAAGCATCGATGTTACTAGGCCCCTGTTTGTTTTTCATTATAAACAAACCATATTTTTCTCGCTCTTCTTTTCAACCTCACGTTTATTAATAAAATAATATTACACATAAATTCAAAAAAGATATCCTACTTTTTAACCACATATTCTCATAAAAATCATTATTAATTTCAAATAAACTCTTTATAAACAACATCAAACAGGGGCTAAGTGTCTGTCAGCTGCTACAAACCAAACCAAACCAAAATGTTTTAGCATTTTAAATTCAAACATAAGCATATATTAGATGAAATGTTTCCCTATTTGCCCATGAAATTTCAGGTGGTTATTATTCCCCTTTGGACTTATCACTTGTTTGATTACTGTTCTGGATGTTATTTTTTATTACTTTTCATCCAGCCTTCGAGAAGGAAGGGTATCTTAGCTCTTTTCAACTGTTATCACCAGGGCGATGTTTATCTCCCTCATCATTTTTGTGTGCGAATTTGTTAAATTTACATTTTAAATTATGGATAATCACTTGGTTGGCCTTTAGAAAAAATACTTTCCGTGGAAAATATTGTTTATGCTGTCTTCACAAAAACTGTAACTTGAGATTGTAATTGCAACTTATTTGAAGTCAAATATGATTCAAGGATAAGAATGTAGTTCTATGCTGGTCTATAATCAACCATGTTCGATGGTATCACCAAACTTTGCTGGTTTTGTTTCTACCAACATGAATTTACTATTTTCCAGCCGTGAGGAGTGAGATTGAGTGAACGCCGGTCATGTCTTCTCAGATTTCTCACAACTGTGTCCTTTGTCTCCTTAGGAAGAGAAATTAAAAGACAAACCTGAATACGAGCACCTAAACGAGCCACTACACATCTTGGTGGAGGCTGAATTTCCCGAGAACATCATAGACGCACGATTGGATCATGCAGTAGCAGTACTTGAAAAACTATTAAAACCCGTGGTATTGATTCGAACAGCTTTGCAGCACTTTGATATCATTAAACCCATCTTATCTATAGGCATCTTACCGTTTCTCCCTTTTCCCCTTCAGGATGAATCCATGGACATTTACAAGAAGCAACAGCTGAGAGAGTTGGCTATGCTAAATGGTACTCTAAGGGAAGAAAGCCCTAGCATGAGCCCGAGTATGAGCCCGAGCATGTCTCCTTTTAACAGCAATGGCATGAAAAGAGCCAAAACAGGAATATAACACTACACAATAACTAATGGCGTCTCTTGTGATATCGAAGTTGCTAGCTTGCAATTAGCAATTAGCGTTCTGATGTTAGGCGTAAAAGGTGCTCTCGATACTAGTTCAGCCAAATTCGTTCGTTATGGATTAGGATGACCCCGTGCTTTGCTTCTGCACACGATGTTGGGAACCGAGACAGAAACTGCTTCATTTCAAGTAGATTGAAGCAAATTTTGCCGTACTTTTGACTGTCTATATATATATATATATATATATATATATATATATATTCCTTGAACCAATGGTTTATTTAGATTGTTTTAAGCGTTATACAGTAATTGCAATAATGTCATTCTTGTGCTCCGTTACTACTATCTTCAAGAGCTAAGTAGCCTATAACATTTTAAGTTATTTGAAGATTTCTATTTCCCGTGTACAATTCTGACAAACTTCATTCAGAAAACATGGTTCAATATTGATATATTTAGTTTTAACCTTTTTACATGCTATATATATCTATTGCTTTCTGTTGAAGCTTGTTTTGGTGGTTCTGTTCTGAAGCTAATATTCATTCTTCTACGTAATAGGCCCCGGTTCGGGTTTTGGTTTTCGATTAGTTACTTTTATTTGCATAAATAATAATGATAATAATAATATTGCAGCTTGTGGATTTAGTAGGAGGGATGTGAACGGAACGGGTCGATGCTGAAAATTACGCGGATTTGACTGCGTTTGGATGCATGTTCTTCCAGATTTTCCTCAGCGATTCGAGCTCGATGCCCCCCCCCCCTTCGGGGCAGGACACAGGGGGTCCTAGGGGTCACGTGACCCCCACCCCCCCCCCACCCCCAAATTTTGATGAAAAATTCAAAAAAGATGTTTTGAATGGTTGAATAATTGATTTTTTTTTTTAATAATTGAAATTTATGCGTATTGAATAGATTGTTTTAGATGAAATATATGTAAAAGATTGTAGCATGTACTCAGTAAATATAGTCTCTTTTTGGTACCAATTAAAATCTAGATTTTAATCTTGGTCAAAGTCAACAATCAATCCCAATCATAGATTTTATACACAACTTTTCAATCATACATTTCATCAATTTTTTTTTTTCAAAATTTACTAAAAATCTAATTTTAATCTACACTAAACAGGAACATAATTGATTGAAATTTGAATATATTAAATAATTGTTTACTGCGATATAATTTGTCAATTTCTTTTGAATTATGACGTAGATTTTACTGAAAATAATTTAGTATATTTGTGAGATTGCATATTATTTAGTACATTGTCTTATATGAATTTGAATTTTATTGTTACTTTCGATCTTTTCTTAAAATTTTTTTTCAAATTGTACCCTCCTACTACAAAATATTTGCGTCCGCCACTATAATGATATAATAGCAGTACATTCTACCTTACAGACCTTGATGTTGGTTACACAGATTACCAATTCCTTGAAGTCACTCCTTAAGATAGTAGTTGTAACTACATTGATTCTTGTGTTCCAAAGTTATAGTACACCACAGGGTCATGGCTCAATCCCTTTTGTGCCTATGTATTATGCATGGTTAGAAAAATATGGGTTTGAAAATATTTTACAACACCCATAGTAAATCCCAATTTTACCATCTGCAAGATCTTTGGGGAGCATGTATGTATTGTTCTCCATCTCTAGTCTTTATTAAGTCCATGTTCTATTCAATAAAAAATTAGATTAAAATATAAATTGAAGTCAACAATTAATTTTAACCACAAGTTTTATGGGAATGTATAACTTTTCAATCATGTGTTTTATCAACTTTGATCAAAATTTACTAAAATTTGATTTTTTTTTCTAAACCAAACACAGAAGTTATATAATTTAAATAACTATTTATGAAATGGTAGTATTTATTGGTATAACAATAATTACTTTCAGGATATAACAAAAATAAAATAATGTTGATTTGGTAAGTGTTAATAATACTATAAATTATAAATAGATAGAAATGAGTGGTGGATAAGTGAGTAATATTAACGGATTCCATGAGATATGAAGATAAGATTAGTTTGATCGATTATAAATCTTTAAGAAACACTTGTCAAATATTTGCTAATGGATGCGCTTTAATTTCATAAATCATATTTCATAAATTTATTTAGAACTCGTTGTATAAGATTTATGTTTTTGCTTCTACTTCTACAATTTTTGCTTCTACTTCGTGTAGAAGGTTTTTCGATAAAGTTAAATAAAGCAATAAGACCTCTTCAAATCATACAAAGCATTTTTAAAAATACATATATATATTCATACATGTTCAAAAGCTTTACCAAACGGCCCTTAACTCCTCTTTGGGATTTTTTCATAGGTTTAGGTTGAAAAAATCGGTGTTTGTGGGTTTTGACAGTTTCTCATACTCTTTTTAATTTTACTCTCTATAACATAATTATTTCCAACAAAAAACATTTAGTTCAAATCTATAAATTGTAAATAAAAATACATCAACTGAAAGATTTATTAAAAAAAAACTTTATGATTTAAAAATTTACTTATAAGTAAAAAATTATTTACAAGATAAAAATTCACCGTGTAAAAAAACTTTTATAAAGTAAATTACTAATAAGACAAAAATTCATTTATAAAAAAATATAAAAAAAATAATTATAAATAAGAATCACTTATGAATACAAATGATTTAAAAGTACAAAGTTGACTTTTATCTGTAAAATTTACGTACAAGTTAAAAAAAAAAAAAAAATCTTAATTATAAGTAAAATTTAACTTTGTAAAGTAATAACTTTTTCTATGTAAAAAATTATTTTCATAATAAATTTATAAAAAATAAAACATATAATTGGGGCATAGATGTAATTTAATTTAATTTTAAAAATTTTCATAATCGATGAATAATAAACTCCCAATCATGATTTTGAACTGTAACATCTCGAAAATTTAATGATTTTATTCGCGAATAAATATTTTAAGAATATAAAATTTATTTGAAAATCTATCGATGAGTTTTTTTAAAAATTTCGTAACTTAAGATTCGAAAACTTTAGTACGAGGTACCTACTTTAACCTATCATAATTATCATTGTAGTTAACCGTTTTATGCATGGAAAATTTTATATGAAACTAGACTTAGGCTTCGTTTGGATATCAAGATCATAGCCAATGGATATCATATGAATGATAACAAATAGAAGCCAAACAAGAAAGAAATAAGCATTTCTCAATATATTTGCCATGTGTAGCCATCTACTTTGAGTTTGGTTCGGCTCGTGAACAATAAAAAATAGAAGCCAAACAAGAAAGAAATAAGCATTTCTCAATATATTTGCCATGTGTAGCCATCTATTTTGAGTTTGGTCTGGTTTAGGAGCCGAACCTAAGAAGTTCGTGTGGGAAATGAGCCGAACTAAGCCGGCCCGTTTCCCACACGTTACGTCCAAGTTGTTCACTGATGTCTTTTTTTTTTTTTTTTTAAAAGAACTTAAAAGTTAAAGAGTTAAAATAGAAAATTAAATTGGATATTGAGATATATTATTATATTATGTGACATTTGTAACATTCAATTTATGCTTAAAATGTAACATTCTTGTAATAACATTCTCGTAGGTCTGGAGTCAATTAAAAATTTAAAACTTAAAACTTATAATAATAACATAATATTATTATATTATTTGATATTTGTAACATTCAATTCAATTTTTTTTTTTAAACGAGCTAAATGAGCCGACTTACGAGTTGGCCCATTTTCAAGTCTGTTGGGCTTGGTCACGAGCCGAATCCGAACTATCCAATATTCAATTTTTCTATTTGATCCAAGTCCCTCTTTTCATGAGTCGAGCCGAGCCGAACCGAATTCACGAACTGTTTGATCCGTTTGTCCCCCAGCCATGTGAGAGAAGTAGGTGAGTTTAGGAGTGCCACCTCAAGCCATATTAAGCCAAATGGCTTTGAAGGTTAAAAAAAAAAAAAAAAAACGAATGGTTTTGAAGAAGAAAAATAATAATAAAAACTCACCAAGGTAATGATTTAGATTAAATAAAGATTTAGAAGCAAGAATTCTCATATGTAAATAGGGATTGTGAATGTAAAGAGCTAACTCAAAAATGAGATTTCATTATGGAAAATGTCGCCATGCATCGACACCTAAATTTTTATTGAGATAGGGTATCGACACTTGTGTAACATCCCGAAAAAATATGATGTTCCGTCTAGCTATTAAAGAAAATGGAAAAGGGACAAAAAATACAACTATAAAAAGAGGAGTATTCTCATCATCCATGGCCATGGTGAGGGTGAAGAAAGAAAGTATATAAACCATGATAAATCAACCCATAACCATTGTTAGTGGAGAAGCTACAAGAGGAGCCAAATAATTTCCTAAAATCTCCATTGTTGAAAGTTGATAGCTTGTTTCCCACATCTCTTCAATGCTAGAAAATCTGTCCCTCTACTCAATTTTGATGTTTGAAATGTTTGAGGGCTTTAAAGTAGGGTAAAATGGAGATTCGAAACATGGGTTTTCCGTTGCAGGCACGCAGGTGTCGACCCCCTCCCCCTACAAGTCTGGGGTCGACCAATGGGCACAAATCGTCTCTCGACGCTTTTGGGTCGATCCCCAAAACCATAGGGGTAGACCCATGCCGACAGCTTGGAGGCCCATCTTCGTTCAATCATAACTTTTGAGTTACAATTCCGAACTAAGATTCGTAAAATGCATTGAACTCCAACTTCGAAAATCTTTCTCATGATATATTATATACCTATGGAGATCTTTTGCTAGGAATTGTGTATTTATTTCTCTACGTACCCTCACATGAAACTCGTTAAAAGACGCTCATTTTAACATGAAGCTATTCTAAGAACATTCATCCATTAATTGAGGTGAGTGAAATATGTTTATTTGACTTACTTGCGAATGAAAGATATCTACTTGATTTATATGATTATAAAATACCTAATTAAATTACATGATATCATAATATATGCATGGAATATATTTACTTGATCATGACAGACCCTGAGAATTTAGAGGTCCTAGAGAATAAATTATTATGAGGTTAGTAAGCATAATATTTTTATAAGCATGCTAATCTCTTTATCATCAATCATGATCAATTCAAACACAAATCTTGTGATGAGGAACATTATGACGATAATACTCGCTCATAATCTGATTATGCTATGAGAACACGTTTTTTCTTTCATTGAAGGGCAAGTACATTAGATCATGAAGAACGTGTTTGGCTTTCATTTGCACACGTGGAGAAACTGTTAGCCAAGTCACAGCCACATAGGACCTTGGTTAGATAACTTGCACATTCCATCAAGTTAATCTGACGTCTTGCGTATGAATGAGGAATGGGAAGAACTTTTGAAACTCCAGTGACCATTGAAAAATACATTAAAGAACAGTGATTAAGTAGTAACCATTTGGAAAGGTCGGTGATGGGTGATATAATTAACTCTTATAAAATATTAAGGTTCGCACAAGGAAAGAAGAATGAGAATTTAAAAAAAAAAAAAAAAAATTAAAAATATATCAAGTCCTTATTTGGTTCTCTTTAAAAGATTTTTAAGAAATTGCCCCAAGCGCTCCACGCCTCCACGACACCAAATTTTGCAGTTTTGACGGAACAGAGAATAGAATACTGACAATTCAATTGCGCGGGTTGATATTGCAATTCACAAACCAATAATATTAACAGCATTGGCAGCGTTGAATTTACTGAAAATTCGTAAAATGATCGTTCAAGCAGTCAGTCTGGCTACTCGCAGAATCGGAATGTGATAGGCTATGTAATGTTTGCACAGAGTAGTTTTAGCACCATTAACTAGAAACAGATCTTACAATAATATTCCACAGACACACGCGGCGTTATATTATTCACAACCAACAACCAAAGGTGCTCTCCTTATTGCTGGAGTATGAGATACTGCACCAGGGTAAGCTGTTTCTAATAACACAAGTGCAATGTAAAGAATATAACCTCACATGATGACATAGCTAGTATATTGTACTATGGTTCGTTTAGCAGGTGACCAAGCTCCAATATCATCAACAGACAAGGGAATTACCCCTGGTCATGAAGGAGGAGAGTGATATCCCCCTAGAGGACTGAAGACAAATTAAATCCCTGGTGTAGTCAATGATTTTAGGTTGGCTGCCTGTAACACTATTAAAGCAGATTAGTACCCTGATTTATTTTGTCGTGTATGTGAAAAAATACTACTCAGAAGACAAGATACTGTTTAGCTATATGTTTTTTCTTTCTCACTGAGGCTCTGTTCTTTAACATTGTTGCAATTATAAATTAATTTATTTATTTATGTTTTTGAGGTAAAATATGTGGTTAAAAAATGGAAAGTGAAAAATGTGTGTGGTTAAAAAGTTGTTTGAGAAATTGTGTTATTTAAAAATTGGTTTATAAATTGGATGATTGAGGTAAAGAATAGAAGCTAAGCTGCTAAGAATTCAAAGCATATGTTTCTAAGGACAAGTCACAAAATTACATCTGCAAGTGTAAACTTATAAGTAAATGCAAAGATCTTTCAAACCAATTACTGCCAAGCTGAAGCCTATACTAATATTTTCATATATAGTTGCTATAACGGGAAAAACCTTTTCCTTTATGCAGCTTGAATTTTTCAAGAATGGCTAAATTATATTGGCAAGTAACCAAAAGGAGTCTTTGAACTCGTATCTGTCTTTCTGCATTGCAGGATTTGATGGTGTTGAGATTCATGGCGCAAATTGTTACTTAATTGAGCAGTTTATGAAAGATAAAGTAAATGATAGAACAAATGAATATGGTGGAAGCTTGGAAAATCGGTTTTGGTTTGCACTTGAAGTAGCAACTAGTAAAGGCTGTGGTCAATGAGATTGGAGCTAACAGAGTCAGGATAAGATTGACTTCATATTCCGATTTCATGGAGTCTAGCAACTCAATTCTTAATGCTTTAGCAATTTACATGGCTAATGCACTTAGGGAAGTCAAACGGGCTGGGTCGAGTCGGGTCGGGTCAGCCCGTGAACCTCGAGATTGGTCCAGCCCATGAGCTGGACCGGTCAAGGCTCTTTCGGCTTGTCTCCCACACAGTCGGCCCAAGTTCGGCTCGTGGGCCGGCCCGTGATCGTCTTTTTTTTTTTAACTTTTCTAATACTAAAACGAATCTCACGAGCCTGAATGGACTTCTCATGAGCCTTATGAGCTTTTCACGAGCTTGAACGGGCCAGCTCGCGAGTCGGCCCATTACAGCTCGTTAGAACGAGCTGGACGAGCCTGATATGGGCCGACTCATTTTCGGCTCATTTCGCCGTTTGTTGGACTAGTCCACGAGTTGGTCCACGAACTTTACGAGCCGAACTTGAATTGTCCAATATCCAAATTTTCTGTCCGATCCAAGCCCAAGTCCCTTTTTCACGAGCCTTGCCGAAGTTTTAACGAACCGAATCGAGCCGAACTTGCTAACTGTCTAGCCCGTTTGCCACCCCTAAATGTTAGATATATATTATATATATTAATTGAAATAAATAAATAAATTACGTAAAGTGCCCAAGTGGTGGAAAATGTGGAATTTAAATGGGAGGTCGGTGGTTCGATTTACATTCCACGCGCATATTTAAATAATTTTTAATCATTTTCGGATTAATTTTATTTCTGACTATTGAGGGGATTAATTTTATTTCTGACTGTTGAGGCAGTTTTATATGAAATTATGTAATTCATAAAGTTTCAGTTTTTCCTTCATTAATCCCTATAGAGGTTATGCATATTTTGTCCCTATAAATTCAAGTTATATTCTCAGAATAAAATACAGAAACATATTCAAGTTATCTCTTTCTTTTCTTGTTCATCTATTATTTCTATAAGCTATTCTGGAGTAACCTTGAGAGTTCCGAAATCATTTGTAATTGCTGCACATAGTGATTTGATCGTTATATCCTGGGAGTGATTGTCCAAAGAGGTCCAGCAAATTACGGCGGACAATTTCACTTTAGGACATCGTGCTGTCACGAGTCTCGATCGATAAGTTTTCTTTTCTAAAATTTTATTGTTCTAAATAACAGTGTCTGCGACTAGTTTTGAATAACAATCTAAAGTGAAATTTCTTGCTATAATTAAGTTGCAATGGCTGCAGTAGATGTTCATCTGCCTAAATATTCTGAAAAGCCTGATTTATTTGATGGGAAAAATTTTAAGAGATGGCAAATGAAATTACGATTTTATTTGACAACCCTTAAAGTGGTTGATGCTATTAAATCTGAAAAACCTGTTGCTGCAATTCAAGATAATCCTACCGATGAGAAAATTGAAGTCCTAACTGCTTGGAAACATAAAGATTATATGTGCAGAAATTATATCTTGAATTGTTTGTCATTAGATTTGTATGATGTTTACTGGTCATGTAAATCTGCTCAAGAATTATGGGATTCATTAGAAAAGAAGTATGCTACTGAAGATGCTGGAACTAAGAAATTTGTTGTGGGAAAATTTCTTGAGTTTAAAATGGATGATATTAAAACTGTTGTTAGTCAACTTGAAGAATTACAGATTATCATTCATGAGATTCTTGCTGAGGGATATAAAATTTGTGAGGGTTTTCAAGTATCTGCTATTATTGAAAAATTACCACCTGCTTGGAAAGAGTGTAAAAATAGTTTGAAGCATAAGAGAAAAGAAATGAAATTAGAGGATCTGATTGTCCGAATTATGATTGAGGAAGACAATAGGATGGCAGAACGTAAAGAGAAACCAGATATGGGTGTCAAAGCTAATCTTATTGAGGGAAATTCTAGTGGTAAGAATTTTGTTGGAAATTCTTCGAAAACTCAGAACTTTAGAGACAAAAACAAGGGAAAGAAACTCATTGGGAAAAACAATCGGTCTAAACCCCACTTTAAAAATAAAACTGTTGGTGATTGTTTTGTTTGTGGTAAAACAGGTCACTATGCAAAAGATTGCAGTAATAGGAAAGGAAAAGCTGTGAAGAATCAAGCGCATGTAGTAGAGGATGGAAACTTCTCTGCTATGGTGACAGAAGTTAATCTAATAAGTAACATGACAGACTGGTGGGTAGATTCTGGAGCTACCAAGCATATTTGCTGCACGAGAGGTGCATTTTCTTCATTCACTCCTGTTAGTGATGGAGAATGTCTGTTCATGGGAAATGCTTCCTCCTCCAAAGTCGAGGGAAAAGGAACTGTGACGCTTAGATTTACTTCTGGAAACATACTTAGTTTGAAGGATGTTCTTTACGTGCCTGATATTAGGAAAAATCTGGTGTCTGGTTTTATCCTAGTTAAAAAGGGGTTTAAGATTGTATTCGAAAGAAAAAAGTTGTACTATCTAAAGGTGGTTCTTTTGTTGGGAAATGGTATGCTGATGAGAGTCTGTTTAAACTCAATGTTTCTGTGATTAATAATAAAGCATCTACTTCTTCTGTTTACTTGGTGGATTCTTATGATATATGGCATGCTAGGCTTGGACATGTTAATATGACTTCTATTAAAAAATTGATGAGTCTAGGAAATATTCCTAAGACTGGAAAATATCCAACCGCTAAATGTGAAACATGTGTTGAATCTAAATTTGCTAGAAAACCATTTCCTAAAGTTGATAGAACTACTTCATTATTAAGTTTAATACATTCTGATCTTTGTGATTTAAAAGGATATGTTACTCGTGGTGGAAATAAGTATTTTATTACTTTTATTGATGATTATTCTCGATATTGTTATGTTTATCTCCTTAAGAGCAAAGATGAAAGTTTTACTAAATTTATTTCCTATAAAACTGAAGTTGAAAACCAGCTTGATAAAACTATCAAAGTCTTAAGATCTGATAGGGGAGGAGAATATACTGGGGATTTTGAAAAAATTTGTTTTAATAATGGTATCATTCATGAAGTTACACCCCCTTACTCTCCCCAGTCTAACGGGATAGCTGAACGGAAAAATAGAACCCTTAAAGATATGGTCATTTCAATGCTAAATTCTTCAGGAATGCCTTTTCACATGTGGGGGGAAGCTCTTCTTACTGCCTCTTATATTCTTAATAGAATTCCTAGTAAGAAAAATGATAAGTCCTCTTATGAAATGTGGAAGGGTAGAGCACCTTCTTATAAATATCTTAAAGTGTGGAGGTGTTTTGCTAAAGCTTCTATTCCAGCACCTAAGAGAACTAAGTTTGGTCGTAAAACTGTAGATTGTGTTTTTATTGGCTATGCTCTTCATAGTAAAACCTACAGATTTTTAGTCATTGACTCAAAAAATAGCCTTATTGATAAAAACACAATTTTTGAAACCAGAGATGCTGAATTTTTTGAAAATCGATTTCCTTTTAAAGAAAAATCTGAAGGACCTAGTAGTTCTATTAGTGTGACTCCTAGAGTGAGAAGAGTCCTATGATTTAGAAGAAGCTGAAATTCGAAGAAGCAAAAGACCAAGGACTGCAACATCTTATGGTCCTGAATTTTTGACCTACTTAGTAGAGGATGATCCTAATACTTTTGGTGAAGCCATAGCTTCGCCAGATTCCATCTTTTGGAAGGAAGCCATAAATAGTGAATACAATTCTATTGTTTCTAATAACACTTGGGAGCTGGTAGATTTACCTAAATGATGTAAGCCAATCCGATGCAAATGATTGTTTAAGAAGAAACTTAAGGCCGATGGTTCAGTTGATAAGTTCAAAGTACGACTTGTAGCTAAAGGATATAGACAAAAAGAAGGAGTCGACTTCTTTGATACTTATTCACCTGTGACTAGGATTACCTCTATTAGGATATTAATTGCTATTGCTTCTTTATATGATCTTATTATTCATCAAATGGATGTCAAAACTGCGTTTTTAAATGGAGACTTAGAAGAGGAGATTTACATGGACCAACCTGAGGGATTTGTTGTAGAAGGCCTAGATGATAAAGTATGTAGACTTAAAAAATCTCTTTATGGCCTTAAACAAGCTCCTAAGCAATGGCATGAAAAATTTGATAATGTTTTGACATCTAGTGGTTATGTTATAAATGAAGCTGATAAATGTATATATAGCAAATTTGAAAATAATTGTGGTGTGATTATTTGCTTATATGTTGATGATATGCTGATTATGGGAACTAGTTTAGATGTGATTAATAAGACTAAACAGTTTCTGAAAAAGCACTTCGAGATGAAAGATATGGGTCTTGCTGATGTTATTTTAGGAATTAAAATATTAAGAAATTCTGATGGAATCACTCTAACCCAATCTCATTATGTGGAGAAAGTGCTTAAGAAATTTAGTCAATATAATTGTGTTCCTGCTAAAACACCTTATGATGCAAGTATACATTTAAGAAAACACTCAGGTCCTGGTGTTTCTGCGTTAGATTATGCTAGAGTGATTGGTAGTCTCATGTATCTCATGACTTGCACAAGACCTGATATTGCATATGCGGTGAGTAGACTAAGCAGATATACTAGTAATCCTAATGGTGAACATTGGGAGGCTCTTATTCGTGTATTGAGGTATTTGAGATACACTCTAGATTTGGGAATACATTATACCAAATTCCCTGCTGTACTAGAGGGATATTGTGATGCTAATTGGATTTCGGATACGAATGAAACCAAATCTACGAGTGGATATGTTTTCACTTTGGCTGGCGGTGCCGTATCATGGAAATCCACAAAGCAAACCTGCATTGCGAGATCTACTATGGAGTCTGAATTCATAGCTTTAGATAAAGCAGGTGAGGAGGCTGAATGGTTAAGGAATTTCCTTATGGATGTTCCTTTGTGGTCAAAACCACTTCCAGCTATTTTTGTTCATTGTGACAGTCAAGCAGCTATTTCGAGAGCTCAAAATTCATCCTACAATGGAAAGTCTAGACATATCCGTAGGAGGCACAATACTGTGCGTCAGCTGCTTAAGGATGGGATTATAGCTATTGACTATGTAAAGTCAAGTGATAATATTGCTGACCCGTTAACCAAAGGATTAGCTAGAGAGCTAATTCAGAAAACATCGAGGGGGATGGGGCTAAAGCCTATTAGAAAATAGATCATCTATAACGGAAACCCAACCTTACGAATGGAGATCCCATGGACAAGGTTCAATGGGACAACAAAGTTATTGGAGTGATCTGTGGGGGTACTACATTGGATTTATTCTAAACCCCTCCCTATGATGTTGTAGTACCAACTGTATTGGTTAGAGGATGAGCTAATGCTCTTAATGCTTACTATAGTTGTTATCAGTGGGGTGTTTAGATACAGTACACTCTTGATAGAAGCATCTATTTGAGTGTGGAAGTGGGCCGCTTCCTATGAGAATTAAGGCTAATTTTCTAGAGCACTCAAAGAAACTGGGAAAGTTCATGGCCGAAATGAACACAACCGCGAGAACTCAATGATTGTCTTAGAAATTATGTGTGTCTTCTATTGTCCAAGTTTGTAATCATAATTGATGAGTTCAAGATATAATTCACTCTACAATTAGCAAACTCGATAGAATATACAAAGCCAAGGTTCAAGTCGAAAGACACCTAAGCTTGCATGATTTCTTCCTTACTCCAGAATAATATTTATAATTATCTTATTTCTTTCATGTGGGGGATTGTTAGATATATATTATTATATATATTAATTGAAAGAAATAAATAAATTACGTAAAGTGCCCAAGTGGTGGAAACTGTGGAATTTACATGGGAGGTTGGTGGTTCGATTCACATTCCACGCGCATATTTAAATAATTTTTAATCATTTCCGGATTAATTTTATTTCGACTGTTGAGGGGATTAATTTTATTTCTGACTGTTGAGGCAGTTTTATATGAAATTGTGTAATTCATAAAGTTTCAGTTTTTCCTTCATTAATCCCTATGGAGGTTATGTATATTTTGTCCCTATAAATTCAAGTTATATTCTCAGAATAAAATACAGAAACATATTCAAGTTATCTCTTTCTTTTCTTGTTCATCTATTATTTCTATAAGCTATTTTGGAGTAACCTTGAGAGTTCCGAAATCATTTGTGATTGCTGCACATAGTGATTTGATCGTTGTATCCTGGGAGTGATTGTCCAAAGAGGTCGCAGCAAATTACGGCGGGCAATTTCACTTTAGGACATCGTGCTGTCACGAGTCTCGATCGATAAATTTTCTTTTCTAAAATTTTATTGTTCTAAATAACAGTGCCTGCAACTAGTTTTGAATAACACTAAATGCACTTAATAAGTTCAACATTTTCTATCTCCACATGACTGAGGATGAAAGTCCCATAGACTCCTTCCAATGAGGAATGCTTTCAAGAACACTTTTATTGCTGCTGGCGGCTATAACAGAATTAATGGCAACAAAGCTAGTGCAGAAAATTACGCGGATTTGATTGCATCTGGACGCCTCTTCTTGGGTAATCCTGATTTACCAAGGCGATTTGAGCTGGATGCCCCTCTTAATAAGTACAACATGATTACTTTCTACATTTCAGATCCCATTATTAGTTATGCAGATTATCCATTCTTTGAAGAAGCTTAGTGATGCAACCAGGAAAGAGATAAATTAAATAGAATCAAAGCTTATCTAAAGTATAATAGTTATATTTCATTTCAATTTCTAGTTTAGATACGAAGTTATCTTCAATTTCAATTTCTAGTTTAGAAGAATAGGAAGTTATTTAATTTCAAGGTCCTTATCTTGAATTAAGGTAATATTTACACACGCACGCACATGAATATATGAATAAGGTTTTTTCTTTTGCTCTCAATTTTTCTTTCTCGGTCACCTTATTGTTCTTTCATTAAGTTGGTACTTTCCTGCGTTACTTTGGGCTTGGTTAACGGATATGAACATTTTCCGACTAGCAAATTATTGTTTTGCTTGTGATATTTGAACAGTCTCATCGTTTAGGCCCTGTTCTTTAAAAATTAATTGGCAAATAAATGGAATGTTTTATGTCAAATCAAGGAATTGAAATTATTCGTGTTTTCTAGGTAAAATGAAGGGTTAAAAATTGGAGAAAGAAAATGTGGATGGTTAAAAAGTGGTATGAAAAATTATGTAATTTAAATTTTTGTAATGATTACAAATTAAATTTTTTATTCCTTTTACCGAACAGGGCCTTAGAAGTCTCAAGTTTTGTGACCCAATGTAATATGGGATATCCTATATGGAATATTGCATTCTTTTAAGGGCTTGTTGTGTTTAGTTTTTTTAAGAATATATATTTTGTGAAAAATCATATTTTTTTAGTGCAAAATTTTTTTTAGTGGGAGAATGTGTTTGAAAATGACTTTTAAAAAATCTTTACCAAACCGGGCTAAGCATTAGTTATGTCGAAACTGGCCATCCTTTTTTGCAATGTCTGTTTTATTATTTTGTTGTGATGACGTTGTTACTATTGTTTGTAGTAATAATATTTGTACTTAATGTCACCAAACAATCACTCCAATAGCACTTGAGTCCCCATTCTGCATTTCTTTAGCAATCATATCCCCAAACTTATGTAAGTTAACAGGGTCATATTTGTTTTGGATGGTTTCCTCCAAATGTTAAATGTGGTGTGACTATTTCTCCGAAAACAAGTAGAAGAAGAGAGAAAATGACAAATTGTCCCCGTCTCCATTCACCCCTTGCAGCGATCGGGAATTTTCAATTCTTTCTAAATAAAATACTTTTAGAACTTTAAATGCGCGTCGCTACGACTTCTTCCAATTTAATTTAAAGGAGTATTCGTCTAGCCAAATTATAAATGAAATCAAATTAATTTTCATAAACTTTAAATTTCCAAATTTTATTTATAATATTCCAATGTCACCATTTAAAATCTTAATTCAAATTTTAATGATTTTAAGTCCAATTTTTAAATATGTTAAGACCAAACTTCAACTTTAAGTCCAAATTCATTTCCTTCAACATTTTGATCATTGTCCAATTTAAATTTCTCTAATCCCCAAATTTAGCTATTCATCACAATTCCAATTGGTATGAAGAAACTCCATTTTTCCCCACACGTTAATTCCATTTCCACTCCCGGATCCTCTCCCTTATTTCCCTAAAAAGAACATTTACAATCCTGCAATGCTTGCAATCCTCCCAATCAGACATTTCCCTCTTAAAAGAATTCACACACGTTTATTTTCACACCCAATCTGCATGATTCCATCCTCACATCCCTAATCCTCTCCCTCTTTTCCCTAAATCACAATTATCATTCTACTGCAAGTTCCTACAATTCATCCTCAATCAGCAGACTCCCTCAACTTACCAAAATACAACAGCAATTTACCAAACTTCAGCAAACGGACTATAACATATACTCCATTCTTTCTTTCCACACGAACTCCCCCAAAGCCAAACAAGCAATCTGGTAAAATTTTATCTACTACCCTACTGAAATGGTTCCAGAGCACCACCACAACCAGCCTCCTCCAATCCTCCTAGCCAAACCCGTGGCCCTCACCCACGACAATCACCACCACAGTAAACCAATTCACAGCCAACCCCCTACTGCCCAATCGACCATGAACAAACCGCAGCCACAATCGCCCCTGTTCAATGCCATCAATTGAAACTCAATCACCAAATCCACCATTCACTCTCTCCCTCAAACCGCGATCGAACGCTCATCCTCGACTCCACTTCCCCATTCGAAAAATCAAAGCCAAATCCCCCAAATAAAACACAAAACAAAGAATTTAACAAAACCCAAATACCGTACCTTGATCGCCATCTTGTATTGGCCGGAGTTCTTTCGCCGGACGGCCTCAAAAACCGAGCCCATAGCCTCGGTTAACTCCCTTTTTCCCAGCCAAAAAACCGCCCAAATCTCCCTCCTCACCACCAACCACCAAATCCCCAGTCACCACCACGCATCGACGGCGGTATCGCCGACTTTACCGCCGGCGATTGGAAGCCAGAGGAGGGGCTTCGCCCCTCCCATTTTTTCTTTTCATTTCTCGGCCTCTCTCTGTTAATTTACGGCTGATTGATTTAAAGGGCATAGTCAAACAAAACTTTCATTTAAAAAGACCACTATGATAATTTATGAGTTCAATAGCCTCTTAGTTGAAAAAAATGAGAAAATGATTTATATAATTACCCAAATGTCCTTGAGTTCAAAACAAAACCTAATTCTTTCTTTCTTCCAATTGCCAACGTGGTCAGCTGCTGGGTCTTCTTCCTCTCCCACAAACGAACATTTTCGCGCCATCTCCCTGCTCTTCCCTCTTCTGGAACCCAGCTGCACTTCCATCTTTGAACCAAGAAATACATTGTCTTCATTTGAGTAATAATCTTGTTGAAGTTTGGAAATCTATTTTGCAACATTGGTATTGGGCATTTGTAGAAGAAGAGAAGGTAAGTTTTAATCTGAAAAATTCGTAACCATTTTATATAAACAATGTCTGAATCAAAACCTTCATGATGTATTTTTGATTTTGTGTTGCGATTCTGCGCGTAACGATTTAGAAGTCGTTTTAGGCATACGGATGTCGTTATTATGAATGTATTCTTTTCATCGATATTTATGATAGTTGAAGTAATATATATGTTGGTAAATACATGTTTCTCATCATATCTAAAAGTTGGAACAATATCTCCTTCTTTGAACCAAGAAATACATTATCTTCCTTTGAGTGATTATCTTATTGAAGGTTGAAAATCTATTTTGCAACATTGGTATTGGGCATTTGGAGAAAAAGAGATTCTAAGGTTTAATTTGAACAATTTGTAACCATTATATCTAAGCAATGCCTGAATCAAAACCTTCATGATGTTTTTTTTGATTTTATGTTGTGATTCTGTGCGTAACGATTTAGAAGTCGTTTTGGGAATACGGATGTCGTTATTCTGGATTTATTCTTTTCATCGATACTTGTTATTGTTGAAGTAATATATATGTTGGTAAATATATGCTTCGCACCATATCTAAAAGTTGGAACAATATCTGAAGCATGTCCTATGCATTTGTGTTTCACCGCAGTTAGATATTGCATGTTTTACTTTGAAAAGCTATTTTGAATTGCAGTTATGGACAATGTGGATATGGTGTGGATATCAGCATGTTACCCAGGTGAGTTTGAGCAGAATCTTGAAGGTATATGGATATGGAAATATGTGGGGAATGAAAGAGGAAGAACATTTCCTATTCTTGTTTCGAGGACGATTTCGTACGTAGAATTGTATGACAAAGTGAAACAGGAGCTCAACATTGATTCAAGGATACATGAAATAGAGATGGCATGTCCTTCCCCAATGATATCTAAGATTTCAATAGCACCGATTGTCATTGATTGTGACAACAATGTGAAGTGGTTTATGTCGGTATGTAGAGAAACACCTCTATGCATAACTCTTTTGAAAAAACCTCCTGAAAATCGAGAATGGATTGATCTTGATACATGTGTATCACGAGTGGGGCGTGAGAAAGAAGTTGAAAATATGAACACAGAGGCAGATGCTGTACAAAAGGACAATGTTGCAACCGATGGCAATGATTGTGGAATGTTGTTAGATTGGAACGATTTTCATGTAATTCGAGATAGCCCTCAAAGGCCAACTGCACAATGCTTGGGAGCCACGGATGATGTCAGGTTGCTTGAAATTGAACCTTTTAGTCAGACAGGAGCAGGTGACAATAATGCTGATTTGAGTGAACCTGACTCCCATACTCAGAATCTTGCAGATGACAATATTGATGGCCGAACAAATGAGGGCTATTCGCAGGCTGTAGTTTCAAGTTTTCCTTCTGTCCATTTCGGTTCGTCTGTAAGAATTCCAGAAGACGAAGATATTCAAGCAAAAACAGTTGTTTCCAACAAAGAACGCCTTGATAGAAAAATTGCAGTGGCTTGCTCTGAAGTGTCACTTTGAATTCAAAGTTAAGAAGTCAAATAAGAGCATTTATATAGTTGTTTGTGTGGAGGAAAACTGCAAGTGGCAGTTGCGGGCAACCAAAATGAAAAATTCTAATATCTTTCAAGTTCGAAAATATCAAGGTCTTCATAATTGCTCTATGAGTGTTCGTCGCAAAGACCATAGGCATGCGTCCTATATGGTTATTGGAAAACACATTGTCTCAAAGTATCAAGATGCCAACCGAATTTATAGGCCGAGAGATATTATTAACGATGTTCGTCGAGAACTTGGCATAACGATAAGTTATACCAAGGCATACATGGCGAAAGATTATGCTGCTGCATTGATTCGCGGGAATCCCCGTGAAAGTTATGCTAAATTGCCATCGTATTGTCATATGTTGGAGTTGCAAAATCCAGGCACCCAAACATTCATTCGAACTACTAGAGAGCAGCATTTCAAATACTTTTTTATGGCATTGGGACCAAGCATACGTGGATTTCTTACCTCGATTCGACGAGTAATTTCTGTGGATGGGACATTCTTGACATCGAGTCGAAAAGGTACTCTACTTTTAGCAACTTGTCAGGATGGAAATTATCAAATATATCCGCTCGCTTGGGGAATAGTAGATTCAGAAAATAATAAGTCATGGACATGGTTCTTTAGAAAGTTGCAGACAATCACAGGCGATACAGATGACCTTGTGATAATTTCCGACCGTGCAACAAGCATTAAACATGGCTTTCATAAAGTTTTCAAGCTTGCCCATCATGGAAATTGTATTTACCACATCCAAACGAACCTGAAGAGTCGATTTCCACGTTGTGATCTTGCACATTTGTTCATGACAACAGCGGAGGCTTATACAGTCCCTGAATTTGAGAATTATTTGGCAGCATTGTTAAGTAAGAATGATGGAATTAAGGACTACTTACTGGAAGAAGATTATCGTTATTGGTCTAGAGCGCACTTTGATGGTATACGGTACAATATCATGACCACAAACAATGCAGAGACATTGAATGGTTTGCTGAAGAGTGCTCGAGATTTTCCTATAATTGGTTTGATTGACCATATCCGAGAGACACAACAAAGGTGGTTTTATGAAAGACACGTCGAAGCAGGGAAATGTGCGACCATTCTCACCCCAGCTTTGGAAAAGAAGATGTGCATGAAATATAATGAATCGAATGGTCTGGATGTAAATCCCATTTCTCCGGACATTTATGATGTTGGTAACAATCTGGGCCGGTACATAGTCGACTTCGATGCACGAAGATGTACATGCAAGAAGTTTGATCTTGACAGGTTCCCATGCGAGCATGCAATTGCTGCGGTAAGGTATAAAGGGGATGATGGTTACAGTATATGGAGTCCCTTTTATACTACTACTTATTGGAAGCAAGCATATTCTGAGTTTGTGTATCCTTTGCCGAACGAAGTTGAATGGAAAATTCCGGAGCATGTGATGTCCAGAAATGTATTACCACCTTTGAAGCGAAAACAAAGTGGTCGCCCATCAAAAAAGAGGAAAAGATCTGCTGGAGAATCACGCAATCCTCGCAAGTGCAGTAAGTGCAAAAAATCAGGTCATAATAGGTCCACTTGTACGAGCCTTGGAGCTGGGGATCAGCAATAATGGACGGAGTGAAAAACTTCTTTTCTTATTATAATTTCACTTACATACGCTATTTTGCTATTTTATTTGTTGTATTGGAACGAGGTTGTAGTCAATTTATATCGTTCTAAATTTGTGTTCAATGATCACGTATAGGAATTGTCATTTTTTGTCCAGAAATGATTGCTGTAATGTTCCAGTTATGAATTGTACCATGCAGTGTTTAATCTACGCAAAACGAGTTCTAAGTCGTTACTTTGTATACAAAACGATTTTAATGTCGTTCCAGGCAAACAAGCCAAATACCAACATCGAAGTCGTTCGCAACTATATTAAATGTCGTTACTTAGTAAATCACACTGCCTCTTACATTTTCAAAGTAACGACTTCGGTGCCGTTCGGAACGACATTAATGTCGTTACAGTTGAAAAACCTTTCTGCTTAACTGTTGCTCATAACGACATATAAGTCGGTACTTTGTACACCAAACGATTTTAATGTCGTTCCAGTCAAACAAGACAAATAACAACATCGAATTCGTTCTGAACTATATTAAATGTCGTTACTCAGTAAACCACTCTGATTCTTACATTTTCAAAGTAACGACTTCGGTGGCGTTCCAAACGACATTAATGTCGTTACAGTTGAAAAACCTTTCTACTTAACTGTTTCTCATAACGACATATAGGTCGTTACTTTGCCATAAAAACGATTTTAATGTCGTTCCAGAAAAACAAGACAAATAACAACATCGAATTCGTTCTGAACTTTATTAAATGTCGTTACTCAGTAAACCACTCCGCTTCTTACATTTTCAAAGTAACGACTTCGGAGTCGTTCAGAACGACATTAATGTCGTTACAGTTGAAAAACCTTTCTGCTTAACTGTTGCTCATAACGACATAGAAGTCGTTACTTTGCCATCTAACGACATAATTGTCGTTACATATATTTACAGATATACCCTCGTCGTGTCTCATTTCCCAACGGTCGACAAAGTCGCACTAACTTCTGAAGAACGATGTTGAAGTCGTTGTAACGACTTCAAATCCGTTATCGTCTGAAAGGTCGTTCCATTGTAAACGTAACAACAATGATCTCGTTTCCGTAGAAAAAAGCCTAAAACGATGTGGATGTCATTCACGTTTCAGTAGAACGAGTTATAGATCGTTATGTTTCAGTGTCAGAAAGTAACGTAACGATAATTATGTCGTTTGTTTGTAAATTTGACGACATTAAGCTTGTTTCAGTGTACTTTACAACTAAAACGATATAAATATAGTTTCTTCAATAACAAAACTATATTGGAATCGTTATGTTCTTGGCCGAATAAATATCATAACTAGTTCAATGTCGTTCTTTTGTGATTCTAGCGAAGTCCATGTCGTTCCAGTGTAAATTATTACTATAACGTCGTGTATATCGTTACCTCGTGCGAATCACGACATTTATATCGTTATGGCGCAAATCGTCGATTTGATCGTTCCTTGTTGTCCGAAGTTCCTCCAACAGACGTAATCTATCAAAAATGGGTCGTAGAAGCTGATTCAAATACCTTGTAAATCGACATGATGAGGAAGAGATGATCAAAATGAGATGTAGAAGTTCCAAGGTAATAGTTATCTAAAGGAACTTATTTTGATCATCTCTTCCTCATCATGTCGATTTACAAGGTGTTTGAATCAGCTTCTACGACCCATTTTTGATAGATTACGTCTGTTGGAGGAACTTCGGACGACAAGGAACGATCAAATCGACGATTTGCGCCATAACGATATAAATGTCGTGATTCGCACGAGGTAACGATATACACGACGTTATAGTAATAATTTACACTGGAACGACATGGACTTCGCTAGAATCACAAAAGAACGACATTGAACTTGTTATGATATTTATTCGGCCAAGAACATAACGATTCCAATATAGTTTTGTTATTGAAGAAACTATATTTATATCGTTTTAGTTGTAATGTACACTGGAACAAGCTTAATGTCGTCAAATTTACAAACAAACGACATAATTATCGTTACGTTACTTTCTGACACTGAAACATAACGATCTATAACTCGTTCTACTGAAACGTGAACGACATCTACATCGTTTTAGGCTTTTTTTCTACGGAAACGAGATCATTGTTGTTACGTTTACAATGGAACAACCTTTCAGACGATAACGGATTTGAAGTCGTTACAACGACTTCAACATCGTTCTTCAGAAGTTAGTGCGACTTTGTCGACCGTTGGGAAATGAGACACGACGAGGGTATATCTGTAAATATATGTAACGACAATTATGTCGTTAGATGGCAAAGTAACAACTTCTATGTCGTTATGAGCAACAGTTAAGCAGAAAGATTTTTCAACTGTAACGACATTAATGTCGTTCTGAACGACTCCGAAGTCGTTACTTTGAAAATGTAAGAAGTAGAGTGGTTTACTGAGTAACGACATTTAATATAGTTCAGAACGAATTCGATGTTGTTATTTGTCTTGTTTTTCTGGAACGACATTAAAATCGTTTTTTATGGCAAAGTAACGACTTATATGTCGTTATGAGCAACAGTTAAGCAGAAAGGTTTTTCAACTGTAACGACATTAATGTCGTTCCGAACGGCACCGAAGTCGTTACTTTGAAAATGTAAGAATCAGAGTGGTTTACTGAGTAACGACATTTAATATAGTTCAGAGCGAATTCGATGTTGTTATTTGTCTTGTTTGACTGGAACGACATTAAAATCGTTTTGTATACAAAGTAACGACTTAGAACTCGTTTTGCGTAGATTAAACACTGCATGGTACAATTCATAACTGGAACATTACAGCAATCATTTCTGGACAAAAAATGACAATTCCTGTACGTGATCATTGAACACAAATTTAGTTAACAGCCATATACAGTCCACAGCCAACAAAAACGTTCATTGTTTTCATAACTTCCATAGGACATCCGTATCCTAAATATAATTGTTCATTGCTAGCCTAACTGCTACAAACGAGACACTTCACAATACAAACCAATCAACAAAAATGCTCAAAAAGATTATGTCTAAAACAAAATTGCCATATACATCGGTAAACATTAAGGCTCGAAGTTCCACGCCAGTAACTCTGCAACTAATTTCTTCCGCCACATTGGTATGCATTCAATGCGGATTTCATTGACGTCCATTTTGGCTTGGAGAAATTCAATATACTTCAATGCAAGCATCCCACAATCAGATCTACGCATTTTAAATAGTTAGGTTAGGTTACTTATCAAGAACGCAAATAGAAACTAGGTTTAAAAAATAAATAAATTTGTAAGCTTACCCATTTCTTTGTTGCGGCACCTTATTAATTTTCACAAAGTCGAACTTCTCCGTGCTGTAATGCTCATCCGATGTGGCATGAAATTTAATCAACAAGGGAATGACCTCCTGTAATGGCAAGATGAATGTCTCCAAAGCCGCCCTACGCACATGACCCTTCAAACTATCGAACATGAAAATCGTGCGTTGCTCCAAATCTATTTGTATTGCAAACCAGTGGTCGTTGCTATTGCATGGGAGATACAAATGTTTGCAATCCTTCCAAGGCTTTCCTAGTTCTGGAGCAGCTCCCAAGACGTAATTCAGCAGACTCTTACTGCATTTGAATTCTTTCGTCTGCGACAACGCTTCATGTGCATTCCAAATGAACCGGTGAAAGTATGTGTCCAAGATACTGCAGTTTTGTTGGAACACATTTGGATACAACCTAGCTCTGTCACGCATTTGGTATAGGGCCTCTTCAATAATCTGTACACATAAAAGTTATTAGTGGAAAATAACTTCATTAGCACTGTTTTGTAATAGCACTGAAATTGATTACTTACGTTTCCAGTCAACCAACCGTCCTCATTCAAAAGGTTTATCAAATTTTCTGCGGAAACATTGGTACAATGTAGTGGTATAATCTGACTACACACATAAAAAAATAATTACAACATGCTTCATATTATGAAAAAATTGTTAATTTCAAATGTAATATAAGCTATATGTATCAGATTACCACGAAGATGCATTTGGAAGCCATCTATCCAGCACTTCCAACTTTGAAGGATCAACTTCGCGATATGGATCAAACTTGTCAACCACCTCCAGCTTTCTCCTCTTTGTTGGATCCATGAAGGGCGAACATAAATATTGTGTTTTTCTCTTTGTTCGATGCCCCCGTCCTTTCGGTGGGTCAGATCCTACCTTTTGGATTTGTACACTTTCCCCTACATTTTTCATAACAATTAAGTAAATAATGACTTTGTGTTGGATGCGATTATATGAAAAATAACTAATGACTTATTAACTAACATACCTACACTGGACTGGGTAGCATCCCCCTCACCTATCTCTAGTGTCTGAAATCTAGTTTCTTTCTCCCCCTCATCTCCTTCAACATCCACTTGTTTTCCTTTCTCAATCTCCTCTCCGACTTCCTCCTCCATCTTTCTGGTCCCTTTGTCATCCATCATATCACCGCTCGGTACATAGGCTGCACTGCTAGTGCCACCCACAAATGCACTAGGTTTTGAATGAGATCGACTCTTCTCGGCCAATTCAATGAACCGATCAATTTTGCGCTCCATGCGATCAAAACGGGCAGTTAACACCCCTAATAGCCTTCCCTCAACTTTCTCCATTTCAATTCTTACCAAGTTTGCTAAGTTGAGGTCAGAAGGTACGGACGGTGGTTAAGATGGCCGAGGTGAGTGTTGCTCGTCAACTTGCTCAGGCTCATCTCCCTCAGACCGATGAGAATCATTCTCATCTTCTTCCTCCTCCACTGTCAATTCTTTCCAATATGTCTCCTCCATTTCAGCTTCGTTAGGAACCAGTCTAGATTTAACCTCCAACTGCAAATATTAAGTTAAACAGAAAATTAGGGATTAAAGTAATTCATTTCCACAATCCAAGCCTATTATATTTATTTTAAAATCCCAAATTTACCTCTCTTGATCGCAACACCTTGTCAACAGCAATCGATGTCAATCTCTTCGGCAATTTCCAGGCAACCATTCTTGGAGTTGCATCTTCATATTTCTTGGCAAACTTCATTCCCAAGCTTGGAATTGCCTCAAACGCCCAAATCTGTTTTAAGTAAAATGAACATCATTATCTCACGAAAATAAATTTATAGTCATAACATAAAACAAAGACAGGTGTATAGTTCAATCATACCATAATTGCAAGGGGAAAGCCGTGTAAGGAATATCTCCAACGAGTTTCTCCACCTACATCTGAATTTTTTACTTTACTTCCCATGTCGCGCTTGAATACATTAATCGTGTATTCAAAACATAACTTCCCCCATGGATACTTCTCGAACCTGTCGAGATCATCTACAAGTTCAAACCACCATAGATCCATGTATGTGTTCTCCTCTGGGGCCCATAGGACGTATGCCAGTATAACGAGCAAACCCAACTTGTATTTATCACTCTTCCGCTTCTTGAAACTTAGAAATGCACTATACACATCCCACTTTGTTATTTTTCCCTTACTCTTCTTAAAGTATTTCTTTACAATCCTACACTCTGCCCCCAACGTATTATCAACATGTGTAGTCCCTCCTGCATTTAACCCAGTGACTAATACGAATTCCTCAATCCCAAACCTAGCACGCTTCTTATCAACATGTGTAGTCCCTCCTGCATTTAACCCAGTGACTAATACGAATTCCTCAATCCCAAACCTAGCACGCTTCTCTCCTATCTTAAACCATACTTCATTTTTCTTCGAAGTTTTCGCCACTCTCAAAACTAATTGATGAACAACTTGCGAGGCCAACTTAAGATCTCGTAATCTTAGAAGATATCCAAAACAACTCTCCTGAAGTTTATTCTTATGATTTGGATCCAACTTCTCATACACATCATTCACCATTTTCAATTTGCATCTTGTTGTTATTGTAGCATCGGTCTGCAAATTCTCCATAGCACTGCAAAACATAATCTAACATATAATTAGTTTCAAAATACAAAACAATTAATTATAATAGTTGCAGTATATAACAGTAAGAACCTACAAAAGTTTTGATGTCAGTTTCAAAATACAAAACAATTAATTATGATATTAGGTTTAGGCATTTGGACAAAGTAGTCTTTTAACACGTAACTTATTTTTTCTCTTTTTATTTTTTGCTCTTATTTATTAATTTTTGGTCAAAGGCTATTTAGGCAAATATTTTGTGGATGGGGGTCACCCCAACTAATTCCCCAATAATAAAAACTACCTCAATGATTCTACCATTTTGCTCCCAACAAATGAATTAATGCATGACCCTCTCTCAGCATATAGATCTCTATTTTCACAAAATAATAGAAAACAATATAAATTGCACAATAAAACCATTCAATATTAGTATAGGATCATGGCGTCCTTAAATTTTAATGAAGATGCTAACTGGAGGTGAAATATTTTTCTGTCCACCACCATGTAAGAGAAGTACTCGGCAGCAAAGACAAGTTTTGGAGCTTATGAGAGATTGAAAGAGGATTTACTTTACATCATTACAACCCATTTGCCATCAAAACCAATAGACATGAATGTCAAATACCTTCGCAACTACCATGGACCTTAACCTATTTACAAGAATCGATAATTCATCAAAACAAGAGAAAAAGAATCTAGTTTCTCCTGGGAGAAAAAAAGATTTATAAGTGAATTAACTAGTACTTTTTTCATGTCTTTTGCAACCAAAAGAACACAAATGTGAAATTCAGCAACGAAATATGAAAGATAAGAAAGAAGACACTATGAAATGTAGTGTCATCGTGTACCATTGTATCCTAATTTAAAAAATTGGTTATCATTATATAATTTCTGAACAAGTTCCTTGAAGAGCAAATGTAGGGACATGAAACATCATGTGGAAACATCATTCGACTTGAACAATTCTTGAAACAAGTTTAATGATATCAAATACTTCATCTGTACATTTTTGTATCTCTCATCAGCCTCAATATTCAAATTATTATATTGAATTACTTCAAGAAATTGCATGATGAATAATTTATATGCAAAACATGAATATTTGATCAGGAATCGCACACAACATTCTCAATAAGGCATTTTAACAAACAATTGAATTGCCCAACAAACACTTGCAAATTTACCAGTTCCAAGCTAACAAATTGAAATGAATCCAAAGAAGAAACTCCTCGTTCCGCGTCTGGATGGAAGAACATAGAACAACTTACTAAGTTTTCAAATAAGAATCCTCATATTTGACCATAAAATCTACTCTTCAAGAAAAAGGCTAATATATTTTTCATATGAAATAACTTCTAGTAAGCTGGAAGCTGTATAAATGCGATAACATGCGTAAATGGTAGCCTACTCTCTGGAACCATAGAAATGTGAGAATAACGCCACTTTTCATATTTCATCATAGGGTTAGAAATAAAAACAATCAAGAAATTAGCAAGATGAAGAAATAAATTGTACCGAAAAACAGCAAGAAAAATTCCTAAACACGATCGGATATTGAAAATATTACTCCAAGAAATCAAATATTTCTACCAAAAATCACCAACCGAATCTGGGAAAGTGCTCATCAGGAAAAATAGGACAACAATAAACGAGAAAATATGTAGGATAGTTACTGTACCTGGAGAAATCAGCGAGAGAGAAATAGTATAGATCTGAAAATGTCGAAATGGAATCCTACTGGAAAGAAGTCTCTGGAACCGTAGCCTTGCGAGAAGAACGCTCAAAAATGGAGTTAAATATATGAATGGTCTGTGTACTTTCAAATCTTCCGCCGATTGCAGAGGTTGCGGCTGGGTGTATTCGGTCGGAACGGCTCCTCAGCGAGCAAATGAAGAAGAATGGCAAAAATGAGAGAAGGAATTCAAAAATATTAGGTTTAGGCATTTGGACAAAGTAGTCTTTTAACAGGTAACTTATTTTTTCTCTTTTTATTTTTTGCTCTTATTTATTAATTTTTGGTCAAAGGCTATTTAGACAAGTATTTTGTGGATGGGGGTCACCCCAACTAATTCCCCTTAATGTACAGAGAGAGAGAGAAATGAAATGTTTTATATAAAAAAATTGAATTTTGTGAAATTTACCTTTAAGCCCCAACCCTTTTTGAAAGCTTTTAATTCAATCCCTGTATGTTTAAAATGTTTAATTCAGCCCTACATTTTAAAAGGTTCCTGGTCGGCCCTAAGTTTTAAAAATAACTATTTCAGTCCTAGACCTTTCAATTTCTTTAATTTTCAATTTGACCCTAAGGTTTTATTTTATCACTTAAGACTTTAAATTTCTAAAATACTAATTCAATTAATTTACTTTTTGGCTAGACGAAGCAGTTGGTGATTTGAGAAGCTGACATACTATTCCCGCTCCGATTTTGTAGAACTCGTAAAGTTAAAGGTAGACTCGCCCCCACTAATTGATTTAGACTATAATTGCACGTGATTATGTGGATTTGTGTGATTTTATATACTTAATTGCATGAGAAAATAAAAGAATATCTCGTATGAGATAAATTTGAGAATTTATATTATGCACATCATAACTTATCTGCTAGCATGAGACAAGAAAAGAATGTGTTCATTTGCACTCATTTTATGATGCTTATGGATAAGAAAAGAACATCACTACATTATTTGCATGATTACTTGTCCAATTATCTTCTAGATTAATTATTGGAGTTGAGTCTACTGAGTATTTCATTTTGAAATGCTCACCCGATTGTTTTAACAATTTTTGCAGAATTCGGAGACGGTGACGAGTGATGGGCAATGACGGCAAATTACAAATTGATATTTACTTTTGAATTTCGAAAACAATTATTTCATGTTAACAAGAATTGTCATTTTAATAAGTTTGTAAGAAATATATATTTTTTTTTGAATTATCTCTAAACTTTTATTCAATAAATGTGATATTTAAATATTTAATCATTTTTCGCAATAAAGTTTATTCAAATGCTTAGAAAAGTGAAGCTCTCGCGTTTTTCGAAACTTGGGGCGTCACACCCCTATTGCGGCTGCTCATTTTCGTGAACAGATAATGCATCTATCACTGTATCGAATCAGTTCTCCTCATCCCTAATAATAATATGTTGCACCAGTCTCCTAAAATGTTTCTTACTATTGAAATTTGAAGCTAATGCCCCTATGGAACCATCTATGTTTAACGAGCCACGTCATCATCAGATTGGCAACAAGCCATGCAACATGAAAATGAAGCTCTTCTTAAGAATTCTACATGGTCATTGGTTTGCAAGTCCTCCAATAAATCACTTATTGGTTACAAATGGGCGTAAAAAGTTAAAACTCAAACCCAATAGCACAATTGAGATATATAACGAATATAAGTCTCATATTGTTACTAAAGGTTGTGATCAAGTTCATGATTGGACTTTTTTGAAATTTTGTCATGTTGTCAAACTAACTACAATCAGGGTCGCGCTATCCTTAGCCATTGCAAAGGACTAGCCTATTCAAGATGTTCACAATGCCCTCTTGAAAGGGGATCTTCGAAAAGATGCATTTATGAGTTAGCCTCAGAAGTTTGTGTGCTTTCTTCACACTTATTTTGTGTGTAAGTCGAACAAGATGATTTATGGACTCAACAAATACCAATTCAGTAATGCACTTGTTTAGTGGGGCTTCACGGAATCCGCGACCCCTCTTTGTTTATTCTACATTCTATAGCGACTAATATCTTGATTCTTGTTTAGATAAATAATACAGTTATCACGGAAAGTAAAACATCTCCAATCTCGATAATGATCTCTTCACTAAACTCTAAGTTGGCTTTGAAAGATCTTAATCCGTTCATTATTTAACTATTCAGTACTGTATAATCATTTATTAAGTTTAACAAATGATAAGTGTGTTAAAAAGACGATGATTTTTCATAGTGTTCAGCATTCTAAAAAAACGGTTTATAAACTATAAAATTTCTCAAATCATTTTTTAACCATGTACATTTTCTTTCTTAATTAATTTTTAACCACACATTTTATTTAGGGCAAAAAAAAAAAAAAAATCTAATTTTTTTTAATATTGAGATAAATTCTCAAAACTCGAGGGACGTGTTTGTCATCATAAAATTAAAAAAAGAGAACAGAAGAAGGCCAAGAGGCCGTTTTGGCAGTGGCATGTCTGTCATAAAATTGAACAAAGATCTACTGCTCCGCACTTTCTTTAATTTTGAAGACCAATTCCACAGGATCACAGACATAAATGGCGAGGAGACCGGAAGAGGAATACGATTACTTGTTCAAGGCTGTGTTAATCGGCGATTCGGGTGTAGGCAAATCAAATTTGCTCTCCCGATTCACCCGAAATGAGTTCTGCTTGGAATCTAAATCTACCATCGGAGTTGAATTTGCCACCCGTACCCTACAGGTTCGCTACTACTATTGCTCCTATTTTTTAGTATTCATCAATGTGTAAATGCAAAAATAGTAATTTAGTATCAGTCTCATGAGAGGCCACGTATCGGTGAATTTGAATTTTACTTTATCTGAATGTTTATATTTTACTTAAATTTGAAATGGATGTTCAATTTTATCTTCATTGCGATTTTTTTATTTGGCATAGTTTAGGATCTTTAGATCTGTTAATTATGTTTGTTGGCGATGGTGATCTGTTTTAGATTTGATGTTTTACCTGTTATGCTTGTCTGTATTTAATTCTATAAGAAGCGAAGATGAGATTTTAATAATGACAACTTAAATATGGCTTTATTATTGAAATTTCGTTTCCCTATTCATCAAAACAAACTTTATTATTTTTGCTAAAATAATTTATGATTCTAAAATGATAATGACTCCATATACCAGGTTTTCACACTGCATTGACAGAATATATTGAGTTGCTAGATATGCAGAAAGGTTAGCTTTTATATTGTGTCACTCAGTCGTTGCCGGTTCCAAATAAAGAAAGAATTATCTTTCCATTTGGTTGTCCCTAAATGAGGGATGCGTTTCCAAGTCAATGAGAATTCAGAAATGCAGTGCCCTTTCCCTATCCTATGGTCTGCCCATCTGTATCTTAATTTAGAAAATGATGATGTTTTAGGAAATCTTGTACACTGTGTTTGGTAAAATTTGTTCATAAATTTTGTTTATAAACGATTACATGTCTAACATCTTATTGGATAATTTTTATGAAAAGTCAACAATTTATGTTGGTCAAAGATTTTCGCCTACCATTTTTACTTTTTAATAAAACGGCCCAACTAAATGTTGTCACGTTGCTATCTATAAACAATATTTATAAACAACCGTTTATAAACGATTTACCAAATAGAGGCTTAATAAAATGTAAATGCATATAAAGGGGGACTTGTCTTGGATATGTATTGAGATCTCATTCATTACTGAAGCAAAAAGATGAGAACCTTGGACATAATCTTGACGTGTAACAAGAAATTCTCTATTATTGTCGTTACTATATTGTTGTATCCATGATAACATCTAGATATTGGATAGACGATTTTTACTTTATCTCCCACCATTAGTTGAAAAGGAACCCAGAATTCATTTATTGTGCTGTGCTTGTTTACTTGTTTTTACTCTAGGTTGAGGGAAGAACTGTTAAGGCTCAAATATGGGATACGGCTGGCCAAGAGAGGTATAGAGCCATAACAAGTGCATATTACCGGGGTGCATTAGGAGCTCTTCTTGTATATGATGTGACAAAACCAACTACATTTGAAAATGTGAGTCGGTGGTTGAAGGAGCTGAGAGACCATGCAGACTCCAACATTGTTATTATGCTTATAGGAAATAAGACTGATCTCAAGCATCTACGTGCTGTTGCCACAGAGGATGCTCAAGGTTTTTCCGAAAAAGAAGGCCTTTCTTTCATCGAAACATCTGCTCTGGAAGCCACCAATGTAGAGAATGCTTTCCAAATGATCCTTTCAGAAATATATCGGAAAATTAGTAAGAAGCCACTCTCCTCGGATGATCCTGCACCTACTAGCCTCAAAGAAGGGAAGACTCTTGTTGTTGGACCACAGGAGACGTTCACAAAGAAGACATGCTGCTCCGCGTCCTAATGGTCCTGTTTTTTTCCCCTCATAACTCAAGCATCCCCTGGTCCCTGATTATCTTTGTCATTTCAGTTTCCCCTTTTGCAATTTATTATTTTAAATCTCTATGTTATTCGGACGCTAAATTGTTCTTGATTGTTTGAGGCTTTCTTGTGAATGTATTGGATGAGTATCTTACTTTCTATTGATCTCATACAGCTATATATATTGCGTATCATGTAATAGGGTGTTCGGTGCCACCCATGAATTAAGGTTCGTTTAGTGGCCCAAAAAGGTCGACCCAATATGAGTGGCATCCTGCTGTCATCTTCAATGTCCAAAATCAAAAAATTAGCTGGGAACCACCTAATTGAGTGACTACTGTGCAAGTCTTGAGAGATTCTTTTTCTTGTTTATTTTCTGTATTGTCTCGCCATGTTTCAGGTCCCCTGTTAGTTTCATTGGAAGCATCAAAAGGACTGTGTATATCTAGAAAGGAAGTGTTGAACCCTAATCCTCTGTAGCTTAGATACCAAACCCTTCTATCTTTGTTTTCAAGATCGAAATGTAGAACCTGTAATTTCAGCATGGAGATTGGAGAAAAGGTTTTTCTATCCTTTTTGTTTCAGGAGGAATAGTCTTGAGTTTTGACCTCTGTTTTAAAAATTGCATTAGACATATGTCTAAACAGGCTCATGCATGATTCTCAACGTTTACGCTTCATGCGAGCTTTGCTCACGCATTGTCGGGCTTTTTTGCACCTATGCGCGTTTAAACATGATTCTCGACCTCGTTATTTTGTCACGTTTTACGCTTTTCAGAATACAGGTTTTGAAATTAGTTTTCCGAAATTTATGTTCTTATTCGTGATGATTTTGTTCCATTGAATTCTTACAACAGCGTGATATGGTTGTCACTTCATTCATTAAAGCCTAATATTTTGGCACGAAGACAAAACAAGCACATAAAGTAAAAAGATAAACAAAAGAAATAATTGTTCGCTCTTTCTATGGTGGATAACTTTCAACAATTTAGGCTAGTAAATACTAAATAGGGGTGGATATAAATTTGGTTGGTTTGAGTTTGGATCCAACGTGACAATCAGATTGATAGTTTGTGTGGGGGGTGAAATTGAACCAAGAAAATGAATACATCAACTCAAGCCGACCTGAGTCGATTTGGTTGTTTCTATTTGTCAAATAATTTTTCCCTTGAAAATCAATTTTTTTATAATCTAATCCCCAGATTGAGTATTTCGAGTTAGGTTTAAGGCAACCCAACCTGAGACTCAAACCAACATACCTCCAAATCGACCCAAGTCTATTCGGTTGGATAGATTGGATCGATTAAATAGATAATTTGCGCATCTCTACTCGCAATTCGTAAATAATAATTGCTCAATAGTGTTGAATTTTTGACCCAAAATATTATATAATAAAGAATTCTTGTTTGACAAGAAAATTAAAATGGTTTGATTAGATTAAAAATATTTTCTTTGTATGTATAATACAAATTAAAAAAGAAATAAAATATTATTGGTATTATTATACGAGAAAAATAATTAAGGAATCCTAATACAATTAGGAAATTAACCTAAATTGTAATTAGGTAAGTTTTTGACAGATTTTACTATATATGGAGATGATCTGCAGTTGAATAATAGAGTAGCTAAAAAATTGACGTGAGAGAGAGAGAGAGAAGACAAGCAAGAGAGAAAAAAGGAGAGGAAAAAAGCGCGCGTTGGCGAGTGATGTTCTGTTATGTTGATTTGCGTTGCGTTGCGTTGCTTTGCTTTGTGTTGGTATCGTTGTAAAGTATATATAGGTAGAGAATGAAATTTGTCTACCATGATTTTGATGACAATGTTGTGGTGGAGTGTACACATGGATAGAAAATGATAATTGTATGTCATGGTGTTAATGTCACACAATAGAGAGACCAAAGAATCTTCCAGGGTGCATGTTGCGTGTTTTGTGATCTCGAGATAGATTGCACACGAGCAGTAATTGAAAATTGACTGTCGTGGTGAATTCATTGTCGAATGGATAAATTGTTGATGTGGTGAATTAGAAGAAAACGGTACGAGTGGAGGTACTGTTTGCTTTGTTCTTCTAGTTTGATTATGCGTAGGGAGAAGTTGTGAAAATGAGAGAAAAATTATATGAGTGAGTTTCTTTCATTATCAATAAAAAGTATTCTTCTCCCGTAATTGTTAGCTGTCTACTGAACTACGTTAAATTCTTGTTTTCTCTATTGTTCTCATTATTATGTGTTTGTGTTTTCGCTGTGTGGTATAATTTGGAAATTGATTTATTGTTCCAAAATTAGTGTTAGAGAGATGTGGGTGGGGAAGTGGATTTTTTTCAACAAATAGTTTAAATCTTTGTGTTGACATGTAAAGTGATTTCTATATATAGCAAAAAATTAAATATCATTAATTTATAGAGGAAGTTACATAAAATGTCCATTTTTACATTGCGACTTGCAAAAATGTCCCAATTTTTTGTTATGTCCATTTTCTTAAATTTTAGACTTAAATGCCCTTGTTACAAATCTGAAATTGCAACAGCAAGGACAAAATTTTAAACATAATTTTTTATTGTAGTTACAAATGAAAATTTGACACATAATCTAATCTATATATTCAAGAGGACAAATGTGTCCATTCTTGGGGTCCACTAAAAAATATGGTTTAGGTTTAGTCTAACACGTCCATCCCGACCCATCCCACAATTTGAAGGCAAAATACAGACGAAATCATCTGAAATTGAATAACTTCATTCTCTTTCAAATCCCTGGTGGTGTGGTGGCCACTGGAAATAAATGTACCAAGTCTTTACAGGTAGGGTTTCAAGGTGTGGTGAAGAAAGCAGTTAGCTTTGGTAGATGGCATTGGCTGGTAAGTTTTGCAAAAGTCTGAGTCTTTTTGGGATAATAAATTGAAGTTATTATTTTAAGAAATGTGAGATAATAGTAAAATTATGTTTTATTTTATTTTTAGAAACTTTCAATGGAACTATGTGTAATTTGAGTATTTCTTGAATTTTTATGGTAATAATCTCCATTTTTGTGTGTGAATTTGTGATGGGATTTCATCAAATTTTTTGTACTTCCGAAATGTTGGATAAAAAATTATTCAAAATTATGAAGCTAGATGCTTTTTAAAGTGATTTTTTGTTCAAAAATTTCTCTTTTGATTGCTCTGTGCGTGCCAAATCTGGGAATTCCATAATGGAGTTTGTTGCTTGTGGTTTTGTGAGTATATCCACTGTTATCATAAATATTTTTTAATTTAAGAATTTCTTCATTGCATCTTCAAAGTGATATTAACTTCTTTCGTTAATAATTTATGATCTATCTCAACGAAATAATGGGGTTTCCTTTGTTTTCTTCCTTGAATTTTAAATATTTTTAAGGATTGGTGGTGGTGTAATTGATTGTTAAACCATATATAACTGGGAGTTGGGATTAAATACAGTTGTTGTCCATTTATTTCCAATTCCTTAACATCGGCATAATCATGACTGCGAATACCAAAATTTTCAAATCAACTAGTTAATTTTCCTTGAAATTCTATCTGAATTTGATTTTAACATAAAGAGTTGCCTATAAGTATTGCATTTTTCCCCTATCAAATCCCTTGAGTAGAAAATTAGTCTTCTTTGTAATGCTTATTTGTAATTTCATAATTAACATGAAAGTTATTGGTTCTGTAAGTTCCTACAAACAGAACACTATACAAAAAAACACAAAAAATTATAGTTGTTCATCCTCAATGTGTATATATGTCAACTTATTGCTGCTGATTTTACTATAGCGAAGAAGGGGAAATTCATGCATTTTCTTTACAAACTTCACTTCTCTCTTTTTGGCAGCTTTATAATTATATTATTATATAGTTATATGTGAACCAATTGACTAACTCTAAGAAGCCTTCTTGGTCGAGCTTTGGTTGAATGTATGCTAACTAGTGGAGTGTCGTTTTAAATGTATGGTCGTATGAAAATCCAAGGAAAATTGATGATCTACCACCTCGCAGGCCTCGTTCAATTTGGCTGAAGATTTCTAGTGCTACAATGAAAATGCCTAACACATGTAGCGGACAGAAGAGGGTAAATAGTGATGAGAAGGAGAACAATTGAAGAAGAATTATCTCGTTTTGTTTTTTAAATATAGTCTTGAATTAGATTTAGCATTTAGAGTTCCTCATTTGTGATCCACATTCTGCACAACTATTTGTGACTTGTTTACTGGAGCATGTTTTTTGAAAGAGTAACTCGACTATTTGTTATGTAATTTGGCTTATTCTCAAGTCGTTGGACTGATTATGTAATTCTTGATACATGAAATGTCAAGTGTCTAGAAAAACAGGTCTCATTTGTTGAGAAAGACATGTGAAAATGTCGAGAATAATTATAAATGTTGAATATTAAAGTGCGAAATGTAGAGAATTTAGTTTTCAAGTAACTAAATCAAGATGAATCACATCATGTGCCTGTTGATTTCACCTTGGAAAAAGCTCAATTTTTGTTTGGAGTTCCACATGTGAACAAGTCCGGTGATGAAGGAGGACTGCCGGTGAATGATAAGTACGGTTTTTGTACTTATCTTGACTTTAAATTTAGACAATTACGAGTGTTTTAGGATATAATATTGCTAATTATGTATTTATTTTGTTTGTTTTAGGAAAAACCCAAATTTGGACGCGTTTGGAGGCAAAACGGATAAAAAGGGACTAAAACCCTACAAAATGGACTCAATTGCATCATATAAAAAGTCTAGGGACCGATTTGATCAGCAAACTATGGTAACATGTATATGGGCCTAATTCTAATCCAATGAGTGACCTAATTTTATATTAGCATCAGTTCTTTGGGAATAAAAAGAGGAGCCGCTGGTGAGCATTCGGGAGGAGAGATTCCATTATTAAAAGGTGCCGACTGGTGGAGCAACAAAGAAATAAAAGAGTGGAGGCTGCTGGAAATCTTTTTGGTAGTGCAATTCGGGCATTAAATTAGGAATTATGGGGGATAAAATTGGTGGAATTAAGGGAGAGCTACTGGGAGCTTTATTTCTTGAGGGAGATACACATATACACACGACTTTGGAGGGGGGAAAGAATTGTAGAATCAAGAGGAGGAGCCGACATAAATTGGGGATTATCAAAAAGTGGTAGGTTGAAGTGTTACTTACAATAGTGGAGTAATTAAATTGGTGGAATTAAGGTGCACCAGCTGGGAATTAAAGAGGAAGTGAGCAGAAGATATACATATACATTAACAGCTTGGTGGACGGTGGGAAGATTAGGAGCAGCTTTGGGAGAATAAAGGAGTAGGCTGGTGGTGGAATCCGGGAAAGAGAAAGAATTGGAGTTCCTTTTGCCCTATCAATCGGGTGATGTTTTTTCAATTGATTGTGTTTGATTTACATATTAAGATGCTAGGTTAATTTAATTTATGTATTGGATGAAGATGAAATTTGTTATTAATTTATTTTGATTCGATAACTAGTAGTTTAATAATTTTTTGTGTTGTCCAGATTGATTTTGCATGATTTATTGTTATTATTATTTGATTGAGTGGCCACCAGTTAAATATATCGTTACTTGTTGTAGTCTTGGAAAAGTCACAATAAGTTGGAACATTGCATGATCAACACATGAACACTAGATGTTAGGAATAATAATATGACATGTGCAATCCAATTGATAATTGTGTGATTTAATGCATTCTAAACATTCGTATTCGGACTAGGAATAGATTCGTTTCATGTTTAGAATAGATTTAATTTGTCTTGGAAAAGAAAATTAATTGCATGTGAATTATCGATTGTCAAGCAACGCATGAATGATTTAAATTACAAATTGATGAATTGAGATAGATGGTAACAAGTTGATTCTGATTCCAATACATGCTCCCCATTCATATTTTACTCCCAAATATTTGTTTTTATTTAATTTTTATTTATTGCAATTTTTTAGAATAGATAGACAAACAAAATCATCTTTTTATTCTAATTGTTTTCATTAATTGAATCGATGATAAACTAATAATTAGGACTAAACATTATTCCTCGTGGGAACGATACTTTCAACTCATCACAATTATTACTTGTCAACGATCTCGTGCACTTGCGGGATTCGAACCGAACAGTGAACATGGAAGAAATCATTGTTATAAGCTCCAACGAGGACGAAGTTAGTGATGTTTTTGGTATCTCCTCGGTTGATGATTTGTAGACGTGATTATCTGCTTTATGGAAGTTTAGGTGAATAAGAATTTTTTTGTGTCGTCGAATTACTATTTGTTGTTCTGCACTTCATGCAAGCTGATTTGTAATGAAGGTAATATGACGTGAATGCAACATATTGAACTAATATGACGTCAATCAAATGACGTTCTTGAGATAAGTGAACATAAACATGATATCAATAAGAAAGCACTTGAAATGATAAACAAAAGATGTTCTCAATCATTGCCAATTCATTTCCGACAATCCCGACATTTGGAAAGTGTCTAGAACAACAATCTAAATGTTAGTCTCGATATTTAAAATGTCGAGAATATCGTATCAGGATTCCTTCATTACTTGCTTTTATCATCTTCTTCAACCACCATTATTTAGAAACATTTCATTTTCACAAAAAAAAAAAAAAAAAAAAAAAAAAAAAAAAGTTTTTCTCAAAATTCATTTAGTTATTACCTAATAGATAATAAAATGTTTGATTGAGACTAGTAGATATTAATTAGTCTTGATGTGACTTGTCAAGGAAGAAATGATTAAAAATTGGGATATGAAACTATTTAAATAATTTTTTATTTTATTTTGAGTGTTCATCAAGGGTAAGATAGTCAATTTATACCTAAATTTAGACATTTTTGCAAAAAGTATCAACATTGGACACAACTATTGTGATTAGCATGAAATTGGACATTTTTTAAAATTTCCCTAATTTATATTAGTCAACATAATTCGTACTAATTAATTTATTAAAATAATAAGAATTAGTAAGGTGTTCTAGAGGATTCGAATTGGCAAAACATGTCCCGAAAAATATAATCGACTATTAATTAATTAATGCTAATTGTTGCTTAGCGAAAAAAACGCTGTTGTTCACATTATATGGTGGAGCCATGGAGTGGTCCATTGAAAATCATGTTTTACCGACGTTAAAAATTTGGCAGAGCAAAACAACTGGACCACTTTGATGGCACTGACAGAGTTTGTGTTATGTCAACTTAAAAAAATATATAATATTATATAAATTAGAGAGAAAAATGGAAAAAAATAGAGACGTCAATAAATTCGTATATTATTATGAACCAAAATTCCCATACATATAGGGGGAATAAGGGATATATAAGGTAATAATACTTAAGGTTTTAGGGGATCCAACTGTCATTCACTAATACAATATAATATTTACAATATTCCATCTTGAATGACATATGATATTACAAAATATCTGCCCCATTAAAACCTTGTTTGATAAAAATTCAATGGGATAAAAATATCAAATCAAGGAAAAAGAGTATAGTTATTCTTGGAGTATTAAGATAAATGTTGTCTCGTTAAAACCTCGTCAGGAAAACTCAATGGGACAAAACATTGGTTAAGGAAAAAGAGTACAGCTACTCTCCCCTAATGTTGATCACTGTAAATCATTGAGTTGATGTATCTAAATTTTGTGAACTGGTTTCTTGAATGTAGATGTTGATAGTGCTTTTGTAGATAAATCGGTTTCATTGTCACCTGAGTGAATTTGTTGAAAATTTTGGAATATTTTGATGCTACTTCATTAAAACCTTATCAGAAAAATTTAGTGAGGAAAAACTTGAACGAAGGAAAAAGAGTACAGCTACTCCCCCTAATTCAATATGTATCGAATCATTCATATAGTTACTCCCCCTGATTCAATCTCTATTGAATCATTCATATCTTGATCTCTTCAGAAGTCTCGTATGGGATAGTATATCAATATACATTGATAACAGTTATCTCATTAAAAACCTTGTCAGGAAAACCTCGTGGGACAAAACCCCAGCTAACATTACAATTGTTTGGATATTGCATATAATTATTTCAACTATAAATCGGTGCAATATCGAATATGTTTACCAAGCACATAAAATAGCACATATCTGATATCTGATATTATTTTTTCTTTGAATATATTCAATATTTTCAAATATTATTCACAATAATGGTACATTTTAATTTCAACACTTTGTCATATAGAGTCATTTGTACCATTCTTCATGTAATCTAATTTCATACTATCAATCACATTCTATTGGAAATTAAATCTATTCAAGGCATATGATATATTTAGATCGCAAAGTATCTTTATACTTTGATCAAACAAGTTTCTTAAAAACTTGAATTATATGTTTCAAACATATTTAATCATTTGAGGATTATATTGTATGCTTCAGGCATAGTATATGTTTCACATTGTAATTATTAAATTGCTACCACCAAATTTAAGTCGTGAAACTTTAAATGGGTAAAGATTCCTATATTTCAAATAGATTTTCTCTAATTATTTCACCGCAATCCCAAAGTAACGAGTTATTGATTACCCTTTTTAATCTCACTCATTTGTACTTCAAAGAATACTCTAAACGTATCGAGTTGATGATCATACATTTTGATATCACTCATTGGTACATCAAAGAGCGCAAGCTAGTAATCACAGTAAATCATTTTTCATTATATACATTTCTAATAATCATATAATTATCGTCACTTATTATGCATTTTCAGGAAAATAAAATATTGTATATGTGCCAGATATTTGAAACATTCGTTGCTTAACAAGTCATGTATTACGACTATACCTATAGGTATTTTACTGGCTTTACACTTTTATGTGTTTGGACTTCCGGTCCCAAAACTTCAGTTTTTGTAATAAGTTTAATCTAGCTTGAATGCATACTTTCGCCAACTATTTTTATGTCGATTTTATTCGACATATTTTCTTTTATTATCCTCGCTATCATTCAAATTATGATGCGGTTAGTTTCGCAATTTTCTTTTGCGTAAGTGCTTTACAAAGTGTGTCGACACAATTATCATCTCAATTTGATTTCTTTCCCCACAAGACATAACTATAGGGATCTCAATTTTTCAATATTTCAAGTACTTGAACCTCTTCTGGAGATTTACAATTAATTATGTCAATAAATACTCTCTCACGAGTATATGCATCTTCAATAAGATCATCACAATCATTTGCTCTATTTTTATTTATTTGAGAATCTTTATTCGAATCAATTATCGCTACGCTTCAAGCGGGTCATACATCAATAAAAGATAGAGCATCTATAGCTAGTATATGAGATTTTATTAACCTCTTATGCATCTTGTAATTATGTTATCTTTTGAACTTTTCGTTCGTATTTTCAATCGAACTTTTGGTTCGTATTATCAATCACGAGGATATAGATAACATAATATGATACATATGTTTCATTTTAAGCTACTAATCTTCCCCCCTAATGATGAGAAAATTGTCAAATCAAATTGACAATCATTTTTTCAGCGTTGTAAAATATCACCCATTTGGGATATATGTTCAACCACGCATTTTTCTCAATATTCTTTATTTTCCATTTCAGTGCATTGTGGTGGATCAATTACACTATAAAAAATTATATGAAAAAATTAGGATCTAACCATAAGCCAATTATAATGGGGAGAACTATGATGTTGACATGATGCGTAATAGAATTCCTTAAACAAAAAAGGGAATTATTTTTTTCTCAATTAAATTAATTGGAGGTGTTTAACAAGCAAAAATGTTAAACCATTTACCGATATCTCAACTAACACTTATTAAAATGTTGAGATTCATGTTCACTAGCACTATCAAGACACATTCTTGATTATATAATCCGAAAATTTTGCTCATAATTTAAAATTTGAGCGATAATTTCGCAAACTTCAGGTTGCGAACACCATGCAATCATTTATTACATATATCAATTTTATTAGATACAAATAATATTTAGATGATCAACATGGAGGATGATGGTGGCTCATTTATCACCATAATTATTTTTCAGAAATATCGGGAATTTAATCACTATTTTAGCTAGTGACTGTCAATAAATTTCATGAAAGAGAACAAACATCGTATATGATTGGATTGCAGAATCTCCTGGTTCTTCATTAAGTATCAATTTTAATTTCACATCATTATCAATCTAGTGATGGTCCAACTGGTTATGCCAAATAATACAATCAAATTGAACTTCTGGTTCAATATAAAATATAATTCAATGATTAAACATTATATAATCATATATCATTCAAGTAATCAAACTAATCAATATCTTTATGACATTAGTTATATGTTTTCCCGTAGGAATAAACATAAACTCAAATGATATATTATTCGAAACAAATGTTACTTCGAAAGCATGTTTTATTACTCGTTCAGAATCAATATGTCAATATTCTTCCGGAATATTATAATATCACACTCTTTCAAGAGCAGTTAATATTATTTTATAATTTTTATACTTCTTTGGGAACAATAACATATAAACATATTAAACTTGAATATGTAGCGTGAAATAAGATTTTGCTTCTTCAAGAGCAAAAACGTAATATTCTTCTAGAATATTTTATTAACTAACTCAAATGAGATAATCCTAATGTGCAATATTCTGTTGGAATACCGATTTAGATCAGTATTCTTCTGGAACATTGATTTAGATTGTTTTTTTTTCTAGAACGGTGATATAATATTCTTCTGGAATATTGTACTATAATATTGAATGTAAAACATACATTCAAACAAATGTTTATAATGTTGTTCTACTGTAAGAGCAACAACAAATTATTATTAAAGATTTTAGACATTTGCTCTTCTGGAGCAACTGAATAATAAAATTTTCAAAATTATGCTCTTCAGGAATAGTTAATATTCATTACGAATATTATTATAATAAAAATTGTGCTATTTCAGGAGCAAACATAAATTATTCTTATAGAATAATTATAGTTCTAAAATTTTGATAATTCAAGAATAATAAATCAATATTTTTCTGAAATATTGAAACTTATAATTTATGCTCTTCGGGAGTAAATAATATTATTTTGAAATATTATAATGTCGTGCTACTTCAAGAGCAACAACAAATTATTTATTATAGTCATATTAATATTATTCTGGAATATTAATTATACGGTTGCGCTATTTCAGGAGCAAAAACGTAATAAATTATTAATTTAAAGGTAAAAATAAATTCAACAACAACTATAATATATAAATTAAACACATATAAATATGTTATAAGCATGTAAATAATCAATTCAACATATATTGATTCTGACAAAATTTGCACAAATTGAAATTGAATTGAATTCAAAGGTTGACTTTGAAACTTCAATTAAATTTGTTGGATTCAAGAGAATTGAATTTTGAAATTCCATTTTTTTTTCCAGACGTGCACTGATTATGTGATAAAATTCGGTATTCGAGAATTTATATTAAAAAATTCATATGCCACCAAATTAATTTTGGTGCATATGATAGATGATTATAGAAAAATGACCTTCTAGCTAATATTTTTGAGAGAATCGTGTTGATAACGTGTTATAAACTAGAGAGAAAAATAGAGACACCAATAAATTCGTATATTATTATGAACCAAAATCCCCATATATATTGGGGGAATAAGAGATATATAAGGTAATAATACCTAGGGTTTTAGGGGGTGCAACTATCATTCACTAATAGAATATAATAATATTTTTTAACTTATTTAGTAATAAATTTTTTTCTATTTTTTTTAAACAAAACTTCTTTCATGAATTTTGTACTCATAAATGAAATTTTACTTTTATTTATATATATATATACACACACACACATTTATAAGTAGTTTTAAACTGAATTTCATAAATAAGCTTTTAACTTATAACTGGATGTTTACTTATAAGTAAGCTTTGCTACAAGTAATATTCTTGTATTTATAACAATTTTTCATATATAAGTGAATTCGTAAAGTATAAGTAACTTTTTATACTTATAAGCAGGGGCGGATCTGTCTTTGGGCAAGCTGGGTCAAATGACCCAGCAATATTACTGAAATGAGAAAAAAAAAAAAAAAAAAAAACCCAAAATAAATTTGGCCCGTTCAATACAAAAAAACCCAATTCTTCCTAAAAACTGAAGTCTGAATTGAAGATTAATGGTTGAATGATAGTTTGATTGTATATATCGAGAAAGATATATTTGATCGAATTGATAATAATGTAATTATACGTCGTTTTCAAAGTATGAAAACACGTAGGGATCAAGTGTAATAGTGATTCAAGTTATATTTTGATTATATATATTGGATTTTTGATGTATTATTATTTATGATTTTCCTTATATTAGATTTGGTACTCAATATTGTCGATTTCAATCCTCTTAGTCAAAAAAAAAATTCGGGGGCTCCGCCCCCGAACCCCCGGGAGGGGGGCCTCCCCCCTCCACCCCTCTAATTTTTTGTCCCAGCATTGTATAATTCCTGGCTCCGCCCCTGCTTATAAGTGATTTTCTGTCTTTTAGGTGAACTTTTAAGTTATTTGTAATATATTTTCTCTTAGAAGCAACTTTGTTTCTTCTTTCATAAAAAAAGGGATTTCTTATACATTTTTTTTTTCCTTTTGTAATAATATAATCATTTATGACTAAATATAATTTTTTATTCACACTTCCGTTGGTGTGTAACGATTAAGGTGGGTTTGATGAAAGATGTAAAAGAAAAAGAAAAATATCTTTTATTTTTTCACCTAAAGCTAAAAAAAAAATTTTGAGGAAGATGGAATAAAACATATTATTTGAACATACCATTTGCTTGTATCTAAAAAATATTTAACATGAAAAAATTGTCAATTAAACAGGAAATAAGTAAAATATTTTTTTTGATTAGACATTTTTCATGTAAAATATGGATAATGAAACACATAATTACTAACAATTCACATATTTATTAAGCCTATGTTCGGAGGCTTTTTTGACCAAAGAAACTGATTTTTTTGTTTTTTTACGTTTCTCGAGATGATTGAATGATTAAAAATTGGAAAGAGAAAAAATGTATGATTAAAAAATTGTATTGAAAATTATAGTATTTAAAAAAAAAAAAAAAAACACTTATATCCCGTTATCCGAACAGAGGCAATATTCAGTTAGATTATGAAACACGCACTTAGACAACACATATACCCCTTGCCAGGGTGGATCTGCTTTCGGAGCAGTCAGCCGTGTGATCATCTGCTCCCAATGAAATTTGGAATTTTTTGTACTTTGGTACAATTTTTATTTTATATTTATTTGCATTTCAACATCTCATTTTTTGTTATTTTGCTCCCACTAAATTGAGTTCTCTACAAATTTTCCCTCACAAACTTTTCACTCCGACTCCGCCCTTGCCCCTTGCTTAGAGTGCACTATGCAAGGGCTTGAAAGAGCGAAGTTCTAGCCACGTTCGACGGCTCCAAACATGTTTATAATTTGAATAATATTGTTTTCGAGGTAAAATATGTGGTTGAAAGATGATTTTAAAAAATGTATGCGGTTAAAATGAAATGGTAAGTCTTCCATATTTTTTAAAATAAATTTAGAAAGATAAGTCTATTTGCTCCGATTCATTATTTGAGATTCTGATCAGCAGCACCAAAACCAATTACCTAATATTTCATTCGTCCCATAAATATAGACTCATTTATATTTTCACACGGATTAAAAAAATATAATAATATATGTTAGAGTTATAAATTTATTTACATTTACTTAAATATATCCTTACATCAAATAATGATGAGTAGTTCATATTTATTGATAACAATGCATATTAAATAAATATATATTAGAAAATTAAAACATTAATATTAATATATTTAATATATATTCTTAATAACAAAAATGACTTATAATTTGAGACAAATAAAGAAGGAAAACGATTTTATCATTATAGGATGGAAGGAGTAACTATTTAAAGTATGTTCGGCTGTTATGAAGTAATTTTTTTGTGTGTGTTTTCGAGTTAAAATGTGTGATTAAAAATTAAAAAGAGAAAATAAGTGTAATTAAAAATAATTTAAAAAATTATATAATTTAAAAAATAATTTATAAACCATTTCTCCCAGGAGAGCCGAACAGTCAAGTTTGATTACAAAGACAATTGATCTCATTTGGACGTCGAGGACAGTTTTATCCTTGGCGGCTTGGCACACAGACTTTCAGTAAACCTGCACAGTATTGCCAGCAAGAACATTCACACCGGAGCGCCACGAGGACATCGCTAGCTAGGCTCGGACATCCGAGTCTCCAGCCTCGTTCAGACATCCAGCTGTGAACAGCCTGTCTCTTAAGTCATAATCTCTTTTTAATTACTTAAATAGGCGCATAATAAAAAATAATAATCGCAAGCTTGACCGTAGAGAATATGATGACAAAATATATATATATATATATATATAAATACTAATAAATTTATTCAGTTTTGATTTATTCACTGGCGACAGGCTGTCTCCAACAACGCCCACTAGAAGACTAGTACTCTACATCCTACACTGTTTCCTCTTTTCTCTCTCTAATAAAATTTCTCTTTTGTTTTCTCCTCGATTCAATTATCTGTCTAGGGTTTTTTCTCCTGGCTTTTCTGGTGACTTTCAGATTTCGCCTTTCAGCTTGCCGGATCGTTGATGTGCAGCTTGTAAGCTTTCTTCTCATCTAAATTTCACGTTCTTTGCTTTGTATTTAGTTTTTTTTTTTTTTTTTTTTTTTTTTCTAATTCGAGTTTTTTTATTCTAATTTTTTTTTTTTTTTTTTTGTGTTGCATTGTGGTATATCAATGTGCCGATTTTTTTTATTTTTTTTTAATTTTTGTCTTGTCTGTTTCGGTGAATAACTGTTATGAATGCTAGATTTGGAATTTCTACGCGGTTTTTTCGACTTTTATTAGGCCAGATTTACGTTATAGATTTTGCTTGTTAATTATTGTAGCACCAATTCTCTGATCACTACACGCGTGTAAATGCTGAAATTAGGCTTAAAAAGCATAAAAAAGAAAAGAATATATTATATATAGATACCAGCGTGCTCTCGGGTAAAATTCTATGGATTGTTTAACTGTTAAGAAACCTCTATATTGATTTCCATGGTATGTAAGTGATGTGCAGTTGGTTTATGTGAATTTAAGGTATTAGTATATTAGAATGTGGGATTCTCAGTATTGAAATTGTTTAGACAGCGATAGCTGATGAATTTACTGTAATTTATATTGCTGCATTTTATGAATTAGTGAATCGCCTGTTATTTAGGCAAGCAATCATGCAACACTGTACACAGAATTTTGAATTAGTTTTAAAAGTTCCACGATTTGCCACATGAACACAGTGAACATAATTGTTGTGTTGGATATCTGATTGCATTTCAGCCTGGCTGCTAAAATGCCTACAATTATGATGTAAAAGAATGATCACAACACGCAAGGGGGGTGTTGTTATTTTTTTGAACTTTGGTAGCCGTTATTTGGTAAGTCGACATCTACAGCCACAATGAAAACTTGGAAATTTCGGAACGGGTGATTCTCCTATCTTACCTTTCCTACTTTATGTTACTTTACATCATGGGAAATGCTAACCTGGTAAATTAAGGTTGTGAAGTAATACTGAATATTGATGGACGCTTGTAATTGACAAAAAGGCATTTGTGAAGTAAAAAATTTCACGTCACAAGGCTTTATAAGCTTGGGAACTTGAATTCCGACTGCATTTGTTTTTCTCCTGATGAATCCAGTCTAGCCTTTTATTTCTCTATGGCATGAGACCTGCTTGTTCAATGAAATTAGTTTGTCGTATATGTTAAAGGCTTCCTAGGCTCTTTTTTGCTATCTGACTGCTGGTGCTCCTATGAAGCAAATGAAATTATGAAAGTTGCAAAGTGATATAAAGTGATTGGTTTAGAAGGGCTTGGTTTATAAGACTGATTTCTTCTAAAGCACTGACCATATTTTTATTCTTTTGTGTCTTTATTTTTTGGTTCCATAAATTTGATTAGTTTTTGAAACATATATAGAATAGTACTATGGAAATGTTTAGCTGGCTATGTTGCTAGAAGAATGAACTAATACTAAAGCTACCTAAAATTACTAGGGTTACCTAATTATGCTTGTTCTATTGTGCATGACATGGAAATTTTAATTTAAGATATGATTCACATTTTGCCTAAACGAGATTCTAAAACATTATTACACTATCATACTTTTACATCTTTGTGTTCATTTTCCCGTTTGTACTTATCTGCCAAAGTCACTGAATGGGTAAGTTACCGATCCCTGGACTACATTGTTTGCATTTAGCGCTAATGTTAATTGTTGGAGTGCTTCACTTATGTCCCATTGCTTATTTATTCTTTATGGTCTAACCATTTCATCTTGTGGTAACATTAGTGATTTTGTGTGCCTATTTATCTTGTAGGTTACTTGGTTTAATGTTCAGTTCTGAAAGATTTCTTTAAAAGTTCTCATTGTTATGAGTGGGTTTTGAAACTGAACTTGCAAGCTGGCAACTCTGTATCAATGGTAGCAGAAAGCTATATGAAGGACAGAAAGTTGTGAACTGCTTTGCATTGCTTTCTCGTGATATTTTCGAGGGTCTAATTGAGCTCCCTAGTGATCTTATATGGTTATTTGGGAGTCAATAAGAGCAGTCCGTTATTGCTTTCAAATATATTCTGCCCATTTTGAGTTGCCAAGGAGGAATATAGTACTCAATAGAGAATTACCTTGCGTCCATGCTGGCTGAGAGCATGCGTGGAATCTGTGCTTTGGGTAATGCCCATTACGAGAGTTGTTGCTGATGCAATTGGTGTGATAACAATTTGTCTTGTTGCTGTTCTGGTCCTTCTGGGTGTGTTTTGCACGGTGTACTTACTTTACTTGCGCAATAGGATCCGTAGTCAAGTTCTTATTCGGCTCAAGTATTTTAGTGGTCCTTGGATTATCAGAATTGCATTAATCTCATTTGCAATCTGGTGGGGTGTTTGGGAGATTATTAGGCTGAATCTGTTGAGACATGAAGGAAGAATCTTGGGTGCTCTCAACTCAAAATGGCAGGAAACTATTTGCAAATGCTACGTCATTTCAAACCTGGGGTTTGCCGAACCATGCCTTCTTCTCATCATGGTATTTCTTCTTCGTGCATCATTACAGAGGTCTGGGACGTTAAACCGGAGGTGGAATGGAAGAACAGCCTGTTGTGTTTTTCTATGTTGTCTCCCGATGTTCATTCTTCAGCTCATAGTAATATTAATTGAGCCGAAGTATAGCAAGAACAGTTACATGAACAAGCTGCCTTCCTATTTCTTCAAAACAGCTTCTTCTAAGACAAATGACAATGTTACCTTCTGCACTTACCCTCTGTCGAGCACTATCATCCTTGGTCTTTTTGGCACTGTACTAACCACTTATTTCTTCTGGGTTGGGAGGCGAATTCTTCATTTGGTCATCAATAAGTGTTTGCAGAAGCGAGTGTACACATTAGTCTTTTCTACATCTGTTCTTTTTCTCTTAAGAGTAGTACTTCTTGGTCTATCCGTCCTATCTGAGCCAGAAAATCTTTTGTTTGATGCCATTGCATTTTTGGCTTTTCTATCTCTTCTATCTTGTGCGGGAGTTGGTATCTGTATACTGGTGTACCTTCCAGTTATGGATTCTTTAGCTGTGAGGAGTCCGAGAAGTGATGCAGAGGCTAGACGTAACAATGAGTACGACTCCATTTCACTAATTTCTCCTACTCAGAGACCTCATGAAGAAAGTACAATAATTAGTCCTGGGAGAAACTCGGTTGATTCTCCAAATCGGGGATCAATTTCTTTTCGCACGATGGAAAAGGATGAAACGTCCGGAACTTTTGTGGAACTGAACGTCTACCATCCTAGTCAGCATTCAACCCCTCCCGAGTTTGGCTAGACTTCGTGGCTGGCCTATGGCTCCTTCCTAGGAGGTCATGGTGGCAAGCATTTACATGGTGAACTACTACTGTTTGTAAATAGTTTATTTTTTAGTAAGACTTCTAATTTTGGTTTTGTTTTTGAAAAAGTAGTTTGCCTTGTCACCCCCGCCTTATTTTTATTTGGTGGAACTCTCGATTTGTATCTCTTAAGTTTTGCAGCTGCAACAGTTTATACTGGGATTTTATCGTAATATCTATCATATTGAACCAAAGTTTAAGTACTTTTAATTTCTCTGATGATAGACCTTGGCCGTTCTGGACTATTAGATGAAGCGAGGAAATTATAGCTCCCATTCCGTGTGAAGATAAAAACAATAACATCACTTTATATGGTTCTTTACCTGGTGCTTGTAGGAACTATGGCATTGTTGATAGCACTGACCCTCTGCTAATGAATATTGAGTCTAGTGATCTGTCAAATTGATGGAATGCTAACACAAGTCTGAAGGAAAATGAGACTCTAGAGGCCAAGAATTCCTTTGGGTGCAGTTCAATCGAGGTTAATGGATTGTCATTGAACGACTTGCAGGAACATGCTTTTTTGTGGTGGTTTTCTTAAATTTTGATACCTTTTTTTGTTTCCTCGAAACCCGTCAGCGAGTGTGGATGACATATATATGTTCAAATGGTATGATGGTCCAGGAGAAAATTTAGTGAATGGTCATTGAACTTTGCTTTTGTTATTACTTGCTCAACTTTATCGCATTACCCATTACTCAGTTAACTTAAAAATTTGTTACCCGTTTGCCACTCATTTAACAATTGTGACAGAATTTGCCAAGTGCATAACGAAAATTTTATGTGACAATTTAAATCTATTAAGTTATTCCAACTAAAGCCCAAATAACCCTTTTCAATAAAATCAGAATACACAGAATTTGTTCTACATCAACATCTCTTTCAATTTCTTTCCGTCTTCTCCAAATTCACAATAAAGTCTTGAATCGTATTATTCTTGTCTAGGTAATGGAGGATATAGGTGACCTACAATGCCCATATATTTGTGCCTCCTGAGTGCCAATTAAGTGACTCAGGAAATGACTAATTATTAAGGTTGTGAGAGATGACTTGAACTTAACAATCAATAGAGTTACTGTGTGGAGGGCTAGAAGGAATGCTAAGATACTGACTTGGGGTTCCAATGAACATCAATTTGGGTTGCTTTGGTCTTTCGCTCATGAGGTTCTAAGAAGTAATCCAGGATCAACTTGTATAGTTGCCACACGAGACAAAATTTCAAGGGATTTATATATGTTTAGAAACTTGCAACAGAGGTTTGGAGGATAGGGAGAAATCAATACTAACTATGCTGATTGACATGCATATCCAATTGTATGAAGATGATTCGATTGAGGCAGGATAATATGAGAATAGTAAATAGACATTTGTATCCTAAAATCCAATAGAAATTGGCTAAAAGTATGGAAATAGCTGAAGAGCGTGAAATGTACTCATCTAGAGGCCCCCAATACTATGTAAAAAGTTCTACATGAGAAAATGTGTTTGAATTGATGAACAAGACATTTGCATGTAGGAGATGGGAGTTGACATGTATACTGTGTGGACAGTGGCGGACCCAAAGGCAGCTCGGTGCGGCACATGCCTGCACTGACCTTTGGGTCTGCTCATTTAAAAAATATATATATAAATAAAAAAATTGAATGTACCAATTCTGTGGCCTACAATGAAGTTTATTGGTTAATTTGTAGGCTAGCCCATTTAAATATTATACTTCAATTACAAATTGAACCCAAGTTGTACAAAAGATAAAAATCCCGAATTCCTACCCAATTTGCTTCTACATTTTTTCATGTCCTTTTTTTTTTCATAATTTAATTTTGTTTCCTTAAACTAAATGTTTAATTTGCATATGCTAACCTGGTGCATTTACGTTCTGTGCTGCTGAAACTATAGATATTATAATATTGTTGTTTTTTTATGTTTATTTGCCTATAAACTTAGGAGTATGAAGAAACTCATATTTTAAGTAAAATATCAATGAATGATAATGAATGTACTATTTCAATCTACATATTAATGTATTTATATTAGATTTAGGACTTAAAATCGTTGATTTCAATTATCTTCATTCAAACCCCGCCCATATGTCCTAGTCTCGACTACACTGAACAAAAAACCTAGGTTCTCCCCTGTGTGTGGACATGGCGTTGCTGTTATACTAGACAGAGGAGATGAGCCTTGAAAGTATGTGCATGAATGCTACATAGTAAAAATATATCTGCAGTGTTATGACAGGATTGTCAATCCCATTAATGCAAGAAATTGTGGCTTGAAGTATATGTTCCCACCTTAAATCTACCAGGTTGGGTTGTGGCAAAGAGAGGAAGAAAGCAGAAGAAGACAGTTAGAGGAAGATATCATCAGTCGTTGAGGCTCCACTAGTAGACCAAAAAAGAAAGGAAAAGTTAAGGGAACTTGTGGTATTTGTGGATTAACTGGTCATAACAAGTGTTACAATGATAGGACAGACGCACCAACAGAGGTTCATGTTCAATTAAGATATGAAATTATTATGTGTTAATGTTATGTGGTATGATTTTTAAGTTTTACACTTTGTTTCCTGATTTCGAGGTTGGATTGGCAATGATCTTGATCCCATAATTCTAGATATGTCTCGCCAAAGTGATAGTCAAAGCTTAAGGGTAATCTTCTTTGTTTTTGTGAATATACGACTTCGTTTTGATTTTATATTTATGTACTGTCTACCTGCATTTGAGTCTTGATCTTTTTTCTAACATAGGCGAGGCTTGTACCTCGAAGATCAAGTGAGAATTCAACAACTGAACTGCAACAAAATCTTTTGCAAACTGTATACAACTTCATGCCGGCATGTAACGACCTGACTCCCTCGCTGGGGCCTTCTCCGTGTCGTACTCATGGTCTTTCCACTCCCCCTAGCTCCCTCGTTGGGGCCTTCTCCAGAAGTGAATTTTTGCCTTCCGCATGATTCGAACCATGTACTTAGGGGTTTAGTACAATGATTCTTAAAATCCTGCTACCATTAGACGAAGACCATGAGTACGACACGGAGAAGACTCCAGCAAGGGAGCCGGGTCGTTTCATGACACCTGGATTTGACTTATCAAGGGATGCACAGTATAACAAGAGTTGTCCTACTCCGACTGTGGTAAGCAAACATGGAAATACTCATCTGGAAACAATGGTAGAAGATTTTCTGGAGATAAAGACTCAAGAAACTGCAAGAGAGTGGGCTGATATGGTAAATAAGAAAAGACTTGTTAGAGGATCAGTTTCCTTTGCACCTCCAAGGGAAAAGAAGAGTGGAGCAATGCAGAAGACTCGAATTTTGGTTGTCCACCGAGTAGACTAGGATTGGTTTTTGGTTAGATGATCAGTGGATGGTTTTTTTGATGGTGAACTTCGTACATTTTTTGAACCTCCGTTGGGCTTAGAATTGGATGCTTGTGCACTGAATTGTTGTCTAACTGTTTTTGTTCTGCAAATAGATAAACCAGTTGTCCAATCTGCTAATGTTCTATTTTTTTTAATATGCTTTTGTTCTATATTAAAACAATTTGGATGCTTTTGTTCTATTTCAGTTGGATGCTTTTAAACAATCCCGATGCTTTTGGAAACAATGGTAGAAAATGAATGCTTTTGTTCTATTTCAGTTGGTGTAACAATGGTAGAAAATGAATGCTTTTGTTCTATTTCAGTTGGTGTTTGTTTTACCATATTTTTCTTCTGATATTTACTTCTTTCTTCAACTCAGTAGTTTTGATGGTTCGGCCTTGCTCCAAATTATGATTATTTGTATCCAAAATATCTAAGAAAACATTATTTTTGTCAATTACAAAAGAAAATTTGATTAAGAAAATTTTAATTAAAGATATAACACAATGGAAAAATAGAAAAAATAAATGGTTTCTATGTTCTCTCTTGAATTTTCTTCTTTGGTTACAATAGTCACCCTGGATATGCATTTTGTTGGGATGTTTTGTATATAGTGACGCAAAAAAAAAAAGAATATTATATATGAAATTCGTGTCGACAAATGGGGGGAATAACGACACGAAAAACAAGAAGAAAGAGACAAAGTCGAGGCAAGTGTTGAACACTTTGTCCACAAGTCGAATTTGTCCCGCAAAGGTGTCAATAGTTTATGGCAATCGACTCCCAAAATACGACGACTTCAACTTGTATTTGTAGTACTCCAAAACACAAGTACAATGAACCAGAATTTCGATTTATGTACTCAAAAATGAAATGAACAAGAAAAATCAAAATTATGCAATAAATATGCAAGAATTTTGTTTAGGAGGAGACGAGAGAATGATAATGTTATTACATATCATTGGTGTGTGTTTTAGGACACCTCAATGATTCTTTTTATAGAGTATGAAAGGTTGTGAACGAAGTGGTGTGGATCAATCCATGCAACGCTTCCAAACATTGCAACTCTTCAAGAAGACACACCTTTTCCGGACAACCGTGCGACTGCACGGTTATAAGCCGTGCGACTGCACAACTTTACGCGTAACAGAATTTTTAGTAAAATAATCGACGTGTGATCGTATGGTCTTATAACCATGCGATCACATGGGCAATATTCTGACCGTATTTTTGTCTTTTTACGTAATTTCTCATTAATCCGATATTGGTTTTGAAATGTCAAATATACCCTTTAATGCATGCAGAGAAATCTAAATTCTCTTTCGGGGGCGTTTTCCCCGAGCTCCCACGAGGAGCGTTGCCCCCTCGACCCCTGCAAGTCAATTCCCGTTTGTGCGCCTCGATTCGAAGAGGCGAAATGGCAAATAAATTTGTCTAAATGGATTGGATCGAGTTTGAATATTTCGTTGAAGTCGACACGAAATCACTTTAATCGATTTTCAATACTTAACCAATTTTTCGTATTATTAAATCAATATCCAACACATTTCAATTTCCACGTCCTGTGAAAATATACAGACTGCTAACGGAAGTCTTCATTCTGCATCCTTGAGGTCTTTTAACAGTTCCTGATGGATTCCACGTGACATGGGTTAACAAATTCATTTGCTACGTGGAAGTTTTTGCCATTCAAGAGTGATGAAAGTTAAACTAGTGGTGGATGAGTGGCGAGATTTAAATTTTAATGTGTGGTGGGTAGCTTGTTTATGTTTAAGTTGAGTAAGTGACAAAACCAAATTTCGATGATCATTCATTAAATTTACTTTACAGATCTGACGTCATAAACATCATATTGGTAGCAATCTATATTCTATCTAATTATAATAATATATAAAAGCAACTGAGTTTTGATTGAAAAACTCAGTTTTTATTATGTTCGCATTGTTGCTACTTTCGACTAATGATGGAATAAGGTTTAATTATAGAGAATTTTTACGGATAATTTTTTTAATTATTTATATTCGGTTATTTTTGTTTAAACCTCTATTTTCATAAAATTATTCTAATCTTTTAATGTTTTGAATCTTATATATAAGCATTTGTATTTAGTCATACAAATTTAATGTAAAATTTTCAGTTCAAAATTATATCAAAGTTGTATTACACATCTAATACTAAATAAATCTTATCGTATAAAACTTTTTATACATAATCTTTTTTTTTTAGTTATTTAGTACATCTAAAAATTCGAAGTTCGAACTCATTTGTATTGCATTTTATTAAATTAATGAATATTTTTATAGAAAGTTACATTTAATACATAAATAATTTTTTTATAATGATTGTGATATTTTATTGAACTTAATATTATGGATGAATAATTTTTTTCAGTCATGTAAATCCAATGTCGAATTTTCATTTACATTTATTATGAATCTATAGTTGAAGATCTTCGAGTTTTATTAAACTACAATTTTTCTGGAAGGTTTGTCGATAAAATTGATGAGCACTAATATAAAATGTGTATATCTAAGGCTTTGTTTGTCGATTGAAATCTCATTATAATGTTATTTATTTGTATTTTTTAAGTAAAATGTATGGTGAAAGAGAAAATGTGTATAATTAAAAAATGATTTGAAAAATTATATATGTTGACGTCTAATTTTGTCAACAAATAAAAGTGGTTGGATCTTTGTAGTTGATAAACGGATTGTATATTTTTCTTTAATTTGTCTAAGTATGTAGCTCTCAAACAGGCTTGTATACGATTGTATTGAATTTCGTAATATTGCAAGATATAAGAAAAGAAACAGATCGAAAGCGAATTGAGACCAAAGTTACGTAAATTCACGTCCAGTTCGATACCGATCTGACAGCCAGGTCGAATCCACGAAATCAAACAACAAGAGTTTTGGGAGGTTTTTTCTATATCGCCTGCCCTTTAATGAGCATTTACCACTTCTATTTATAGTAGTTGAAGAATTAAAATATAATCATTACAACATATCACTTCTGCAGTATGTGACTGACAATGACTACTGAAATTTCTGACAACATGTCACAAATGTTTTCACTGACATTTCACAAACAATCATAATTACTGACACATAATACGGCTGATTTGATGTATTAACAGCGCCGCCAGCCTCACTATGCTCGGAATTCACCTCGGTTGACACAACCTCGGCATCGAGTCACCTCGCTCATGGCCATTCACTTCTCCTTCAAAGTTGAGGTCGGCTCCTAATTCACCTCGGCATATTATCAGATCGGTCAATGCAAATCACGTCTCCCTCCAAGTTGAGGTCGGTTCCATATTCACCTTGGCGCCTTATGAGCTCGGTCAATGCAAATCATCTCTCCGTCAAGGTTGAGGTCGGTTATAAATTCACCTCAGAGCCAAATCGTCCCGGTCAAAATAAACTAGTTGTTATCTTAAGTTGAGGTCAACATATTGAATCCACGTCAGCACGATAGACAACAATGTACATCAAATTTTAGATTTAAAATGGTCATAACGAGGTTGCCGAACGGAGCTTAAGTATATAATCAACTTTTCTAAATAAATAATTTCGACCATATGGAGTTTCTTTGCTACTATCTTCATCCTTAAATGAACTTGTGTATATTCGTAACTCTTGTTGTCTTTCTTTAACTTGAATACATTTCCGCTCGTCTCCTCCATCACTACTCCCCATCCGGCATCCGCTTCACTCATTTCCTACTCAATTTTTTCTCTGTTATCAATCATACTCTCACATGATCCTAATTTGCTACATTCGTTGAATCCTATGACTAAACATCACAGCGAAAAAGCGGTATACCAGTATCATTTTTGAAAAATTAATTGGTAAAAAATATACTCCTTCCATCCACAAATAAGTAAGTCCCCTACCCATTTTCACACAAATTAAAAAATGTCAATTAATGTTATGGAAAAATAAATTTTATAATAATCATTTTTCCTAAAATACTCATAATAAGTTTATGTAATTTCTCACAAAATTGAAAGATTATAAATTTATTTTGATTAACAAAAAACATATTAAATAAGGACAAAATGAGATATAAAATATTAACTTTATTCTCGAAAAAGAAAGCAGATTATCTTTGTGAGACGGACGAAAAATGAATAATGGAAAGAGAGAATGTGTGTGGTAAGTGGTAACTCTGTTTGGTAATACTATTTAGTTTATCAACTTGTTTATTTATGATTTTGAAGTAAAAATAATTGTTGAAAATTGGAGAGAAAAAATGTATGCGATTAAAAAGTAATTTGAAAAATTGTACAATTTATAAATTGGTTTATAAACAAAAAAAAGTACATTTACCAAACTAAAGACAAAAGAAAAAAAACTTGTGAAACTTTGGGCTAAAAAAAAGAGTAATTTTAGGAAGACCTTTTTAATTGACATTTTTAAGTGATATATACATTGAGTGGTGAAAAAGTAAGTGACGAAGTATTTATTTGGATTTATTTCAAGGAAAAAAAAAAAGAAAAAAAGTGTGAAACTTTCTAAATTCAGGCATGTCCACACGGCGGTTAGCGCGCGCAAGGTACTCCGGAGAATCGTCGAGGAAAGGGGCTCTGGAGGACCAGTCAAAAAATCAAGGGTATAATTTTCGGAATGACTTTTTGAGCGTGCCGCCGCCTCAAATACACGTTCCTTTACTAGTCCGCCTCCTGCAATAAAATAAGGACCAAAACTGAAGCCCTAGAATTCATAGCTCCTTTTGTTCTCGAATCGAATTTCAGGTTACAGACAATATTGTAAAGATCTCGTTTTGTTGAATAGTTTGCTTGGGAGTAATATGGCGTCATTCAATGAAGCACCTCCCGGCAATGTTAAATCCGGAGAGAAAATCTTCAAGACCAAGTGCGCTCAGTGCCACACCGTTGAGAAAGGCGCCGGCCACAAACAAGGTCCTTCTCTGCCCCAATATTTTTCTTAATTTTGAAAATAGTGTATTATCTTTTATTTTCGTGTATATGGCATGGTCTGCGCCGTAAGATATTGATCGGATTTCATTTTTTGTTTCCGAATTTGTCTCTCTTGATTTTGAAATGTGTTAATGTGGATATATCTTGTTTTATTATTAGGCTAATTTGATTTTTTTTTTTTTTTTTTTTTTTGCGTGAGTTGGAGATCAATGTACATATTCTTGGCCTTTGATTTATTATGATTTGAACTGTATTGTTAAGTTACATGGGTTTTTGTAAGAAAGAAGTTCAGCTTATCCGTAACTTGGTTGTTTTAATCTAGCAATTCCGGATTATGTTTCAAATAATTGTTCTGGAAAAGCTGTAAACGTTCACTTGGTTCTTTTACTCTAGCAATTCAGGATTATGTTTCAAATAAATGTTCTCGAAAATTGTAAATTTGCTCAGAGTTAACCATTTGGGTATTTCAATGAAATTGGCTCAGTGAATCTAAAACCGAAGTTACCATTTATATGCAAATGGACTGTTAACTTGATATTTCACTTTACTTGTGTTAACTTTTGGTGTTATATTATTTCGGATCAAAAAGTCTAGGAAAACTCATACTTTAGCCATATGATCATGTTAATTGTGCTAAATAGATTTTTGAACTCTCTTGATTTTTTACTATATCGAGGTATCTATAAATCCATGTTACCTCCTGGATGTTTTCTCAATTTAACATACATGTTTTATTTAGATGACTGGAGAAATAATGGTGAATTCTCCTCGAGTTTGAAAGACAATCAATTATTGGCTTTATTCTCTTAATGTATTCGCTGGTTCAATATCTAAGGCTTTATTATTAGGCAATAGGTTAGAGTGTTTGTTAACTTCTTCTTAGTTGGCTGATTGACAACCATCAATTGTTGGCTGCATATTTAATATGCTTGCAATAAGATTCCTTCCTGCTGTTGTGGAATGATATCTGACCTCTTTGTACTGTTTTTATGCTGTACAAATATTTTGTTGTATTCTGGCTCACTCTCTTTGTTTGTGTCTTATCTCTTGAGGATTTCTCATGCTTCTAAATGTCCAGGTCCCAACTTGAGTGGCCTTTTTGGAAGGCAATCTGGCACTACCCCCGGTTATTCTTACTCTGCTGCCAACAAGAACATGGCTGTGATCTGGGGGGAAAATACTCTCTATGATTATTTGCTTAATCCTAAGAAGGTCAGTGGACATTTAAGTTTTTATTAAATTCAATTGGTTATCGAAAATGGAGTTATTTCGCAAGTTGCAATATATGCTTTCTTGAATCCATTCTTTTTATTCCGAAAGTTAAATTTAATTTGGGCCAATGAATTCTGATACCATGATAAACTATTTATGGATTTAAGTTTGATTAGCTAGACCAATCATTTTATGATTGGCACGTAACTGGAGTAATTTCCTTCCACTTTTTATTAAAAATATTATTGGGAAATGTATCAAACACATTGTGTAGATAGGGTATAATCACACGTTACATACTTTGTTTTCAAATTACACTTTACGAAGTGTATTTCAATAGCATTAGCAAAAAAATTATAATAATTATTTGGTTAAATTTCAGGAGAATATGGAGAAATTACAACTGCGTCCTGTATAAAACAGGAGTATCACTCTCTCTACCTGCCATAATATGAGAAATTAAGATCTTGAAAGAAAACCATCTGAAGTGCGTTTTCTTTGTTTTGAATATGACCTCTTATCTTATGTAGGATGTCTGATTCTGTAAATTGGTGAAAGTATAAAACTTAATATGAGAATACCTTGCTTGTAAATGCTTTAGAAAATATTTTCTGTTGTATGGACAATGCACTTGGATTACGTGGAGATGAATTTAAGATTACAAAATTGGACTAACTTTGCAAATTGCAAAATAATGATGAGCATCAAAAGAATAAAGCATCCTAATGGAATATATATTTACTATTTCCAATGTGGGTGGCATTTTAACAGGAACTGGAGCCTATCCCGGTTCAGTTCCAAGAATTACATGAACCGAATGGTTCCATTTACAAAATATCCAAAATTTAACAGCTGGTTTCGGTTCTTGATTACCCATACCGAACCTGATGCCCACCCTGATATATTTTTGTTAATAACTCTGTCATACTTGTTAGTTTTAACAAAACAAAACCAAAAAAGACGAGCAATCAGAATTATATCTAAGTTGTTGAAACAATTTGGTATTCTAAGTTTTAAAGGAGATTTGTGCAAAGTTTGATAGGACCATTTGATGAAATATACCTTCATAATTGTTTTTCCCCTAAAAATTGCTATCGTAGATCTTAATGGTTCAATTTACTAATAACTGTATTTTAATGGGTGCTTCTAGTTCTTGAACTCAAACTCGTTCCATGACACCCACCCCTAGTTTGTTAAACAATATTTTATAAAATGTAATGTTAATAATTAGTTTATGTGAAAAGCAGTTACATTAAATAAATGAGAACATTGAGTGTGGAGTGTAATTGCACCATTTATACTAGGCAGTGTATTGTAAATTTATGTGTAGTATTGTCCAAAGCCGAATACTATTTTAATCCAGTTAATGGACATCATTGAATTGAACAAATTTAAAACCCATTCTGAAGTCCAAAGCAACCTATATAAAACGAAATCATAGAGTAACGTCCTATGCATAGTTACACTAGGTATGATTAGGACTCGATCGAAAAGTGTGTCTACATGAATGCAAGTTTCTATATAGTTTGGGCTTGTTTTGCATAGACCAAAAGAGATGGTTTCTCGTGAGTGATGCAATGGTGGAAAACATTAAAAGTAGAATTAGTAGACGAAGATTGATATGGATGTGTTGGCAAAATAATTGTTTTCAGTGCGTTGTTTACTGATTATTCACATGGAAGAAATAATGCTTAAATCAGTTTGAAATGGATATTCTTGGGTGCAGTACATTCCTGGAACTAAGATGGTTTTCCCTGGATTGAAGAAGCCTCAAGAGCGTGCAGATCTAATATCCTATCTCAAGGATGCAACTGCCTGAAACTTCTAGCTTTAAGGAAAGCAAGTTATATTTTCTGAAACATGGGAAAATTGGTCATTGATGTCATTTAGGAATTTTTTTTAGTGAGAAAAAATTTAGTAACTGCAATTCTATTGAATAAGAGCACCACACTGTGCTATTTCTCTGTTTACGCTTTACGCCAACATCTGCAAAATTTGTTGCCCCTGCGGCTAATGATTTTTTGAACTGATATGTGTCTTTTCATACATTTATGAAATTAATTCATCATATTATATTTTGCTTGCTGTTTTACCAACTGAATAAAGGTATCTTGAAGTTCTTTTTTCATTTTTCATCGATGTTTCACATGTTAATGGTCATTGCCTGTTATGATCATTGATCTTGCAAAAATGCTAAATGAACAACACTTTTTAGACCCCATCCCTCATGTGAGAGTGTTGTTCACTTTGTTGTTCATAAGTGTCGTTCATGTAGCATGGTTCCGTTGAATTCATATATTCTGGCATAAAACTCCAAGAAACAAATGGTCCATCTTTGGCTTGTAGCTTGATTGTGCCATTCAATCATAAATCTGATCTATTAAGCCCTTGTTTGGGTTCCATTATTTCAATTTATAATTTGGGTTTTAAAAATTTAATGGTTAAAAAGTGTTTTGAAAAGTAAAAAATTGTGGGCTTGACTTTTTTGGATGGTTGAGATTGATTACTGTAGAAAAAATTTGTATTTTTAATAAGATATAATGGTGCTCAAACAAGGGCTTAATGTTATTATGACAAGTTCTGATTCATTTTTACTTCCAAAGATTCTAGTTGTATGTCCTTTATATATTGATGCTCATTTCACATTTTTGGAAGCTTGTGTTTAACTTGAATGGCTTGAGGACCAAGGGACTTGCCCCAGTGGTTGAGACATCTCCTTACCGGGTTGTACACCTGGGCTCGAGTCCACACCCCTCTCCTCCATTCCATTGTAATTGTAATAATTAAAATAATTTTAAAAATAGAATAAACATTTTATAATATCTATATTAGTAAGACTTGAGACTTGGTTTTTGCGTTATGTGGTATTTTACATCATTTAGAACCTTGCTAATAGAAGAGTGTTTATGAGCACTAGATCATTCTAATTTTGAGAGGAGGTGTGCCTTCACAATCGAGTTGCAACAATTAGCTCCAAATGACTATGTTCCCATTTGGTAAAAATTAAAATCAGAATTTATTCAATCATACTTTCTATCAAAGTTCATCAAAATCTAGTAATCTACTCAAATTTGATTTTAATCTCATCAAACATGAACTAATTATAATTAATAAAAAGAGTGCATAAGAAAGTCGGCTGAGATAAATTCAGATGTTTCAAGGGGATCACAGTTCCCATGAGGCTGAGGGTGCCAGTCTTGATCACAATAGTGTGTTGCCCGCTTTATTATGTTATGGTAAGCTTAAAAGAGGGGAAGCTTAAAAGCCGGGGAAAAAGAATATACTTTTATTTTTTAATAATCACATTGGAGCCCCTTACATTATTAGCATTTGACTTTTGAGGACAGAGAGTGTAGACGATATAGCAATAGTCAATAATAGAGAATTGGACGGTCATAAATAAAATGGTTTTAATGTGTCCTTATTTCAATTTGTTGTCCCGTAGGATTAATCAAGTATATATGTTCACGTCTTTTGCTAAACTATGTTAAGCAAATAGGATAAGAATAAGATTATCTTATCACGTCATTATTACTTTAATAATTAAGCCAATACGTAATTATTTAATTACCTAATATTATTATTCTATGATTAGTTGACTACCTTTAATAATGGACATATTAATTAACAATTTGAAAGACGGGGACAAACATGGTAATGATGAACAAGAATGTGTTTGTAAGGACATTTTTCAAATTTTAAACCCATATTTTTTTTTTTTGAAAATGAATCCAACTTTCATTAATTCAAATTTACTCAGACAAAGTCCGAAATGAAACGAGAAATACAATCAAATCAGACAAAATCCACACCTATAGGTTATAGCAGCCCCAAACGCCGCAAGTGAATGAGCGACTTTATTATTGTCTCTGGTAACATGGTAACACACCGTAAATATGAATAAATTTCATGTAAAATGTGTGCATTTGAAGACAAGAAAAGTCAGAAGCAAGTCCATGGACCACCTGCAGGGAATTTGTTTCCACCATGTTGGGAGAGAACCCACAAAATTGCGTAAATCGAATACCTTCAAGCACTGCCATGGCCTCTGCGTCAACCACAACCAACACTTCCTCAAAACATCTTGATTGCACCCCTAATACAATCCCTTTACCATCCCGTCTTGGTTTCCACTTCCACAATCCATTTGCCACTTCCAAAACCACCGAAGAAGATCGTCTAGTACCTCCATGATAAGCTCTGTTCCGTTCCCTCCAAATGACCCACATCAATCCTCCGAACCAACCAAGGTCAGCCTGTGGTTTATACATAATCCATAGAGGATAGCCTTTTCATCCATAGGTCCCAATAGTCTTTTAATCACTTGCCACCGTCCCGCTTCTTCCCACACCCCTTTTGCTCATTTACATGAGAATATAACATGCATACTTGTCTCAAACCCACCACAGTAGCCACACCGCGCTTGCCTATCATTGATAATTCGCCAATGTAACAGATTGGAGCCAGTCGGTAAAATATCATGAAAAAATCGTCATAAGATAACTTTTACCTAAGGAGGAGTATTGATCTTCCACGTGCTAGCCCACCAAGTATCTCGTCCAGATTGACCTACTACTGGGAAACTTCCCTATTGTAACAACCTGTAGCCACTACGAACTGAATATTGTCCATTTACTTTATAGTGCCATATGAGTTTATCATCATGCCCACCATGTCCCATTGGAATGGATAAAATTTGCTCACAGCCAATGGGCCAAAAAATGCTTCGAATCATATCAACGTTCCAAGCACCAAACACATTTAAAAGATTGTCAACGGTGTGAATACCTGATGTGGGTGGAGAAATGGCAAAAATGAGGGTGGCCAAGGTAGCCAAGGATCTTGGCATATACGGACAGACCTTCCACTCCCCACCCTCCAACGTACACCAGATCCAATCAAGTCCTGTCCCCAATATATTACGCCATATGGAAGAGGAGCCACAAGACGGTTGAACATCCAAAAATTTGCATGACGATATTATTTACTCTGTAAGAGCTGGGCTACAAGTGAATTGCCGGACTGAAGAACCCGCCAAGCTTGTTTAGCCACAAGTGCTTCATTGAACGATTTAAGTCCTGAAATCCAAGTCCACTATGAAATTTTGACGTGCATATCTTCTGTCACTGTAACTAAGATATTTTCCTCTTTTTAAGATTTCCACCCCCACCAGAATCCACGAATTAAGGAAGTTAAATCTTGATAGAGTGATTCTAGCAATTTAAATAGACTTATCAAATAAGTTGGTATAGCCTGCAACACCGATTTGATCAGAATTTCTTTGCCACTAGCTGAAAAGATCCCCGATTTCCAGCCCTTCGCCCTTTTCCAAATCCGTTCTTTAATCGACCTAAAGGCCTGGTATTTGTTGCGACCAATTCCGATTGGCATACCCCAAATAAATACTCTGGAGTCCCTCTTTCTCCACTACAAGAAAAGATTTTATCGTCTCCTTCTCGGTTGAACTAACATTCGAGGTGAAAGAAATAGATGTTTTCTCAAAATTAACTTTTTGCCCCGAAGCACTCTCATAGACAGCCAGAATATTCAATAGAGCTTCACACTCAGAGAGGCGCGCTTGAAGGAAGACCAGAGAATCATTCGCGAAGAAAAGGTAGCTAATACGTGGTCCCCCACAAGAACACTGAAAACCCTTAATTTTATTTTCCCATTCCGCCTTCAATAAGAGTCCAGATAATGCTTCAGCACACAAGAGAAAGATATATGGTGACAAAGGGTAACCCTGTCTGAGGCCTCAAGAGGGGACAACACGCCCCCATATCTGCCCGTTAATAATGAAAGAGAAACATGTGGTACTCATACATTGTAGAATGAGATTCTTCCATCTCGTCGAAAACCCCATTTTGGACATAAAACCCATAATAAAACTCCATTCAACTCGATCGTATGCTTTGCTCATATCCAATTTGAGTGCTGCACTTCCCTTTCGTCCATGCTTCTTTTTCCCATAGAATACAACCATTCAAAGGCAATAATTACATTATCTGTAATAAGCCTACCCAGAACGAAAGCACTCTGAACCTCATAAATTAAATTGGGCAATACTAACTTTAATCTATTTGCATCAATTTTTGCAATTAATTTATAAATGACATTACAAAGACTTAATGGACGAAAATCCTGCATTCATTCCAGATCTAATTTCTTGGGGGTTAAAATGATATTAGCATCATTAATGAGTCTAAGAGAACGCCCCTCATTAAGCACATCAAAGCATAATTTGGTTAACGGATCCACAAACAGCTCCCATTGTCTTTGAAAAAATGGGGCATGGTACCTGTCTGGTTCCTACGCTTTCAAGGGCCCCATCATTTTCAATGCACTAGTAACTTTCTCAGCAGTAAATGGAGAGTCAAGAAGCTCTCAATCATCCAATGTGAGAAAAGAATTCACCCCTATCACTCCTTCCTCCAGACTAATCAACTCCGGATTAGAACTATTAAAGAGATTTGAGAAATAATCTTCCACCACATAGACTATTTGTTCAGGTTCCGAAACCCATTGTCCCAAGCTATTTTGAATACGGTCAATGGAGTTTTTCTTTCTTCTACTAGTGGCTTTAGAGTGAAAATACTTTGTGTTGCGATCTCCCTCTCTTAACCAATTTGCACGGGATCGTTGCTTCCAAAAAATCTCTTCACGAACTAAAGGTGTATTTATTTCCCCCTCCAGTTGTCTGATCTCCTCCATATTTGATAAGGATTAAAATTAGATATTTAGTAAATTTCAATAAAAGTCGATTAAATATATAGTTAACAAGATGTGGGTCCCATAAAATATTTGATTAAAATCAATTGTGAAAGCCACGATTGAAGAAAGTTGTAATTCACCTCAATCAAGTGGAAATGGAGCAAGTAATTCCCTTGTAGGAACACTATTGATGAGTTGGGTCTTGCAAAGGCGAAATAAATTTTGCCAAACACATTGTAAATAGTATTTTCATATGAACGCGTCTCTAAAAAGTAAAAAGTAATTACCCCATAATACATAAAATAAAATGAATTACACTTCAATAAAGGAATGACAATGGGATAGAAGCAAGTTGAAGATTGAAGTATATTCATTTATCGTGTCATTTAGTTTATTATTAATTGATTAATATTATTATTTATTTTTAAAATATAATTTAATTGAAAAATATTCATAAAAAAAGTTCGGGGTGGGGATCATGATGTCCGTCCATGTAGGGAATTCTCAGACTCGTTTAGATTAGGACAATACAGAACGAGTCGAGAATAAAATATTTTACCATCTCTACTCCGATTTACAATGTTTTGAAAGTTCATTGAATTGAATAGAAAGGAGTACAAGGGGCTTTTCCAAAAGCCACAACTAAAGTCTAAAAGTGAAAATGACAGCAAAAGGATTGGGACTTTGGGGCGTATATGCAAAGTAACTAAAAGTTGAAGGACTAGAAAGAATTTAAAATCCACAACCAATTAAAAGGGTTCTTTGACTATTAAAATCATCCATCTGCAATATAACGCGCGACAGTTTCCATTGCCACCAATATTAGTTTCTCAATTCCCTTAAAGCCTCCGGCAGTTATTCTCAGGTTTGTTTCTCTATGATCCCGTCAAGTTTTTCTTTCTCCATGCATTGTATTTAACGCTTGCATTACACATACCATTTTCACTGAATCAATGATCAACGGTTTCATTTTTCTGAATTCAATGTTTTATTGCTTCAATATTGATTACTTGAATTGGGATCTAATGGTGTAATTTTCTGATTTTTAACTTTACAATGGGTTTCCGTATTTTGCAATTTTTTTATTTGTTGTTCTGATTTTACTGAGCAGTAGTTTTGCTTTTGATCCGTAAATAATTTTCGTTTCTAAAGGAGATTGCTTTGTGGGTGAATCTAGAATATTTTTCTTTTTATCCGAGTTTGAATTTGGGATCATATACATGTACCCATTATTTAGAAGTTTGAATTGGGTACGAAACATTTGACTCCGAAGGAGTGTAGGTCTCGAGGAGTTCAGGTGTAAAGTTCGTATAAATAAAAATATACAAAATAACAGACATAAGATTATTATAGAAATGATCATCCAAAATTCATTGTAAAGCATTTCAACTGAGTTAAAAATATAATTTGAAACTAAGAATGTAAAATAGATCAAGAAACTAGTAAATAATAAATTAGCAAACTAGTGATCACATAATATGACCACTAATGGATAACAAGAACCGAAAATTTTAAACAACATTTTGTTTGTTTTGATTTTCACATAGCATGTAAATAGATAGAAGAAAAGTACAAAACAAAGAGAGGAGTGAAGTTATACAAAAGGCTGCAACTTCACTTCAGTATTAAGAGGGTAGAACATGCCTTGATTTTCTAATTTTTGAACTTTTTCCTTGTTTTTGGAATTGATTGAAAGAAACAAGTGTAATACTCCACCATCCCCGGTTCAAAATGGTGAAAATAACTTAAAAACATTCCAGACTGAAAAACTGACCTAAAAAGCTCAAATGACAAAACACTAAGAGTGCACACCTCCGGCTTCCTAAGGCATTTGCCTCGAACCATACACCTCTGTAACTCAAGACACAAACTTTGAGGCTCTTAATGGATACCTCATCATGAGGCGCACCTGCTTCTGAAAGCAATACTTTTAATAATACTGGTGAGGGCACGTGCTATGCATGTGCATTGGTTTATATGTTGTATGTATATCAGATTTATTTGTATTTAATGTGTAATAATAATAATAAAAGATAGGATGTTAATGTAGTTAGAAATTTAACTAATTATCGATTTATTCTTGTGTATCCACGTAAGATTGAAAGTTTTCAAACGGTATGAAGTTGTAGGTTGAAGCAATCGAACTATAAAGCTTTAAAGAATAGTGCAATCAACAGTTCCACAAACACAAAAGAACATTTGAGGATAAAAGTATCATTTTAAAATGATAAGCTAATGCAATTTATGTAGTTTGATGAAGATTTCCAAAATTAGATCAAATGGAGTTATAGAAAAAACTGCACAATCATACTTTCTCAAATTCCTTAAAAAAATGTACTTACACACACTAAGAAATAGTCACCGGAACAAGGGAACCACCCACATCAAATATTCAATGCCCAAAATGAAATACAGAGGAAATGCCGAAAGGAAAACAAAGAATCGACCTATAATTCAATTGCAGAGAATTAACGGTTATTGGAATTAATTATAAAATCAACCCTAGATTGGAAAGTAGGAAGTTATTGAATAGAAGAAATTATTTGAGAGAGCAAACAAAAAATAAAGTATAGAAGTATCTATTTTTTAGTAGGAAGTAATAGGATAGAGAAGCTGCGAAGGACATGAAGAGCTCACCCTAAACGTAAACGATAATGTATTTTTTCTATCAGATTTTTTTTTTAAAAAAAATCAACAATCAAACATACTGTTAAAAGCTAGGATACGTAAACCAAAATATAAAGTATAGAAGTGTCAGTTTTTTAATAGAAAATAAAAGGATAGAGAAGCTGCAAAGAGAGACGTGAAGACCTCACCTTAAATATAAAAGACGATGTATTTGTTCCACCAGGTTTTAAAAAAGAAATCACCAATCAAACAAGACCTTAAAAGCGAACCAAATGAACAACTGTTTTAAAAAAAAAAACCTCAAACACGCCCTTAGAGACTATCACAAATGAATAGTAAATACTATCTCACTTTTAATAAACACTTTTTTTGTACACTTTTTGTACACCTTATTTTAGTTCCCCATATAATCGGGTCCCATCCCCATGTGAGTGTGTGTATAAAAAGTGTACATTAGCATGGTTTTTAATATATTATAGTTAGTTAGTTAATTAGGAAAAAAAAAATGGAAAAATGCCAACCACACGTGCCCTTAAAGACTACCAAAATGAATAGTAAACCATAACTCACTCTTATTATATTAGTTAGAAAATGAATTGTATTGAAGATGCAGTTTTACTTGTAACTATTCGGGAACAAGATACACAGGGCAATGTATGTTCAAGGCAGTTGAGGTTTGCTGTTTAAGTAGAAACCTCTGCACTGCAGTGAATCATAAAATATTAAGTTTGTTTGTAATTATGTTATCCCAAAGATAATGATTAGAAACATGATTAAATTTTCTGTCATTCTTACTGAAGCAGGAAATTGTTGGCTTGTGATTATGTTATCATATTTATTTGATTAGAAATATAATAAGTTTGTCTTTCATCCATATTGCAGCAGGAAACATGTTGGACAACGGCTTTGACAGTAGAGAAGATGATTCTCCTAATTACTGTAGTGATGAGGTAGGCCACAGGCTCACAGAGTTTCTTCCTTTTTTTTCTTTATATACTTAACATGCTTTTTATCCACCCTCTTGTGAGGTATTGAGGCCAAATTGTACCTTCTTTTCCTCATAAATCAGTGACATAGATAAATCAAATTGGAAGAAACGCTAAATTTAGCCCCGTTTGATACCCATTATTTCAAAGCTCATTTTTTAATACTCGGTTTCAACCACATTCTACCAATAAAATAATTTACACATAAACCCAAAAATATTCCATACTTTTTAACCACATATTTTCCAAAAATTTAGTATTACAAACCATTTACTCTAAATAATGGGTCTCAAACAGGGGCTTAGCTCATCTAGTGAACCATGATAACGTGACTTCGGCAAGGGGTGTAGCCAAGTCTCTCTTTTTGTTTGAAGAACTAAAGAGGCTAAAAAAGCTAACTTTTTAGACTGTCTCTTGTTAAACCTTTTTCTAAAAGAAATGTTGACTGTGAACTTAAAATAATCCCTTGAAGTGCTGCCAAAGTCCAATTAATTTATTTCACTAGTGGGAGGACATAAACATTCTTTAACATGAGAAGGATGCTTGTCAGCCATGATTTCCACAGCTTCCACATTGGAAGTCGTTATATTGGTTTTTATGTGGTTTATCTAATCAAAATATATTTGTGCATTTATGTCAGATGAGTTATCATATCCCAGTGCTTTTAAATGTTTTGCATATCTTAACTGAGCTTTTCTTCTTTTTTCTGGTTACTTATTTGACCTTTTTCCAAATTTATAAATAATCTTCACAATGCTCCAACAATTCGAGATTCAATTACAAGAATTTTGTATGCTACACATGACATGTGCCAAGGTCTGATCTATCCAACTGCCTTGTGCCCAAGATTGAAGAAATCTTCAATACTGTTCAAATTGCATCTAAAATATAATAGTGAATGCTGTAGTATTTTAAACATTTCAGTGTTCTCTGTTTTTCGCATTGAAGGTTGTCTACACACTTTTCTGTAGGCTCTTGTATAACTTTCTTGGCCATTATCAATTGCCTGTATTGCTCCTTTTTTTATTATTATTTGAATCCTGGCCATTTTTTAAGTAGTTTTTATCTTTGACTTCTGACTAACGATTGGTTTGAAGAATACTGATTAGACGAACAAAGTTACTTCTTTGATGCCTGATTATGAATCATATTGTTCGGTTGTTGCATTAACCTGTTACATGGCTCTACTGAATATTGTTTCTTTCTATTTTGTTTTATTATTTTCCTTCTTATTGTGATTTTTTCCAGGTCAAAGTTGACCCCAGTAAGCCTCCATCCCTGGCTTGGAAACGAAAAATTAATAATGAGGAGCATAACCTTTCTGAATTTGGTCTGACTTTGAGAGAGAAAATCACACTGGTATTCTTCTGAAATTTAATACTGCTATTTGCCCCTGTGGCCTGTAGCCGTGCCTCAACAGTGTCTTTTATTAAAAGAAGTCTTTGTGCCAAGAAGTATGGAGTTAAACATTGTTTAAGCTTGGATTTGAGCTCAGTAGTTCAAGAAATATATGTATATGATGTCTCTTCATCCTTTTTGAAGTCCAACCAAACAAGCAATATTGGACTTGAACTGTGAACCATATCCCTCTTTACAATTAGAAATTTTCTCCTTTTGATTTGAGCTGAGCTTTCCTCGGAATTTCCTCCATCTGGAATTTAATATTATTACATGTTAGCATCAAGGTTTTGTCTCCAAAATATTGTCCGACCTTCTCTTGGAGTTGGAGTTGTCCTAATATGTTTACTTGGTGTCATGTACAACTTAGATAGTTTTGGAACATGGAAATGAACAAGATTGTTTCCTGTAGACTGTAGTGATCCCACACTTAACAGTCTAATTTTCTCTTCTAGTAGTGATTTTTTATCCTGCATATCTAATCGTGTAATAGCTTCTTTTCTGTTCTCCGTAGGCTCCAATAGGTTATCGGTTGTGGCGGTATCTCCGGGAGGAGAAAATCAGAGGAAAGGTAAGCTCTCCTCTATTACAGAATTGAAACTTTAATTAGTGGATCCCCTGTTGTTAAGAGCGTCTTTTCCTGTTCATGTAGAACTGCTTTCTAGATCCTTTTACGAAGCGCCATACAACATCTTGCCATGGGATTCCAATAGGTGGTATTGGGTATGTATGCTTTACTCTTTCTTTCTTCGCTGCAAGTAGAGGATTCATTCATGATTCAGCAAAAGGCTGCAATTTTGCTATTAAAACTTTATGGATCAACAAATTTCCAGTTATTTTTCCAAATAAACTACTAAGATGTGGTATAGCTGACCTTGTTTAATCACTTCTGGCATCTTTTCAAAGTGCAATATATGGATGTTTTTTCTGCCCAAATTGGTATCTTGGACAGTGTTTGAATTCAAAAATATATTTTCTCAAGTTGATTGTTCTCATGAAGAAGTAAAACAAGATTATATAAGAAAGCACAAACTTGAGTCATTATTTTGAAGAGCTGTCTTGACTCTTTATACTTCCTTTTTCCCTTCAAAGCGAAGCAAAAAAAAACCACGTGTTTCTCTCTCAATACGTGGTATTCATCAGCATAACAGTGGAAATTTTTTTAAGAATAACCTGCAATGTGTAACTTTGGTGCCTCATAAAATATCTTTCATATTCAATGTAATTGTGTTACCAGGCATTGATATATGTGTATATGATTAGAGATAATTTTCAGAGCAGGAAGCATTGGAAGAAGTTTAAAAGGTGAATTTATGCGTTGGCAACTATTCCCTAGAATATGTGAAGAAAAACCAGTCTTGGCAAACCAATTTTCTGTAAGTTGACCTAGTTCTAAAGATGTTTAATATTATCACATCATGACAAGTTTTTTCAAGCATGCCACCATTGAATTGATAATGTGATGCCATTAATAACATCTAGTGAAACATTAGCTAGTCTATAAAATGTGAGTAACACATTATTTTTACATAAATATAACGTGAAATATTCAATAATCAGTAATATGTCATTGTAATGGTGTGGTTGACACATAGTTTTTCCAGTTGCATTTCTATTGATAACTTTTATTTACTAATAATTACATTCTACTGTTTCACCAAACTTGCAGATATTTGTTTCACGTCCAAAGGGGGAAAAATATTCTAGTGTGCTGTGCCCAAAGAGTCTGGAAGTGTTAAAGTAAGAATGCACTATTAATTTATTTTCCAGATAACTTGATATGTGAAATTAATAATGCTTTCAATTGATGCCCCCCCCCCCGACGGACCTTTTTTTTTTTCTCTCTGTAAGGAAATATTGTTTGAAGCAATCAACGTGTAAATTTCTCTGAAATAATATGGATAAACAGTGATAGTTCAGCTTCTGGGATAGGATCTTGGGACTGGAATCTGGGTGGACAAAGTTCCACATACCATGCATTATTCCCAAGGGCTTGGACTGTATATGACGGTAATCTTGTGATTTGCTGATACATTTATAGTTTTATGTCCCAAGTGATAGATTTCTAGCATCATATTTTCTCTTTAATGCAGGAGAACCTGATCCAGCACTTAAAGTAGTATGTCGTCAAATCTCTCCTTTTATTCCCCATAATTACAAGGAGAGCAGCTTCCCCGTGGCAGTATTTACTTACACGGTACAAAACTCCTCAAAACTTCAAACACACGCACACAATCCTACTCCCCCAGCATACAATCTGAGAAAGGCATTGTATAACATTAATATGAAGAGATGACTACGATTGTCTTCAGTTATCTAATTTGGGAAAGACGGCCGCAGATGTCACTTTGCTTTTCACATGGGCGGTATGTATTTTTTTTTTTTTAAGTTGGTTCGCTTAATTCTTCCATGATTCTTGGGAGAATTAGCATTTCAACTTACCTTTTCATTCCATGTACAGCAATTTGCCTGACATTTTTATTTCATGGTTAGCCTGCTGTCTTACTCAAAATATTTCTGAAAATTGTTCTTGTTTATCTTCTTCCAGAATTCTGTTGGTGGGGATTCTGGATTTTCGGGGAACCATTTCAATTCAAAATTTCGGTAAGCTTGCGTCCTTCAAATATTGTAATTTGATTGTTGGTTTCAGATGTCAATTAATTAATTCCACGGTACTTAGGGAGAAGCTTTTCCACATTTGCATCTTTATAAAATACTAATTGCTAATTTTTTATTTATTTATTTTTAATAATTCTTGTCATTTTTTATTAACTTACGTTATCTAGTCTGATCTAGAATGGAATTGTTTTGCTAGCACGGAGGATGGCGTTCGTGGAGTTCTCTTGCACCATATGTATGTTCTTATTCTTTTTGGAGAAGCAAAATATTTAGACTTGTAATTGTATGTTCCCAATAATTGTGATATAACTCCCCTGTTGTCCTTCAATTCCTTTTCAGGACCGCAAATGGACAGCCCTCAGTAACTTTTGCAATTGCAGCAGAAGAGACCGATGTAGTTCGTGTTACTGAGTGCCCCTGTTTTGTAATATCTGGAAACTCTCAGGGCTACTCTGCAAGAGAAATGTGGCATGAAATAAAGGAGGTAGGAATACATGTTTTTGTACTTGTCATGAATTCTGTTGTTGGGCTCATGCACATCAATAGGCTGGTCTTCCAGACTCGTCGTTTTCAACTAAATCTTTTCCTCTTTTCGAGTTTTTCTCAATGCATTTTTCTAATTTAAATGCAGACCGATTTTTTAACACTAGGTTTTCATTTATTTGTTTACCCTTTCTCTCTCTCCCCCCCCCCCCCCCCCCTCCTTATATCACTGACGTGGTTATTTATTATAGCATGGATCCTTTGACCACCTGAATTCTGAAGAAATGTCAGTCCCATCTGAACCGGGTTCACTCATTGGAGCTGCCATTGCATGTTCGCTGACTATTCCAGCAAAAACGGTACAAACAGTTTCATTTTCCTTGGCCTGGGCCTGCCCTGAAATAAGCTTTCTGGGTGGAAGAACTTATCACAGGCTAGTACCCTATTTCCCGTTCATCCATTTACATACTAAGATAGGATGCTGCTTTTCCATTGCCTGAATAAATTCACTTCTTGATCAGGCGTTACACCAAATTCTATGGTACTCTTGGTAACTCAGCATCAAAAATTGCAAATGATGCTATTCGTGGTAATGTCTTGACTAGAGCTCAAAATTTATCACGTTTCTTAAATACATGCATGTTCTGTGTCTCTTAGTCACGTAACTTAATAAACATTTTGGAAACTATCATTTGAAACCTTACGTTTTTATATATATACTAGTATTTACCCAGTGCGATGCACGAAAGTTGTTTTCCGCAATATCTATTTCGATAAGTATTTGTAAAATGTTAATACTTTTACATAAATAAAACAAATAAAAAATGCATAAAATAATAATATTCTATTACAATAATTATTAAAATTTAAAAAACAATGCTTCTATTTGGTAGGGAATAAAAAAAGTTTTCAGTAATTTTTGATCAAAGTTGATGAAATATATGGTTGAAAGTTGTATGACCTACGAAATGTGTGGTTAGTATTAATTGTTGACTTTGAGTTTAATTTTAATCAAAAGTTTTAGAATTATTAAACATGAGAAATATAACTAATCCAAATTATTAAAAACTTATTTGGCCAGTAAATGGTAATTTATATATTTAAATAATAAAATGTCGATTTATATATTTAAATAATAAATGATCGTATGTTTCATTAATTTTTATGAGTTATTGTTAACTTCATTGAAAATGCAAATTTACATGATTTCTGTATTTGCCTTTTGTATTTAACATTTTTTTTTCCAATAAAATTATAAATATGTGTTTATTCTCAAACCAAGCAAATATTTATTAATATTTAATCAATAAAATTATACTTTTATTTACAAAATCAAGAAGTTAAAATAATAATTATGAAAAATCTTCAATTATCATGATATAACAATCTAACGTGAGAGATCAAGAAATTATATCAAAAACCTAATACCATATAATCTTTACACAATTATTAAAATTAAGAATGATTAAAAATATTAGTATCCATTCGATAACTTTTTCTATAAATTTATTTATGAACAACACATTTTTTATTCACTTTTTAATTATACACATTTTTTGAAACCATTTTTCAACCAAGTATTTTATCTCGAAAACAATAATATTTTTGTTTATAAACAAAAACAAAGCATTTGAATGGAATTTTTAATTTATTAAATAGTTAATAATAATAATATATATATAATATATATATTTTAGAAAATATGATTTATTATTGCAAGGATAATTATCTACACGAATTTTTATTTTATTCTATTTTTACTTTAGTTATTTTTTTCCTCCAAAATTATAAGTACATTTTGGAGGGAAAATGACATTTAATGTTTCTCTCTTCTCTCTTCTCACTTCTACTTTTATATATGTATAGAAGATTTTTAATTTTGTTTTCTTTTACTGAAACTTAGAGCATCACAATTGGGAGTCACAAATCGAAGCATGGCAAAGGCCTATTCTTGAAGACAAGGGACTTCCTGAATGGTAACTATTAAAGAGTAAATTTTATATTTACAAATGTGTACCCGTTTCTAACAATTTAAGCTTTTAGAAGAAATTGTTCAACGTGGTATCACAACCAATGAAGATACTGAGTTTAAGCCTATGTTTGGTTAATGTTTTTTGTTTATAAACAAAGATTTATAAACAAAGAATGTGATGTTTAATACGAGGTACAATATGTGATTGAAAATCGGTTCGGGAAAATGTGTTTATCTATAAACTAGTTACCAAATATAGGCTAAGTCTCGCCACTAAAAATTGTACACATGTCAGGCCCTTGAATGGGGAAAAAAAAAATATGGCTGGCTTGTGAAGGGGATTAAAATAATATCTGTCTTAAAGTTTAGGCTTTTAGATGCGGCGGTTCAACAATAAGCTTTCATTTATTATGCTGACTGCATGAGTTCAAATTTCATACTTGCACGCGGTCTGCTGTAGGTACCCACCCACTCTTTTCAATGAGCTTTACTACCTTAATTCCGGGGGGACGATATGGACAGGTATGTCGCAAAAGGAAATTTATGTCCTAAGGGTGATAGGATTGATCTAATTCTTTGTTCGTTTTTTCTTTTTCCTATTCTAGATGGATCTCCTCCAATACGTAGTATATCACATATTGGAGGAAGAAAGTTTTCCCTTGACAGATCCAATTCTTGTATTGGAATTAAAAACAATCCATCCCAGCAAAATGACACTGCTATTGAGATTCTTGAAAGGATGGCTTCAACAATTGAAGAGATTCAGACTCCCATAGCAACACCTTCTGCATTGGGAACGAAGCTACTGCAGAAAGGAGAAGAAAATGTGGGTCAATTTCTCTATCTTGAAGGGATTGAATATCACATGTGTAACACGTATGATGTCCATTTCTATGCATCATTTGCCTTGATTATGTTATTCCCAAAACTCGAACTTAGCATACAAAGAGACTTTGCAGCCGCGGTTATGATGCATGATCCCAGTAAGATGTCTCTCCTGCAAGATGGAACATATGTCCAGAGAAAGGTTCTTGGCGCCGTTCCTCATGATATTGGAATGAATGATCCATGGTTTCAAGTAAATTTCTATAATATTCACAATACGGATAGGTGGAAAGACTTGAATCCAAAATTTGTGCTACAAGTTTACAGAGATGTGGTTGCCACTGGGGATAAAAATTTTGCACAAGCCGTATGGCCATCTGTTTATGTTGCAATGGCTTATATGGATCAGTTTGATAAAGATGGAGATGGAATGATTGAAAATGAAGGGTTTCCGGACCAGACATATGATACATGGTCTGTATCTGGTGTGAGTGCATATTGTGGTGGGCTGTGGGTTGCAGCCTTGCAGGCTACTTCAGCCCTTGCTCGTGAAGTTGGAGATAAGGAATCTGAGGATTATTTTTGGTTCAAGTTTTTGAAAGCAAAAAAGGTGTATGATGAAAAGTTATGGAATGGCTCTTATTTTAACTACGACAATAGTGGTAGTTCTACAAGCTCATCCATTCAAGCTGATCAATTGGCTGGACAATGGTACGTCGCAAAAGTAGTAGGTTGATATAGTTCTCTTAAATATAAAGAAAAAATAATGAACTTTTCCTGTTCTCTGGGCTTTCTATAAGCATGTACAATTGGAAGGTGAGAATTTTTTTTTCTTTTTTATGATAATCACTTATTTAAGAAACCATTTTGCAGGTATGCTCGAGCTTGTGGCCTTCTACCCATTGTAGATGAAGAAAAAGCAAAAATGGCACTTGAAAAGGTTTACGATTTCAATGTGTTGAAGATGAAGGATGGGAAGCGAGGAGCAGTAAATGGGATGCTTCCCAGTGGGGAACCCGATATGTGTACCATGCAATCAAGGGAAATATGGAGCGGGGTTACATATGCTGTTGCTGCAGCCATGATTCACGAAAACATGGTTGAAACGGCATTTAACACTGCAGTTGGCATATACGAGGTTGCTTGGTCTGAAGAAGGTCAAGGGTGAGTTTGAATTTGTTCTGCTCTCAAGATTGATTGTTCTTGGCCAATTAGATGAACATCTAGTCTGGTAGTCGCTGAGCTTTTAGCTAAATTCATGTTCGTTATTAAACTTCATTTTATTGCGAGTTGCTCACTGGACTTGTGGAAGGGCGTGCTTTTAGCTATAATTCACACTTTTAGAACAAATTTTACCGATTCTTGAACTGGTTAAAGTCCCATCTTGATTTCTTATTGATGTACTATTGGTGTTTTTGCAGCTATGGTTTCCAGACACCGGAGGCTTGGAACATAGATGGCCACTACAGATCTCTTTCTTACATGCGGCCACTGGCAATATGGGCAATGCAATGGGCACTGACACGGCCAAAGATCTCTAAGCAGAAGACGAAGCCAGTAATCAAGGAAGAATCCTTGCTTAGGCAACATGATGGATTTTCAAGAGTGGCACGTCTACTAAAGCTGTCGGATGAAGTTGATTCCAGGAGTGTTTTCCAGGTTATATTTGATTATACTTGTAAAAGGATGTTAGAATGAAACATAGTTTGTTTAAAGGGTCGGATCCATAGTTGATGTTTCCTGGAGAATCACATAGGAATCCATTCATGATTTCGTGGTATTTATCATTTTGAACTTCATTATAAACATTGATATTATTATCAATGCAACTATTTCAAATTTTGTCATTCTTGTTTGTTTATTCCAAAGATGTACTGACCAGCCAGGCCATTAGAATAAGAAGGGCTTTTCAAACAAAATCAACACAAAGATGTCTTCTTCCTTTCTGTTTTTTTCTTATATATTTATAGCCTCGTTCGAGCCCGTCCTTTATCTAGAAGAAACTAGTTTTTTCATTCGTGCGATGCACGGGATTCCATTCATAACAATGAATAGAATATAGAAAGTGTATTTTGACAGAAATATACGTCTATATTTTTTGTGAACGACTATTCTATTAGTTATATATATATATATATATATATATATATATATATATATATATATATATATATATGTAGATGATATTCAAAATAATTTCCAGCATGAATTTTCTAAAAAAAATATTTTTTTTACAGAAATTCTATTATATATTATCCATTGTTTTCCATTTCCAATGTAATACATATCACAAAGAATAATTTAATTTTCTAAAAATAAAACATAGCCTCCAGACGGATGCATAGTTTATTAAAAATAGTTAATAATATAAAATATATTTCAGAAAAATAAAATTTATAAAATCAAATATTATAATAAACATTTAAATAGGATTGATCAGATGCTTTAAACACATTTACAATGTAATTTATAGAATCACATATTATAATAAACATTTAAATATGATGGTAGTATGAATAGGAAGAGTATGGGCTTGTTGGAGGAATGTGGAAATAGGATTTTTCATCATCATTTGAGGTTGTTTTTCCAATGATGGGGTTTCTTGTATGGATAAAGATTTTGCTTTTAACACATTTACATTCTTTTTGCAATGAATCATGTTCTTCACCCCAACTTCTTCAAACCCCATAAATGTCACTTTCTAGTGTTCATTTGGCAATGACTGAAAAATAAGTTTACCTTGACTTTTAACCACAGGAAAATAAATATTGTTCACTGCTAAAAAATTCCAACATATAGAAACCAAACTCAATCAATAGTCACGATCAGTTTGAAGTACATTCTACTATACATAAAAAATTAACCATACTTTCATGAACAAACAAAATGTAATGATACATCCTGCATTCTCTGTTACAAAGAAATTTCCGTCTAATCACGGATGCATCCACATCTTCAAACAACAGGAGAGTAAATTGGGAACACTAATAACGCAGATCAGGTGGCTAAAAAAGGGATGCCACTATTTGACACCCTGCTACAAACTCAAAACTTAGGATGAAGAGGAAATTGAATCACAACTCATCCAACTAATCCTCATCAAAAACGATCTTTTATTGTATGCTGCTTCCAAAATTTTGAGATTCATCGTTTGTATTTCTTTAGGGAAAAGATAATCAATGTACACCTCATTAGTACCTTGTAGAATTCAAAATTTCCAAAATCTGGAAATAAAAAAGTTCACGTATCAGCTAGCATAATTAAATAAATTTTTAAAGATATATGATCCAACAAATGACTAAAATAATAATAACCATAATATCTTACAAAAAAATCATTTTCATATAATTAAATAAAATAACTGAATTTACCAGCAACGATCACCTGTGCCAGAAACAAAAAGAAAACGATAACATAAAAAAACAACTCATAAAGTGAAAGCTTCAGTATTGAATATCACAGGCCAGGGTGGGCATCGAGTGGTTCGGTTCGGGTATCTCAAGAACCGGAACCGAACCATACTTTTTCGGTTCTTACAAAATAGAACCATTCGGTTCTATTGAATCACAAGAACCAAACCATTCGGTTTCGGTTCTAATTCGGTTCTACAATAATAATTATTTTTCGAGAGCCTTATCGATGAGCATCAGGCCTCGGGAAGTGAGCCAATAACCTGAAATAAACTTATACCGAATATATCAAGATCAATGATTTCGAAAATCATTTCACCCCAAAGAAAGTATAGGATTCTCCATGAAACGAAAGATATTCATAAACAAAAATAGGAAACAAATGGTCCAAAAGATTTTTCGAGCATGACAATATAGTACACATGTGGGATGAATCATGAGTTTTAAATGCATTATTATTGATTATTTTATATTTGTATTCAAATATTTAATTAACTTTATCGTGATCATTTACAACTTTGCTTATTAATAAGTTAGTCTCATTCGATTTTCATTTATTAAGAATTTCAGTCCAAGTATGAAATTAAATGTTACAATGAGATAGATATTTAACAAATTTCATAAAAAGAAATTAATAATTTTCACTTTACCCAAAAAAATTACAAATTCTTTTGATTTTTAGTTTTAGAACAACCAATTAAGACCATAAAAAAATAATAAATAAGGATCAAAGACCGGTTCTAACTTCGGTTTTCGGTTCTAAAGGCGGAACCGAGAACCGAACCGAAAACCAATCGGTTCTCGGTTCCAAAACCGATTTCCTATTTTATTTTTTTAAAACCATACGGTTTCGATTTTTTCGGTTCGGTTCCGATTCGGTCATATCGGTTTCGATTATTTTGCCCAACCCTAATCACAGGTTAAGGAGAGTCCATATGTTAATTTTATTTGAATATATTGTATGCCCAAAAAATCTCATCGACGCAATCATCAGATGATAGAACGCTGAATAACTCCTAAGGTTAGTCATTTCCTCTGTTAGACCTTCCTGAAAAAGGGGGGGGGGAGGATATGTGAAACTAAGAGAATTGAGGCAAATTCGAATTTAAATCAAAATAATACTGTATTGGTTGCAATTCTTATGATAGAAAGCATATGTTGATGATCAGCAGAGTCAGAAACATAAGCTTATGGAGAGCCTAATCAAATCAACACCTGAATAGAAAAATGGCTACCTTTAGGCACTGTCCATTTATGCAGGATTTCTTCATCATCCTTGGCTTCTATTGCATTGGATGATATCTAACAATGGAAATGACACAATTAATTTAGCTATAACATTCTTCAAAGGAAAAGAGAGCACAATTTTTATTTCTAAACAAAACACCAAATATAAAAACTAAAAAGTAAAATAAAAAAATTCGGAAAAGATATTGTAATAATTGTCACCGCTTGCAAACGCACCCACGGGCAACAACGTTTTGGAGCTGTGGCCATTGTTCCTCGCTCACCTCCACTTTCTGTATTATTTCCCCCAGCAGCTTTGGCAACATACCTGCCCAAAAATCGAAATTATCCAAACACGATTAACTGCAAAATCAATCCCATCAAAATCCCACCAATTTAATCAAAATTAAAGCATTAAAATGGAGTCTTAAAATCTATTAATGTTAATTTTTTAACAAATACCATTATAATCAAATCAAAATTAAAATATAATTAAAAGGAATTTTTTCCGGGAAAATTAACCGTGATAATCTCTTAATAAAACATATATGATTTTCTTAAGGTAAGTAACTATTTTAGGTTAAAATTAAAGTTCATTAGTCATTTTTCATTGTTTACTTTTTGAAAATATTTGGGAGATCGAATGCAGTAATCATGCAAAACTCTAAGGAGTCACTAAAATATCAAAACTAAAATGACAAATTATTTCGAAAATACATTCTCCATCTTGCTTACTTAAATTTGGGCAAAAAAAGGAATAATCATGAAAGGGCTTAAGGCTTACCTTCTTGGACAAATTTGATGGATTCTGAAAGTCGATCAAGCAGGTTCACCAAAGCAATTACTTCGTTTCTTTGCAATTGCAGTTGAGAGATAAGAGTAAGAAAGAATACTTTTACTACTACCTTTAATCGGGTAACATTAATCCATGACACGTTGAACTTACAGGTTGATTTAGATAATTCTGGCTATCAATAGAGAAAAGAATCTTCAATGCAGTCCCGAGACCAAGAACCCGAAGTTTTCCCCATAGACGACACTTCTCACATCCAACACAAGTCATGAATCATGATAGCACTGCAGTTTGCAGAATAGTTACCAAGACTTAAGACCCCAAAAATGGAAAAATCAACATAATGGAAGAATTGGAATATATGATTGCTTCTTGATAAGTTTTATTCCCCTAGAACAAATTACCCTTGGTTAAAGATTAATGTTGTATCGTCTGGGCTGATAATCAAGTATATTCAAAGGAGGTAGAGAAACCTAATGTTTCAGAAATGCTTTTGAATCTCCTGCTTCAGTCCAGGATCACTTTGTCCTTTCCACAATTTAGCTTCATCAAATGGAAGTGGACACACAACCTGCAGTTTTGGATTGTACAGTAATTGGCGCATTAAAGATTGTGCTTTCAGGTCCTCTTGATTGTTACCAGTGTCATAAAACCTCAAAAGAAAATGGTGGAAACAATACTATGTGTCAATGACATAACACCATTGATTTCGAACAGATTTCATTCTCCAAATATGAAGTCTTGATATAGAATCCACCTCCAAAACTTCCAAATATCAACAAATCAATTTTCCAAGCTAAAAACCCAACTCAAGCCCACAAATAAAGATATAAATGGTAGAATGTTAAATTACACAAAATCAGTTAAAAACCAATCTATCTATCAAAAGGATAAAATGAACAGAATAAATTAGGCAAGAAAGACTTAAACGTTCTTAACGGTTAGCCTCTGCAATTTGGGGACCTCTTCAAGCAATCTGGCCTTTGTTCTCCGAATATCTGCATTGATAAAAAACGAAAAATACACGATTACTTTCTGTAGAAGTCGTCTTTGCTTTCTATCAAAATTGATTACACAATAAACAACAAAATTATCAAAATCCATTAATGCTTTAAAAAAAAGTTAAAAACAGAAAATTTTGAAACTGGAATGGAAAATGGAAAAGCTCTGATGGCTGGCTGCAATCCGTTCATTTAGCGCAAAGATCTTCGTCATCATCCTCTTAAATAGCATATATAGCGTATCAAATCACCATAAGAATCAAAAATCAAAGGAAGAAAGACAAAGCCATAAGGAGATCTGACCTCTCTGTTCTAGCTTTCCTTTTCAGAAATTTTCATTTCATCAAAATTTGAATGTAGCACAAGGACCACACTCTGATTCATTAATTTGGCAGTACACTAATCACCTCACAGCCCATAAGAAACATAACTCTCTTTTTAATTTCATAACTCTGCTCTTTGAAGATCTATCTAGAATGACTACTGGCCTTTAAGATCAAAACAAAGGATAGTTCAACATAAATCTCACGAATCAAAATTAAACAACGATTTAGAGTAAGAAGAATTACTTCCCAGAAGGTAATGAAGATGTGTCAATGCAAAAAATAATTGCAAATCACGACTGATGTAGCCCAGACCGCAAATGAGCTGGAGTGGCTGGATACGGACTGAAGCAAGCAGAACAAAGGTGAAGAAACAACCACCAAAATCCCACCTTGAACACCAAATCACCACTCTAGCTCCCCAAATCAGAACTCAAGTCGGCAGAACCATGGGCAACGATCGAAATCACCTCACCTAGCCCGAAAATAGTTTTCAGTGAACAGAGCCCATGAAGTTAATACCACAAACCCAAACCCAAAACATATCATAATCACACTATCGCAGTGCACCGGAGAAGAAAACGGGGAGCCGACGACAATAAGCAAGATATCTGATCAGTCGAGCTGAAGAAACCGATTGGAAGTCACCGTAGATGAACTATCGCAGTGCACCGGAGAATGAAACGGGGAGCCGACGACAATAAGCAAGATATCTGACCAGTCGAGCTGAAGAAACCGACTGGAAGTCACCGTAGATGAATTCGGTAGCCAAATCTTACAGAGAGGAGAAAATCACAGCTATCTATTGGAGAGAGAAAAAATTAAACCCTAGCGACTCGTCGACTTGAAATAAAGCAGGTAACCTGGCGGGAGTCTTCTTGGTAGTGAGAAGCTTTCACCGAAAGCTTCAATTCTTCTCGATTGTGAGAGGCTTCCAGCGAAAGTTTCAATAGGAGCAGCTTTACTGATCGGTTTTAGGGGGAAATTTTAGGCAGGAAAATTTTGCCACTATCCATCTTTAATATAATAAATAATAATATAATAATAGTAATAGATAATAGATAATAGATTCCTGATTTTTCTCTCTAAAATAGAGAAAGAAAGACATTGATGACTTGATATATTTTTATTATTATTATTATTATTATTATTATTATTATTATTATTATTATTCTTGCAAATTTTTGAAATCTTAGTTAAAAGTGTGGAATAGATAAAATCCCAAGAAAAATATTGCAAATTAACCAAGGGAAAACACTTTCAATTTTATTCTTCACGTCATGGATTAGTATGTTTTAGAATGCAAGTTGACACTGTCTATTGGTCAATAATATGTATGCAAAGGAACATTTGAATCTGTTACAACAACACATTTGAATGAATGCATCACTTCTACGAGGACAAAATGAAAGACAGGACAATAATATCCTTTATGAATACACATTATAAACCGATCTTGTTATATTTCAATGGGCAAAAAAATCTATATTCTCTCGATAAGTAGAGATTTATAATCATCTTGATCTAATATAGACAGTATCGACATAAAGACACCTTCCACAAAATGTCCGAGGAAAAGATAGTTTTCTAGCCTTCAATGGTGAAAGAAATTTAAATAATAATCCAATCACTAGTTCAACAATGCATGAAGTTTCAGCAATATTATTGCTCCATAAAGAACATATTACATTTGGTATTTAAGAATATCTCCATTTCAAACTGCAATCTGTTTGATGTGTCTTCTTCTGTGACTTTCTATGCATGAACTTTGCACTGGTATATCCATATTTGGCTTCCACATTATGCTTGCACAAAATTGTTCTCAGCTCTATTCTCACCATTTTCCTTCCTGTATGCTTGTAATCTCTCTTTCAACTTTTTGCTCTGCTCAAAGTTTGCCTTTCGCTTCACAGCTTTCTGCACAAGGATTTTTTTTCGTCATGGTGTGTTTGGACGGTTTTTCGTAATATTTATCAGAGAATTAAATTAAAATTGGAGTACACAGGAATCTTCGCTGAGAAACTTACTTCCTGGCGGAAACACTTGTCAAGCTTTATTTTCAGATCAGTGCAGTCACCAAAAAATTTACCAATAGGATGCTCCATATGGCACTTTTGGAACAGTTCAATAATCTGTATCAATAAGTTGCATATAAATTACAAGGCTTGCAGGCATACCACTGTGCTAAACAAACCGAAAAGGTCAAAAAGTTCGATAGATTTCTAGCTATCCTAAACTGGGTGGAGCAATCCAACCAACTTTATCATCAAATATGAATGCTATGTTTGGTAGGAGGACTAGATAATACTACTTTACAAAAGAAAAAGAATTTAAGATCACGAAATTATGCTTTCAATCCTATTTAGTACTTTGTATCAACATATATGTAGGTCAAACGCTTCTGCCAACGACAATAACATTGTGGATATGCATACAAAGCAATGGCTCGTATATATATATACGCGCCAAAGGGCTAGACTAAGGAGGTGTAATTCTTTTGAACCAACAGATATCAAACTGGGTAATTAGACTTTAATGTGTTTATCTCAGTTAAAAGATTCTACAACCAGCGCCCACAAAATGCAGCTCCTCAAACAGGTTCAGTATAGAGAATAATGTATTGTACTTAATGCCATGAATGAAAAATTACACTTTGTAAATCTCAAGAATATATAGGATCTACTGATGATGAAAAATGAAGAAAATGAAAGCATGTTCCCACATTTTATATCAACGTAAATTAATATGATATTAGGCCAGAGTTGCAGAAATGTAGCCAATAATTCAAAGGGAATATGTAAGCGATTATGAGAACCTCACATGCATAAAATAAACTCGCTAAAGGTAAATACAAGAGAAGCACCAAGATGGAGTAACTTACTTCAGCACACATTGGGTGCCTATGGATTGTTAAAGGAGGATGCATCTTCTTATTTCCAACTGATTCAAACCTTACGACACTGCAGAAAATTAAACAGGAAAAAAAAATCGGTATGTGAGATGGGTCGTGTTGTGTAAACCTTTTCAAATTTGATATCTTAAGTTCTATTCTCTACCCCTTGCATCGACTTTCAAACGATGAAATACCTTGAATTTTTCATTTCAAATAACAGTAACACTCAGATTTTGGACCAAGTATCTCCTTTATTTGCCTTTAAAAGTTTCAATTTTAGTGGGAAAAAAGGGCCCTATAATCCCTGATGGGCAGAGAACGATAAAAAACATCATTAAAAACTCAAGAGAAAAGTCGTCGAGAAAGTACTGTTGCCAGAGGAAGATTACCATCAAGAAACAATAATTTTGGGAGAAAAAATAAACTGTAAGGAGTTAAGTTGAAATTAAAGCATTCAAACAGGAATTGAGTATGATTTCAACATATAAGCCTGTTTTTACACTAATTAAAATTCAATTCTACCTTCCAACTCTGTTGATGAAGAAAAAATTGAGTATAAATCCCTGCTATTCAGGACGGGTGATGAATTTGTCACCCTTTTTCCTCTGCCTCAATTTTTATTTTTAGCGTAAAACCCATGAAGAAAACCTTGGCCACTCGTCCCTTTGCCTTATGAAATAAGCCTTGAACAGGCCATTGTAATCCATTTTTCAGATGATCCTCTATCTAGCAAGTAGTAAATAATTTTTATTTGTGACAAATTAAGCGATTAATAAATATAGCTTTCTCACGGTGAAATCCGACCGTAGGGCATGATATGATTTCAAATTCAATGACAAATAAAGCCCTATTTGTTCAGGAAAAAAATATCTACTTTTTCTTCAAATTCATTTTCAACCATATATTTCTAGGGGACCCACAACCAGTGGCGGACCTGTGTAGGGACCAGTGGGTGCAGTCGCACCCACTGGCTCCCATTTTCTTCTTTTTTTTGTTCATTTTTTGGTTTTTTTTTTTCAAATTTTTAGCATATTATTGATCGATTCATCCATTTTACAATATCTCGCACCCACTGGACCAAATTCTTGGGTCCGCCCCTGCCCACAACTTTACACATTTTTCAACGACACGTTCAAAAAATTCTCTAATTTTTCCTACATCAAACAGGCAGCAGACCCTAAATATGATCACAAACATAAGCCTACGAAATTACCACAGGCTTTAGAAATTCTGAACATACCCACAGGCTCGTTTACAATGACTAATACAGCATAAATTTACATATTGTCCCATATCTTTCTTGTTTTTTTGAATGGACTGATAGAGCATGTCAATCTGGGTTTTACCATTGGGTCCAATTATAACAAGTACATGATTGTCTGTGTCGTGCGATTTTAAACATGAGTATTTCTCAACACGTCTCTAACGTGGAAGGTCCACCATTTCTCAATTTAATAGGAAGTAAACAAAAACTTCAAGACGTAATGATAATGAAATTCTAAAGCTATTACAGATAAATATAATAATAGAAATCTCAACTCATAAATTGATATGCCAAATGATGCAAAATATTTTACATCTATACAAGAGACAGTAGTATGAATTAAGGCTATGTTTGTTAAAAGTTTTGTGTATAAAAAAGTTTTTTTTATGTTCACGAAGTAAAATGTTAGGTTGAAAAGTGGAGAGAAAAAATGTGTAGTTAAAAAATGATTTGAGAAATTGTGGTGTTTAAAAATATGTTTTTTTGGGTTTGCAAAAGAGAGGCTAAATCATATCCATCCAAGCAAGAAGGATTACACTTATGACTTGTGCAAGTCTCTTTCTTCAAATCAATGCCATCACGTCTAGAAGAAGAATTTTCTTCAGTTTCCTTCCTTGAGAAATACCACTGTTCACCAACGTCACGTGTCTTGTCAACATAAATCCTATTAATTACGACAATGACTCCATGATGAGAAAACAGGCCATTTCTAACTCCTTTGTCCCACCAAAAGTTATCAAAGATTGATAAACAAGGTCATTCGAGGATAGCAAGCATACATATGAATGTGTATTTCTACTTGTATTAGCATCAAGAAACATACATGTAAAAGATGGAAATGTTTATTCCAGAAGTTTGACTGACCATAATCCTCTTTCATCTGCTGTGAAGATCATTGGGTTGCAAATTTGCAATAAAATCCCACCAATAAACCATTGACCACTCTCTCAGACGGGGTGGGGTGGGGGGGTGGGGATTACACAAACGTGCAATTCTTTAAGAATAACATTGTAAAAAACTAAGATCATAATAAATTGGTTAAATGCTTGAGGTTGTAATATATATATATATATATATATATATATATATATATATATATATATATATATATATATATATATATATATATCCGACATGAAGAAATTATTTATCGACTCACCAAGAAAATGTGTTAGACGAAAGCAATGTGCTCCCACGATAAAATCTCCGTCCACTGCTCGCCCCTTCCCCCAATCCCTCCTCTTCAGCCCCTTTCTCTCTTCCGCTTGTCTCTCTTCCTTCTTACCAACTCCACCCGATGTACGGGGGAGATGCCTGTAGAAAAATTGGAGGAAAATTGGTGATTTTGGAGAATTATTGGGGTTGAGAGTTATTTTTGAGGACGGACATCCAATCTCTTATAGCCTCCGCATGAGAGAAAATGAGTAAAACTAGTTTATTGCTTTCCCGCGGTGAAATCCGACCGTAGGGAATGTTTTCCAATAACAGTTCAAAGGCCAGTTTAATCTACAGAAAGTAAGATGTAAGGTTAGACTAATTAGCTTGTGAATCTTACACTTTTTCTCATATTTAAAATCGGTGTTGATAACCAGCAAAAGCAAATTGCCAAAATAGAAGTATGCACAAGTAATGGAAATTAGCAAAATAAAACATTCTGAAGTTCATCATGACCCCAAGCATATTTCTCATAAGAACTCCAGGCATGAATTACAACATCTTTAACTTTCTCTCTTTGTTCAAATGTCAATTGGGTCATCAGAAACATTTGATTTCCTTTTTGCATTGTCAATGTAAATAACACAGCAGCTGTATTTATAGATGTATAAGAGTCATCCTTGAGTTAAAAAACTGCCTTGGTATAATGGTATTTCACCAGACAGCTGATTTTTTCAAAATGACTACAGAAAGTCAACCGGATCTAAATTAACACATTATGAGTTGTGTGAAGAGATAAATTGACAGAGATTACAAGAGTGTCCTACTTCATAATCTAGTAAACAAAAAGATCCTAGGTTCAACCGAGGTTTTAGGGTAGATTGAAAATTAACATCATATTTTATGATAACTAGTGGTCAATTGGTGATAAGCACTCATTATGACTCCACTTCTTTTAAGAACACAATAAACATCGAAAATGTTGCAATCATGATTCACATTACCAGGGCATCGAAATAATTTTCGTTAATTAGCAACATGCCCATTCACTATAGCATTCAAAAAAAAAAAAAAAATGTGAAACATCTTTTATTTCACAAACAGAAAAGTAACTGAAATTTTTTATTTTATCTTCCAAAAAGTATAAAAGATGGAGAAAATAAATTACCTGGGCCTGCTTATTAAGGGAGATCAGAGATGAGGTTGAGGGATTGGTTCCGCCACTGAAGCTTCTGGTTATTGATCGGGCTATGGAGATCCCCTCCTTTTTTCTTTTTCTTTTTTGCGTCTATATTTTCTACTTGGAGAGGCGTGTTCCTTCTCTACCTCTACAGAGATAGACGTGGTATTTTGTGGCAATTCTAAGGACGAGACGAGGAGATGGGATAGAAGCAAAGGAGAGCGAAACCCTATTCAGAGAAGACGAGTTGAAAGTCGCTGGTGACCATCGGTTATAGATTTATATAAGTGGAGAAACAGGAGTTAGTACGCTCGGCAGTGCCAGAGAGTCGGGTCTGCAGGAGGATTGGAGATTTGGGTGAAATTTTTGGTGTATTTTATGAAGAATTTGATGAGAAAAATGGGTGATATTGGTTATGTCCATTTTGGCATAGTAGGGAAGAAAACCTCCCAACGGTCGATGATTAATCATTGGCCACCCAACTTAATCATTCATCATCTTTAAAAATTATCTTAATGGTCATTCAACTTCAACAAGAGTTCTATTTAGTTATCCAACTTGAAAAAATATCTTAATGACCACTCAACTTATAATATAATTTCTACTTGACTGCCTAACTTCAAATGATTGAAGTAATACTCAATAAATATCATTGTTCTTTAATATAATCATTACAATTTATAAACTAATTTATTTCAAACTACTTTTTAACCACACCCATTTTCTTTCTTTTTTAAACGTACATTTAATTTCAAAAATATAAATAAATCAATTTATAATTGCTACAGTGTTACTAAACAGATCATTAATAACATCTACTAAATAAACAAATTAATTGATTCTGACTCGAGCAAAGATGATAAATTAATAATTTTCATAAATTGATAAGATAATACTTTTTCTAAACAATTCCTTTAAATTAATACCACATCAATGAATGTTGTTTACAAAATAATTAAATATCTCCCTTGAACTGTGTATTGATTAATGTCTTTTAATTTCATAAGTATTCATTAATTTAGCATTAGGTTGTTCAATGTCTTTTATTTAACCTTTGTTCATTAAATAATTATTTATTCGAGATTATTATTTTATTGAGTATTACTTTAGAAAGTTATACTGTATCATTTGAAGTTGTGTAATTAAGTAGATATTATATTGTAAATTGAATGATCATTTTAAGTTGGGTGGCTAACTAGGAATCTTGATGAAGTTGGATGACCATTGAAATACCTTTTGAAATTGAATGGTTAAGTAGTAACTTTTCACATTTTGGGACTGTTGGGTGATCATTGATTAATTTTACTCGTGAGAAAACTCCCTACAGTAATTTAAAGGCGACGACAAAAATTTAAGTAATTAATAGAAAATTTTGATTCACTGGATCCATGCAAGTTCCTAACTAGAATTTAACTACTCTATTTCGTTGCAGTCCCTCTTCTTAATCACCTAGCTATTATCAATGTTCTATAAAGTGTAATGCGTTGCGAGGCGTCGAGGTCGAGAATTAAAAATCACAAGTTTAGACGTGTCATTGCGAAGAATAAGAGTCAAAATGCGTTTCGTATTTTTAATATTATTTTAAGACATTAAATATATTTTTATATAAATAAAAACTAGATTTCTTTCCTTAAAAAAAAATAAAATTAGGCGGGATTAAACGCGCCTAGGCGGTCAACAAAAAACTTTGACCGTATTTTTACGCACATACCACTTATTCGACGCATTTTGACTGCGCATTTTAGAACACTGCATATTATATATATATATTTATCACATGGTGATCATATTATTGGGCTGAAAAAGGTTCATGAACGAGGAAACAGGATAATACATAGGGCTATGGTATATAAGGCCAATAAAATTAAAATACTAATAAAAGGGGGGTGTGGGGGTTTGCTTTCAATCTTCTTCTTCATTAAAAGCTTCAGTATGTTTAAACCTGTTCATTCAAGACATCAATTCACCAATGAATTTCATCCCTTCTTAAAACGTCTCCTGCTTATAGAGAACTCCATTCTCCATTATAATGATAAAATTATATATATATATATATATATATATATATATATATATATAATTTTGTTCTCTCTGCAATATTCCTTCTTCGGTTCAATTATAATTTCAAAGTTCCGTTCATTGATTCTTGAGAGAGAGGGTGTTATACTTACAAAAACGAAATTCATTCTATCTTGAGAGACAATTGCTTGGAACCTTTTGGCAATAGAAGAAGCAAAATTGTCTTAAGGAAATTGCGTGAAGTCGCAAAGTTTGAATTTATCAAATTTGTTCAAATTCTGCATCGTTGAATTTCCATAAGTCTCCAGGATGTTTTCTCTATTTATTCAGTGTCATCATATTTTCGGTTAGTAGGAGGAATAACAACGACATGACTGACATGAAAATATATAAATGATCTTCTAAACTATCAGCTGCATACAACAAATCACCAGTTGAATATGTTTTTAAAATGACCAAAATTTATCATGTGACAATTTAATATGTTGCGATTGATCGATTAAAGGTAACGTGGTGTTTTGTGCACATTTTTTTGTCACATCACCAATTTCATTACAGAAATAAGTTAATGACTAAAATTAATTTTTTTTTATAAGTTTAGTGACCAAAATTCGACATTTTAATGATGATCGTTTGAAGAAATATATATATATATAAGTTCAATAATTATTGAGCAAAATTTAATAATAAAAACTCAACACTTTAAATTTCAGTGATCGGTTAAAGACATAAACATAAATTTAATGCTTAAAATTTGACACTTTAAACTTTGTGATCAGTCGAAAACATAGACAGTTCAATGAAACAATCTTTGTTTGTTAAAAATTTTGTATTTGAATTTTTTTTTTCAAGGTAAAATATATGATTGAAAAGTGGAAAGAGAAAATATGTGTGGTTAAAAAGTAATTTGAAGAATTGTGTTGTTTAAAGACATATCTTCAAATAAAGGCCAACTCTGTTTGTCAAATAGAGGCCAACTCCGCTAAAAAGAGAAATAAATGAAAATAAAACATGACATCGTTGTTTATTTTGAAACACTTTTTTAGGTAAAATATATGATTAAAAAGTGATGAGAGAAAATGTATGTGGTTAAAAATTGATTTGAGAAATTTTGTTGTAATGCCAAACGGGTTAACTACACAAAATATCACTCAAGTTTCAACTAAATTTCAAACGTGCAACTAAAGTTCAATCATTATACAAACTAACACTCAAGTTTCAATTGGTTACTCAATATGCTACTTTGTTGATTGTTCCATTCAAAAATTAGTGCTAATAGTCCCTAGAGTTTGGAAAAATCTCTCGAATGATCTTTAACATTTTATTTTGATGTAAAAATTCTTAATTTTTTTTTTTTGTCTAAATTAACAAAAGTAGTCAATTTTATTTAAATGACCAATATATCTTAATTTTAAATAGAAAAATTTATAATGAGTCGTAATAACATTGTGGCGCTACAAATTCATTTTCAATTTTTATGCATTTATTTATTCTCCTGCCATATTTTGATTTTTCAAACGAATAAAATAATATTTTATCCACCCGCTCTAAATATAAATTTGAACTTTTATTTTTAAAGCATAATTGAACATTATTAAAAATAAGTATTTTCCTCTGAAATATCATTTGTAATTTAATTTAGAAGAAAACGAAACAAACTAACTATATTATGAAAACTTTATAATTAGTAGTTGATATAAAAATATCTATTTAAAACAAGGAATAGAGAGTGGATATCGGAAGATAGCCGAAAATTTTCTATTTTAAATATTTAACTATTTTGAAACGAAGTAAAATTAATTAAAAGTAGTGGGACTTTTTTGGGGTTTCCCTGGTGAGAGGTGCATAAACCACGGTCAGGTACCCAATATACAATTGTCTCGTCATTTGAGAGTTCGCACCAACTTCCAATCCATGCATTTTCACACCTACAATGCAAAACTAAATGAGCTAACGCTCAGCAAGTAACATATGCATGATCATGCGCATGAGTTTCGATTCACTTTCTCACAATTATTTCATTCTAGGCTCCGTGTCTTTTCGTTATTTCAGTTTATTCACATTTTCTACTTGAACCCGAATCCCACTACGTTGTACCGTATGAGCTCAAATATCAACATGAGCAATAACATGCACCTTCTAGTACCTGTGGTCCGTCATTGCCTACCGAGACTCAAGACTCCACAGTTTGTATCTATCTTTGCCCACCGGACTCAAGATACTGCACCGGGAATTATATTGTATCAATCAGGCCTGCCCTATTATATATGGTGCTAGGCGTGCCAATCTGTAGTCTCAAGGCCACCAAGAGACCTCTCACACCGCCCGTACACCAACGTCGGACCGCTAACACCCCATCATCGACTACCCTTAATGACCGTCGAAGTCTCAAGCGAGTGTATATATCTGGACGCGAAGTAAAGTACGGTACACTCGTAGGGCGATTCTACTATCATCCACATCATTCTCTCTCTATTTATTACAATATACTCTTTATCTATTTCTTTATCATTTATGAAGGACTTCTTCTAAGTCCATACAATACACATGTCAATGCCCATGAATGCCACATATATTTCATGTACCAGTTTCACGTCATATAACCACATCATATGGCATTCCAATGATATTCATGTACATTAATAACATATCATATCGTATCATATCATCAAATCACGTCTCGCATGCTTTCACCATATACAGATAATTGTCACATCATATTTCACTTAAATTGCACCCACAATATACTTCACATAATCACATATGAGCGCATAATAATATAAATATTATGTTTTGTATTGTAGTTGAAATGTTACTTACATCGTTCCTTGATTATCCTAGAGCTGATGACTTTATTTTCCAATATTTTGCAATACTAATCCGCTTGGAGTCAAACTAGATTGATCATCACTCCTCGCCTATCATATGTATAAATTATAATTCAGTAACATGATAATATATTATATTCCAACTAACCAATTTAAATTATGGCCCATTAAATAATATGAAATTAGAAATGGTCATCTTATTATAAAATATTTTATCTAAATAATTATATGAACCAACTTTATTTTAAAGAGATTGACCCGCTTTATTATACCTCATAAGAAAATTAATCTAATTCTCATATCCAAAATATTAATCATAACATTAATAATATAAATCTAATTATATTATATTATATATAATATAATATAAAAAAATAAAATAAAAAAACAACATACATTCAGAGAAAGGAGGGTGACCCCCCCCCCTTTCAAAATAATTAGGTGGGTCGACCCCCTCAATTCATAAGAGTGTGGGTCGACCCCCCTTATTTTAAAGGGGCTCGACCCTCCAGTTAAAAACTGGAACGAAGTTTTTCTCGTTTTTTTTTTTCGAAAACCGACTGCTCTTATTTATAATTTTTATTGAGGACCAGATCGTAATTATTTTATTTGCTCTTTTAGTCCCAAAAAAATATAAGATTTATATTTTAGTCCCAAAAATTAAGAAAAACTTTCAAAATGACTCTAAAAATTATAGAGTCAGTCGAAATAGAGAGTTCTTGGGGCCAATATGAAGTTCTCAAGGAATACATTACAAAGATATTTTCGGATCATAAAATCGATAACCGAGGTAAAAGTTATCCCTCGTCAAAGTTTACCATATAAAACTATTTTATTTCGATTTATTTTCAAGTGGCTACTTTCGTCTTAATTTTTTGTACTCTTATTATCATCAAAATCGAACTTTCAACATACTGTTCTGAAAATACTCAGAATCCAATTCTCCGTAACCTCGTCGAAATGTAATATGATCAACTATAGCAAAAGTTGCGGTTTGTCAAAATAGACCTTTTAAAACTAACATTTCGAATTGCCAACATTTTTTATTAAAGTTTTTGAGTCACGTACATCAACCGAATACGTGTCTACAATATACCATTTCGAAATTCATTTAAAACTCTACATGATGGTATTCTCAAATAGTCACGACACATAACAAAATTAAGAATTTACGTGTCCCGAAACTATACGCGTAATTATTCGTTAATAAATAATATAATATACACACACACATGTGTTACGTCCAAGTTAATTTATTTATATTATTATATTATTTTTAACCAAAAGTTTACGATTTAACTTTGATCTATTATTTTTAAACGTTAGAACGAATTCTTAGTTCTACTTTGAAGTACATTTCATACACTTCAATCCATATCTTCCTAATTATGGAATCGAGGGTCGATTTATTTAATCGATAAAATTACTTAAAGTAACATTTAATATTCTTATTTATTTTTCGTTGATAATACGTTAACTAAATTTAAAGTCTGGTTTTAAAGTCGAATTTGTCCCTTTAAATAAGTCAAATAAATTAAAATTTCTATTTGACTTTCAAGTGGGTCCCGTTAAACATGAATTATTTAATATAATAATAAGACGAATTTTTGAGTCGTTACAAACATTTACAAAAGTAAAATTGGGTATGTTCATTAGGATTTTATTGATCAAATGGGTGATATACTTATAAATTTGTTCGTATAATCTTAAAATTATAATGAATAAATTAAATTAATATTTTTTAGAATAGATTTTTTAAAGAAAAAGACTTTTTAAAAGAAAAAAAAAAATCATTTTCTTTATTTGACTAAATCTCTTAAAAAATGAAGCGATAACGTAACGTGCGTTCGAAAAACTCCTTTAAAATGTGTGCCAAAATGAATTTTTGGGGGAATGACTTAAAAAAAAAAAAAACTATTCCAGACAAAGATTAATGTAAATTAGTTCATAATAATTAATAGTTTATAAAATAATTAAGTAAATAACCCACTAATTCTAATTAATAAAATATAAAAATAAAATAAATAACCCGCCTTATCCATTGTAATTTATGAATTATTATGAACTAAATTACATTAATATTTATTTGGAATAGTTTTTTTGAAATTATTTCCTCCAAGATTCATTTTTGAACAAACATTGTAAAGGAGTACATAACTTTTTCCGAATTCTCGAAAACACATTACTATGGAAAAAAAAAAAAATCACTTCATTTTTTAAGAGATTTAATCCAGTAAAGAAAATGATTTTTTCTTTAAAAATCTATCCCAAAAAAATATTAATTTAATTTATTTCATTACAATTTTTAAATTACACAAACAAGTTTATATGTGTATTATTCATTTGACCAATAAAATCCTAATGAAAAAAATAATCTGCTTATTTTCGTTAATTAAAAATATAAAAAAAAGTTATGAACATACCAAATTTTACTCATACAAATGTTACGACTCAATTATAATTTTTTATTTGAAATTAAAAAAATATCTTGGTCATTAAAATAAAAATGATTGCTTTTGTAAATTTAGATAAAAAAAATTAAGAACTTTTACATCAAAATAAAATGTTAATGATCATTTTAGTGATTTTCTCAAATTTTAGGGATTGTAGCAATAATATTTGGATGAGAAAGTCAACAAAGTGATATATTGAGTAATCAATTGAAACTTGAGTGACAATTTGTGTAATGATTGTACTTTAGGGACATGTTTGAAATTTAAATGAAACTTGAGTCTCATTTTGTGCAATTACCCCAATGCGAAACAGATTGGTACCGTCTCCTCTCTGATGTAGGGTTTTTGATCAAACATGTTTGCCAAACAGATTGTTCCCTCTCTTCTCTGAAGTAGGGTTTTTGATCTATACATATACACATCGTGTCTGTGTGTATCTATTGCTATACTGACCGCCATGACTCTCTGTCGCTTCCTCATCCGTTCCCTCCGCCGATACTCCACCACCAATCCTCTCCAAACACCAGTTTCAACCACCACCTCAGCCGCCGCCGAGGTCCTTAACCCTAACTTTGATTCCCAACACAAAACTACCAATGGCCTCCACCCTAACTTTGATTCCCAACACAAAACTACCAATGGCTTCCACCCTAACTTTGATTCCCAACACACAACTAACAATGGCTTCCAATCTCCCAACTCTGGCTTTCCAACCGCCACCGGACCTCTCAGTCACAACCCTCCTCCTCCTACTACTCCATATCGTCCCTACAGCTTCTCCTCCGCCGAGGAAGCGGCGGCTGAACGTCGACGACGAAAGCGCCGCCTCCGTATCGAGCCCCCTCTCTACGCCCTCCGCCCTAACCCCGCTTCCCACTCATCTCACATCAACAACCCTGACAAGCCTCGCCTCCCAGACTCCACCTCTGCTCTCGTCGGCCCCCGTCTTAATCTCCACAACCGCGTCCAATCGCTCATCCGCGCTGGAGACCTCGACTCCGCGTCTTACGTTGCCCGTCAGTCCGTCTACCAATCGATCCGCCCTACAGTCTTTACTTGCAATGCCATCATCGCTGCCATGTACCGCGCCAAGCGATACCAGGATGCCAAAGCCCTCTTTCAGTACTTCTTCAACCAGTTCAATATCATTCCCAATATTGTCTCCTACAATAATCTGATTGTCTCCCACTGTGAGTCCAACGAAGTAGAGGACGCCTTGAAGGTTTACAATCACATTCTCGAGAACGCTCCCTATAGCCCTTCAGCAGTCACTTATCGCCATCTCACAAAGGGTCTCATTGATGCTGGAAGAATTGATGATGCAGCGAATTTGCTCAAAGAAATGTTACATAAGGGTCACGGTGCAGATTCTTTAGTTTTTAATAATCTGATTCTTGGGTTTTTGAATCTGGGCAATTTGGAAAAGGCTAATGAGTTGTTTGATGAGTTGAAGGGACGGTGCACAGTTTATGATGGGGTCGTGAATGCGACCTTCATGGATTGGTTTTTCAAACAGGGTAAGCCAAAGGAGGCAATGGAATCCTACAGGGATTTGATGGGTAAAAATTATAGGATGGTGCCTGCAACTCGGAACGTACTTCTGGAGACATTGTTGAGACACGGCGAAAAGCAAGAAGCTTGGAAATTCTTCCAAGACATGTTGGATGATCACACGCCGCCCACATTCCAGGCTGTGAATTCAGACACTATCAATATGATGGTCAACGAGTGCTTTAAGGAAGGGAATATCTCCGAGGCTATCGACGTGTTCAAGAGAACTGGGAAGACTGAAAAATCGAAGCCTTTTATGATGGACGTGGCGGGATTTAATAATATGATTACAAGGTTATGCGAACTTGGGATGATGGCTGAAGCAGAGCAGTATTATCAGGCTTTGTGTAACAAATCATTGGCTCCAGATGTAAATACTTACAGAACTCTGATTGATGCATATATCGAGGTGGACAATATTGATAATATGTTGGAGAAGTATTCAAAAATGGTCGAGTCTGGTTTAAGGGTTATTCCAGTTTATGCAAATAAGTGGTTCAGTTTCATGATTGAGAAGGGCAAGGTTCTTGACTGTCTCTCAATTTTGTCGAAAATGAGTGATAAAGAACCAAGACCTGATGTTACAACATATGACAATGTAATTAAAGGGCTCATAGAATGTGACAAGTTTGATGCTGCTGCCAATTTGCTAAGTCAGATGATGAACTACGGTGTTGGTACCACTGCTACCCTTAAGGAATTTGTGTTGGATGTTTTTTCGAAACAAGGGCGACAGGCAGAGATTGAGAACATTTTATATAGGCCTCGAATCCCTTTTCCAGCTCATAGACCTTATTCAGGACCGAGAGGCCCCCAAGGGATAGCAAGGGAACCCCAAATGCCACAACAGGGAGGAAGAGACACTGCAATGCCGTGGCAGACAGAATTTTATCCTCATAACACATCGCAAATGACTGGACAGGCAGCACATAAACATCCAAGGTCAGAACAGGAAGAAGAGTTTGATCGCGTGGCTGGACAAAATGTGGTTTAAATTATGAATGAATGATGAAGGGTTAGTTTTGAATGAGTTCAGTGACATGGCTGGACAACTTGCTGCTTAAATTATAGGTAAACCAATAAATGGTTAATGTTTTTGAATTGTTTCACCTTTTCTTTATCAGAAAGAATGCAATTGGGGGCATTAGAATTTAGAAGGTATATGTTGTTGTACACTTCGAACATCAATTTTTTTACTCCAACCGAGGTGAAAATTTACTTATGAGTATAAAAAATGAGAATTGTGTACGACTTTATTGTGTTATGGTGTTATGGATGTGATTCGTATGTTTGACTCCATACATTGATGATGCGTACAATTCAGACAATGTGAAATCATGGACGTGTAGCATTAGTTTCTTTGTGCAAACGGGATGGGAAAATGTCAGAAGAAATTGTGGGAAAAATCAAGCTTTGTGCAGTTGTAATTTGTGTATAAAAAATACGTTTTTCGAAATTATTTTTTAACTAAACACATGTTCTCAAATTATTTTTCAATCACATATTTTATCTTGAAAATATCATATTTTTTGTTTATAAAAAAATAAAGAGACTTTTACCAAATCTTTATTTTTATATATATAAAAGTAGGAAAGAGAGTCATTTTGGAGGGAAAATTGTATTTAATGACTCTCTCTCTCCTCACTTCTATATTTATATATAAAAATAAATAAATAAAAGATAAAGATTTTGTGTACTTCTAGAAAGAAATTTTTAATTGACATTTTTAAGTAACATTGTGACATGATGCACATACATTGGGTGATGAAAAACTAAGTAGTGGGGTAATTATTTATACCATCCAATATATTTTTGGCATGTCACAATGTCAATTAAAAACGTCCCTCTAGAATTATTCAAAGATTTTTGTAGGAAAAATTATTATTTATTACATATTTAGTAAGAATTGTAATAAATATACTATGTGAAAATGTGTAACAATGAGAATTTGAAAAAATTAGATTAATATATTTGAACATAAATAATGATATCTATATAAATGTGTTATGTAGAAAATGAAAAAATTGGATTAATATATTTGAACATAAATAAATGTGATATCTATTTAAATGTGTTACATAGGAAATAAAAAAATTATATTAATATATTTGAACATAAATAAATATCATATCTATGTAAATGTGTTCCATTGAAAATGAAAATATTGGATTAATATATATATATATATATGTAAATAAATAAATACATGATATATAAATTTATTTAAGTTTGAAATGAAAATTTTAAATCAATATATTTTAAAAATAAATAAATAAAATTATTGAAATTTTACTTCCTAATATGTCAATAAATGAGTAGGTTCTTCAATAACCATATTACAAAAATAATTAATTATTTGCTCTCAACCTTTTACCACCAATGATAAATTGATAAAAAATTTAATCATTTCATCATTTTGACAAAAATTGGTATGTTTAAAAAATAAGGAAAAATAATAAAGTTAATTAAAAATTATAACATATTAAAAGGAAAATAGGTGATAAGGTGGGCAAATTTTTTGAGAAAAAACGTAAATAAAAGTTAAAAGAAATTTTATATAAAAAATTAATTAAGTGCCAAATTTTGAATGGCGCGGTACACTGAGTGTACATGCAGAATTTTCTATTTTGATTAATTTTTTTTAAAAAGTTTCAAATTCAATAACATGTGTTATGTAGGAAATGAAAAAAATTGGATTAATATATTTGAATATAAATAAATATCATATCATTTCTATGTAAATGTGTTACATTGAAACTGAATAACTTGGATTAATATATTTTAAAATAAATAAATATATGATATATATAAATTTGTTAAGTTAGAAATGAAAAAAATTGAATTAATATATTTTGAAAATAAATAAATAGAATTATTAAAATTTTACTTTCTATTATATCAATAAATGAGTAGGCTATTCAATACGCATGTTAAAAAAATAATTAATTATTTTCTATCAACTTTTTAACCATACGATTTTCTTTCTCCAATTTTTAGCAACTATTTTTTACCTCAAAATCATAAATAAACAAGTTTATAAACTAAAAATTACCAAACGGAGGCTTTATCATTTCACAATTTTGACAAAAATTGACAAGTTTAAAAAATAAGGAAAAATAAAATATATTAATTAATATATTGGATTTCAAATAAAATATATGTAAGCAACACATTAAAAAAATATAGTTAATAAAAAATTATAACAAATTAAAGGAAAATAGGTGATGAGGTGAGCAAATTTTCAGAAAAAAACGTAATTAAAAGTTAAAAAAAAATTATATAAAAAATTTAAACGAGTGTCAAATTTTGAATGACGTGGTATACTTAGTGTACATGTATCATTTTTTATTTTGAATATTTTTGTTTTTTTAAAGTTTAAAATTGAATAACATTTTTTATTAAAATTATTTTAAATTATGTTTTTTATTTGATATGATTGAATCAAGATATTTTCAAACTTATGATTTAAAAATTATATATTCCGTGCATCGCACGGGTAATCAACTAGTTATAATAATGCACTGGCTTGTTTCATTTTGCACAACATACTCTACTCTGAAAATGGTAAGCTGGGTTACCTGTCTCTTATTTAAAAAAAAAAAAAAAGGGAAAAGAAAAAATGTCATCGCGATTGTGGTTGACCTAGGACTGCAAATTAGATTGGAATTTGAACAAGTTTCAAAATTCCAAAATTCCGATTCAAAAATTTCTAAGCATTTCAAACATATTCCGATCCGAAAATCCTGCTTTTTTAATTTTTCCGAACAAATTCAAATTTTTTTTTATTTGCATTACAATTAATAATATAAAATATAAGAAAATAATTTATTAAACAATTAATAATATTAAAATATTATTAACATGTAATTTAATACATAACTGACGAGTAACCATTTACTTAGTTAAAAAAAAATAGAGAGAGTAGCACTTCAATTATAGTATAGGATTTAAATTAAGTGAATTGATAGTTTAAAAATATTTTACACATCAGATATCATAAAAATTTCAGATTAAATCAAAAGTTCAAAATATATTGCCAGTTATGATATCACAAAGTTTGCTTTATTTAAAATTATTTTTTTTATGCACCTAAAATTATTATAAATCTCAAAAAAATATTAAATATTGGAAATTTCCGAAATTTTCGAATTTTGATTTGGAATGAAATTTGTGTATTCCGAAAATTTTGGAACGAAATTTGGAACAACATTTTGACTCCGAAATTTTTTGACACGGAAATTGAACACCTAGGTGAACCACAGAATTCTCAGCAGTTATTGCTTAGTTGTGTTGCTCTGGTTATTAAGCTCGGATAAACTCAAAAAGAAGTTAGCATTTCGATCATTCCACCAGGCTCATAAGAAATATTACGAATTCTGAGTTTGAGTTCTTACCTAGATCATGGACATGTACGACTCCATTGAACACTAAATTAAGGGGTCCACACTACTAATCATGAATAATATTACCCGATATAGCAAGTGGCATGAACTTCTAGTGAGCTCTCCCGGGGCCTTCGGGATTTGATGCATATGATGGGGTTGGTAACCTCGACGTTTTCGGGTCTCCCTTTGTACAGACACAGGAAAAAGTTTCCACTATTGGTCGAGACCAAAACTGGGAGCTTTTACCCGAAGCATGCGATTGGAGCTTTTAAATAGACATTTTGACTGATGAAACCACAAACCTAGGATTACATTACCAGACAAACACCACGGTACTAATCGTTCGCTTGTTCCGGTCAATACGTATCAAATTCTTTTTCGTTAACTCACACTCTGTAAAGTACGAATACACCATAACCAGACACTACACAAGAAGAGACCAGCATGTGTAGCTTCTAAGATGTTGCTTCATTTAGTGCTAAAAATTGATGACAAAAAAATTCTATTGCATGCTATACACTCTGCTACAAAAATCACATAAACAAAATTTTATTAAAAAAAAAAAAAAGGGTCGAGCTCAACAAAATCTAGCAATTGCAAGAAAAGGATGAGAAAGTAGTACACCTCATTTCTGCAATTAAAATCTTCAAAATCCCATTACCTTAGAGGTGAGATTCAGTAAGGGCTGCAAAGCACTGGGGTCAAATTTTCTAGCAAAGAGGTAACAGATAGGCGTGTTTCCTGAGTTGTAAGAGCACGCTGTGCCATTATTCCTAATTGACTGCAAGAAACTTTCTGTTATATTACCAGCAGTGAATTTAGCTGGATGCGGACCTCCTATCGACCAATCAACGTACGTCACTGTACGGTTAGCATTAAGTGAACCAAAGAACAAGCGCAGATAGGTCGGAATAAAATGTTCGTCTGGATAGCACGAAGGCCTACAGTACTTCTTGAAGAGCGTGTAGTATTTGGTGTCTGCTACTATTTTGACAGCCAGGGCACGATTAAGCTCGAACCACTGAGACCCTTTCCTCCAATCAGCTAGTCTAATATTGGGTAGCATGTGCCGGCTGTAGCGACCACGCCCGTAACGAGAAGGTTCGTCGTAAGACTCAACAAAACTATGGATGGATCCAGTGAGATACTTGTAGACGGTGGGGAAATCATAAATAGGAATACAACTCTCTGACAGAAGAACGAATCGCTCGTTCGAGAAGTCAAGAAGAGCATTGGCTAAAAGCCGTTTCTCTGCATCAACTAGTGACACGGATCCCCATTGAACGCGCTGCAAAGTGGAAAAAGAAAAGTGAATTTTGCACCCAGAACAGCAATTTTTGCAATGAAAACTGTATTTGTTTCAACGCGATTATACAGTATACATGGAGTATTGCAAAGCTATATTAACAGATACCAAAGGTATTACATCTTTACTTCATATGTTTCTTGTCCCTCAAGATTGAAGATACTGTGCAAAAGTATGAAAGATTCAACCAATAATCACTTACGACCTTTGGCAAGGGTTTTAATACAGATTTTAATCTAAGTTAAAGTTAACAATTAATTTCAACCACATATTTATGGGACCTAAACTTTTTAATCGCATTTCATCAATTTTTATCAAAATCTACAAAAATCTAATTTTAATCTCTACCAAACAAGAGGCTATATATATCACAAGACTGGTGTGCAAATGAAATTTGGTATAACCATAAATATTGGTACAGAAGTTGAAATAAGTCTTCAGATGCGTCTTAAGGTAGAGCCTCCCGGAAAAGGCAATTTTCTTAATACACTCAAAATCTTTGCTTACAGACAAATTCCTTAAAGGTTCAACGTCTAGCTAAATATCACATCTACGATAATGTCCTTCTACAAGCATCACAATTGCAAGAGTAATAGAAGATCATTTCCTTAAAGTTCTTATGCAATTAGCTTGAGTCTATCCCCATTGCTTTGTTTTTTAGCATCAACAAGCTTAAGAGTTTTGTTGTCAGAGAGTCTTGCAAATGGCAAAAAAACTACTATCTCAGTCTCTGTTTCACAAACTATTTATAAATGATTGTTTATAAATAGTGGTGTTGTAGCATGTCGTTGATCCATTTTTTTGAAAGGTCAAAAGTAGTTGGCAGAAATCTTTGACAAAAAGAAGTTGCTGACTTTTTTAAAAAAAATGGTCCAATAAGATGTTGCATGGTTGTTTCTAAACAAACTTTTACCAAAACAGAGGCTCAGTAACAGCAGGTTTGGTCATGGTGAACCAAAATTACCAGGTTACCATATTTTTATTTTTTCAACGATGTTCTATATCAGTTATTTGCTAATATATAGTTTTTCCAGCTAACAAATATTGGAAGTTCATTAGCCATTGGGCTCAGGCTCCATTCAGTTTGAGGATGATAGTGAGGATAAGGAAGGTAGGGACAGTTAGTAATAAGGGGAATGGGTGGAGAGGAGCATATATATTTAAGAAATGCTCCATATTGATCCTTCCCTTCCCCCAAAACAGAATGAAGTTTACAGTAAGGAAGTTTCAATAATCATAGTATGCAAATGTATGCATGTGATGTCAACCAACTTCTCATCAATGAAGGCTCAAATTCTTTCTCCTGTGCCTGTTCTGTCATATGCCTTATTCCTCTTTTGAATTTGTTGAATTAAAAAAATTCAATTTCTCCTAGATATGGCTATCCTCATTCTTTTCTCATCTAAGTCCACGACCTAAAAAACCAGATCCACCATGTTCCCAGTTCTCCACTATTTTTTTTTTTTTTTTGGAAAAATACTATTGACCCTAAATAATTCACGTGTTGAATATCTTTGATATTACGTAAGGTCCAATTTGTTTAGAAAAATACAGACTCTAGTAAAAGAAATAGAGATCTCAAAACTTAAACTTCATAAAAACTCAACCAGAAGCGGATAGGTTAACAACAATCAAACTCTCTTATTCATGCTTCCACAAGTCATTTATAAGTAGTCCTCAAATTATTACTATTATTATTATTACTCTCTTATTACAAGGGGTAAGTAGGGGATGGGAGGGAAAGCAAGGGGGTGTGTCCAAGTGGTTATATTGTCAGTGTCTCACACCTTAGGTCTAGGGTTCAAATCTTGATTTTTTTTTTTTTAAATACTCTCAGGAAACATTTTTGCTTCATTATCCGCTTCAACACCTTGCTAGTTGTGAAGAAGCGGGATACTTCTGTTTGGATCATGTTATTCCAAACTTGCCATCATCCTATACTCCGAACATAAGCCAGATTTGACTACTTTTCATCCTAGGCAGCCTGTATATCACTCAAATAAAATGAAAGCACAAAAAAAAAAAAAAAAAAAAATGTCGATCAAGTGCTCAACTTAAGACACACGATATGGATCCTGAAAATTATTCAATCGTGAAATCAGGCTACCAGTCATGATTCCCTGTTCCATGATTCCATCTTTCACCTAATGGTGCTGCCAAACAAAATCCTAACACCTGGAATAGGGTCAATGCATGTTTCTTATCTTCTTATTTCCCATGGAAGCACTACCTAATAAACATATTTATTTGCCCTTTCTTAGTGTCAATGTCCTTCAGGTCACTATCATTTATTTAGAAAATAGAGTTCTGTCATGCATTCATACAGCTCATCATAACATACAAGAAATAACTGGCCTGTAATGCGAGACCATGAAACTTGTCTACTGTCTACAATTTCAATGTTTCATCACATGAGATATGACATAATGATGCCACTGTAATCTTCTTCCGGGTGAAATCACCTTTCTCGAGTGTTATTGTGAACTCGACCATAATAAATACATAAGTTTGAGAAAACTAATTCACTAGCAGCAGTAAAGATATTCCCCTCTTGATGTATAAGGCAATGGTTCTAGGTCATTAAACTTTTTTCCAGTGTCCTTTCTAGAATGCCAAACTAGCATGAAAGGCATATCTTCGGCAACTCAACCATGTTCTCGATTGCTAATCTTCTTACATTCTGAATTTATGACTTAATGGAAAACTAAGAACAAAAACCAACAAGAATAATTTCTCAAGAAAAGTAAAAGACTTCAACATTGACCGTTTTCTGTCTTCCTTCTAAACTCACAAAGTAAGTATTACTGAAAATAAGGAAGCTAATGCACATTCTCTCAGCAAGTGATTAGGCATGGGCGTGGTTCCATATGGTTCTGATTCCCAGGGAACCGAACCGAAAACTGATGATTCTTTTGAAAAAAGTTATTTTTGTAAGAGAAGAACCGAACCGTTGGGTTCTTTTGGTTCTGGTTCTAATTCCGATTTCCTAAACTAAAATTTTCAAACTTAAGCAATGAAGCGATGGTAGATTTCGACTGGTAAGAATCGTAAGACGGTAAGGTCATCGACCTTGATCAATATGCGAATAGAACCATCATATTTGTTCTTGACATCAAAATATTCATCCCCTTCCAGACTGTAACATGTATCCTCGTCCGCGTATATGTACTCCTTCTAAATATTCTTCAATTTCTGCTCATAGTTCTCCATCTTTTCAGAAAAAGTCGCACAAGCCAGTAAATCCTTGAAAACAAGATAACAATTGATTGTAAGATGAAGAGTGGAGATTTATTGTTTGTTGATTCTTGAAGAACTAACAGCTAAAGGCTTGAAGCTGAACGACAGAATCAGTGAAAGAAAAATGATTTTTGATATATGGTTTTTTGTTTATTACTTGTTTTGCTTATAGTTATTGTAATGTTGAATAAGTCAATAGTTGTTGGGTAATTGATAATGAATAATGGACCGGATAACATGCATTAAGATTAAAAATTGATGATTTTTTTAAATTTATATTTTTAAAAAATAAAAAAAATAGTGTTTTGTATTATGGATTCTGATGCTTGGTTCTGGTTCAAGAACTGAATCAGAACTGAAACCGAATGGTTCTTGATTTTTAGAACCATAACCGTTTAAAATTTTGAAAGAACCATGGTTCGATTCTTTTGCCTAGGCCTACAAGTGATTGCTGTTATTTATACACTTCACAGCTTACACATGATACTATCTAACAAACAAAAGGCAATCAGCACGAATATCATTCTCAACAGGAGAACTAGAGTCTTTCCACTAAAATCACATGAGAAGCATGAGACATCATCAGCAATCAACATAAGTTATTGTCATTCGTAAAAAGGATTATACCTGACTCGGGATCTGGCGTCTGTAAAAGACAGAGGTACTACTCACATTGAGCTCAAATCCAGGAGGAGCATGCACATAAACCGAATACTTCGCCTTATTCTGGCGCTTGAAGAATCTCTCCCAAAGTGGCAACATAGGCAATGGTCCTCTGGTCAAAAACATGAATGCCACCCGTGGTACTCTACTAAAAGGAAACTCCTCCTTCTGGGGCACCAATGAACCCCTCCAAAACAACTCGTCATCAGTCATAGTGTGGTTCAAATTCCGCGGTCTGATGAAACTCTTTATACTCAAACAATCCTCTTTTTCACAATTCACCACGATTTGTTTTGCAGTATCTACAGCGTGATTGTTTAAACTAAACTGCTCCGTTTGAAGTGTGAAATACCGATCAATGTGTGAACTGGAAGATATTCCTATAACTACCCCCACCACAAAAATTATCAAAGTTGTGATGAGCTTCAGCAGGCTGATAGAAGAATCTTTCGTTACTGATGAATTTGACCAGTTCTCCAGATCTTCTTTTTCTCTACTTCTCGCCATCTTCTCCTCCTTATATATGTCTTCTTATTTGCAAAAAATCAACTGATCTTCTGGAATATAAAAACCCACCCAAAAATTCTGATATTTATGCGTTTCCGGGTATAAATCAAGTGCCCGAATCAGTATTGATCAAAAGTCATAAACCCCACTCAAAAAATCAAAGATTCTAGAAACCCAGTTCACAAGATCAGATTCGAAAGGAAAAAATGATCAAAATATAGCAACAAAATCAGAATCTGGATTCTGGAAGAGTGACGTTTAAAAAAATGATTTTATCCGATCAATTATAAAGCAATAATTAAGTTTTGCAATTATACTCGTTTTTGGAGTTAGATTCGGCTTTTCGGATGACTTCTGTATCTTAAACCTGCAGAAAAAGAGGATCACAAAAATCCCACAAAAAGGACTTCTATGCAACTCCGGTGGTAAACGAACACTGAAGGAGAATCGCTGAGTCTTTAGAAATTGTGGATTTGAGTGTACATACTACATAGTATTTGTATGAATGGGAAATTTGGATTTGATTGTGTTGTTTGAACAGTTGTAATAACTTTGCAGTATTGGGAAGGGAAATTAGCTGGTTTGTTTTAGGGCGGCAATTATGAAGTTGGGGAGTGACTGCGTCAAACCTCAATGGACGCGCCTCCAAAATGAAATTCAACAAAATTGCAATGGACGTCTCTAACCTATAAAGCCTGTGGAATAATGATATTTAAATATAGAGGCTATCACTCGATGTGTCACTCCCCTCACATGAATGTTTGTAGGGCCGGCTGTAAGGTTTCGAAATAAACATGCACAGCGGAATTAAAGGATTCGAAACCATAACCCGGATCAACCTTGCACTACGATGAAGTTTGTGATAGAGATTATACCTTTTTTATGAATCGCTAAAATCTGACGTTGTTGTAGTATAAATCCTTTCTACAGCCGTCCAATCGTCCGGCCTCTGATGGTGATCCACACAGCAAGTCACTATCTGGATTATTGTGCTAGCAATCAAGAAAAATAACTTGTCTCTATTTTATCTCTCTACAATAGAGAGCTTGTTTATAGGAATAACCTAAACCTAGTTAGGTTAAAGATTGTGGACTTGGGCCAACCCAAGTCCGGCCCAACTAATTGGACTTGGACATATTATTCCAACAATCTCCCACTTGTACAAGATCCAATTTCCAGATGTTAAATTCTTGCCTTTTGTGTGTGACCCATCAGGTTCCATTCACGATGGCAAACGTCGTGTTATTATTATTATTCCAATCTGATTGGAATACGATGAATTTAAATCTCTATTTCTAATTCATCATCGACTCACCAAGATCGATTAATTCACGTCGCCGTCCTAGATTGACATCTAGCAATGTGTCAAGGCAATCCATGTGAAAGGAAAAGTCATGTGGCATGATAAGACCAGTTCATGTGCGGTTACCATGGAAATACAATCCCTTCATCAATATAACCCAATTGGTTAAGAGATATGGATAGCGTCAATCTCATTTCAACCAATTATGTTATTCACTTCTTATCTTAGTTGATCTTGTTATGACTGAAAACACCTTTTCAACTCATAACATCACCCCGGCCGAGGAATTTACATCAACTTAAGTGAGTGAAATACAGGTTATAATCTCCTACTACCCAGGAGTGACGAATCCTTATATTGGACATACACAACCTTCATATGACTCTCACTACACCCGTACGACGTCATCCTGATGACTCCCTCTCAAGAGCCAACATCAACGTTCGCCAAAGCATAGTAATCCTCATATAAGATTCTATGACGTCCTCAAGTCGAAGGACCAAATCCACAACCGCGCATTAGAGACTCACCACTGACGCTTGGATAGTTATCCATGTGGAATCTCTAGGCGGGTCATCCAATGCTTGTTCATCTAACAATGCATCCACGTGTTCATTTGAATGTCCCTCTACATTCTAACTTGTGAGATGAGTAACTTTCTTCATAAGAAAGAAATGTAACACGTGCTAGTCTAACTGTAATAACAATATCCGTATCTTTCCATTGCTTTGATTAGGGATAATTTTAAGAATAAGTCATTCCATTACTTGAATCTCACAATCACAACACCTTGTGACTTACAAGTTGTTTGAACTTATTCCACGGACTCCATTATTGTAATTCTAAGCAATAACAGATTTTTCCAATCAAAATGTAGACTCAATTTAATAGTAAATGTTTATACCAACGATGTCCAAACAAAGTGTATATCACATTAAATAAAATCCCATGCAAACTAGGTCCAATCACTCATGTATCTGACACCAACAGATTTGGTATGATCATCATGTTTGTGTTGAGACAATCCCTTTATCAGAGGATCTGCTACATTTTCGTTTGTCGGGACTCGTTCTATTCGTATGTCATTTCTTTCTATGATCTCTCTGATGAGATGATATCGCCTTAATACATGCTTGGATCGCTAATGAGACCTTGGTTCCTTCGCTTGTGCGATGGCTCCATTGTTATCGCAATACAAAACTATTGGATCAACAATGCTACGAACCACTCCCAGTTCAGTTATGAACTTCCTGATCCAGACGGCTTCCTTTGCTGCTTCCGAAGCAGCTATGTATTCGGCTTCTGTAGTTGAATCTGCAGTAGTGTCTTGTTTGGAACTTTTCCAACTGACCGCTCCTCCATTTAGAGTAAATATATATCCGGACTGAGATTTACAGTCATCTTTATCTGACTGAAAACTAGCATCAGTATATCCTTGAACCTTTAGTTCATCTTCTCCGTATACAAGAAACATATTTTTAGTCCTTCTCAAGTACTTAAAAATGTTCTTGACAGCGATCCAATGTTTCTCGCCAGGATTCAATTGGAATCTGCTTGTGACACTCAAAGCATATGCAACATCAGGTCTTGTACATAGCATCGCATACATAATGGATCCCATTGCTGATGCATAAGGTATCCTATCCATGCGATCTCTCTCAATCTGTGTTTTTGGACACATTTCCTTAGAGAGAGTGATCCCATTTGCAATGGGACAGAGTCCTCTTTTGGACTCTTGCATATTAAATCTTCTTAAGATTTTATCTATGTACGAGGACTGTGATAGGCCAAGCATCTTTCTAGATCTATCCCTATAGATCTTAATCCCAAGAATGTATGCTGCCTCTCCCATGTCCTTCATGGAGAAGTTTTTGGATAACCATGTTTTTACTGATTGAAGCATGGGGATATCGTTTCCTAATAGTAATATGTCATCTACATACAGAATTAGAAATACAATTTTGCTCCCACTAATTTTCTTGTACACACACGGCTCATCTTCATTTTTTGATAAAATCAAACTTTTTGATTGTCTCATCGAAACGAAGATTCCAGCTCCGAGAGGCTTGCTTTAACCCATATATGGATTTTTGTAGCTTGCATACTTTGTTTTGTTCCTCGGATTCAAAACCCTCGGGCTGTGTCATGTACACATCTTCATTAAGATTCCCATTAAGAAACGCAGTTTTGACATCCATTTGCCAAATTTCATAATCGTAGTATGCTGCTATTGCAAGCAGAATCCGAATAGACTTAGACATGGCGACTGGTGAAAAGGTTTCGTCAAAGTCAATTCCTTGTCTTTGCTTATATCCCTTTGCCACGAGTCTTGCCTTGTACGTATGAACATTACCATCCATGTCTACCTTTCTTTTGTAAACCCATTTACAACCTATGGGTTTTACCCCATCAGGTAGGTCAACTAAGGTCCAAACCTTGTTTTCGTACATGGAGTTCATTTCGGATTCCATGGCTTTCTGCCATCTCACTGAGTCAACACTTGACTTTGATTCTGCATAAGTCGAGGGTTCGTCTTCCTCAATTAGCAAGTTTTCTTTGGTAATCATAAGATCAAATCTTTTGGGAGGACGAATAACCCTTTCTGACTTGCGTGGAGCTGGTATGTCCATAGGGTCTGGCGATTCCCCATTACCAGTCTGTGTCTCATCAATATTAGACACAATCACTGGTTCATCTAATCGGTTTACCTCTCCTGTAGTTTCTTGAATTTCTTCAAGTTCTATTTTGCTCCCACTGCTCTCTCTTAGAATGAACTCTTTCTCTAAGAATATAGCATGTTTTGACATGATGACCTTCATCTCGATGGGATTATAGAAATAGTATCCAACTGTTTGCTTTGGATACCCTACAAATAGGCATTTGTCGGATTTAACATCTAATTTATCCGATTTTGCACGCTTCACATAAGCATCGCAACCCCAAATCTTCAAATATGAAAGATTAGGTCTTTTCCCATTCCATATCTCATATGGAGTTTTATCAACCGACTTAGATGGGACACGATTTAGTGTGTGGCATGCAGTGTTAAGTGCATAACCCCAAAACGTTTTTGGGAGAACTGCTCGGCTCATCATTGATCGCACCATGTCAAGTAGAGTGCGATTTCTCCTTTCAGATACACCATTATGTTGTGGTGTATATGGTGGAGTCCACTGCGAGAGAATCCCATTCTTTTTAAGATAACTTAAAAGTTCTTCTTTCAAGTATTCTCCACCTCGATCAGATCGAAGTGTGAGAATGCTCTTACCAGTTTGTTTCTCAGCTTCTCGCTTGAATTCCTTGAACCTTTCAAGGGCTTCATGCTTGAACTTCATTAAATAGATGAGTCCATATCTAGAATGGTCATCTGTGAAAGTGATGAAGTAGGAGAAACCTCCTCTAGCATTTGTTGACATTGGTCCACATACATCCGTATGTATGAGGCTCAAAATGTCGGTAGCCCTTTCTCCCTTTCCAGTAAAGGGTGACTTGGTCATTTTGCCTAAAAGGCATGATTCGCATTTATCAAATGATTCGAAATCATTTGTGTCCAAGTATCCATCTTTATGTAACTTGGATATGCGCTTTTCATTTATGTGACCAAGCCTACAATGCCAAAGGTAGGAATTATTAACGTTATCTTTCTTAGGCCTTTTATTTTCTATACTCATTATAGTATTTTTCATGTCTAGAACATATATGCCATTAATCAATTTTCCACAACCATAAAACAATTCATTAAGATAAAAAGAACAACATTTATTCTTAATCTCAATGGAAAAACCATCCATGTCCAAACATGAAACTGAAATAATGTTCTTAGTAATGGAAGGAATAAAATAGCAATCTTTTAATTCTAAAACAAGGCTCGAGGGCAACGATAAATAGTAGGTTCCTACAGCTAATGCAACAACTTTTGCTCCATTTCCCACTCGTAGGTCCACGTCCCATTTCTGCAGTCTTCTACTATTCTTTAGTTCCTGCATATTTGTGCAAATATGAGATCCACATCCGGTATCCAATACCCAAGAATCTAAAGGAGCAGACATAAAAACCTCGATAAAATAATTACCTGAAGTGGAAGCCTCATTAGACTTCTTACCCTTCAAGCTAGCGAGGTATACCTTGCAGTTCCTTTTCCAATGTCCTTTACCTCCACAATGAAAGCAAGGGTCATTAGACTTGGACTTTCCTTTGTCAGCTTTGACTGTTTTTCCAGTAGACTTGATCTTCTTGGATCCTTTCTTAAAGGTCAAGTTGGACTTCCTCTTAATTCCCTTAGAGTTGTCAATGTTCAAGATTTGCCCTTTACCTTTACTGATGTTGGGCTCAACAGTCTTCAGCATATTCAGCAGCTCAGGTAGGGTACACTGAATCTTATTCATGTTAAAGTTCATAATAAACTGTGAATAGCTATCAGGCAGGGATTGTAGAATTAAGTCAATACTTAGTTCGTGATCCATAGCAAAACCCAATTGGCCCAATTTTTCAATAAAGCCAATCATCTTCAGCACATGAGCACTGACTGAAGATCCTTCTGCCATCACACCTCTAAATAGCATTTTGGATGTCTCATACCTCTCAGTCCGAGACTGTTCATCATACAACTCCTTGAGATGAAATATAATGGTATGAGCATCCATACCCTCGTGCTGCTTTTGTAACTCAGGTGACATAGCTGCAAGCATCACACATGTTGCAGTATTGTCGTCGTCACTGTGTTTATTATAAGCTTGCACTTCTTCCGGCGTAGCTTCCTCAGTAGGAACTTCCGGCATTGGCTGCTCAATGACATATCCAATTTTTTCATGCTTGAGAACGATTCTCACATTACGACGCCAATCCAAAAAATTTGGTCCGGTAAGCTTGTTAGCATCAAGTATGCTTCTCAAACTTATATGGTTACTCATTATTCAATAACTGAAATGACAAAAAAAAAATAGAACAATAATTAAATACAAAAATTAACATAATTTGGACTTTATTAAATTAATATGTACTCCCACTGTTTGACGTGAATTAACGACCCCTTTACATTAATTGGTAGAATCTGTATGATTCCCAGTGGGCTAGGATCCCTTTCATTTTATTAGAACCTTGAGTGACTCAACAAGCTCCAATAAAGCTTCCAGGTAGATACACTTATCAATCACATCTCTATGTGACTCCTAGATCATCAAGCAGACAACTCTTTGTCTTGCACATCTTATGCGTTCACTTGATCATGCCTCCAAAATTTGTCTCCTTGAGTGACTCAACAAGAGATGAATTATGGTTAAATTCTACCCATTTGTTCAGAAATATCGTATATTTCATAATGATTAAACACACCTTCCATCTCGCAGCCTTGAGTGACTCAACAAGCTGACATTGATGGCGGATTCTGGTTTATCATTATAACAATGGAAGGCATTTTGTATTAACTAATTAATACGAATTTAATATTTAATTTGAGGGGTTTGTAACGTCTCATCAATCCTATGTAAATTAACTATCATCAACCATGTAATTAATCATACATATCATAGTGTGGATGACTATGGACGGTATCTATTTAGTCTCCTTGAGCCATGAAGAAGACTAATTGGTCTATTTCCTAGGGGACATTGCATTCCACATCGAATGCCAAAATGCAATAACCGCTATCTGCTCCTACCTGTAACATTTACTAGTTGGCACGCAGGCCTGTATCAGATGGACACGCAGGCCCATATAAATTAAATAAAATAGGCACGCAGGCCCAATTAAATAATAACAGGCTCGCAGGGCCAATTAAACAATAACAGGCACGCAGGCCCTAATTAAGTAATAATAGGCTCGCAGGCCTAATTAACAAAGAACAGAATTAAATAAACCATACATTCAACCAATCACATAGGTCTAGTCCATAATCATCCACTATAGATCCTAACACAATTAATGTCTAATATTAATAATAATATATATTAATTTCCAAATTTGCAACATAGATTTTAATTGTCTAAACCCTTTTAGACAAATCAGATCGAATAAAATAATCAACCTTGTTGATTTGCCAATCAATTAATCATATTAATCAATATAATATTAATGAAATTAATTAATTAATCTAATTAATCAATTAACTCATTATTCATCGGGACAATAAAAAAATGACCATTTTATTTTAATCTCCAAATTGAGTCGTACTCGGATTTGGATTAACCTTTTAAAATTCTACGTAAGGTCTATCTTAGAATTTTGTGAAAAAATCAATATTTTAGTTAAGTCAAAAATTCAAAATTTTTGTTTAAAGACAATTTTATTAAATTTTTTTTTTTCAAAATAAAATTATAATCAAGACCTAATCGAATCCCTTTTAAAATTCAGGCCCTTAATTTTAATTTCCAAAATACAGGTACCCTTCAGCAAAGTTTTAAAACTAAAAGCACCTATTTCAATTTAGAAAAACAAGCACAGGGCCTGTCCATGCTATTTTGGAATATGGGGGGGTTGGTATGCAATTTCCAAAATTGCAAACCAGCCCCCGTCCCCAAAATCAGCACACCGAAACCCTAGGGTTTCGGTGTGTGCCGCTGCGCGCCAGTCGGCACCGCTTCCTCTGTGCCGCGTCGCCGACGCGACGCGGCGCTCTCCTGGAGACCTGCTGTCGCAATCGCGACAGCAGTAGCTGCTGCGCGCAGCAGCGAAATTCATCGCTGCTGCGCAGCGGCGACTTTCGCCGCTGCTGTGCGCAGCAGGGTGCTATCACCGCTGCTGCGCAGCAGCTGTTCTGAACAGCTGCTACGACTGCGCAACGGCGATGCCGTGCGTCCCAGCAGCGGCGACGATCGCCGCTGCCATACGCAGCTAGCGGCGCTGCGGCGCCACCTCTCCAAATTTTTTTTTTTTTTTTCGATCTGATTTTTTTAACCATTAATCTAAAACATTTTCATATTTAATTTGTGCAAATCAAATTAATATCACAATAACAATTATTGTAAATACATCCAAACAAAACAAACTTCAACAAGTTTCAAGGTAGGCTCTGATACCACTGTAAGGTTTCGAAATAAACATGCACAACGGAATTAAAGGATTCGAAACCATAACCCGGATCAACCTTGCACTACGATGAAGTTTGTGATAGAGATTATACATTTTTTATGAATCGCTAAAATCTGACGTTGTTGTAGTATAAATCCTTTCTACAGCCGTCCAATCGTCCGGCCTCTGATGGTGATCCACACAGCAAGTCACTATCTGGATTATTGTGCTAGCAATCAAGAAAAATAACTTGTCTCTATTTTATCTCTTTACAATAGAGAGCTTGTTTATAGGAATAACCTAAACCTAGTTAGGTTAAAGATTGTGGACTTGGGCCAACCCAAGTCCGGCCCAACTAATTGGACTTGGACATATTATTCCAACACCGGCCTCATAATGAGCGATCACACCCACTATGTGAGGGGGGTGACACCTGGGATGGCACCCTCTATGGTCATATAGCATGGTCCAAGTCTGTGTTTGACACATTATTTTTAAATAACACATTTTTCAAAATCAATTTTTGACTACATATTTTTTTACTCCACTTTTCAATTATATATTTTTACATTTTAAACAAAAACTTTTAACAAGAGGAGCTTTAATGTATATATAAATAAATAAATGTCACTGTTTAAGTCTTGTGACCTATATCGTCTATCTTTTCGAATCATGAACTATTCTGGGCAGGTCGGTTATGTTGGAATTCTTTCTCTTAAGGTGTGAAGCGGACTATTTTATTATAAGCTTGTCATGCCCAGCCCGTCTATCATAAATGGTTTATAATTTAAAAAAAAAAAATAGTGTGAATTTGTTGAAATAAGAAGAAATTTTGAAAGTTCGAAAATTGTAAGAGATAATTTTATGTGTTGGAGTTTGATGACTAAAATAAAAAGTACAAAGCATTTGCTTATGTAGGCAAAATTTATCTCACGGTCCTAATAGTTTAAGGAAAATAAACCATTATAATCCTAAAAGAATAAGTAATTACAAATAAAATAGTTTAAATTTAAAAACATGAAATGTTTTCCCATGAGGAATAGGAATGTCCCGTGTCATTTTTCTCAAGTGAAAATAAGAATATATCATTTTTTCTCTGATAAACCTTGTTTGATAAAAAAAATGTGGTTTATAAATTGGCTTATGTATGATTTTGAAGTAAAATATGTTTAAGAAGTGGAGAAAGAAAATGTTTGTGATTAAAAAGTAGTTTAAAAGTTGTGTAATTTATAATCTGGTTTATAACTACATAATTTTACAAATCACTTCTTAATTACACACATTTTATCTCTTTAATTTTCGAACACTAGTTTTTACCTCAAAATCATGATGCTAGGATATTTAGACAATCGGATGACGTGTGGGGAGTAAAATGTTGATAAAGTAAGGTTGATGATTAAGATCTTGCTATACTAGAAGATTGGGTACCTTTGCTCTGTTTTTTTCTTTCGAGTTTAGCAACGCTTGGTCTCCATTAAAATGATGTTTTAGGGGGAAACTGGAAATAATGATTTTTTAAATAATATATATATATATAACTTAAATATCTTCTTTTATTAGAGAATGTTTAATTTAAAATAAGATAGAAAATGTATTAAAATTAAATGAAGTCCGGGGTCCGTTCGGCGGCTTTGGTATGGAATTTAAATTATTTTGTTGATTTATTTATGTTTTCTAAGTAAGATGTGTGGTTAAAAATTGGTTTGGAAAATTGTGTAATTGGAGAGAGAAAATATCGATGGTTAAAAAGTGATTTGAAAAATTGTATAAATTAAATTTGTTGTCTTTTTTATCTTTTACTGTATTAATTTGGAAAATTAATTTCTAACCGAGCGGTCCCTAAATCATTAAAACTCATGCTTATTTAATAACCTATAAACTTATATTTCTATTATTATTTCTATTCGGTAACAATATAGCAATTATAATTGATTTATTTATGTTTTTAGATAAAATATTTGATTGAAAAGTGAAATAAGAAAATATGTGTAGTTAAAAAGTGATTTGAAAAATTGTGTTGATTTATAAATTGGAATGATTTATAAATTATAGAAGCTATATGTCATTATGAAACAGTCCCAACACTGTGATGAAAGAGTTGAGTTGCTCCAATTGATTTAGTCTAACTATCTAATCTAATTTAGTTTAAAATATACTTTTAATAATAAAATAATTTTGCATGTAAATTCAATTTTTTCTTTACTTTTTAATCACGCTTCACGCGTTCTTCAAAAAAATTCAATACTAAAATTTTTTTCCATCAAAAATTGGGTCTCACATAGTTGTTTAATCTATGTTTACCCACATTTTCTAAAATTTGTTTTTCCTAAAGTTCAATTTGAACAACAAGTTTTATGGGATCAAAGTTTTTATTCTTTAAAATCATTTAATTCATTAATTTTAATCAAAATTTACTAAAAATATGATTTTAAGCTAAGCATCTATTTGGTGGTAATTAACAGGTTGTTCGGCAATAATGATTGATATTATTTGTGTTTTCTAAGTAAGATATGTAGTTAAAAACTGGAGAGAGAAAATATGTTTGGTTAAAAATTGCTATTGAAAATTATGTTTATTATAAACAAATTTTCCCGAACACAAGCTAAGTTTTGAATTTTAATCTAAGTCAATGTCAACAATTGATTTTAACATTTCATTTTATGGGTTCCACAGCATTTTAATCACAAATTTATCAATTTTAATCAAAATTTACTAAAAATTTAATTTTAATTTCCCCGAACAGAGGTTAAATAAAAAATGGCCATTGTGAAGTCAAATAAAATGAGTTTGTTGAGCAAACTTTGAATCGATCAATTACATGACACGGAGTGTAAGCTTTCGATTTGATCGATTTTTAACTCAACTTGTTTAAAGCGATTTGACCGTGTTCAAAACGATTTGAAAGATTCTCAAATCTAAACCGAATTGTTTGAGTTGTTCAACTAATATTTTGCATGCCAAAGTGTGTGTAAATACATACTATCATATCTATACCTCTATAATAATAATAATAATAATAATAATAGGATAACCGTTATCATTTTATGCACATAAGTTTCCTTCCATTTTCACTTGCAATTTTTGGAAATTTCTTATTTTTATCAATTTATTTTAATACATAAACTAGGAATGTTCAATTAATGCATGTAATAAATGATTTGTGAATTTGTGAATTTTTTTTTTATAAAAAGTCAAATTATAGATTATTTCTGTTATAAATATTATAAAATAAGTGAATGACCAATTACCATTATACCCCTGTAAACTTTATATATTACGATTGTACCATTGTTCACTCCTATAAATATGAGCCTTATTTCATTCATTCATATGAATTCAATAAGAGAAGAATTCTCTCATATCTCTCTCTATATTCTCTATTGTTTTCATAATAGTTTTATAACACGTTATCAGCACGAGTCTCCAGCCAATTGAGTAATATAACGGGGGTATGCTCTACAGTTGCATTTAAATGATGAACATCTGTATCAGAAACTTGATTATTACTAATCAATGTTTTATTTTCTCAAACCAAACACTTTTAACTTTAGAAAATAACTCATATATTGTAGATCTGAAAATTTATCCAATTTTTCAAAAATTCTGGTCGAACTGAAAAAAGAAGGATTCCGGCCGATCCAGATATCCGATCGACAATCGGCCACCTCCATCAGAACGGGCTTGTCGAGGAGAAGACTCTCCTGAAATTTGGGGATGATCCAACGGCTGAAACAGAAGATATCGACCGGAGAAGAAAGGCTGAAAAATTGTGCAAAAAACAAAATCTGACCGGAAATTGAAACGCTGATCCCGGACGATCCTGAACTCCGATCGACGATCGGCCAGCGGCATATCAACGGGATTTTCTAGGAGAAGACTCGACTAAAATTTGGCGCCGATCCGACGGTTAAAACAGAAGTTATTGGCCGGAGAAGAAGATGCTGGAGGACTGAAAAATGCTGATTCCGGCCAAATGGTTGGTTTTTTGGAGAAACGGAGACCATGGGCATGTTCAGGACGTCGAGGTACACATTATGGTGATGAGTTGATTTTTCCGATCACCGGCGCGTGGCGGTCGGCGATGACGTTAAAAGGCAGTTTGTTCGTCTTGATGATTTGGATTTTTCTATGATCTTACTTTTCTATTTTGTGCAGTTTTGAAATTTTTCGACGATCGAACGTAGCGATTTTCTTAAAAACTGTTTTTGGAGTAGTTCCGACGGAATTTTGAACTTCGGACCAAAAGTAAGTTTGTTCTAAGTTTAATTTCAAACCTATTGACTGTTTCGATTTATCCATATGATCAATATATTAAAATATGGACGATTTTACCCTTGATTATACGTTAAAATATATTAATCGTGATTTAACGAATTTGATTAATCATTATTAATGATATGATGATAAGTGTTAATATAATATATATTCTAAATTATTTAAAACTACTATGTGATCAATACGATAAATTGAAAGATTTAAAAGTAACATAATAGTTGCCATGTCGTGATGTGTTGAGTATAACTCATTATCGTACGACCTGGACTATTATGAATACGTTGACTGGATTTAGAGATATGACTTGCTCATTTATGAAATATAATTATTTCTTTATATTGTCACCACCTATATGGTTGGTTCTACTGATTTTAAATATCTCTACTCATATAAATTTGATAATATTGTTATTATTTGATATTTCAACAAATGGTACCAGAAGTTACCATTACCAAAAGATTGTTGGATCTTAATGAAAATATTTTATCATTTGGTACCAGAAGTTACCAATATATGTAGTTGAAAGGGTGGATGAAAATAAATTATTCAACAAGAAAATTTTGATGTATGATAAGATAATATCACATGATAGCACGGATATGGCTAATGTGAAAATAATCTCATCAGTATTATGAGATAAATGTTATATGATTATGATAAGCAGTTTTGATCAAAGTTCTTGCACAAGCACTTATGTACTCCAGAAGAAGTAAAGATTATCATACTGAAATGATTTTATTATTGCTCCTGAAGAAGTATAAACGAGTCATACATGCAAAATACAAAAGAGGGAAACATTTATGATCCTCAAAATTAGAGATGTGTTTCGGGAGTAACCGTATCCTACCACCTCTGATCTTTTGAGGAAATAAAGAAAATGTGTGTTTCAAGAGTTAGAATACTTCATACTCTACCACCTTAAATCTTTGAGGTACACAAGATTAAACATTGATAAAATCCTAGAAATTTATGGTGTGTCTCGAGAGTGAGAATACTCCGTGCTCTACCACCACCTATTCTAGGTTTCACAAAGTTAAGTTTACATTAACCGAACTCAATTTTCGCTTGATTCCCCTTCTTTGCGATCAATCTATCTTAACTCCTGCTGAATCTTGTATTGGAATATATGATTGCAACTTATCCAGCAATTCCTCGATAGTAGGAGCAGAAATAAGGATTCTCCTAGAAAATAGAGAGATGAATCCATGTTCCACAGCATAATCAAGAAATGTTAGTAAACCATCAAAGAAATTGTTAACATTTAAAAGCCCAATAGGCTTAGTATGAAGATCCAGTTGAGCCCATGAGGTAATATTAAAGATTTCTTCTAAAGTACCAAAACCTTCGGGCAGGGCTATAAAGGCATCAGAACCATATAGCATGCAAGTTATGCGTTCATGGATAGATAATGTTTGTACTTCATGCCCTCGTGTTTTGCCTGCAATATCTACCAAAGGAGTAGGTATAACACCAATCACTTTTACTCGCTCTGTGAGAGCAGATTGGGAAACAAAACCCATCAAACCACTGCTACCACCCCCATACACGAGAGTGATACCTTTCTCCCCCAATTTCTTTCCTAAATCCACTGCTGCTTCTAGATACCCAAAACATTTCCCTACTTTTGATCCACAAAATACACAGATAGTTTTGATCTGTCGAAATTTTGGTCTTTCCATCTTTGAGAGTATAAGGAAGGAAAAACTTATGAGAAAATGATATTTTGGGATGCATGAAACTGTGAAAATCATTGACTTTTTAAACTTTTTAAACTTCACTATTTACTGCTCGTCTTTTGAAAAAGTGAAAACTTACTTCTGACTAAATTACACTACTTTTGATAAAGTTTACATTTCGGTGATTTTTCAATACACTTTATCAATGCTCGAGAAATGAAACATGAAAATATTTTATAAATATATGTGCAAATATACTGATTTACCTTGTATCAATGCTGAATAGCTAAAATATCATTGTTTATAACAGCCTGGCAAACATGATCTTTTGCTATTATATTTTTGAGAGTATGACGCTCTTTATCGCTGATGAATTTAGCCCATAAAGATAGTAGCTCACGCTGCACATACCCACTAGGGTGCGTCTCAAGAGTCAATCGGATATCATCCAATGACTCCTTACTCAGTCCACCCTTAATGAAGTCTATCTTATCATCTCGATTTATGGATGAATATCCTATTGATTTACAACGGCTATCACATGTCCATCGAGCACATTTGTAGTAACTATTTAATCTTTTTGCTCTTCGCTTCTTTGCAAAAGTACTCTTACCTAAGCCAGACTTGTGCTTAGAAAATGAATCTGGTAATTTACCAACTAATCGAACTTTTGCTTCGATCAACCAACGAACATCTTCTAGGATACCTTGATCCATCAGCAGCCTCAATCTTTCGAGTCGAACTCGGTAAATCTTTTTCAAAACATTTATCGGAAGATTTGAGTAGTATTTGCGGATATTTGATAATATAACATCCATTTTTTTATGAATCTAATCTCTTCCCAAGTGATCTATTTAAATGCATTATTTAACGCGTAAAAGAGCGGTGGCTCCGCGTGTCAGTGATATCGATTTCATCAAGAAATAATGGAATAAATTATTGAAAAGGTGGGAACAATGAGATAATGCGTCATTACGTTTTTCGATATAAGGGAAGATTTGGCGACAATATTGAGATATTTTCTTGGATATTGTATCTGATTTTTTCGGTATACTAAAAGTAATAAAGGTATACTGATTTGAACTGTACAAAAATACGTAATGATGAAATGAATAATGTATTGAACCAGAAGTTCATACATATGTACAAGTGAAATATCTTGCTGAACCTGAAGTTCTATAATGATCGGTTAGATTCCAATTCAATAATGAGATTTATTAAGAATGCAAAATGACATTCATTAAAGAACCAGAAGATTGTTCAGGTTAACAAGTTATCATTACTGCTTGTTCTCAAAAGCAAATTAATTATCTCACTAAGAAAATGAATGACTGATTATTTTCTCAAGTAATAATATTACGAGCAAAGTGATAAATGCTAGCATGAATATATCTTAAAGTCATTAATGAAGCTTTATGATTTGTAAAAGTGCGATATGTATACAATCCACCAAAGCGCACTTAGGTATATGATTGAGATTATATCCCTAAAAGGATGACATGTGTTATGACATTTTAGCCGATTGATAATATTTGTGAACATTATGGGGAAAACACGCCTGAAGCGTAATTATGCCTGAAGCATAATGACTATCGATTTCAAAAATAAATATCTCTTGAATGATTGAGATGATCCCTTTTAGGCTAAATACTCATGGTGAGTAAAAGGGACATAATTAAATGTAAGAGACTCAGGTACCTGATGATAGAACATATAAAGAGATCTCTCTATGTTATATTGAGTTGAAATGGAATCGATAAATAAGTCGACTGCATACATAAACAACCCTCTTATGAAAATGAGGTTGATGAAATTATAATACTTTGGCCAAGTATATAACCCTAATGTAGGGATTATTGTTCAAGGACCTGAAGTCCAAATGCTTAAATGTGTAAAGCCAGTAATTATATGTACAAATGAAAAATATTACACAGTCGTAAAAGACGACTGGTTGCGCGCAAAATTTTTTATAGAACCGGCATGACATATGGTGGATAGACTATAGTCTAAATCACTAGCTTGAGCTCTTTGATATACCAATGAGTGAGATCAAAATGTATGATTCTCATCTCAGTACTTTGAGAGTATTCTTTGATGTACCAGTTGATCACGGTACGTTGGGATTTCAAGTAAAATAATTGTAGATTATATGTCGAAATTGATATATATTTCAATGATTGATTATACGAATCAGAAATTGTGGTTTATGAGATGCAAGAACATACATGTATAATCAATGAAAGATTCAATACACCCAGATTAGTATCATTATAGGATGATACAAATGACTCCATGATATAATATGTTGAAAGTGAAATTGGAGTGTACTATTTATGACATCTGGGAAATTGATTATTCACTAGAAGTGAATATGAAAATGAATATGTTTAATTATTCACCAGAAGTGAATTCTAGATTTGATTATTCACCAGAAGTGAATTCTAAATTTGATTATTCACCAGAAGTGAAAGATGCAATCGATAAATTAGTACAACATTGCTTAATATAGCATGTTATGACATCATGAGCTATGAAAAATTTATATAAAGCTCATCATAAATTATATGATTGCACCAATATACTTGTGATATTTCATGAAAGGAATAAATACGCGTTGCAATCTTTTTCCCTTAGCTGAGGTTTTGTCCCACAGGGTTTTCCTAGCAAGGTTTTTAATGAGGCAACAGTTGAGGAGTATTGATGAAAATTAATGAGAATAATGTACTCTTTTTCCCTTCGCTGAGGTTTTGTCCCACATGGTTTTCCTAGCAAGGTTTTTGAGGCATCATCATAGCTATCAACAAGCTATAATTCAGCAATACATTGTTATACTGGAATAATATCAACAAATGAAGAAAATCATAGACATCTTATGAAGAATGCTATACAAGGAGATTTTTATATTCCAGAAGAAAGATGATATCAATGTTCGAGAAGTTCATGAATCCTCAATTGCACACTTCAGGGGAAGAAACATGCTGTACTCTTTTTCCTTCGTCCATATTTTGTCCTACTAGGTTTTCCTGACAAGGTTTTAACGAGGCAGCGGCTGTACTCTTTTTCCTTGGTTCAGATTTTATCCCACTGGGTTTTACTGACAATTTTTTAATGAGGCAGCACTTCAGAACTTCAAGATTCAGTACATGATTTGTTCTACTCGAACGTTAGGCTCAATGATTCACCATGGCCAACATCAGGGGGAGCTTCTGTACTCTTTTTCCTTCGCTCAAGTTTTATCCCACTAGGTTTTCTTAGCAAGGTTTTAAACGAGGCAGACAATTGCGGAATAGGTCATTCAAGGGGGAGTGTTATAAATATTATAAAATAAGTGAATGATCAATTACCATTATACCCCTATAAACTTTACATATTACGATTGTACTATTGTTCACTCCTATAAATAGGAGCCTTATTTCATTCATTCATATGAATTCAATAAGAGAAGAATTCTCTCATATATCTCTCTCTATATTCTCTATTGTTTTCATAATAGTTTTATAACAATTTCTTATCTTTTGATAATTATTGCATTATTTTGAAGTCGAAAAATATGCAATATGGTGTCAAATTCAAGATCTCAAGGAGAAATTTAATACAAACTAAGAAATGAAATCCAACTCTAAACATATCATTTGTAAAATAGTTTTAAATACTAAATGTAAAAGTTTTACATATACTTTTTCCATTATCCAATTTTTTAATTTATCTCATTTAAGTCCTAAAATGACACATATCATTTCTTACCTAAATTCAACTTGACCTAAATAATTAATTTTGAATCTTTTTCTTATCAAATTGAAAGAAATAATAGATATTCGATTTTTCTAAATAAACTCAATTATATCATTTAATTCTCTACAACTTTAAGTTTCGATAAATTCATTGGTTCAATTTGTAATATAGAAGGTGTTAGCAAAATCATTCTATTTAAAAATAAAATATGATCAACATGCTTATTTAACATGAACAAAAATAATACGTGCAATTGTGGAAAATGAGATTTAAAGAATGTGTGCTTGAGAATGAACATTGAAAAAATTATTTTCGAATAATCAATCCAATACGACTAAGTGATAAAGTATATGTCTGGTGGGTTAAACCCTAATTTATAAATTGAGATGTCCAAATATTTTTTTTTATATAAAGTTAATTATATTTGTAATATTCATTCAATAAAATTTAATTTAAATTTTTATTTCATATTATGTATTTGTTATATTTATTTAAATATAGGATTGCGTATAAGTTTGTCACGTGTAAGTTTAGCAAATTGCAACATTTAATTTAAGTTTGAGCAATTTTTATTTTTTTAAATGTTTGATAAATTTTGTTCATAATGTATTTGTTTTTTTAACATGAATGAAATGAAATATTTTTTTAATTTATTTAAATATCAATTATTGCATTAAGATAGTTAGTAAAAATTCTTATAGTGCTATAAGGGGAGTCGATAAATTAATTCTGTAAATGTCTATTAGATAATGATTGATATTATTTAATCAATTTTTATTTTATTATTAACACAAATACTGAATGAGTTCAGTTAATATTTTTATTTATTAGTATTAAAATTATTATTTAATTATTATTTTTTATTTATTTGTTATTCTTAATATTATAAATTCTATATGTTGCCATCAATATAAAAATTGTGTTTTAATTATTCATGGTCAAACAATTTGTTATCTTTAAAATTAAAAATCATATTTCCTGAAATATACATGTGGTTTAAAAAATGTGTCGCTAATAAATAATTTATAAAAAAAGTTATTGAACGAAGACTAATATTGAATAATTAATTCATTGATTTCTTTTTAGTTAATAATATAAATAGAATGATTAATATTTTTTAATCATTCTTAATTTTAATAAGTTTTTAAAGATTATAGCGTATAAGATTTTCTGTATAATTTCATGATCTCTAATTTTACTCGGTTGTCATATCATGATAATTGCGAGATTCTCAAATTATTATTTTGACTACTTATTTTAGTAAATAAAGTTTTATTGGTTAAATTCAAATATTTTATTTAGTTATTTTCTAAATATTGTGTTTGATGTTTTTGAATGAAATGAAAAGTATGTTAAATACGATAGTCAAATGTAGAAGTTATGAGAAATATATTAATACACTAGTTTTACACCTGTGCGATGCACGGTCAATTGTTACTCACATATACCAAATTTATATTATAACATATGAAATAAATTGAGGAAATTGCATTCCATGACACTTTTTGGGTTTGTATGAACAAAAATGACACATTTTCATGAATTTGGCAAATTTAACATTTTTGACACATTTGCCCCTTGCAGATTTTTTTTCCCATTTGCATCCAGCAAGTACGGAATTGACATTTTCAAATTGAAAGTACAAAAAGTAGACCCATTATCAAAACTGCCGGTTTTGGTACTTGTGCAGAAGGGAAAAAAGTAGGGGAAAAAGGTAGGGGAATGAAATCTGGGGTCACTTCCTCCATAATCTTCATCCAAAACCGAGGAATCGGTTTCACCCAATTCCAGCTTTCCGATCCCGATCACGGTCGCGTCGACATTGAAGGTTAGTAACGAAAAACCCGCGAACCGCGTGTTCTTCTTGTTTGTTTTCGACCCATTTCTCGCTAGCCATTGTCGGTTTCGAATATTTTTATTTTTTTTGTTTTTCATTATTTTTGTTTGGAATAAAATTCACAGAGATTTTTCCCATATCATGTGCAACTCATATTCATTGCTGAAATCAATTTTTGTAGTGGATTGAGTTTTGAATGGGTGTTGGTGCTTCATACCCTTCATTTGGTTTCGCCTTCTAAATGGGAATAGCTTGGGGAAGTTGGTTCGGCTACTAAATGGCGATGGGAGGAAAAACTGGTTTCGGATTGTAAGTTGGGACAGGAGTAGGAGGTGGGTTTGGTTTATAAACGGGGATGCTTGAAGTGATTTTTTGTAACTGTTAAATGAGGGAGGAAGTGATTCATGGGAACTACTGAGTTTTTCATCATGATTTCACCCATACATCTGTTCATGTTATTGAAAAATATTTGCAATTAGTTTTCTATATTTTCATTTCTTATTCTCAAATTAATTATTTGCTACCGCTCAAAAAGGTTGAAATGTTCTTGAACGTGACATGCATTTCGACAATTGTATTGACACATGCTTGCATAGTCAGGAATGAGGACATTTATACGTGGGTTTGTCTAACATACAGAAATTAGATTGTTACATGTTTATAGTTATCTGTCGAGAAATTTCTGTCGTTCTCGACAGATGAAATCTGTAATTCTTGACAGTTGGGGTTGTACTGTTTCATTCAATTGACATTTCCATTTACCTACTACTTGTGACGCCCCGAGTTCCGTAAAATTCGGGTTGCCACTTCGTCTCTTTAAAACTAGCTATTAAAAATAATTTGCGGAAATATAATGAAATTTTAAAAACATCACATTCATTTGAAAAATTTGCGACGGTAGCTCAAATTTAAATACATCTACTTGAAAACATTCCATAAAATTCCAAATCTCAACAATTTAACTTAACAAAGTTCAATAAAGTAGACTTTCAAAATAACTTAAAATAAATGTTGCCAAATTGCCCATCATTCGTCTCCGCCTCCGAACTCTGCAAATGTTGTTAAAAACGGAGTGAGTATTTCAAAAGAAATACTCAGTAGACTCATCGCCAATAATTAATTTACAAGATAATTGAACAAGTAATTATGCAAATAATATAGTGACGTTCTCTTCTTAGTCATAAGCATCACGTAGCGAGTGCAATATGAACATATTCTTGTCTTGTCTTATGCAAATATAGCATATAAGTTATGACATGCATAACATAATTTCTCTTCTTATCTCGTAAGAGATTCTCTATTCTTGTCTCATGCAATTAAGCATATAAATCCACATAACACATGCAATTATAATATAAATCAATTAGTGGGGGCGAGTCTACCTCAATTTATCTCGAATCACGTAAAAAGTGGAGCGGGAAGTAGCCTCAATCTCTCAATCGTCCACACGTTTCGTCTAGCCAAAATCTGAAATAAAACTTTGGATAAGTAATTAGAAATTTTAAGGTTTTAAAAATGATAAAATAAAATTTAGGGACTCAATTGGAATTTATTAAAACTGAAAATAAGAGTGTAGGGATTGAAATAAATATTTTGAAAATAATGGGGCAGATAAGAACATTTTAAAATTAGAGACTAAAATAATTAAATTTAAAAAGAAATAAGGGCTGAGATATGTGACTTTAAAACTTGAGGGTCTGAATTTAAAATACTTTACAAAACTGGGGACCAAAATGAAAGAGTTTGACAAAAAGGTGGGCCTAAAGAATAATTTTTTTGAAAGATTTTAAAAATATATATACATATAATACATATATCTCTCTCTATACTATTCGTATAGAGAGAGCGAGAGAAGAGCGGAGCTGGGAGGGGCTGCCCTCCAGTTTCCACCGCCGACCAGAGGCTGGCAGTAGCGCCACCTTCACGTGGCGGCGCTGATGCGGGTTGGGGATGATTTTGGGCATATATGGGTGCGAAAAAATTTAATGAAACCGTGAGGTCGCGATTTTGGGATTTCGCCGGCGTCAATCCAGCTATAACTTGGGTCAAGGTCGAGGTAAGGTTCTTGGCTTCTTCTATTTCTTGGATTTCAGTTTGATTTTGGGCTGATTGATGGGGATTTGGAGTTGGGCAGTGGCTGCGGCAGTGGTGGTCGCGGGTGATTGCAGTGGCGGTCTTGGAGGCTTGGTTATGGTTCGGCATTGATGGGGTTGGGTTACTGTTGTTTTGATGTTGGGTTTGGTTTGATTTGGTGGAATATGCAGTAATTTTGGAGGTTGGGTAGATTGATGGAGATGGCGGTTTGGAGTTGAGGTGGTGGTGGCTGTTTTGGCCGTAGTTGGGAGCTGTGGTGGTGTTCTTTGTTGAAAAATAGTGTAATGACAGTGGTAGGTTCGATTTTTGTTTGGGTGGAGTGGAGGTGCTGATTTGGTTTTTCCTGTGATTGTGAGGTGGTGCTCGATCGTGAGGTGCTGCTGGTTCGGTGAAGGTAGTGAACGGCTGCAGTGGTGCTAATGCGATGGTGTTCTGAGGTGGGTTTGTGGCAGCATGTGTGTGTTGTTTGTAGTTGGGAAGAAAATGGCTATGACCATTTTTTGGAGTTGAAGAAGGATAGTGTTACCTGGCTGCGTGAAGTGAGAGCTGTGAGGGAGAGTGTCTTTGTTAGGGCACAGTTTTCTAGGTTGGTAAGTGGGCCAAAAATTGGGCTACAGAATTTATAATTGGACTGAAAAATATTCAAAATTGGATTACATAATTTTTGACCCAAAATGACAAAATATTGGACTAATTAAATTGGACTCGAAATTATCACCAATTTGATTTTTAAAATAATAAGGAATTCGATAATTTAAAATATTTGAGAATGAGCTCGATTTGGAATATGTTTAAATTTTATTTTTACAATGGCTAGACGAACACGTTTCATGTTTAAAAGTAAAAAATTCGGGATTAAATCTTAGCGACACATTTTTTTGAGAAAAAAACGATTTTACATTATTTAAAATTTCTTGATCGCTACAACCTTACCCCCTTAAAATAATTTCGTCATCGAAATTTAAACTTACTTGATCTAGAATATCTGAATACTTAGCTAGAATCTCATTCTCTTTTTCTCAGGTAGCCTCATCGTTACCCTGTCTACCCCACTGGACTTTGACTAGTGAAATCTCTTCATGCGTTTACACATCCCTCTTATTGTGTGAGTCAAAATTTGAACAAGCGGTTATCTATAGTTCCAGTCTCTTAGTCTCACATTACTTTTTATTAGCCTGTTCAATCAGGGTTGAGGATTGCGTGTTACATACTGGATTTAGAATGCAAAATATTTATAATCATCTGTCGATAATTTTTTGTCGATCACAACAGAATAAATCTGTTATTGTCGACAGATGGCCTAGTTTGTTTTCGATAGACATTTCCATTTACCACGTCCTTCTAACATTTGCTAGCATGTGGATGACTGAAATGTGTACTATTATCATCATTAAGTGGTATTTTTTATATTGTGCAGATGAAATTCCCGTTCGTACTGCCTGAGGAAGACAGAATACACGCACACATATCGCAGAGAAGCCAACTGAAGTACATAAAGGTGGTATTTGATAGATTGGACAACTCTCAACAAGAACAATTTAAAAATAGCTGCTTCGGGCATTTGACAGAACTACTAGAGCTTCAATACTCGGCACAATTGATGCAACAGCTACTATTCCGCCTAGTGGAGTCGAGCAAGATAAATGAATTATGGTTCAATTTCAATGGGCATTATAGTAGGTTCGGGCAGAATGAGTACGCAATTGTGACTAGGCTTAAATGTGGTCCGGCGGTGAATACCAAGGAGTACGAGAAGACAATACAAAAGAAGAGGCTTAAAGAAAGATACTTCAAAGGAAGTGATAGAGTCACTTGTGGTGACTTGGAGCAGGTACTGTTGCACTCTTCCACACCAAGGGCGGATAGATATAAACTGGGCCTAGCGTTACTGGTTGAAGGTGTTTTGATAGCCCATGAGAAAAACGTTGGCATTGATCTCAACTCGTTGGCTCTAGTAGACAACTTGAACCTTTTTTTCGAATATCCTTGGGGGAAGATTGGTTACAACTGGGTGATCAAGGCATTCAAACGTTGGTGGTCGAAGAAAGTGGGGGATGCAAAGGCCAAACAGGAGAAGGAGATTACATATACCATTCACGGCTTCCCTCTAGCACTGCAGGTATTTCATATGATTTGAATCGTTGGTATATTTTGTTCAAAATACTTTTAATATCCTACCCATCGCTTTCGATCCACGTCGTAACTTTTTTCATTTCATGGCAGATATGGGCATACGAGGCGGTCCCTGAACTAGGTGAACGCTTTGTCGAGGGCCTAGGAATTCGGACGCCACGAATTCTTAGTTGGACAGCCAAGAAGCAGCCACAGCAACGCACCTACGAGGCTTTTTTTCAAAAATACACCGGTAATATCGTGCTTTACGAATATTGATTAAAATATGAACGTTTTGACTATACTCTGTGTACGCAAAAAAGGTTCAACTTCTCTACGTTACTATTGCAGCTTCAAGTCTATGCCACCCTCAGACCTTTGACAGAGGAGGAAGCTAGTGCATACATCAACACACTAGTTCCTTTAACCTCTTTTTTGCTTAAGCAACATCATTGGCATTTTTTGAATGTGCATATTCTAAAATAAATTAACATTTGGCGGAATCCTTGTTGTAATTAGTGTTCATGTTCCAAGATTTTGAATGTAGAATGGCAATAGAATGTTAGTTGAAATTCTATTGGGTTAGTTTCGATCCTTCTGTTCTTAAATATTGTGCTTAGTTGAATGTAGTGTGTGAACTTGAATTTGAGTACATCTGTTCAATGGTACTTTATAATTAATTTAGCCTCAGATTAATATTTTCAGGCTACACTCACCAAAATGAATATTTGTCATCTGCATTGTCAGTCAATCACTGAAGTGTGACTGAAGGAATGATGTTGCGGTTAATTTGCTGTGATTAGGTACTATGACAGCCATTATACTATCATGTACTTGACACTAATAAATAATTGTTTAAGGTGGTTGATATTGAGGATGTGAGTGACTCCCCACCTATTCTGGGCTCTTCTCCCCTTTTCCCTATTGTCATAGAATCCGATGATGATGATGTCCCTCATGTGATATCTCGATCAACTATACAGCCTATTCCGTTTCCCGACTTGGATGAAGTCGTCAGCCCGTATGCGCATCCCCATGAAGAGATTGTAGAGGAGGTCTTCAACTACATGGTTCCTTACGTCGATGAAGCGGGGAGTTCCGAAGAGGCAGATTCATATCCGCCACAAGAAGTAATTGTAATAAGTTCGGATGAGGAGGTAAATGAGGAAAATGCAAGTGATGAGTCCATTGTTGATGATTATTGAATGAGTATTCTAGATACGCTAGTACTAAAATAAAATTTTACAGTATTCTGTTCACATAGTGTGGTAGAATCCTTTAATGTATTTGTGTGGACATTGCCATTCCAATTTTGTGTTTTCCTCCAAGTTAAACGCACATAATGGTTTGTTGGTGAATGATGTATAAAAATCGTGTGGCTAGTGGCATGACAATGTGTTGATGTTAGGGAAAGTATATTGTAGACAACGTAAAATTGTCGGTAATTACAGAACTTATCTGTCAGAATCGACAGTAGATTAAAACGGAAATATAAAATAGATCATGGCACAGCGAGGTAAAAAAATGTCGGAGGTGTGAAAACTTACTGCAGTTTGTGTCTGCCTACTTGTGATACACAACACCAACGTACCGAGTTAAGCATGGGTTCCCCCGATTGGGTTTGTGCATGTGGCACGATTGTGCCCACCTCGTCCACTTCTCGAACATTTTCTCACTGTTATAGTTGCCTCGAAACGTGAGCCTTTTCTTTGTGTTGGTGGCCTTCCTGGGGGTCGACGTACATTTAGTGGAAATATTTGCACCGAACGTATTTGTGAGGGTACATTCCACTCAACTTCATTACCCACTGGATAGATTGCCTCTGCATATGCACATCTCCAGTTCTCGGCTGTATAATAATGGGAGCAAAGGTCATAGAGAGACCTACCCCGTGAACAGGCGGCACGGGTTGCGTGAGAGCACGGCATGAGGTGTACCTGAAATTCTCCACGCGTGCAAGTTTTTTCCTCAAAATCAACGAGATGAGTCTCAGTGGGTATACTAACTTGAGTTAAGTTCTCGGTCAGCTCATGTGCCCGCAATCTTGTACCGGATTCAAACGCTATGCGTAACTCTTCTTCCATTCTCGTAGTTAGTTGTGTACTACATTGTGATGAGGATAGACGACGATCATAAAACCACCTTTGCATGGTACTACGAATGTGTTCTACTAGACATGTGATTGGTAAGCTACGGGCATGTCTCAACATTGTCAAACTTTCTGCATTGTTGTTGGTCATAATGTTGTATCGATCCCCGGTGAAATGTGATCGGAACCAAAATGCAAACCGAGCCTTCTCCAAGTAGGACGCTGCTCGCGGACTAACCGTTCTTATCTGTCCCATTAGCCTGTCAAATTCTTCTAGTCGATACGCCGTGGCAGCCTTTTTGAAGAGAAAAGTGGTGCTAGCATTACTATATCGCTGAATTAAATTCTTCTCAATATGCCACATGCAACAACCATGATGAGACAGATGAAATATTAAGGTGATTTCCTTCTCAATACTATTTTTCCTATTAGATACGAATACCTGATCCTCGGAGTCTCCTATGAGGTCCTTCAACTTGGACAAAAACCAATTCCATGACTTGTTTATTTCCCCGTCGACAACACCCCAAGCTAATGGATATATTTCTTTATTGCCATCCCGAGCAGTTGCTAGTAGAAGGGTCCCTTTGTATGGACCTTTCAAGTGACTACCATCGACGCAGATTACAGGACGGAGGAAGTTCAGATAACCACGTATGCTAGCACCAAAAGCCAAGAAGAAGTAGTGAAACTTGTTGCTTGAATCGACTTCTATTTGCGTAATAGTTCCTTGGTTTTTCTCGCCTAGAACATGGCAATATGAGGCAAGCTTTTGAAAGTTCTCCTCAGGTGTTCCCCTCAACGAATTTAGGGCTACTTCCTTTGCCCTTCGGGCTTTGCTATAACTAATTTGAACGCCGATTTCACGTTCCACGTCGCGGACTATTACCTTAGGAGCATATGACGTGTTGGGATCATTCAATCTACACTTAATGTGTTCGGCCACGATCAAACTGGTAGCATGTTGAACAGCGCGACGTCGGCAGTCCACAGAACACGTATGCAAGTCACAACATTTTCTAACCATGAAGACACATGAACCTTTAACCGCCGATGCCCGTAACATCCACTTACAGTTACGGTCGACGAAAACAACATGTAATACACGAGTCCAAGATCTCTGAACCCGAAACTGAAATTTATCCCGCAACGCAAGAAGTCGCAGTTTTTTGTACAACTGGCTCTTGTTCATGTAGATTTGATTAGATGCAAGATTTGAAGTGTCTACATGCTCGACCCCATCGTTCATATCCCCATTTGTGGAGTGAGGTGCAGATAGAGAATCCGCACTCAGTATGTCATCGTCCACATTATCCGACACAAAAAAGGGACTATCTACATTACCATGCAAAGTTTCTTCGAACGCATCACAGACAATATTGGCTGTTGCATTGTCATTGGTCTCAGTGACTATATGCTCCACCATGGTTATGTCTGCTGGTCTAAATTCAACTCCCGCATGACACTGATTTTGTTGGAAACTAATGTCCATAGCTGCATCCGCTAAACGAGGGGGTGTTTCGACTGCAATAACACATAGAGCTATTTCTCTATGAATTGTTAAGTACCACTTCAAATCTTCCTCCTCTCGAATTTCGGATGGTGGTATGTTCATGTTAGGCACCTTGAATTGCAATAACATGTCACTGTAAACATTAGTAGGTGGGAGCTTCACATTCAACCGTTCAATTAGTCCTTCCACTGTGACATCGCTAGGGACTACAATAGATGTAGTCTTGTTCCCACGCCACTTCCATTCATCATCTACATTCACAAACTCTCCGTCATACGAGACGATGAATCTCATGTTAGCACTCATTCCTGAAACAACAGTATACGTAAGTCAAACATTGATGCATTTCACAAAATCGAATTGAAAGTGAAATTAGATAGCCTTGCATTCAGTTGCATAAGGTATCGATCTGTTTCTGTGATTCCCAACAGTTACAAATGTCGTGTTCGACATTTTAAAACTGTCGGTTCCGACAGTTTTTAAATGTCGGACACGACGCTCCGTACTGTGCGTCTTTAGTTCCAAATCTAGGGTTCTTGCTGTAAAATTTCGACAGAAATTAATATTTCCATCAATGCTCAACTATCACAATACTTAAACACATGAACAATATGATAACAAAGAAAGATCTTTAGGCATTTATGAGGACACTTATTATCACCCAAATCTAAATGTATGGGTCTCAAGATCTAAAAAGTGGAATCATGAATGATTAAAAAAAGGGGTCTTCACATAAATACACTACAATTTCATATCAATCTGAAATTTACTTACCATTTGTAAAACTTGAAAAATACTTACAATAAAATTTGAATAACTTAAAAAAACTTCCGTCTAAACATATTACCCATTTTCCCTTTACAATTAAAAGCCCACAGACAGAACAATAAAGCCCAGGCAGATAGGAACGATCTTAGCGGTGAAGTCGACGAACTCATCTCCTTCGCATCTCAACGTCTTGATCTCCTTCGAAATTCAACACCAGAAAAAGAGTAGATTCACGTATATCTATCAATTCAACAATTCAATTATCTACAGGAATGAAGGTATTTTCAGCTAACATTAATTCTCACTATTTTCAATTTTTAATCTGTGATTTTTTTGTCACTCTAATTACGAAAATTTTAATTACATTAATAATGTTGGATTGCGTTCAATGATAATGCTTCATCTCTTATGTTTTTTCGTGATTTTAATTGTTTGTGATACTTAGATATCAAAATTGACATAATGTTGATGTGCAAATTATGTTTGTAGATAAGGTGTTTGATAATATGTTTGAGAGATGATTCAATGTTGTTGTGTGCTGAAGTATCAAATTCTGCTTCGAAGTATCAAACTCTGATACTTTGTCATTAAAAGTTGATTTGCACATAAATTTTCAAACGAGTGTTTTTCCACAAGACAATGACGTGCAGAATTATTTGTTATGTCACTGTTAGAGTGTTGTGAAGTATCATGTTTGTAGATAGGGTGTTTGATGATGTGTTTGATAGATAATCCATTGTTGATGTGTGCTGAAGTATCACAGTATGTTCTGAAGTATCAAACACTGATACTTTATCCTTAAAAGTTGATTTGCATATAAACTTTCAATTGAGTTTTTGCCACAAGACAATAACATGCAGAATTATTTGTTATGTCACTGTTAGAGTGTTGTGAAGTATCATGTTTGTAGATAGGGTGTTTGATGATGTGTTTGATAGATAATCCATTGTTGATGTGTGCTGAAGTATCACAGTATGTTCTGAAGTATCAAACACTGATACTTTATCCTTAAAAGTTGATTTGCATATAAACTTTCAATTGAGTTTTTGCCACAAGACAATAACATGGAGATTTATTTGTTATGACATTATTAGAGTGTTGTGAAGTATCATGTTTGTAGATAGAGTGTTTGATGATGTGTTTGATAGATGATCCAATGTTGGTGTGTGCTGAAGTATCATAGTCTGTTTCGGATTATCAAACTCTGATACTTTGTCATTAAAAGTTGATTTGCACATAAACTTTCCAACGAGTTTTTTCCACTATACAATAGCATGAATAATTATTTGTTTTGGCACTGTTAGAGTGTTGTGAAGTATCATGTTTGTAGATAAGGTGTGTGATGATATGTTTGATAGATGGTCTAATGTTGGTGCATGCTGAAGTATCATACTCTGATACTTTGTCATTAAAAGTTGACTTGCATATAAACATAAACTTTCAATCGAGTTTTTTCCACAAAGACAGTGACATGGACAATTATTTATTATAACACTGTTAGAGTGTTGTGAGGTATCATGTTTGTAGATAGGGTGTTTGATGATGTGTTTGAGGGATTATCCAATATTGATATGTGCTGAAGTATCATAGTCTGTTCCGAAGTATCGCACTCTGATACTTTGTCGTTAATAGTTGAATTGCACATAAACTTTCAAACGAGTTTTTGTCACAATACAATAACATGGAGAATTATTTTTTTTGCAACTGTTAGAGTGTTGTGAAGTATCATGTTTGTACATAAGGTGTTTGATGATATGTTTGAGAGATGATCCAATATTGGTGTGTGCTGAAGTATCATAGTCTGGTCAGAAGTATCAAACTCTGATACTTTGTCATTAAAAGTTGATTTTCACGTAAACTTTTGATCGAGTTTTTGCCACAAGACAATGACATGGAAAATTATTTGTTGTAGCACTATTAAGGTGTTTGATGATATGTTTGAGAGATGATCCAATATTGGTGTGTGCTGAAGTATTTTAGTCTGGTCCGAAGTATCAAACTCTGATACTTTGTCATTAAAAGTTGATTTTCACATAAATTTTCGATCGAGTTTTTTCCACGAGACAATGTCATGGATAATTATTTGTCGTTGCACTATTAGTGTGTTCTCAAGTATAATGTTAGTAGATAAGGTGTTTGATGATATGTTTGATAGATGATCCAATGTTGGTGCGTGCTGAAATATCATAATCTGTTCCGAAGTATCAAACTCTGATACTTTGTCATTAAAAGTTGATTTTCACGTAAACTTTGAGTTAATTCCACAAGAAAAAAAAACAAGTATCATACTCTGTTCGAAAGCATCAAACTATGATACTTTATTATTAAATCTTAGATGTTACATGCTTTTTGCTTGTATTTTCTAACACATACTATTTTATGAAGGAATGGACATAACTCTTGTCATCTTACATCATGGAGGTAAATGGGTGCAAGACAAAGAGTACATTGATTATGAAGTAGTTGGAATACCAGTACCACATGGATGCACATATAGTGGACTTCAAAATATTATATTCTCTGCATTGGACTTGGACACAACAAAGGTAGCTCTTACAATGCAATATGAACTCAAAAAAGGAATGCCATTGGTGAAATTTGTGAATAATAACTCAGTTTCATTCTACTTGGAGCTGAAGAAAATCAACCAGGACATTGGAAGCTTTCCCTTGATAATTGATACCACCCCAGTTTCAGAAAGTATCACATATGATACTTCTCAAAATGTCCAACTTGAGCACTTTGATAATGTTCAACATGATGACAGGATACAATTACAACCAGTTGAAAGTGAGAACTCAATCACGAAAGCTGTAAAATCCATCGAAGAAATTGCTTCTGAAGTGTATGAGTGCATAGAACAGGTTAGACAGGTGGACAATGAAGTGGATGATAAAGTACAATCTATTATAGTATCAGAAACAAATGTTGCCGCATTTACAAAAAATCAGGTATTCCAAGATAAACAAGTATTGAAGGTGTCTATTGCAAAGTATGCCATGCGTAACATGTTTCAATTCAAGGTGAAAAAATCTGACTCGAAGGAATATGTGCTGAAATGCATTGACAACAACTGTCAGTGGACTTTCAGGGCTTCAGAGGTGGGGAAAACAAGTATGTTTATGATACGTTACATAAAGAATGATCACACATGTACATTAGATGCCATAATGGGAGATCATCGACAAGCTTCAAGTTCAACAGTAGCCCTCTTCATTAAACACAAATACACAGCCACAAAGACAATCTATACTCCAAAAGACATTATGAATGACATGCTAAATGACTATGGAGTTTCAATGAGCTATGACAAATCTTGGAGAGCTCGAGAACGAGCATATGAATTGTTGACAGGTGATCCTCGAGAATCATATCAAAGGCTGCCAACATACTTCCATATGCTAGAATTAACAAATCCCGGATCCAGTACAAGAATTGAGATAGATTCAAGCAACAGATTCAAATATTTGTTCATGGCATTGGGAGCATCTATAGAGGGGTGGAAGTTTTGTAGGCCTGTGATAGTAGTTGATGGAACCCATCTAAAGGGACCTTGTGGTGGTACGTTATTTACAGCATGCACTCAAGATGCTAATAACAACATTCTTATACTTGGCTTCGGGATAGGTAACTCAGAAAATAATGATTCGTGGGAATGGTTCATGAATATGATTAAGGAAACATATGGTGAGAGAGAAGGTTTGTGTATTGTTTCAGATAGGCATCCAAGCATCGAAATAGCAGTAGAGAAAATATATCCAAATGTGTTGCATGGTGCATGTTCAGTCCATTTGTTGAAGAATTTGAAATCAACTTATGGAAAGAATGCAAAGAATGTTACACAACCATTCAATGCAGCTGTTAGGGCTTACACAAAGGAGGAATTTGAATATCAAATGTCTCAGATGGATAACATAAATGGAAAAATTCGTGGATACTTGGTAAGTATAACATTTGATATTTAGTATCATAACATGATACCTTTTGAAAAATAGATAATAAGATTAATATTTTCTTATCATGTCCTTTTGCAGGAGAAAGCTGGATATGAAAAGTGGTCAAGGGCATTTATGACAACTAATAGATATTCCATAATGACATCAAACATCGTCGAGTCAGTGAATGCAGTAGTAAAGGCAGCGAAGAAGAAACCTGTAGAAGCTTTGATGGAATGCTTAAGATATGTGTTGCAGAATTGGTTTTCCAAGAATCGAGACAATGCAATGGCTACATTTACAGTATTGGCTGCTACACAAGAAAAAATATTGAGGGAAAGGACAATCGAGTCAACAAAAATGAAGGTATTTGCAACTGTTTAAATGCTCTTGCATCATGCACATAACATTACTTGTTTTCTATAATGTAATGGTCATATCATATTGGTTGATTAATAACATGATGTTGCGGGCTGTACATAAAAAGAGATAGAGTTGCACTGCATATTCCATTTGTTTCAAAAGTACCATAATATGATACTTTTTCTGAAAAGGTATCATTATGAATTCAATTAATTCCTTGCATTTTTTTCACCACAGACAATACCTTCAACTCCATTCATATATGAAGTTAAAAGCACCAGTAGATCAAATTTGGTGAATATACAAGAGAGGACATGCACTTGTCACAAATTTCAAGTTGATCAAATACCATGTGCTCATGCATTAGCGGTTATTCGTACAAAACACTTCAATGCCTATGACTATTGTTCTAAATACTATACAAAGTCGTCGTATGTTGACACATACAAAGGTACTATTTTTCCACTTGGTGATCGTAGTGATTGGACCATACCAATTGATGTCTTATCTAGAGAGGTGTTACCACCTTTACCAACAAAGAAAGCTGGGATGCCTAAAGAGAAACGAATTCCATCAAAAGGCGAGCACAAAGTCACGATCAAATGTGGAAGGTGCCAAAACTATGGGCATGATCGAAAAACATGCAACAACCCAATACCCTTGAAGAAGAAGATGAAGGGACAAGATTGAAATCACCAGAAAGTTACAATATTTGATACTTTATAGTTAAATAATAATTTGAAGCACTTCCAAAGGGATGCTAATTCTTATTATTTGTTGGTTAATTAGTTCTGAAAATGTGCTCAATAATGTGAAGTAGTTGAACTTCATCATTTCTATCAAGAACTTCTTGTCACATTGAATTTACTTACTATGGACTCGAATACAAATTTTTATTCGACAGTCTAATAGGTGCTTTTTTTATTTGCATATAAACTTTCGATTGAGTTTTTACCACAAGATAATGACATGGACAATTATTTGTTATGGCACTGTTAGTGTGTTTGTGAAGTATCATGTTTGTAAATAGGGTGTTCGATGATGCGTTTGAGAGATAATCCAATGTTGATATGTGCTGAAGTATCAGTCTTTTCCGAAGTATCACAATCTGATACTTTGACATTAAAAGTTGATTTGCACATAAACTTTCAAATGAGTTTTTTCCACTATACAATAACATGGATAATTATTTGTTTTGGTACTGTTAGAGTGTTGTGATAAGGTATTTGATGATATGTTTGAAAGATAATTCAATGTTGGTGTGTACTGAAGTATCAGTCTCTTCCAAAGTATCAAACTCTGATACTTTGTCATTAAAAGTTGATTTGCACATAAATTTTCGATCGAGTAATTGCCACAACATTACTTGTTTTCTATAATGTAATGATCACACTTCAATGCCTATGATTATTGTTCTAAATACCAATGTCGTCGTATGTTGACACATACAAAGTTACTATTTTTCCACTTGATGATCATAGTGATTGAACCGTACCAATTGATGTCTTATATAGAGAAGTGCTTTTTTTAAGGTAGTTTAAAAGATTGGAAATGATATTTGTATCAAAATGTAACTTAGTATCAAACTTATCAATACTCAAAAGACAACACGAAAACTAAAACACAGGTTGAATCTAATTTTAAACATGTTAGCATTGTCTTATATAGAGCATTGCCACCACGGTCTTTATGTAACATTGTATGATACTTGTAATAGAAGGCAAGGCTAATGTGCTACTCTACTCTTAACAAAAATCTAATTTCTAAGTACTCAAAAGCTAAAACTCAAGAGCTATCACAAAAATCCAAAATACGCCTTGAGTCAATACAATCATATGCCTCTTCAACTTGATCATTCATCATCAGTCATGCATTGTTCTTCTTCTTTCCACTTTGCATAGCTGAATAGTTGAGTAGCAAGGGCAGCACGAAACTTGGATGAATCAAAACATTCAGCCATCTCATTCATCTTATCGTGAACTAGGAACTGGGCATATCCAATCACAAAAACACCACAATCCACGCTTCTGCAAGAAAAACAATAAAATATTTCAAAAAGGTATCATTATTGATACTCCTAATGAAAATTGAGAAATTTAAACATACTCGCACACAAAGAAAAAAAGAGAAATAACAATAATAAATTTTAAGAACCAATCTAAAAAGAAACTAACCCGCTTTTCTGTTGAGGAATGTTGTGTACAATGTTCATTAACAATGGATCAAGTATATCACAACCACGTACGCTGGGATCAAGATAGTCATTCGGCTTCCCATCCCAATATCCAGAATTTGCTAATAGAAAAGGAATTATGTGAGCAAAAGGACGAACAGAGGCAATTACTTTCTCGTCATCAAAAACTTTGGCATATGAGTTATAAATATCCAAACATCTTCGCTTCATATCAAAATGAAGAAGCATCCAGTGATTTCTTGACTTTGCCATGATCGGCAAGAGCACATGATCAACTTCAATCCAAGACGTGTTGCACCTCATTGACTTCCCAATCACATATTCTAAAAGAGATGTTTGATCAGATATTACAGCAAAATCAACCAAAAATTTATCAAAAATGCCCACTATCTTGCTTTGAAAATTACAATCAGTTGTTGTCCATGACTTTTTTGTCTTATTGCTGAACCTAATCATCTTTCTCAAATAGAACAAGCAAACATCTAAATGCTGCAGAATAATACCACAAAAAAGGTTAAAAACAAAAAAATTACAATACAAATGAAAGTAATAAAAATTAATGATGAAAACATAAAACACAAATATAACTTACAGTGTCTTCAAGTTGACCGTCTTTTGAATATAAATAGTACCACCAGATTTTCTTGGTTACGGTCAAAATTCCAAAGTCATGTGAAGGATGAATTTCGAGTCCTGACCTCCCAAATTTGAAAACCCTATAACATTAAAATAGTATCATGATCTGAAATTTAAAAAACAAAAAACTATAACAAAAAGTATCATAGTATGATACTTTACATAATATTAATAACTACAGCAATCAAAAAACTTGCAAGATATTTAACTCTAGGACAACTATGACCAAAAGTATCATAGTATGGAACTTTACATGAAATCAATAACAATATCAGAAAACTTACATTTTTTTATCTATTAGGCAATTAAGACCAAAAGTATCATAGTATGTTACTTTTCAAAAATATTAATAACTAATGCAATCAGAGTACCAATAATATGAAACTTACAAATTCTTATCTTTAAAACCTTCTTTGTACCATGCTAGAAATTTAGCAAGAGCATCATCATCAGGAAGTGATAATATTTCGCCCTTGAAAGCATAGGAACCCTTGACAACTTTGGCAGGTGCAGATGTGGAGTCATGTGCAATAAATTTGCTTCTTGACTGAGTCAAAGGACTGTTATCCTCCACATTGACGGGTTCATTCCCCTTAAAAAGAAAATAAAAGCTAATTAATAATTTTTTGCATAATGTATAATTTGAAACAATAAATTTAGAAAATTTACCTCCCGGACATCCTTGACAACTTTAGTTGGAGTTAAATAAGAATCAGTGATTTTGGAATTTTCATCTCTTGACTCAGGTTGTGAATCTTCTAGTAGTTTAAAAGAAGGCATGTCATCACTCATTGACTCTGATCCTTTATTTTCATCCTTTGTCAAACCCTTAAGTCCCACTACGTCGCAGCCATCATTTTCATTCAACAGTTTATCCTCTTTGATTGGAATTTCATCACTCACAATCTTCGAATCTCCAACATTCATTTGAATTTCATCACTTCCAATCTTCATAACTCCCACATTCTCACTACTGTAACTTTCATTGAATGTTGCATCCTCTTTACTGACAACTCCTTCAGGTAAATCATTCTTATTCCTCGCATCATTCTTACTAACCAAGTCATCAATAAACTTTGATAGCATCCCACGAAAATCCTCCCTTAAACTGTCCATTTGACAGAGAAAGTCATTCTTCAAATCAATTTGTTGAGCAGATATCTGTTCCTGTTTCAACTTGATATCTAAAAGATGTTCCTCAATTTCTTTAGAAGGAACACTTCCCTACAATGTCAAAAGAAAAATCTTTATTAAATATGGAAAAATATTGCATATATCGTTAAGGAGAAGAACAAATGTAATATACCTCTTTTTCTTTCCCTTCACATGATAATATAGCATGATGTGATGAAGGTGGTGGACATGGAGGTATGTCTACTGGATATTTGATAAATAATCCAAATGCATACGGCTGTTGTTTTTCTTCATCTGTTGGTTCAATAATGTTGACTTCAACCTGAAAAAAGGAAATAGAAACAAATGTTGTGTTATCGACATATAAGAGATTAAATAAAATCAATTAAGAAAAAATACTTACAATGGGACCATCAAAAACTGCATTCTCAAATTGAGCAGACATCATACGCTTCTCAGATTTCCAGCTTAGAATTCGGGGGTACAATGTATTTACTCTCTTGCATACATGTCCATCTAAATCCGGGATACTTTCATATGCCCATATCTGGAAAGCTAATGGAAACCCATTCAGCCTATACGAATATGATGCGACTTTTGATTTAGGATCAATTGTAGGTTTCCTATCACGAAGAGCGCCTCTAAGACCCTTTACTGTTTTCTTAAAAACATATTTTCCCCATGGAAAATTTTCCCCCAAATCAGCATCAACTATATTGAAAACAGCTTTCTCTACCAATTTCTCATAGCTTTCCCTATACAAAAATGAAGTCACTAGATGCACAATTGCAATCTTAACAGCATCTTCATCATTTACATTCACAGGCAGATGCTTAAAGACATGTTCAACTTCTTTTGATGTCACTCTTTTGTAATTCGAGAAATATTCCTCTTTCAACCTACACTCATTTGTGTTGAAGTCAGACCAATCATCATCACCAATTACTTTAAGACCAGTCACTAAACAAAATTCCTCGTCTGAAAATCGAACAAACTTTTCACCAACTTTGAACCACATCTGATTCTTTTTTGCCTCTTTAACAAAAACCTCTCTCAAGAGCATACAATGGATCAGTTGGAGTTGTAGGCATATTTCATTAAGTTCAAGATATGCACCAAAGCAAGTCCTCTTGAACATTTGCAACTGAGAATGTGACAGCTTGCCCTTGATGTTCTCCATAGCAGAAGCTTCAAATTTGACAATAGGTTTCCCATTCAGCCACATATCAACAGGCAACAAATATTCTCTATCCTACAAAATAATAAAATTATCAACATTAATATTATAGAATTCATAAGAAAATGGATGAGAAAATGTACAAACTACCTATACATAAAGTAGCATATTATGCTACTTTATTATGTAATTTGATACTTTTTCAAATAACATGATACTTTTCAAATAATGGCAAGTACAAAACACGCTAATCATGCAAACAAAAAATGCAAGTGATATCCGAATCTAAAACAAAACAAAAAAAGCAAGTGATTTTTTGATCTAATGCTTTCTAGAAGGCAACAAAATTACATTCACTTACATTTTCACAAAAAAACATGTATCAAATATAGGGAACACATAGATATATAGAAAAGTAGATCACAAAATACAAAAATAACAACACATTAAAAAGGTAACATAATGTGATACTTTTTAAACTCGTGTGATACTTTAGACAATATTGTCTAAATCTGAATTGAAATCTAAAAAACCAACCCTTCTTTAGTTAAATAAGACTAGAACACCATCTATCATGTCTAAATCTTCATGTAATTTGATACTTTTCAACATTCAATATCTTTAATCTAAAAAACAATAAAAGAATCAATTATGATACTTTTCTAGTAATGGCAAGTACAAAACACACTACGCCATGGAAGTTTCAGCTATGGACACATAGATTATATAGGAAAGTAGATCACAAAAAACAAAAATAGCCATTAATGGTAACGGACTTCTAACTATTCAAATATGGAACAGACTTAGGAAAAATCACTTACAATGGACATAGGCTAACAAATTTTGTCCTACAGAAGACATCTGCATACATTAGCCTACATGATGTTCATGTTGGGGAAATTACTGTCAAAGAAACTCTATATTTCTCTGCAAGATGCCAGGGGGTCGGTTCTCGATGTGGTAATTTTTGCAAGTATCATTCACGATTGAAACACTAGATTCTGCAGGTTATGAAAAGATTAGATGCCTCCAATTGCAAATATTTAATCTACCTTAAAGCATATGATATGTGTATGTTGAGTATGGGCATAGCATACTTGAAGATAAACATCCAGCACATCCTGCACTTTTAAACCAGTATTCATCTATTGTCTGATGCTTATCTAAAATATCAACCTATTTATTATGATATATTTAAGGAGAACAAATATTAACTTTTAAAAAGAAATAATCACATCCATCACTTTTAAACCAATAATCATCTATTGTATGATGCTTATCTTAATATGGAAATAAGTCCCCATATCATGTGTCTATATACTACTCTACTGAGATTATAGGATCTTGGTTATCACACCTGCACAGACTTTGAACCAAAACTGGCATCGAATTCTAGCACCGTAATCACTTACAATGGACATAGGCTAACAAAAAACAAAAAAAAAAAAAGGTAACATAATGTGATACTTTTTAAACTCGTGTGCTACTTTAGACAATATTGTCTAACTCTGAATTGAAATCTAAAAAACCAACCCTTCTTTAGTTAACTAAGACTATAACACCATCTATCATGTCTAAATCTTTATGTAATTTGATACTTTTCAACATTCAATATCTTTAATCTAAAAACAATAAAAGAATCAATTATGATACTTTTCTAGTAATGGCAAGTACAAAACACACTACGCCATGAAAGTTTCAGCTATGGACACACCAAGATATGAATACATACATAAACATGCAGATCCTCGTCCATCTCATCATTTACAGGTTGCTTTCGCTTTTTACTTGATATTGCTGCTTCATGCTTCTTCTTCCTCTTCTTATTTGATGAATGAGATGGATTTTCTACTTTTGTAATAGAATCCTGTCATTGGTATATATCAAAAAATCATTAGTCATCAACTCCAAAACAGGGGCAGGATTAGTCCAAAACACACTACACCATGGAATTAACACCAAACAGGGGCACCCCGGAATGAAATTTATGACTTGTCCCTCTTTATTGTGCATGTTCATAACGTCTATCCATATTTCTCACTTTATCATCTCTTTAGCCAATTTTTATATACTCTATAAATAATCAAATCGATCTTACTCACATATTTAGCCTCTAGCTATCCTTTAACACAATCATTGTTTTATAAATCAATTTATAAAAATGACAATTTCTCAGCCAGTGATGAGGATAGTAATATAAACGAAACTGAAAGCAGTGTGTGGTGTATTTGGAGCATTGGAATCGCCCCAGATGCAACGTTACGGGGACACAAAAATTAGCAAAAATATATGATTTTAGCTGTACTTCAAACAAAAAAACATTTCTATTACAAAAAAAAATATACTGAAAAATAAAAAAACTTGCCTCTATACTGTTCTTCTCCCTCTTCTTCTTCTTCTTCTTCTTCTTCTTCACACCTTCAACACCTACATTGGACTTCTTCTTCCGCTTCATCAGTAACAACTTCGTCAATTTTGTTGAATTCGAAATAGAATTTTTCGGCTTCGCTTTTGCACTCCGAGTAACAACCATTTTAGGATTTCGTAGATAAAAATGAGAATGGGGTTTGCATAAAGACTATTGACGATGAGGATTTAATAGCGAAATGGAAGAAGGATTAAAGGCTTAAACCCTACTGAAATCGTTGAGGCGAACTGGAAGAAGGATGGAAGGCTTAAACCCTACTGAGGCTGTCTGAACTTTGAGAGAGTTGTGAAGAAACCGTCCCTAAGAAAACTGAATGGGCCGTTTGCGTTTGGGCTGGTCTAGGTCCGTATAATTCAAATTTTTTTCCTTCAGTAGTAAATATCAGTTTTACTACTTAATTATAGTATTTTTTGCAATTAAGCCTTAAAAAAACATCAACATATTTAAGGCCCATATTCATATGTTACAAAAATGGTGACCTTTGGAATTGTCCATATTTAATGTCCATATATCTTATGTTACAAAAATACTTACCTTTGGAAATGGAATTTTAAGCTTCAAATTGTATCTTCCTCAAGTGTCAATGGAGATTGAGTGAATAGTCTTGTGGTGCAAGACAGATAGTGTTGAAATGAAGTAAAAGAAAAAAATGTCTAATTTTCGTTTTCTTCCAAATAATTTTAAAAAAATAAAATTGGCTAACTCTATTATCCATTGGCTTCTTTCTTTGTCCATTGGATAGTTTTGATATGTCATGTACATCACATCAATCATATGTTCAATCCACTTGCATGATTCCATTTTTGTCTTCTAGTTGAGTGAGGGCATATTGGACTTTTCATGGCCAAAATTAGTCATTTTTGAGCTCATTTTCAAAAGTTGTCACATTTTTTGGCATTATACATTTTTTGGTCATCCATGCAAATGTCCCAAATAAATATTTAATTAAAAATAAGAAATGAAGGAAGACGTACAGTTAATTTCAAAAAAGGTACAATTACACATACATTAATTTATTTACGGTTTATATATTTACTGTTCCAGGGAATTTTCTTTAAATAGTGTTATTTAAATTGATTTATTTAAAGCTTAAAATTGGCAAACAAAATTACATTTACACAAATTTTTAATAAGTAAAAAAATTGAAATGTCTATGATTTACTCTTAGAGTTTTATTAAAATAAAAATTCTTGGGACAATGAGTTGTTAAAAAGTAGGATTTTTTTTGAATTTATATGTATATTATTTTATTAGTAGAATGACTGACCATTAAAAAAAATCAATGACTATTTACACAACTCATTTGTATAACGATTCAATTTTAATGATTATTATTGATGTAATTAATCTTTTCAAAATATAATTTCTAGATTATTACAAATTGTAATAAGATAGTACCAATTCTAATAGTACTGTATGGATAGTGATAAATTATTTGTAATAATCTAGAAATTATATTTTGAAAAAATTAATTACATCAATAATAATCATTAAAATTGAATAGTTATGCAAATGGTTATTGAAGTTTTTTTAAGTAGTAAGTTATTTAAGTTCCTAACTATTACAATTGTGGTGCAAAGTGATAATTATATTTATACACTTATTTCTATCCTAAAAGTAGGATTTTAATTGTTTATTCAAGAATATTTTCTATTTATTTTATATCATTTATTTATATTTCACGAATAACCTAGAAGTCGTGAAAACAATGGAATTGAAGCCAAAATCGAGCAATTGGATGTAAAAAGTGTCAAAGTGAGCAAATCAAGAATTGATGCAGTTAATTAAAGGGCCAATTGGAAGAAGAAATCAAATTTGGAAGAAATCAGAAGTTCAGGGGCTAAATTGCAACAATCAGAAGTTGGAAGACTTGCTGTGCAATTAAAAGACATAGACCAACTTGTAACATTTAAAAGTCAGAAATTGCCTTAAACCTTAATACCGTGCGGTCGCACGGCAAAAAAAATCAGCGACTGAAACTTACCCGCAGCGTCGTACGATCGCGAATATTTGAACCGTGCGGTCGCACGGTTATTCGACTGGGCCGCAGCTGGGTTTTTTACGCGGAATTCTGCAGTTTTTCTCCTCAATTAACCTTGAATTCGTGAACATCTATAAATAAGAGACTTGGGGCACGAAATTAGGAGTTCAAAAATTATCAAAGGTGATCCCGAAGGGTTGTCGAACTCTCAAGGAACCAACTAGCGCATGATTGAAGATTCTTCTACATCATGGTGAAAAGGGTGATGAACTCCAATTATCATAGTTGTAATTTATCTTTTATCATATTTTTAGGCTAGAAATCTTGTGTTAGAATTGTGATGAAGTTTTAACTATTTTATTTCATGTTTTTACCAATTATTTAATATATGCAGTTTATGAGTTTGATGCAATTAAATAAGTGCATTTATTATCATGCAATTGTTTGACCAGCTTTTGTGTGATTGTCTTCATGATTTTTTATTTTCGAAATAGTAAGATTTCATTAGAAGCTATTTAATTGCCACAAAGTCTAATAGGGGATAGAAATATACCCCTATACTTTGTGTTATCATATATAGTGTTCATTGACCTTTAATACTTTTCTAATTGGTTAATTGTCATAGAAATATAGTTGATTGACATTTAAAGATAAGTTTTTATGCATCGCTCGAAAGAGGACTTAAAACATTTTAGGAACATGGATATTCAAAACCCCATAAGTTGTCTTTAAATGATTTGGTTAAATACATGGATGATTTGGTTAAAATGAATTCATAATTCTAACGCGTTTGCTTTTATAAGTTTTAACAAATCAAATTTTCTTATTTTTAGTTTAATCTTTATTTTAATTTTCAAAATCAAAATTACCAAACTCAAACAAATTCCTTGTTCCGGTTAAGGTAATAGTCTAAAATACAATTTAAAGCAATCTCTGTGGGATCGATACTTGGACTCACGTCCACTTTATTACTTGCACGACCCGTGCACTTGCAGAGCGTTACCACAAATTAATAAATAATAAAAAAAATGGCCCCTATTAGATACATATTAAATATTGTAATAAGATAGTTAGTACCAATTCTAATAGTACTGTTCGAATAGTAATAAATTATTTGTAATAATCTAGAAATTATATTTTGATAAGATTAATTACATCAGTAATAATCATTAAAATTGAATAGTTATGAAAAATGGTGATTGAAGTTTTTTTTATTTTTTATTTTATTTTATAAGTAAGTGGTGCAAATTAGTAAAAAAAAAAGGGGGGGGGGGGGAGGGTGATTAGGCACACTTTATTCAAAACCTCATTTCTTTAAAACTCATTTCTTATAACATTCTATCAACAAAATAAACTACGTATAAATTAAAAAAAATCATACTTTTTAACATCTCACTGTACCAAAATTTACTATTACAAATTACATTATTTGAAATAATGAGTCTCAAACAGGTGCTTAAGTATACATTATTCACAAAATTATTATAATAAAACTCATTTTGTAGATAATGAGGGCTCAAACAAAGACTAAATATGCTCACAAAAAATAAATGATACATGAAGTTCTAGCACTTCCCAAAAACAAGTATTGGCTAATTTTACTGTTTAAAATTTCTTTTTCTAAAATGGTAATTATTAATATTAATTCACTATTTATTATTTATTTTGGACAAAACTCAGATTTAAAATAATTCAATTGAATGCATATTTTTAAATAGCTGCATTTTTCAGGTCCCAAAATTTTTTTATCCGTCTTCCCCTCTTGAAAATCAATTACAATTTTTTTTAATTCGTAAAAATAAAAAACTTTGTCAATATAACATAAATATTTTTATTTAAAAATAGAAACTGAAAGATGATGAAATAAGAGCGTTCATCAATCTATTTTTATTTTCCTTTTCGTTTTAATAAAATTCTGAGCATATATTACATATAAATCTATTTTTTTTTATTACAAATTCTATCTAAATGAAAATTTTCTTTTCCATTTTAAGTTTTAAATCAATTCAAATTACAATATTTAAAGAAATTTTTGGAATGATAAACATACGAAAAGTAAAAAATAAAATAAAATTAATATATGTGTAATGTACCTTTTTGATAATTAATTATCTTCTTTCGTTTCTCATTTTTAATTAAATATTCATTTCATATGTTAACATATAAATTCAATATATGTGAGTAACAAATATTCGTGCGTCGCATGAATGTAACACTAGTAAACAATTAAGCTAAAAGTAGTGGTGTCAAAAAAGCAGGTTGGTTCAAACTGACCCGTCAAAGTGAAGACTTATGCAACTCAGTTCGACTACAAAATCGTCCCATGACTAAAGCGAGTCTAGTCGTAATTGGCCAACAAAAGTATATTGCAGCCCAATAATTGACCTACGACGCAAAATAAACTATATATTTTAATAGGATTAATTAGATTTCACACTAGTTCTATCTAGTGTTATTAGATAAGGGTATATATAAGGAGTTAAAAAAATATGAAATTTAAAATTTTAGAAAGTTGTGAGTTTAATAAAAAAAACCAGTTTTTTAATTAAAAAATTACTAATTAAATTGGTTGAGGTCACAATTTATAATTTATGACCACGGACACAAATCACAAATTTTATAGGTCATAAATTATGAAATTTTTCGGTCACAAATCATAAATTGTTTGGTCACGACTTAATTTCCCGTCATAAATAATAAATTTTTATATTACGACTTATGATCACAAATCACAAATATTAAATGTCACGACTTATTTTTCGGTCACAAATATAACTCACAACTAATTTCTCGGTCACAAATTAAAAATTATAGGTCACAACTTATTTCTCGATCACAACTTAACAAATTATGAGTCACAATTTCTTCAGTGGTCACAAATCTCAAATTTATAGGTCACAATTTTTTATAGAGAACAAATCACAAATTTTTTAGGTCACAATTATCATAAATCTTAAGTTTTCTCAGTCTGCAATCACAGATCACAAGTTTTATTGTTTACAATTTATCAAATTGTTTGATCACGACTCATATTTTTATCACAAATTATCAATTTAATTGGTTACAATCTACTTTTTTTTTTATATATCACAAACCACAATTTTTTTACAGGTCACAAATTATGATCACACTAATGAATTGGTCACAACTTATTTTTGGAACACAATTATCAAATTATTAGGTCAAAACAATTCAAAGATCACAAATTGTCCTTCATCACCCACCCACCCACCTACCCACCTCAACCTCACAACCACGGATGTCGACGTCGAAACTGAAATCGGAACCGTTGCCACAACTATCACAAAGCCAACAAAAGGAATATGATTTCGCAAAATCCGGAAAAATTCTTGTCTGTTCTTTCAAAACTGTTTTGAAAAATTTTAGAATCTGTTTTAAGCTTGTTACAACTAATACTGGAATATGTAAATAAGATGTTTTGATTTCAGAAGAACAAACAAGAACTGATGAAATTCAATAAACAGAATAAAAAACAAAATGTAAAACGGAAGCAGGAGCCGAGGCTTGTGCGAGCACAGTTTCCTTAAAACAGATTCGCCCCCTCACCAATTCGTGCTTGAGTTGTATGGACGACTGTTTCCCAGGATACAACGGGTACAAGCAGTAGCAAAGCACTATGGAACTGCTCCAACGAACTGAACGGATGCCTGAACAATCACCAAACAGAAAGAAAGCTGGGAAGAAGAAGAAATTTGGGACTGTATTCTGGAGTGCAAAACCGTGTGTATTCAGACTGAGGAGGAGCTGGGGTTAAATAGCAGTGAAGGAGGAGTTACACAATAACTCTCCAATTAACAGAAATTAATTTGGGAGTTAGGAGTTTCAAATTTGAAAAATTAATTTTTTTTTTTCAAAACTTGGACCACGCGAGGAGCCAATTTTTTGGTTCATTCGGTTCGACATTCGTGTGCGCAGGTCGCGCCCGCACACATGTTCAAGGCTCGAAGGCCAATTCGAACCAAGATTTGCACCCCCCTGCGCGCACGTGGAGAGAGCCTCTATGCTACACATTCTTACAACCTCTCAAAGTGTAAGCATATATAAAGTGGTTCCAAATTTTGTTTCTTTCCTATGTGGGACAAGTTTTAACTCATTTCCCACCAAAAATCATATTCCACATGGTCCTCTTTGAACTCCAATTTCTCATTCATCCGAGCATCAATTTTGGCAAGTGAACATATCATTTCGATGTTCTCACGGAGGAGAACACAACCCAACTTCGATCCTACACAAAGGTCAAGTGGGTCCCACCCAAAATTGAGTCCAAAGGCAGCCATTTGCTGCCTAAAAATTCTGCCATTTTCCAACAGGAACACCTCCAAAACGAGCCTTGGTTTTAGCGCCAAATCGTACCAAAAATAAAACCTTCACCTTACCCCACACATACTCCCACTGCCGCCTTGTACTGGCGATGCTACCATTGGCTTCACGGTCGACAACGACCTGGAATCGGGGACCACATCATCTCCGTCGCTAGCTCTCTCTCTCTCGCTCTCTCTCTCTCTCTCTATTTCTCTGATTCTTGAATGAGAGAGAGATAGAGAGAGAAATGGTTTTGTTATATAATTTGATTTTTATTAAATAGCCACTTCAGTCCCCATGTGATGAGAATCATATGGGCTTGAAGAAGCAAATTAATTATCCAAGCCAAACAAATTTTGAGGTGCATGTTCGAAGAGCTTCGAATCAATTGTGGGCTATTTTGGAAGAAGATTCAAGGTTTAAACAAGAGATCAAGCCATGAAGGAATCAAGTGCAAGTGGAAGGAATGAAGTTAGAGGTTTAGCCAACTTCGGTTGATCGAAACTCTGCAGAAAATCAAAGGTAGCCTCGGTCATCTTGGGCTGATCGTTGTTCAACCGAAATGTACTTTCGGTCGAACTCGTGGTAGACCAAAAGGGGGTTCGATCGATCAACCGGTCGATCGAATATCACTGAACTTAAATTTCAGAGTTTCATGCAATTTTTTCATTTATTTCTTATTTCTAATTTTAGTGCTATAAATACCCCTTTTCCCCCAAACCCTAAAAAGATTAACTTGGATGTTCATTGTGAAGCTCTTGTGAGAGGCTCCTCTTTGGGTGAGGTAAAAACCCCTTGTTTTTTCTATTGTAAACTTCTTTGAATTTCTTCAACTATATCTAGAGTATGGTATTCTTGTGATGTTGTTGATTCCCACCACTTTGGAATTTGTTTATTTGATATCCATTGGGCTAGGTTTCTTAACCTTTGAATTTTGGATTAGATTAAACTTGGGTCAATTTTGTTTATTTTACCATTTTAGCTTTCTTGAGTTGGTATTAAATTGTTGTGAGAATATTTTGTTCAAACACCAAAGCAGTTTTCATCATTTGATATCAGAACTTGACTCTAAAATTGGTAAATCTATCCTTTAAATTTTTGTTATTGTTGTTGTTTCATCATAAAAACAAAACAAAACAAAACAAAAATTGTGAAAAAAAATTGTTGTTCTTAGCAATTGTTGGTTTCTACATCTTAAGTAGTTTGTTCTTATCATCTTTGAGTTTGTCGGAGGTTTATATTAATCAAACACTTGAAATTTTGCACTATCCAAAGTTTGCACACAAGGTGTTTGAAGAAATGTCACAAAGAAAACTCCATTGACATAAAGTATCTTTCTCAACACCAAACTTTTCCCTTGATAGTTACTTGAGTTTTATCAATTCCATTGTGATCTTGTACTCCTAAAACATTGTCACATAAGTCTACTCTTTTTCACCTCTTGTGTTATAGCAAGTAAAGAAATTTTACTTGCTTTTTGTGCCCATCAATGCCTATATCTCTTCTTTTATTGTGGTTCATGCGTCACAAGATTTAATTTTCTCCTTGTAGTTGATTGCATTCCTTGGGGGAATTTAGTGAAACACGAGTGAAATGAATTCTTTGTGAGGACACTCCACACTTGCACAACATGATCCATTCAAATACTCAAATTGAGCAAAACTCCAATTTCTAAACTCAATACTTGTGTGAGATGTTGCAAACTCTTTCAACTAATTTTATTAGGCAAGTAGAAGAGATGGGAGGAAAGTTAGAAAAGAGGTTGGAGGCAAGGAGAGAAATCCCACCACCAAGGGATGATGTTGATAGGAGGGGAAATAGAAGAAGAGTTGGGAATGAATTTGATAATGTTTTGAAAAATGATGGGAGTATGAAGCAAAATAGGAACATGGGTAGGAATAGAGGAGTGCGGTGTGATAGGGGCTTAGATAGGGGATTTATGAAGGAGAGTGGTTCCATGTGGGACTTTAAGAACCAAATGAAAATTTTAGTAGAAAGTTTCATTGCATGGGATCGTAAATATAATGTTGACTTGAAAAGGGGAGTGAAGGAGAGGTGGGTGTCACTGAAATTAAAAGAAGAGCCCCTAGATAAGGAAGTTGAGAAGAAGGATGGGGAGTTAAAATTAGGTATAATTGATGAAACTCCAAATTCTCATGTGGATGATAAAAATATTGATGAGGGGTTGCATGAGCTTACAAGTGTAGAAGGTTTTGTTAAAATTGAAAGTTTGGAAAAAGTGGTTGAGCATGAAAATTTTATAGTGTTGAATGAGAGAAAGGTTAAATGGATTAATGGAGGTGAAGTGAAGATCCTCGTGGTGCCCAAAGAGGAGTTGGAGGTGATGAATCCCAAGTAGGAGGATCCATATCTCGTACTTTGTGAAACTAATATTCCCCACCTATTTTGCTTAACTTTATTTTGTAGGTTAATGACACTTGGTACTTTGGGTCACATCACTAATGCCCAAAGGAGTTCATGGTTTGACCCCTCCATATAGCCAAAGTGATGGAGTCCTATTGGTTAATCATGAGGCATGGAAGCAATGATTTCCCTTTTGATTCAGGAGGGGCAATGAAATATCATGAACAAAATTATGATTCGGGACAAATCATCCTGAAGAAGGAGTGTCTGATGGGAATCATAGGGGGCTTGACGAAACAAATTAATTATCAAAGCCAAACAAATTTTTAGGTGCATCTTCGAAGAGCTCCGGATCAATTATGGGCTATTTTGGAAGAAGATTCAAGGGTTAAACAAGAGATCAAGCAATGAAAACAAGCTACAGAATCAAGTGCAAGTGGAAGGAACGAAGTCTGAGGTTTAGCCAACTTCGGTTGACCAAGTACTTTCGATCGACCAAAACTCTGCAGAAAATCAAAGGTAGCTTCGGTCATCTTCGGCTGATCGTTGTTCAACCGAAATGCACTTTTGGTCGAACTCGCGGTTGACCAAAAGTGGGTTCGGTCGACCGAAAATCACCGAACTTAAATTTCTGGGTTTTTCATGTAATTTTCTCATTTATTTCTTATTTCCAATTTTTTTACTATAAATACCCCTTTTTCCGCAAACCCTAAAAAGATTAACTTGGATGTTCATTTTGAAGCTCTTGTGAGAGGCTCCTCTTTGGGTGATGTAAAAAACACTTGTTCTTTCTCTTGTAAACTTCTTGGAATTTCTTCAACTATATCTAGAGTATGTTATTATTGTGATATTGCTAATTTTCACCACTTTAAAATTTGTTTATTTGATATCCATTGGGTTAGGTTTCTTAATATTTGAATTTTGGATTAGATTAAACATGAGTCAATGTGTTTATTTTACCATTTTAGCTTTCTTAGATTGTTATTAAATTGTTGTAAAAAAAAATTGTTCAAACACCATAGGGGTTCTTCGCATCACCATGTTTTTAAAAGAGTTATTCCGATCCCTGTTATGTTTTAAGATATTTTATAGTTCAACCTTTAGTTTTTAAACTCATTATTAAATAACAGTGATGGACGTGATAGCAATAATAATTAAATAATAGAAATTTTATTTTATACATGTTGTTCATTTTTGGAACTTTTAGAACGCTAGAAATTTTATATCTTTGTTAAATGATTTCTTTATTTAGAAAATAATGGACGATTTAAATTGTTATTTCAAGTAGTTTTCAAAATTTTGAATTTTATCGATTGTTTGATTATTTTATTAAATGTTTCCAAATTAGAAATGTAATTATTTTTTGCTAATTTTTTTTTTTTTTTAAGTTAGATGAGACGATGACGTGGCGAATCGGGTATTTAGAACTTGAGGCGTTACAACTCTGTTGTTGTAGCAACGAGTTCGGTGTTGAACTGTAAGTCTGGAACTAGGTAGTAGGTAGTGTGTAGAATTAGGGCTCGTGAATTGTGCGGGTGATGTGAGGGTTTGGGTAGATTTAATTTTTATTATGACCTGATTTGTGTATAAATTAACTTCTAATTTTTTATTTTGAAATTGTGAAGTTGAAAAACATGTATTGGTGTAATTTTCCCTTAGATAAATACATATTTTACATAGATTTCTACCTTATTTTACATTCTCTCTCCTCTCTCTTTCACTATTTTCTTTTCTCTCTCATCTTTCACAAGAAATCTCTAACTATTTCTCTCATCTTATTATTATGAATCAATCTCAAATGTAATACCATTTCAAACTAATGAACTCAAAATTTAGGTAAAAATTCAGGTTTTTAATATTAATAATTATATTATCAAATCAAAATAAATTTATAACAATTATTGTAATGAAGATTACTATTAGAGATGGCAATGGGCCGAGTCGAGCCGGCTCGGCCCATTAAGCTCGCTGTTCGGCTCGGCTCGTTACTCAGGGTCAAGCTCGGCTTGGCCCTTGAGCTCGTGGCTCGCGGCTCGTACATAATTTTTTTTTTCATTAAAATTAATATTTTATTTAAAAAAAAAAACGAGTCCACGAGCCGTCTATGTAAAATGGCTCGGCTCGTTTTAGGATTTGCTTGTTTGGCTCGTGAACGAGCCCATGAGTTGGACGAGCCGAGCCGCTCGGCCCGTTTGTCATCTCTAATTACTATGCTTTTAATGAAGAACACGATACTTGTAACGAATATTCGTATCATACATGTAATAAAATTGCAATACGTGTAATGAATATCATAATTTCTTTATTCAAACGTACTCCCTTCATAATTAGCGTCATGTTAAATAGTATGTATATCTTATATCTGATTTTATCAATTGTCAGAGATTTGTTTTTCTTGAAAAATCATGAGTTTTCTAAGATATTATTAAGGATCTCGTTGAAAACTTAAGGAATATAATTCTAATGAATATTGTAATAGCGCAGATTTCATATAATAAATATATAGTATAATGTTTATATCAGCAGGAATATATACTACTTACAAGTTTCACGACATGACTCTATTGTAGATAATAAAACACTACGATATTACAGGCACTGTAATATTATGACATTTCTGAATAGTTAGAGGCTATAAGCCTATAACATACAACGATATTATAGACATTGTAATATCACATCCGATCTAGAAGATGACTTTCCATAATATTAAGTTAATTTAATCATTGTAACTTCCATAATTATTATTTTATTTTAAATGTAATGATAATCCTAAAATTAAGATTATCATAACTAATTAAATTAATTATTAATTACATTTCTCTCTTCACAAATCTACATTTAAGGTTACCCTAATTAATGACTTTAATCAAATAATTCTTTCTCTCTCTTAAAATAGGTATTTTTCTAAAACTGGTGAATGAAATCATATAATATAATGAATAATATTAAAATTTTGTATTTTCAATTACTAACCATTACAATCAGGTAGTGTTGTAAATTTCTCTTATTATTATAGTTTTTTTTTTTTTTTTTTTTTTTAATTTTCAAATGCCAACTAGGCAATTTTTCATTATAATATTAAAATTTAAGAAGAGGCCTTAGTTTTAATTTACTTAGGAAAGAATACATAACTAATGTTTTAAAATACCCAATTTCAATTTTGAGAAAGTTAAAATTTTAATTAAAAAATCAGGTCATGGTTAATAATTTAATAAATCATTTAACTGATTAAACATATTGTATATAAATAGTTTAAGATCACAATAACATACGTTTTGCAGTCACAATCACAATAGAGATTTAAGTAACATATTATCAAATTAATTTATCACGTCTTATTTTTCGACCACGAATTACAAATTTATAGATTGCAACTTATTTTTTGCTCATGATTTATTACACGATCACAAATCACAAATGTTATAACTCATAACTCATTCATCGATCATAGATAAAAAAATAATTATATTTTACAACATCTTTCTTGGTCAAAAATTATGAAAATAATCAATCACGAATTTTAAATTTACAGGTCAAAACTTATTCTTCGACCACAATTTATCACACAGTCAAAAATCATAAATATTACAAATCAAGACTTATTCATCACTCACAAATCACAATTTTTTATAGTTCACGAATTTTAAAAATAATCGTTCATGGATTATTTCTCGATCACAAATAACATATTTTATAGGTCACAATTTATTTTTCGATCACAAATCACGAGTTTTATAAGTAACGATTTCTTTCTTGATCACAAATTTCAAATTATTTAAAGAATATAGGCCATGATTACAAATTTAGTTGGGTGGTTATATTGCCACCACAAAAATTAGTAAATACACCATATTTTCAATAAATTTTGTTAATTATAAATATAGTCGTATATAAAAAGACTTTAATGACCTTATTTTTATTCTTATGTTTATATCCACACTACTTTAACCTAATTAATGCTAATATGAGAACAAACCACTTCAACCTAATTAATTAATACTAATCTGAGAAGATATTATCATGGGCTAATTAGGCCCATTAACACTTTAATTAGTTTTATTTTTAAAATCAAGTTATTTTAAACTATTTTATAAAATCAGATATATTTTAAGCCAAACACTATTTACCTCCATCTCTCGCTTTATTTCTGGGAATGAGTTTTTCATTCCTTCAATCCCGAAATCAAAATCCCAAACAACAGAAAACTCACCGAAATATTCCTTAGAATCATGGGATAATATTCTCTTTGAAATTACCCATTCACATACAATTGCAGGTAGTCACGTACTATATATAAGAGATTAGGAAGAAAAAAGATGAATCGATGAAGGGCGAGAGTGGTTTCTTGGAGAGTGATTTGAAGGTTAAACCACATATTCATAGTCGATTGCAAATAACATATAAAGAGATTAGGAAGATAAAAAGATAAATTGATGAATAGAGGGAGGGGTTTCTTAGAGTTCGAGAGGGATTTGTTGGTAAAACTATCCATCAAAAACAATTGCAGAGAGGACAACTATAGGGTCAAGGCGTGTGAATATAAAGGAAGTTCAGTGTATAAATCATTAGATTTTGTATTGGCATGGTGGGCTTGGAATATTTTGTGATAATTTCCTATTGGGAAATTCGAAAGGTTATTACTTTATTGGAAAAAAAAAAGTTACATTTGTAATTAATTAGTAGGTGGTGATTTATGGTGATGATTTTAGATGGTTATTTGTGGTAGTTGGTGGTAATGGTTTTAGGTGGTGGTTGGTGGTGGTAATTAGTTATAATCTATATATTAATAAAAACAGAAGAGATTCTGGGAATCTTTAATTTCAATTGAATGAATAATGAATAGATTCTGATTTTATTTACATTTGAATTTGAATTTTTTACAGTTTATATAATTTTTAGAAGTTATTTGTGCGTGAGTTTTAAAATTAGTGGGTAGTTAACTCTGAATTTATGCAGCCCACGACACACGCAAATAGTGAACGATTTTTCTTCCACGTCTCTCTTCCTCATCGGCCTTTTTACTCAGTTACTCTCTTCTCTGCCACCAACAATTTCTCTTCTTCCCTCCACCTCGGATAGGGGGATTTCGGGTCTGTCTATCGCTCTACACTTAATCCAAATCCCATCATCCCGAACTTTGCTTTTCATGTCGCTATGAAGCTCATGGATTCTGGGTCTTTGTAGGGCGAGCGCGAATTTCATAAGAAGTTGCTTTTTTCCTTGAAAATTGACTGTAAATATATTATTTCCATGATGGGGTTTTCCTCAAATCCTGGTAAACATCGAATACTCCAGTGAATCCACCACTTCTGTCCAGTAAGAAAAATGGTTTGGGATTGTTGAAGGGGTTGCCTAGAAGGGTTTTGGCAATTCTATCTAATTTGCCTTTGGCTATTGCTGAGATGTTTGTAAACTCTGCCTCAATTGCCTTAGGTAGTGTATTTTTCTATCTTCTGTTTAATTAAGAATTAGTACTTATTGATTATGCATTTTTGGGCTTTCCACTATTGAGGTTCCGGACATTTCCAGATGAAGCTATTGACGTGCCGAAGAACAGGTCCAAACCAACAATTTCATTTCAGGCTAAGCCACGTTTCACCAGTCCGGCTCAGACCAAGGCCTGGACGAAACGAACCAGGACTGGTGTTCGAATTTGGCAATTGTGGTCACCGGAGCTGTCTTTTGCGTGGCGACTATTTTCTTAATTTTCTCTCTTTCTGAAAGAAAAATATTTTCAGATACCATGAGTTACTAATCAAGATAACTTATTGTCCTCTTAAATTCTATGTTCTACGAAAATTCCACTGAAGTGCCAGCAAGCCCTGCATCCGTGTGTAATAGTCTTCATGATGCATCCTGGAGTGCCACCAAGCCCTGTATCCGTGTGTAATAGTCTTCAGGATGCATCCTGGAGGCAAGGAGAGTATTTCAGCCCAACATCGGCATCAGATGCGCACCAACTTGATGACAGTGAGATTCCTCATGTTTTCAGAGAAATAAACTCGAACTTGAATGGTAAGTGAATTGATGATTTTATTACTTTCTAAACATAACAAATAATGTAGTTGTTGCTACACGTCTTCCTTGGACAGCTAATTTCTTGGATGTGAACTTTCTATTTATTTATTTGTCAAGGATTTGGAACTTTGGAACTTGGATGTTTTTCAGAAAAAAATGTTAAATTCTTGGTTTTGACTAGGACATGTGGAGAAGCAGGCAAGCCAACTCAATGTTTTATATGCTAATTAAATTTATATATATACATACACAGGGTAGAAAACATATGCACTTCTTTCCTCTCATCAAATAGAATTCTAACCAATATTGTAAAGACAATAAAATAAAGTTGTTATGTTTCCACATTAAAGTGAAATATAGTACTTTGTTCTTTTTCTATAAATAATGCCTATTAGTGTTCCAAAAGTAATTTCTCTTCAGGTTCTCCGAAAAAATCGGTCTAGCTCAACAATGTCTCATTGTTTTTTTTTTTTTTTTTTTGAGAAACGATGTCTCATTGTTACCCTGATAACAGAGTTGAAAGTTCAAAATTTTGTTATTATCTCATTATTTCTATCAGAACTTAGAATTAAAAATCCCCTAAAAAAGATAGTATCTTAAGGATTTTCCCTTGTGTTCCTTACATTTACTTCTGAGGCTGGGATGGGCAGGGTACGATGGATGGATGGAAGTAAAGTATCAAATCTGCATCTCTCTTGAAATGCTAAGGAAAATGCCCAGTGTGTAAACTACTGGTGGAGTTTGTGAAGATGTGTGGTTTGCTATTGTAGCTCCTTGTGAAGTGCTTTCAGTTCATGCTAGAGATGCCAAGTGAGGAAATTGTTAATTTCTCAGAAAGTGAATAGCTCCTTGTGAAGTACTTCTAGTGAATCCAAGATGAATTTATTTATCATAGTAAAAATTACATGAAAGAGAGATATATGTAGAAAAATATAAACCTTTGTATAATTCTTTGTGAAATATATGGGCATTTTATATTTCAATGAAGAGAAACTTGTGTTGTACATAAGGGCTTGAAATTTTTAAGATATACAATCATTTCTTTAACTTTCTACTATTGGAGGTGATATTGTTGCCCATGCATTGAAACATGTTTTTATTTCTGGTGTGGCTATTTGAAACCTATAATTCAGTAATTGATTACCTTCTTTAGGATTATTGGAAAAGTTTATTTTGGAGGCACATCTCTTTTGGATTACTGGAAAAGTTTATACATTATGGTCAACTAATATTTACATTGCTGAACTGCATCTTTCTTTCATATAAGTGTGCCACAAACAGGAGATATAATCTGATAAAACACCTCTGCATTTGAAACTATAAATCAGTTCCTTCTTTTTAAAATTCTATAATCTCTCATAGACCTTGAGAAAAGTTGTATTATTCATATTATAATTCTTTTGTTCATAATGCAGAGCTACGGAGGCAACTAAATCAACTTGAAGTCTGTTCCAGAAGAGACAACAACTTATGAGCAGCCCATTGAAGTTGAAATGGAGACAGATAACCATGTTGCTTGCTTGTATGATGGTTCCTTCAAAAGATCTTTATCAACATGGGACCCGCAAGGTAAGCCTATTAGTAACCAAGTCTTTGAAGAAGTAGAAGAATCTTATAGACAAAAGAGCTATGGGATGGTGAAGAGTGCACAGAAGATGATGGTGAAAATTTTAATCACAAGATGCTACTTGACTTATTAAATGACGTGCTTATAGCTATACTAAGATCACCAACGAATGAGTATAGGTATATGAATAAGGCTATTAGTCCTATTCCGCAATCACCACATGGAAGGAATCTACTAAATCGAGTAAGGGACATTATTCGAGTTTATGTATATCTTCCAGTAGATAAATCCTTTTATGCTCTTGATAGTATGTTGGCCTGGGATTCATGTCCAACCCATGGTGTGGATTGATGGAAGTCAGAAGATGACATTAATAATGTAGGTAAAAATATTGGATGTCTGATCGTAGGAGATCTGATTGATGAAATGGTGAAGGATATGAAGTCATAACCGATAGAATCTTTTTCATGGATGCCTTGAAAACATTCTTGTGCCCAAATGATTGAATTGTTTGATACACATTGAAGAAGCTTTTAGAGCATGAACGGGATTGACAGTGCAAGATTGTTCTTATGGGACTAGGATAGATAGGGTATTGTTGTATTTAGCATAGAAGATATTTACAAAGAAGATTGTTTGTGGATGTTGTGTGCTCTTCCTTAATTGCTTGCATAGGACTCAGTTGATATGGAATTTATCTGTACATTAGTTAATTTATTTATGCTTATTCATCTTATAGCTTCATTCATTGTCGACTTGTAATTGAAATATGATGATCGTAATCTTATAATGTTCTGATGTGGTAAACGTTTTTGTTTACCTATAAAAGATGAGTAGATTTTCATATTTTGATACTTTCATAGTGACAATATGTAAATGTTGTGTATAAGGAGATTTTTCAAATTGGTAAAACGCAAAGCTTATTATATTTTTTCAGTTGCCATATTTAAGTACATTATATTTTGTCAATATAATATGTCCGTGCATCGCACGGGTGCGGAACTAGTTGTATTTAAATTGCAATTGTAATTAATTACAAAATTGAAATGAAATTAGAATTGTAATTAATTGTAAACTATAATTCATTACACAATGTCAGAATGTAATTAAGTTGTAATTAAAGTGAATGTGACTAATTCAATTAATTTTAGCAAAAATGTCTTTCATGTTTTACAAATTCATTAGTTATAATTATGATTAATTACAAAATTGAATTAAAGTTACAATTGTAATTAATCACAATATTGAAAGAAAGTTCAAATTGTAATTAATTGCAAAATTGAATTAAACTTAAAATTGTAATTAATTGTAAATTGTAATTCATTATAGACTGTAATTAAGTTACAATTGTAATTAAGGTGAATGTAACTAATTCAATTAATTTTAGCAAAAAAACTGTCATGTTTTACAAATTTATTAAGTACAATTGTAATTAATTGTAAAATTAAAATAAAGTTACAATTCTAATTAATTACAAAGTTTGATTTTATAATGAAGATAAGTTAGCACATTCATATATTTACTCGTGTGTAATTTATCCACTTGTAACTTTAATATAATTTTGTAATAATAACGAATAATAATAATAATCATCTTTTCAAATTTATATCCCAGCACGAATAGCCAAAGCTGCCGACCATAGTATCACCAACATTACTTTGCAGTGTTCTCTGATTATGGGTGCAAACATAGTGATGATCACAAGTCACAACCCCCACATGACAGAGATTAGAATCCGCAATTCCAACACCCATAAGGAAAGTAATTAAATAATTAGTCAAAATAAGTGATTAATTAAATTTCCAATTGAACCACGGGACACCTTGCTTAAGCAGCGACCATCCTGATGTCTAGCCAAAAAAGAGGAATGTCGTCAAAACCTGATTTTGATAATATGTTTTGTATTGTTCAAATACATTTTAAAATACATGGTATTTAAAAATAGATCCTGTAAAGTTGTGTATTTGTATACTTAATCCTATTATTATCGAAAATCATTCTTCATGTACAGGGCCTGAATGTCCAGGCCCAGCCCCAGTACAACTGGTATTTTCCTATCATCAATCCATCTTTCTGCCGCATTAAAGTGCAAAATAATTTGTTAATCAAAATTAAAAAAAAAAAAAAAAAAAGGTCATTCATAAGGGATTACGAATTGTGGAGGCAACCATTCATAATTTGTGCTTGCTTGCTGCTTACCCGTCATCCATTACCCAAGAGAATCAAGATTACAACTTTTTTAATAACCAAAAACCTCATAGAAATGATGACTGATTTTCCAAATGGACTAAATCCTGTTTCGGCTTTTCCTCTTCAACCTCTTGGCTCTTTTCGTGTTTCCTCTTCAACCTCCTCACATGGACTTCAGCATTTTGTCAGAAGCCCATTTTATTTCAACTCGTTCAAGGTTGATCGGGTAAGAGAGTAAAAAACTGAAGAAAAAAAAAAAAAAGGTAGGAATCCAGTTAGAGATGGCAATTTTCCCCTCGAGACAAGATCCCCGCAGGGACCCGCCCCAATGGGGCGGGAATGATAATAATTTTATCCCCGTTACAGGGATGGGAATGAGGTCCCCTGTCCATCTCCGTCCCGTTTATAATTTTAAATTATAAACTAGTAAAAATTTGAAAATTCAATATATTTTGAAAAATTATAACCTCTGTTTGACAAAAGTAAAAAAAACAAATTTTTAAACAACACAATTTCTCATATCATCTTTTAACTATACATATTTTCTCTCTCCACTTTTTAACCATATATCTTTGTAAAAAAACATGTTTTTAAACACCAAAATTTTAACAAATAGAGGCATATATTTTTTAAACCAAGTTGGATGATTTCAACCTAAATTACTAACTTAAAGGCATTGGGATAATAAGTTATAGTTTTTTTTTTTTTAAAAAAAAAAGGTTGATCCAAAAAAATAATAATAACGAGGATTTAAACAGGGAATTTTTAATTCCAGACCCCGCCTCGCATGTAACGGGGATGGGAATAGGGATGAGCTTCCCGACCCATACTCGTTCCATTGTCATCACTACATCCAGCTAGTTGTATGGTACTGTGGTGTACGTATAAGAGAGACAGAGTTTTAGGAGGGGGTACTGAGGTGTGGTGTACGTATAAGAGAGAGAGATATCATAAGGATGAACGGAGTTATATTGGTCACATGAAAGGGGTATTCTTATCAGAAATGCATTTTAGTAGTGGCGTAAAAATAATGTGGTGTATCATTAAAAAATATGGTGGCAATATATTTCCCCTTTAGTTGCAATCTCAGTTTTTTTAGTCACATACTCCATTTGTCTCACAAAGATAGACTCGTTTTCCTTTTTATTTGTCCAAAATTATATGCCAATTTTCTTACTGATCGAGGGTATATTAATATCTTAATTTTCTAATTTACCATATTTAATATGCATTGTTTCAACTAATATGAACTATTTATTATTCAATGTGTGGGTATATTAGGTAAAATGTAAATAAAATTATAATTTCAATATATATTAATTGTGTTTTCTTAATCTGTGTGAAAATAGAAACGAGTCCATATTTGTGGGACGATGGAAGTATTATTTACTAGTTACAAATCACGAATTTATTGGTTACAATTATTCTTAACCCCACCCCAACCTACGGCCACCACTACCACAACCACTACCACCACCACCCATACACCCTCCACTAAAAACAACACCTCAACCACCGCTGCTTCTCAGTCTATACCCATCCATCCCAGCTACCACAACCATTTGCATATTGGCACCACCACCCGCACTGCCACCAATCTGCACATTGACACCATCCCGACCAACCTAAACACAGATCCACCACCTGCACCACCATTATCTATACCACCACCCCCACTAACCTGCACATTGGTACCACCATCACCAATTTACGCACGACACCACCACCTGTACAACGTATTGCCACTGCGTCCACAACCTGCACCACCAAAACTCACATAGAATAAGTTATAGGTCGTCTTGAATTCATTTTCTAGTCTGATTTGTGGTGTTGTCTTTGTGGAGACAACTATTAATCGAGCCCCAAATCACACCAAACAAATCCGATTGGATAAATGATTTCTTTGTTGAATGTTTGCTTGAATTTGAGAGTGATCATGTTATTACGTGTTACATGCATGGTGGTTGAGATTTGTGGTGTGAGCTTTGACACTTGGTGCGTTCTCACCCTTTAGATGGGTTAGATGTGTTCCTTTGTGTGATGGGTATACGGTAGGTGCATTACATGTTGAGAACTAGCTGGTAATGTTGAGACTAAATGCCTGGCAATGTATTGGTGACATACTAGGGGATGTGTGGGTTTGACATTTAGATCACGAGCGGTGAGACTATTAAATGTCTTTGCTATACTCTATTTGTGAGGATCTCGATTAGGTGGAGGACGCTCTTATCACCTCTAGTGAGGTGGAGACTCGATGTTAACCTTACCTTCTTTTAGAGAGAAGTAAGGTAGTGATAGATGCATATCCATTATTGATAAGTGTGTTTTATACACTTATTTCTATCTTAAAAGTAGGATTTTTATTGTTTGTTCAAGAATATTTGCTATTTATTTTGGTTGTATTTGTTTATCTTTCAGAAATAACCCAAAGTCGAGAAAACAATGAACTTGAAGTCAAAATTGAGCAATTGGATGATAAATGTGTCAAAGTAAGCAAATCAAGAGTTGAAGAAGTTAATCAAATGGCCAATTTGAAGAAGAAATCAGAAATTCATGGGCTAAATTGCAACAATCGAAAGTTGGAGGACTTGCTATGCAATTAAAAGACAGGGACTAACTTGTAACATTTAAAAGATAGAAATTGCGGTTTAGAATAGAACCATGCGGTCGCACGGCGTTATAACCGTGCGGTCGCATGGATTAGAAAATCGACAACTGAAGATAACCTGCAGAGTCGTGCGGCCACAACATTTTGGACTATGCGGTCGCACGATTGTCCAACTGGGCTGCAGCTGAACTTTTTACGCAGAAATCAGCAATCTTTCTCCCCAAGTAACCTAATTCTCGTGAAACTCTATAAATACATGCCTTGGGGCACAAAATTAAGGGTTCCCAATTGTCTCAATCCATGCCAAAACGTTGTCGAAGTGCCGAGGGATCCATGACACGCCAAGAACACAATTGAAGACTGAAGATCAAGAGATGAATAGGGTGACATCTATCCATTTTTCTTGTGATTTTTATTCAATTATGTATCTAGGCTAGGTTTTAAATGTTAGAATTGTGATGAAGCATTAAATTTCAGATTTTATGTGTTACTTTGACGTTTAATTTAATTAATTCATGTGTTTGAGCAATGGATGCGTGCTTTTATTATTATGCAATTACTTGATCACTAATTGTATGATTTTAGGTTATGTTTTCTTAAGTTCGAAAGATTAGGAATTCATTAGACTAGCTTCAATTGTCACAAAGTCCGATAGAGGATAGAAATATACCCCTATATTTTGTGTTATCTACAATAGTATTTATAGTTCTCTAATACTCTCTTGCACATTCGTATTCAACATAGAAATATAGTTGGGTCGTGTGTAGTGACTCGATGTTAAATCTACCCTCCAAGTATAAAGGGGTCAAATTATAGTCTAGCAATAATCCAGGGCCATTCTTCCTAGGGATTATATTGGTATTGTAATATTTGCTAAATTCGAAACTTAAATTATGATTTCAATTGTTTTTAAATAAATAAAAAGATGATATAATTAAATTGCAATAAAAGGAAAATTTGAGTGGAGTTATTCTTTCGCTATCAATTGGGCTTTTCAAATAAGATTAGTGTGAATTTTCTTGATATCGATACGATTTAAACACATTAGTAAGAAAATTAGTCAATTTATTTTACGACATTTTATCGAGCATGTTGTGTGCATATTCAATACATACCACATCAGCGACATTCATTCAAGTAAAATAATCTGAAAATCTAAAATAATTTGTAAACCCTTATCAATAACAAGAATTCATCTATAAAAAATTAACATTCACCCATTGAGGCTAAGAATAACTCCCCTCAAATGTAACTTAGCCGAACATAATTGAATTAACCAAAATAAAATTCAAACAAACGAATATCATTAATAGAAAACGAAATTCAAAATTGAAAATGAAAATTCAATAACTAAAAATTAAACCAATGTCAATAATCTGAAAACTCTATAACCAACATTATAACTCAAACTAAACTAATGTCAATAATCTAAAATTATAGAAATTCATATAGAACAATCAAAAATCGAAGTAAAATATGAATAAAAACTGGAACCAATCACCCAAACCGAGAGCAGCTGCGTGAGGTGGACTGAGGGTGAGGCGCAGCTGGGTGGTTCAGTGTAAAGCGAAAAAGGGATTGCCGAGAGTGAGGCGCAGCTGGATGGCACCGATTGCTGAGGTTGAGGATTTCGGTGGAGACTGCTGGCTGGGAAGAGAGGTTTGAGGGCTGAGTTTTTGTGGCTGAAGTCGAAGGAGAGCAAGTAGCCAGCGCTGCCTCGTGCTGGTGTGGCCGGTGGTTGATGACAAGGCTGAGGGTAGATGCAACTGGTTGTTTTCGTGAGGTTACGGTGGGGAATACCTGGTTGCGGGTTGCAGCTGGAAGTGTTGTAGAGAAAGAGATGAAGATGGCTGGTGAGTGGAGGATGAAGTCTGGCTGCTGAATGGTGAAAGAGAGAAGACAGAGCTGCGTGAGAGGTGAGAGAAAGGTTGTGGCTGGAAAACTGATTGAAGGAGGTTGCTGCGGATGTGTGGCTTGAAGGTGACTGTCGAGGTGGGGAATAGAGAGGTGGCGGCTGTGGGAGTTGAGAGGGAGGTTGGCTGCTGGTTGAGGGTTGAGAGAGAAGGGCGGCTGTAGGTTTATGGAAGAGAAGTGGTTGATGTGGACGAAGGAAAGAGACAAAGGTTACGTGAGGGAATGGAGGCTGCTGGTGGTTGCTTCTATGGATGAGCTGCTGGGTATTGGTTTTTTGTGGGTGCTAAAGGTTGAAGGAAGAGAAGTGTATGGGCCGAGAGGTGCTAAAGACGGGAGAATGCGTGAAGTAGGCAGACTGAGAGGGAAGAAAGTGAAGGAGAGGTTGGTTGCGTGTGTGTGTGGGGAGAGAAGACAGACCTAATGCGTTTTTGGGCTGGGTTTTTATCCATTTTGGGCTTTTTTAGGTCAATTAAATTAGGAATTTTTTAGTTGAAATTGTCGAAAATGTACCTGCAATTAAATAAATGAAATTATTAGCAAATAAAATCAATTTAGAGTTAAAGAAATAAAATTGAATCTTTTATAAGTTTCACTCTAAATGACAAAATTTATATCCCAAAATTATATATTTTCATTTATTTATTTCTTTAAAATAAGTAAAATTGAACAATAATCACACTCCCCAACTAGCTTTTTGCTAGTCTCTAGCAATTCAAGCGAATTAAAAAAAACATGACTAGCTTAAATAAAAACTTCAATTGTAAAGTCAAGAATGAATTTAGATAGTCGAGCACGACAACTTCGCAAAATCAAGAGATCAAGCATTATATCCAAATTAATCCATAAAAACATTCCCAAAATTTTGTGTGTGTGTTTGTGTGTTTTAAGCCGATCCATCAAACCACTAACCCCAACACATACAGTGTCGAGTAATCGCTCAAGCAAAGCATAAACTCCATATTCTCACGGGTATGTATATTTTGTTTTTGAACGGTTAGGGGATCACTCATGGAGTTTGAAAACTGATCGCTCAAGCATTCAAGAAAGGCCATATATATGTGGATGACAGCAATGCAAATATTGACCTCATGAAAAGCTCACAACCATTGGGACTCAACCATTCTTACCACAAGCCAACTTAAGATCAAAATGTCAATATCAATGTCGCTGGAAAGGTAATGATGGTGTTCTCAAGAGAATTGATAAAGAGTGAGGGAAGAAGAGGTTTGCATATTTCAGTGATACTAGTAGAACAAGAAATTCCAATGGAAGTATAAGACGCAATGGTAGCATTTTTTATTTTTTTTTCGATAGGATAAGGAAATAGAAGAAGGGGGTAGAAATTGAGGACTTTCAAAATATAAGCAAGGATAATAATTTTCACTTTTAATCACACTTCAAGTTTGCTTTCTTCTTCACATCATTTACTTTCTTTTCAATATGTCTCCCTTTTCTTTCTCTTTTTTTTTGGGAAATCCTCTCAAATAATTCTTCAACATTCTCCTCTAGTCTCAATGACTGTCAAATACTTTCTAACTCCACTTTTCTTTCTTTTTCATGCACTGAACATTTTTTTTCTTCAAATATGGAGCAAAAATAATCATCATCACTTATACTTGAAAGTAAAAACAAGGTTATGTATTTATGAAAGCAATGTCTGGATGTAATGTCATCTTTAATGTGAAATAGATGAAAGGGATTTGTGGCAATGAAGGAATTCTGTGGATATGAAGGGATTTGTGATTGGAAGAGAAGATGATACGGTTAGCTTCAAAGGATCAATTTTTTTTTTTATTTGACATTGACCTTCATCGTTTCTTAAGTATAAACCACCAACAATCCACAATCCGTGTAATGATGCCCAATGGAAGTAGCAATATCAAACAAGGGCAATATAAGAAAACTACCAATCACTCAACTCTCATGATGGACAAATAAAATTACTTAAACTTGAGAAAACTCTAGTTGTATGTGTTGACTATCCATCTTACCAAAAGGCTTAAATTCGTGCATAAAATTTTTTTAGGAGGGATGTCTTTACAGAATAAAAAAGATATAATTCAAGACTCAAGATGTACTCAATTTTAATGCTCAACTATCACAGAAGAATTAATGCAAAACAAGTACATTTGAGTCACTCTCCCCCAACTAAAATCAGGCATTGTCCTCAATGACTCAAAGAGAAGAAAAATGAAAGTGATTAATAGCCAAAGGAGAAGAGTGTACCTGAGAGGATGCCTATATGTACATGAGCAACTATTCGAGAATGAAAAACTAAAAAAAAAATGAAGAAAAGAATAAAATCTGCAAAAAAAAAGAAAAGAAAATATACACATAATAATAAAAGTTAGTTCCAAGAGAATCAGCTGTTGAAATCAGGGTCCAGCATAGGTAGTTCATTAACTTCAGCAGAAAAATTATCCAAAAATGGTTTCAGACGTTGTCCATTAACTTTAAAAACAGTGCCAGTTTTTAGATCCAAAATTTCAACCGCTCCATAAGGATAAACAGTTTGCACAATGTAAGGACCAATCCATTTAGTTCTCAGCTTACCAGGAAACAGATGAAGCTTAGAGTCATATAGCAATACTTTTTGAGAAGGAAAAAATGATTTTCTAAAAATTTTCTTATCGTGAAAAACTTTCATTTTCTCTTTTGAAATTTTTGCATTCTCATATGCTTCCAAACGCAATTCATCTAACTCATTCAATTTCAGTTTCCTAAATTCACCAGCGTGATCTAAATCAAAGTTGAGTGTTTTAATTGCCCAATAAGCTTTATGTTCAATTTCAACCGGAAAGTGACAAGGTTTACCAAATACAATTCTATAAGGAGACATTCCAAGAATAGTTTTAAAGACAGTCCTATAGGCCCATAAAGCATCATCCAATTTTATAGCCCAGTCTTTTCTATTTGGATTCACTGTTTTTGTCAAAATGCCTTTAATTTCCCGGTTGGCTAATTCAGTTTGACCATTAGTTTGAGGGTGATAGGGAGTGGAAACTTTATGCCTAATGTCATATTTCTTTAACAAAGTTTCGAAAGGTTTATTGCAAAAATGTGTTCCTCCATCGCTAATTATGGCCTTAGGCATACCAAACCTAGAAAAAATATGTTCTTTCAAAAATTTTAGCACAACTTTATGGTCATTTGTCCTACATGGAATAGCCTCTACCCATTTTGACACATAATCAACAGCAACCAATATATATAAATATCAAAAAGAAGGGGGAAAAGGACCCATAAAATCTAATCCCCAACAATAAAAAATTTCAAGAACAAGGATTGGAGCTAATGGCATCATATTCCTATGGCTGAGACTACCAAGTTTCTGACATGCTTTACAATTTTTACAAAAGGTATGAGCATCCTTAAATAAACTAGGCCAATAAAAACCACATTGAAGTACCTTAGCAGCTGTTTTCTGCGAAGAGAAATGGCCTCCGCAAGCATGAGAATGACAGAAAGTAAGAACTTTTTGTACCTCATCATGAGGAACACATCTTCAGATAATTTGATCAGCACAATATTTGAATAAGTATGGATCATCATAGAAGAAGTTCCTTGCAATAGCTTTCATCATCATTTTGTCTTGGACACTCCAATTTGAGGGCATATGACCTGTAACCAGATAATTAACCAAGTCAGCAAACCATGGAATAGTATTTAAGCTAAATAACTGTTCATCAAGAAATGAATCATTTAAAGGGTGAGAAACTTTTGAATTTTCAGAATTTAATCTAGATAACTGATCAGCGACAACATTTTCCACCCCTTTTTTATCCTTAATTGTGATGTCAAATTCCTGCAATAACAAAATTCATCGAATAAGTCTAGGTTTAGCATCTTTCTTTGTGAACAAATATTTAAGAGCAGAGTGATCAGTAAAGATGGTAACAGGAGTCCCAATAAGATAAGTTCTAAATTTTTCCAATGCAAAAACTATAGCTAGCAGCTCTTTTTCAGTAGTTGTGTAATTCAATTGAGCTTGATTCAAAGTTCTGCTAGCATAGTAGATTACATAAGGTTCCTTACCTTTCCTCTGGTCAAGCACTGCTCCTACAGCTATATCACTTGCATCACACATTAATTCAAAAGGTAGAAACCAATCAGGTGATCTAACTATGGGTGCAGTGGTGAGTGCCTTTTTTAAATGTTCAAAAGCTGCAGTGCATTCATTAGTCCAAAAAAATTTTGTATCATGCATCAAAAGTGTAGTTAAAGGTTTTTCTATGACACTAAAATCTTTTATGAACCTCCTATAAAAACCTGCATGACCTAAAAATGATCGAACATCTTTTACAGTTGAAGGACTAGGCAACTTAGAAATTGAATCTACTTTTGCCTTATCTACTTCCATGCCTTTTGCAGAAATTATATGACCTAAAACAATTCCTCTTGTTACCATGAAATGACATTTCTCCCAATTAAGGAGAAGTTACTTATCCTCACACCTGCATAAAACAGCTTTCAAATTTGTTAGGCAATCATCAAATGAATTACCATACACAGAGAAATCATCCATAAATACTTCCAAAAAGTTTTCTATCATGTCACTGAATATGCTAAGCATGCATCTTTGAAAGGTTGCTGGGGCATTACAAAGACCAAAAGACATTCTTTTAAAAGCAAACGTCCCAAAAGGGCAAGTAAAAGTAGTTTTTTCTTGGTCTTCTAATGCTATTTCAATTTGATGATAGCCTGAAAAACCATCCAAAAAACAATAGAATGAATGTGCAGCAACTCTTTCAAGCACTTGATCTAAAAATGGTAAAGGAAAGTGGTCTTTTCTGGTCATGGAATTCAATTTCCTATAATCTATGCACATTTTACAACTAGTGGGTACCCTTTTAGTTATCATTTTTCCCTATTCATTTTCAACAACAGTAACCCCAGTTTTCTTAGGTACTACTTGAGTAGGACTTACCCACTTGCTGTCTGCAATAGGATAAATAATACCTACATCAAGTAATTTTAAAACTTCATTTTTAACAACCTCTTTCATGTTAGGGTTTAGCCTTCTTTGAGATTCCTTTGAAGGATTAGCATTTTCTTCTAGAAAAATTCTATGAGAGCACACTAAAGGACTAATTCCCTTAATATCAGCTATAGTCCAACCTATTGCAGATCTATGATCATTCAACACTTTCAACAACATATTTTCCTGATCACACGTAAGAGTAGAAGAGATTACCACAGGGTATGATTCATTAGGTCCCAAGAATGCATACTTTAGTTCAGATGGTAGAGGTTTAAGCTCTAGAGTTGGCATCTTCTCTGCTGATGTTTGCATGGGTGTCTAGCTGACATTCAGAGGCTCAATGTTTGGCTGCCAAGCTCTTACAGCTGCTGTTGTTACACTTTTCGAAGAGTCTTGAATGATGTCCAATTCGAGATTCTGCTCAAGGTGCTCATTAGGATCTTCTAACTCAATTAGCAGCTCTTCCAGCATATTGACTTCCTACACTTCATCAAAATCTTTTGGTTTCCTACAAGCATTGAAAATGTTAAGTTCCAAAGACATATTTCCAAAAGTCAACTTTAAAATACCACTCCTACAATTTATCAAAGCATTTGAAGTTGCAAGAAATGGTCTACCAAGAATAACAGGGATTTGAGGGGAAGTTTTAGGTGTACTTTGAACATCAATAACAACAAAATCAACTGGATAATAGAATTTATCGACTTGAACCAAAACATCCTCAATTATCCCTCTAGGCATCTTAACAGATCTATCTGCTAATTGTAAAATCAAGGGAGTGGGCTTAAGTTCACCTAAACCAAGCTGTGTATACACACTAAAGGGCAAAAGATTCACACTTGAACCTAAATCTAACAAGGCATGACCAATACGAGTGGTTCCTATCATACAAGCAATGGTTGGAGAACCAGGATCTTTAAATTTTTGAGGAGTTTGACATTGTATGATAGAACTCACTTGTTCAGTCAAAAAGGCTTTGTTCTTAATAGCTAGCTTCCTTTTCACTGTACACAAATCCTTAAGAAATTTAGCATAAGCAGGGACTTGTTGAATTGCATCTAACAGAGGAATATTTACCCTAACTTGCTTAAAAATCTCATGAATTTCTGTTTGATTTTTGGTCTTATTACCAGGTTGTAATCTTTGAGGAAAAGGGGCAGGGGGTGCACCTACTATTGGCCTAGGTGGTTCCTGGACATCAGATAGAGATTTTAATACAGTATCATCAACAGGTGGTTCAGCTTGCTTACCCACCAAGTTCTCTTTAGGTTCAGGAACTTGGATTTGCTTACCACTTCTCAAAGTAGTTACTGCTTTCACATGTCTTAGATTGGACTCATCGCCCCCATTGTATTGAGTTTGAGGATTAGGCATTGGTTGAGCTGGAAACTTACCTTTTTCTTGTGCACTTGCCTGGGTAGTCAATTTTGTAAGCTGAGATTGGATGTCATTAATGGCCTGAGAGTTTTGATTGTTGATAGCAGCTTGACTTTGCATGAATTGTTGGATTTGGTCTTCCAGACTTCTCTTCTGCGGTGGAATATAAGGTGTTGGTTGTGAAGGTCCAGCATTATTGCCAACATTATTGCTTCCTCCTTGATCATTCCTCCAACTGAAATTTGGATGATTTCTCCAACCTGGATTATAAGTACTCGAATATGGATTAGAATAAGGTTTGGAAATCATATTAACAGCAACAGATTGATCAAAATACATCTCTTTTAGTTGGGGAAGTGCAGGACAATCAGAGGTTAAATGCTGTGCATCATCACAAATTGAACATTTTTCTAAAATAGTGGAAGAGGAATTGACTTCATTCACTTTTTGAGTTTCCAAGTTTTCAAGTTTTCGAGTGATGACAGCCAATCGGGCATTTATGTCATCATCTGCTCTAAGTGAATGAATTTCATTTCCAGATGCAATTTTTGGAAATTCAGTTTTTATTGTAACACCCCTATCAAACTCATCAATGTTATCCCAAGATTGGGCATTCTCAGCTAAGTCATCAAAAAATGTAAAAACTTCATTCGGGTCTTTTGTAAAGAAGTCACCATTACTCATGGTTTGCACAAATTGCCTCATTTCTGGTCTGAGCCCTTCATAAAAAAATTTCGTTAACATCCATTTTTCATAACCATGATGGGGACAAGATAACAACAAATCTTTGAATCTTTCCCAACTAGTGTAAAAATTTTCATTATTCTTTTGAGAAAAAATCATGATTTGTCTTTGAATAGCGGTGGTTCTTTGTGGTGGAAAAAACTTTTTAATGAACTCTTTCAGCATATTTGCCCAATTTGTAATTGAACTAGGCCTCAAAGAGTTAAGTCATGACTTAGCTTTATCCTTTAGTGAAAAAGGGAAAAGCTTGAGTCGAATGACTTCCTCAGTGCAATTTCTGGATGTGGTGATATGGACTCTCTGATGGCATCCCATGGAAGCGTGGTAGATGATCAATCATTCCCGGTTTGAAGTTGAATACTGCTGCATTTGCAGGCATCACTATGCATGACGGAGTGCTTGCCATCGTTGGAAAAATGTAGTCTCTAAGACTTCGAACGACTGGCGCCTCATTTGGATCTGCATTATTTGCCATTACTAGCTGATTTTCAAGAAGTAAAAACTGGTTAGTAGGTTCCGATCTTACTCATCGCTTAGAATTATCTCGAAAGCAAACGGACATACACAAAGAACAATATCAAGAATAGTAGTCAAAAAAAAATAACAGAATTCAGCAAAAATCAGTTAACACCAAATTAATCCCCGGCAACGGCGCCAAAAACTTGACTCGATGTTAAATCTACCCTCCAAGTATAAAGGGGTCAAATTATAGCCTAGCAATAATCCATGGTCATTCTTCCTAGGGATTATATTGGTATCGTAATATTTGCTAAATTCGAAACTTAAACTATGATTTCAATTGTTTTTAAATAAATAAAAAGATGATATAATTAAATTGCAATAAAAGGAAAATTTGAGTGGAGTTATTCTTTCGCTATCAATTGGGCTTTTCAAATAAGATTAGTGTGAATTTTCTTGATATCGATACGATTTAAACACATTAGTAAGAAAAGTAGTCAATTTATTTTACGATATTTTATCGAGCATGTTGTGTGCATATTCAATACATACCACATCAACGACATCCATTCAAGTAAAATAATCTGAAAATTTAAAATAATTTGTAAACCCTTATCAATAACAAGAATTCATCTATAGAAAATTAACATTCACCCATTGAGGCTAAGAATAACTCCCCTCAAATGTAACTTAGCCGAACATAATTGAATTAACCAAAATAAAATTCAAACAAACGAATATCATTACTAGAAAACGAAATTCAAAATTGAAAATGAAAATTCAATAACTAAAAATATCTAAAAATTAAACCAATGTCAATAATCTGAAAATTCTATAACCAACATTATAACTCAAACTAAACTAATGCCAATAATCTGAAATTATAGAAATTCATATAGAACAATCAAAAATCGAAGTAAAATATGAATAAAAACTGGAACCAATCACCCAAACCGAGAGCAGCTGCGTGAGGTGGACCGAGGGTGAGGCGCAGCTGGCTGGTTCAGTGTAAAGCAAAAAAGGGACTGCCGAGAGTGAGACGCAGCTGGATGGCACCGATTGCTGAGGTTGAGGATTCCGGTGGAGACTGCTGGCTGGGAAGAGAGGTTTGAGGGCTGAGTTTTTGTGGCTGAAGTCGAAGGAGAGCAAGTAGCCAGCGCTGCCTCGTGCTGGTGTGGCCGATGGTTGATGACGAGGCTGAGGGTAGATGCAACTGGTTGTTTTCGTGAGGTTACGGTGGGGAATACCTGGTTGCGGGTTGCGGCTGGAAGTGTTGTAGAGAAAGAGATGAAGATGGCTGGTGAGTGGAGGATGAAGTCTGGCTGCTGAATGGTGAAAGAGAGAAGACAGAGCTGCGTGAGAGGTGAGAGAAAGGTTGCGGCTGGAAAACTGATGGAAGGAGGTTGCTGCGGCTGTGTGGCTTGAAGGTGACTGTCGAGGTGGGGAATAGAGAGGTGGCGGCTGTGGGAGTTGAGAGGGAGGTTGGCTGCTGGTTGAGGGTTGAGAGAGAAGGGCGGCTGTAGGTTTATGGAAGAGAAGTGGTTGCTGTGGACGAAGGAAAGAGACAAAGGTTACGTGAGGGAATGGAGGCTGCTGGTGGTTGCTTCTGTGGATGAGCTGCTGGGTATTGGTTTTTTGTGGGTGCTAAAGGTTGAAGGAAGAGAAGTGTATGGGCCGAGAGGTGCTGAAGACGGGAGAATGCGTGAAGTAGGCGGGCTGAGAGGGAAGACAGTGAAGGAGAGGTTGGTTGCGTGTGTGGGGAGAGAAGACAGACCTGATGTATTTTTGGGCTGGGTTTTTATCCATTTTGGGATTTTTAGGTCAATTAAATTAGGAATTTTTGAGTTGAAATTGTCGAAAATGTACCTGCAATTAAATAAATGAAATTATTAGCAAATAAAATCAATTTAGAGTTAAAGAAATAAAATTGAATCTTTTATAAGTTTCACTCAAAATGACAAAATTTATATCCCAAAATTATATATTTTCATTTATTTATTTCTTTAAAATAAGTAAAATTGAACAATAATCATGTAGGAATATGCGTTATTGCTTATCCGAAAGGGAGTTTTAACAACATTAGAAATATGAATTTTCAAAACCACATGAATTATTATTAGACAATTGGAGTAATGCATAATTGAAGGAACTAATGTGGATTCTCAATTCTAGCATATTCATTTCATAAGTTTTCACAAATCAAATTTTCCTTATTTCTTTAGTTTAATTTTCATTTTGATTTTCAAAAACAAAAATTTCGAACTCAAATCAAAACAAATCTCTAGTTCCGGTTAAGGTAATAATCTAAAATACAATTTAAAACAATTTATGTGGGATCAATACTTGGACTCACGTCCATATTATTACTTGCGCGACCCGTGCACTTGCGGAGCGATCAATTATCTCAGGATCTTTAGTAGTTTGCTAATTTGGTGTGATTGGTGAGTAATCTACTGAGTATTGATGGTGATAAGAGGAGAGCTACATCGATTTTGGAAATGGTGATTGTGGTTATATCTTTTCTTACGGGGTCCTTTTGCATCTGTTGCATATGTTGACTATTTGTTGAACTTGGGGTTAATTTAAAGTTCTTTATGTGATCTTGTTGAAAATATTTATGTTGTTTTGCCCTATGATGTTCTCTCATCGAATGTGTACAGTCACCTTATAACTTTGTGTTATTATATACTCTTGATTGACTCGTGTGAAATTACATGTTTACATTGTCTTTGGGAAGCATGCACTGTTTTATCTAAAGTGGTGATACTTGCTAATGTGATATGAATGCATAGTTTGGCTCGCTATGATTTAGTTTGTACTAGAGTTTGACCTTGGCCTTTGGTGAGTACTATTAGCAAGTATGAGATACGTTTCAGACTTGAAACATTAATAAATGTACATTGAGTTCTAATTTGTTTGGAACTGTTTTGTGTAATTAATAAACTCTGTGTTTTGGTAATGTAGGTTTGTTTGAAATCAAGGTGGATGTTTGTTGGAACTTTTTGACCCCATCAAATCGGGGGCTATGATATTAATAGGATGGAATTACTTGGGAAACTCGGGCCTCCTTCATTATGCAAAACTCGGCTGCTATTAGTGTTTTCTTAGAGAATCAACCTCCCATGTGGAAATATAAAGAGGCTGGAAAATTAAAGTTACGTTCTCCTTGGCGTTTTCCAGCCGTTTTCCGTTTTTCATTTCCGAAAACTCGAAAAACTCGTTCTCTTGCGCCGTTTTCGAGAAAAATTTTGAAAATATTTTCAAATTTTGTAAAGGAAATGGAAAACGCGATTTTCACGTTTTCCACAAATTATACCTATAATCTGAAAAATGCGGAAAACACGCATTTTCCACTTAAAAAAATTGAAATTTGTCAAACATTGTCATTTTTAATTACATTATTGGTCCCTGATTTTCAAAACTTGTCATTTTAATCCTCAAATTTTGAAATTTCTTTCGAAAATACCCTAATTTATTTGCAACTTAGGTCCCTCAACTTCAGATTTTCTTGCACTTTAGTCCGTAAATTTTACTTTTCTTTCAATTTAGTCCTTCTCGTATTTGCTTTTTAGGTCATTGTCTTCAAACATGTATAACTTTTGATGTACAAATCCGAATTGCACTCATTTTTTGCGTCGAACTCCAAATTCAACCATCTTTCTGATAATGTATCATGTGCTTAATTATTAAACATTTCTTTTTTTTCTTTTGTATTGTAGACACTTATTTTGTAAGTGCATCATTAATTAACGTAAATTGATTTTTGCAAATTTTATTGAAACTTAAATTTTAAACGTTATGAGTGCTTACTGGAAGGATGTATATATATAAAGTATTAAATGGAACGATTACTTTAGAAGAGAAAAATTACTACCCAAATGTGGAACAATTAATTTAGAAGGGCAATATGAATTTTTGAAATTTTTTGGCATAACCAAATTGTGTGATTAGGGCTATTTCATTTATTTTTGTTGTGCAACTCAAATATGACATCTTTATTTCATTTATATTCACAAGCAATATAATTACAAGTATACATAAATAATTTTCTTCAAAATTTTAAACAGAACGTATTTTCCAGCTTTTCATTTTCGAAGATAGTTTTCAGAAATAACAAACCAAATGCGTTTTCAACAATTTTGAAAAAAGTCACAGAAAATGAAAAATAGAAAATATTTTCGAAAATGAAAACAAGAAACTGAAACACAAAAGAGAACGCAGCCTAAGGGTTTTGCTACACACCCCGAGGGTTGTACCGCCCCCTCACATGGGGTGCGGGGTGCATGTGGACCCTGCCCCCATGTGAGGGGGCAGTATACCCTGCGGGGTGTTTAGCATTTTTCGAAAATTAATAGAGAAATAGGGTAGCCTGTTGTTATTGCTTCCAAAATCCAATTTGAACCCTTCCTAAGTGGAACAATAAAAACGGCAAACCTATGTTCATTTCTTGCTTCTATTTTTCTTTCGAGCGTTCTACCCTTTTGTTCTTCTTTGTGAAGTCCTTATCACATCTCCTTGGTAGATTAAGTTGTGGGTCTTCTTGGATTTAGTTTCAATTCTGATTTGTGGTGTTATCTTCATGGAGACGACTATTAACTAAGCCTCTAATCACATCAAACAGATCCGATTGGATAAACGATTTCTCTTTTACTTATTGCGTTTATAATCACTGTCTTTGATATATTTCGATTTAACTCGTTTTAATTTTGTGTTTTGGGAGATTAAATCTCAACACTACATAATTTATCTACAACGGGTCTATTTACATTAGCATTATCGAATGTAACTGAACGAATTTTACTTTCACATTTATAATCTATAACAATTTGTAATATAAAATTAAATATGTTGATGGCATTATGAGGAAATTCTATAATCTTAAAAGCAATAATTTTTATTATGTGACACCCAAAATTCATTTCCAATTTTCATATATTTATTTATTTTTCGGTCATATTTTGATTTTTCAAACGAATAAAATAGTGATATATCAACCGGCTCTAAAAATAATTTTCACTTTATTTTTAAAGCATAATTTAACTTTACAAACATGAATATTTAGTTTTGAAATATCATTTTATATTTTAGTTTAAAATAGAGAACAAAGAGTTAAGAGTGGAAGATAGTTGGGAAAAGCTATTTAATTATTTTTTAAAAAAAGGAAATAAACTATTGAAAAATAATTATTACATTTTTCGGGTTTCCCTGGTGATTGACCCATGAACCACAGTCAGGTACCCAATACACATTCGTCCCGTCATTAGAGAGTTGGTACCAACCTCCATCCATGCATTGTCACACATATAATGCAAAACTAAATGAGTCAATGCTCGGCAAGTAACAACATGCATGATCATACTCATGAGTTTCGATTCACTTTCTCACAATTATCTCATCCCTAGGTTCCGTGCCTTCTCGTTATCTCAGTTTATCCACATTTTTCTACTTGGGACCGAATCTCACTATGTTGTACCGTATGAGTTCGAATATCAATATGGCCGATAACATGCGCCTTCCAGTGCCTGTGGTCCATCATCGCCCACCAAGACTCAAGACTCCACAGTTTGCATCCTCGTCGCCCACCGAAACTCAATATAATGCACCGGGAATTATATTATATCAATGAGGCCTGACCTATTATATACGGCACTCGGCGTGTCGATCCCCAGTCTCAAGGCCACTAAGAGACCTCTCGACACTGCCCGTATACCGGCGCCGATGGCCACACCCATCCTTGACTACCCTTAATGACTGTCGGGAGCCTCAAGCAGGTGTATATATCCGGAAGCGAAGTAAAGTACGGTAAACTCGTATGGCGATTCTACTATCATCCACGTCATTCTTTCCCCCAAATACTCATTATCTTTTTCTTCACCATTTACGAAGGACTTCTTCTAAGGCCACATAATGCACATGCACATGAATGCCGCAATATACCTCGTACACCAATTATATATCATATTCACATAATATGGCATTCCAATTAATCCAATGTGCATTAATAACATATCATATCATCAAATCATATCTCTCATGCTTTCATCACATACAAATACTTGTCACATCATATTACACATATATTACACCAACAATATATCCCACATAATCACATAGGGGCACATAATAATATAAATACTTCATCCGTCCCTCAAAGATAGGTTTACTTCTATTTTCACACGAATTAAGAAAACATAATTAATATATGTTGGAACTATAAATTTACCTACATTCTACCTAACTAGTATTTCACCCGTGCGATGCACGAAAGTTATTATCCACAATATCGATTTTAATTAATATTCGTAAAATTTTAGTGCATATACATAATCAAAACATATAAATGCATAAAAAAGGAATCTCTATTACAATAATTATTAGGATTTAAAAAAATAACATAAGTAATTCAAAATTATTAAAAAATTCTTTGAATAGTAAACGCCAATTCATTTATTTAAATAATAATTCTTTATTAATTTCAAAAATTTTAATAAATTATTAGTAACTTCATTAAAAATGTAAATTAAGTAGTTTTTTAATAGTATATCACATTTGATGTAATATTATGTGCACGAATATTGATGCATGTGAAATGTATTATCAGATTTCTCATAACTTTTGCATTTGCCTCTTGCATTTAACGTACTTTTTAATTTTCATTCAAAAACATCAATCACAATAATTAAAAAAAATTCAAAATATTTGAATTTAACCAATAAAACTTTATTTGCAAAAATAAGTAATCAAAATAATAATTTTGAAGATCTCGTGATTATAATGATACAACAATAAAGTTGGACATTACAGAATTATATCAAAAATTATACCCTATAATCTTTTAAAATTATTAAAATTAAGAATGATTAAAAAATATTACTCATTCTATTAATATTACTAACTAGAAAGAAATCAAAGTATTAACTTTTCAGTATTAATCTTCGTTAAATAACTTTTTCTTTATATTATTTATAAGTAGCACATTTTTTAAACCCACTTTCTAACCACCTATTTTTCAAAACTATTTTTCAACCACACATTTTACCTCGAAACAAAAATATAGTTGTTGAACAGAGGGTTAATTTATTAAAATGTTTAATAATAATATATAATATATATTTTAGAAAATTTGATTTGTAATATTAAATATAACAAATGATTTGATCATTAATAATTAAAACACAATTTAATTATTGATGGCTACACATATGATTTATAATATTAAAAACAACAAATAAATTAAAAATCAATGATTAAATAATAATTTTAATGTTGATAATTAAAAATATTGATTGAAATCATTCAATATTAATAAAAAATAATAATTACAACCAAAATATACAAATAACAATAACATCATATTAATTATTTACTATAATACTAATACATAAAGAATTTAAGAATTAAATTTTGTCAAGTTATCCTACTTTTATATATAGTATAGATTTCCGCAATTACGATAAACTGAAATTGCTCTCCGCAATATGGATAAACATTCATAAAATTTAATGATTGTACATAATCAATAAAAAATACAAAAATAATTTTTTATCACAACAATTATTAAAATTTAAAAACAATATAAATAATCCAAATTATCGAAAATTTTATTGAATGATAACTGCAAATTTTATAGTTTTTTTAATTGTGCATCATGTTAGATATAATATTATGAGTACAAATAGTCAAATATTGATGTTTGTCCAAGATATAAATATATCTATTATAATTTCTGCATCTGCCTTTCATATTTAACTTTTCTCAATTTTTGTTAAAAAATCACAATACATTATAAATATTTATTTAATCTTAACTCATCAAATATAGACAATTGAACAACGTTGAAGATCAAGATATTATTATATCATATAATCTTTGCACAATTATTAAAATTAAAAATTATTAAAAAAAAATTAACCATTGTTTGGTATTTTGCATAAAATAGAGCAGGCGCGCGCGCGCGCACACACACACACATATATAAGGCAATAAATGCATTCACACCAATCTACTTTGCATTCTCTCTAATCCAATATTCTCCCTTTACACATATTATAGATATAACCCTACATTAAATAACGAGTTGTTCATATTTGTTGATAACAATGCATATTAAATAGGGGTATATTAGAAAATGAAGACATTAATATACTCTCAAAAAAGAAAGTGACATATCTTTGTGGGACAAACAAAAAAGGAAAATAAGCCTACCTTTGTGGAACGGAGGGAGTATTATGTTTTGTAATGTAGTTAAAATGTTACTTACCTTACTCCTTGGCTATCCTAGAATTACGACTTTATTCCTCAATATTTGCATGACTAATTTACTTGGAGTCGAACTAGATTGATTATCACTCCTTGCCTGCAGTATAGATAAATTATAATTTAGTCATGCGATACTATATTATATTTCAATTACTAATTATAAATTAGGGTCTAATAATATTAGAGAATCTCCAATAGACTCTCTAAACTTGAGTTACTTTTTATTTTGGAGAGTTAACCCTTAAAATTTCACTCCAATAGTCTATCTACTTTAACTTTTTAATTTAGATAGTGGGCTGGCTCTCCAAATTTTAAATGCATTCAAAAAGTTTCAATTTTCAATGTTCCTACATTAGTTTTCTTTATTACATATTTGATATCATTGGTCATTCACTTTTAAAAAAATAAATATTAACTAAAAATAAAGAAAGACAATAAATATTTTTATGAAAAAGTAAAATAAAGAACAAAAAATAAATAGTTTGTTGGAACTTGCAAAAAATTTTACTCTTTAAATTTAAAAATGTTCTCTATTATATAGAATATACTCTTTAAATATAAAGAATTTATTGAAGATGCTCTTAAAGTAGACTATTTCTCTGCAAAATATTTAATTATAGGGACCGACTTTATTTTAAAGGGATTGACCCATTTTATAATACCTCATAAGAAATTTAGTCTAATTTCCGTAATCAAAATAATAATCATAATCATAATATTAATAATATAATTTTTTTTTGCATTTTACCTAATATATCTGTATATTAAATATTGGAATAAATATGATTATTTTATATTTATTGATTACAATGGACATTAAATAAAGACAAATTAGAAAACTTAAAAATATTTAGATTTTCAACAAGAAAAGTGACCTATAATTAGGGACGGACAAATAAGAAATATAAATTTATTTTCACAGGACATAGAGAGTATAATATAATACCAATAAAAGAAAAAAAAAAAAAAAAAAACTAACATAATCACCTTTCAGAGGGGAGGTCGACCCCCTTAATTGAAATGAGGGTGGGTAGACACTCGGTTAAAAGCGGGAACTAAAAGTTTCATTCCCTTTTTTCCTCCATTTTCAATTGCCACTACCTCTATTTATAGATTTTATGTAGGACTGAACTGTAATTAAAAAAATTATTTTATTTGCTCTTTTAGATCCAATAACTATTAAATACTCCAAAAGGACTTAAAAAATTATATGGTCATATGAAATCGTAATAGAGAGTTTTTTGGGCCAATATGAAGTTCTCGGGGTGTACTTTACAACAATATTTTCGGATCATAAAATCGATAATTTAGGTAAAAGTTATCGCTCGTCAAAGTTTACCACTTAAAACTATTTTATGTTTATCCTTTTCGATTTCTTTTCAATTGGCTACTTTTGTCTTAATTTTCGGTACTATTATTATCATCAAAATTGAACTTTTAATATACCATTCTCAAATACTCACAATCTAGTTTCTCGTATTTTCGCCGAAAAGCAATATGGTCAACTATAGTAAAAATTGCGACTTGTCAAAATATACCTTTTAAAACTAACATTTCGAATTGCTAACATTATTTATTAAAATTTCTGAGACACGTACATCAACCAAATATGTCTCTACAATATACCATTTCAAAAGACGTTCAGAACTCTACATGATGGTATTTTCGAATAGTCGAGATAGATAATGAAACTAAGGAATTACACATATCGAAACTATACGCGTAATTTGTAGTTAACACACACACACACACATATGTATAAACATATGTTTAGTGTCTAACTAATATTTATATATATTACTATATTATTTTGACAAAAAGGTTTACAGATTAACATTGGCCTATTATTTTCTTATTTCCCTTTTGAAGTACACTTCATATACTTCAATCCATATCTTTCCAATTATGAAATCAATAGCCGATTTATTAAATCGATAAAATTACTTAAAATAATATTTAATATTCTTATTTATTTTTCGTTGATATTACGTCAATTAAATTAAAAGTCTTATTTAATGTCGAATATGCCCCTTTAAATAAGTCAAATAAATTAAAATTTCTATTTGATTTTCAAGTGAGTTCCTTAAATGTGAATAATTTAATATAATAACATGACGAATATTTGGGTCGTTACATTATGCATCACCTAAAGTAGATATCTATGTAGTGTGCAATTACAGTTATATAATTTTTTTATTAATTCCTTTCCAAATATCAGAAGTAAATGAAATAACACCGCCCTATTTATATAAGTCAGTTATTAATTTCTTCTTAATTTTAAGAAAATATTCTATAGTGTCAGAACAAATGGTATTTCCACTAATCCAACATACTTCTGTTGAAGATATTCTTTGATGTGGGTAGTGAAGTGTTGATTGTCCATTATGCTTAGCGACAACTCCGCCCCGACAACAAATTTCAACATTTCAACATGAGTATCTTCTTCAAAATACATTAACGTTGTAAGTATAGATGTAGAACCACAACCAGATCTACTAAATTGAAGTTGAGATTAATTTGTTACAACATGACCATGTTTGGTCACATATTTTCGATAGCGATAGTTGATATTAGTAGTACTTAGTGATGAGGTTCGAAGCGCGGAAGAAACGCCGGAAAGTTCCGAACTCAGGTTGTGGTTGGACGGATGAATCATGACCCGATATTCACGACGCGATGGCTCGACAATGCGGACTAAAGAACCACGACTTTTGAAACACCACAAGGATTTGCCCAATTTCCTTGATAAGTCTCTGATTTGAACGCCACAAATATTCTCGCGAATATTTGATAAATTCGAGATGAACGCCACAAGATAATCAATCTTGATAAGTTTGGGTTTGTAATGTGAATCCACACATTAAACAATTGAAAACATTCAATCTCTGTTTTATTTAATCATCAAAGTCTTTTTTACAATGAATCAAAAAGGCGTATAAATAAGCAAAATAAAACCCTAATCGCTAATTTACTCAAAATAGAATTCTAACTAACCTAAAATAGCTAAAAACTGATAAGGAAATAAAATATTTCGAAATCTTTAAACCCCACAGCGGCGCACGTCCAGAAGCAGTCTTACGGCCGTGAGGTCTTCATTTACGGCCGTAATTGTGTAATTGAAATATGTTACGGCCGTGAGGATTTTCGTTACGGCCGTAAGTCCCTTTTATCCGGTTTATGAAATATACAGAGAGCAGGTTACGGCCGTGAGCTTCATAGTTACGGCCGTGACCAATTCCATCCATGGCCGTGATTTAATTTTTGGTTCTTTTCGACACGGTTTGATCTTCAAAGCTCGTCGAACCTGCTGAATTCTTGTTTTGGCTTGAATATTTAAATTTTCCCGTCAAGCCTGCTATGACTCCGATTGTCGAGGGTCCGGATCACATCATACCCTCCTTCTTTAGGATGATTCGTCCCGAATCATAGCTTTGTTCCTGGTGTCCCACTTCACCTCCTGGATCAAACGGAAAATTTCTGCTTCCATGCCATGATTTCAATAAATTGGAATCCTTTGATTTGCTAACACGGAAGAGATGGAGCTTGAACTTCCTTTTCCATTCGTAGTGTGGTTGAAGCTTCCAGTCATAATTAACCTGGAAAAAAGATTTAAACAAAATGGGGAGGGACATGTTAGCTTCATGAAGTACAAGGTATGGATCCTTGTATTCATGACAAACCACCACCAACTCCACTTCTTGAACCACGAGGCTCTTCTCTTCGCCTCTTTCCTCCTTTGCAATTTCTTGTTCGGTTTTTTTATCTTCAAACTCAACCACATCTCCGACCTCCAGATTTTTATCACTAATTTCATGCACTCCCCCAACGGTATTCAAATGTGGATCTACCAATTCAAAGCTCAAAATTTGAACTTCTACCCCAACTTCTAATTCCTCATCATATTTTGGAGTTTGTTCACCTAACTCCACGTTTTCGACTCCTACCACAAAGTTCGGGGTCTCTTCAACTACTTCTAATTCATGTTTCAAGCCTCCCTCCTTCTTTTCAACATTCATATCCCGAGGCTCAACCATAACATGTATTTCACTCTCCTCTAACCATTTAATTACCGCCTTTCGTCTCTCCTCCTTTTTTTCGCAATTTAGCCAAATATTTTCTTTCTGCCTCTCGTTCACACCTCAATCTTTCCTCATAAATTTCTTTTTGAATTTTCAAAATTGCTTTTGGATCAATCTCAGCTCATCTCTTAACCCCGATTCCATCCCTAGGTTTAGGATCATGCCTATAATCACTACGATTTGCTTGAGATCGCCCCTTTTTCAATTTCTCTTCCCTTTCATCTAATTTATCCAACCTAACCAAAGCTTCATTCAAAAATCTCCACATACGATCTTTGGCGTTTTCATGGGAATTGGACATTGTAAAATTTATGTGGAAGGACACAGAAAAAGAATAATGAAAACAAAGGATCAAGAAATTCAAGAAAGTGGTTCTTGGATGTACTCTTTTTTTTTTTTTTTTTTTTTTTTGAATTTTAGGATGAATTTTCGGAATAAATAAAATAATAAAAAAATAATAATTTTTTTTTATAAATCCGAAAATTCGACAACGAACACGACAAAACAAACGGAACTTAATTCGGATAAGAATTAAGTAAAACAAACACTTTTGAATTTTGTTGGATTTTTATATGGATCAAACAAAGAAAACATTTACTGGCACGAAGAACAAGAAAATCAAGAAAAAAAAGACTCAACAACAAGACGTGAGTGATTTTTATGGGACTCGATGATAAACATAAAAATCAAACTGGATAGAAAAACCTGAATTCAGAGTCCAGCTCTGATACCAAATGATGAGGTTCGAAGCGCGGAAGAAACGCCGGAAAGTTCCGAACTCAGGTTGTGGTTGGACGGATGAATCATGACCCGATATTCACGACGCGATGGCTCGACGATGCGGACTAAAGAACCACGACTTTCGAAACACCACAAGGATTTGCCCAATCTCCTTGATAAGTCTCTGATTTGAACGCCACAAATATTCTCGCGAATATTTGTTAAATTCGGGATGAACGCCACAAGATAATCAATCTTGATAAGTTTGGATTTGTAATGTGAACCCACACATTAAACAATTGAAAACATTCAATCTCTGTTTTATTTAATCATCAAAGTCTTTTTTACAATGAATCAAAAAGGTGTATAAATAAGCAAAATAAAACTCTAATCGCTAATTTACTCAAAATAGAATTCTAACTAACCTAAAATAGCTAAAAACTGATAAGGAAATAAAATATTTCGAAATCTTTAAACCCCACAGCGGCGCACGTCCAGAAGCAGTCTTACGGCCGTGAGGTCTTCATTTACGGCCGTAATTGTGTAATTGAAATATGTTACGGCCGTGAGGATTTTCGTTACGGCCGTAAGTCCCTTTTATCCGGTTTATGAAATATACAGAGAGCAGGTTACGGCCGTGAGCTTCATAGTTACGGCCGTGACCAATTCCATCCATGGCCGTGATTTAATTTTTGGTTCTTTTCGACACGGTTTGATCTTCAAAGCTCGTCGAACCTGCTGAATTCTTGTTTTGGCTTGAATATTTAAATTTTCCCGTCAAGCCTGCTATGACTCCGATTGTCGAAGGTCCGGATCACATCACTTAGAGCATCCAAAATGCTACACTTTTCACATTGAAAAAAGTTAGCCACACCATTAAGAAAGATATTATGCCAATTTTTTCCATCTCCAATGCATTAAATTTTGGAGTCCATTATGCTGACATGAAAACAATAAATGAAGAAAGTTTCAAATCCACTTTCTACCACTTTGAAACAGTGTTTAACATGCTGAGCAATTTTGAATTTTGTTGAATAAATAAATGCTATTTTTTGTTTAGTTTATTTTATTTGAATAAAAGAAATATCACGTGAGCAAGATGTAGAAATAATGCATTGGAGATGACTTTTGTAATTCTTTTCACTTAACATTCATCCTACGTGAAAATAAATTCATACATTGACTGCTATATGACAACATTTATTCAATATGAAAAAGTGTAGCATTGTAGATGCTCTTATACCCTCTTGCCATACGAACTGTTGTGCACGTAATTCAATGAAGAAATATTTATTGCCCTTCAAAATAGATTTTAAAATCCGTGAAGTACTACACATCAACACTTCCAAAAAAATTTCTCTTTTCATCTTTCTTCTACTTCGGTCTCATACAAGGATATTGTGACGTCATCGTTTATTTGACAAACTGTTTATAAACGTGTTTATATACAGTAAAATCTAAATAAATTAAAAATGTCTGGACCATAAAATTTTATTAATTTAGAGAGATATTAATTAATCAATCAATTAATAATTTATTAATTTAAAGAGTGATGTTCTAATTTAGCTAACATAGATTTACTTACATAAAAAATATAATGTTTCACTAATGTATATATCATATTCCTTGAATTAATATAGAAAATAAAATTCATTGTACATATATATTTATGAAAATAAGTAAATGATATTCATTATTTTAATAATTAAATAATATTCATTGTATTGACAAATCAAATAATGGTCAACTTATAATGTGAGTTCAAGTCATTCGCATTTATGCGTTTATTGTATTGACTAATCAAATAATATTTACAAGTTTTTGTTGCAGTTCGAGAACACCATCAGAACTTTTGGATGCAATTAGAAGTGTTAGATATGAAATCTAGCTAGTTTTAAATTTCAAGAAAAAAACAACTTTAGAATCATATTTTACTACATTGTCCTAATTATGTTTGTAATTTTAGAGAATCACTAGTTTATAATATTGACGAGACCATAAATTTATATAAGGGTTCTTTCGAAAAATTATTATCTTATTAATTTATCAAAATTACTAATTTAGAAAATTGGCCGAAATCGGGATTGGGAAAAAATATTACTTAAGAGATGTTATTAATTTATAAAGTATTGATTTTTAGAGGTTTTACTGTATAAGGTTTATTATAAATAGTGACGTGATAATATTTCATTGATTCGTTTTTTTATTTTAAAAGTGAAAAAAGTGGGATGTGATATTGAACAACCAAAATTATTGATTTTAAAAAAAAAATTATTCAACGAAATATTGTCGCGTGATTGTTTTTAAACAGAATTTATTAACAAATATTTAACAAACTAGTATTTCACCCTTGCGATGTACGAAAATTATTATTCCCAATATCAATTTCAATAAGTATTCATAAAATTTTAGTGCTTATACATAAGCAACACATACAAATACATAAAAAAGAATTTTCTATTATAATAATTATTAGAATTTAAAAAATAACATAAGTAATTCCAATTATTAAAAAATTCTTTGAATAGTAAACGACAATTTATTTATTTAAATAACAAATTATTATTGATTTCAATAATTTTTATGAATTATTAATAACTTCATTGAAAATATAAATTTAGTAAATTTTTAATGGTATATCACATTTGATGTAATATTATGTGCACGAATATTGATGCATGTGAAATGTATTAGTATATTTCTCATAACTTCTACATTTGCCTCTTATATTTAACGTAATTTTTAATTTTCATTCAGAAACATCGATCACAATATTTAAAAAAGAAATAGTCAAAATATTTGGATTTAACCAATAAAACTTTTTTTTTTGCAAAAATAAGTGGTCAAAATAATAATTTTCAAAATCTCGTGATTATCATGATATGATAACCGAGTAAAGTTGGAGATTACAAAATTATATCGAAAATTATACCCTATAATCTTTAAAAATTATTAAAATTAAGAATGATTAAAAAATATTAATCATTCTATTAATATTATTAACTAAAAAAATCAAAGCATTAACTCTTCAATATTAACATTCGTTCAATAACTTTTTATATAAATTATTTATAAGTAGCACATTTTTTTAACCCACTTTTTAACCATATATTTTTCAAACATATTTTTCAACCACACATTTTACCTCGAAAAAAAATATAGTTGCTGTACGGAGGCTTAATTTATTAAAATAACTAATAATAATATATAATATATATTTTAGAAAATAGGATTTGTAATATTAAAGATAACAAATAATTTGACCATTAATAATTAAAACACAATTTAATTATTGATGGCTGCACATAAGATTTATAATATTAAGAACAACAAATAAATACAAAATCAATGATTAAATAATAATTTTAATACTGATAATTAAAAATATTGATCGAACTCATTCAATATTAATAATAATAACAATAATAATAATAATAATAATAATAACCAAAATATACAAATAACAATAACATCATATTAAATTATTAATTATTTACTATAATACTAAAATATAAAGAATTTCAAGAATTAAATTATGCCAAACTATCCTACTTTTATATATAGTATAGATTTTCACCATTGCGATGAACTGAAACTGCTATCCGCAATATAGATAAGTATTCATAAAATTTAATGATTATATATAATCAACACAAATATAAAAGATACATAAATAATTTTTTATTACAACAATTATTAAAATTAAAAAAAAAACACATATAATCCAAATTATCAAAAACTTTATTGAATGATAAATGCAAATTCTGTAATTTTTTAATTGTATATCATGTTAGATGTAATATTATGAGTACAAATATTGATACTTGTTCAAGATATAAATATATTTATCATAATTTCTGCATTTACCTTAGATATTTAACTTTTCTCAATTTTAGTTCAAAAATAAATGTGTTTAATCTTCACTCATAAAAAAAATGACAATTGAATAACATTGAAGATCGAGAAATTAATATATCATATAATCTTTGCACAATTATTAAAATCAAATTTATTAAAAAAAAATATTAATCATTGTTCAGTATTTACCATAAAATAATATCTATATACTATAAGGCAATAAATGCATCTATCCAGATTTTGTATTCACACTAATCCACTATTCTCGCTTTATATATAGTATATACATATATAGATATATAGATTATTAGAATTTTAAAAAAATAATAATAATCCAAATTATCAAAAACTTTATTGAATGATAAATGCAAATTCTGTAATTTTTTAATTGTATATCATGTTAAATGTAATATTATGACTACAAATATTGATACTTGTTTAAGATATAAATATATTTATCATAATTTCTGCATTTGCCTTACATATTTAACTCTTTCTCAATTTTCGTTCAAAAATCACACTAAACTATAAAAATGTGTTTAATCTTAACTCATCAAATATATGATAATTGAATAACATTGAAGATCGATAAATTATTATATTATATAATCTTTGCACAATTATTAAAAAAATATTAACCATTGTTTGGTATTTGTCATAAAATAGTATATTCACACTAATTCATTTTGCATTCACATTAATCCATTTTGCATTCACACTAATCCACTATTCTCCATTTATATATAGTAAGTACTAGTATTTCACCCGTGCGATGCACGAAAATTATTATCTGCAATATCGATTTCAATAAGTATTCGTAAAATTTAGTATTTATACATAATCAACACATATGCATAAAAAAGAATTCTCTATAACAATAATTATTAGAATTTAAAAAATAACCAAAGTAATTCAAATTATTAAAAAATTAACATTTTTTCAACACACTTTTTAACAACATATTTTTTCAAAACTATTTTTCAACCACACATTTTACCTCGAAACAAAAATATGATAGCTAAACAGAGGCTTAATTTATTAAATTATTTAATAATAATATATAATATATATTTTAGAAAATATGATTTGTAATAGTAAAGATAACAAATGATTTTACCATTAATAATTTAATTATTGATGGCTACACATAAGATTTATAATATTAAGAATAAAAAATAAATTAAATAATCAATGATTAAATAATAATTTTAATATTGATAATTAAAATATTGATTGAACTCATTCAATATTAATGTTAATAATAAAAATAAAAATAATAGTATAAATTTTCACCAATGCGATGAACTGAAATTGATATCCATAATATAGATAATCATTTATAAAATTTAATGATTATATATAATCAAAACAAATACAAAATATACAAAAATAATTTTTTATTATAACAATTATTAAAATTTAAAAAAATATAAATAATCCAAATTATTGAAAATTTTATTGAATGATAAATGCAAATTCTGTAGTTTTTAATTGTATATCATGTTAGATGTAATACTATGAGTACAAATATTGATGTTTGTTCAAGATATAAATATATTTATTATAATTTCTGCATTTACCTTACATATTTAACTTTTTCTCAATTTTCGTTCAAAAATCACAGTAAACTATAAATATGTGTTTAATCTTAATTCATCAAATATACAATAATTGAACAATATTGAAAATCAAGAAACTATTAATTTGCTTAACTTCTCAAGTCAAGCCCGCTAGGTTTAGGTCTAGGTCCATAAGGTCAAACACAATACAAAAAATAGATGGACACAACTTTCCGCTTCATTTCAGCCTTCACCGTTTGGCTTCAGGCTTCACCGCTCCTTAGACACAGCTTCACCGCTTCTGCCGGCTCACGAAGATGCAGAGAGTACCGCCGCTTCCTCTTCTATTCATTCTGGTACCAAAATTTCAATTGCTTTCTTTTCTTTTAATGTTCTAGTTTATTTCTTAAAATTTTGAACAGTAGTTGCTTTGTTTTCTTTTAAATTTCCAGAATCCAGATTATAATTATTGCTCTGTTCTTTTTTGGGGTTGTTTCTTTATCTTTTATATGTTGGTAATTGTTTTTAATAGTTTGATTAGATTTTCATATCATTCTTGCTTGTTAATTGATTTGAGTGTTGGATTGCAAATGCTAAATTCAAATTTCTAGAAGAGAATTGAGAAGTGCTGGTCAGTAGACAAGTCTATTGTCTCTTGGTTGAAACTAAGCAATTTGTGTTTGGGCATAAAATATGCTACTAGAAGAATTCCTAAATTTTAAAAAGTTACTTCTTCATTAAAAAAACCTATTAACCTTGACTTCAAAAGTAAGTTGAAAACAGGTAGTAATGCTTTTTCTTGTGTTTACAGATTGATTGAGATTCATATATTTTGCATGTACAATCTTTTTTTCGTTTGATTACAAAGTTAAGGAGCCTCAAAATATGAGGAACGAAACTGCTAACATTCATTCTTCATTTCCACCTTTGGAGGTTCAAAAAAATTTTCGGGGGCTCCGCCCCCGAACCCCCCGGAGGGCCCCCCCTCCACTACCATATTTTTTCTAACCTACTACATTTCAAATTCCTAGTTCCGCCCCTGGATAGAAGTATAGATATATAGATAGATAAAAGCTAAAATAAATTTTCACAACCCCCTGTGCACATGTAACGTGTTAAGTTGGTTTTGTAATCTTGCTTTTTCGTTGTGCAACCAATTATTGAGGTATTATTTGACAATTAACTATAAAGATATTATTTGCTTAAACAGTTCAACTAACTTTTTAGCAAAGATATTATTTTCTTAAACCCCGAATAACGTGCTTTTTACGAAATACATTTGACACAGTTTCTTCTTTAAGCCATGGATTAAGTTTCAACTTTGTTCATAATCTTGTATACCTATTTGTTAAAGATCTAAACTTGTTTAGTTATTTGATATTCAACATTGTTGATAATTAAAAAGTCTGATTTCCATTGAAAATAATCTATTCGCAGAAATAAAAATACACACACGAGAACATGCGAAATTTATAGAAATTTATATCAATGCGAGACTGCGTCATCTTTTGTAGATACAATAATTCATTATGACGGAAAAAAGTTAGAAGAGAAATTGCACACCATACCTTTAAAACCTTAATGACGGTTATCTCTGTTTTACCAGACGATTTAGGACAAAACGAAATTGCAATTGTGAAATTCCTAAACTATTGTTCATAAATTTTGATCTTGTGGAGGGGCTTCTTGCTCCACTCTCAATCCTCACGACGATCTCATTGCGAAGGTCGATACACATACTGACTCGCATAATGATTATAATTATACAACTTAACAAACACGATCTCTCTATTACAAGTTGAGTTCTTTTTTTTTTTTTTTTGGTGAAAAGATTCTTACGTAGAATTTAGTTTACAAATTTTCTTTTTCTTCATTTCCTTTACATATTTCGATGTTTCGAATTTACCAAGTGTTTGGTAAACTTGTTTATAAACAAGTTTTCTTCATATTTTTTCAAACTAAAACCATTTTCCAACATCACATTAGAGACTTAGCCTATGTTGTAAAAGTTTTTTGTTTATAAATAAAAAATGTAATATTTTCAGTTAAATATGTGATTTAAAAGTGATTTTTGAAAATTTATGTGATCTAAAGTGATTAGAAAAGTATGTTATTTATAATTTTTTTTTTATAAAGAACTAAGCCTGTGTTCGGCGGCGGAATTAAGGGGAAAAATTGGTTTATTTACTGTGCAACACGTATCTCAAGGACATTTGAGGGTTAAAAATTGGAGAGAGAAAAGATATGTGGTTAAAAAGTTGTATTGAAAATTGTTGAATTTATAAACCAAAAAAAAAAAAAAAAAACCCCTTTACCGAACAGTAGCTTTACACAATTGAAATGTAATTAGAGGAAATTACATAAAATGTCCATTTTTACATTGTTGATTGCAAAAATGTCTCAATTTTTAGTGATGTCCATTTTCCTTTTTTTGGACCAAAATGCCCTTAAATGCCACATTGAGGACAATCTGTTGACCGAAAATATTTTTTATTGTACTAATCAATCAAAACTTGACACCTAATTTATTGATATTGTATTACCCAATAGTTCATCTGAATACACTTGGAAACCGTTTCAAAACCCAGCATATTGCAATTCATTGTACTCTCACCACTATCTTCTCTCACAAGCCATTTTTTTTTTGAAACCCTCAACCCCTCTGTCTCTCGGTCTCTCTCTCCACCATTCTGTTCACCTCTCATTCACCGTCGGTAACCCCACACCCATCGAAGTGATAACCAAAAGTGAGTGAAAAAAATCTAAATTCTCTTTGAAATCTGTTGGTCCAAAAACTCACAGCAAAATACCCGCTCTAAATCGCCGTTGCCTAGCGTTGTGCTGTCGTTTTGTAGCCCATATCTGACCTCTACTGCAATTGCTGCTTGGTATTTCCTCTCTCAGTCAGTATCGCACAATTCCCTTCATATTTAGCAATTTTATTTTTTGATATTGTTTATGTTATTGTTGGATTTGTGTGTTTTGTAGTGTATGATTTGTTGTGAAAAGATAACGGTTTCCCCTATTTTCAGTAGCGAAAAATGTAATAAACGAGTATCTCAAGTTTTCATAAAGTATACAAATTTTTTTTTTTGTTGCTTTGTATAAGGATTCTTTATTTCATTGTGGATATATTTGTTTATGATTGAACGATTGTGTTGGTATTTAAATGGAAAAATTCAATTTTTTTTTCTAATATTCAGAAACAATCAAATAAATGAACGTATTATAACATAATTTCATTCGGACTGAACCATATACTAATTAGGACAACATTTCGCTTAATTGATTAAAGTGCATAAAAGAAATAAAAATAGTCTTCGCTTTTTAATTGTAGTTGCCAACTCCATAAATATCATCTGGTTGGAGAAGTTTTGCTCATAATCTTGTCTCATTTTATAATTTGGCATATCAATCTGCATGTTGAGATTTTGGCGCTTGATTGCATAAGCTTCGTTGATATCTATCCAAGTTCATATATACTCAGTAGAGGGGGAGAATAATGAGTGAAAAAGGCTCCAACTATTTTGTTCTTGATTAGATGCATATGGTTTTTTTGCTGTGGTTATTGACATGAAATTTGATTGCTTATAATTTGTATGCTTTCTTTTTTCTTTACACAAGTATGCTTTCTTTTGTGTTTGAAAAATATGCTTTGTTTTGTCTTTCCACAAGTACGTTCATGTACCTAGATGCATGCTAAGTTTCATCTTTTGATTACAATATTTCTTCTGAATGTTGGCATATCAACTCTAAAATAAGGATGTAGGCTACTGATCTGTAAGTATTTTGGTCCTGTCTATTTGCATTTGGTTATTTGATTTGGTTACAGCCTCCTCCAGTGAAAATGCAGTTGGAGTGGAGGGAGCTTCAACTGCCACAGTATTGGCAAAGGCAACAAACATCAAAGAGATTGTTTCAAGTGAAGAAGCAAGCAAGCCTTGTGATGTTCCGCCTCGCAAACCATGTTACAGCCAGAAAAAAATTCCCAGTGCTACCATGACGAGTCCTTACACACGCAGTGGACGAAAGAAGGTCAAGCATGATCGTAAGAGAAAGAGTTGGACACATTTTATCTATGTACTTTTTGTGTTAAAACCCCTCTGTTGCAGACTATGTATTATGACGTTGTACATGATTGAAACACGGGTTTTCTACTAGTGGATAGAGTTAGTGTTTTGTTCCCACAGTTCAATGGGGTTTGATGTGTTGTTTGCATGCATTACCTATTCTGAACAGATTTTGTAAATCTAGACATTTGAAAATGTCAAGCTTCTAGAAAAGCAGGGAACAAATGTCGAGAATGATAATTCGTAATGTCGAGAACGTTATTGATTGTCATTAAAGATTTGATGAATGTTGAGTTTTTGTTTATGTCAAATTGCCTCCTTAAACACTAAAGCAGCAATACCAGATGTAATATTATTTTTGTTTCTTGGCCGAACCGCAATGAAGAATTGCAGCGTTCGTAACGTATGTTCAAGTGAAATTAACAGATGCATAAGTTCGTGATGAGATCCCAGTCAGGGAATCTCGTCGAACAATGCGGAATAATGAAATTAAAATCTAGGAAAGATCTAGATCAGATTTAAAAACGAAAATAAACAATAATTAAACTACTGGAAAGAAAAAATTGACGATAGGACCTTGACCCAAGATTCACGACGCAAGAAATTGACGATGCGGAATCGAGATCCAAGGTTTTCGAAACACCACAAGGACTTGTCAATTTCCTTGATAAGATTCTAATTGGAAACGCCACAAATATTCTCGCGAATATTGATAAGTTAGATTTGTTCTCGAAGAACACAAAAGGGACTCCTCAACCTTTCAATTTGGAGAATCCTCTCTCAAATATTATTCATAAACTCAAACTTAACTAAATTGTTTTTTTTACAATGAATGGAAATGAATATAAATAACCAAAATAACCTAGCCTCTAATTTACTCAAAATAGAATTCTAATTAGACTAAAATTCTAAAATAGGAAAATAACTTAAAATCATAAAGGAAACAAAACAATTAAAAATCCCGCAAAATCTGGCCCGCTCCTCATTTACGGCCGTGAAGAATAACGTTACGGCCGTAAAGGCCTCTCGGGTCCAAAACTGCTTCAATAGTTACGGCCGTAAGCCTGTTTCTGTTGAAATTCTGCCATTTCCCTCGATAGTTGATTACGGCCGTGATTATATGAGTTACGGCCGTGAAGGATTTCAATTACGGCAGTAATGCCTTTTCTGCACAAATAATTTCGATTACTCGGCTCGGCTTGATCCTTTCGCCTCCTCGGCTCGATTCCAACATGGAACTTGCTCCGTTTTCCACGTAGATCACCGTCATACTGCCGATGTCTTGAAAAGGATTCGACCTCGAATCCAATTTTGATCGGATTTTCAAACTCCTCCTGCCTTTCTAGGCTCGATGATTATGTTTATGCCTCGTGCTTGCTTTCAACATTTTGGGCTGCCCATTTTTCTCCTTCAACTTTCTCGACCTTTTGGGTTGCTCATTTGTACCAACAAGTTTTTTGTCCTGTTTTAAGCTCATGGTTTGACTCCGGTACCTGTAAAACATATTTTAAAGAACTGGGGAGGGGTGTGTTAGCGTGAGTAAGTGCAAATAGACTCATTTTTGTGGTAGACTCTTTTTTCTTTTGCTTTTTGCACTCAGTATCTCCTTTTTCTGAGGTTTGAACCTCAACCCTCTTTTCTTTATTTTTCACTCCCTCTCCTTTTTCTGAGGTCGTGGCCTCAACTCTCTTTTCTTTAATTTCCACTCCCTCTCCTTTTTCTGAGGTCGTGGCCTCAACTCTCTTATTTTTCCCCTCAAACTCACTTTTCACTTTCAATTGATCTTTCAGAGCTTCAGTTGGAGATAGTGGCATTAGAGTAAACTTTTTCCCCCCTTTTACCAGGATGTATCTATTCGTATACCCATCGTGTAGCACAACCCTTTCATGTTGCCAAGGCCTCCCCAACAATATGTGACTAAGTTGCATAGGCACCACGTCACAAACTACCTCATCAGTATATCCACCAAAAGAAAATGTCACCAAGGCCTGTCTCTTCACCTTAACTTCCCCTGACTCAGTCAACCATTGTAATTTATAATGTGTTGGATGTTTCATTAAAGGCAAGCCTAATTTTTCCACCAACATTGTACTAACTACATTAGTACAACTTCCCCCGTCAATCACCAAGTTACAAACTTTTTCATCCACTAAGCATCTAGTACGAAAAATATTATCCTTCTGCCCTTCCACATTATCCAAAACATTCACCTTACGCCTAACGCTAAGAGCATGCATATCAATAATTGACTTATCCACCACTACACTTTTAGCCCCTTCACTATCACGCCTAACCTTCTTACGTGGACAATCAAGTGCAATGTGACCCCGTTCCAAACATTTAAAGCACTTAACATTTTTATCCTTAAGAGGTTTAGAATCAGAATTATTTTTACCTTTGGTTGTCGGTTCCTCCATCCTTTTGTGAACATGATCACTACTCTCCCGTTTTGATGTCTCTTTTCGCTTTAATGACTTTTCATCCATCTCATCTCCGTACCTAGCATGACATTCATGCTTACTAATCCTCCTAGCCATAGAGTCCGCCCGCGATTGCTCCTTTTTCAATTGGGCAATCATCGCATCTCTTTTATCCATCCTAGCCATCACCTTCTTAAATTTTGACTGCAGCTCTGCCAATAATTCAACACCCTGCTCCAATATCCTATTCCCTCTTTCAGGGCGTTTGTTGTCACCCATTGATGAAGATTTGGAAATTGAGAAAATTCGGAATATTTGGGGAATATTTCGAATTTTTTTTATTTGTTTTTTTTAATCTCCTGCCAGAGAATTGGACTACGAGTATGGCAGAAAAAACGGAACTGGATTTGGACGAAAAATAAACAAGAAAAACACTTTTGAATTTTTGGGACTGACTCTTATGGATCAAAATGAAAAAATTTATGACTGACACGAAGAACGCGAAGAACACGAAAAAAATCAAGAAATTCAAGAAACGCAAGAATCTGAAATAGATTCAAGCTCTGATACCAGATGATGAGATCCCGGTCGGGGAATCTCGTCGAAAACGCGGAATAACGAAATTTAAAACCCTAGGATAGATCTAGATCAGATCTGACACGAAAATAACAAAAATACGAAAGAAATAACGGAATTAAAGATAGATTTGACGATAAAACCTTGACCCGACAATCACGACGCAATTAATTGACGATGCGGATTGAAGAACCAAGATTGGTGAACGCCACAAGGTTTGTCAATTCCTTGATAAGTTCGTTGGGTGAACGCCACAAAGAACGGATATTTGATAAGTTCGAAACAAAAGGGAAAAAACTCAACCTTTCAATTTGGAGAATCATCTCTCAAATATTATTCATAAACTCAAACTTAACTAAACTATTTTTTTTACAATGAATGGAAAGAAATATAAATAAGCAAAATAACCTAGCCTCTAATTTACTCAAAATAGAATTCTAATTAGACTAAAATTCTAAAATAGGAAAATAACTTAAAATCATAAAGGAAACAAAATAATTAAAAATCCCGCAAAATCTGCCCCGCTCCTCATTTACGGCCGTGAAGAATAACGTTACGGCCGTAAAGGCCTCTCGGGTCCAAAACTGCTTCAATAGTTACGATCGTAACTTTCAGACTTACGGCCGTAAGCCTGATTCTGCTGAAATTCTGCCCTTTCCCTCGATAGTTGATTACGGCCGTGATAATAGCTTTTACAGCCGTGATTATATGAGTTACGGCCGTGAAGGATTTCAATTACGGCCGTAATGCCTTTTCTGCACAAATAATTTCGATTACTCAGCTCGGCTTGATCCTTTCGCCTTTTCGGCTCGATTCCAACATGGAACTTGCTCCGTTTTCCACGTAGATCACCGTCATACTGCCGATGTCTCAACTTTGCCCTTCGATGCTTGGTCCGGAACGTATCAGTTCGCTATTTTGAACAGATTTTGTAAATCTAGACATTTGGAAATGTCAAGCGTGTAGATAAACATGGATCAAATGTCGAGAATGATAATTCGTAATGTAAGAAAAATGGTAATAAAAGTTCAAAAATATTTGCCTCAAAAAATTCTAGAAGTTTTTACACAACATTTGAATGGGACTAATGGGTATTAACTAGTACTAGTCAACTCATAGGTCTAATCAAGATATATGTATGTGTGTGTATTTAGGTTTCATTAAGGGTAAGATGATCAAATTACACCAAAATTTGGATATTTTTACAAAAAACTATTAACTTTGGATACAACTTTTGTGATTAGCATGGAATTTGACATTTTTGAAAATTCTTCATGTAATTATAATTGGTTGATGGAGAAACAAGAATAAAAAAAACAAGAGAGGATAATGAGTTTACTTGTTGACTACGCTTTTCTTGTGTGTGCAACAAAAAATACAGACAAACACCAGCTAGAAGCAGCCACGTACACAGGTGCCTTACCTGCCTTCACGTGAAGAAAGAGGAGGGGCATCCAATTCTTGGTCAGTTTTGTGGTGTAGGTGACGAGGACGGTGTCCTCACGTTTAAGTGATTGACATCCTAGTCTTAGGAAAAATAATAATATAAAATATAAAAAAGAATGGGTTCGGATCAGATCGGTCTTGTAAATTTGTAATATATATTGTTTAATAACTCTGTTTGATTTATAAACTTGTTATTTATGATTTTGAGGTAAAAATTAGTAGTTGAAAATTGAAAAAAAAAATATATAATTAAAAAGTAATTTAAAAAATTGTATAATTTATAAATGAATTTATTTTGATTACCAAATGAAATAACACAAGTACATATATTTCATAGTCGATATTTTCTCTTTTAAGAAAAATGGTTCGGATTAGATCGTTTTGGTGATTAACAACAACTTAGTTGATAGTGGGATTTGACCCTTTTATTTTAAGAAACATAAAATAGTTAGAATTCGTTACCGAGAATAATAAAAAAGAAATATCGGAAAAGTTATAGTTATTTTGGGTTTTGGGGGAGGGGGGGGGGGTGTTTTGGGGGAGCCAGCACCCGACGATTTTTGCGACTTTTCGTGTTGACTCTAACAGAACTTTTTCTCCTCTATATTAGATTGCTACTCAAATAGTTGGTCATGCTCACTTGAATACTTGTATTCACTGTTGATTAGAGGCAAACAAAACACAAGCCCAAACAAAATTTAAATTATATTTGAATTTAGAATAAGTGTTGTTAGACTCTACAAGCACAAACAAAATTTAATTATTCATGAAATTGGTGACATCAAACACAATAATGATGATTTTCTCGTGCCTTACGAGTTATTTGTTGGTTAATTCTTATACATATATTAAACTTCTTCATCCGTGTTTAAAGATATGTTAGATGGGAAAACGCATGCCACGGTGAGCATGAGGATGTCGAGCACGCCATACGTGGCCTAAATTTTTGACTTTATATGAAATTCGGGTTTAATCAAGTCCTTGAAGTAGTTTTATTTCAAACTAATTAATCAAGATTCTTTTATATTATAATTAATAAATATAGACGTGTCGGAATAAGGAACAAGGTAATTTTTTTTTTTTTTTTAGATAAAGGAATTATAATACTATTGAAATAAGGAATAATGTTTTTTTGAAAATAGATCTAACGTGGTTAGTTAGTAAGATTAAAGTTGAAGGCAAATTGAATCCAAAATCAGATAAAAAGATACTATTTTTCTTCAAATCATGTTCAAATTTAACAGAATAAGTTGATGAACCAAAGGGAAAAAAATCATGCTACGTTGACAAATTGATTTACTGACCGACTTACCTACAATACACTTGACAGACATTCATCACTTTACCCATCACTTCATTTTTAAAATTAACTATCATAATTGTGCCAATACAGAAGTTGATAAATTATTAGGTAAATCAATCTAAGTAGATTAATCACTTGACCAAAGAATTGTCGGTTTGAAGGTCCAAAAGGTAAAATCTGAATCAATAAAAATGATTTACGCAATGTAGACAAGCAATAAAGATGTTTGAAATAGTTATCCTTATCCTTATGTCACTTGAATATTCGAAATATCATTTTTTTTTAGGGATCCTATCTAAAATATTAAATTTAAAATGTTAATTTGATCATTTATCCTTCAATCGTGCCATTACTAAAATATCGGGTCAACTTGGCCTAACCAATCTAGATAACTCTTTGCAAGTGCAACGTGGAATTAAATCCCTCTATTTCCTGAATCAAATCAAATTTAATATAACAATTAGTATTTCAAAGTTATTATTCGTAATATCGATTTCAATAAGTATTTGTAAAATTTTAATACTTATACATAATCAACACATATATAAAATTTTCTATGACAATGATTATTAGAATTTAAAAAATAATGTAACTAATTCAAATTATTAAAAACTTCTTTAATTAGTAAACGTCAATTTCTATATTTGAATAATAAATGACTATTGATTTCAATTATTTTTATGAATTATTATTAATTTCATTAAAAATGCAGATTTAGTACTTTTTTTAATGGCATATCATTTTGATGTAATATTATGTGTACGAATATTAATGCCTGTGAAATGTATATATTTCTCATAACTTTTACATTTGTCTTTCGTATTTAATATATTTTTCCATTTTCATTCAAAAAAATCAATTACGATAATTAAAAAATAAGTAGTCAAAATATTTGAATTTAACCAGCAAAACTTATTTTCAAAAATAAGTATAAAATAATAATTTTGAAAATCTCACAATTATCATGATACGACAATCGAGTAAAGTTAGAGATCACAAAATTATATCAAAATTCTTATACCATATAATATTTATATTCACTTTTTAACCATATATATTTTTTCAAAACTATTTTTTAACCACATATTTTACCTCAAAAACAAAAATATAGTCGCTGAATAGAGGCTAAATTTATTAAAATAGTTAATAATAATAACAAGGGTAATTGGCGAAAAACGTCCCTACCTTTGAACTCTCTTGCGGAATTCATCCCTACCTTTTATTTCTTGGCAATTTCCTCCCCACCTTCATATTTTTTGAAAATACATGTCATTACCGTTAAAAATTCTGTTAATTGACCCACAAATCATCAATTGATCATTTTGATGAAGGGCAAAAGAGTCTTTTTACATTATTCAATTTAGGGTAAATGACTCATAACGTCCCTACCTTTGGACTCTCTTGCAGAATTCATCCATACCTTTGATTTCTTAGCAATTTCATCATCACCTTCACCTTCTTTTGGAAATACACGTCCCTACCATTAAAAATCTCGTTAATTGACCAACAAATCATCCATTGACTATTTTGATGAAGGGTAAAAAGAGTCTTTTTACATTATTTAATTCTTTTGTTCTTCCTCTATTAGAGACTCTACTTTATGGATCAATTCTCGCGGAGTTGAGCATTTGGCCACCAAATTAACGCTGAGATTTTTAATCCCATAGTCAATACTTTGTTCGATATCTCCATATCTCCAATCGTACCATTATCAGAAAACACAAAATCGAAAGTAATATTCTTGAATAATTGCTTAAAACCCTGACCTGAAATTACTATAGGCTTGAATGCTTTCTTGAAAATCTCTGTCGAATCCTCCACCCCAATATCTTTCAACGCGAAAACTTCAACCCCCCTCTGTGTTTTGATGCAAAGAACCTTATAATTGGGGATCAAGAAGCCTTCATAAATTAGATTTTGGAAGATCAAGGAATAGAAACTAATGACCTTCTGGAAACCCTCGAAGGCTCAGAGTTCCAGGCATCTTCTTCAGCATCGTCGGCATATAGTTTCTATTGGGGGAGGCGATTCCACCCTTTTATTTTATTTTTTTATTCCTGTTATAAAATTTAAAATTAAATAATGTAAAAAGACTATTTTGCCCTTCATCAAAATGGTCAATGGATGATTTGTTGGTCAATTAACGAGATTTTTAATGGTAGGGACATGTATTTCCAAAAAAGGTGAAGGTGATGATGAAATTGTCAAGAAATCAAAGGTAGAGATGAATTCTGTAAGAGAGTCCAAAGGTAAGGACGTTTTGCACCAATTACCCTAAATTAAATAATGTAAAAAGACTTATTTTCCCTTCATCAAAATGGTCAATTGATGATTTTTTAGTCAATTAACAGAATTTTTAACAGTAAGGATGTGTATTTCTAAAAAAGATGAAGGTGTGGATGAAATTGCTAAGAAATCAAAGATATTGATGAATTCCGCAAGAAAACCCAAAGGTATTGATGTTTTGCGCCAATTATCCTTATTGTTACTATGCCAATTACCCTTATTGTTACTATATATATATATAATACACACACACACACACACACACACACACACACATATATGATTTTTAATATTAACGATAACAAATGATTAGATCATTAATAATTAAAATATAATTTTAATATTAATGGCTAAAAACATATGATTTATAATATTAAGAACAACAAATATATAAATAAAACCAATAATTAAATAATAATTTTAATACTGATAACTAAAAATATTGATTGAACTCATTCAGTATTGGTGTTAATAATTAAAATAATAATAATGATAATAATTTAAAAAATATACAAATAACAATAACATCATATTCATTATTTACTATAATACTAATAAATAAATAATTTAAGAATTAAATTCTGTCAAACTATTCTAATTTTTTTTTTTTTTTAATTTTTAAATGGGCCCATGCATTCAAACAAAATATAGGATTCATTCCCAGAGGTTCGGAGAGGGGAGATGAATTTAGGAATACAATCGTCCCAAGACTGATTACATGTAGTAAAAATAGCCAACTGAGCTAGCTTGTGGGCTACCCTATTCCTCTCTCGAGGGATAAAATAACAAGATGCACAACTACTACTAATCAGAAGATTACAAAGATCACAAAAAGTACTGTCATGTGGATTGAGTATGTCATGTGAGTTCAAACCTTTGATCACATTGAGGGCATCGCTCTCCACTACCTTAAGTGGGATCCGTCTTTCACAAGCAAAAATGATAGCAAAACTTCGAACACGGACAGAGAAATCTGCATGCACCACGCCATTGTCATCCCTTAGCCATCCCCCAGTACCAGTAAAGCCTTCATCCTTACGGACCGCTGCATCCATTGCCAAGGTAAGTCCATCAGGGTTCGACGAAATCCCATTCCATCTTGCATTGCAGTTTTTCGTCTCCCTCCTATTAGCGCAAGTCTTTTCCTTAGCTTCCTTGAACTCCTGGATCTGCCTTTCGACCCCCCAGCTCAAAAATTATGCATTGAAGGATTTCCCCCCGTGTCTGACTTCATTCCCCCTTTTCCATAAAGACCACAGACAAACACAAATTTTTTCCGCCAAAGGTGCTGGGGACCGGATGAGCAAAATCACCAAAATCTCAATAAAATCAACTGTCTGGCCAACATGCAGAGTATCCTTCCAAAGATTCCACATCCCCCAAATGTTTCCAAACGATTTTCGACAATGGACAACCAACAAAGGCATGAACATAGGTTTCCTTTCAATGGCTATATTGAGGATTCGCCAAATAAGATGTTTAACTCTTGGTAATGTATCCATTCTCCAAAGATTCCCCCACCAAGATCCTGAGCCAGTCCCATTGCTATGAACCAAAATTGCTATCCGCGACATTGATAAGAATTCATAAAATTTAATAATTATGCATAATCAACACAAATACAAAAGATATAAAATAATTTTTTATTAAAATAATTATTAAATTTTAAAAATAACATAACTAATTCAAAAACACCAATCACAATAACTATAAAAATGTGTTTAAATCTTAACTCATCAAATATATGACAACTGAGCAATGTGGAGATCAAAAAATTATTATATCATCTAATCTTTGCTCAGTTATTAAAATTAAAAGTGATTAAAAAGTATTAACCATTATTTATTTACCATAATATTAGTACTTATAATTATGTATAATAATTAAGGCAATAAATGCATGCATTCACACTTGACAGACAATTATTTTGCATTCACATTAATCTCATTTGCATTCATACTGACCAGACAATTCTTCCTTTATATATAGTAAGTATAGATAATAATGATAATTATAACTAAAATATACAAATAATAATAACATCATATTAATTAATTATCTATTATTATAATAATAAAACATAAAGAATTTAAGAATTAAATTCTGCACTATCCTACTTTTATATATAATATAGATATAGATTTTCACTAGAGCGATGAACTGAAAGTACTCTCCACAATATCGATAAGCATTCATAAAGGTTAATGATTATACATAATCTACACAAATATAAAAGATATAATAATAATTTCATTAAAAATGCAAATTTTGTAGTTTTTTAATTGTATATCATGCTTGATGTAATATTATGAATACAAATATTGATGCTTGTTTAAGGTATTAGTATGTGTGTGTGTGTGTGTGTGTGTGTATTTGCCTCGCATATTTAACGTGTTTCTCAATTTTTATTTAAAAACACCAATTACAATAACTATAAATATGTGTTTAACCTTAACTCATTAAATATACGACAATTGAGCAACGTTGAAAATCAATAAATTATTATATCATATAATCTTTGCACAATAATTGATATAAAAATGATTAAATAATAAGGCAATAAATGCATTCACATCAATCTAATTTCGCATTCACATTGACCAGACTATTCTGCCCTTATAGTGTGTGTGTGTGTTAGAAATAGCCCCTATTAGTGTTGTAAAAAGCGTAAAGCGTGACAAAGCGGTAAGGTCGAGTATTAAGCTTAAGCGCATTTAGGCGCGGAAAAGCGAAATTTCAAATCTAAGCGCGCTTAAATGTAAGTGTAAGCGAGTTTTTTAGAACGCTGACCCCTATAGTTAGAGCATCTCCAATGGGGATGTGGATTGAAGTTTCGAGAAAGAGAGAGATATATATTATTTTAAGTTTAAATTGTGGAGATGATGTGATTTTTGAAAGTAGAAAAAAGAACGAAAAACGTAAAGAAGAAGAGAAAGATAGACAAAAATTCAAAGAAATTAATAAAAAATAGTGGAAGATGTGAAATAGGATGTGGTATTGTAGAGGGTGTGAAGTGAGAATGTGAGAAAAAGTAAAGAAAAAGATAGAGAAAGTGGAAGAGAGAAAAGAAAAAATAGATATTACAGTGAGACCCACAATTTTTTTTGTCTGTTTCTCTCACACAGTTGACAACCAACAACGTGTAAAGCATTGGAGATGCTGTTATAGTCCATGTCTTAAGAATTTGTAGAGGGTGTAAATCGTGTGATGTGCCTTAGTGGAGCATGGTGAAGAGCTTTTTGTTTTAACTGCGCTTGTAAGGAGCCTCATTTATACCAAAGTTAACTTTCTCATTAAATTTAGCTAACATTTTAATCGATGATGTGGTACTTTTTGTTGAAAATGTCCAATAGTAGCCATTCAACCCCAACCCCACACCCACCCATCTACCCCATCCTTATTTATTCATTTTTTCTTAAACTTTTTAACATTGATAAAAAATATAATTTTTTTTTGTTGATTTCATATCAAAGTTTGGCAACTCTGTAGCGGTTTATAAACTGATTTATTTATGATTTTGAGGTAAAATGTGTGGTTGAAAAGTGGAGAGAGAAAGTGTGTGATTACAAAGTGATTTGAGAAATTGTGTGGCTTATAACCTGGTTTATAAACCAATTTATTTGATTTATCAAACAATTAGTTAATGAGATTTTCAAAATGAGTACCAATTTAATATATAAATTTTGCTATTTTAAAAATAAGTATTTATTATATTCTTCAGCTTAACTAGAAATTAACATATCACCGTGACAATAATGGATGTGTTAACTTTAACATTTTGGCAACTCTGTAGCGGTTTATAAACTGATTTATTTATGATTTGGAGGTAAAATGTGTGGCTGAAAAGTGGAGGGAGAAAGTGTGTGATTACAAAGTGATTTGAGAAATTGTGTGGCTTATAACCTGGTTTATAAACCAATTTATTTGATTTACCAAACAATTAGTTAATGAGATTTTCAAAATGAGTACCAATTTAATATATAATTTTTGCTATTTTAAAAATAAGTATTTATTATATTCTTCGGCTTAACTAGAAATTAACATATCATCGTGACAATAATAGATGTGTTAACTTTAATATGTATACTTATCATTTAACATCCTTTCTTTGCCTATGTGACTAGCTAAATTTAACACATTCAATGCGGATGCACTTATTCCCCTTAATCTAAACCTTGTCGCACATCTAAGGTTAATTCCATCAATCAACGCGAAACTTCATACTTTCGTACTTAGTGTTATTCTAATCAATCAGTCCCTTTTTGATACTCTAAATTTTATTTATTAAAATTCAAGTCAAAGTCAATAATTAATTTTAATAACATATTTTATAGACCCAAAATTCTTTCAATCACACATTACATCAACTCTTATCAAAATCTACTAAAATTCTAATTTTAATCCCTACCAAATAGGGTCTCAATTTGATTTAAACACCGCTCGACGACCTTAGTTTTTTTTTTTATTATAATTTATAAATTACACAATTTTTCAATCTATTTTTTAATCACAAATATATTTTCTCTTCAATTTTTAACAACACATTTTATCCTAAAAATAAAAATGTCAAATAAAAAAAAAAATCAAAAAATTTGGTTGCCGAACACTCCTTTAATATTAATTATAAAGTAGAGCGACTTTTTTGATATACACTCCTTTAATATTAATTATAATATAAAGTAGAGTGACTTTTTTGATATTATGTCTATGAACTTTTAATAAATTTTGATAGAAGTTAATGAAACGTTGGATTCAAAAATTGTGAATTAATGAAAAAAATGGAGTTAAAATTAATTATTAACATTTGATTAAAATCTTTTTAATTTCTTTCAAGTAGAGGCTGAATGTTAATGTGACACTACCATCGATTGAATTACATATACATGAGTATGGCCTCCAGGGCAAATCTCTCAGTGTCAAAGGGGAGGGGTGGTAAGTGCTCAGTGCGGTAGTGTGCAGATTTCGATTCCTGCAAGGTGAAATTGACTTTGTTGCAAGTGGGAGTTATTGAGGGATGCTCATGCTTACATAATCCCTTCCACCCTGATTTCTGAAAGGCATAACCTGAATTTACAATCTCGAACAAATGATTTTGGACGTAATCGGTTCGAGCCTCAAGAGGTGGGATATACCCTTTTACATATACATGAGTATGAAATGAGCAAGTATATTATTTTTTTTACCATGAATAAGAGGGCGCCGTCGAATCTTCATCAAGTCAAATCAAAATAATTAAAGGCTGTATCAATTACTATCCCTAATGACTGCATACTCCCCATTCTTCTCTGTCTCGATCCTTCTGTAAATGTAAATAAATACATAAGAATATTGTATGTATATATGTACGTAGTTCTATTTATGTCATCATCATTTATTCGCGGTAAACAGTAGCTGAACATATCGATTTTTCGATCTGAATATAACAGTTATATTTTTTGGGAGAAATTATTTATTTTAACTGTTTGGCTGAGAATTTTGAAGAAATGATGGATGAAAATAGTTTGAATTTTACTAATCATGGAGTTGACATTGAGAATGACGGAGGTACGTTATTGGAAAGAAGAGAGAGTAATATGTCGACGTATTCTGATAGAGAAGGAGCCGTTAAAGAGCCGCTGCTGAAGAGCAGGATCAACACAACATCCCAGATTGCTATTGTTGGCGCCAACGTCTGCCCAATTGAAAGCCTCGATTACGAGTAAGAATTGATCTTTGCTACTGTTTCTAACTTTTGTCACGGTTTTGCTGGGGGTTATTTCAGGTTTTTAGGGTTTTGGAACTCTATATTTGATATACTTTCCCCCCCTGCAGGGTGTCAAATTTATGTATGTATTTGTTATAGATTGTCTTCTGCGCTGGATGATTCAATCCATTAGTGAATTTCTCATTATTTTTTAAGTTTTTACATTTACAATTTGTAGAAAAAGGGTTTGAGCCTTTGTGATTCAACTAGACAACCCAGAAAGTGTAGGATGGGATGGAAGGTCGGGATCTTGCTTAATTCATGAAAAATAGCTCTATTAACTATTTTAAGTTCATTTATAGCATGCTTGGCTTTTTGTCCGAAATTGGCTAATTTTTTTTTTCTTTCAGTCTTTCTCCTGGCAGTAATTCACTTCTTACTTCTCTTTCACAGATTTTAAGCTAAGCTAAAAATATGCTCTTAATTTGTTTGAGGGAAGGGTCTTTTTAGTGATTGTATATTTGTACGTGACCTAAACAAAATGGTTTTATTATTTTGGCCTTCTTTTATACCTAAAGTTGGATTATTGTAAATTTACAACATGCTTGGCTTATTGTAAATTTTTTTTTATTGATTTTAAAAGTTGGATTTAGCCTTAAGGGGATCTCCATTCATCTCAGTTTGATAATGGTCTGATGGTTTAGAAATGAATGGTTACAATTTCAGTTTCTCTGTCTTAGCTTGACCATTAATTCTGTAATGCTTAATGCCGTCTTATCCTTTTCCCCCTTTTTCTCATCTAGCTAGTAATATGCGGTTTAGGTAGATTTTGTCCCCCCAATTATGAAGCTTCTAGTTTGTAGTGGTTCAGTCAATGATCCCAAATTATGGTTCCCCTTTTGCCTATTTTACCCATACCAATTCTGTTGTTGTACTACTACTTTTGCCTATCTTGGTCAAAAATATTCAACTAGTATCAGCAGCATTTGTTTATGCATTTGAACATAGTTTTCATTTCTTCTCAGCATAAATCTTATCGTTCAGAAAATTAATATGGCTTTAGTTTCCAGTAAAGAAAGCCTACAACTGTAGGTATGTAGGCTGATACTGAAACCAATGGTCATTCTTATTGCGTACCATCGACTGGTAAATGTCCGATGAGATTGAAACTGTGTTGGGTAGCCTCCTGGCATGACTTCTACAAAGTACAAACAAACAATCTTTATTTCAGACAATTTGAGTCATCATATACATTGCAAACTCTACATGCATGACTCTTGGTGTTCTGAACCTATCCAGTAAGGCAAATGACTTCTGTTGGTATCTTCATTTGCAGGATTGTTGAAAATGAACTATTTAAGCAGGACTGGAGATCTAGGAAAAAGATTCAAATATTTCAGTACGTTTTTCTCAAATGGGCTCTTGCTCTTCTTATTGGATTGAGCACAGCTTTTGTTGGCTTCTTCAATAACCTGGCAGTAGAAAATATTGCCGGTTTCAAGCTTCTGCTTACCAGCAATCTGATGCTTGCGGATAAGTAAGTCTTAACTTTTACACAACATAGCATATTCTATATGTTTTCTGATTAATGACAGGACATTTAGTCCTTGGTGCAAAAATGATTGGCATTGTCACATTTCAGTTACTATGTAGGTTGTGGTTTCTAATAGCTTGGTCCTGATATCATCCATAGTATTATCTACCAGCCACCAAAGATGGTGCTCTCATTTTTGGTGTGTGCCATTATTTGGTGATTGCTGTTTGCGGTAATGCAGTATATTTAACATGGATATGAACACTGCTTTATCAGTTCTTAGGTTGAGCTGCATACTCATCTTTCATAGATGCTCTGCATCATTGTGGGCAGAGGTGGAAGTATACATTTTTAATAGGTTGGAAAACGTTTGAGATTAATTGCATTAAATACATTTGTAGTTGTTATCATAATGTGATTGGTAGTACAATAAAACCATCTCTTCTGGATAGTATCCATACTCGGTTTATCTCTTTTACTTTTTGAAATATGATAAAATATTAATTCCAGCGCAGGTATTATCAGGCATTTGCAGCATTTGCTGGTCTCAATGTGATTTTGGCTGTTTGTGCTGGAGTGCTATGTGCACTCATTGCCCCTGCAGCTGCTGGATCTGGCATACCTGAGGTGAAAGCCTATCTCAATGGTGTGGATGCTCATTCCATTTTGGCTCCAAGCACCTTATTCGTCAAGGTGGGTATAGATCTTCCATTGATGCTCCCACTTTTTGTCATCTCTGTCTTTCCCAATATACACATTTTTTTCCTTGCCAAGCTTATTGAGTGGAAAACTATTATATTTACTGAGTGCACGAGAAGTTACTCTACACCATGTAGGGCCGTTCACAGTTGCCCCTAAGCCTACTACAAACTAAGAAGGGAACTTATGGGGAGGTTTGTCCATAAATACTCCTTTTGGAAGAACAAAGTCTTGGTGAAAGTTGAAGTGAATTGTTTGTGTAACTTTTCCTTCCCTTCAAAAGTCATGATCACGAATCTTTGTTTATCATGCCATGCCTAGGGAAGGGTGGTTTTGGAAAGAGTCTATTTTATGAAACAGGGCTTATTTCTTACATCACAGAAAGGAAAAAAGCGATCTTCAGAGACGTGTGGTTAAATTAGTTGTAACCACGAAGATCAAATTTATCCATATACTGTATGTAGAATACATTTGCATAGGTTTTTAACCCTTAAATTATAAGTAGTAAATTTGCCTATTATATGGTATTACTCTTGTGTTCTTGCCTTCTGAGTAACAGCTCAGATGGGGGTGTCACTATCTTGATGAAACGACTATCAGTTAAGATGAAAGTGACAAGGAATGTAAAACTGAAAGGTTCAGCTTATTCCTTAAACAATGGATTTTATATTTAATCCAATATGTCGTAGTAAAATGAAAATTGCTGGTGCTCTATCTGGAAGTGAATTACGATTACCAATGATGTCTGAAGCTGTCGAACACAAGTCTTACAGTATAAGACATGAATTATGTGAAGGACCAATGCTTTAAAAATATGGTTTTGCAGTTAATAACGCATTGTTATTCTTGTGGCATGCCTACGTGTGCAAACTTATTGTAACTTGGACGTTAAAGTTGTATTGTTCACTACTTCACTTTATAATTCTAATACCTTTTCCATTTTTAGATTTCTTTATTTATACTTGGTCAAAGTTGAGGGATTATGTTAAATCAGTCTTGCAAATGTTAACTACATTGTCCTTTCGCAAATTAGACAATTTTCTGCCGCACTCCTTTGAAAACTTTGCTTTTAGCTGCAGATGGATATGGAGCATAGTTTACCAAAATTCCTGAAACTTTATATCTTTCTCCATCTTGAAAATGCACCAGGACCATAGCGTGTATCTGAACTAGTTCCAATGTTCTTCGAGAGACAATAGCTCAGTTTATAAGATGAAGCTTTATGTCTAGGCTAACCCATAGGATTAGTTGTTCAGATTTCATTGTTTTAGCACTTCTACAAACTGTTGAGTTAAATGCAAGCTTTTAATCTGTTTCACTGTGCTTGCAAATCTTATCTTAAGATTAATATTAGTGACTAGTGCTTATCAATCATTAGAGATGACACAAACTTGTGTGGTTCATTTTCAAGGCATTGGTAACATTCTTTACTCGTGGCCTTTTAACTGCTGATTATATTTTGTTCATGTGTAATTTCCTTTGTTCTTTTTTCTTGCTTAATGTTTTACTTTATTATTCAGGAACGCTCTTTTTATGGTCACAAGTCTTTGGAAAACTAGAAGGACCTTTTAATTTATTTCTCAAAAAATTAGTTTTTAACTGCTCATTCAGATAATCAGTTAGTTTTGTGGATTCTATGAGAACTTTAATATTCCATATTACTAAAATACGCCAACTTCTACAGATTTTTGGTTCAATTTTTGGAGTTGCTGCTGGATTTGTCGTGGGCAAGGAAGGACCTATGGTGCACACTGGTGCCTGCATAGCGAACTTACTTGGACAGGGAGGCTCTCGCAAGTATCATATAACTTGGAAATGGCTCAGATACTTCAAAAATGATCGAGACCGCAGGGATTTGATTACTTGTGGAGCTGCTGCTGGTGTGGCTACTGCTTTCCGTGCACCAGTTGGTGGTGTTCTTTTTGCTCTTGAAGAAGCAGCCTCATGGTCTCTCTCTCCCTCTCCCTCTCCCTCCCCCAATCTGTGCATGTCCTATTTTTGCCAACATGTGTTCTGCTCAAAATAAATTTTGATAAACTCTATTGCTTTGTTAAAGTGTATATGCATGTTGTGGTTTTACGAAATTCGAGAGGCATCTGAACTTTACTCTGTTGAAGTTTAACCAAAAACTAAGAAACTATAATAATCATCTGAACAATCTCTCTCTCTCTCTCTCTGTCCCTCTCCAATCAGTGCTTGTCCTGTTTTTGCCAACATGAGTTCTACTCAATTTTAATTTTAATATACTCTTTTACTTTGTTAAAGTACGTATGCACATCGTGATTTTTTGCCTTGATGTATTTTATTTTTTTTATAGAATTCGAGAAGCATCTGAACTTACTCCGTTGAACAATATCTAAATACTGTGAAACTATAAAAATTATTCAAACAATGTGATTGCAGCAGACGTTTTTTCTTCAGCTCATTTTAGTACATAAGCAGGTTGTAGCTTGTGTGGATTCGTCCATTTGCTGTCAGTTGAGGAGCTTATTTTTTCCTCTCTGGTATTAGGTGGCGGAGCGCACTTCTTTGGAGGACTTTTTTCACAACCGCTGTTGTAGCTATGGTATTGAGATCTCTCATACAATTTTGTAAGAGTGGAAAATGTGGACTATTTGGACAAGGAGGCCTGATCATGTTTGATGTGAATTCAGCAATCCCTTCTTATAACACTCCGGATCTACTCGCAATTTTGTTGATTGGGGTTCTTGGAGGCATTTTGGGAAGCCTTTACAATTATCTTGTGGATAAGGTCCTTAGGACATACAGCATCATTAATGAGTATGCCCGTTGACAAATTTCTGTAGTTGAATAAATTATGCATTATTATTAACCTATGTTTTTGTTAAAAGTATCTACTTAGTTTTCAAATGAAATTATTTACCCGATATAATTTGCTCTTCTTCCTTATGGAATAAGATGTTAATCTTTAATTTTAACTGCGTTCACTTCAACCACCTGGAGACTAATCTGGTGTCATTTCCCTCTGAATTTCATTTTAGTTTTTTGTTCATAATCATGGGAAAGATGCATGTTTTGCAGAACCCCCTTTTCAAATATGCACTTAGATTTTTTATAATCTTTTGTTAAACTATGTTATCCTTTGTTGATAATTTTCACTCACTTGTAGGAGAGGTCCTGCTTTAAAGATCCTGCTTGTCATCATCATTTCTCTTCTAACTTCTTGTTGCGCCTACGGCCTTCCATGGTTTGCAGCATGCACTCCCTGCCCCACTGGCTTGGATGTGCAGTGCCCCACAATAGGGCGCTCTGGCAACTACAAAAACTTCCAATGTGAAGAAGGGCACTACAATGATCTTGCCTCCCTTTTCCTCAACACCAATGATGATGCCATCCGTAATTTATTAAGTTCAAAAAACAAAAACGAATTTCATGTCTCCACTCTATTTATTTTCTTTGCTGCTATATACTTCCTTGGTATTATTACTTATGGTATTGCCATACCTTCTGGACTCTTTATTCCTGTCATACTTGCTGGAGCCTCGTACGGGCGCCTTCTTGGAAGACTCTTGGGATCTTTTGCAAGTCTTGATGTTGGTCTCTTTGGCCTTCTTGGAGCTGCTTCCTTTCTTGGTGGGACCATGAGAATGACAGTTTCTCTTTGTGTCATACTCTTGGAACTTACTAATAACCTACTGATGCTCCCACTAATGATGCTTGTTCTTCTTATTTCAAAATCTGTGGCAGACAGTTTCAACAAGGGTGTATATGACCAGATAGTGAAGATGAAGGGTTTGCCGTACATGGAAGCCCATGCTGAACCGTACATGAGGCAGCTTGTTGCTGGAGATGTTTGCTCTGGTCCCTTGATTACATTTTCGGGTGTTGAGAAAGTTGGTAATATATTGCATGCGCTGAGGATGACCAGGCATAATGGTTTCCCTGTGATTGATGAGCCACCATTGACTGATGCACCAGAGTTGTGTGGCTTGGTGTTAAGGTCTCACTTGCTTGTTTTGCTCAATGCAAAAAGGTTCACGAAGAACCGTATCTTGACCAGATCTGAACATCTAAGGATGTTCAATGCCTTCGATTTTGCAAAGGCAGGATCTGGCAAGGGGCTTAAGGTTGAAGATTTGGACATCGGCGAGGAGGAATTGGAGATGTATATTGATCTTCATCCAATTACTAATACATCTCCATACACAGTAGTAGAGACTATGTCTCTAGCCAAAGCTGCTGTCCTCTTTCGGGAACTCGGTCTCAGACACTTGTGCGTTGTCCCAAAGACTCCGGGGGTAAGAATTTCATTTTTTTCCTATTCTTTTCATTCATATGATGAAAATGTCAATGATGCATCTCGCCATAAATTGCTGCTTTTCTTTGAGAGGCTGAAGGAAATTGATAGATGTAACCATGTGTTGGTTTAATGATTTGCAGAGGCCTCCTATCGTTGGAATCTTGACTCGACATGACTTTATGCCAGAGCATGTTTTGGGACTCTACCCAGATATAAATCCCCACAAGCGAGCCGTACATTGAACTATGTCATGTTGCTGTCACATGGCATGTCTGGGTTGACATTATACGTCTTCTTGGAAACAGACGGCCCAAATAAGATCGTCGTGTTTTTGCCTGTCTATGAATTCCTTCTTGATTGGCTTACAAGGTTTGAGGGCCTCATTTGTTTCACATTTATGGAGGACTTTAGTTTTATATTACATTATATTTGAAGAAAATAATGTTATCTTCACTATTCGAATTTTTTGTTAAGTAAAGATTTAATTTGTTGTATAACGTCTGCTTCTGCTGCTGCATATTGTTGAACATTTTATCATTATTGTCAGTTACAGCATGTCCATGAGTTCTGGTTATAAACTATAAATGTTATTTTGTTGGACTATATTTCTTTATTTTATTTTATTTTGGTAGTTAAATTTATTATGAGTTTTTTTTTTTTTTTTTTAAGACAAATATTTATTAATCTTAAATTATTATTTTTTATTGTTCTTTTGTTAAAGGTGTTTCAATGATTAATATTTTTAAATAACATTATTTAGCGATAATTTTTTTGTTGATAAATTAAATTTATTAAAATGCATTTTTCTTAAATTATTAATCTTAAATTTAATATAATCATGAAAACTGTGAATGAAAGTAATCAAAAAGTGGGATATAATTTTCAACAAAAATCTTCATATCATGACATTTACATTCCTTTTTAATATAGTTGAAATAATTATAAAATAAATTAATGTTGACTTATTCAGTTAGTCAAATGTGGATGGAACACTTGATGTTGTTAATTTTTTTTTAACTATGTTAGCTTAACATTGTAATTGACATTGTATATTGGAGAGATATTTTTAACCTATTTCATCAATATGTCGACGTGTCAAGTCATTTTTTTAAATTGATGGAGTATATTGGAGATGCTCTAAGGAGCACCATAAAAAGTTTCTACCTGCCATGGGGTCAAATGGAGACACCCCCAATTGGGGATGACATTTGTCCACATTGGACACCATGGATATTTTATTGTTTACCGATCAAGAATAGTTTTCTAAATTTTTGTTATAAGTTGGCTTTCCTGTGAGAACTCTTCAATAATATTAAGCTTTTGTTATATATTAAAATCAGATTTTTAGCGAAATAGTTGACTTTTTGGTATAAACTGTTCAATAATATTAACTTATAAAGGTTTTACACTCACATGGTTACCTAGATGCACAATTTCTATAAATAGGAGACTTTTTGCAATTTCCTCAAAAATAGAAAAGAAAAATATAAAAGGGAAGGAAAGGAAAAAGAAGGAAAATAATTAAGGAAAAGCAAAACGTAAATATTTAGAAAAATAGAAATAAGATTTTTATACGTCCTAAACACCCACGTGCCAATTGCCACACAACTGCCACGCTAGGATGAGAGTAGGGAATGAGGTGAATTTCTTTTCGATGGTGGCGAGCATAGAGCATGAATGGCTGGGAGTGGGTTAAGCGTAGTGGTGGCAAACGAGCCCATTGTTTGGAGCGGTTTGTGGCTTGACTTAGAGAAAGCTCGAGCCGACCCAGTTCGTGACTCGTTTGTATGAGTCAAGAGAGTCAAGCCTCAAAAATGAGATTAGGTTAGAGTATGAGCTAGCCCATGAGCTGCACAAGTCTAATACGAGTTGTCCCTTACGTGGGCTTGTTTTCCCCGCTCTTTATGCTTGTTTCGCCCGCTATTTATGCTTGTTTTTGTAGCAGCACAAGTCCAAATACAGGTTGTCCTGTATGTAGGCCTTTGCGCTCAACTCTTTATGCTTGTTTTATTTAGCCTATGTTTTTTAAAGAAATCATTATATATATAACAATACAATTTTAAAATCACTTTTTAATCACACATATTTTATCTTACCACTTCTTAGCAAAACATTTTATTTCAAAAATATAAGCAAACCAATTTATAAACCTTACAGTATTGAAGAACAGATCCTTAAAGGTCTTATGACCGATGCTTACTCTTGAAACCCGAACTTGATAATTGACACAATGTAATATTGATTCTTAAAAAAACTATCTTCAAATAAACAATTTGTAAAATTATCATGTTTATTAATAGGAGATAATTTTGGAATAATCCAATTAATATTCATCAATATAAATCTCAAATCCCTACAATCAAAGTCCCAATATTACTCTAACTATTTGTTGTAGGCGATTTATCTTAACCGTCACGATTGAATGAGTCTTAAGTAATGTCAATGATATACTTTAGGACAAATATACTGATCTGGACCATGGTTGAATTAATTCTATAACATGACTGTGCGTAGGAATTAAGATTCTACATGATTGTCATATGGATTGTCTTAATCCATCTTTGATGGTATTTATTATGTAATAATCTTTAGGATCTTTAATATGCTATGGATGAGAACAATAATTGATATGGTCAATAACTCCTCATGTTGGGAGTCGAGGGGAAATGAAATAATAGATAACACATTGCAAGAGGAATCCGTTGCTTATTAGTAGAGTTAAGGAGACCACTTAAATATTCTAATGCAGGTAAAATTTCAGAAATCTAAGTTTAATATTTAGCAATTGATGCAAAGTAGAAATAATAGAAATAAGAACATTAATTTAAGCAAAGTGGATAATTAATTAGGTGACACAGTCAATAGCATGCCTAATTAATTATCGGACTCCAACGGGGACATACTATTAAATTGACAAGTCAAAATGATTAATTAATTACAAGAAACAATTGTTTATCTTTTGTGATTATTTTGTATAATTAGGAGTTGCAATAATTCGCCTTTAGTGGAATGTGAGAATTATTAATAATTAGATTAGAGCAATAATTCGCCTTTAGTGGAATGTGCGAATAATTAATAATTAGATTAGACGGTTATTAATTGACATGACCGAATCTAATTATTGGGACCCCCCCTATATATACACAAAGGAGGTGGCCACCCCCTCTAATCCTAAGAAAAGAGTGGCCACCTCCAATTTTATTTTGGGAGAAAAAATGTTTTCTCAATTTGGCTAATAATGTGTGTTGAGCTGTTGATCTTGCAGTATCCACATATCTGTGCATGATTCTTCAAGGAATATCAGAGAAGATTCAAGGATGATGAGCTAGTCACAAATTGAAGATCAAAGGAATTACTACAAGTCTGAGGGTATTCTGCCATGCACCTTTAGGTATTTAATTATTGAATTAGAATTAATTAAAGTCCAGATCTTTTTTTTTTTTTTTACTAGAAAGAAAGGTTAAAATTTTGAAATTAGTACTTTCTTGGAATCCAAGATCCAACAATTGGTATTAGAGTCGTACTGGACATTTATTTAAATTCTAGTTAAGTTTTGATCGCTCATGTGATAGTTATATGAATGAATGGATGGATGATTATTTTATTTAATTGATTAGTATTGTTCATTTATTTGTGGCCATTTGTAAATTCTTGTATTTTTTAATCGAGTATGTAATATTTAGATCAATTGTACATCCCGTATTATGGAATATATAGGAAAATTGTAATATAATGTATATATTCAATTTTTGTAATTCTGTAATTATATATAAACAAGTATGGGATGTGAACGAGATGGCAGTTGGTCGCCCTTGCCGACACCTGTGGCGCTTCCCAGATGCTGCCTGTGATAACGCCCAACAGCGCTATTGGGGCAATGCCCCAGGTGCTGCCTCGCTGCCATAGTGCACTGTCGGGTCTTCTCTGCTCAGACCCAATTTTTGGTGTTCTGGCCTATAAGTGATTTTGAATCAGATTCATTTGGTCCATTTCAAGGTATCGTGTGGCTCATTATTTGGGTATATTTAGTTTCATAAACACATGGGCTTTTCCTAGTAAGTATCTTGGAGACTTGACGGGTTAATTAGCAGATCATGAATCAAATGCAATGGGAGCCCAACAAGACCATGGACAAAGATGAAGAAGATTAAATTTATTGAACTTGAACCCAAAGTTGCAATTTAATTTTATCTTTGAGTCTAACCACAAATAATTGATTTTATGCTTTAATTTATTTATTACTTTATGGATGCTATAATTGAATAAATGTCATACATTATTCATGTATATTTTAATTATTAGCATTGCCTCAGGATTCTATATGTTACATGCCATAATTTGTATTCCTTTTTAATCAAATTTCTTTTTGATTATGCAATAGGAAGCCTTAAATAATTAACCAGTTTATTTAATTTTATTAAACAAATGGTTGGTAATTATTTCAAAAGTGAACACATTTTAATAAAAATTAAAATATTAAATGGGAGCGCGTTTGTGACCCACAGTCTCCTCTTGTTGATACATCTAAAATAAAATATCTTACCTCGTGCTAGCCTTGTTGTTAGACTCCCTAGAGGAAGGTGAAGATATTCTAATTATAAGAATGTATCTCGAATAGGAATATTTGCACAAATATAGATTAAAATATTTGATCATCCTAATGATGAAAATATTTTGGAATCTAGATATATTTGTGGATCTAGGAGGAGGTTATACACTTAAAACCACCTTACTAATAAACATCTTAAAGAGACTCTTATTTTTAAGGTTGTTGACCAAAAGAAACGGTGTGGATTTTTCATGTTAAGGTACAAAGTACCTGGGTAACATAAAACTAAGTGAAATTAACCGTTTTAGCTTAATTGAAAAATCAATGTGACCTTATCTAAAGCGAGGGCAGTGGTTAATCGTTATTAAGTCATCTTAGTGTTTTTGTAGCTTAATGGGTACTACATGTGCGTTTATGCATCATACACTAAATCATAATTATGACTTATTTGATGATGATTATTTGCTTATTTTTCAGTTATAAAATGTCTCGCCATCCGTTATCTACTATACTGAAAAGAAACGTCGTTTCTTGTGATAACTATCACGATTTGAAACACAACTTAATGGTTGTACTTAATGCTGATAACATAGAATTTATGCTTGAGGAAGAATGTCCTGAGCAACCTACTAATAAATCCCCTAAAGCCCAAAAGGACAGTTATGATAAATGGATTAAAGCTGACAAGATGGTATGCTGCTACATTAAGGCATTTGGGCTCTGCTTATGACATAATGGAGATCCTTCACGAGATGTTTGAGAAGAAGGGGAGACAAGATCATTTTGAGGCAATTTGTGCCCTTCAGAACATACCCATGAAAATAGGGACGCCGGTTAAGGAACACATGATGACCATGATTGCTCTCTTAAATCAGGTAGAAGTTCTTGGGGGCTAAATTTGACAAGGAAACTCAACAGAACATGGTGCTCAATTCTCTGAGTGATTTTTCTCACAGTTCAAGATAAAGCATCATATGCACAAGCTTGATTTTTCGTTGGGTAAGTTAATGAATTAGCTTCATCGCATTGACTTGTCTCTGAAAGATAAGGGTGGGGAAGCTATGGTTACCACAGTTGGTGTCTCTAAGCCTAAGGCAAAAGCTAAAGGTAAGAAGAGAAAGCTCCATCAACGCAGGCACTCACGCTGGAACAAATAAGCAGCCTAAGGGTAAGTGCTTTAACTGTGGCGAGAATTGACATTAGAAGGACTATACTAAGCCTAAAAAGGTGCGTACATGCAAGTCTTTCGTTGCTGAGTCATGTTTAATGGTTGATTCTACTTTATCCTGAGTTGTAGATTTTGGAGCCACCAATCATATATGCATTGATATGTAGGTTTTATAGGAGACCAAAAAACTCAATAGATGTGATTTTCATATCACGGTCAGCATTGGAGATGTGATTTCAGCATTACCAGTAGGAAAAGTTAATTTCAATTTTAGTAGTGGTAGGACTTTAATTTTGCAAGACTGTTATTATGTCCCGCATATGAAGTGGAACTTGATTTCTGTTTCTAGGCTTTATGACCAAGGATATTACATTGACCCCACTCATATGAGAATTTATATTCATCGTAAGAATGCTCTTATTTGTGCTGGATATTTGTCCAATCGTCTTTACATTCTTAAAACTAATACTCAAGAAAATTATATATCTGATCCAAAAAATAAGTTATCTCCAACTAATGAGACATGATTCAAATGTTGGTTAAGGATGGACCACTAAATGGTTTAGAGGTCAATTCCTTACCAACATGTGAATCATGTTTGGAAGGTAAAATGACTAAGAGATCCTTTCTGAAAAAAACTTAGAGCCAAAGAGGTCTTAGAATTAGTACACTTAGATGTATATGGTCCTATGACTACGCCTACTAAAAAAACCATGAGTATTTTGTGACATTCAACAAATGATTACTCAAGATATAGCTATTTTTACCTAATGACATGAAAATCTAAAATGTTTGACAAGTTCAAAGAGTTTCGGACTGAAGTTGAGAAACATCTAGGTAAAAGTATTAAAATACTTCAATCAGATCGAGGCGGTGAATACTTGTCAGGCGAATTCATTAAGTACCTTTTGGATGGGATTTTAACTCAATTGAGGCCGCTGGGACGCCCAAATTGAATGACATTTCAGAAAGGAGAACAAGATATTTTTGTTAAACATGGTACGATCAATGATGATTCTATTCTCTACACTACCTACTTCTTTATGGGGATATGCGCTTCACACAACTGCATATGTTCTGAACTTAGTTCCATTAAATTTGGTTTGTAAGACTCCGCTAGAGTTGTGGAATGGTTGTAAGCCCAACTTACACCGTATATGCATTTGGGGATGTCCAGCACATGTGTTGAATGGAAAGGCTGAGAAGTTGGATTCTAGGATAGAAAAATGTCTATTCATAAGTTATCCCAAAGGAACAAGAGAATATTACTTCTACAGTCCTCAGAACAAGAAAGTTTTTGTTTCAACAAATGCAACTTTATTGGAGGAAAAATACATAGAAGAAAAGGAATCCCAATCCAAAATTGATTTGGAAGAGATGGAGTTTCCAGCTCGATGATAGCTTTCATAGGGTGCAAGATTTGAGTGGGAGTAGTGGAGATCCACTTTTGCCCTTGGATCTTGCACATGATATGAGTGATGGGAATAATGATCTCGTGGACGACACTGGAATTGATCAACAAATCACGCAGTCCAGTTAAGAATTCCAAGAACCTCAACTTCTGAAAAGAAGTTAGAGGACCATCAGAAAACCCGCGAGGTACTTGCTATTAGGAGAGTCCTATTAAACGATCTCCTTCAGAGTAAGAAGATAATCCGACTTCTTATTAGGATACGATAGAGGATGTGGATGCAAATTTTTGGATGAGTGCCATGAAATTCGTGATGGATTCCAATTATTTAAATCAAGTATGGGAACTTGTAGAAGCACCTGAAGGGATCAAACCCATAGGGTGTAAGTGGTTCTACAAGAGAAAGAGAGGAGTGGATGGAAATGTTGAAACCTTCAAAGCTAAATTGGTGGCCAAAGGGTATTGATGTGATTCGGACCCTCGACAATCGGAGTCATAGCAGGCTTGACGGGAAAATTTAAATATTCAAGCCAAAACAAGAATTCAGCAGGTTCGACGAGCTTTGAAGATCAAATCGTGTCGAAAAGAACCGAAAATCACGGCCGTGGATGGATTGGTCACGACCGTAACTTTTGAAGATCGGGGCCATAACCTACTCTCTGTCTAATTCATAAACTGGAAAAAAAGGACTTACGGCCGTAACAAAAATATTCACGGCCGTAACATAATTCAAATACACAATTCACGGCCGTAAATGAAGACCCTCACGGCCGTATGACAGCTCCTGAACGTGCGCCGCTGATAGAGTTTAAGGATTTTCGCATTATTTTATTTCCTTATCAGTTTTAGCTATTTTAGGTTAGTTAGAATTCTATTTTGAGTAAATTAGCGATTAGTGTTTTATTTTGCTTATTTATACGCCTTTTTGATTCATTGTAAATTAAGACTTTGATGATTAAATAAAACAGAGATTGAATGTTTTTCAATTGTTTAATGTGTGGATTCACATTACAAACCCAAAATTATCAAGATTGATTATCTTGTGGCGTTCATCCCGAATTTATCAAATATTCGCGAGAATATTTGTGGCGTTCAAATCAGAGACTTATCAAGGAGATTGGGCAAATCCTTGTGGTGTTTCGAAAGTCGTGGTTCTTTATTCCGCATCGTCGAGCCATCGCGTCGTGAATATCGGGTCATGATTCATCCGTCCAACCACAACCTGAGTTCGGAACTTTCCGGCGTTTCTTCCGCGCTTCGAACCTCATCATTTGGTATCAGAGCTGGACTCTGAATTCAGGTTTTTCTATCCAGTTTGATTTTTATGTTTATCATCGAGTCCCATAAAAATCATCCATATCTTGTTGTTGAGTCTTTCTTTTCTTGTTCTTCGTGCCAGTAAATGTTTTCTTTGTTTGATCCATATAAAAATTCAACAAAATTCAAAAGTGTTTGTTTTACTTAATTCTTATCCGAATTAAGTTCCGTTTGTTTTGTCGTGTTCGTTGTCGAATTTTCGGATTTATTAAAAAAAAAATATTTATTTTTTTTATTATTTTATTTATTCCGAAAATTCATCCTAAAATTCAAAAAAAAAAAGAGTCCATTCAAGAACCAATTTCTTGAATTTCTTGATCCTTTGTTTTCATTATTCTTTTTGTGTCCTTCCACAAAAAATTTCACAATGTCAAATTCCCATGAAAACGCCAAAGATCGTATGTGGAGATTTTTGAATGAAGCTTTGGTTAGGTTGGATAAATTAGATGAAAGGGAAGGGAAATTGAAAAAGGGGTGATCTCAAGCAAATCGTAGTGATTATAGGCGTGATCCTAAACCTAGGGATGGAATCGGGGTTAAGAGAGGAGCTGAGATTGATCCAAAAGCAATTTTGAAAATTCAAAAAGAAATTTATGAGGAAAGATTGAGGTGTGAACGGGAGGCAGAAAGAAAATATTTGGCTAAATTGCGAAAAAAGGAGGAGAAACGAAAGGCGGTGATTAAATGGTTAGAGGAGAGTGAAATACATGTTATGGTTGAGCCTCGGGATATGAATGTTGAAAAGAAGGAGGGAGGCTTGAAACATGAATTAGAAGTAGTTGAAGAGACCTCGAACTTTGTGGTAGGAGTTGAAAACGTGGAGTTATGTGAACAAACTCCAAAATATGATGAGGAATTAGAAGTTGGGGTAGAAGTTCAAATTTTGAGCTTTGAACTGGTAGATCCACATTTGAATACCGTTGGGGGAGTGCATGAAATTAGTGATAAAAATCTGGAGGTCGGAGATGTGGTTGAGTTTGAAGATAAAAAAACCGAACAAGAAATTGCAAAGGAGGAAAGAGGCGAAGAGAAGAGCCTCGTGGTTCAAGAAGTGGAGTTGGTGGTTGTTTGTCATGAATACAAGGATCCATACCTTGTACCTCATGAAGCTAACATGTCCCTCCCCATTTTTTTTAAATCTTTTTTGCAGGTTAATTATGACTGGAAGCTTCAACCACACTACGAATGGCAAAGGAAGTTCAAGCTCCATCTCTTCCGTGTTAGCAAATCAAATGATTCCAATTTATTGAACTCATGGCATGGAAGCAGAAATTTTCCGTTTGATCCAAGGGGTGAAGTGGAACACCAGGAACAAAGCTATGATTCGGGACGAATCATCTTAAAGAAGGAGGGTATGATGTGATCCGGACCCTCGACAATCGGAGTCATAGCAGGCTTGACGGGAAAATTTAAATATTCAAGCCAAAACAAGAATTCAGCAGGTTCGACGAGCTTTGAAGATCAAATCGTGTCGAAAAGAACCGAAAATCACGACCGTGGATGGATTGGTCACGACCGTAACTTTTGAAGATCACGGCCGTAACCTACTCTCTGTCTAATTCATAAACTGGAAAAAAAGGACTTACGGCCGTAACAAAAATATTCACGGCCGTAACATAATTCAAATACACAATTCACGGCCGTAAATGAAGACCCTCACGGCCGTAAGACAGCTCCTGAACGTGCGCCGCTGATAGAGTTTAAGGATTTTCGCATTATTTTATTTCCTTATCAGTTTTAGCTATTTTAGGTTAGTTAGAATTCTATTTTGAGTAAATTAGAGATTAGGGTTTTATTTTGCTTATTTATACGCCTTTTTGATTCATTGTAAATTAAGACTTTGATGATTAAATAAAACAGAGATTGAATGTTTTTCAATTGTTTAATGTGTGGATTCACATTACAAACCCAAACTTATCAAGATTGATTATCTTGTGGCGTTCATCCCGAATTTATCAAATATTCGCGAGAATATTTGTGGCGTTCAAATCAGAGACTTATTAAGGAGATTGGGCAAATCCTTGTGGTGTTTCGAAAGTCGTGGTTCTTTATTCCGCATCGTCGAGCCATCGCGTCGTGAATATCGGGTCATGATTCATCCGTCCAACCACAACCTGAGTTCGGAACTTTCCGGCGTTTCTTCCGCGTTTCAAACCTCATCAGGTATACTAAAGAGAAATCATCGATTACGATGAGACCTTCTCTCCAGTTGCTATGCTTAAATCCATTCGGATTCTCTTATCCATTTTGCTCATATAAATTATGAGATATGGCAAATGAATGTCAAGAAAAAATTCTTAAATGGACATCTTGACGAAAGCATCTATATGATGCAATTAGAGGGATTTGTCACTAAGGCAACAAAGGCAAAATTTGCAAACTGCAGAGATCCATATATGGACTAGAGTAGGGGTGGACGTGGTTCGGTTTGGTTTTGGTTCCAGAAGAACCAAACCATAAATCGATGGTTTTTTACTAATGGAACCAATTGGTTTTTTTAAAGATATGGAACCAAACCGCTCAGTTCTGGTGTGGTCTGGTTTGGTTCTTGGACCATTACTTGAATTTTAAATAATAAATGCAAATTAAAACATGCTTATATCCGCTTCTTCATTAGAATCCATCTACATCATTACTAAATAGAAAATGAAATTTTTAGTTAATAAAACAAAAATTTAGAAAAAGTAATATGTTATTCTAAGTCAAAGAAGAAGAAACTCGCCTGAAGGAAGCTCGCGACCTGTTGAAACTTAGAGAATCGAACATAAAGGCCGTTTAGACTTATAGTTATAGGTTATGATGAAGTTCTGAGTCTCATTTTACCGTGGTACCGTGTGAGTTAGGGATGGAATTTGTAATTTGAGTTTGGGTTAACTCTTGAGAATTGACGAATTAGACCGATGTTTATATATACATGAATTTTGAAAAATAAACATCAATACCGTCGATAGTGACTAAGGAATGCAATGATTGTCGTGTTATATGAGTGCAAGTAAAGCAGTGTGAATGCGTGTCTATAATTGAAAAGAAGAAAAATGAATTAGAATTAGAATTTAGATTTATGATTTAAAATCTTTGTCTAATAGGAAATGAGATAAAATGTATGGTAAATTACATTTCTGTACATTTCACATTTATAATTTCAAAGTGGATTTTTTAGTGAGATGAATATCCACTAATTTGTCAAAATATATATATATATAAAAATTGAGTTTGGTTCTTGGTTCTGGTTCTGGAAAGAGAACCAGAACCAGAACCGAAACCAAATGGTTCTTGATTCTAAGAACCAAACCATTTTTTTTTATGTAGAACCGAATCAAACCGCTTGGTTTGGTTTGGTTCTGGTTTGGTCTGGTCTGGTTTGATTATTTTCTCCACCCCTAGACTAGAGTAGGCGAATAGGCCCTAGAATAAAAGATTCGACGAGGTGATTAAAACATACGATTTTAATCAGAGCTTCGACGAACCTTGCATCTATAAAAGAAGTAGGACAACAAGATAGTTTTTCTAGTACTCTATGTGGATGACATATTACTCATTGGAAATGATGTAGAAATGATGTCTGTTGTAAAGGCGTGGTTGGCCCAACAGTTCAGTATGTAGGATTTGGATGAGGCTAGCTATATTCTAGGCATCCAGATCATTTGTGATTGGAAGAATAAGCGAATAACCTTATCATAAGCTTCACGCATTAATGAAATCCTGGTTATATTTGCTATGCAGAATTCCAAGAAATGGTTTTTACCATTCAGGCATGAAATTTACCTATCAAAGGCGCGGTGTCCTAAAATCCATGATGAGGTAGAGTGTATGAGTAGGATAGTGATGTGAACCCCTTTGGTGTTTGAAAAAAAAATTCTCACAACAATTCATAATCATTCCAAGAAAGCTAAAATGGTAAAATAATTTGATGAATCTTGACCCAAGTTTAATCTAGCCAAAACTTCATGGTATAAACCCTAACCCAATGGATAGAAATTAAACAAATTCCAAGATCGATAATAAATCTTCTCATTGTCCCCAAAACTTCAAGAATAGTGATTCTTAACCCAATGGAGACAAATAAGTAAATTTCAAGATTTCTTCCAACGACACAAGAATAAAAATACCCTAATGTAGTTATGAACATTACCTCAAAGAGGTTTGATGAAAGGAGGAATTTAACCTTACAATATCTCCACACATGAAGAGCTTCACAATGAACTAAGTTATCTAGGGTTTGAGAGAAATGTGTATTTATAGTACAAGAAAAGAGGAATAAAAAGGACCGGATTTAAGTTCAAAATTTGCGGAACTTTGCCTTCGGTTCAAGGGCGCGGCTGCTTAGGATTGTTACCCTTGGTCGCGCAGGCTTCCATTTCACGGTTCTGTTAATATGACTGATAGCGCGTGACCGCGCCTTATTTCTACCGCGCAGCCGCGTGGGGTAAAATCTAGTGCTCGTGATTTTGTACCCCAACTTGATTCTTGACTCCTCTTTTGACTTAATCACTTTGTTTAGCCTTGAATCTTAAACCTCCTTGGTATTGAATATCGTCATGGGTCCCACCAACACGTGCATTGAAATCCGACCTTCTTGGATCTCATCATTCCCTCCCCCTTGAAAAGGATTCGACCTCGAATCTTGTTTGAATGCATTGTCGTGAGATTCCTTGACCTTTGACCTTATAATGTGGACCACGAGTTCGTCAATGAAGTTGGACTTTCTCGATTCTCATCATCACCTCCATCTCGAGAAATATTTGACCATGAATCAACACCTACAATAAAAAGGGAAAAATCAGGCATACTAAATGTAATTGAAATTTTATACTTACGGGGTAAGATCGATTTGTAGGCGTTATCTTTGGTCTTGCCAAGATCTCGAAATGGATAAACACCACCGAGTAGCAATTTGGATTTCCTTTGATTGGGAATCCGTTCTCTCCTCAAAAGGAATCATATCCAACCACCCGAATCAAACGTAACACGTCTCCAGCCATTGTTGGTGTTGGAATTGTAGTACTCATCCTTCTTCTCAGATCGGGGGCGCAACGCCCTCGATCTATTCTCAAACTTTAAATAGGTAGGATGGAGTGCTGCTTCGTTGACCACTCATAATGTGACTTAACCCTTTTCAAAATTTCCTCCCCACCCAAGTTACCTCTTTCATCAATAAACAAACGAATCAAATCCAAAAGAGTTAACGGGTTAAAGTCATAAACAACCTCAAGCGGAGCAAATTTGCTAATAGAATGAACAATGTTATTGCAAGAAAATTTAACAAAAGGTAGACCTTATCCCCAACTTATTAGGTCACCTTTATGCAAATGCACTATTTCCCAAAAGAAAATATTTGCTATGTTGATAGTATTGTTGGTTTTATGACATGTAATCTAATGTGACATTCTATAAATCCTACCACCAATCACAAAAATAGTAACATTTTATTTCTTTGATTTAAGTAAACCCATTATAAAATTCATAGAATTATTAACCCAAGGTTTACTAGAAGCGTGCAAATATGAGTATGAGCTTTGAGGAAAAACCTCATATTTGGCCCCATTGTAAGTGATGTGTTTACTACAAATATAAACACTTGCAACATCAACTTTCATTTTAGGCCAACGTGAATGTTCACTTAATATCATTAAAGTCTCCTTAATCCAAAAATGCCCCATCAAGCACCCAACATGTGCCTCTCTTACTTGCAACTCCCGCATAGGACATTTAGGAACAAACAACCTAATTTTACAAAATAAATAATCATCATGCTTATCGAATTCAACAAAATTTCACTCACCACATGAGTCATAAATGTTAAACAATTTCGGATTATTAGCTTGCAAGTCCATAATAAATTCAAAACAAAAAGATTTGACCTTTAGGGAAGTTAGAAGCAAAGTTTCTTTTTCATCAAAATGTTCAGTAAAAACTACCCCATGGACTCTCTAACTAGCAATTTTCTCATATGACAATTAGGCACATAAAGCTTGTTGTCACCAAATAAGAATTCACCACGCCCATAAAATTTACCATATGAAACATTTTCACAAGTCAAAAATACACTTGTCAAGTCTACGTCAATCTTATACAATCTTCTAATATATTAAAACACAATAACCTTACATTCAAAGAAGTGTTAGGAGCATACCTCCTAGATATTGCATCGATTATCACATTTTCTTTCCCTCGATTGTACTTGTTGTTGTAGAAAAATGTTTCCATGAATTTCTTCCACACGACATGCTTTTGGAGTTCATTGTTGCTTTGATAAGTCGGTCTTACAATTTCCTGCAATAAAGAAGTAACCAAACTAAGAAGGACATTGTTAGAATAATCAAGTGCAAAGAACATTTTTGTGTGATCTCTTCTCTCAAGTTCTTTTGTGGCACTCGTATCTCTCTCTCTTTTCTGAGGTGGAAACCTCAACTCTCGATTTTTCTCTTACCTCTCCTTTTTCTGGAGTCGTGACTCCAACCTTCATTTCCTCTCAATTTTTCTACGGTCGTGGCCCCAACTCTCACACTCTCATTTTTCTTCACACTTTTTTCTTCATCAGTTTTTCTCAATCAAATGTTCTTTTTCTTTCATCTTTTCTCTTTCTTCCTCCAACTCCTTTTGAGCTTCATTTGGTCTTTATGCACTTCCTCCAAACTCAAATGTAGGAACACCACCTTTTTTCCACTCAATTGGAAGCTATACAACTTCTTCCTCTTATCATATTTCACACTCCTATCACTTTGCCAAGATCTCCCCAAAATTATGTGAGTAGTATTCATGGGAACTACGTCACATAACACTTGGTTACTATAGGTTCCAATTTTGAAGGTAAGAAGAACTTGTTCACTCACTCTCACTTCCTCATAGTTACCCAACCTTTGCTATAAGGATTAGGATGCATCATTACTGATAATCTCAATTTTTCGACCCTACTAGCACTCATCAAATTAGTGCAACTCTCCCCATCTATAATGAGGCTACATTCCTTATCTCCCACAAGCACCTAGTGTTGAAAGTATTTTCTTCACGCCCTTCCTTCTCATTAGCATGGGCCAAAGTTGTTGATAGACTATATTAGTTTTCAACACTTAACTGAGGATGGAATCTTCATGTTCACACTATCAATATTCCCAACCAATCCATTCCTACTCCTATCAAACAACTCTCCTCTCTTCCTATTCATATCCCAATTTTGTTCAACAACCCCATCACTATCTAAAACATCTCCAAATTTATCCCTCACTCTCCTTCTATTATCCCTTCTTTCTCTATCACTCCTAGTTGATATACTCTCCCCTCTTGTTCCTAACCTTTTCAACATCCCCCCAATCTCCTCCATTTGTCTAGTGAAAGTGGTTGAAAGAGTTTGAAACATTTCTCGCAAGTTTTGAGGTTGAGCATTGGAATTTTGCCCACTTTGAGTATTAAAATTTGACATGTTGTGCAAGTGTGGTAGTGTTCTCACAAGTAATCTTTTCACTCATGTTTCACTCAATTTAGACTTTTACCCAATAACGAGCTCACTACTCTTTCCTTTTTCCACTCAAAGTTTCATTTCTCAAGCTCTCAAAGGAATGTGATCAACTAAACCAAGAAGTATAATTCTTGTAAAGCCTAAAGAAATCAAAAACAAACAAGAGATATAGGAATAAATGGACATAATAGCAAGTGGAATTTCTTTTGCTTGCTATACTCAAGATGACAAGTGATTTGTGTAGGATGAGATGTTAAGAAACACAACTTCAACAATGAGAGTGAACAACCACAAGTATTTGACAAACATAGATGTAGAGCAAAAAGGCACAAGTAGTGTAGTTTTCATTGATGCAATTTATCGAACACTTTGTATCCAATCTTTAAATGACCTTGAATGTGTATATATTGTAGATAGATGAAAACCCCCAACAACTCAAATGTGACGAGGAATGAATGATCAATAACACCCAATGTAGGAAACAACAAATGTACTTCAATATTTTCTTTTCTCCCCCTTTTTTTGATGAAAAACAAGAACAAAAAATATAAAGATAGTTTTACCATTTTTAAAGTCAAGCCCTGATATCAAATGATGTGAACCCCTTTAGTGTTTGGACCAAAGATTTTCACAACAATTTAGAATCACCTCAAGAAAGTTAAAATGGTAAAATAGTTTGATGAATCTCGACCTAAGTTTAATCTAGCCAACATTTCAAGGTATAAACCCTAACCCAATGGATAGAAATTAAACAAATTCCAAGATCGATAATAAATCTTAACCCAAACTCATTATCCCCAAAATTTCAAGAATAATGATTCTTAACCCAATGGAGACAAATAAGTAAATTTCAAGATTTCTTCCAACAACACAAGAATAAAAATACCCTAATGTAATTGAAAACATTACCTTAAAGAGGCTTGATGAAAGGAGGAATTTAACCTCACAATATCTCTACACATGAAGAGACTCACTATGAACTAAGTTGTCTTGGGTTTGAGAGAAATGTGTATTTATAGTACAAGAAAAGAGGAAAATAAAAAGGATCGGATTTAAGTTCAAAACTAGGGGAAATCTGCCTCCTGTTCAAGGGCGCGGCCGCTCAGGTTTATTACCTGTAGCCGCACAGGCTTCCATTTCACGATTCTGTTAATTTGACTGATAGCGCGCTACCGCGCCTTGTTTCTACCGTGCGACCACGTGGTGTAAAATCCAACGCTCGTGATTTTGTACTCCAACTTGATTCTTAGCTCCTCTTTTGACTTAATCACTTTGTTTAGCCTCGAATCTTGAACCTCCTTGGTATCGGATCTCGTCATGGGTCCCATCGACAAGTGCATCGAAGTCTGACTTCCCGGATCTCATCAGATAGCCTACGCATCAGCTATGGGTAGTCTCATGTATGCTATGCTTTGCACTAGATTGAATATTTATTTTTCTATTGGGATAGTGAGTCGTTTTCAGTCGAACCCTGGACTAGAGCATTGGGTAGCGGTGAAGCATATATTCAAGTAAATTCAGAGAATGATAGACTATATGCTTGTGTATTCAGAGTAGGATTTGACTCCAGTAGGATATACTGACTTCGATTTTCAATTTGATGTAGATTCTAGGAAGTCCACGTTACGGGCTATTTTCACTTTTGGTGGTGGTGTTGTCATATGGAGGAATGTGAAGCAGTCATGCATCAATGACTCCACCATGAAAGCAAAATATGTTGCAGTTTGTGAGGCAACAACGGAAGTCGTGTTGCTTAGAAAATTTAAGGATTTGGAAGTGGTGCCTACAATAGCTGATGCAAACCACGTAGCAATTGTAGCTCGCAACCCACAAAATATTGAAATCGACCAAAGAACCACGATTTATGGATCCAATTAAAATTAATTGAACCAAACAACCAATATAATCACTGGGATATATTGACCTCTTGATTACAAGCAATAATAATTCTCACCGAGATATGAACAAATAAGAATAACTCGCAAGTTCTGATTTTATTCAATGAAGAATAAGATTGTGAAAGCAAAATAGCCTCTCAATTATAATATCAAAATTGTGTGTCGAATAATGAAAATTACATCCCTATAAATAGGGTCAAAAGCTGGCTTAGGAGTTTTAATTATACTAGGAAAGAAATACCTAAAAATAAGGAAATAAATAAAAATCCTAAAATTACGGATATTGATTTTTACGGTCGTGACTCCTTCCTTTACGGTCGTAAGAAGCTTTCTGATTCACAGTTACGGCCGTGAGACTTTATTTATGGCCGTAAGTCATTTTTTTTCCTGAAATTCATAATTTTAACAGAGGCCGCATTACGGCCGTGACACTGTAAGTTATGGCCGTAAATCCAATTCTTCAAAATTTCAGTTCTTTTGCAGTAGACTCGTTACGGCCGTGAGTAGTGTATGTTACGGTCGTAAATTTGAGATTTCACAATTTTCTTCGATGCATTGAATGAGGTTGATCCACTCGTCGTTTTGGTTCGGTCCCAACATGGCACTTGCTTCTTTTGATGACACGAACAATGTTTTGGCCATTGCTTCTTGTACTAGCTTGTCCATTACTTTGTTTGCCTTCTTTGTTTGCAATCGAGTCATCGGTCCTCCTTTGATCATCAACGGATCTTTGTGCGGGTTTGTATTCGTGGTCTGGATCACATCATCCCCTCCCTCTTCGAAAGGATTCGACCTCGAATCTGTACCTGCATCAAACGGAGATAGATCAGAAACATTAAATGAAGCCGAAACATTATACTCACCAGGAAGATCGAGTTTATAGGCATTGTTGTTGATCCTTTCAATCACTTGGAATGGACCATCCCCTCGCGGTTGTAACTTTGATTTGCGTTGTTCTGGAAACCGCTCATTCCTCAAGTGTACCCAAACCCAATCACCGGGTTCAAATATGACGCCCTTTCTTCCTTTGTTAGCCTGCGAAGCATAATATTCATTTTTCTTTTCAATTTCCAACCTCACCTTGTCGTGGAGTGATTTAACCATTTCAGCCTTTTTCTTTCCATCTAAACTACTACGTTCATTCACAGGTAAAGGAATTAAATCTAATGGTGTTAGCGGATTAAAACCATAAACAATTTCAAATGGTGAATAAGAAGTAGTAGAATGTATAGCTCTATTATATGCAAATTCAATAAATGGTAGACACTCTTCCCAATTTCTCAGATTTTTATTGATTATGGTGCGCAATAATTGAATCATTGTCCTATTTACTACCTCGGTCTGTCCATCGGTCTGTGGGTGACAAGTTGTAGAGAAAAGTAGTTTTGTTCCCAGTTTGTTCCACGAGACTCTCCAAAAATGACTAAGGAATTTAACATCCCTATCCGAGACTATACTTTTAGGAACCCCATATAAGCGCACAACTTCCCTAAATAAAATATCAGCTATGTTGGTAGCATCATCAGTTTTGTGGCATGGTATGAAATGTGTCATTTTACTAAAGCGATCTACTACCACAAAAATAGAATCTCTTCCCTTCTTAGTCCTAGGTAATCCCAAAACAAAATCCATAGAGATATCGACCCAAGGTTCACTAGGGACGGGTAAAGGCATATATAATCCATGGGGTTTAATCCTAGATTTTGCCTTCTTGCAAGTAATGCATCGATTACAAACTCGAACCACATCAATCTTCATCTGAGGCCAATAAAAATGTTCACTTAGGATTTCGATGGTCTTTTTAACCCAAAAATGACCCATTAAACCTCCACTATGGGCATCTCTCACAAGTAACTCTCTCATTGAACACCTAGGGACACACAATTTATTTTCTCGAAATAAGTAGTCATCATGTTTAAAGAACCTATCCACAGCCCCCTTACCACATGAATCATAAATACTAGAGAAATCTAGATCATTAGCGTACATGTCCTTGATATATTCAAATCCAAGCAGTTTAGCATTCAAAGAATTTAAAAGAACATACCTTCGAGACAACGCATCTGCCACCACATTTTCCTTACCTTGTTTGTACCGGATGACATAGGGAAATGTTTCGATGAACTCTACCCACCTTGCATGTCTCTTACTCAGCTTAGCTTGACCCCTCAAATGCTTCAAGGATTCATGATCAGCGTGTATCACGAACTCCCGTGACCACAAGTAATGTTGCCATGTCTCCAAAGCGCGCACAAGTGAGTACAACTCCTTGTCATATGTGGGATAATTAAGTGCAGCCCCTTTAGCTTTTCACTAAAATAGGCTACTGGCCTTCGATCCTGCATTAAAACAGCTCCAATGCCTAGCCCTGAGGTATCACATTCAATCTCAAAAGTCTTGTTAAAGTTAGGAAGTGATAAAACCGGTGCTCTACACAACATATTTTTGATAGTCTCAAATGCATACTCCTGTTCTACATCCCATTTAAACCCTTCACTTTTTTTGACAATTTTTGTGAGTGGTGCGGCAATTGTGCTAAAATCTTTAACAAAGCGCCTATAAAAACTAGCCAAGCCATGAAAACTTCTAACCTCAGTTATGCTTTTAGGTGTTGACCATTCTTTAATAGCTTTGACTTTTTCTTCATCTACTTCTATCCCTTTAGCACTAACCACATAGCCGAGAAACATAACCTTTTCCATGCAAAAATTACACTTTTTAAAATTAGCAAAAAGTTGTTCTTGCCTCAAAACCACAAACACACACCTAACATGCTCATTCAAAGTTTTACTATATATCAAGATATCATCGAAGTAAACTACAACGAATTTACCTATAAATGCACGTAAAACATGATTCATTAAACACATAAAAGTGCTAGGTGCATTAGTAAGTCCAAATGGCATAACTAACCATTCATATAAGCCATATTTAGTTTTAAAAGCAGTTTTCCACTCATCTCCTTCCTTCATTTGAATTTGATGATAACCACTCTTAAGATCAATTTTACTAAATATAGAGCCATGCAATTCATCCAACATATCATCTAACTTAGGAATAGGAAGAAGATACTTTACCGTTATGTTGTTGATGGCTCTATAATCAACACACATTCTCCAAATCCCGTCCTTCTTTGGTACTAGTAACACAGGTACGGCACATGGACTCATGCTCTCCCTTATGTACCCCTTACTCATCAATTCCTCCACTTGCTTTTGAAGCTCCTTCGTCTCCTCGGGATTACTCCTATAAGCTGGACGGTTTGGAATGACTGCTCTAGGTATAAAATCAATCTGATGCTCAATACCTCGAATGGGTGGAAACCCACTAGGTATATCCTCCGGAAATACATCGTCAAATTCCTGCAAGAGAGAAATAGCCAAACTAGGGAGGGGTATGTTAGTTTTATCAAGGGCAAGGAATGACTCCTTGTACAACAAAAGGACCATTGGTCGATTTTCCATGAAAGCCTTCTTGATTTCACTACTTTAGGCATAGAAGCTCACTCTTGGTTTTTCTTTTCTGGCACTCTTCGCTCCCTCTCCTTTTTCTGAGGTATGTACCCCAACACTCTTTTTTTCTCTCGCCTCTCATTTTTCTGGAGTCGTGGCTCCAACACTCTTTTCCTCTCCTTTTTCTGAGGTCGTGACTTCAACTCTCTTTTTCTCAATATTCCTCACATTTTGTTCTTCATCACTTTTCAACTTAACTTGATCTGCATAAACTTGTGATGGTGTCAATGGCGTAAGTGTAATTTTTCTCCCATCCTTGGTAAAACTATATCTATTTTTATACTCGTCATGTGTCACCTTCCTATCATATTGCCAAGGCTTACACAACAAAATGTGCCCGGCTTGCATAGGAACCACATCACACATCACTTCATCCATATAGCTACCAATCGAAAAGTTCACTAACACCCTCCTATTCACCTTAATTTCACCGCTATCATTTAACCACTGAAGTCTATAAGGTGATGGATGCTTCAACAATGGTAATCCTAACTTCTCAATTAGTGTGGTGCTAGCAACATTTGTACAACTACCACCGTTAATAATCATACTACATACCTTGTCTTGGATGCGACACTGTGTATGAAATATGTTCTCCCTCTGTTGCTCCACGTCATCCATGTTGACTTTAGCACTAAGGGCTCGCCTCGCTACTAATAACGGTCCATGCTTCCCGGATAACAATTCCTCATTATCACTAGCTTCCTCCAAAGCGGGCATGTCATTGTAGTCTTCCTCATCACTGCCACTTTCCCAAGCCCCCTCTGCTCGCAAGGTAATAACACACCTATTAGGGCATTGAGAAGCCACATGTCCTCTTCCCAAGCATTTGAAGCATTGGATATCTCTACTCCTAGATGGTTGAGACTCCCCTTTGGGCGAAAATTTGTTAACGGACTCCTCCTTTCCCTTGGGTACCTCAAACTTTCCTTTTGGTGCCTCAAACTTCCCTTTAGAAACAACCCCATCGCCTTTATTTTTCCATTTCGGCTTCCAAGACGGATTAGAACCTGAAGAACCCGACTGATACTTAGCTGTCCCTTTTCTCTTCAATTGTTTCTCCACTTTCATGGCCATATGTAGCATATCATCTAACTCCACATAGTGTTGCAATTCGACTACATTTGCTATTTCTTTATTCATCCCATTTAAGAAACGGGCCATAGTGGCCTCTTCATCCTCCTCTACATTGGCTCTAAGCATTAACATCTCCATCTCCTTATGATAATCCTCGACACTCTTAGAACCTTGGTAAAGAATTTGCAGTTTTTGATGAAGTTCCCTATGGTAATGACTAGGGACAAACCTCTTCCTCATGACAACCTTTAATTCACCCCATGTACTAACAGGTCTCTCACGATTTCGCCTCCTAGAAGTTGCTAACTGATCCCACCAAGTAAGTGCATAATCGGTGAATTCAAGAACTGCAACCTTAACCTTTTTCTCCTCCGTATAGCTGTAGCAATTGAATACCAACTCAATCCTTTTCTCCCACTCTAGATATTGTTTCGGATCACTCCGACCCTTAAAGGAAGGAATAGTTGTTTTGATATTACTCATGCCACGATCCTGTCGATCAACCTCTCTATCTCGTCGTTCGCACCTAACATCTCTATCCATAAGTGCCCCATCATCATACCCATCAAATTCATCTTCTTCCTCCATCTCTATCCTATGGCCAAGCCCCACTTGTCTCCGCACATTGGGCGCTTCCCTAGGCCGTTCTAACATTTCAATCCTACTCGACATATCCCCAAGCATTTTCTCAAAGCATTGTGCCAACTCTTCCACCGTGTTGACTTGATCACCGTTCTTTGCTGTAGTAGAATTTTCCGACATCCTAAAACTAAGTAATATATGCCTCACGTGTATTTCGCTCGTGTATCACTCAAATTTTGGCTTTTACCCTCTATTGATCTCACCTCTCTGCCTTTTTCTACTCAATGACTTTCACCCCAATTACTTCAAAGAAAGAACACGAACTCAAACAAGTTTAAGCCCGAATGATTCAAATCGAGTATGAGTGAGAATTTATGAACTTGTTGAAAAACTCGAAGAAGACCTTTAGAGAATGGAATTTGACTCTATATAGGACTTGATACTTTTATGGGAACTAAGATTGATTCAAGAAGACAATTCTTGAAATCAAATAATAATTTTTTTTCTTGGACTTGATGAAATTTTCCTTTTTTTTTTGTTGAAAATTCAACTACGAGAATAAGGAAACAAACGAAATTTAATTTGGATACCAAACGAAGGAAATAACGACTTTTGAATTTTTTTGTGACACTTTTTGGATTAAAGACTCAAGAACTGGAAGAACACGAAGAACAAGATTAAAGAAGACTCAAGAAAACAAAACAAAGATATAATCTTGATTTTTGGAGCCTAAGCTCTGATACCAAATGATGCAAACCACGTAGCAATTGTAGCTACGCAACCCACAAAATATTGAAATCGACCCAAGAACGCCAAGAACCACGATTTATGGATCCAATTAAAATTAATTGAACCAAACAACCAATATAATCACTGTGATATATTGACATCTTGATCACAAACAATAATAATTCTCACAAAGATATGAACACACAAGAATAACTCACAAGTTCGGATTTTATTCAATGAAGAATAAGATTGTGAAAGCAAAATAGCTTCTCAATTATAATATCAAAATTGTGTGTCGAATAATGAAAATTACATCCCTATAAATAGGGTAAAAACCTAGCTTAGGAGTTTTAATTATACTAGGAAAGAAATACCTAAAAATAAGGAAATAAATAAAAATCCTAAAATTACGGATATTGATTTTTACGGCCGTGATTCCTTCCTTTACGGCCATAAGAAGCTTTCTGATTCACAGTTACAGCCGTGAGACTTTATTTACGACCGTAAGTCATTTTTTTCCTGAAATTCATAATTTTAACAGAGGCCGCATTACGACCGTGACACTGTAAGTTACGGCCGTAAATCCAATTCTTCAAAATTTTAGTTCTTTTGCAGTAGACTTGTTACGGCCGTGAGTAGTGTATGTTACGGCCGTAAATTTGAAATTTCACAATTTTCTTCGATGCATTGAATGAGGTTAATCCACTTGTCGTTTTGGTTCGGTCCCAACATGACACTTGCTTCTTTTGATGACACGAACAATGTTTTGGCCATTGTTTCTTGTACTAGCTTGTCCATTACTTCGTTGGCCTTCTTTGTTTGCAATCGAGTCATCGATCCTCCTTTGATCATCAACGGATCTTTGTGCGAGCTTGTATTCGTGGTCTGGATCACATCAATAGCAAACCCCATTACGTTATTTTGTGATAACAGTGGGGCATGGCTAATGCGAAATAACCATGAAGCCGTCAAAGGAAAAAACATATAGAACGGAAATACCATATCCTCGAGAAGATTTTTCAACGTGAAGATGTGAGATTCTTCAAGATTGCTTCGACATATAACTTGACCGATCCATTTACGAAGAGCCTACTGGCTAAGAGCTTCGAAGGTCATCTATATGCCATAGACTGATAGACATGCGGGCAATGCAACATACACTTTAAGACAAGTGGGAGAATTGTTAGGATATGTGCCCAAAAAAGTCTTAGAACTTAATTGAAATGTAATAAACGATTATTTATATTTGATATAACATTTAATTAAATTTGCAATTTTATCATCATATGTAAGTCGTGACAAAGTGCCTTTGATTATTTATTGAAAACGTGACATGAGTACTTTTTGAAGTTCAGAAAATTTATATCATATTACAATCGAAAATAATTTAGTCTTGAACCTAGAATAAATGTAGAGACTTTATTCTATTGAAGTTCATTTGTTTATTACTCTAACTAATTGTAGTAGGCGATTTATCTTAAACGTTATGATTGGATGAATCGTGAGTAATGACATTGATATACTTCAGGATAAGTATATTGGACTAGACCGTGATGAAATTAATTCTATACATGACCGTGTGCAGGAATTAAGATTCCACATGATTGTCATATGAATTGTCTTAATCCATCTTGGATGGTATTTATTCTGTAACAATCTTTAAGATTTTTAATATGCTGTAGTTGAGATCATTAATTAATTACATGAAATAATTTTTTAAATCCTGTGATTATTTTATATAATTAGAAGTTGCAATAATTCGCACATTCGCCTTTAGTGAAATGTGCACATTATTAATAATTATATTAGACGGTTATTAATTGACATAATCAGATCTAATTATTGGGAGCCTATATTAAATAAATCCAATTGAGTCCCTCTGGTAGCCTAAATAAGAATTCATGGACTAACTTATAACAAGTTAAATAGTTCGAGGATTGTACAATTAAATATGATTTCTAATTGGGTTGCTTGTTGGACAAGTAGGAAGCCCAAACCCGCATGGAAAATGGAGTGTTAGAAAAACCCATCCCTTTATACACACAAAGGGGCGACACCCCTCTAATAAAGAAAAGAGCGGCCACCCCCTTTTTATTTTGAGAGACAAGTTGTTTTCTCAATTTGGCTAATCTTGTGCATTGGGTTATTGATCTTGCGGTGTCCACACATCTGTGCAATCTGATTCTTCAGGAAATATTAGAGAAGATTCAAGGGTGTGGAGCTGGGCCACAAATTGAAGATCAAGGGAATTACTACAGATCTAAAAGTATTCATTGAATTAGAATTAATTAAAGTCTTGATCGTTCTTTTATTTTTTATTTTTAAATAGAAAGATTTAATTTTTGAAATTAGTACTTTCTTGGAACCCAAGATCCAACAAAAAGTTCTTTTTAGTCCCTTATAATTTTTTCTTCAATCAATAGTGTGCACTGTGTACCTTCCTTTTTTCATCTTGTGCATTTTCTATGGATCTTGTTTCTTGGTTGCTGACTTACCGTTTTCTTCATCGGTAGATTCCTAGAGTAAGAATAGATGATACTTTTTTGAGTTTTTGGCTTCAAGAAAAATGTGATTGGTGGTCCCAGATCTAGAACCAAAACAACCAAGAATCACAAATACTCAATAAGAACGTAAAGAACACAAAAGGATTTTTGGCTGAAGCCCGAGGGTTCGGTGATCACTATAAACACCTAATTCCCCGTAAGGATTATGCTCAAATTCACTAGAATAGCTCACAGGCTCAAGAGTACAAATTAGATTACACCCTTCGCCTATAACAGTTTACCAACAAAACTACTCACACAAGAACGGTATCTACTATTAATTAGCAATATCGTCTCTCTATCAATTTCACTAAAGAAATTACCAAGACCAAAATGGCGAACCAATATCAAGAACACAGAGAGGAGAAGAACAGACGGCAAAATGGTTTGAAAATCTAACTAAAAATCAACAGATGGGTTTATAACACAATCTAATTCGACAGATCCACGGCTTAGGTCCATCCACGTGTTTCTCGAACATTCGTTTTACCTTCCAGATTCTTCTTCAAACAGGCCAGAGAGTGTGAGCTAGCCGGATATTCTGGCCAAATATTCATTATTTGGCTTTTAAATTCCAGCAAGCCTTTTCACACAAGGCACATGCATATTAATTGATGTAGAGTATGAACTAAGTTTTTTCTTATTCCCTTCTTTTTCGGTGTATTAGGCAAATGAGTATGCCTCACGTCCCGAGTTATCTTGGCAGGTTTGAACTAACTCCAATTTGTGATGTGCACCAAATTATTCCAGTGCAGAACATGTTAGAGTGGTGGTTTTGCAGGTTGAATATTTATCCGAAAGATGAATTCAATTCCGGCTTTTACAGCCAACCTGACAATCAAATCTTTCAATAAACGTACCTTCTCTTTTTTTTTTTTTTTTTGTGATCGTAGAAACGTACCTTCTCTTAAAATTGTAGCAACTTGTATTATGAGAAAATTACATGAGACTACATTTGAAGATCACTTTGTATTAATAAGAGGATGGATATTATATTTTAAAAAACAGGTGTTAATTACCCAATTAACATTAATTAACGAGATATTTACAATAAAAATTAAATTATACATAAATTCAAATGTATCAAAAACAAACCTACCGCTAAACTCTCTCTCCAACCTCTTTCTACCTAAATTGTCCCACCCACCCACGACATCGGAGCGCCGACTTCCACTCCTCGACAGTGGCGATCTGCGATGAAGCAGCGGAACAGATCGTCGCTCCTTCCACAGCCGGCAGCACCATTTTTTTTTTTTTTTTGTATATATACCTTTACTAGCCGGAGGTTGTGCGAAGCAGTAACTAGTAGATATGGCGACGGTGTTGCCGACCGGAGGTCGCGAAGTAGCAACTTGTATATTTTAGTGATTGTTCTACGGTCAGAGTTTGTGCGAAGCAGCAGTGCCACCACCACCGTAGCGATTCCACTTCTTTTATGGTTCTTTGGTTTGAGGTGGTTTTTATGTAGTAATAACAATGGGGCAGGTTCGGGTTAGGTCCCCCCGAACCATGCCCCACCTTGCAAGACTTTTTCAATTTTAAACCCACCCCTGGAATTTCAGGTCTGGTTGGGTTCGGGGCGGGTCAACCCGTAGCCCCGTTTAATTTTTTTTTAGTTTTTTCCGTATTATTTTTTATTAATTTATTTAATCGGGGCGAGTTTGGGTTGGGATGGCCAAATCCACACCTGCCCCGCGACCCGCCCTGGTCACGAGAAACTGCCTCGCCGACCCGTGGGGCGGGACTTTTTCTCCCCATTAGAGGAGGGTTAGGGTCGGGTACCCGTCGGGTTGTATTTTTTTGCCATCTCTATTTTTATGTGCAGTCAGTGGTTTGGTTTTGATGTACGATGGTGCAAGAGGTGGTTTGTATGTGTGGTGGTTTGTAGTGGTTTGGGTGAATGGGGTGGTGAAGGTGGTGGTGGCCGGTCGCAGTGACATCGACGGCGGTTGCAACTTTAGGACGGTGGTAGACACTGGAAAGTAATTACTTTGATTTGGAAGGTGTTGTGGTTAGGTATGGGGGTGGGGGTATGGTGAAGGGTAGGGGCAGGTTTGGGTTGGGGTTGGGGTTGGGATTAGGATTGGGTGACTTGATAATGATCGTGGCTAATTATAGGTAATTGTGGTCAATTATTAGGTAATTGTGACCAAAATGTCGATTAAATGTGAATTTATGCAACTTGTGACGAGTACGGAATGTGATCAATTATTAGGTATTTGTAACAAAATAATATTGATTAATTGTGACCAAGAAAATGAATGATTTGTGACTAATAAATAAATACTAAATTGGTCAATATGAATGATTGTAACCAATTATAAGGTAATTTTGATGAAAATATTGACTAATTGTGACGAATAAATGAGTAAGTTATGATCAATAAATAAATAAATAATGTGTAACCAATTGTGGATGATTATGACCAATTATATTAGAGATTTGACCAACTATGATTTTTTGTGATCATTGGTCGAGAACGTGATGTGACCTACAGTTGCGTCAAAATGACTATGTGTGATCGAGCTGTAACTTTTGTGTGATCGATCTATGACTTATGTGATCGAACTGTAACCTCGTGTGATCGGATTGTGACCTTGTGTGATCAAGCTATGACTTTGTGTAACTAAATGTGACTTTGCGGGTGGGGTGAATTTTGCAGCGAAATTTGTTTTGTGACACAACTGTGACTTTGTGTGACCCAATGTGACTTTGATGACTTTGTTGAAATGTCTTAACAAAAAAACAATATAAAATAATAATTTAACATTAATAAATAATTTTTTGTTTGTAATAATTTTTTTTTTTAAAGATCATAATAAATTTAACTACCAATAAAAATGAAATATAGTACAAGAAAACAACGTAGTTTATAATAACAAAAATTTTTAGGAATGTTTTACTTATTTTGTGAATGAGTTATTAAGTTCAATTCAAATTCAAATTAAAAAAAAAAAAATGCCACATATTCGAAATTATTTAAACGTAGGAAGGACAATTAGGAAGTAAATTTTAGACCTCTCCATCTATTTTTCCATGTTCTTTAAAAATTTGTCTATTTCATTGTCACTAGTGTGTATTGAAAATGCTCTCACCATAAGACATGTTTCATAAAGATGGCAAAAAATCCACCCCAAACCAGTCCCGAACAGGGCAAAAAAATCTCCCTGTGGGTTGATGGGGCGGGTTCCTGCGACCCGTCCCAACCCGAACTCACCCCGAATAAATTAATTAATAAAAATAAATAAGGAAAAAAATACTAAAAAAAAAAAAAAACTAAAAAAAAAAAAACGGGGAGGCGGGATTGACCTGCCCTCGAAATTCACGGGGCAGGTAGCGGGTTTGGGGAAAAAATCACTCGCAGGGCGGGGCACAAGTCGGGGGTACCCGACCCGAACCAGCCCGTCGCTATCACTAATGTTCATAGGGCATTCAATTCTCATTTAATATGAAAAAAAATAACAAGTTGGTTTTAAAATACGTAAATACATAATAGGAAAATGTCAGATATAGATTAAAATCATACTTTTAATAGATTTTAATAAAAACTGTTAATGAAATATGTGATTGAAAAATTGTGATTTTCATAAAATGTTTGATTAAAATTCGTTGTTAACTTGAACTTGAAATTAAAATCATATTTTAATTCGTACCAAATTGAGACCAAATAAGTAGTGGTTTTTCAGTCTATTTATTGTTGGGATTTTTTGGTCCCAATCAAACCTCGGGGGGCAATGATGATACACAGTGTCGGATTAATTAAGCTTCGTAGGCTCTCTATCCATGATCGAAGATTATAGTATTGCCCAATCTCCACAATTAGGCAGCCCACGTGCTAAGAGATTAACTGCCCACCTCGAGGTTTTAATTTGGGTCTCGACCCTGTTGCTCGATGGGTAGGCTTCGGAGACGACCCATTTAATTAGGGCTTCCCTAATTATGTGCCAAAAACCTATATCTACCCACACCCCCCTTTTGGTAAATCAGAACACTCATTTCACGATCCCTCTCTACTCTCTCTGTAAAGAAGCGACGCCCTCTCTCTCTGTTTGAGAGACCGATCTTTTCTATGTGAAAACCAACTACCTTACCTCTCAGCCTCTTGCTCGCACGCTGCCTTCCTCTTCGTGAGTTTGGCCCTTGCCCATGTTCCTCTATTGCGATGCAAACTGTGAATTTCGTGGCTTTCTGTTTGGGCAGGTTGTGTTCGGTTCTTGCTGGCTTTGGTCCTTGTTGTGGCCGAGTTTGTTGGGTATACTTTGTGCAGTCCCTTGTTCGACCTTATTGTGGTTCCTTTGTGCAGCCCTGTTCGTTGTTGGTTGTAGGTGTGTTGGCAGGGGTTTTGGCCGGGCTTGGGGTTGTTTTGGAGTGTTCTCTAGCCGTGTATAGTGGTGTTACCATTGTGGGGATTGGGCAGAATCTGAGCCCTTGTTTTTCACCCTTTTCAGTCGGCTACTTCGGTGCAATAAAGGGAGTTTTGCTTGCCTTTTTTATTGCTTCAATATTGATTCAACTATTATTGCCAATCTATATTGTGTTTTCTTCCGCTGTATTGTGACTAACTCGTTTTACTTTGTATTTTGTGAGGTTGGATTTCACAACAATTGGTATCAGAGCCTTGGTGGCTTGATTGGATGAATTGAATCAATACTGGAACTCATTGATTGAGTTTTCTAGCTCCCTACTTTAATTTTCATTAAATGAAAATTAATTTTGTTTTTGTCATTCGAAATTATTTGGTTCCAATTATATTTTCAAATTCTTCGTGATTGAAAATTATTATTTAATTGGTATTTTATCGTTTTTGTTGGTTAGACACTATTTTGGAGGTTCTGGAGCTTGGTACTGATTTACGCTTCAAAATTGATTAATTGCAAAACATAAAACGATAAATAATTTCGCATCTCTCCATATTACGGACTCAGAAAAGTCCGCTCTGGTAAATTTGCTTGATCACTTTTAAATTACAGCAATAGCAGGTCATCGTGTGGGGTGACCATTAGGCTTGCGGTTGTCTGTTGCTAGTTATTGGAATTATTTGCCATTACCTGTGTTTTTCATACCTGTAATATCTTTTGTGATTATTTTGCTTGTTGTGTTATTATTAGAACTATTACCTAGACTCCCGTGTCGAAAATTCCCTTGACCTGAGACCCTTGAGTCTCACGGAATCCTGGGAATTTAGAACGGAGTATATTGCGACCTTTAGGATCTTCTATGTGACTTTCCGTGTGGTACTTATATTGCGTTGTGTGCTTCTTATTTGTTAAGATGTTTGCACACCGTTTTGAATTGAACATCTTCGATGGTAAATGTGATTTTTCTATATGGCAACAGAAAATGAAAGGTATTTTGGTACAACAAAATATTTCAAAAGCTATTAACAATTCTTTCCCAAATACTGTGACTGCTGATGAGAAAAAGGATTTTGATGAACTCGCATACACTCTTATCATTTTTAATCTATCTGACTCTAATCTACGTAAAGTTGGTAAACATGAATCCACTAAAGAACTTTGAGACAAATTGGAAGAGCTTTATGTGTCAAAGTCTACTCCTAATAAGCTTTACTTACTTGAAATTATTTTCAGTTTCAAAATTGATCCCTCTAAGGACTTAGATGACAACTTGGATGTCTTTAATGAACTTGTGCAAGACATCACTAACTGTGGTGAAAAAGTACCTGAAGAATATAAAGTTGTTATATTGTTAAATTCTATTCCTGACACTTATAAAGAGGTTAAGAATGCTATAAAATATGGAAGGAATACTCTTACACCTGAAATTGCCATTGATTCCTTGAAAAGTAAGCAGAAGGAGGTGAAAGCTGAAAGAGATGAGAGGGGTAGTGGTGAGATCCACATGATGCGAGGTGGGCATGGTAAAAATAGAGGTGACTCAAACAATGAGGGTGATAGATGGAAGGGTGGAAGTATTTTTAAGTCACAGGGTAAGGTGAAGGGAAGGAAGTGCTATGGTTGTTGTAGGTCTGACCATTATAAGAGAGACTGCCCTGGAGAGAAAAACAAAATAGGAGATGGGGATAGAAATGGGGTCAATGTAGTTACTTACTCGGACGGTGATCTGAGTGGAGTTTATTGATGCTCTTATCTCACTAGTAGTTACTACTGAATAATTGTGTTCATCTGATTGATTTTTTTTACCGTTTTGCATGTGTGTGGTCACTTTATTCGGTTGCATTCTTTATGTTGCATTTCATTTGCGTTGATTCAACATTTGCATGAATTTGAGTGTGATATGTTATTTTGTGTATAACATGGTTACATACATGGTGGTTTGGGATGTGATTTCCTTGGTGGGGACTATTCAGTAGTCGTGTTAGAAGTGAGGGCTAGCTGGTAAGGTTGGACTAGATGCCTAAGAGTATATTTGGTGACATACTAGGGGAAATGTGTTTTTTGACATGTAGATCATGAGATGTGAGGTTGTCAAATGTCATGTTAAACTCTATCTGTGAGGATCTCGATTAGGTGGAGGACGCTCCCATTATCTCTAGGTGAGGTGGTGATTCGAGTTTTATCTTCTTTGAGTAAGAAGTGAGGTTGTGATAGAGGTACATCCATTGTCTTAGGATCTTTAGTAGTTTACCAGTTAGGTATGATTGTTGAGTAATCTAGTGAGCATAGATGGCGATGAGAGGAGAGCTATATCGGTTTTGGAATGGGGTAATTGTGATTATATCTTTTCTTGGGGTCATTTGCATCCGTTGCTTGTATTGACCTTGTTTGATTAACTTGGTATTATGTTCTTTATGTGAACTTGGTGAAAAGATTTGTGGTTTGCCTTTGATGTGCTCTCATCGCATTTGTAGAGTCACCTATAACTTCGTGATATAATATGCTCTTGATTTACTCATGCGGAAATGTAATTTGTTTACATTTGTCTTTAGAAAGCATACGTTGTTTGTCTAAAGTTGTATTACTTGCTAATGTGATATAAATGCATAGTTTGGCTTGCTATGATCTAGTGTATTCTTGGGTTTTACCTTGGCCCTTTGGCGAGTACTGTTAGCAGGTATGAGATATGTTTCTAACTTCAAACATTGGAAAAGTTATGTTGAGTTCTAATTCATTTGGAACTGTTTTGTGCAACTAATAAACTAGGTGTTTTGGTGTTGCAAGTTCGATTGGAACCAATGTGGAGGTTTGTTGGGATTTTTTGGTCCTAATCAAACATCGGGGGCAATGATGATACACAGTGTCGGATTAATTAAGCTTCGTAGGCCCTCGGCCCATGATCAAAGATTATAGTATTGCCCAATCTCCACAATTAGGCAGCCAACGTGCTAAGAGATTAACTGCCCACCTCGAGGTTTTAATTGGGTCTCGATCCTGTTGCTCGATGGGTAGGCAGTTAGAGATGGCAAAAAAATCTGATCCGCCCTGTTGACCCGATCCGATCCGATCCGAAAAAATTTCGATCCGTGGATCGACGGATCGAAATTTATGTGATTCGCCCCGATCCGAAAATTCACAGAGTAGATTTGGATCGGGGTTGATCCGATCCCTCCCGATCCGCAATCCGACATTTTTTTTAATATAATTTTTTTATCATGTATAAAAATCTAATATGTAAATTTTGTAGCAAACTTTAATTTCTGGGAATAACCTGCAATCTTTGCATTTTAAAGAAAACACATTTTTCATGTTCTTCATTTGAAGAAAGAATTACAATAAGTGATAGCAAAAAAACTCGATCCATTGAATCGGCGAATCGGCCTCTATACGTTTCGTTTCAATAAAATAAATAAAATTTAATAATAATAAAAAATTTCTAAATTTTTTTAAAAAGATTTAATTTAAAATATATTTAAAAAAATTAAAAAATAATTTGGTGGATCGGTCCACGGATCGGTGGACTGATCCGCCCCGACCTGAACCGATCCGCCCCGACCCGACCCGAAATTTGACGAATTGCGGGGTGGATTATGATGAGACCAAAAAAATTCGTGTCGGGGCGGATCGGGGTTCGATCCGCCTCAATCCGCCCCGTTGCCAACACTAGGTAGGCTTTCGAGACGACCCATTTAATTAGGGCTTCCCTAATTATGTGCCAAAAACCTATATCTACCCCCCCCCTTTTGGCAAATTAGAACACTCATTTCACGATCCCTCTCTACTTTCTCTGTAAAGAAGTGGCGCCCTCTCTCTCTGTTTGAGATACTGATCTTTTCTCTGTGAAAACCAACTACCTTACCTCTTAGCCTCTTGCTCGCATGCTGCCTTCCTCTTCGTGAGTTTGGCCCTTGCCCCTGTTCCTCTATTGCGGTGTAAACCGCGACTTTCGTGGCTTCCTGTTTGGGCAGGCTGTGTTCGGTTCTTGCTGGCTTTGGTCCTTGTTGTGGCCGAGTTTGTTGGGTCTACTTTGTGCAGTCCCTTGTTCAGCCTTATTGTGGTTCCTTTGTGCAGCCCTGTTCGTTGTTGGTTGTAGGTGTGTTGGCAGGGGTTTTGGCCGGGCTTAGGGTTGTTTTGGAGTGTTCTCTAACCGTATGTAGTGGCGTTACCATTGTGGGGATTGGGCAAAATCTGAGCCCTCGTTTTTCACCATTTTCAGTTGGCTACTTCGGTGCAATAAATGGAATTTTACTTGCCTTTTTTATTGCTTCAATATTAATTCAACTACTATTGTCAATCTATATTGTGTTTTCTTCCGCTGTATTGTGACTAACACGTTTTACTTTATATTTTGCGATGTTGGATTTCACAACATTTATGATTCGAGTGTTTCTATTTTGGGTCGTAGTAGACCTTATAGCCTTACATCCACACGACAATTTCATACAATAATGCATATGCTTTACGGTCAGTTATATAAATGTCCTTTGCTCGATTTTCAAGCAAGTGCAATATAAATATGGTGCTATTGATAATTTTTTCAATATGATTTAATCGGGATATTTTATTTTAATCATGTGAAGAAACGAGGATGACATTTAGCTCTGAGTTTCATTTTTGATTTAAAAGAAGAAAAATTTTGAATTCACGTATAAACGGGACTCGAACAAGCACAACAGAGAGAACATTTTTCCCGTTTAATCAAGAAGAAGCTGATGGAAACCCTGATTGGAGGAAGCATTGAATTTGGAGTGCGAGAGCGTTGACTTAAATTGGGTCCAAGTGGTAATTGAGGGGTGAAAGTAAGGGGCAAAGTGCAGTGGAAACATAAAGCCACTAGAAAAGGTCCTATGTTTACGCAAATCAATTCGAATCATGCATAGTGCGCCCATATCAAATACATCCTACACCAGTGAATCACTCGTGCATCAGGGACATCGGGATCATCATTTATTGGCTTCATATGACTATAAATTTTGAAATATTTCTTTGTACACAATATTATTTGTTGATTTTATATTCTTAATATCTTATCACAAATCAACATTTTTAATTAGGAACGATTTGTCCCACTAAAAATCGCAACATAAAATTATCCATGTGTAAACATCAGTCATTTAAGAAGAAGTCATACATGCGAGAGTGATTGTCCCTGACTCTTATTGATAGTCATGGCATATGACATTATCAATGGAAATTATCTTCTTTGAAATCTAATAGGTAACCTAGAATCAGAAGGGCTCAACGATATCTTTGGAATAAAAAACTTGTATCCTGCATTGCTGCCAAAAAGAATTTGACCTTCTAGAACATGGTAGCCAAGTTTTATAACTGTCAATCTTATTTTATCGCATAATCCCTGTGTATGATCAATATTTCTTAGGAAGAATAATGGATACTGCAAAGGCAAATAAAGAGGATGCACTTTGCTTATCCACTGCAACGGTCCACCACGTGGCGCAATAATGACATACCTATGTCTTAGCTGTGTATCAAAATCCACTGAGAATCAATCCGACAATTTCATCTACAACAGGAAAATCATATCGCCTATCATCTGTCGCCCACTGACAAATAAGTATAAGTCTTACATTTGAAGTATTTTCTTCAATCATCTTTTCTCTAACCGACATAAACTACCTTAACAATGTGTTGTATTTGTCTAACATATTCTTCAAATCAAAAATTATACAATCATGCAACATTGAATCGCATGATTTACTCCTACTAAGGGCACTAAAGACATAAATTAAAAATTAAACTGTCACAACAAAATTATCCGTAAACAATATAAATATATATGCAATAAATATATAATACGTACCCACGAACCTTTTTATGCTTTCAACCTCATTCGCATTGTAAACAATGTAAAGCGAGCAAATTGCAGAGCTGATCCTTCTTCGGCAATAGACTCCAAATCTTATGACAATTTTGATCATGTAATCTGAAGACGGAAGACCCTCTACCATCATTCAGCCCATTATATATTCACCTCCATAGAAGTGAACGAAAACATCATATTATATGTCTGAATGTTCTCAATGAGATTCTTAATCCTGTCGTCCCTGCCATATAACAAATCTTTCAAAATAAGAGGATATTCTATAAGAGGAATATTCACTTTCCCTTACATACAACAAAGTGAACAAATCAATCGTGAAACCGAACTAAACCACAACAAATGGTTTAGTTTGGTTCGATTTCAAATGTGAAATGGTTTTGTTTGGTTTGAAAAAAATTTCAAACCCCCTTAAACGGTCTGATTTAGGTTTTAATTGTCAAAATCGTGGATTCAAACAGCCAACCTGCCAAATTTAATAAAATAAAAATAAAGACAAACGTTTAATTTTAAAAAAATGCAATGCACTTTTTATTGTAAACAAATCAAAATTAAGGAGTTAAAGATTAAATTGTTAAAATCAACAACCAGTTGAAAATAATTCTAACTCCTACATTTTATAATCATCATCTAAGATATTTTCTTAAAATAAATTTTTTAATATAAGAACTAACTATAGTTTATTTAAGAAAAATTTAAATGTTTTCTTCTATATAATTAGTTTGTTTATCAACATGAATTGATTCACAATAAATCACTCAATTAGAAACTGAATACTATTGTTGAGCTAGTTTCAACTCGAAATTTTAGTTTGTGTGTTTGATAAATCATTTATAAATCAGTTTATAAATCACGCAATTTTTCAAATCAATTTCTAATCATGCGCACATATTTTTCAAAAGTACTTTTTAAACACATATTTTACATCAAAAACATAAATAAGCTATTTATAAATGATTGTGTTGCTGCCGAGCAGAGCATCATTTTATTTTGTTTTGTTTTGTTTGTTCGTTTCACACATTTAAGATGTATTATATGAGAAATTCGAAGAGACATGAGCCTTTTTAAACATTAATCTCTAATTCCAATAGATCTTTGAAGGATATGTTGTTTTTCAAGCAATTCTCTTAAACCCCGCGTTATGCATTTTACATTTCACATGAAATTTAGAATTGTTTCAAAGTAAATCGAATCGATTAAGTTTATAACTAATTTGGTTCCACATGATCTTACCTCTTTTTGTAGAAAAATAACTTTCAAGCATAGTTTTGATTTGACTCCATTGTTTTCTCTTTAGTGTGCTAATAACATTAGTGTAAAGAAACCCAACCCACCATTGCCAAAGTTGGAGACACCAAATTTGTGAATGAAGGGTGACACTAAGCCTCCGTTTGATAAACTTGTTAATAAACAAATTTATATTTTCAAGAAAGTATCACGTGGCAAGGTTTGAGCCATACACTTAATGTATATATGTTACACATCAACAAAAACCCTTGAAAGAAGAAGAAGAATAATAATTAACAAGAATTGCATTGTTGATTGATAGAATCTAGTATTTTGACAAAATCATACCAAATAGATTTTTTTTGACTTATATTTCAATATACCTCACAAAATTGATTACTTTATTGCCGTAATGCGAGACGTTAAGTCAGCACTATGGCTTTCCATTTTCCAATATTTGATGAATGAATATATTTTGACTTTTGGTTAACACATAGGGCCGTCATACAGTAAAAAAAAAAAAGAAAAAAAAAAGAAAGAAAGAAGTATCAAAGGTTCATTTGACATAGAATTTCTGCATTTGATTTTACTTCTCTTAAAAGAGATTTCTGATCAACTTATCGTTTCATCTCTAATGCGTCATAGACGGATATTAAAATCTTTGAATAATGGTTTTATTTTAGAAGTCAACTTTTCGTTTACATGAATAATTTTTTCGCTCTTTTCTTGATTCTTGAACTAACGATTTGCATATACAATGACGATGTATTTGCAATTTTTCCTCTCCACACGATCAGATTTCGTTTTCACCAAACTAGTAAGTCTAAATTCTTATGTCAGCTTTAAACAACAACAGAATTTAATATTATTCATGATGTTCCATCTATATGTTTATGAGTTAATGTTTGGGAATTCATGTCATTTTAGGGGCCGGAAATCTTAGTGTTATACTTTTAAGATTTTCCATTAATCCCACTAAATTGAATGTAGCTCTCAGCATCAGCTAAGGTCCACTAGTTTGAGACTACATTTGATACTTTTGAAAATATATTTATGTATGTCAAATTTTATGAGTCACAAAAACTTAACATAATTTAGAATCACAACTTTTCACTTAATGCGCACTAGATACTCGCTACTTGAAGGAGATATCGTATGAATTTATGACGGTTGACTATAGTTTTGTCATAGTCTCCATTAATGTATACAAAAGCATTCCTAACATATAGAATAGAAAGGTCTAGAACTTATTCCCTAGTCAAGACATGAAACCACCAAACAAGCTAGCATGGATCTTGAACGAATCTAAAATGAAAGAAGAAGTAATTTCTGGTGGAATATTTTGTGTATAGTGACGCCAAAGAAATAAAGTATAACTATATGAAATTCTTGCCAACAAATGGACAGAGTAAAGACAAGAAAATAAGAAAAGAAAAGAGACAAAATTAAGCAAATGTTGAACATTTCGTCTGTTGAACATTTCGTCCTTAAGTCGAATTTGCTCCGCAACGGTGCTTACGGTTTATGACAATCAACTCCCAAGATACAATAACTCTCACTTGTATTTATAGCACTCCAAAACACAAGCACAACGAACAAAAATGTGATTTTTGTACTCCAAAAATGAAAATGAAAGAAAATCAAAAGTATGCAAAAAAATGCAAAAAAATTGATTCAAGAGAAGAAAAGATAATGATATTATATTTGCATATCATTGGTATGAGGAATAGGACATCCCAAATGTCCTATTTATAGATGATGAAAGCTTGTGGACGAAGTGATGTAGAGTCAAACCATGCAACCCTTCCAAATGACATAACTGTTTGGACAGTCGTGCGATCATATGGTTATAAGCTGCGCGATCGAACAGCTTTACGTGAAACAGAAAAATAATCAGTTGACGTGTAACCATGCGATCACATTGGCAAAATTTTTGACTCGATTTTCGTCCTTTTTCGTAATTTCTCATTCATTCGATATTAGTTTTAAAATGTCAAATATACCCTTCAATACGTTCAAAGAAATAGATTGGTTTCTCATTTTCGTCATTTTTCGTAATTTCTCATTCCCCATTTTTTGTGCCCCGAAGCTGCGAAATGGGAAACTAATTTGCCTAAACGAATTGGGTGGAGTCTGAATATTTGACCGAAATTGACACGAAGTTACTTTAGTCAATTTTTCAAAACTTAACAAACTTCTCTAATTATTAAACCAATATCCAACAATTTCATATTAAATATACCACCGGTGAAGGGGTGACGTGTAGTAAGTTTGATACTTACACATCAAGATAGATTGGAATGAACCAATGATAAAAGGATAGCTCATTCCTTATTAACAGAAAGCAACTAATAGAAAAATGGAAATAAAATGTAAAATAAACTAATAACCAACTGGAACCAACCAAGGCTAATTGAGTCATTAGCTAACTAAATATTCTACATCCCCTCTCAAGTTGGACTTTGGTGGATTTCAACCAAGCCCAACTTGAAAAGAATGAAATGAAATTGAGGAGCAGCCAAGGACTTAGTGAAAAAATCAGCAAGCTAGAGCTTAGGAGAAATGTGTTGAGGTATAATGAACCCTTCTTTATACTTATTTTGAACAAATGACAGTTGATTTCCAGATGCTTGGTGCGTTCATGAAAAATGAGATTGACAACAATGTGATGAGCAACCTGATTATCACACCAAAGGGCAATGGGAAGTGAAAAAGGAATACAGAGATCATGGAGAAGATTAGGCTGCGTTCTCTTTGGCGTTTTCCAGTCGTTTTCCGTTTTTGGAAAAAAATTTCGAAAACGTTTTCAAAATTTGTAAAGGAAATGGAAAACGTGAAAATCACGTTTTCTGCGTTTTCCGAAAATTTTGCCTTGTAAGTGGAAAACGCGGAAAACACGCGTTTTCCACTTAAAAAAAAATTAAAATAATCAAAAAAATTTGAAATTTGTCAAAATTTATCATTTTTAATTACATTATTGGTCCCTGATTTTCAAAACTTGTCATTTTAATCCTCAAATTTTGAAATTTCTTTCGAAAATATCCTAATTTATTTGCAACTTAAGTCCCTCAACTTCATATTTTGTTGCACATTAGTTCACAAATTTTACTTTTCTTTCAATTTAGTCCTTTTCATATTTGCTTTATAGGTCATTGTCTTCAAACATGTATAACTTTTGATGTACAACTCCGAATTGCACTCTGTTTTTTGCGTAGAACTCCAAATTCAACCATCTTTCCGATGATGTATCATATGCTTAATTATTAAACATTTCTTTTTTTAATTTTGTATTGTAGACATTTATTTTGTAAGGGCATAATTAATTAACGTAAATTGATTTTTGTAAATTTTATTGAAACTTAAATTTTAAACGTTATGAGTGCTTACTAGAAGGATGTATCTATATAAAGTATTAAATGGAACGATTACTTTAGAAGGGAAAATTACTACTCAAATGTGGAACGATTACTTTAGAAGAGCAACATGAATTTTTGAACTTTTTTGGTATAACCAAATTGTGTGATAGGGGTTATTTCATTTATTCTTGTTGTGTAACTCAAAATATGATATCTTTATTTCATTTATATTCACAAACAATATGAAATAATTTTCTTCAAAATTTTAAACAGAACGTGTTTTCCAGTTTTTTATTTTCGAAAACAGTTTTCAGAAATAACAAACCAAACGCGTTTTCAACAATTTCGAAAAAAGTCACAGAAAATGAAAAATAGAAAACATTTTCGAAAATGAAAATAGGAAACTGAAACACAAAGAGAACGCAGCCTTAGTAATCCACTGGAGCTCACAAATCGTGGCAACTAAGCTGCTGTTTTCAAACTCCGTAGAAGAATGAGAAACAATGGGTTGTTTCTTTATTCTCCAAGAGATTAAAGTTGAACCAAGGAAAAGACAATAGCCAGTAAGAGATTTTCTAGATTGAAGACATGAAGCGTAGTCTGTATCACTGTAACCTTGTAGGAGGTATCAACAGGGAAAAAGTCCTTTGGAGGTACAACCCTTCAAATACTTTAGAAGATATGTAGCAGCATCCCAATGATCTTGTGTAGGTGAATGAACAAATTAACTAAGCTGTTGGACAGAATAAGTAATGTTAGGTTGAGTGAAGTTCAAATATAACAACCTCCTAATGAGTGATTATCTACTGTAGGAGGTGAGCTAGGTTGTTCAAAGGTATTTTGAGAAGCTGTATCATCAAAATTTGGTAAAGGCAAAGGGTTAGATTGATTAACATCAGAATGATGGTAATAGGGAAAGGAGTGTTCAAAGAATTGAACATCTCTAGATGTGAAGACTTGATGAGTGTCAATATTATACAACTTATACCCTTTTTTCCTAGAATATATCCAATAAATACGCACTTGAAAGCTCTATAGTCAAACTTATCTTTCCCAAGTTTAGCATTGGTGGCATAGGCCAAGTATCCAAAAGGTTTTAGGACTGAGTAATTTGGTTTAGATTGGAAAAACATTTCAAAGGAAGTTTTCCAATGTAAAATAGATATGGTAAGTTAGTTTATAATAAAAGTTTCCATTTGAATGGAACGAGACAAAAAATTGTTAGCTATTTTGGATTGAAATATCAAGGAACGAGCAATTTGTAGGAGATGTTTATGTTTCTTTCAACTGTCCAATTTTGCTGAGGGGTGTAAATACAAGAGGTTTGGTGTAGGATACCCAATGATTTAAATAGAATTTGACAATCTGAACTTGTAAATTTAGTCCCATTATCATTCTAACACACTTAACTTTCTTCTAAAATTGTGTATTAACTATTAGCCATGATTAAGAAAATTTTCAATGTATCATTTACTTGGTTTTTGTGGAAAAGCAGAAATACCCAAGTGGATTTGCTATAATCATCAACAATGGTCAACAAGTATGGGGTTCTTGTGAGGGAAGATTTTCCGTAAGGCCTCTAAATATCAACATGGATTAGTTCAAAGATATCATTTGTGTGGATATAACTTTTGGGGAAAGGCAGTCTATGTTGTTTAGATTTATTACATATATCACATTCTTTAAGTTTAGTAAGATACTGCACATTTTTGAGATTCTAAAGGAAATCAAGATATAATAAAGCAGTAGGTGAGGCACGACCAAGATTTTTATGCCAACCAGAGATAGTTCTAACATAAACTTTTTTAGAAACATGCTTTTTATTACAAATTCTGGGATATAAATAGGAAACAAAGGGTTCAAGTTTACAAGACTTAGAACAAAAGTTGAGTAGACTAGATTTGTCCAAAAGGTAAAGTCTACGAATTAGTCTTCCCATAGCAATAGTTTCTCACTCTCCAGGTCCTGGAAAAGGCAATATGAAGGATAAAAAATAAATCTGATTTGGGCTGTATGTGTCAGTTTAGAAACATAAAGCAAATTGAATTTGAAACTTGGGACATGTAGTATCCCAGTAAGATGTAGTATGTTGTGTAAGAGGACATTTCCTATGCGATTGACTTCTTTTATAGAACCATCAAGTAAGTATACTGTTGGATATTGGTTAATAAATCGAGAATTGAAAATCGATTAAAGTGACTTTGTGTCGACTTCGGCCTAATACTCAAAAACTCGATTCAATCCGTTTAGGCAAAATTGTTTGCCACTTCGCCGCTTCGGGGCGCACAAACGGGGATCGAAAACCAATATCGGATGAATGAGAAATTACGAAAAAGGACGAAAATCAGGTCAAAATATTTGACCGTGCGACCACACGAAAAATTTAATTTTGGGTTTTTGAATAAAACCGTGCGACCGCACGGTTGTCCGGCCAAAAGACATCTTTTCGTAAATGTGCATTGTTTGGAAAGGGTGCATGGTTTGAGCCTCAACCATTTCGTCCACACCCTTTCATGGTCTATAAATAGGACCCTTTGGGTGTCCTATTCCTCACATTTGATATGCAAAAACATCTCTCATCCTCACTTCTCTCCTGAATCAAAATCATTTCATTTATTTTGATTTTCCTTCATTGCATCCTTTGGAGTACATAAGCCTATATTTTGTTCGTTGTACTTGCGTTTTGGAGTGCTACAAACACAAGTGAAGTCGTTGTATTGATAAGCGTATTTTATACACTTATTTGTATGTCTAAATTAGGATTAATTATTGTCGTGTGGGAATATTTTCTATTTAATTTATGTTTATTTGTTTACTTTTCAGAAAATGTCCCAATTGAAGAAGAATGAAGCAATTAATGGAAAAATGACACGATTGGATGTTAAGTGGAGCTAAATTAGACAAGTGAGGAGTTTGTGACAACAACCGGGAAACATGCTTGGTGCCAAAGTGACTAAATCAGAGGTTGGAGGACCTAATTGAATGAATTAAGAGCTTGAATGGTCAAACCGAGAAGAAGATAAAGTTTGGGGACTAAATTGCAACAATTGAAAGTTGAGGACTGAATGTGCAATTAAAAGTCAGGGACTAACTTGCACAGCCGGAAGAAAGATGAAGTCGCGATCGCTGGTTACACACCAAGCGATCGCGAGATGGTTGTAAATTATAACCCGAGAGTTATAAGGTCTTCCACGCGATCGCCGGCATTACGCCTGCGCGATCGCGCGCTTGTCCGACTGAGCCGCAGATCAGATTTTTCTCGCGATTTTTGACAGGCTTTGGGCTTTTTGACCTAGGTTTTCTCCAAAACCTATATATACAACATAAGAGGCACGAAATTCAGACCTTTGCCTCTCCAAAGAACGAGCCACAATCGAGAAATCAACATCAAATTCTTGGGGAATCAAGCATCGCAAAGGGGTGTGAATTGAAGATAATTGAAGAATCAAAACTTGGTGCAAGATTTCCATTCTTCGTTGTTATTTTCAATGAACGTCATTATATTTTGTTTTTGCTATTTAAATATGATGTGTAGCTAAATTCGATGTTGGGATGAACGATGTAGCCTAATTATATTATTTTAATTCCAAATTCCGTTGTTTTAATGTTTAGTTGCATGTATTGATTTATTATTGTTCTTAATGCTTGAATTGCTTGATCACCAGTTCATGATATATTGAATTATTTCCATAATCCGAGAGGTGAGTTAATAATTTAGAACATGGTAATAAATCTGATAATTGAACGAGAGATAGAGATATACTCTTGTTATTATTGCGGTCGTGTGTGAATTCTTGTATTTATTGCATCTAGATAAGGAATATTCAGACCCGCTGTAGATATACATTGTTGACTTATGTAGGTAGAATTGATTTAAACTCGAGAGAGGAATTTCAATATAAATTAGTGAATTCGACCGAGTACATAATTAGGAAATAAAACATGGAATTGGAGTTAATTTAATTGGTTAGGTGAAATCGTGAATCCCAACTATTTTACAATCGTTTTTAAAAACAAAACAATTTCAAAATTTAATTAGTTAATTCATCTTCTTCGTTTTAATTTCAAACATCAAATTATTTTGTTCATTCAAATAAGATTTAGAACTAACATATTTCGGTAATTAATTGCAGTCCTCGTGGGATGATAATCCGGACTCTTAGGTCCACTTTATTACTTCTCACGACCCGTACACTTGCGGGGATATCTCGCATCGCGAGATATTAGTGAACAAGTTTTTGGCGCCGTTGTCGGGGACTGTTTTTATATTAATATCGATACCAATTAGTTTTTACTTTAGTTTGAACTTTATTTTTTTTTTTGTTTTTATTTTTATTTTTATTTTATTTCTTAGTCATTGTTTGGGAATATCTTTTAAAACGGTGAATTGTTTCCTATTCAGGTATTGAATGAATTTTCAGACATTTGGAAGCAACACAACAAGATGGCAGCAAACAATAATCAATGGCTCTTTGATCGAACTGCAGTTCAGACGTATCTGATGTGTGATTTCTGTTGGGGAAATCATGTTGTATTCAATTGCCCTATTGCACCCAAGGATGCTATATGGAAGGCTGATTGTTGTGGGAATTATTATATGGTAGAGCAGGAGTGTCCACCAATACATGCAGTTCAAGTTGAAACTAAAGATTTTGACAACGAAGATTTGATAAATCAGGAATTGCAAAAACAACATGTTGAAATTAAGAAGTTGATGGAGCAATGGACAGTAAGCATGATAGAGAGTCAGCCATTGCCATTACCAGAAATTCAGGTGCAGAGATCAGAGGAGCCAGATAAATTGGTTGAAACAGCTGAAGAAAAAGAAGAAAAACTTGAAAGAGTGGATCAACCAGAAGAAAATAGCTGCCATGAACATATCTTTGTCCAATTGTCAACAATGCAGAATCAGGACATCGAGCTCGAGGAGACTTCAATCAAAGAGGAAGAACAATTGAAGAAAGAGGAGTTGATCACAGAAAAGCGGACACTTAAGGGTGCCGAAGTTGCAATGCAATCCTCCAAATTCAGTGATTGGGCAAGAATTGATTTCATCATTTGTGATGAAGATATAATTTAAGTCTACATTTTGAAAGTTGAATCGAGTGTAGATGTTAAAACTTATGACATGGGCAAGGTACAATTTTTGAGCTTAAATGTACCGTGGAGCAAATTTGACCGTCACAAACAAAGACGGTCATCAAAAGCTCTCTTTAAAGTTCCTTGAAAAATCAGGTAAAAAGTCGGGCTTTAGACTTAAAACGGAGCGCTTGTTGGGAGGCAACCCGACCTTTCTTCCCTTTTATTTATTTATTACGCTTTCATAATTTATTTATTTGCTGAATTTTAGATATATGCATGGTAGGAAAATTATTTGGGTGTTTTGCATGTTCATGTTAAGGACACTTTTGCATATTAGTCTATTATTGCATATTTAGTAATGTTTTTGATTTTGCATTTTTACATTAGGATAGGGTTCTATCATCATTCCAAACTCACACACACTAGTTTGAATCATGAAGTTAATGTTTGAAAAATCATTGCATCAATCATGAAGTGATTAGGGGGATAAAAACGATTTTGAAAATCAAAAATAGGAAAAAATTTCAGTACTGCCGTATACTAAGCGATCGCGTGCCAATAGGCTTCGGCGATCGCGACTTTGCATTAAAAAATCAACAGATTTTTAAACCTTGAACCACGCGATCGCTGGCACTCCATCCAAGCGATTGCGTGGCTGTACTGAGAGTAAAATCGACAGTTTAAGTGTTGTGCCTCATGTTTTCAATTTCAAACATTATATACTCGTTTTCTCTCCCCTAATCACCTCATATTTGATCTTACATTTTGTGTGCATGTCATCAACACCTAGTTGTATCAATATCATTGCTATTTCCCGCATCCAAATCAATCAAAGGTATGTAATTCTTCACTTGAAACATACTTTACTCAAATTTATGAAATTTTCTTTTAGATTTCGAATAATTGGAATTGTGAATTGTGAAGAAGGGGATTAAACTAGTTGTTGGAGTTTGTGATTTGTGGTTTAGTAGACACAAAATATTTTGGGTTCATTCATGCCTCCAACCCTATGCATATCCATTGGTTTTTGCAATGCCCATATAGTGTATGATGAAATGTCACAAAGACATTCTTGTGCTAATTTTAGAGATTCTTCCGAGCATTTATCTTCATGACATGGTTATCATTGAGTAAGTGTGTTTAGTTCATGAATTAGTGCACTACATGGCATGAAATCCATTAAAACAACGTTTGCACCATGACAGCCTCATTGCAAGGCCACTGCAGGCCATTGCACCTGAAAATCCACTCACGTCACCAACTTTGCCATAGTTTTACATGACCCTATAGAACTCCAAATGACCTAAATTTTTAATATGTTGTAGACCATGCTATGAACTTTAACATATCAAAATATGGCTCGGAAAAAGTTGTGTTTTTTTTCTAGGTTATATCAAGGCTTGAATATGTGTGGTCTACCATTGTTGAAAATTAAAAAAAATTTGCTTTAACCTTAGTTTGGGGGTGTAGCACTGAACTTCCATTTTTTCTTATTGATGTTTATGACTTCTAATGTTACTTATCTCTTATTTGCAAGGTAAACATCAATCAGGACACCTCAAACCAAATCGAGAAAAGCAAGAAAATGGTCGATTCATCTAAGACAGTGCAACATGAAGCTTCAAAGAAATACATCCTCTAAACTTGAGAAGTTCTCGTTCTCTTTTCTTTGTCTTGTTTTATTTTGTTGAATCTTTTTGACAAACATTGAGGACAATGTTCATTTCAAGTTTGGGGGTGAAATTTCATTGCATTCTTCATTCATTTTATATTCATTCGATTCTTTAGGGGCTATTTATATATTAAAAAAAAAAATTGAAAATGTGTTAACATATTTATTGCCTAGGATATAGTATGAATCAATTTGTACTTAGGTTTGAAAATTAGACAACATGAAAGTATGAACTTATTTTTGAACTAGTTATGTTTTGCTAGATTCATATTTATTGCGCACATAGCCAGTGTTGGATAATTGCTTGTGTAAAAGATTTTGTTTAATACATGTAGGGAAAAGTTTATGCAATGTGAACTTAGGAATGACTTGAAAATCCCTGAACTTAGATCATAAGACACCCCACCCCTAAATTAGAACCAATCATGCTAAAAGGCAAGTTTGGGGGTAAAATGGTTGGAATTTGTGTGTATTGACGGGTTGGAGGTCTGTGGTTCTTGGTTTTTCACTTTAGTCATTGCAGTTTGGTCAACTGGTATAAACCATTTCCAGCATAAAAACAGAAAAATGCTGAAGGTCTTATTCCGCTCTTCAAATACCTTTTTGACTCGAGTAAGTAAGTCCGAGGGGTCTTTCAAACCTGGTGCCCTAAAACCAACTGGCTTGGGAGTCATCGACCTAAAGCTCGCTACATGGGTCAATTAGAAAGCAAGTACGGAGAGTGGACTTACACTTAAGACATTATAACATCTTTAACTTTTCTGTTTAAGCCTTTATGACTCGGGCAAGTACGTCTGAGGGGTTCTTTGAACCTGGTACCCTAAAGCCAACTGGTTTGGGAGTTGCCGATCTGAAAGCCCGCTACAGGGGTCATATAGAAAGCCAGTATGAAAAGTTCTGCACAAAGATGGTAAAAGACAGAAACAATCAAAAGAAAAGGTCGTCCAATAAAAAAAAATAAAGAAATAAAAAATTATTGTATGGTATAAGCTTTGTTGACTGAGCTGTAGTGGTTAAGGTTGTAGAATTGGGGTCTACTTTCTTTTGATTTGTCATGCACGCATATTTCTGATTCAGACTACTTTGTGTGGAAAAAGCAAAGAATGTTTTTTAGAACCCACATAGATAGAAAACCTGGGATGCGAGAGAAAAAGCTGAAAGTGGTGATCATCCATGAGCGTTGAAAGAAATTTTATTAGAAATCATAGATTGACCACATTGGATTCGGGCTGGATTATGCATAATGAGCCACACAGTTTTGAGTATATCTTTTGCATAAGTATGCCTTTGACATTGGCTATTTACACACACACTTGAAACTCTGGCAGGATATAACTAGAAAATATTTTGCATTGTTGTTCATGACGCTTGCCGAAGCTTAAATTGGTTTGGACTGTAGAGGCATATGGTAAACATGTTGACACAACAAAAATATTTGTTCTCTTATTTCTTTGATTTTTTGTAGTTTAGTTTACATTGTTCGAGGACGAACAATAATTCTAGTTTGGGGGTATTTGATAAACGTATTTTATACACTTATTTGTATGTCTAAATTAGGATTAATTATTGTCGTGTGGGAATATTTTCTATTTAATTTATGTTTATTTGTTTACTTTTCAGAAAATGTCCCAATTGAAGAAGAATGAAGCAATTAATGGAAAAATGACACGATTGGATGTTAAGTGGAGCTAAATTGGACAAGTGAGGAGTTTGTGACAACAACCGGGAAACATGCTTGGTGCCAAAGTGACTAAATCAGAGGTTGGAGGACCTAATTGAATGAATTAAGAGCTTGAATGGTCAAACCGAGAAGAAGATAAAGTTTGGGGACTAAATTGCAACAATTGAAAGTTGAGGACTGAAGGTGCAATTAAAAGTCAGGGACTAACTTGCACAGCCGAAAGAAAGATGAAGTCGCGATCGCTGGTTACACACCAAGCGATCGCGAGATGGTTGTAAATTATAACCCGAGAGTTATAAGGTCTTCCACGCGATCGCCGGCATTACGCCTGCGCGATCGAGCGCTTGTCCGACTGGGCCGCAGATCAGATTTTTCTCGCGATTTTTGACAGGCTTTGGGCTTTTTGACCTAGGTTTTCTCCAAAACCTATATATACAACATAAGAGGCACGAAATTCAGACATTTGCCTCTTCAAAAAACGAGCCACAATCGAGAAATCAACATCAAATTCTTGGGGAATCAAGCATCGCAAAGGGGCGTGAATTGAAGATAATTGAAGAATCAAAACTTGGTGCAAGATTTTCATTCTTCGTTGTTATTTTCAATGAACGTCATTATATTTTGTTTTTGCTATTTAAATATGATGTGTAGCTAAATTCGATGTTGGGATGAACGATGTAGCCTAGTTATATTATTTTAATTCCAAATTTCGTTGTTTTAATGTTTAGTTGCATGTATTGATTTATTATTGTTCTTAATGCTTGAATTGCTTGATCACCAGTTCATGATATATTGAATTATTTCCATAATCCGATAAGTGAGTTAATAATTTAGAACATGATAATAAATCCGATAATTGAACGAGAGATAGAGATATACTCTTGTTATTATTGCGGTCGTGTGTGAATTCTTGTATTTATTGTATCTAGATAAGGAATATTCAGACACGCTGTAGAAATACATGGTTGACTTATGTAGGTAGAATTGATTTAAACTCGAGAGAGAAATTTCAATATAAATTAGTGAATTCGACCGAGTACATAATTAGGAAATAAAACATGGAATTGGAGTTAATTTAATTGGTTAGGTGAAATCGTGAATCCCAACTATTTTACAATCGTTTTTAAAAACAAAACAATTTCACAATTTAATTTGTTAATTCATCTTCTTAGTTTTAATTTCAAACATTAAATTATTTTGTTCATTCAAATAAGATTTAGAACTAACATATTTCGGTAATTAATTGTAGTCCTCGTGGGACGATAATCCGGACTCTTAGGTCCACTTTATTACTTCTCACGACCCGTACACTTGCGGGGATATCTCGCATCGCGAGATATTAGTGAACAAGTATCTTAGGAGTCGATTGCCGAAATTCGTAGGCACCGTTGCGGGGCAAATTCGACTTAAGGACAAAGAGTCCAACTCTTGCCTCGGCTTTGTCCCTTCTTCTCTTATTCTTTTTGTTTGTGTTTTTCTTTTCCGTTACTCTGTCCAATATTCGGCAATGATTTACAAAACCATCATTATATTTATTTGGCATCACTATTCACAAAATCCCTCCAACATATACAAGTGTAAGGTTTGAGACAAGTTTAGATTAGTGTAGGATTTGTATGTGTGTACACATATGGTTGCTAACACGTGTCTATAATCCATGAATCAGGTTCTAAACTATCAAGCGAGCTAAAATCATATTGGAAAGATGTACTACCTGCAAAGTCCCCTAGGAAAGAAAAATTGACATTGTTACCGGTTCCTATTTGTATCTTCCCTTTCATATACTTCATCACTTCCTGCTGTATTAATTCTGCCATGCAATTAGATTTAGAATTTCTTTGTCTTTCCAGATGCTACCCTTCCTCATCTAAATCCAAGGATGTTTCAGCCAAATTTGCAATGACCTTGCCACCTTGATTAATAGTTTTACCTTTCCGTTCATTCAAAGTCTTATACCAGTCAGAATATTCATAGATTTTGAAACAAGTGCTTCTTAGATGTCCTTTCATATTACAATAATCACAATAGTGATTTGTCGTCTCTTCATTAGATATCCTTTTGATTGTTCCTCTACCTCTGCATGCTCCATCCCTTCCATTCCAGTTTCCTCTTCCGAAACCACCTTTTCCACAACTTTGTGTTTTGAGCATCATTGCTGAATTTTCATTGGCCTCAGTATAGTGATGATGAACATCTTTTTGTTTTTCCACACATAGAATCATTGAATATGCCTTGTTCACACTTGGCAATGGATCCATGCATTACTAGTATTTGGTTTCTAATATGATCATAAGACTCATTTAAACCCATTAAAAACTGTATTAGGTTACTTACTGTGCTGATTTCTGACATTTCCTTTCCAGCTCCACAATTGCATACTGGAATAGGCATGAGACATATATATTCATCACAAAGCCTCTTTAGCTTTGTGTAATAAATTACTACACTCAATGTTCCTTGCATGATGCTACTGATTTCTCTCTCCAATTGATATAATAGCGGTCCGTTACATTAACCAAATCCCTCCTCAAGCTCTAACCATAATTCTCTTACGGATGAAGTGCAGATGAAGGCATCCATAATTTCCTTTGAAATTGAACTTAGAATCCATGAAATCACCATGCAATTTACTCGTTTCCATTGCTCAAAATAAGAAGAATCGTTACTTGGCATAGTATTGGTTCCATCTATGGACCCTAATTTGACTTTCGCCCGCAATGCTATCTGTAATGATCTACTTCAGCTCAAGTAGTTGTTTCCAGTGAGTAGTGAAGTTACCAGTATCGTCCCTAGGTGATCTTATCCTTGAAGATGTAATGGATCTCCATCATTTTCCCCCATTGTTTTTCCCTGAATTCACACTGTTCCTGTTTCCTATTCAATTATGGATTTTGATTTTGATGATCATGTACTATTAACCATATAATAAATTAATGAATTTCATAATCATAATAATGAAAGGTGCAAGAATTTCAGATTGATTAATGGAGTGAGTGTTTTGCTGATGAGGCTCTTGCTCATAGTCAAACATAAACAACTTGACAATTTCAACTATCCAAATTGACTTTTTTTTTTTTTTTTTTGTAATGCCTAGATACGAATGACGTGGAACTACAAGATAAAAGGACAAATCATTAATACGTGGATAAAATGAACTTAATTAATTAAAAAGTTTAGATTATTAAAAAAGATAGAAATAATTACGTGTTTGTATTTATATATTTAAAAGACTTTTGACGTACAAATTGATTTTGATTCGATCAAAAGTCTAACATGTGAATTCTCTTAAAACGTTGACGTTGAGACCTAAATTCATTACGTTTATTTAAAAACTTAAAGAAGCTATTTATTTAATTATTAATCTTCAATAGCCACGAAAAACGGAAGAAAAAGTAATCCATCTTAATTTATTAACATTATTATTGTATATTTATCTGTTTCTCTTCTGAACAACTTTCCATTTATGTTAATTTAATTATATTTAAAAGTAAAATATTAGTGTTAAAGAATATAACTAAAAAAGCTTAATTGATCACAAAAAGTCAGACAGATAAATGAAATATATTATGTAACAAAAGGTGTTAAAAATAAATAAATTAAGGTATAATTATAAAGGTCGTAATCTGTATGTTTGCCAATGATCTAACATATTGGCATAAAAGTACAACTGCTATAAATAAATAAAATGAATTAGGTGAAGAATGTTGAGGTCTTCTTCTACCCTACAAATTTGAATACAAAATTGAATAAAATAAAATCATATACATGGACTTTATTCACATAATTTTGTTCCATAAGTAATATGATGATTTGTAAGGTTGGAAGTCTATAAACTTATTTGTAGGGTAGTAGTGTGGAATTTTTGGTGACCAAAAATTGACGCCGAGGTGTCAGATCTTCCTGTCAATATGACCTATATATTGAGAAATGTCGACATATTATTTTTAGAGTAACTTTTATCTATTGAACGATGATTCTTCAAAGTATGATTATATATAGTGTTGGGAGTCTAATCCTCCATATGGAGCATGAAATCTTATAATTTATTTTGAAATGTCAAATAACAGATTAATAAATGGAACTAGGAATTATAATTTTATTATGGGGAATTTGCAAAAATGTCCAATTCCATGCTAATCACAAAACTTGTGTCCAAAGTTAAGGGGCCGTTCTCTTTGTATTTCGATTTTGGATTTTGAGTTTTGAATTTTGGATTTTGGTTGTTTGTTTTGGGATTACTGAAAACATGTTCTCTTTGTAATTTTGAAAAACTGTTTTCAAAAATAGAAAACTGAAAAATGCGTTTACTTTGTAATTTTTTGATATATTTATTTTGTGATATTTTATATGGGTGAACAACAAAACCGCCAAACCTCCAAACCGAACCGAAACCGCAATTTCGAAACCGTTGGTTTGGATCCACGTGGACCCGTCTACGTTTTGGTTTTGACCCAAACCAAACCGCTTTGAAATGATTTGGTTTAGGTTTTGATTTTTCAAACCCGTTTAAAACCGCCAACCCGCTAAAAAAAATAAAATAAAAATTAATTAATTAAATAAAGAAATGTATCATCGACATCAAAAAATTGTAAAAACCCAAAAATTGATGGTGAATTACGTTTGGCTATTTGGGCAGTGGGCTGGAGTTGGACTAATCAAGTAAACATACATAATTACATATAGCCCTCATATGTATATACAAAATAATGAAAATCAAAATTTATTGACAAAGCAAACCCTACCTCCTCCACTACACAGTACACACTTGGCTCCTATCTTCCTCTAATTACTTTCTTGATATTTTTATCCATTTCTTCAAGTGAGAATTTGTCAGTAGATTTCATGCCTACCATTGATTCAATTTTTGAGTTTTCCATCATCAGCAGTACTTGTTCAACTTTTGATTAGGATTTCTCCAGTTTGAAAGCAAAATCGAGGGCTCATCGACGTCGGGCAAAGGGAAGAGGATATCTTAAAATTGAATCTCTGTGATGAAGGTATAGTCAATGTCAATCTATGGGGAAATGAATGGAGCTACTTTTAATTCTGCTTCAACAAACATAAAATTAGCCAATATCCCTTTCTTGCTTTGGCTTGCTCCTCTCTCACTACACTGAAAGAGAGCTCAAAAGAGATCAGAACTGGGAATTAGCAGCTACTTAGAAGTTTAATGCCCTAATATTTTTTCTTTAATTTGATCCGTGATATCATATGGCCTCTAAATTATACTTAGAACTGGGATACCATAGGGCCTATAAATTATACTTGGGTAAGGAAGGTCATAAATTATATTCATCGGTACATATGCCACTATTCACATTTCTTAGTCACATATAGAAAATGATTGATGTTTTCTTAGATTATGTTGTTTCCCTTCCACTAGGCAGATAACATATGTATTCTATTTCATCTAGAAGGATGAAAGGAGAAGTGTCCAGCGTCGTGCACGACTTTCTAAACCATTTAGTTTAGGTCAAGGGAATAAACCGAATGTTTCTGTATCTTTCTTTAACATTTTGCCCGTGTATTGTCTTATTTTTATGTTTCTAGTTTTCTGGTGTGTGTGTAATCAAAATATTCACTGTTTATGATTGCAGTTATGGATCATAAGGCTGACGATGTAATTTCTATTGAAAATGATGTTATGGATGCAAAACAAAGTAAGAAGACTCGGAAGGGAAATAAAAGGTCAGGTGTTTGGGCTCATTTTAGCGATCGTGAGGATGGGGATGTAGAATGTATTTACTGTGGACAAGTGTATAAGTTTCACGCTAAAAATATTGGGACTAGTACATTGCGAAATCATATTGAGCTCTTATGCAAAAAGTATCCTTATCGGGGTCAGGATAAAAAGCAAAAAACTCTGAATTTTTGTACTGAATTTAAAAATACTGATGTTTGTGCACAAACTTCCAAGTTTAATCAAAAAGGGGTAAGGGAACAAATTACTAGGTACTTTATATTATCGGAGTTACCATTTAGACATGTGGAAGATGAAGGTTTTCAATTCTATACAAGATATTTTTTCCCAATATTTGTTTTTCCTTCAAGGATGACAGTAGCTAGGGATATATGCAATCTCTTCCTTGTTGAAAAGAACAAATTAAGGAAAAAGTTGATTAAACATAGAGTTTCTTTGACTACTGTTTGTTGGACATCAATACAGAATGTTAGTTACTTATGTTTGACAGCTCATTGGATTGACGATGATTGGAAACTTCAAAAAAGGATCATAAATTTCATTCAAGTCCCTAGCCACAAGGGTGATATGATCGGAAAGGAGTTGATTCTTTGCCTTCAGGATTGGGGAATTACTAAAAATTTTAGTGTGACTGTCGATAATGCTTCATCCAATGATGTAGCAATATTAAGATTGAAAAGTAGTTTTCAAGAGAAGAAAAATGGTATAGTTCTTAGTGGAGAGATGTTACATATGAGATGTTGTGCCCACATTCTTAATCTCATTGTTTGTGATGGGATAAAAGAAATTAGTCATGCTATTTCATCCATTCGTAATGCCGTGAGGTATGCAAGATCTTCCCCAGCCCGACTAAAAAGGTTTCGAGAAAGTTGCAAGGATGCTAATATTGAGTCTCGAGGTTTGTTGTGTTTGGATGTGACAACTAGATGGAATTCCACCTATCTAATGTTACAAGCTGCAATGAAATTTAAAAGAGCATTTGATGTTTTGGAAAGTGATGCGAACTATACAAAATACTTTGATGAAGAGAGATCTGATGGAAGAACCATAGATGGTCCACCCACACATGATAATTGGGACCAAGCAAAAATATTTGTTAGATTTTTGAAGACTTTCTATGATATGACTTTGAAAATTAGTGGCTCTTTATATGTAACATCCAACACTTTCTTCCAAGAAATATGTGAGATTCATGGACATTTGAATGAGTTAGCTAAAGAGCCAAGCAGTTTGATGGGTTTAATGGCAATTAGTATGAGGAAAAAGTATGATAAATATTGGGGCAATCTTGAAAAGTTCAATCAATTGTTGTTCATTGCAACAGTACTTGACCCGAGATGCAAGTTGGAATTGGTTAAAGTTGGGTTTGAACTTATTTATGATGCAGAAATCGCAGCGATGTTGTTGAAGAAAGTTGAAAATACACTTCATAGGTTATATGAATGGTACAAGGAAATGATGGCTCCATCATTAGCTACACCAATAGAGGTTACCAAAACAAATAGTCCAAGCCAGTCTGAGCATGTTTCTGAAAATACTAAGTCAATTCCTTCAATTTTTAAAGCTAGACTCATGCGAGATGCTCAAGTTGAAAAGAATGATTTGGTAGATTACTTGACTGATCATTGTGAACTACTTACTGATGATCCTTTTGACATATTACTTTGGTGGAAATTAAATGCACACAAGTACAAGATTGTCTCCCAGATTGCAAAAGATGTGTTATCCATTCAAATATCTACAGTTGCTTTCGAGTCTGCATTCTCCACTGGTGGTCGAATTCTAGATTCCTTTAGAAGTTCATTAAGTCCAAAGATGGTAGGGTCATTGATTTGCACGAAGAATTGGTTGCATAGCAACAAAGAACCAATAGTGCTTCGTCAATATTTGGATGAGATAGAGGCATTGGATGACTCAGAGAAAGTTGTGGAAGGTTATAATTTATATCTATTTTTCTATGTATTTTATTTTTTTCATTACTTTGTTGTATCATTTAATTATAATTAATGAATGTTTTTGTTATATTCTTATCAGAGAATGGATCGCGTGTAACAACTGGAGATATGGCACCAATAAACATCAACTAAGAGATTGGACATTTGCTATTATTTTTGGTAAGTGAATATATAAAAAAATTTCTAAAGTTTTATCTTATGTGGACTGATTATTATCTTAGCACATTACTGATGATGTGATGATGGTTTTATCTTATGTGGAATGTGGACTATTAGTGAAGAAATATGACATTCTAGTTTTATTCCTGCACATTTACTTTCAATCTTCTAGAGTACTTGTTTACAAGTTTTATTCATGCACCTATAGTGGAGAATTGTTGATTATTGTTTCTTACATAATTTCAGACTTGCTTTTTTGGAGTGGTACTGGATGCTGATACACACTTTTGAAGTATATTTTTCAGACTTTCTTTCTTGCTTGAGTGAATCTCACTTCATTTTGTAATTAGAAGTGGAAATTAATACTCTAGCTTGTAATTTTTTGTTATCTATTAGTGATATAATATATTATTTTGGCTTGTATCAACGTTTTAAGCCGAAATTATAGACAATCTTATATCGACTTAAACTTATTTAGAACTTGTCAAATCATCAATTTATTTCGTTAGTAAACCGCGGTTTGAAACCTCACCAAACCGCCAAAAAAAGGTTTGGTTTGGTTTGGTTTACATAATGAAATGGTTTTGTTTGGGTTGAATAAATCCCATCCCGCTTTAAATGGTTTGGTTTGAGATTTGGCCAAAAACCGTCCAAACCAAACCGCGTTCACCCCTAATATTTTATATGTAAAAAATGGTTGACTTGTTGAATTACATTAATTTTAATGTTAATAAATCAGTCAGTTCTCTATATCAATAAATTCATCATTAATATTTTTTCAGCTAAACAAAAATTTAACCTCATACCTACAAAATCTTAACATAGATCTATATATAATGGCAAAATAACATAAGAATTTCAAGTGAAGGAGCTGTCTTACATTTACCCAAAAATAATAATAATAATAATAATAATAATAATAATAAATAAAAAATAAAAAATTACAAAAAAAAAAAAAAAAAAAATCTTAACATGGATCTATAATGTCAAAATAACATAAGAACTTTAAGTGAATGAAATGTCTCACTTTTACCAAAAAATAAATAAATTTTACAAAAAATTAAAAAAAAAAAAAAAAATCTTAAAATGGATCTATATATAATGACAAAATAATATAAGAATTTCAAGTAAATGAAGTATCTCACTTTTACAAAAAAATAAAATAAATAAAATAAAATAAATTTACAAAAAAAAAAATCTTAAAATGGATCTATATATAATGACAAAATAACATAAGAACTTCAAATGAAGGAAGTGTCTCACTTAAAAAAAAAAAAAATCTTAACATGGATCTATATATAATGACAAAATAATATAAAAATTTCAAGTGAAAGAAGTGTCTCACATTTATAATAATAATAATAATAATAATAATAATAATAATAATAATAATAATAAATAAATAAAAAATTACGAAAAAATAATCTTAACATAAATCTATATATAATGACAAAATAATATAAAAATTTCAAGTGAAGGAAGTGTCTCACATTTGCACAAAAAAAAAAAAAAAAAAAAAAAAAAAAAAAAAAAAAAAAAAAACAAATCCAAAATGCGCGTTTTGGTCGTTTTGGACTTTTTAACACAAAATATCCAAAACGCAATAAACTCGTTTTGAATTTCCTTTGTATTTTTTATTATTATTTTTTTGATGTTTTGGAAAACGCGTTTCTGAAAATGGGCAAAGTGAACGTGTTTTCGATATTTCCAAAAATTGAAAACTTAAAACGGGCCGAAAATAGCAAAAAGAACGGGGCCTAATAGTTTTTGCAAAAATGTCCAAATTTTGGTGTAATTTGACCATGTTACCCTTAATGAAACCTACACACACACACACACACACACACATACATATATCTTGATTAGAACTATGAGTTGACTAGTACTAGCTAATACACATTAGTTTTATTGAAATGTTGGGTAAAAACCTCAAGAGTTTTTTGAGACAAATATTTTGAACTTTTCCTACCATTTTTCTTACATTTTAGAGAGGTCCATGGAAGGATATTGGTGAAAAAATCTTGACAAAATATTTACAACCATATTTTGGAATCCATTTGGCATACAAGAAATTTCATTACAAGGTATTATTCACCAGTTTTTGTTTCCATTGAGAACTGTATTTACTTGTTTTGCATTATCTTAAAAAAATTGAGAGAAATAATAGGTAATTAGTTGAATTAGTTTTTTAAGATTTTGAAATTATTGTCATCTATATTATGAGCATTGCGTAGTGTTATTATCTAATCATGTCATTTTTTGTATCATTATGTTAGTAATATGAGGTTGTTGTGTAATGAATATGTCATTAATGGCGGAAATGAATGTTTCTAAACAAAAGGGCAGTTGGAGAAGATGAGATATGCAAGTGTTGAGGGAATTACGTGTTGTCATTCTCGACATTTAAAATATCGGGAATGACATTTAAACTGTTGTTCTGGACATTTTTCAAAATGTCGAGAGAGCTTCTCAAATGTACTCACCATTGTTAATCGTTTGTAACACCTTCTTCTAGATATCTTCGTTGTGTCCGCTTATCTCGTGTTAAATCATCATAGAATTGTTCCTGACATCTAGGTTTGACAGATATAATGAGGTTCGTTGTCGCGCACGGTGGAAGTTTTCTCAACATTGATGACAATTGGAAGTGGGTCGGCAACCATACTACATCCATTGTCGTTCGAAGTGACATTAAATTTGAGGAACTTCTAAATGTACTTTTCGAGAAGCTCAGCATTGACAGAATCAAATTTCGGATCCAGTTAAAATTCTTTGTTCCAAACATGAATATACCTCCAGCTGATGTGCGGGACGATGAGGACCTGCAGTGGTACATTTCTGTGCGCACACAAGCTGCATTTTGTGTGATTATTGATGAACTTGATCCAAGTAGCTTTCATGCGAATGTAGCTAATGAGATTTCACCACCACGTGAAGGTGAAGTGTCTACACATGAAGAGATGGTTGTATGTCAGTTACAGGATTCGGGAATAATTATCGATATAGAGCTATCAAACGATGAAGAAAATGAACAAGCTGAAGATAATCATGAAGATGCAGAAATACAACCGCTACTTGAAAGCACATTTACAACAGATTCCCAAGGAGTAATAGCTGAGAATCAAATATACTATAGTAAGAAACAACTGCACACGAGGCTAGCACTGAAGGCTTTGACTGAAAAGTTTCATTTCAAAGTGAAGAAGTCGAATCCCAGAAATCTTACAGTTTGTTGCATTGATAACACATGTCGATGGTTAGTACGAGCATCGAAGATCAAAAGTTCAGACATATTTGTAATCCTTCAGTACATACCTGAGCACACGCGTTCTTTAGATGTACGACGGAATGCAAACAAACATGCAACGAGTACTCTAATCGGGCAGCACATCATGAGACGATTGGACGATGCAAACCAACCCTATGTTCTCGCAGGAATTATCGGGGACATGGAACGTGAGTTCGGAGTTCATATTAGCTACAAGAAAGCATGGAGAGGTAGCTACAAAGCATGGAGAGGTAAAGAAAAAAGGTCTTAATCACCTTCGTGGTTCACCTGAAGAGAGTTTTCAGAACCTAGCGTCCTACTGTCATGTGTTGACTGCTAAAAACCCTGGGACAATCACACACATTGAGCTGGACCATAGCAACAGGTTTTTGTACTTATTCGTAGCGTTTGGACCTAGTATAAGAGGTTTTCGACAATACATGAGACCTGTAATTATTGTGGACGGTAGTCATCTGAAAGGAAAATATAAGGGAACTCTTCTAGTAGCAGCAGGACAAGATGCAAACATGCAAATATATCCAGTTGCATGGGATATTGTTGATGCGGAGACTAATGCGTCCTGGTACTGGTTCTTCTCGAAGTTGAAAGATGTGGTAGATGATTCAGAGCGCCTTGTGTTTGTTTCGGACAGAAAAACTAGCATAAAAAGGGCAATTACCATGTTGTATCCACAGTCCCACCACGGTGCGTGCATTTTGCATATTGAGAAAAACTTGATTAGTCGATATAGTAACAGCAACGCAATCATTTTATTCAAGGGTGCAGCATTGGCCTACCGAGTATCAGAGTTTGAGCAAGTTATGGATCAGATAAAGATCATTCGCTCCGCTATGGTTTCGTACTTGACCCCTGCATCTATTTCGACATGGTCGAGGGCGAATTTATGAGGAAACCGATACAACATCATGACGAACAATATTGATGAGTCCTTGAATTTGGTTCTTAGGCGAGAACGAAGCTATCCTATTGTTTCACTAGTAGAATACATAAGAGCAATGATGCAAAAGTGGTTCTACGAGCGAATAACCGCCTCATCAATGTGCACTTCAAATTTGACACCGCCTCATCATTTGCATTCACGTCAACGTAATAATACAGTTCAATACAAATCTTCTTGCTCTGAGTTCAATAACTTCATTGCAAGACAAATAAATTTACGAAGACACAAAATAAAATGTTTATTAACCTACATAAACATTACAAGGGAAATCGGTTCGATTAGTCTTCAACAGTGTAAATTCCAGAAACCTCACTAGCTTCGTCCTCATCGGAGCTAATAACGATGACCTCTTCCATGTTAATGAGAGGTGGTCCATCTTTGTCACCGGACTCATTGACATAATGAACCCCAAAAAGAACATTAACTTCTTTTGTCGTCAAAACCGCTGGCATGTTTCGTGGTTCGTCTTCATCCTCAAACATTGGAAATGGAATTGGATGTACACTCACCCTGTGATGAGGGGCCCATAGTTGCACAACATCAACTTCCCCCTCATCATCAGAGTTAATTATAATTGGATTTTCAGCTGAAGACCCAGGAGGAGAGTTGTGCACTCCATTCTCAACATTGTTGTGTGGAGGCGGCGTGTGCTCAAAATCTCGTTGGCCTTCAATCTCATTGCTATTGTTAGTAGTACACCCAGATGTGGAGTTGCTCATACTTGTATAAATAAAACACAATAATATTAGATTGCTTTGGGTTTCCAGTGTTTCTAACAAGAAATTTGCAGTATTTATAGAGGGCTACTACAATAATATTCAATGACAACGACCAACTCCTTACTGATTGCATTAAACCTTGATTGACATATACTTTCATGTCATTATTTTCTAAATATGTACCTTTAGATATTACTGCAATACATGTCAATCATGAAGTAACTACGTATTCATGGTACTCGAAATGCCTATTATCGACATTACGATTTATGAATGTCGACATTTGTTCCCTATTTTTCTAGACGCTTGACATTTCTAAATGTATAGATTTACAAAATATGCAAATTTATATCTAATGCATGCAAATAATAATACATGGTAGTAACTACCTAGTCTTCAAACTCCAACTTTTAAGGATAACTTAAGTATCTTTTAAATGCACTTGAACATAGGATTAAGAACGCTGCTATAATCAATTGGGGTTTGGCCAACAATCACAACATTATATTACATCTGGTATTGCTACTTCAGTGTTTAAGGAGGCAAATTGAGATAATAAAAAAAAAACTAGAGATTCATCAAAAGGTTCATGACTATCAACTACGTTCTCGAGATTCCAAATTATCATTCTCGACATTTGTTCCCTGCTTTTCCAGACGCTTGACATTTCCAAATGTCTAGATGTACAAAATCTGTTCGAAATGGTTAATGCATCAAAAAATACATCGAACCCCATTGAACTGTGGGAACAAAACACTAACTCTATCCACTACTAGAAAACATGTGTTTGAATCATGGTAAATTGTCATAATAGATACTCTTAATATTGGAGGGGTACCTAATACAAAAAGGTACATGGATAAAATGTTTCTAACTCTTTCTCTTATGATCATGTTTCACCTTCTTTCGTCCACTGCGTGTGTAAGGTATTTTCATGCTAGCACTTGCAATTTTTTTCTGGCTGGAACGTGCTCTACGAGGCTGTACTTCACAAGGCTTGCTTGCTTCTTCACGTGCAACAATCTCTTTGTTGCTTGTTTCCGTGGCCAATACTGTGACAGTAGTAGCTCCCTCAACTTCATCTGCATTTTCATCTTGTTGACCCTGCAAGGTTAGTCATGAAATGAATGGGTAAAAGCGTTTAACATAACATGGGTGTCCAGTAAATGAGAAATTAAATTAGCACATTTAAAATACCTCTTTCCCATTATCATCTACAACATCCGTGTTCCGTACTAGTTGTTCATTTTCCCCATCGCCTGTACCCGTCATTCATGTCTCTCCTTCTCATAAATGGTTGTCATCATGTGCATCACCTCCATCGTAATTATTACCACCCAAATCGTAATGTCCCCCAATACCACCAAAAGGATCATTTTCTGTCCTCGTTTTCATAGCAAGGTCGTCGATTTTGGATTGGATTTCCCTTGTTTTCTCCAACACATTTTCACGAATTCCACATGCATGATTTTCTATTCTTGATTCAAACATATCAAATCGAGCTCTAATCTCCTCAGTGAAATCAGAAAACCTCCTTTCCATTATGTCGTTGTGTTCTTTAAGTATACCCTTCACCTCTTCAAAAAATTCTTGAACATGCGCAACACTTTGGCCAGACCCCGACGCTTGATCCTTCTTACGAGTTGCATCCGATTCTGATTCCGAACTATCGTCACTGTATGCACGTTCACGTCGACGACGTCTACTAACAGAACTCTTCTCAACCTTTTTACCCTTTGACACTGCGGCTGCAGGAACAATGGTCTCGTCTTCAGGTTGGCCATCTTGTATTTGAATTGCATCCCTCACAACAGAGTCCAGTACGGAATCTTCAACATCCACAGATGGCACTAGATCCGTATGGTACGGTAACAATCAAGTAGTAAAAAAATGACGAAATAAATATGAATATGTGAATTTCATGCCAAAAAAACATTAACCAAACATGCATAAGTAACATCCCCCACCGATGATATAATTCACTCACTCGTGTCTTGTCCAAGAATTCCGAATACGTGCGGGATTGGGGCTGTCTGGAGGCCGACCAACCTAACATCCTCGGGAGCTCATCCCCAAGTTTGGTTGCAAAACAAGTCCCAAGTTCTGGGATCGCCTCGTAAACCCACAACTGCAGAACAAAAACCAATATTGTAGTATGCAGTAAAGTAATGTACAAAAGTAAACGCTATGCAAGGGCAGACTATGAATTTCGAAGAAAATAATTACCTGAATAGCCGGTGGAAATCCGTACAAAGTATAAGACATTCTGTTGACACTGTTTATCTTCGCCAAATCTGCCTTTTTACCTCAACCACGTTTAATTGACTTGAGAGCTCGATAGCAAACTGTTCCCCATGGGTACGAGTTGAAAAGGTCCAAGTCATCCGCTATTGACAATGCGTCCGGATGTATACCCACATTTCGATCCTGAGCATTGAATATACCTTCAATGATCAAAGCAAGTCCTAACTTGTAGCGATCATTCCTATTCAGTCACTTCAGGAAGACCTTTTCCAAATCGGTAATAGTTACCCTATCGATGGAACTGAAATACACAACCGGGTTTTCTCAATTATTTTTTTAGATTGCTCGTCAATGGGAACTGCATTGCACCTCAACCCCGTGATCAGTGAATATTCTAGCATCCCAAATCGGCAGTAGCATTGGTTAACGTTGAACCATGCCTCATGCTCTTTCCGGAAAACTATGAGGCAGTTGATCATCTCGTGGATCAACTGTGCAGATAATTTTATGTCCGGCAGTTTAGCAACATGCCCTACGAAGCTCTCTTCAAACATTCGTTTCTGCTGTACGTCTAATTTGTCTAGCACGATTTTTATGTACTTTGTGTTGCTAACTTGGGATACCTGTGCCGGCACCCGCTCTTCTTACGACGTATCTGTGTGAGATCGTCATCTACAAAGACAACTTTCATAACATAAGTAATAAATAAGATATCCAACAGGAATAAAGTACATAACATTAATGTTGCACATGTTGTTATAGTTATTCCTGCATTTGACACTATTCTGGACAGTTCAACTATATATCTTGACATTTGAAACGTCGTTCCTAAAATTTCAAATATATGTTCCAGACATTCGAACTCAACTCAGTAACCAAATCAAATAACCAAATGCAAATAGACAGGCCAAAATACTTACAGATAAACATCCAATAGTATGACACCTCCAATAACTAACCAATTTACCGAATCCAACATAACCAGATATAATTCCATGATGAACAAAACTAAGTTCAACCCCTTGACTTCACAGCCATGAAAAGAGTACGGTTTAAAAGCATATTCACTTCACTTAAGCTAGCAATGAAGGTCGCCAATCAAGTTAGGTAGACAACTTCCAAAATACAGTAATGAGTTTAAAATGAAGGTGGTCGTTTTTGAAATTCAGAACAAGGTAAGCCTATAAAAGAAAAGGCAAGTTTGAACGTTTAAGATAACCATGATTTGGTAGAGACATTCTCTCCAGAATAATTTAGAATGGAATTTTTGTACGCTTAGAGTAATTTAGGATACTCTTCTTAGTGAATAAAAAACAAAAGTGAAAAAGGTCTGAAGCAAAGCAATATTAGTGGTTCCCCAAGTTCCTTAATTGAAGCCATTGCATGGAATTACAAAATTATATATCATTGTATCATTAGTCTGCTCCACTCAAGAAGATGTGTACAACATCCTGTGAAAGAAATGAAATTCCAGAAAACATACATAACCCCTTTTATGAAGTATATAAGAATAAAAACTGAGTCATCAAAGGAAAAATAAAAAAACTCATCAATTATTGAACAAATCATACCATTGCACCTAAATCATACAGTTCAGGTATATGGTCTAACCACAAATACAGCCATTGTAGAGAAGAGTACATCTGATTGGGTTCGAATTCTTTGATCCAACAACAAGGTTTTGATATTTCACTAGCTTGTTATCTTTTCAGAATAACCCAAAGCATCCAAACACTTTTAACCCTCTAATCCCTAAACCCACAAATTGTAAACCCTAAACCCATAAATCGAACAAATAACATAATGAATCTCAAAAAATGAAAGTGCTAAATATGAAGAGGATGGTGACTTTCTTACCGAGAGGAGGAAATAGTGAGAAGCAATTGCAGTAGAGGCAAGAAATGAACTGCCAAACACGAACTCGGATGTCGCTCACAGTCGGCAACGACAATTTCAGTCGGGATTTCAAGCGTGAATTAGGTTGAAGAAGAAAATGTTCCTGCACAGACAGATTTCATACAGAAAAAAGGATTTTTCCTTCTCACTTTGGGTTTTCGCTTCTGTGACTGTGGGGCTATCGGCGGAGAGTGAGAGACGAGTGAATCGGTGGCTGCGAACGGCGAGGCTGGACGGATGCGTAGAGGGTTTCTTCAACGATCGGTTGGAAGGAGAGTGTTGTGAGAGTATTGAATTGAAATTAGGGCTTCACGGTTTCCAAATAATTTCAAATGAACTGCTGGGTGATAAAATGGATTATGTAATAGTATATAGAATAGGTTAGGTGTCAAATTTTCATTGATTGGCACAATAAAAAATTATAGTCAAAATTTGGTCCAGAATGTGAAATTTAAAATTTATGATAAGGGCATATGTCCAAAATTGAAGAAAATGGACATTACAAAAAATTGGGACATTTTTGCAAGTAACATTATGAAAATGGGCATTTTATGTAATTTCCTCTTTTATTATCACTAATATATAAAAGCATGGATGAGTGAAAATCTTTTAATTGCCAATTATGTCCTTACTTCTATTTTTCTTATGTCTATAATACCCCTAATTAAAAAAAATTATATTTCCACATAAATAAATGTTGAATGACTCTTCAAATGATTTTGATTTATTTATAAAATAAATTTGTAGCGCCCCGAGTTCTAAATACCCGGTTCACCACGTCATTTTCTTGTCTAAACTTTAAAATAATATTCTAGCGGAAGAAATAACTGAAATTCATTTTTGGCAACATTAAATAAATTGTAATGGTCGATAAAACTTGAAAACATTCATTAAACAATTTGAAATAATAAATCGAGCCATTAATATTACAAAACAATTGACAATGTCATAATTTCTCAAATAATTGAAAATCTAAAAAATATCCAATGTTTGGAAATACGGATCATCAAAATAAGATTTTCAACTATTTAACGACTATTGCCACAATCATCCATCACTTGCCACCCTCGCCGAAATCTGCAAATATTGTTAAAATAGACATGAGCATTTCAATAGAAATACTCAGTAGACTCATCGCCAATTAATCAATCTACAATATAATTGAACACATAAATACAGGCTCTTTAGAAATCATAGGGTGTGGGTAGTCTCTTCTTGTGCATTAAAGCACGTGGCTTCTCTTTGAAAAATCATAGGCTCTTTAAAATTATCGGGTGTGGGTAGTCTCGTCTCATGCACTTAAGGCACGTAAGTTATGCATAACATCATCATTTATCTTGCAAGATATTCTCTTCTTGCAATATATTTTCTTCTTTCTTTCTCATAACATAAATATTTTCAAAGAAATATATTCTCGTCTTTTTTCATAAAAATGACTTTCACATAAGTCACATAACATACACATTCACATGCAATCATAATTTAAATCGATTAATAGGGGCGAGTCTATCTTAAATTCAACGAGTGCAAAATCGAGCGGGAAATGACTTCAATCCTTTAAATCTCCGTACGCCTCGTCTAGCCAATTAGAAAAATAAATTAAATTAGTCTTTTAAAATTTATTGTTTAAAATAATAAATTACAATTTGGGGACTGAAATTGATGATTTGAAAGTTGGGGGACTAAAATGAGTAATTTGAAAGTTGATGGACTAAAATGAATATTTTGAAAGTTGAGGGACTAAAATGAATAATTTGAAAGTTGAGGGACTAAAATGAATACTTTGAAAGTTGATGGACTAAAATGAATAATTTTCAAAATTTGGATTGAAGCTCAAAATGGATATTAAATTTTGGGGATCGAAAAAATTGATTTTAAAAATGAAGGGGCTGATTAAAATCATTTAAAAACTTAAGGGGCTGAAATGATAAGTTTTAAAACTATAGGGACTGATTTAAATAACTCTGGAACTTGGAGGACTAAGCTGCAATTTTCGAAAATCAAAATTTTAAAAACAATTTTTACTCTCTCTCTTGCTCCGAGAGAGAGAGAGAGAGAGAGAGAGAGAGAGAGGAGGGACACGAGCGACACCGGTGCCACAAGCGGGGGGTGCTCTGCCAGCGTTAAACGCAGGCGATCCACGGCAGTATCACCGCCGTCTCGTGGCGGTGACGAGGAGGCGTTGGTAGAATGATTCGAGGTGAAACCGTGGCTGAGTTCGCAAATTTTGGGAGTGCGATTTTCGGTGAAACTCCGGTCGAAGAAGCGATGGTCAAATGTGAGTAGCTTGGGTAAGTTATTTTTGGGTTTTGAGTTTGATTTGTGGTTGATTTTGAGGCTGGGCTGTGTGTGCGGTGATGGTGATGATGGTGCCGGTGGTGATGGTGGAAATGGGTTGAGTTTTTGTGTGGAAACCGAGAGTGAGGGGTGCGATTTGGGTGGTTGTGTGGACGGTGGTGGCCGTGGTTGGTTTCTGATTGAGAGTGATGGAGGTGGCGGAGCTGAGTTGGAGGTGGTGGCTGATCCATAGTGACGGTGGTGATGGTTGCTTGGTTGTGCGATGAGTGGGTTGAGGACTGTAATGAAGATGGTTTGGAGGTGGGTTGTAGGTGGAGTGGCAGTGCTCGAATGAATGTGGAGTGGCTGCTTGGGTTTTGGCTTTGGTGCGTAAGTGGTGGTGGCTGATGCGTGCGATGGTGGTGCGAGAGGTTGTTAAGGGCTGTTCTTACCTTGCTAGACTGAATGGAGGCTGCAATGGAGCTGGGAGGAGCGTAGAAATCGTGTGAGAGAGGGCTGAAAAATGGAGTGGCTGAAGTTGGTGAAGTGTGAATTTGGAGAGGTTGGTGATGTAGAGGTAGGGTGTGAGATTGGATATGATTGATGAAAGTTGGTGGTAGTATAGGTTGATATAAGATAGTTTGGAAACCTTGACAAGCAATGTACGGAATTCAAGAAAAATAATACGCGTGAATCAACTAGATTGGAAAAGAATCTGATAAAATGAGCTTAACGTAATTTGGAATTTAAAATGATTTCTAAAATAATAATTTAAATAAAAAAATAATAATAAAATTTAGAAATTCGAAATTTATTTAAAATCGAATGGACTATACATTTCTCGACTTGGCTAGACGAATACGTCGCGACGTTAACTTAAAAATTGGTGAGATCGCAGCGGCACATTTTTCATAATTTTAAAATAATTATTTAATTGCGTAAAAATTCTTGGTCGCTACAAAATTACATTTCTAATATAAGGTCCTTAATTCAATGCATATAATTTGTCTTTACTTCTATTTTTCTTATGTTTATAACACCCTTAATTAAAAAAAAAAATTATATTTTCACATAAATAAATGTTGAATGACTTTTTAAAGGATTTTAATTTAATTAAATAATAAATTCAATTTTCAATATAAGGTCTTTATATTTAATGCATATAATTTATAAAATATATATATTGATAACATTTTTCAATTTTATACCACATTGTAATTCAATACATATGTTTATACAGTTCTAAAACTGAATCACTACAAGTTTACAACGTAAATAAATAAAAAATAGATGTAATTTTTTTTTATATAATACAAGATTCCGATAATATTATAATAGAATTAAGATAATCTCAAATAGAAATAGTATGAAGAGGGTTAAAATAATCAACATGATGAATAATTGGTAAACTACAATTTATGTTAAAATGAATACATTTTAAACCAATAACCTTTTTAATAATCAAAATAAAAAATATAGAGTTATTTATTTGAACGTTAACATGAGAGTGGAAATCTTTTAATTGTCAATTATGTCCTTACTTTTATTTTTCTTATGTTTATAATCCCCTTAATTAAAAAAATTATATTTCCACATAAATAAATGTTGAATGACTTTTCAAATGATTTTGATTTATTTAAATAATAAATTCAATTTCCAATATAAGGTCATTAATTCAATGCTTATAATTTGTAAAATATGTTTATTGATAACTCTTTCCAATCTTATACCGCATTGTAATTCAATACATATGTTTATACAGTTCTAAAACTGAATCATTACAAATTTACAACGTAAATCAAACATAGATGTCATTTTTTTATACAATACAAGATTCCGATAATATTATACTAGAATTAAGATAATCTCAAATAGAAATAGTATAGAGATGGTTAAAATAATCAATATGATGAATAATTGGTAAACTAGAATTTATGTTAAAATGAATACGTTTTAAACCAATAACCTTTTTAATAATCAAAATAAAAAATATAGAGTTATTTATTTGGACGTTAACATGAGAGTGAAAATCTTTTAATTGTCAATTATGTCCTTACTTTTATTTTTCTTACGTTTAGAATCCCCTTAATTAAAAAAATTATATTTCCACATAAATAAATGTTGAATGACTTTTCAAATGATTTTGATTTATTTAAGTAATAAATTCAATTTCCAATATAAGGTCATTCATTCAATGCTTATAATTTGTAAAATATGTTTATTGATAACTCTTTCCAATCTTATACCACATTGTAATTCAATACATATATTTATACACTTTTAAAACTGAATCATTACAAATTTACAACGTAAATCAAACATAGATGTAATTTTTTTATACAATAAAAGATTCCAATAATATTGTAGCAGAATTAAGATAATCTCATCATAAAAATAGTATGAAAATGGTTAAAATAAGGGTAATTATATTCACACAACACTTTTTTATATCTACACCATAGTTTAGTTGCAAAAAAAGATCTTCAGTATTTGTTTACTTTTGCTTTATGTCCTCAAATTTTTTTATCACATTATTATTCATAACATTCAATTAATTAACATATTTTGTTTCGAATCAAGATTTCTATTCAAATATTCTACTAATTTGCATTGAAAAGATGTGCAAATATTTGTTTAACTTTTGTATTAATTAATTACTTTGATTATTTAAAAGTATGATTTGAACGAAAATCGTCACTAAAGATAATATATGAAAATTAATAAAAAGTTGATGATAAATAATAAAAAAAAAACTTGGCTTCAAAGTGTAAAAATAAGGAACAATTAGGAATCTTCATTACAATTAAAATGTGATGTCAATATATTTATTCTTAAAATAATAAACATGATGAGTAGTTGGTAAACTACGATTTATATTAAAATAAATACATTTTAAATAATCAAAATAAAAATATAGAGTTATTTATTTGGACGCTAATATGAGGGTCATTTTAAAGAAAATAATTTATTACTTTTTTAATAAAGTGCAATAAGAGATAAGTTATTAAAACATATTTATAGATAAATAATTATTGAATCTTCACTTATATGACGAACGTAGTTAAGCCCCCGTTTGGTGTTGATTTTAATTCAAATTTTAATCTAAGTCAAAGTTAATAATTAATTTCAACCAAATATTTTATGGAACCTACAAAATCTTAACCACATAAATTCATCAACTTCTATCAAAATCTGATTTAAATCCTTATCAAATGAAAAAAAAAATTTCCGCTTGTTCAAATCTGAGAAAACCATGAAAATATATCTATGGTTCAAACACTTTTTCATCGTCTTCTCGAGTTTTCGTTTTGCTACATAAATGTCATGATGTACACTTAATAATTGAGAAAATTGAAAATGCTTATTACAAAATTTACTCATAAGTTAATAAATAAATAAGTAATCGAGTAATTTTCTTATGAATAATTATTTTCACTATTAAAGTTAAAATTAGTAATAATAATTAATTTGACACGATTATAAGAGTTTAAAAAGATTTTTCCTAACACGATTTAGTGTTAATACTCCATACTTAATATACCTTAATACTATATATATCATAAATAATAACGTATTATTTATTATATTTTATATTCAATGAGTTATAATTATATTTGTATGATGATTTTAATAATTTTCATTTTATACTTTATTACATAGGGGATCTCCTACGAAGTATAAGATCTTTTATCGCGTACATAAGACGTGCAAAACACGTGATGGAATACTAGTAAGTCTAAAAAAGTGAAATGTCTAAAGTAATACTATGTCAGGTTCTTTTATTATTTGATTAATTATTACCGTTTAATAAAATATTTTAAATTTATATTGAATTGTAATATTTAATATTATTTCATTGCCGCCTCATTAAAGGAATATAATTTGTGACTAAATAGTAATAATTACACTTGTTGAAAGTGGCAATTAGAGCTTAATTAGTGCTGGAAATGTCAACATGGCTATAATCAAGATTAGGAGTGATAATTGAAGGATTAGAAACTAGTAGAAGGATTCTATATTTACGTATTGGACCGACTAAACTAAACTCATTTTCAATAAATTTGAGGTTGACTACGTGAAAGCTGACAACAACCCTTTGAATTTTGCATGTTTTATGGTCATTTTAAAGAGAATTTGATATTTTAAATAGTAATTTTTTGAAGATTTTATAGTTAAAATATAGGAAAAATTTTGAATTTACGTGTATAAAATTATATTGTGTTAATATATGGTTGAAAATAAGATCGATTTCTCGTTTTTGTGACTTGATTTATTGGAATGCATCCTTAATTATGAACGAGAGCCTCTTCAAGTCACAAAATATATTCCAATTATCTAAATCATCCTAATTTGTTTTAATTTCAATTATTTAAAATGGGTTTTCTTAATTTATTGTTTGATAAATATTTTATAAACGGTTGTTTATAAACAGCGACGTTACAACATTTCATTGATCTATTTTTTGAAAAGTTAAATGGTAGATAAAAATTTTTGACCAGTCAATATTATTGATTTTTTAAATTTTTTTCATTAAAACATTTTCACATGATCATATATAAATAATATTTACCAAATGGAGTGTGGATATAAAATTCTAGAAGGGATATCAATGCTCCCTCGCCACTTGACGAGTGGGCATTCGTTGTTAGGCTAGGTCCAACACTCCAATAGGGGCCGTCACGTGCTCCCAATGGGTACCATAAGCACTATATAATTTCTATATAAAATTGAGTTATGTGTTACCAACTGATGCCATTTTTGACATTTTGATGAAAGTAACAGTGTTGAAAATAACAAGATAAGTGGGGTAACTAAGGTTCATTGGATGAAAAATTACCTTTCTGGTTTAGGATGACTATTATATATTGCATATAGGAGTGGGCATTAACCCGTCCAATCCGTCAAAACCGTCCAACCTAACCCAACTCAATCGGTTTGGGTTGGATTTTAATGAAAATTGGGTTGGGTTCTAAAAAAAAAAAAAAAAAATTGTTTGGATTGGTTGGGTTGTTGGTTGGATGACAAACACAACCCAATCAAAATTTTAAAAATATAAGATCATTTAAATTTGGGTTAGGTACACAATTACAAACATTTACACTTGAAAATTATTGTAATCAGGCATTTTATAACTAATTACACAAGTATAAAAATAATTTTCAAAATCAGGTATTTTTTTTTAATTCAAAATTAGGTTCTGTAATTAATTACAATTGTAACTTTATTTCAATTTGTAATTAGTTACAATTGTAAATGTAACCACAATTGCAATTTATTATCATCACCACCACCGATCACCGCCTAATTTGTAATCAGTCACCGCCACAACAACAGTTGAAAATATAATTATAACTTATTTCAATTTTACAATTAATTACAATTGTAACTTATGAATTTGGATTTTATTTCAATTTGTAATTAGTTATAATTGTAAATTTAACTATAATTGCAATTAATCACCACCACAACCACCGTCGAAAATACAATTGTAATTTATTTCAATTTGTAATTAGTTACAATTATAAATTTAACTACAATTACAATTAATTACCATCATCACCACCACCACCACCACCACCGATCACCGCCTAATTTGTAATCAGCCACCGCCACAACCACCGTCGATAATACAATTGTAACTTATTTCAATTTTGTAATTAATTACAATTGTAACTTATGAATTAAAACTTTATTTCAATTTGTAATTAGTTACATTTGTAAATTTAACTACAATTGCAATTAATTACCCCCCACCACCACCACTACCGATCATCACCTAATTTGTAATCAGCCATGGCTACAACCACCGTCGAAATACAATTGTAACTTATTTCAAATTTGTAATTAATTACAATTGCAACTTTATTTCAATTTTTAATTAATTAAAAATACAATTAAATCTCAGTATAACAATCATCATCATAATCATCGCCGCCGCCGCCGCCACCACCGCCACAACCATCGTCTCAACACCAACATCACCACCACAACTACATCAACAAAAAAAAAAGAAATCAAGGTTCAGAGTTACCCACACCGCTCCGTCTTACCTCCACCACCTTCACAGTCACTCTCACCGTCACCATCATCGATGTGCACACAGTTACCATCACTGCACACACCTCCACCACCTTCACAGACATTTATATTAGCCATAGAGACCACAACCAACCACAAGAATCCACCCTCACAGACTCACATCAACACTAAATCCGAAAATCACAACTGACCACGAGAAACCACCCTCACACCAACACCAAATCTGAAAACAATACCAACTAAATCAAATCCCACCATCACCAAAATTCACAGCAGAACTCAAACATAGAAACAACCAAAATCACCTTTCTTCATTTTTTTGGAACTCCATATCCCTCAACGCAGAGACGTGTGAACATTTGGGCACCAATTTGAAAATTTTAACAAAAATCAGATCTTCAATGTCGGTCACAAAAGCGAGTGCTAAGAAACGAGTTTCGGATTCAAACATTACAAAATCTGAGAGTAAAAAACGAGCCACCGTCGACGATGATTTTGATGAGGACATCTCCAATGATATCAAAGGAATTAAGTAGATCAAGGAGAAGGATGGTCAGAAGAAGAACAAAGAGACAATTTCTAGTGTGGCTTCATGCATAAAGTCAAATTTGGATGGGTTGAAATCAAAACTAGAGAAGGAATGGGTGTCGTCGTGGCGGCCGCAGGTGAACGATGATGATGATGATGGGTTGTGGCGTCTTCGGTGGCGGCGAAGATTGGTCGAAGAAGATAGTGGTTCATTGGAGGAGATGAGCGAGGACGGTGATTGAGGGAATATAGCTCCGTTCGTTTTGGCAGAGATAAAGTGAGAGAAAAGTGTGATTTGAATTTTTAACTGATTTGTTAAAATAGAATCAAATTACCTGATTTTAGAGATTTTAAATCTAAATATATGAGTTGGCCTAATTTTCTCTTTAAATTTCAAGAATCTTAAGCCCATTTTTAATTTGGATGAAACTCAAATATGATTTGAACATATTTTAGTTTTATTAGCGTGTATTCAATTTATTGTATTTGAGCTTATTGTATTGTACATAATTTATTTGAGTTAATAGTTGATTTATGGGCATAATTTTTTAATTTTCTAAGATTTTTAATTAATTGAACCAAAGTTCAAACCACCCAACCCAATCCGACCGAAACTTGATTGGGTTGGGTTTGAACTCATGTTTGGGTTGGATTAAGTGGATCCAATGATTGCCTCTTTCTCAAGCATACCAACTAGTAATTAGATTTCACTACTTTTAGTTCTAATAGAATTAATTATGCTCTTATTTGATCTAAATTTTAATTTAGATTTTAATCATATTCAAAGTTAACAGTTAATTATAACTATATATTTCCTAAATCTCACAACCTTTTAATTATATATACGATCATTTTTATCAAAATTCACTAAAAATCTGATTGGAAATAACACTGTTTAGTTTATAAACTTGTTTGTTTATGTTTCTGAGGTAAAAAATAGTTGTTAAAAATTGAAGAAAGAAAATGTGTGTAGTTATAAAATGATTTAAGAAATTATGTAATTTATAAATTAATTTATAAATCAGTTTATATGATTTACCAAACGAATACTTAATCCCATCAACCATGGACTGTATATGTTGAACAATTATATTGGTAGGAGAATTGGACAGGGAATTATCACATGGCTGCCACTTCGAAAAAAGTGGTTCGTTTTGATATGTTGCGATTTTTTATTTTGATATTATCGGAGTGTTTTTTAATGAAAAATCACAAATTTCCTTAAAACGTTGGCTGGCACTTATTCGTGGAGTATGGATGGAAAACTATAAATATGTGATAATTTTCAATTACTATAATCAACAATCAAAAATCAATTTGAGCGTCATTATTCCAAATTCTCATACATATCAAACTTAAAAAGTGTTTATCAAGTTCTTGGAAGAAATCAAAAGTGCTCAAGTATATTCTTCTTAATTATAGACTCAATTAATCCTACCAATAATTTGTCGACATGAATCCCTTTAAACATTCAATAAAATTCTGGAGATCAGGGGATGAATATCGTTTGAGGACAACAATCACGTGGTCTAGCCTGTTTTAATTTTTTTTGATTTCTTGCAATTGTGCAAGGTCTCTCATTAAAATCTATTTTAATGTTCGTTTTCTTTAAAAGTTTTTTTGATCAGACAAAATATTTTTTTTTTAAAATTATATAAATATGTTCAAAATTAGATTCTTAACCTCATAAACGATATTTGGCGTTTCAAAAGCCTGTTCAAATGATATTGGATAATAAAAGATAAGTTACTATTTTAATTTTAATTTATAGTGCATAACAAATATGTCTATATGAAGGTTTAGTACGTTAATTTAAATATAATTAAAGAGAAGAAATATGTAATAAAATTTATTGACAGTCACATCGAGTTATTATAATTCAACGTACAAAATATATATGTCGACCATATCTTGTTTTAAGATATATGTCGAGTGGGGGAGAGAGAACAACCATCTTTAGTGATAGAAAAAAGTTGGAATTATGAGCGTCGTGCATATGCTGCCGCCACCACGGCAATGGAAAGTTATGCTTTGCATTTGTACTTATTTAAAAGAAAAAAACAATATATTATTTGACATTTATGTAAAAAATTTGAAGAATTGAAACTTTATAAGAACAATTTCTATAATTCTGATTAGAACTTGAATGCATTATATTATGTACAGGGAGCGACGAATTTCAAATATGTGAGCAGAACTTAAAATCAGATATAATGTGTCGTTGAAAATGAGTGTGAAAAGTGATTTTAAAAAATTAGTTTCAAACAAATATTTACTTTCAACAATTTCTAATTTCAAAAGAACAATTAAGCAAAATTTAAAACCAGATGAAATTCTGTCCATCTATCCGATAAAAAACTTATCGAATCTTACCACCAATTATTTTCCCACTTGAGTAAAAGTTTAGGGGGAACAAAGTTGAGTAGTTTTAGGTTAGAAAAATGAGTTTGTTCCATTACAAGCCTACAACACACACAAGGAAGTGGAATGCATCACATAGAAAGGCCTTTTGAGCCCACAGAAATTGGAGCAAGGACAAATAAAGTTCAAGTGTTCAATAAGTAAAGATGTGAATTACATGTAATATATTAAAGTTCACTATTTCTATATAAGGCCTATGAATTAGTACATTCTAGTTGTTACATCACAACAATTGGTTTCCAAACAAAAGTTAGGGAATTTTCCTCGAAAAACTTTTTTACGAAATATACAAAAGTCATGCAAATTAGGCCCTAAACAACTTGTCCATCTTCCTCACACTTTTCCCTATAAATAAAGAAAATGTTTTAGTTATTATCCAATTTGCGATTTAGTTATTATCCAATTTGCGAGCTATAAACAATTTAAACTACAAAAAAATTGCAATGAAGGGTACATGGTCGGCCCCCTGTTTTTGGGTGTTCTGTACTAATGTTAAAAGAGTGCCCCTTATTCTTTAATTTTAAAGCATGCGTATGGAAAAAAAATAAATTCAATCCAATCATTAAATCCTTCGTTAATTAATCGACCGTCTCTTGATGGACTTCTTTTAAATAATTTGCGCCAAAAATAAAAACTCTTTCAAGATCTTTCGAATACACTAATCATGGTCTATCACATTTCTTACAATTTGATAAATAACGTGCATAATAGTTTGAAGAGAAACATCTATCTTTAGAACCCTTTTCTAATGAAAGATTTCTTAAAAGACCATTTACCACCAAAAAATCTCTAGATTTTACGTCAAGAGAATCTCAAAATCTTGGATCATAAATATTAGAGAGAATGGACACGTGATCAATTAAATCATCTACACCTTCATTTTCATCATTTTCATCAACTACTTCATTTGTATCACCTTTGTAATGTGTTTCATCGTGAAAATTTTCATTATTATAATTTTCATTGAGTCCTAATTTTTCCTCATGATTTGGTTGATGATCATTAGTTATTATTCAATTGTTGTGTCAATTACATTGTCTTTATCTTGTATTTGTCTTTATAATAGAACTATAGAAGCAGCATTCATCAAACACTTCCAAAATCGCTTGCTGAGGCTTTAGAATTTCAATATATCCAAGAAATCAAAGAAAATCACAAAGGATCATGCAAGTAACAAACTCAACCACTTGAAAAATTATGCAAAAATCAAGCAATTCAATAAAATAATTTCAATAGAAATAATGTACCAAAATAAAGATCATTAATTGATTATCATAATGGAATCATAGAGGGTAGATGCTTATGTCTCAAAAAAAAAAAAAAAAAAAAAAAATGATACTTTATAAGTTATCAATTTCAAAGGATGAGATACGCAACTTCCAAATCATTTTTATAACAATTCAACGAAAGATATTTTGTACAACATACTTGTTATAACAAATATCCCTTTTATAAAATTTCAAGAGACATTAGACATGAGAACTTGGAAGAAACTAGAAAGTAATAGAAAGTTGATTTCAATTATTTGTGTTTTGATTTTTGTTAAAGAGAAGATATGGATGAAGCATCGAGAATTTTGAATTTTGAAGAGTGAAGAGTAAAATTAAATATAAGGTTAAGTTTAAGTTATTTAAAAAATGGTCAAATGGGTCATGGTTGCAGGTTTGACTATTTAAAATATAGTTCAGTGGTGGTAGGAGAGGTGTGAGAAAAGTGGTGCAACATGGATAAGAATGAAAAGAATTGGGTTTTATCTTTCTAAAATTAAAGTCTAAATTCATTTGTTTATTCGATTTTTCTGGAGAACACGTATGCCACCATGTGTGTATGAATTGACCTAATAAACATTTTTTTTTTGGTAAGCATCAACTTTGCACGACACAAGCTCACCAACCAACAATGTTGGGACTAAAATGTAAAAACCTCCGTTCGGCAGTTATTTAAATTTGAGAGAGAAGATTTATTTTTATTTTTAGGTAAAATGTGTTGTTAAAAATTAAAGAGAAAAAATATGTATGAATAAGAAGTGGTTTGTGAAATTGTGTAAATTAAAAAGTGTAATGATACCTTGTGACAATGTCCTGCCCTTGGGGTTCTTATGGGACGTCAACACACGAATTGTCCATCGCGTAGTGTGAATTTGTTTCACTCGAGGTAAACGCGTCCTCAGGGGATTTCGAACCTTGGACCTATGGAACTTAAGAATTCCAAAGGCCTTCCTGGTACCACTAAGCTTCTTAAGTTCCATAAGTCCAAAGTTCGAAATCCCTTGGGGACGCTTCCACCTCGAGTGGAACTGTAGCTTAGTGGTACCAGGGAAGCTTTTGGAATTCTTAAGTTCCATAGGTCCAAGGATCGAAGCCACCTAGGGATGCGTCCACCATTAGTGGAACAAATTCACACTACGCGGTGGACAATCCGTGTGTTGACTTCCCGTAAGCACCCGAAGAATAGGGTACCTTCAATATAAAATGCGCATTTTTATGTTGACAGTGCCATGCCCTTTATGTTGACGGTGCCCTACCCTTAAGGTGCTTACGGGACATCACACACACGGATAATGCTCGCCCTTGGGATACTGCACAATGGAATGTGCGGCGACACTTTGCTATGCACGAAGAAACCTTCTGCACGGCGAGAACACACCACAGAATGTGGCTTTCACACTGCTCAACATAAACACTATTTTTTGTCTATCGTTAGAGGTCGTCGAATATTGAATTATAGTGCAGATAGAACAATTGATACGTACGTAATTATAGTTCTATAAATTTAGCATATGCTATTTAACTATTTATAAATCAATTTATAGATAAAATAATTTTTAAACCACTTTTTAATCATATATTTTTTTTAAATCACATTTTAACAACGCATTTTACTTAAAAAAACAATGGTAAATCAAATAATTCAATTAAAGAGACAATTGACAACCAAGAGCGTGCACAAAGTTTATTGACTTTTATTGTATAAGGATTAGCAAATCTTTTATAAATTAATTTATAAATAACACAATTTCTTAAATCATTTTTTAACAACACGAATTTTTCGAAGTCACATTTTATCAACACATTTTGCCTAAAAACAATAATAAATCAAATAATTCAATTAAAGTGACAATTGTCAGCCAAGAGCGTGCACAAAGTTTATTGACTTTTATTGTAAAAGAGCAATAGATTTTGAGATAATAATAATTATTGAGCACTTTTGTGTATTAATTTGTTTTTATATATTTCAAGACCACCAAATCATTTTTATTCAGAACTTATTAGTGTGTTGACTCCAAAATGTTATAGGAGAGGATAAAAGAGAAATAAGATAATAATTAAGGAAATCTTGATTGTTATATACCGATACGAGGTGGAAGATAAATCAAGCAGTCAAAATAGTCAATGGTCAAACAGTTGCCACAAATTGATGAAACGGCCAATAATGTTTTGAATCACGATCTCAACGTCCTTTATCACTACCGAGGTGGTTTCATTTCCGAGGTGATTTTTGTATACGAGGTGAATCGTCGTGACCGAGGTGAACTGTTTTTTTCGAGGTGAACTTTGGACCGAGGTGATTTATGCCAGCGAGGTGAATCCGTGAGACCGAACTGGGTTTGTTCGACCGAGGTGAAGTGTGCGAGCCGACCTCAATTGCGGATGAAGAAGACGATGTGTTAGTAGGTAGTATTGTCAAATCAGCCGTATTATGTGTCAGTAATCATCATTATTTGTAATATGTCAGGATAATCATTTGATGTATGTCTGTCAGAAGGGTCAATCACCCTTTTCAGTCACTCCCTGCAGAAGTGATGTGTTGTAATGATTATGTTTAAACTCCTCAACTACTATAAATAGGAGGAGTAAATGCTCATTAAGGGGCATGATATATGAGAAAAACCTCTCCAAACTCTTGCTATTTGATTTCGTTGATTCGACCTGGATTTCAGATCGGTATCGAACTGGACGTGAATTTATGCAACTTTAGTCTCAGTTCGCTTTCGATCTGTTGATTTTCCTACCTCGTGTAAACCTTACAATTTTATCGCAACGTCAATCATTTCATTCGAGAGCAGCATACTTAGACAAATTAATCCAAAAAATTATACAATTCATCTGTCAATTTGAGAGATTATACAACTTTTATTTGTTGACAAAAAGAGACGTCAACAAATTGGCGCTAGAAGGAGGGCCCGTATCCTTGTATTCAGCAATCACATATTTGCTCTTGCATCATAATGAGTGACAGGCTAAATTCAGGGAGTCACCGGACACATCGTGGTGAGGGTTCGCAGGGGAATTCCCATATGTCCAGGAGATCCGCCGCTTCACGACCCCCAGCGGAGGCCAACATGGGAATGGTCTTAGATCGACTTGATAGGATGCAAAGAGAAATGGAAGAGATGAGGAGAAATCAAGACCGGGGTCATCACCAAGACGAGCATGAAGTGCAATCACAACTACAAATGTCCGGTGGACGCTCACATTTCGAAGAACAACAAGTTGGACGTTCTGATAACACGAGGAGTGCGGTGGGCGAAAGCACACCTTATGTACGAAGTCAAAAGTCGCTGGGTCGGATGGAACCAAGTCAAGCGAGAAGGGGTGAAAAAGGAGAGGAGAGTAAGGCTGTACGGATTAGGGGACATGGGGACAGATCTCCGATAAATAAAGTGAACCCAGAAAACCAGCCGGCTGGCAGCTCTACTTTTCACTTAGGCCGGCCACCGACTTTTCCATCAAGCAAACCGGATCAAACCGAGGTTGAGCAATTGAAGAAAAGACTGTCTGACTTGGAGGCAAAACAAGAAGGGTTGGGATCAACGGAACCATCCACCAAGAGGACATCACCTTTCACGGAGATTATATTGTCACAGCCCCTGCCCAGCAAAATGAAGATGCCTCATCTCGCCGGGTACAATGGGGAAACCGACCCGGTTTTGCATCTGGATCAGTACATGTCATGGATGGAGCTTCAAGGGGCAAGCGACGCAATAATGTGCAGGGCTTTTCCTTTAACTCTAGGGGACAGGGCTCAACGGTGGTTCCGCAATATATCTCAGCACTCCATATCGAGTTGGTCTCAACTGAGTAGCCAGTTCTTGAAGCAATTTATGGGTTCAAAAATTCCGACCACCCCGAAGGAGAGCTTGGTGACCATTAGACATGAGAAGGAGGAATCACTGAAGAGTTATTTGGGCCGCTTTAATAGACAGATCATGGGAATGGAAAGAATATCAGACGACGCGCTTCTCATGGCTGTTCTGTCGGGCCTACAAACGCAGACTCGTTTCTGGTGGTCAGTGCATGAGGATGGACCTCGCACGTACCAGGAGTTTCTTAACAGGGCAGAGAGGTTTATTAACGCCGAGGAGGCTTCAGGTTCCAAAGAAGGTCATCATAGTACAGCTGCGGTGTCGGACAAGAAAGAAAGCAAGGATGATAAAAAAGAATTTAAAAGGAATGCTTTCGGCAAAAAGAGAGACTACAAACCAGCGGATAGGTTCCGTCCATATAATCCTGAACAAAGAAGTGAGCTCACCCCATTGAACGCATCAACTGAGGTGATTTTCATGAATGAGAAAGAAAAGGGGATAATTCTGCCGGCCCAGCCGATAAAACAGAGCCCGAATAACTTGGACTCCTCCCGGTATTGAAAATACCACAGATCAGTGGGACATACCACGGACGAGTGCCGAAATTTGAGATTCGAAATCGACAGGTTAATAAAGAGGGGAAGCTTGCAAGAATACGCTGCTGAGCCACGGGATTCAGGAAGACAGTTCAAACAACAGGAGAAGCATGCCGTCCACCAGGGGATAGAGCCGAGAGGCAAAGACCGGCCTGATGAAATCCAAACGATTGTGAGCGGAAATCAAGTGCAGGTCGGGTCAAAGAGGAAAAGGCGAGAGTTCACCCGAGAAGCCCGAAATAGCTATCAAGTATGTAGTCATACAATGACTCCGGACGATTCGGAGTCTTTCAGTTTCTCTGAGGAAGACGCCAGGGGGGTACTCCAACCACATTCAGATGCTTTGATGATCACGATGCCGGTGAGCGGTATAAAGATCCACAGAACTCTGGTGGATGACGGTAGTGCTGTGAATGTGTTGTACTGGAAGACCTTCAAAAAAATGGGAATTGACCCGCGTAGCTTACGGTCAAGGAGGACAAGGATTCAGGGTTTCACTGGTGACTACATCTATCCAAAAGGTGAAATATCTTTACTGGTGGAACTGGGGACAGGATCTTGTCAGAGGCGCGTGATCGCTGATTTTGTGGTGGTGGACGTCATCACAAACTACAATGCCATATTAGGAAGACCGATCCTCCACGAGCTTAAAGCTGCAGCTTCAATTTATCACTATTGTCTGAAGTTTCCTACGCCACACGGGGTGGCTACCATAAGGGGAGATCAAAGGGTTGCGCGGGAATGCAATTTGGGTTTAGCTTCCAACAATGTCCAAACGGAGGGAGAAGAAAGTCCCATCGTGGAACCAAGTGGAGAAGATGAGACGATCACAGAGCTGCAAACGCTGGATCCAAGAGGTGCGCAGGATAGGGGTCAGTCAGGTCCTGTGGAAGAGTTGGACACTGTTAGAGTTGACGATGCAAAACCTGATGTGGAATTCAGAGTGGGACGCGGGTTAATGGAGCCCATAAAAAACTACCTCATCAATTTTCTGAAAAAGAATTCGGATGTGTTTGCATGGACTCACTCGGACATGGAAGGGATTGATCCAAAACATGCATGCCACCACCTCCAAATTAATCCTGATTTCAAACCTAAGGTACAAAAAAGGATGTCACTTAATCCTGAACGGTATGAAGCGCTGGCAAGGGCGGTGATGAAGTTACTTAGCAATGGATTTATCAGGGAATCTTTCTATCCTGCGTGGGTAGCAAACCCAGTGCTGGTAAAGAAGAGCAATGGGACGTGGTGGCTGTGCATCGATTTCTCTGACCTAAACAAGGCATGCCCCAAGGATAGTTTCCCCCTCCCCAGGATAGATCAAATGGTGGATGCCACGGCCGGACATCAGCTCCTTAGTTTCATGGACGCTTACTCGGGGTATAACCAAATACCGATGAATGAAGCCGATGAGGAGCATACCTCGTTCATGACTGATCGTGGACTCTACTGTTACAAGATGATGCCGTTCGACTTAAAGAATGCTGGAGCAACGTACCAACGCTTGGTGAACGAAATGTTTAAAGATCTAATCGGGAAGACAATGGAAGTATATGTCGATGACATGCTCGTAAAGAGTATCCGAGCTGAAGACCATGTTCAGCACCTAGATGAGATGTTCCGAATACTGCGGACTTACAGGATGAAGCTGAATCCCAAGAAATGTTCCTTCGGGGTAGGATCAGGGAAATTTTTGGGCTACTTGGTAAACCAAAGGGGTATCGAAGTTAACCCTGATAAAATACAGGCACTGATACAGATGAGGGAACCAAGGAAACTTAAAGAGGTGCAAAGTTTGACGGGAAGGATAGCAGCTTTGAGCCGTTTCGTGTCAAGATCTACGGATAAATGCCGGCCATTCTTTGATGTTATCAGGAAAAACAAGGATTTTGAGTGGACGAAAGAATGCCAGACGGCCTTCGAAGAATTGAAGAAGCAATTGGCGTCCCCGCCTATCCTTTCCAAACCAATATCGGGAGAAGTACTCTCTATATATTTGGCCATTTCTGAACAAGCAATGAGTGCAGTCCTGGTGAGAACTGAGCAGGGAGTTCAACGACCGGTCTACTATGTCAGCCAGGCTCTGCACGACGCTGAACTTCGATATTCTGAAATGGAGAAACTAGCCTATGCTTTGATAATGTCGACTCGAAAGTTGAGGCCTTATTTTTTGGAGCATCAGGTTGAAGTATTGACAAATTACCCTCTAAGGCAGGTGCTACAAAAACCCGAAATGTCCGGACGACTTTTGAAATGGGCAGTAGAGTTGGGGCAATTCGATCTTGTGTACAAAGCTAGAATCGCCATCAAAGGGCAAGCCTTGGCTGATTTCATGGTGGAACTCACACCGACTCACTTAAATTGTTGTGCGGAGGTGGATGCGACATGGCGGTTATACGTCGACGGTTCATCAACAGGAAACCGGGCAGGGGCTGGGGTCGTCCTAATCAGCCCTGATAATCAATTCTTTTGCAGCTCCTACCGTTTTGATTTCGAGGCAACCAACAATGACGATGAATATGAGGCTCTGATTCTAGGGATGGACATGGCTCAAGCGATGGGTGTTGACAGCCTTATCCTGCACAGCGATTCACAGCTGATAATCAACCAAATCCAGGGAACGTATGAAGCCAGGGGTGAAAATATGAAGACCTACAGAGCAAGGGTTTTGGAAGAGTTGAAGAGATTCAGGCATGCGGAGTTTATCCAGATCCCTCGATCCAAAAATAGTCAAGCTGATGCTTTGGCCCGCTTAGTGACGAGCGAAGGAACGTCTGAACTGGAAAGCATATCAATCGAAACCTTGTCTCAATCCGCCTTAAAACCGTCACCATCAGTCGTCCTGCAAACCTCTCTGAAGAGGACATGGAAGGATGAAATTATCCAATACTTGCGAGAAGGGACGACGCCACCTGATCAAGTAAAAGCCAGGAGTTTGATGATCAGATCTGCAAGGTACACTATAATTGGGGATGACTTGTACAAGCGAGGATTCTCCCTACCACTGTTAAAATGTTTAGACGATGAAGAGGCTGAATATGTGATGAAAGAAATCCATGAGGGCATTTGCGGGAACCATACAGGGGGGCAAGCGATGGCGTTCAAAATTATTAGGCAGGGGTATTTTTGGCCTACCTTGAAGAAGGACGCGATTGAGTTCGTAAAGACATGCGACAAATGTCAAAGGTTCGCCCCGATTATGAGGAATCCTCCCGAAGAGCTGACTTCAGTGATGAGCCCATGGTCGTTCACTAAATGGGGAGTAGACCTGATCGGGCCATTGCCAACGGCAAAAGGAGGGAACAGGTTTGCTATAGTTGCAGTGGATTACTTTACAAAATGGACAGAAGCTGAACCGTTGGTCAAAATTACGGAGCAGAAAACTACAGACTTTATATGGAAGTCAATCATTTGTAGGTTCGGGATCCCACGATCCATTGTGACGGACAATGGAAAACAGTTCGACAACCAAAGGTTTAAATCCTTTTGTGAAGGGCTGGGCCTCAGGAAACATTTCTCTACTCCGAACCATCCTCAATCCAATGGGCAAGTCGAAGTGGTGAACAAAATTATCAAGCATAATCTTAAAACCAGACTTGAAAGCCTGAAAGGAACGTGGGCGGAAGAACTACCAGGGGTATTGTGGTCCTACCGGACCACCCACAGGACGTCAACAAGAGAGACCCCGTTCACTTTGGCCTTTGGGACAGAAGCTGTAATCCCGATCGAGGTGGGTATGCCATCGTTTCGAGTCGCTCACTTCAATGAGAAAGATAACAATGATGCCCTCATTGCAGAATTGGACCTTACGGAGGAGAAGCGATTACAAGCACAGGTCAGGAATGCAGTATACAAACAAAGGAGCGCGAAGTATTACAATGCTAGGGTGAGGCCGAGGAAGTTCCAAATGGGGGATCTGGTGTTAAGAAAGATGACCACGACGCGAGAGCCTCTAGGACCGAACTGGGGAGGTCTGTATCGAATCAAGAAGGCCGTGAGCAATGGGTCTTACGAACTAGAATCACTTGATGGAATTCAACTTCAACACCCCTGGAACGCAGAACACTTGAAGAAATATTTCCAGTAGGGCAGGATGTGAAATGGAATGTAAATATTTTAGATGTCGACCAAAATGTAATCATATGAATGAAAAAGATTAATGTTTCGAAGTATGCATTGAATCGATGTTTACAAAACAAAGACCTTAGTTGATGATCCGTAAGTACCTGTAAGGCAGGATATCATCAACATTACAAGGCGATCCGTCTAAAAGGCGGGAAAAGACCTCCCTGAGAGGCAGAACAAAGACCTTAGTTGATGATCCGTAAGTACCTGTAAGGCAGGATATCATCAACATTACAAGGCGATCCGTCTAAAAGGCGGGAAAAGACCTCCCTGAGAGGCAGAACAAAGACCTTAGTTGATGATCCGTAAGTACCTGTAAGGCAGGATATCATCAACATTACAAGGCGATCCGTCTAAAAGGCGGGAAAAGACCTCCCTGAGAGGCAGAACAAAGACCTTAGTTGATGATCCGTAAGTACCTGTAAGGCAGGATATCATCAACATTACAAAGCGATCCATCTAAAAGGCGGGAAAAGACCTCCCTGAGAGGCAGAACAAAGACCTTAGTTGATGATCCGTAAGTACCTGTAAGGCGGGATATCATCAACAATACAAGGCAATCCGTCTAAAAGGCGGGAAAAGACCTCCCTGAGAGGCAGAACAAAGACCTTAGTTGATGATCCGTAAGTACCTGTAAGGCAGGATATCATCAACATTACAAGGCGATCCGTCTAAAAGGCGGGAAAAGACCTCCCTGAGAGGCAGAATAAAGACCTTAATTGATGATCCGTAAGTACCTATAAGGCAGGATATCATCAACATTACAAGGCAATCTGTAAGTACCTCTAAGGCAGGGCAAAGACCTTAGTAGATAATTTGTAAGCGCCTATAAGCAGGACATCGTCAACATGACAAGGCAGCCTATAAAGATGAAGCAGGTCCCACGAAAGACCGAGGTTAAGAATGACCGACCTCCATTCCACAAGCGAGGTGTATTGGTGAATAAATACCGAGGTGAGAAATGACCGACCTCCATTTTACAAGCGAGGTGTTTTGGTGAATAAATACCGAGGTTAGAAATGATCGACCTCCATTCCACAAGCGAGGTGTATTGGTGAATAAATACCGAGGTGAGAAATGACCGACCTCCATTTTACAAGCGAGGTGTTTTGGTGAATAAACACCGAGGCGAGAAATGACCGACCTCCATTCCTCAGACGAGGCGTTTTGCTGAAAATGTACCGATCTGAATAATTACCAACTTTTAATTCACCTCTGCATTTAATTTGGAGTGAATTGACGTTTGAAAATTGCTTAAGTTTTCACTTCGTTTCTAATTCACCTCTGCATTTAATTTGGAGTGAATTGACGTTTGAAAATTGCTTAAGTGTTCACTCCGCTTTTAATTCACCTCTGCATTTAATTTGGAGTGAATTGACGTTTGAAAATTGCTTAAGTTTTCACTTCGTTTCTAATTCACCTCTGCATTTAATTTGGAGTGAATTGACGTTTGAAAATTGCTTAAGTTTTCACTTCGTTTCTAATTCACCTCTGCATTTAATTTGGAGTGAATTGACGTTTGAAAATTGCTTAAGTGTTCACTCCGCTTTTAATTCACCTCTGCATTTAATTTGGAGTGAATTGACGTTTGAAAATTGCTTAAGTTTTCACTTCGTTTCTAATTCACCTCTGCATTTAATTTGGAGTGAATTGACGTTTGAAAATTGCTTAAGTTTTCACTCTGCTTTTAATTCACCTCTGCATTTAATTTGGAGTGAATTGACGTTTGAAAATTGTTTAAGTTTTCACTTCTTTTCTAATTCACCTCTGCATTTACTTTGGAGTGAATTGACGTTTGAAAATTGCTTAAGTGTTCACTCCGTTTTTAATTCACCTCTGCATTTACTTTGGAGTGAATTGACGTTTGAAAATTGCTTAAGTGTTCACTCCATTTTTAATTCACCTCTGCATTTAATTTGGAGTGAATTGACGTTTGAAAATTGCTTAATTTTTCACTTCGTTTCTAATTCACCTCTGCATTTACTTTGGAGTGAATTGACGTTTGAAAATTGCTTAAGTGTTCACTCCGTTTTTAATTCACCTCTGCATTTAATTTGGAGTGAATTGACGTTTGAAAATTGCTTAAGTTTTCACTTCGTTTCTAATTCACCTCCGCATTTAATTTGGAGTGAATTGACGTTTGAAAATTGCTTAAGTTTTCACTTCGTTTCTAATTCACCTCTGCATTTAATTTGGAGTGAATTGACTTTTGAAAATTGCTTAAGTGTTCACTTCGTTTCTAATTCACTTCTGCATTTAATTTGGAGTGAATTGACGTTTGAAAATTGCTTAAGTGTTCACTCCGTTTTTAATTCACTTCGTTTGCACTTGGTCAGAGTGTCTCGTTCATATGATAAATGTTAGACACAATAAAAATTTTCTTCATTGAAAATCAGGAAAATACAAAGGTCGAAATAAAAAAAAAAGAGAGATCCACATTAGAATTCATTCTAATCCACCACATTGATGCCCTCGTCAACTTCCGGAGGTTGGAATTCTAGCGCCGGAGAAAAAAGATCCACTTCTTCATCATCAACCTCGGTTGGCATTAGCTCGAGATATTTCTTGTAAACCAGATCGAGCTTTTCCTTGAGGAATGTGATGTCGACCTCAGGTCGTTTCTTCTCCAGGTCTTCCACTATCTCCTTGAAGGTGAGATAGTAGGTCTCATCAACATCGTGCTCGTACTCGGTGGAGTCTTTAAACCTTTTCACGGCCTCTTTGTACGCGAGCTGAGCTGCTGCCTCCAATTCTGATTTTTCTTTTTTAAGGTCAGCCTCGATGCGGTTAGCGACCTCTAAGTCCTTAAGGAGCCCCTCCTTCGACCTCTCCAAATCGGACATCACATCCTTCAAGTCTTTTAACTCCCCCTTCAGTGGGATCACCTCCTCCTTAAACAGTTGAAGTTCCTTGTTGGCTTCCTTCAACCTTTCCACCTCCGCCAAAGCATTTTTCAGTTTATCCTCGGCCTCGTTCCTGGATTTCACCTCATTTCCAAACATCCCTTTGGCCTCGGTGGCTAGTTTCTTGAACCTGTTGGTGTCACTAGCCACCTCGGACAGCCTAGATTGAGTGCGGGTGAGGTAGTTCATAGCTTGGCCGAGGTGCGCCATGATGGTAGCCACCAGGTCATCAACTGGCATATCCTCACAAAATTTTTCATGCCGAGGTGACCAAGTTTTGGCCGGGATGTCCGTTGCCACCTTGGTCCGAACTGGGAGCCTCATCAACCCAATTGGGGTCAAGTTGGCGGCAGAAACGAAGTCCCGGTAAATCTTTGGGCGACTCCCCTTCAGCGAGTTCACCAGATCGGCTCGAACCCTGTCGATGCCAAGGTAGGAACCTTCAGCAGCATGAATCCCTCATGAAGATTCCGCCTCGTTGAAAGTTGAAGGAGGAGGAGGAGGAGGAATGACTGTGTCAGGTCTGCCCTTGGGGATTTCAGCCCGTTTAGGCTTCTTCTGAGGAGATTGAGGAGGAACCTGGCCTTCCTTACGAGGTGATGAGCCCTTGGCCGCTCTCTTTTGGGCCATTCGTTTACGTGCTTCAGCTTTGGCATGAGCCTCTTTCTTTGCCTTCATGGATTCCATACCTTTTTTGCTTTTTCGAGCTGAAAAACAAACGCAAAAATCTTTTACAAGTATCCATTTCGTAAACATTGTGGAATATAAAAACCGAAGTGATGGATGCTTACATTTCCGAAGTGGAGGATAATAATCTGACGGATCAACGTGAGTCAGACATGCTTCAAACAAATGCTCCTCGGTCAATAACTCTTTAACCGACCTGTCTGGTTCCGGTATGTCTTTTAAGCTCACTATCTTTCCAATAATGCCTTCGTCCAACTCCGGTTCTTTCACCTCTGCAAAAAACGGAGTGATTAATATTAGACCTTTTAAGTTCGAAGGTATCACAAAATATAACTTACTGATTTTTTCCCTATAAAGAACAGGTACGATGTGGCTCATCCCCTCGCTTCGGTAGGGACTCATCCAATTCCCCCCAACGAAGAACCATTTCTCTTTCCACCAACGAACTGAATCAGGCAGGTCTACAAGAAGTTTCCTCCCTTCAAAGACCGACCTCTGCATCGCATAGAACCACCCCGTCCGTTTACCATCAGCCCGGAATTGGTAAGCAAAATGGAATTCGTCAATGGAGGGGTCGCCATATCCCATTTGATTGTAAAGGGATATAAAACCTAAGATATGTCTCCACCCGTTGGGATGAATCTGAGTTGGCGCGACCCCCCAAATGCGGAGGAAGTCAGTAATTATGAAGGGAAGAGGGAAGCGTAGACCGGCCTCCAGGATCTGATACTTTGCCGCCACACAGCCGCGAGGTGGATGGTCGGCTTGTTCAAAACTCTCGGGGAGGAAGAAATGCACATAGCCAGGGATTCTGTATTTGTTTTTCCACATGGCCAGTTCGTTTTCAGTAACACTAGAACGGAAGTGTTTACAAGCGAAGTCCGAACTATAGCTGGTACAAGGTTCAGGACGGGTGAAGGAGGCGCAAGAAGGGTGTCGAAACGAACTAGGTGAAACAGTTCGAGAAGCGGGGACTATTGTTAACGGGAGAGGCTGAGCTGTTTCCCCTTCCTCCACATCATCTCGGAATAAACATTGAGTTTCCACGCTTTCATTCCAGGACACAGTAGGTCCACCAGTACTACCCACACCCGCCGACCTCACGCCACTTTCGCTAGAGCTCAAGTCCCCGCTCATTTTATATATATATATATATATATATATATATATATATATATATATATATATAAAGAGCAAAGAAATGTTAAGTGATAAATAAATGATCCTCACCTCGGATTTAAAAACGAACAGAAACTGAGGACAGAACAGAAAACGATCTCGAAGGAATTGGGAGAGAGTCAAAGAAAAATCGTGGAAATAGTGGCAAATGAACCCTTATATAGGAAAAGAAGAGAGAGAAATTGGGCGGCTGTAATTATGACAAGACGCATTGTCATAATGATGGCGGCTACTCGTGATCCGATACCTGACACGCCAATCAGATAATGACGCCTGGCTAGGGTTACACAGTTAACGGAACGAACGCTGATGTTAAAATTTTTAACAAGGGACTGCATTTCTAGATCCGCTCTCATAATTTCGAACTGATCTAGAGGGGACATTTGTTATATACCGATATGAGGTGGAAGATAAATCAAGCAGTCAAAATAGTCAATGGCCAAACAGTTGCCACAAATTGATGAAACGGCCAATAATGTTTTGAATCACGATCTCAACGTCCTTTATCACTATCGAGGTGGTTTCATTTCCGAGGTGATTTTTGTATACGAGGTGAATCGTCGTGACCGAGGTGAACTGTTTTTTCCGAGGTGAACTTTGGACCGAGGTGATTTATGCCAGCGAGGTGAATCCGTGAGACCGAACTGGGTTTGTTCGACCGAGGTGAAGTGTGCGAGCCGACCTCAATTGCGGATGAAGAAGACGATGTGTTAGTAGGTAGTATTGTCAAATCAGCCGTATTATGTGTCAGTAATCATCATTATTTGTAATATGTCAGGATAATCATTTGATGTATGTCTGTCAGAAGGGTCAATCACCCTTTTCAGTCACTCCCTGCAGAAGTGATGTGTTGTAATGATTATGTTTAAACTCCTCAACTACTATAAATAGGAGGAGTAAATGCTCATTAAGGGGCATGATATATGAGAAAAACCTCTCCAAACTCTTGCTATTTGATTTCGTTGATTCGACCTGAATTTCAGATCGGTATCGAACCGGACGTGAATTTATGCAACTTTAGTCTCAGTTCGCTTTCGATCTGTTGATTTTCCTACCTCGTGTAATCCTTACAATTTTATCGCAACGTCAATCATTTCATTCGAGAGCAGCATACTTAGACAAATTAATCCAAAAAATTATACAATTCATCTGCCAATTTGAGAGATTATACAACTTTTATTTGTTGACAAAAAGAGACGTCAACATTGATCATCCTGGACCTTTAATAATTCTTTATCCACTTCTTAATTTTTAAAGTTATTTCTGATTTTAATCCGTTACATCAAGAAATATTGAATTTAATTATGCACAAATTTTGAATGAAAATCAAAATATTTCAAAAAAGTCGAACAAGTTCAACTTTCTTGAATAAATTGTCTATTAATCAATTAATTAAACAGTCCATTTATATAACCTTGTTATGCAGTATGAGAATAAACTGAACAACCTCATGTACAAGATGTAATTTTATAAGTTCCCTAAAAGAAACATAACAAACTAATTAAATCAAGTTAGTTCAAAGTTAAAATATCTCGAAGAAATTCTCTATTTTAAGGAACATATCCAAGAAACTTGCAAATTCTCTATTTTAGAAAGATGGTGTTTAAAAATAAAAGTCGAGAGACTATTTATTTAACTTTTTAAAATAGAGGGGGGTGGGTGGGTGGCTCTCTATTTCTTACTTTATAACCACTGTCTTTTACTTCTTAAATTATTTAAATCATATTTGAATTGATGATCATTGACATATAAAAAAAAAATTAAACAAAATATTTTATATAGAGAATGTTGTCGGAGTTTATTAAAAAAATACTCTCTATATTAAAAATATATATTTATTTGAAAAGGTTAATATTCGAAGTCTCTTAAAACTTATTTTTAAGTACTGTCTCTGTATTTTAGAGAGTAATATATATATATATATATATATATATATATATATATATATATATATATATATTTATTGAGAGAGAGAGTCTCTTCACTACAAAAAAAAAAAAAGCTTTTTCCGACGGCAAAATTCGTCGATAAAGCCAACAAAACTGTAGGTAATGGTAATTTCCGACGAACTGGTGGCCGTCGAAAATCCTTCAGGAATAATGGCATCGGTAAAAGTATTCCGTCGGATAACTTAACCCGTCGAAAATATAGTTATACTGACCACAAATTTAAGCTGTCGGAAAATATAATTCCTACGGATACGTTTGGCCGTCGGAAATATATTTTCCAGAGGAACTTGATTCCATTGGAAAATATTTATACCGAGGGTCCAAGGTCCGTCGAAAAAGTAGATAATTTGTTTTTTTTTTTTTTTACTGTATTTATATATGATCGATAATTTGTTATTTTCTGCACATATTTTTAATAATTCTAAACAATAAATTCATAATAATCTTGCTAATATCATAAAGTCGAAGTTCCAAAAATATTAAGTACAACACATTATTTCAATTTCAAATAGGTTTAGATCCAGATGATGATGATGAATATTTTGAATATTCCATATTTAGTTGACTTATCAACTGTTTCATTTGTGCTTGCATCGACGCTTCGAATGAGGCCTTGAGATTTTTCATTTCTATACGTCTCGATTCAGCCTCTTCTATTTTCTCTGTTTTCCTATTCTCTTTTACCTCCGCCAGCTACCTTTTAAGCACTTCAATTTCAGCCTGCTGTGAGCGCACTCTTGAACAGCTAGAAGAATTTTTTACTTCCATAGCAGCTTGTGAATTTCCCAAATCAAATTCAAGGCCCTTGCATATACCATTTGTAACTTTAATCCACGTATCAGGATGAAAATCTGGACGCTCAGATGGTAGCCACCTATAGCGACTCAGAATTTTTATGCAATAAATAATTATTTTAATATTTAGAAAATTGAGTCGCTATTGTTTTGAAATTTATGCCGCGACGAATTCGTCTAGCCAAGTCAAGAAATATCGAATTTGTTCGATTTTAAATTAAAATCCGAATTTCTAAAATTATGTTATTTTAATTATTTATTCAAAGTATTATTTCAAAATCATATTTTCAGTCCGAAAATATATCTGTTTTAAATACGCTTCCTAATCGAAGTTAGTCAATTTTCTAAGCTAGCCATCACCCACAAATTCCTTTTCAGCTCCATTATTATCAGCATCAATCCATAGCCACAAACCTTCATTATATTAAACCATAATTGTACAAGCAAAGCATCTTCATCATTATCATCATCTACCCCATCTTCATTTCAATACTCATGGCACAACTCACACTTCCATGTACCTAGATTCCACAATACAATATATATAAACATCATCATCCTCATCACCATCACCACACAACACTGCCAATCAGATTATTCATTCAAACACCACCAGCCATCCAACTCACACCTTCATCACAAACCACAAACCTGCAGCACCATCACCACGTATTGTCATCACCTTGACCCAGACTGCAATCCATTTCACAAACAATTACCACCACCACTGTTCCATTACCAATCAACAACAACCATCAAAACAAACTACCTCCCTGCACCCAACCTCCATCAAGCACCCAACACCGTACAAATCCTATATCACCACCACGACCGTACCCCAACCCGGTCGCAAACCCAAACCCAAATCAAAACCCAAAAACCTAGAATAAGGCACAAGACTTACCCTCAAGCGCCGCTTCCTTCGCCGGAATTTCAAGACCCAAATCGCAACCCTAAATCAAACCCAAGATTCGTTTTACCTCTGTTTTTGGCACCTAAAACCTAGTCTTCAGCTTTTCTGTCCTTCGCCGCACCTAGCGCCGGCGTAGCACCGATGAAACACCGGCTGGAGACCCATTTGCACCGCCAGTCGTGACTCTCTTCCTCTCCGTCGATCTGATAACGAGAGAGAGAATGAATTGTGAGTTGAGTGGTGAGAGAAAAAATAAATCTGATATTATATTTTAACTTTTAAGATTTGCAAATTAGTCCTCAAATTATAATTTATCATTTTGAACTATATATTCGATATACTAAAGTGACTTATTGGCTAAGACGAAGCGTACGGAGAATTTAAAGAAATTGAAGTCATTCCCGCTCAACTTTGCACTCGTCGGATTTGAGGTAGACTCGCACTTATTAATTGATTTAAATTATGATTTCATATAAATGTCATGTGACTTGTGAAAGTCAATTTTTAAGAAAAACAAGTATGTTTTTATGAAAGGTAAATATACCTTATGTTTTTATGAAAAGTAAGTATACCCTATGTTTTTACGATAATGTTTTATATGTTTTGGATCATTGCTATGCACATAAGAATTCTTACCACCTAAGTTCGGTAGAATTCTGTGTCTCCATAAGTTTATGAGGATTTACCACCTAAGTTCGGTAAAATTCCTGTCTTTCCATATGTTTATGAGGATTTACCACCTAAGTTCGGTAAAATTCCTGTCGCGTATGTTTATGAGGATTTCGATCCTATCTTATGTTATGATGGAAATGATCCCTATGAATTTCATGAATTATGTTTTGGTATACTTACTGTTATTATGATCTTACTGTTATTATGACTTACTACATAAGAATTCTTACCACCTAAGTTCGGTAAAATTCTTATGTTTATGAGGATTTCGATTTTATCCTATGTTATGATGAAAACTTACTGTTATTATGATTTTACTGCATAAGAATTCTTGCCACCTAAGTTCGGTAAAGTTCTTGTGTCTATTTATGTTTATGAGGATTTCAATCCTATCTTATGTTATGCTTTCAAAAGAAATTATGCTTGGCATAATTAAAATGTTTTTATAAGTATATGGTTTTCAAAGAGCTGTTTTCAAAGAGCTATTTTCAAAGAGCCTATGATTTGTAAAATATGTCCCGTGCTGTAATGCACAATATGAGTTTTATCAAGAGCAGTTTTATAAAGAAGCTCTATCAATGCCCGTTTTATAAAGAGCCGGGATTTGTGTGTTTAATCATCTTATAAATTAAATTAATTTGCGATGAGTCTACTGAGTATTTCCCCCATGAAATACTCACCCTACTTTTTAACAGTTTTGCAGATTTCGGAGACGGTGGCGAGCGATGAATGATGGTGGCAATAATCGTTGAACGGTTGAAAGTTTGACGTTAATGATTTCCGTATTTTCCAAACAATCGAATAATTTAGAGAAGTTCATTTATTTGAGAAATTATGACATTGTCAATTTCTTTACAAAATTAATGGTTCGATTTACTATTTCAAATGGTTTCATAAATGTTTCAATTTTATCGGCCATTACAGTTTATTTAATGTTTCCAAAAATGAATTTCAATTATTTCTTCCGCAAAAATATTATTCGAAAAATTTAGACAGAAAATGACGTAGTGAATCGGGTATACGGAACTCGGGGCGCTACACCACCTCTCCTCAACAATATCATTATAATTTTCCTACGAAAAATCTAGATACATAAAAGTATTAATCTTGAAGAAAAAAAAAAAAAAAACTCTTGTTTATTACCTTGGTCCATGAAATTCTTCAACTAGAAAAATATATAGCATCCACAACTATATTTCCAAGTTTCTTCAGTCAAATTCTAATTTTATTCGAACGAATTGAAATAGGGAAAATGGATGGGAGAGCTTAGAGATGTGAAAATCTTGGTAAAGAATGAAAATGAAGAAACTGAGATCTGGAATTTTGTTTAAACAAGTATTTTTGATGGAAAAGTAGGACGTCGAAAAATAGTCGACAAAAGTACGAAAAAATCTTTCAAAAACCAAGAAATTTTCGACAGATCATGGCGACCGTCGGAAAGTTTCCGACGATTTATGGCATCACTCGGAATAACCCTCGATTGCGACAGTCGAAATGTGCGGTCGGAAATATTTCCAACGGTCACTCAATATACCGTCGGAAATATTTCCGACGGTCACTCAATATACCGACGGTATTCGTCATCCGACGGATATTTAAATCCGTTGGTAATTCCGACGGACCCGACCTCCGTCGATAATTTTTCCGTAGGTAAAATCATATTTTCTTGTAGTGCTTGGAGTTACTTATATAAGCTAATTAGCTACAAGGATTTGTCCCTAGAAGATATCTTCAATAAATTTTTTGAAAGCAAAATGTTCTTTATTTTAAAGAGTCAAACCTTAAAATTAGGCTCCACATATTAACCTTTCAAAAATAAAAAGTGAGTTTGACTATCTATACATTTGAATAGCCAAAATATTCACTATCTATTTGTATTTAATAAAATTAGAAGTTTCAATTGTCAACTACTTATCATATCGCGTTGAATATAATTTTAGATGCCGACAGGTAAGAAATATATTTTTTTAATTTAGAAATGATGAAAAACCATTAAATGATTGGTGGGAAAAATATATTATATTCAAGAGCAGAAATAAAGAGTTTAGAGAGTATAATTTATTTATTTATTTATTTATTTTATTTTTATTTTTTTTAAGAGTTAAACTCTAAATTGTGAATTGTGATCAAGTTATACTCTCTAAAAACTAGTAAGGTCAATGTTCGTTGCACGTGGAACGGTGGATGTGTATCATTATTGTAGAATTGTTATATTCTTTGAAGTTTTTAATAATAATTTAAGCACATTTTATATTAAATATTATGGTATAGTTGACACATGGAATACCATAGTATTTACTCATGTACCATGTATTATAATTTGTTGTAAAATTTCGTATATGTTTAGATAAAATCTTTTTATTTCTATGAAAAAATGTTCAACAAAATATGACATAAGAATTAAGAACGCAATACAACCTAAATAAGTATAAATAATTTGTAAATTCGAAAGTGTGTATGTAACTTGTTTATATTAGTTTGAGTTGAAAAATGATCACATAAATGTGTTGTGAACTTGAGTGAAACAGTATAATTTGGTCCATATTCTCTATATTGTTGTGATTGTTTTATGAATTTATCATCTCAAGATAGTGACTGTTCTTAATTTTCTTAGAGCACTTAAGCTATAATAATATGTGACTCTTAAGATATTGTCATCACTCCGCGATCCCGATTAAATGGGAGAAAATACGTCCTTAAAAATCCAGTTAAAGGCTTGAATATAGAGGTCGGGTCATTATTAAAAAAAACCTAATATGAACTTCATCATTTCCAGGGTTCCTTTACGATTTTTATACGTTCAACAGTTCATTTCCTTAATACCAATACTTTTATAGTCCATTCTTTTTATATAATAACTCGAGATCTTTCATATGAAAATATCCAATATATCTTCAATCCACATTATCCTGCAAATAAGACAATAATTTGGTATCTTGAATCCATCACAATGAAAATATGCAAGTCATTGAGACAATTCAAGCTACCCATTAGTTGATATCACAACATGAGGAAATGTAATATGGGATAAATGCGACTAAACTCCTATTCTTCATCAATGTCAATCCATGTCAAATTAACGTTTGTCCAAACTAAGGTATCTCAAGACACCACTAAAGAACTAAACAAGCTGGTTTGTGAGTGCAAGAAATGAAAATTAGGCAACAAATGTCAATTTAATATTAATTGTAAACTCGTAGTTACTTTATGATGCCATATATTTTCAATAAACAGAAGAAAAGGAGTTAATATTTAATTTTGTATCTAGTGGTTCAGGATTAAAATTCTAGAAGTTGAATTTCATAATTGAATCTTAAATCGAAAAAATCGTCTTTGATATTTCCTAATTCCATTCTTCCACCTTCTTCTTTACAGGTTGAACAATACATCATTTAGTAGTCCACGTTTGAGTTGATAAAGAGATGTTATATTTTATGCAACTTATAGTCAATGTGGGCTCTTGGCAAACCAAAAAGCACCATGCATGTTGACTTGACTTGCAAAAATTTTATTTTTTTTTACTAGGAAATACAGAATTTTTTGGCACATCTCTGTTTTCGATAAAAAAAAAAAAAAAAAAGAGAGGATAAGGCTAGCTAAAAAAGAGAAATTTCCGCTACTCCTATGTATAAAAGTCAGTATAACTCTCCACATCGTCAGGTAGGCCTGGGTGTTTACCGGTTCGGTTCGATTATTAAATGAATCGAAACATTTTTTCAAAGACAAGAACCGAACGGTTTCAATTTCGATTCGATTTTCGGTTATCTTTCGGTTCCAATTAAAAAAATTATATTTGATGGAAATATAAAAAAAAATCTAATTGTTTGCAAAAATTAAAGGTAAATACAACCAAATAAGCTTCCAATTAAAATTAAACTCCAAATTCATGTAAAATATACCAAGAATGTGAATTTCAGAATTTTGATGGTTAAAACATTTTCTTTACTCTAAAATCATTCTTAATATTTGAAAAGAAATCACGTCGTGGAAGCAAGAATATTTGAATCTCAGTAAAAGTAAATTCCACAAAATAATAATACTATAATAGCATATGAAATGACTTAAAAGTAATTACTATATTCCATAATAATAGTGTATCAAACAGACAACATTTCATACACTGTCTAAGTGTATATACATTAAATTGTGGTTCTACTTGGAGAAGATTGTGAGTCGTGAATTTCTAATTAAAATATCTCACTATTCTGAACAACATTTCTCGAATGTAAAGATTGTGATTAAATTTTTACTCGTCTGATCTATTGTCTACACATTAAAGCGTGAATATAAATATATTTTGCTGTATAATTCAATGAAAATTTCAAAAAAAAAAATGTTTATGATTCATGAATTTCTAATTAAAATACTTTACCAATCTAGACAACATTTCTCTAATGGAAAAATTGTGAGTACATTTATACTCTGACCCACTGTCTACATATAAAAGCTTGGATATAAATATATTTTGCTGTATAATTCAATGAAAAATTCAACAACAAAAAAAAGTTTTTATCTATTTTTATTTCGGTTTTCGGTTTTGATTTTGAGAACCGATCGGTTTTGATTTTTCTAAAAATAAAATTGATTTCGGTTTCGGTTTTAAATTTTTTTTTCAAGAACCGAAATATTTCGATTTTTTCTATTCAATTTCGGTTCGATTTACTCGGTTTCGATTTTTTTGTCCACCCCTATCATCAGGTATAATCATACATGAGGGAAAAATTGTGTAGATTTAGCATAATTGTTAAGTGAATTAGCTAGTTAGGTTCCAAAGGCTAGGTACGAAGAATTCATATTAAATAAATCTTGTGATTGCCTACTCTAGTTATGGATTTTATCTATCTTCGTGTCTTTACAGTATTCATACTCTTGAAATGTGTACATAGAACATACACAATTGGAAAGAATTTGTAAGTTCATTTATCAAGATTAGACAAAAAAAAAACTATATGTACCCAAAAATTGCAAACTAGAGACGGATAATTTTTGACACTATTAGTGATATAAATGTGAAACTAAATTGGATTGTACTCAAAAGAGTTAACAATAGTGCAAAAACTAAACTATTACAAAGACTATAAATAAAGACACAAAACCCTAGCTTATAAGTGTTACACTATTAATGTAAATGATCAAACTACCCTAAACTAATAAACACTAGTGGTATAAACGTGAAACTAAGTTGGATTGTATTTAAAAGAGTTAACAATAGTGCAAAAACTAAAAGTATTACAAAGACTATAAATAAAGACACAAAACCCTAGCTAAGTGTTACACTATTAATGTAAATGATTAAACTACCCTAAACTAATAATCTAAATAACAAGAATATTATTCAACACCCCCCCCCCCCCCCCGTCAAATTCACGATACTATCAAGAGTTTGCCAAAATGTTTAAAAAACAAAGAAAACAACTCAAGCATAATTCTCAATGCCATACCGAACTCATTACAGTAAACCCGACTAAATAATGTAAGTAGTTGCTTTCTCCTGCAAGATTTACGCTTCCCTTATTCATCAGGGCTAGAGTCCTTGGCACTCCCCCTCCACGTAAGGCTAAAACACGTACACAAGTCCATGAGCCTAACTTAGCAAAATCCAACCAATTTGACAATGGGAGATTTTCAAACCCGAATAATGCACATTCTTCATCATAGCGGAAGCCAAACAGTAACCCAAACATCGCTAGGCTTCGAACCCAACCAATGTAAATTCAAATACCATTTCCATATATGCTAGACCAAATTTCAGAAGAGTGAAAGAGAGAAGGCCAATTCTAGATTTAAATTTCAAATTCCAACAAAGGAAAACAAAAGCACAAAGCTTAGAAGAAAGAGAAGAAGAACCAAATTTCAAATTAATTGGATGCAAAATAGGAGAAGAGGAAGAAAGTGAGAAGGATCAAATCCAATGCCGTAGGCTAATTTCAGATTTAACTGGACAAAATTGAGTGAATCAAAATAAGAAGAGAAATCAATTGGAGAAGAAGAAGAAGAGGAAGAATCAAAGTTGTTGAAGAATTTGCAAAGAAGGAATAGAATAGAGACAAGTGAAAAAGATGAAAAACAAAAGAAAGGAGATAAGAATCCTACTTGAGCCAAGAAGCTCAACCCAAAAATTTGACCCGTTAAAAAATTAACCCAGCAAAATATGCCCAAATCAAATAAGGGAAAAATACACATCTCAGCCCATTATAATATAACATTTCATAAATAGAAAACAATTCATATTATTTCATTTTTTAGGTCATATATATATGTGTGTGTGTGTGTGTGTGTGTGTGTGTGTGTGTGTGTGTGTGTGTGTGTGTGTGTGGAAACGACAATTCAAATATTCACGCTGAAATCAAGGAATCTGTTACACAAACTTACCATATTACACAGGTCTCTTACAATTCCCAATTTTGATTTCATTCCTCATTTACTAGTCGCTGAAGTAATTACGAAAGCCACAATCACTTCAATTGTCACCGGAATCTTCCATTGTCGTCGACTGAAGAAATTACGGAGGTCACATAAAATCATCCCCAGGTATTAGCTATCGGACGTTGGATGGTATCTGACAGGTTGATAGAAAGAAGGAAGATCAATTTATAGAGGTAATTTATTTATATTTGATAATGTAATGGTGACAGTATGTAATTTACGATATTTTCCTCGACAACGATGATATAATTTGTGATGTACCATATGTGACCTCAAATATGATTAATGCATATGATGTATTCTTGGAAATGAGTGCGAATAAATTGAAATTAAGGATAATTCTTTTAACAAATTAAGTATTAAGTTACCTGTTAATGTCTTTCACCTAAACTCTTGACCTAAGATTGTTTTCAAAGACCGGATCTGGTCCACATTGTACTGAATCAACATAATAAAACTGCATATGACCTTGTCCAATTTGATCTGCCGATATTTGTGTTGAACCGTGGTCGTGTGACCTGAGATAAGTAGCATGTGACCATGTGATCAGAGGTTTAATTGTTGTTTCTGAAGTGGCTGGTGTAGTAATTATATGATACCTGAGTCATTTTAATTCTCCCATTGACAAGCTACATATGTTAAGAAGTATTCAAAATGTGGAAGTAAAACTTTGTGACCTAATGAAGTAATAATAATAGGATTGTTATGTATATGAGATTGACTAATGTGTCCAACATAATGTGCAGACATGGGATACATCCACATTTGCATGTTTTATGGATCACATTCTGCGTTGGTGATTGTGAATGAAGACTGTGATTATTCGAGATTGTTGGAAGCAGCTATGACAGAATTTGGATTTGACCGTAAGAAGGTGGCAGTGTCAATGAGTTATGCATTGAATAGTGATATACAACCGGTTAGAATTAAGAGCGACAACAATGTTATCTCTTATCTGTCATTGAAATGCATCGATAACGACCCTGCCAAGTACCTCATAATGATCGAAGTTACAAAAGTGGAAAATGGGCGGAACAATGATGTTTTCCCTTTTATGGAGCCTATTGCAATGGGCCATAGGTTCAATGATGAACAATTTTCATTACATGAGATGGCTAACGAAATATGTAATGCAACGGTGGAGGGATCGTGGGAGGTGGATGATAATCTGGTCACAATTGTGGTGAATGCTGATGCTAGAGAGGTTGAAGAGAGAAGGATTTTTAAGAATAAAGAGACTCTAAAAATGAACTTGGCATTTTATGCGATACAACATTCGTTCAAATACATGGTTGTTCGATCGGACAAGAAGGAGTACGTTGTTAGGTGTTCGCATAGTGTCTGTAACTGGTTGTGTAGGTCATCTAGGTTGGGGAAGACAGACTTATTTCAAATTAGATACATGCATGATGGACATACATGTCCATCAAATGTAGTTTTGGGGTCACACAGGCAAGTGTCCAGCTCCGTTGTGTCCACTTGCATAAAGTACAAGTATAACTCCACAAGAACTATATACACTCCAAATGACATATGCAACGACATGTTGCATACATATGGAGTTTCACTGAATTACGTAAAAGCTTGGAGATCAAGAGAGAAGACATTGAAGATATTACGGGGGGACCCAAAAGAATCATTTCAACAAGTGCCGAGTTTTTTGCATGTATTGGAAACTACAAATCCCGGCTCCGTCACGGGGATGAAGATTGACAGTCAAAATCGATTTGAGTACTGCTTTATGGCATTTGGCGCATCAATTCGTGGATGGATGAATTGTAGGCCAGTTGTTGTTGTTGATGGCACATATCTTAACGGACACTATGGGGGTACTCTATTCACGGCATGTCTCAGGATGCCAACAATAGAATTTTTTTGCTTGCCTTTGGTATTGGGGATAATGAGAATGACAAATCTTGGGGATGGTTCTTTGAACAGTTTAAGAGGGCGTACGGCAGTAGGGAAGGGTTGTGTTTTGTGTCAGATCGGCATGAAAGTATCAGGAATGCTATTGAAAAGATCTACCCTGGAACATGTCATGGTATATGTTCTTATCACCTCTTGCAGAACCTGAAGAAACATTATGGCAAATCAGGTCACAATATCACACAAACTTTCAATTCGGCAGTTCGCGCATACACCCTAGCTGAGTTTGAGTATCACATGCTCCACTTGGACTCAATTAGTAGATACATAAGGGGTTATTTGGTAAGTCCATAAACATTGTACAAATATTTGAACATGATCATGTCACAAGAGTATTGCACTGATGTTGTTTTATTTGTATTATTTATTTAGAAGGACGTAGGATATGAAAGGTGGTCACGATACCACATGCCGGCGAACAAATTTTCGATAATGACGTCGAACATTGTAGAGTCGGTTAATGCAGTGACAAAATCAGCTAAGAACTATCCTATTGTGGCATTATTAGAATCTTTGAGGCAAACAGTACAGGATTGGTTCTGCAAGAATATGGACATTGCACATGAAATTTTCACAAAGCTATCGAACAAGTACGAAAAGTTAATGAGGGAATGCAACGCAGGAGTGCGGCGATTAAAGGTATGCAATAAAAATTTGACCATTTGCGTGGCTTTGATAATTTCAAATGTTATGTGAAATCTGAGTAATGATAACTTGATGCAGGTATCGTCAACAAATCATACACTATTTTCTATTAGAGATGAAAGCTCGTCATTTGTCGTTGACATAGAACAAATGACATGTACATGTAGGATGTTTCAAGTTGACCTATTACCGTGTCCACATGCACTAGCTATTATTGCTTTCATGAAAAGGGATCCTTACGAATACTGTTCGTACTATTACACAAATGTTGCATATAAGGCCGCATATCAGGAATTTGTCTTCCCAGTTGGTAATCCGAATGAATGGAAGGTTCCATATGAATTAAAAGAAATTATAGTATTACCTCCAAACCAAAAAAGAAGCTCGGGAAGACCAGCTGAGAAGAGAAAAAGATCAGTGTTGGAAAAGAGGCAATCAATGAAGTGTGGGCGTTGTGGAAGCACAGGTCACAATAGGCGTTCTTGCACAAGCTTTGCTCCCATCAGTAAATGAATTGATAACTTCATAATTTTAGAATCTGTAATTCCCATTTACTTGATACCTTCATAGTTTTAGAATTTGTAATTCCCACTTGTGGATGTAATTGCAGGATCATTATTTTTTCATTGGTTTTACAGTGAGTTACATAATGAACTTGTTACGTGATTTGAGTACTATGTGACCTGGCGTCAATTACATGTGACCCAGTGTTAATAACATGTGACCTAGTGTGAATAACATGTAACCTAGTGTACCCTGCTGTAAGAACAATGTTGCGTTCTATGAATATCAGGTGACATGTTATGAGTAATAATTACCAATTTTGTTATTGACTCGTTAGGTGATTTGAGTACTACGTGATCTGGAGTGAACAACATGTGACCTAGTCTTATCAACATGTGTCCTAGGCTTCATAACATATGACCTAGTGTTCATAACATGTGACCTGTTATGAAGCACACGTGACCTCGAATGAGTTATATTTGACCTGATGTAATAACATGTGACCTATTCTTAACATGTAACCTACTCTTAATAATGTGTGACCTAGTGTGAATAACATGTGACCTAGTCTTAACATGTGACCTAGTATTGATAACACGTGACCTAGTGTGAATAACATGTGACCTGTTATGAAGCACACGTGCCCCTCGAATGAGTTATTTTTTTCCTTTCCTACTGTAATAACATGTGACCTAGTCTTAACATGTTACCTAGTCTTAATAACATGTGACCTAGTGTTAATAACATGTGACCTAGTCTTGATAACATGTGACCTGATATGACTCATATGTAACATGTACAAACCTTGTTCTTTGTATTAATAACATGTGACCTAGTGTTAATAACATGTGACCTGATATGACTCATATGTAACATGTACAAACCTTGTTCTTTGTATTAATAACACTGAACCTATTATTAATACCATGTGACCTAATTTGATTGTTGTGTGACCTGGTATGAATACGTTGTGACCTGATATGAATAACATGGGACATGAAACACGATGTAATTTTGAACACAACGCATTAAGGAGAATGAATCATACTGAAAACATAGCGAAAATGTACATGACCCAAAAAGGAAATAAACATAATATAACTAAAATCCATCCAGAGTAATTACATCACATTGCATCTGTTAATTTCAAAAAGGGAAAAAAAGTGCTGCCTATATATACAATGTTGCACCAATTGATTAGACAGAAAATCAGTCATCCGCTATGACAATGTTGTCTCCTCTCTTTATAGGACGTGATGTGTTAGTTTTTACTTGTCTGTGCTTGTAAAGTGTTGCAGCTATGTCCATCCGTGCACGTGTAGCGTCAAAATCCTTTGGCATTGACTTGATATTGTTATGTAACACATACTGCGCATACTTAATCACAAATATGCCACAATCGTGCCTACATAAAAAAATAGACATGTGTTATCAATAGAGATCTATAGAGAAATTTACAGCATCTGGAATGTAACAGCATGTCCATACCCATTTTGCTGCTGAGGGATATCCTGTGCCATAGATGCTTCCAACCACAAAAGATCCTTGTGAGGCAGGTCGGATGCACTGCTCCAAATGCCAATGTGTTTCATCAATTCAAGGATGAGCTTCACGAAAGGTTGAATCCCTTCATACACTATGTTCAGCCTATAGGTTCTAGAGCATGAATTAAGTATCAATAACGAATGCTTTCTTATATTGAGCTTTGCGAGCATCCAGTGTGCACGGTTGGTGGGCAAGATCGGCATGAGCACAAAGTCAACGTCTTTCCATGGAGCATTCATGTCCAATCTTTCACCTCTCATAACGTCAATTAGGTAAGGCTTGGACAATATGGTGGATGAGTCTTTCAGAAAAAGTGGGTACACATCCTTGATCAATGACTGGAAAGTCGAGTCAATTGTCGTGAATCTATGCTTTACGTTCGGACCATGTCGTGCTGCCTGACGAATGTAATAGAAACACGCGTCCATGTGCTGTAGCATAGAAACAATACACATCTTGTAATGGAATCAAAGTGTCTTACTAAGTAATGTTCACTTGCAATGATTGGTTTGTGACGCGAGAAAATGAAACTGTGTAACGGTGCAAAGATTCTAATCGTGCTACAAAGCGATGAATCTGGATCTATAAGTGCATGCCACCACATTTTGTATCCAACAGGGATTGGTCCAAACTGAAAAGGTGGAGAGATCTCATCATCTTCATCTTTGAATTTCTTCCTACAAAGCCAATGAAGTGAAGATATGGTCACAAGATCTGTCTTATATGGTTAAAAACCTGGATCTAGTACTTTACAATTTATGTCTTACTTTGTCTTTGGTTTGTAGCCTCTATTGAACCAATTATTGAATGCCATGATGTCTGCATCATCCGCGTTCTGGTCACATTTCTCAAAGACAATTACAGTTGCAGATTGCTTGTTGTGTTTTCCTTGCCCAGCGACAAATGGAGATTGCAATGCTCTAGTTGGTCTTGTTGCCCTCTTAACTGGAAGCCCTGATGTTGGAGCACTTGTGGGTGTTATCTGAAATATGATGCAACAGTGGAAACGGTGACACGGGTTGGTAAACTTGGTAAAAATGGAAATGAGATATAACATTGTGACTTCGGTGTAATAAATATACATGTTCATTGTCAATTTTGGATTCCTGAACCACAGCAGCTACTATTTTATCCAGATTTCCTTGTATTTCGTCATTTGGAACCAAAAATGCAGGTCTACTAGATGGTGCAGGAGTTTGGGTGAATCACATCCCTAAATCAAATGATGGAGTCTGACAATATTCAGGGATCTGTTCTTCAAAGAAACACTTTCCCTTCCCTTTGGCATCAGACTGTTGTTCTGGGTTTTTTCCCTGCCAAAAAACATATCTCATAAATAGTGGAATGCATGTCTGGAACACAAAGTTATTTCATGGTCATGTGACCTCAGATAATATATATACATGCATGTTAAACATTGAGAATGAAGTTGAGACCCAAAACAAAAAAGAAGCATGAATTTGAAGTTACCTCGAACGCCATGTTATCATGCTTATCATGATCCCTGTGCATGTCACTCAATTTATCTTTAAATGTCTCATGTGCAGTTGATATCATTGCGGAAACAGAATCTGACATGAATGTAATATTTGTCTTCAACTCTATCATCTCATTCTTCAGTACATTTTGTGTCTGAACAATTTCTTGCAGTTCTTGGCTCCTGTCTGAATGTAGGACCGCAACTTGTGACTTTAGTTCATTCACAGCCAAAGTCAGATCTTTGTTCTGTGACTTCACCTGAGCAATTTCATCTTTCAATTCTACCTTCCAACGCTGAAACACCTGTATACCACAGATTACATTTGTATTAGTTTTTGTTTCAAAGGAAAATAAATTGTTAGTGTAAACTAAATGAAATACGTTATCAGATGGACCCTCCTCTAAATTTGTGTCGTCGGTAAGGATTATATCTTCAAATTCGGGGCTCGGACTGTCCATAAAAGCATCCTCATCAAATTCTGCCCCAGCTTGATCTGTTGGAGACTCAAACACACCTGATGACTTTTGCTGTGCAGGTGGGGGATCGACAAAGTCATCATCATCATCATTTATTTTATCTTTATGGGCTGATTTATCATATGTAATCATCAGTTGACCAGCAATAGGTTTTTGAGCTGAATCTACGTCATCACACGGTTGACGTGGCTTCTGGTATTGTACACCAATCATGTATGGTTGCATCGTCTCCAGATCACTGGATCAAGGTCACACAATTCAATCTGTATCCAGAATGAAGGAAAGAAAATTGTGTTGGATCAGATAATTACATAAACATGGCTGTAAAGTTCGTGTGGAAACCAAGACTGTGACCTGGTGAAGTATATGTGCTAAGGGCGTTAATAAAAAATAGTAAGACATTTTGACATTCCTATATCACTAATTGAAGCATGAAGTGTGAACTGAATTGCAACAAATGTAACCTCATAAAACCAAAATTGTGACCTGCTGAACTAATATGTGCTAAAGGTGTTAAACTAATTGACTGACATTTTGACATTCCTATATCACTAATTGAAGCATGAATTGTGACCTGATTGACAATACATGTGACCTCAGAAAAATATTTGGTAAGTGACTAGGGTGACATATAATGGGACCTCCTACACACATAGATACTACAAAAGGTGATAAACTCTACTACCATTAGGACATTGAAACGTGCCACATGTAAAAAAGACCATAATTTGATTATCATAGTCTGTCCTATCTGTTAAGAGGCTAACTAAAATTACTTTAAAAAACTTACATTTGGTTCTGAGAATATCTTGTCCTCGATGGTGGAGTAGACATGTATCTTATCGGCACACCAATTAAGGATTCGGGGTGACATGCTCCAATCCTTGTGGTTACTCTGCCATTTAATATTGGTACGGTCTCATAGATCCATACTTGAAAGGCAAGTAAAAAAACCCCTAGTCGGTAATGAGAATTCCTCTTCTTCAAGGCATCCTTCAACGAAGTAATTGATATTTCGAATATTTCCCTCCCCCATGGAAACATCTTCATTACATCAAAATCTTCGACGAGGGTGTTCGATTCGAATCCCGCAAGTGCACGGGAACGTTGACAAGTAATAATTGTGATGAGTTGAGAGTATCGTTCCCACGAGGAATAATGTTTAGTCCTAATTACTAGTTTATCGTCGACTCAATTAATGAAAACAATTAAAATAAAAAGATGATTTTGTTTGTCTATCTATTCTAAAAAAATTGCAATAAATAAAACTTAAATAAAAACAAATGTTTGGGAGTAAAATATGAATGAGAAGCATGTATTGGAATCTGAATCCACTTGTTACCATCTATCTCAATTCAACAATTCGAAGTTTAAATCATTCATGTGTTGCTTGACAATTGATAATTCACAAGCAATTAATTTTCTTTTCCAAGACAAATTAAATCTATCCCAAACATGAAACGAATCTATTCCTAGTCCGAATACGAATGTTTAGAACGCATTAAATCACACAATTATCAATTAGATTGCACATGTCATAGTGTTATTCCTAACATCTAGTGTTCATGTGTTGATCATGTAATGTTCAAACCTATTGTGAGTTTTCCAAAACTACAACAAGTAACGATATATTTAATTGGTGGTCAATCAATCAAATAATAATAACAATAAGCATGCAAAATCAATCAAGACTACACAAGAAATTATTAAACTACTAGTTTTTTATTTGAAATAAATAAATAACAAATTTCATCTTCATCCAATACATAAATTAAATTAGCCTAGCATCTTAATATGTAAATCAGACACAAAGAATTGGAAAATTATCACCCGGTTGATGTCGCGAAATAAACTGGAATTTTCCTCCGTTTTTCACGTTAGCCGACTGTCTTCTTCCAATTTTAATTCCAGCCGATTCTCTGTTTGCCAACTAGTAGCCGACCACCATCAACCTCTACTTCAATTTTTGTCTCCTAAATGTCTCCTTTTTTATTTCCAAAACTCAAGAATTCTACCACCGTCAACCACTTCCTGATGATGAATGATAATCCCCAAGATTTTTGTGTCCTCAATCTTCAATTGATATATTCTTTCCAGGCGGCACTTTTTCCTCCATTCCCTAGCTTTGTGTGTGTGTGTGTGTGTGTGTGTATATATATATATATATATATTATCAAAGAATCCCCTCCTCTGTGTGTATTTACCGTGTGTGTATAATTATATCTTCAGTTCCACCCCTCTCTCGACTGACCTACCTGTGCCGTGTGTGTATATATATATATATATATATATATATATATATATATATATATATATATATACCAATTAATTCAAGGCCCAATTGCACTAAGTAGGGTTATGTTTAAAGACTCAATTTCTCAAATAAATCAAATTGGTCCTTGTGTTTTTAATTGTGCAATACATGTCTCCATTTATGTCACTTCGAGTTCTTCAATTTTTAGAAGTTGCACTTGAGTCCCACTTTGTCCCTTTTTTGTACGGCTTTAGTCCATTTTTTTCGTTTCGCATCCAAACGCATTCAAAATTTGATTTTTCCTAAAACAAACAAAATAAATATATAATTAGCAATATTTTATTCTAAAACACTTACAATTGTCTAAATTTAAAGCCAAGATAAGTACGCAAAACGTACTTATCAGAGGGAAAACAGGTAATCATCAACCACCTTCTTGTATGATGTAGACAAAAAATATGATGTGATCAAATACAGAATTCCGAGCCTCACTACGTCATGATCTGGTGCATCTGTGACTCCCAAATACACATCTCAGATGTCTTCATTCGTTACGGTGTTCAAATGGCCAAAGTAGGTATATTTTATTCTGGAAGGTAAATTCTCAAGAGTCCTCCGGTTGTCAACGCCTTCATATCTTAAACCTGTAACGAGCGTGGACTCAGGCAGAGCAAATCTAACATATCTACCGGCAATAAGGAACCACATCTCCTGCGGGTTCAGTTGTTCAACCATCCTCAGCAGAAAAAAGTGTAATAATTGTGGCTGGAGCACTATCTCATGGAAGTCGACAAAGTATGAGAAACATGTGTTAGCCAGTATCTCTTTTTGACTATCATTTAGTTTGGATTTGAAGTTGGTCAGAGCATTCTTTGTGACATTTGACGTAATTTTCCCTGGAAATCATTCTCCCTCGGAAATAGTGTACTTCCATTTCTGTTGACGAATAGTGTAAGTCACAACATTAGTCCACCAGTATATGTGCATTCCAAATCAATAGAAACAGGGTCACATTAAGGTACATCAATAGAGGAAATTTTATTACGCAAACAATCTTCAGGTCACACATCAATGTATTACACAAACCAAGAGAATCACGCCTATTGAGCAGTTTGATACTTGAAAGCCAAGCTAAACATATTTTTTAATCTAATTTGTTTAATCACTGACATAGAAAGTAAATGACCAGGTTTGACAAAAAATTAATTTTCTTATAACTATAAGTTGAGGGACACTGATTATGTAAACCAAAATCTACACAGTGTGTGCCCCCCAAGTTCTACACTGCAGGATTCAATATGTCTTATAAGATGCAGTTTTACATATTAAAAATCTCTGCAGCATGCCTTTAGAATGCAAAATCAAACTTTGCCATCAAAATTAGATTAAGGTCACCACCATTAAATAGCAATAAGCTTTCACATCACATCTTTGGAATACAGAGGTCACATACAATGAATCAATACCCAAAGTTTGTTTCAGGTCACATACATGAGAATACTGAAATCACACAATACACAGAGTTGTCTCGAGGTCAATGTCAGCAAACCATCTCCATACTAGTGACATAAACAAGTTCACATTCAATATCCTACGTCACATATGGTACCTAGATCACAAAGAATAAATCAATACTCAAACAAGGAAACAATACCCAAAGTTGGTTTCAGGTCACATACATGAGAATACTGAAATCACATACAATACTCAAAGTTGGTTCAAGGTCAATGTCAGCAGAACATCTCTATACTGGTGAAATTGACAATCAATACCCTAGGTCACATATGATAGTACTTGAATGGAAATTTTCTCTTACATAATATATGGAAAATCTTAGAACTATATATAATATTCCTGGAGCTATTTTGGTGCAAATTGTTTGATCCTAGACTGCTACTGGTGAAATTGTATATCTGCAATTTGATGCATCACTGAGCCAGAGTGGATTTGAGGCTAATTTAAAGTCTTGTTATCTCTAGATAAGTATTCACTGGCTGTGGTTTTTTTCAGTCTCTTTACATAGCCTTGGGTATTACAGGTCTTGAAACTATGGGGACATACATTAGGTCACACATAATAGCTCCAAGTTCACATTCAATACTCTAGGTCACAATGGAAATCTAGGTCACAATGACTAAATCAGTACCCAAACAATGAAACAATACCCAAACTTGGTTTCAGGTCACATCTCTAATATGGTGAAATACCCAAATTCACAATCAATACCCTAGGTCACATTTGATGCCTAGGTCACAACGAATAAATCAATACCCATATTTAAATACCCAAAATCACATACAATACCTTAGGTCACAAGTGATATCTAGGTCACATTGAATAATTTATCATCTACATTACCTTATTCCTCCAAAAATATAAGTTACAGCCACCGAAGATTTCGAAATACCTGATTCGAATCATATGATTGACGAGTTCCAGGAGTCGTCGTGATATTCGCCTTGCTCTTCCCCTTGCCGGATTCTCTTTTCCTTTTTTTGCTACCGGACTCATTCTGGTCAGCATTCATGCCTTTCACCATTATCAACCCACTATTTTTCTTCAATGATGGTCGGAAATATGAGGTTCCGGTGAGCAAGTGTTGCTGGAAATTCGGATTTAGGAGTTCCGGGTTGCAACAATGTTGCTCGTGATTGAGTTTGGGTTTAGGGTTTTGGGATGTTGCTTCTGATTGAGCCTAAATGTTCGGTATTTGAGCATTAGATTGGATAATTTTGATTTGATGAACGTGTATATTTCAATTGCGGATATTTAGGGGAGTCAGTTACAAAATTGGCGCTATACATTTTAAATTATAATACTGTATTAATTTAATACTATTTTAAATATTTATTTATGACCTGAAATGTGAATATATTAAACTTTGTTCTTATATTTGAATTTCAATCATTTAAAACCGTTTTTCCTGTAATTTCCACATCAAATAATCCCACAATGGTCGAAAACTAAATACAAACCAAATTAACCAAAGCAACAGTCCATAACACAACTCCATAACAAACAACCCAAATAAAAACAAGTATGCCAACAGTCCAAATAAAATTTCGTAACAAAGGGCCCAAAATAGATAATAAAAATGGACGCCCAAAATCCAAAAACCCTCCACACACTAGCCCAACAGCATATCAAACAGGCAAACACTCCTCCCTCAGCCGAACCCTAGCTATAAAATAAGCTACCACCGTTATTACAGAAGGGGTCATCGGTTAAGTCGTCGAAAAACCACATCTCCCCACTGACCCTAACCATTTTCATCTTCACAATTAGCACCTTCACCGTGTACCACCACCATCTAAATCGCAACAACCATTTCAACCGCAGCTCCTAGTAACTACCCACACAGTCAACATAAGACTTCTAGTTCTAACCCTCCAACCCTAATTTCAAATACTCAACACCATCGCACACTTTCGGTAACCCATCTCAACTGTCCACACTAAACTTAAACACAACCACCACACATGGAGGAACCCAACAACTACCGTCACCAGCAAACAACCAGCAAACTTCAACAGCTACACATTCTTCTCTATTTCTGTTCCATCGAGGGCTTGGGTTCACAAAGAGAGGTAGTCGATCAAGCACAAAGGGGGGAGATAAAAGAGGGGTGCTCAAAACCAACAAGTTCAGCGAGAGAGAATGATTAGACAACAAAAATAGGAAAACAAACAGAACTTGACCGAACGAGAGGCTATGTCGCAGCTCGCCGGAGAACCAAATTCAAAACCCCTATGCCAAGATCTTAGGCTCCGGTACCATGTGAAACTAAATTTGTTTGTATTCAAAAAGAGTTAATAATAGTGCAAAAACTTAGGTGGCATTCATTTTATTTTGTATTTTCATTTTCGAAAATGTTTTGTATTTCCTGTTTTCATTTTTGTTTTCAAATTTGCTGAAAACGCGTTTGGTTTGTCATTTCTGAAAACTGTTTTTGAAAATGAAAAGCTGGAAAACACGTTCTATTTTAAATTTTGCAGAATACTACTTAAACTATTTTTAATTAATTTGCTTGCAGAATACTACTAATTTAAACTCAAATTTCCTTTCATAATACACTGAAAACATGGTTACATGCAACACACTAATGTGAGCATTAAGAGTCTATATTAACACAGCTTGGTCAGGTTCGTGATTTGAAAAAGCTCTACTTCTATTAAAATTCAGAAAATGTAAGTTCTTTCAAAACTACCAGAGTCCATTTATCAGTGCATTTTTTGAAATATAATAACAAGAATTCTCACTTAATTTTTTTTTGTAATGTTGATATTGAATTTAATAAAACTTTATTTAAATTTAGTTCCAAGTTAGGATAATTCTCAAAATATATATATATATAGGCTTAGTTCCAAGTTAGGATAATTCTAAAAAAAGTAATAAAAAAATAAAAACTTTATATTAAGCTTAGTTCTAAGTTAAGATAATTCTTTAAAAAATAAAAATAAAAACGCGTTTTGGACATTTTTTGTCGAAATACACACAAAACGCCCAAAACGAGGTTTTGAGCGTTTTGCGTTTTGTGTACAATTTTTTTTTTCCAAAATGCGTTTTCGAAAATGGTAAAGAGAACGCGTTATTAGCGTTTTCGAAAATAAAAATAGAAAACGACCTCAAAACAGCAAAGAGAACAGGGACTAAACTATTACAAAAACTATAAATAAAGACATAAAATCCTAATTGTAACCCTATTAATGTAAATGACCAAACTACATTAAACTGATAATCTAAATAACAAGAATATTATTCAACAATAAAAACAATGTCATACCCAGATGCAATTATCAACTTTCAAATATGAATTCAATTAATTTTATAAGTGTATATAGTCTAAGCAGTGGTACCGATATTAATTTCATTTTCTATGAGATACATAAAAATTATCAGTAGGAGCCAACATGCACATGTTGGATTTTGACCCAAAAATATCTTGGATAATTGATTTTCTTGTTAAAGTGATTAACTTGGAGACCAAGTTATGAGTGAAAATAAAATGAAGATAATCTTTTTAGCATGAATTTCTTTACTTATTCTGATTATTCTACTTCAACAAGAAAATATCTTGGGACACAAGTAATACACGTTTTTGGGTTATATTTACCTATAAATATGTGTATTGAGGAGCTAATTAATTTCACATTGATTAGAGAGTATTGTGAAGAAAAATGTAGTCTAGCATCTTAGTTTTTCTTGGGTTCTTTGTGGGTTGTACAAAGAAGTAGAAATTGGTAGATGTGGTAAAGTTTAGTTATTATTCCTACAATGCTTGGGGGTTTTGGTGAGTGCAAATTCTATATAATTGTAACAATTTATTATTTAGTGAAAAGCTTTGATTAGGGTCCGTGGACGTAGGCAAGTTGTCGAACCACATAAATTTCTGTGTTCGTACTTATTTTCTGGCTTGCTTATTATTTCTTGAACATCAAAAATTCATGTGAAGTTAATTAGAGAGGGAATTTGTATGTAATTCCCAACAGTGGCGCCATCGACGGGAAAATTGACGTCTAATTAACAGAGCATCAGGTGGTTCCAAAATTGTTAGAGTAAAAGAAAATATGTTTCCAAAGTACAATGTGGAAAAATTTGACTGGAAGATCAATTTTGGCTTGTGGTAAATACAAGTCATGGATGAATTGATTCAGACGGGACTACAGAAAGCTTTGAAGGAAAAATCAATCCCGAGTTCTGACAAAGAAACTGAATCCAGCACGAGTGATGAAGATTGGGAAGATTTGGATTTGAAGGCTGCTAGCATGTTACAACCTTGTTTGGCCAAAAATGTTTTTGCAAATATTTATGGGATATTTGCTGTGAAAGAGCTGTGGGAAAAACTGGAAGAGTTGTATCAGATGAAGAGCTTGTCAAATAACTTGTATCTGAAGGAGCAGTTTCATTCTTTGAGAATGAATGCAGGTACAAAAATCTTAGACCATCTTAGTGTTCTCAATGGGATTGTTTCTGAACTGAAATCTATTGGAGTTAAGATTGATGATGAGGATAAGGTTCATCTGATCTCTTCCATTCACGTTTAAGTACATCATGCTGATTTTGATGTACGGGAAGGAAACGGTGGAATTTTTAGAAATTAAGTTTATTAGGTTGAAGTGACAGATCATCTGAAAAGGCTTTGCTTGTTACTGAAAAGTGGAAGAGAGGTAACTCCATGAGGAAGAAGGCAATGTGATGGAACTGTGGTAAATCTAATCATGTGAGAAGAAATTATCCAAAAGGTGGAGCAGAGTCGGCTAATTGCTCGAAGGTGGACAATGCGACTCTCTTGGTGGAGGGTGGTGATAATGTACTTTAGTAAGATGGGACTTCCTTATGGCATGCAGTCAGTTGCCAAGATAGAGGATGCGTTCTTGTTGGTAGGTACATGTATTTGTACATGGACATTGGTTTGGTGTTAATGCAAGATGTGTTGTGAAATTGATGTTGATGTCTGATGAGCTCCCAAGGAAAGCCAAACATGGGGGGTGCACCATAATTTTTCAGCAAGGTTTATTTTGACATGAGCCGATGAAAAGCTAGGAGTTCGTTGATAATTTTGAGTGCTGGTTATACTCATATGGTGGAGTATGGGATCATCAAAGTGTTAAATGCTTACATGTTTACCCAATGATTGAATTTGAATTTTTTGGCTTGGAATAATTTTTGTGTCAAGGTGGATATTGTTGGGTTTTGACCCAAAAATATCTTGAATAATTGATTTTCTTGTTAAAATTGTTAACTTGAAGACTAAGTTAAGGGTGAAAAGAAAAGGAAGATAATCTTTTTTGCATGAATTTCTTTCCTTATTCTGATTATTCTACTTCAACAAGGAAATATCTTGAGGCATAAGTAATACATGTTTTTGGGTTATGTGTATTGAGGAGCCAATTAATTGCACATTGATTAGAGAGTATTGTGAGGAAAAATGTAGTCTAGCATATTAGTTTTTTTTTTTTTGTTCTTTGTGGGTTGTACAAAGAAGTAGAAATTGATAGATGAGGTAAAGCTTAGTTATTTTTCCTACAATACTTGGGGAGTTTGGTAAGTACAAATTCTATATAATTGTAACAATTTATTATATAGTGAAAAGTTTTGGTGAGGGTCCGTGGACATAGGCAAGTTGTCGAACCACATAAATTTCTATCTCCATACTTATTTTTTGGTTTGCTTATTATTTCTTGAATATCAAAAATTCATGTGGGGTTAATTAGAGAGGGAATTTGTGTGTAATTCTCAACAGCACATTTTGTTCAATATAAAAATCATGGAAAAAGAAATTGATTTGAAGAATACAATTAAAATGGTTTTAAATTTTTTGAAGTGGGTATATAGATATCTTATATGTAAATTCAACCATTAATTAATAATTAGGATTTACCACCTCTTCCCTGACATAATTCAAGGATGATATGTTTTACTTATAAAATGTTGTTGGGATCATGGATATTTTAATTTTGTCAAATCTCAAGCCCAAACCCCAGGCCCAAGTGAGGTTCCAACCCAAAACCAATTGGTAATGGGTGGAGTAGCTCACTTGGATTATATGGTGGTTTATTTCCTTCCTCACAACAGATGTGGGATTGTTTGCATCCTAACAATCCCTCCCTCAAACAAGGCCCACGAGGTACACCTGGCCCATCTAGTCCTCCCTCAAGATAAATCCTATCACATCTCCTCATGTCTAGGGAGATCACCATTCACCGAGATAATCTACCATAGTCGCTGCGCACTATGTTACCATGGATCTTCCATCTCGTGAGAAACCACAGGAATTCTTCATCTTAAGGCTATCATCTCGATTCATCCGCCGTTGTTAGGGAGTCACGTACATCCACTCGATCGTGCGTCCACCATACAATCTTTCCGGCTCTGAAACCACTGTTGGGACTATGGATATTTTAATTTTGCTCAATCCCAAGCCCAAACCCCAGGCTCAAGTGAGCTTCCAACCCAAAACCAATTGGTAATGGGTGGAGTAGCTCACTTGGATTATATGGTGGTTTATTTCCTTCCTTACAACCGATGTGGGATTGTTTGCATCCCAACAAATGTATTCTACAACCTTCAAAGGTTTGTGCAAACAATATAAATGAAAGAAAATTTACCAAAAGTATATATTTATTAGGAGTTACATACAAATGATCTTGTGTTTTGATCTTCTTAACTGATCTCATTTCCATCGCCTTCAGCCTTCTATAAAAGTTTTTATATTTTACCTGTGATTGTTTTAGACAACGTCCAAAGACCACTGAAGATGAGTTGTGGATTTTTTGTACAAGCAATAGTAACTTTAAGAAGATGAACTGTTGTGTTGCTAATTTTATTTAATAATAACAATGATGTTTTAAAATTATGAAAGGGGATGTTACAAATTAATGACCTTCAAATGAATCCAAAAATGTTTCTCCATCATTGACCCTTTAACTATAAAATTCATTAAGGGTGAATATGGTAATATAGAAAAATTGTAAGGACGAAAGTGTCAAAATATATATATATATATATATATATATATATATATATATATATAAAAGTCATTTAATATTGTTCTAAAGTACAAAGAAGAGTATTATCAAGCTCTTGATTTAAGGGACGCTACAGTAAACTTAATTAAACTTCTTCCACTGGGTTGCTAGCATTTATTAATTATTACTTGTATCCGTTAAGTGTGTCTAATTAGTTTTGATTGATTATAATGGGAGGTCACATGTGCATGCTTCCTCCTCTTTCTTTTTTTCTTTTTTCTTTTTATAAATGGGATCATACGGGAGGAGAGGGAATAGGATTCAAGTCCGAGATCGGATAGGGAAAACCTGAGCACATAACCACTGTGGCACGCCCAGAATCCCCTTCCTTGCTCTACATACATATTGGGGGGAAAACCCAATATTTTATGCTTAGTCTCTGTTTGGTAAATTTGTTTATGATTTTTTAATAAATGATCATGTCACAACATATTGAATAATTTTTTTGAAAAGTCAACAATTTCGATTGATCAAAGATTTATACCCACTATTTTTTACTTTTTAAAAATATGAAGCAACGAAATGTTGTCATGTGGCCATTTAAAAATAATATTTATAAACAAACGTTTATAAACAGTTTACCAAACAGAGGCGTAAGTCGAAAATTAATTATAAAAGTATATTCTATGAAAATATATAATGTACTCCCTTTGTCTCATAAATATAGGCTCGTTTCTATTTTCATACCGATTAAGAATGAATAGTTAATATATGTTGGAACTATAAATTTATTAACATTTTACCTAATATATCAATACATTGGTTAATAGATAGTTCATATTTTGTTAATAACAATGTATATTAAGCCCTTGTTTGAGCCCCATTATTTCTCATTATTTTTACAAATTTTTTCTACAGTAATCAATTTCAACCATCCAAAAAAGTCAAGCCTACAATTTTTTACTTTTCAAACTACTTTTTAACCATTAGATTTCCAAAATTCAACTTATAAATTGAAATAATGGGGCTCAAACAAGGGCTAAATATAGATATATTAAAAAATTAAGATATTAATATATACTCAATAAAGAAAGTCGCATATAATTTGGGATAAATGAAATGAAAAAACGAGCCCATCTTGTGCCGGATGAGGAGTATATAAATATTTTTTCTTAAAGCTGGTATTTTGATTAGGCAGGTTGGCACTATTGCCAGGAATTTTTTTTCAAAAAGGATGCCTCATATAATGTTGACCATATGGGGAAGTCGAAAATGAACCCAAGTAGCCCTACGTTGATTTTTGAATAGTGATTAATAAGATATTGTGTAGTTAAAAATGAGAGAACGATTTTAAATTTATGTATAAAATATTTTATTATTAAAAAGTGTTGTTAAAATACTGTTTTAAAGAAAAACACGTGGTACTGTTCGTTGAAGTTTCATATTCAAAGATTTTTTAACAATATATATTAAATGGATGTCAAAACTTCAATACGGATAGCTATTTTTAGTGCAAGAATACTTTTTCAAAATATTAATCAGAAATGGTCTAAAAAATTACTTAAAACAATACTGAATCGATCAGTAGTTAGTGTGATTTCTCTGTGCAAAGTGGTGTAATGCGACAGAAACGTGTATAATTTGCTGTTGAATTTCTGGGTGTGGTGTCCATTGGTCACGATATCCAAAAGGAGCTGTTGAAGTAAGGTGTATGAGTATATATAAATAGAGGGGCAGTTTCTCTCAAATTCAGTGAGACAATTAACACGTCTTTTTACAGAAAACATATAGGATCTGAAAAATACTTTTCTTAAAAGATATCACTGTGTGTGTCCGTGTGAAGGTTTCAGGGTATGGAGAATACAAGAAAACATGAGTATAGTGGAGAAAATATTTTTGAAGAAACTTCTGTTGATTGGAGAGGAAGGCCTTCCAACCCAACTAAGCATGGTGGAATGAAAGCTGCTTCCTTTGTTCTCGGTCTCTCTCTCTCTCTCTCTCTCTCTCTCTCTCTCTCTCTCTCTCTCTCTCTCTCTCTCTCTCTCTCTCTCTCTCTCTCTCTCTCTCTCTCTCTCTCTCTGTGTGTGTGTGTGTGCGTTGTACAGAAGGGATCAGTTTAAGAATATACTAATTTGAGGTCCAAAATCTTGAAGAAATTTTTTCATGGATTTTCTTTTGTTTATTGTACTTAATTTTATCTTCTCTGTGTGAGTACATGTATAAAGTTTTGTCTTTGTGCTGCAGGGCTTCAAGGATTTGAGATAATGGCAATAGCAGCAGTTGGGAACAACCTCATAACCTATGTGATAAATGAGATGCACTTTTCCCTGTCAAAATCTGCAAACATTGTCACTAACTTTATAGGAACTATTTTCATCCTTGCACTCCTTGGAGGCTACCTTTCTGATTCTTATCTTGGTTGTTTCTGGACCCTGCTCATCTTTGGTTTTGTCGAATTTTCGGTAAGTCTACTTTTTCGCTGAACCGACTTTCTCTAAAAGTTTAAGCACAGTACTTTAGATTCATGCAAAATTGTAGGGTTTCATATTGCTGTCAGTGCAAGCTCATCTGCCCCAACTAAAACCTCCCAAATGCAACACGTTACTTGATGGTGACCATTGTGAAGAGGCAAAGGGATTCAAGGCCTTTATATTTTTTGTGGCACTCTATTTGGTGGCATTAGGAAGTGGTTGTGTTAAGCCAAACATGATAGCTCATGGTGCTGACCAATTCAATGATTCAAAGCAATCCAAGAAACTCTCCAGATACTTTAATTCTGCCTACTTTGCCTTCTCCATGGGTGAACTTGTTGCCTTGACTGTCCTAGTTTATGTTCAAACTCATTCTGGAATGGATGTAGGATTCGGCGTCTCGGCTGCAGCCATGGCTTTGGGACTCATAACCTTGATTTGTGGTACAGTTCTTTATAGGAACAAACCTCCTCAAGGAAGCATCTTGACCCCTATTGCACAAGTAATGCTTCTTCTTTTACCAACCTACGTATCGATCGATTTTGTGACTAATATTTTCCGACTTTACCAACAACAAATTAGCCATTAGCATTAATGGAAATTTATAGCGCTTTTTGTTTCCTAATGGAGGGTTTTTCTTATTTTATTTCCAAAATTTGATAAAACTTTTGGCTACCTCCTTAAAAAAGTTCTCCAAACTTAATTTATTGACAATATTATCAACACTATATATCTAGTTGAGTAACGCTTTCCTATTATTTTATGTAAATTTGGTGTCGTATTTTAAATAAAAAGAACAATACATTTTTCCAAACAATTTTTAATATTGATATACTTAAACAAACTATTTGATTCTTCTTATAACTAAAGATGCAATCTGGATTTTTTTAATGCTGACTAAAAACAAAGTAATCATCTTATGTTGAATAAAATAAGTTCGTGTGGATCCAATTGCTGTCTTCTGATTCATGTGCTTGGAAACAAATCATAATTGATGCACCAAAATATATTAAATGATCATATGTCGGAAGATTTGGCACTTTCTTGATAATTTATTTTGATTTCTTATTAATATATATCAGGTATTTGTGGCGGCAACTTTGAAGCGAAAGCAAGTGTATTCATCTGATCCTCGGATGATTCACTGGGACCAATCCAAGGAACAACGTACCAACAATCTTTATCTGTCTGAAAGATTCAGGTATCGGTTTCGTTTTTCAAATTAATTCATTTAGCTGATAATTTAAATGATTTAAGTATTTGTAATTCAAGTTTAATTCGACCGTACGTCACACAGATTCTTGAATAAGGCTTGCATTGAAGTTGAAGATGGAAAGGAAAGTCCATGGAGAGTGTGCACAGTAAACCAAGTTGAACAAGTGAAGATATTGCTTTCAGTTATTCCTATATTTGCATGCACAATTATTTTCAATACAATACTTGCACAATTACAGACATTTTCAGTCCAACAAGGGAGTGCAATGGATACACACTTGAAATCTTTCCATATTCCTCCAGCTTCTCTCCAGGCCATTCCTTACATAATGCTAATCTTCATCGTACCACTTTACGATACATTCTTCGTCCCTTTTGCTCGAAAAATCACCAAGCACGACTCCGGGATCACCCCTCTACAGAGAATAGGATTTGGCCTATTCTTGGCAACTTTTTCGATGATCTCAGCTGCATTAATGGAGAACAAGAGAAGGAATGCTGCGGTAAATTCGAACAAAGTAATATCCATCTTTTGGATAACGCCGCAGTTCTTGATTTTTGGGTTATCAGAAATGTTTACAGCAGTTGGGCTTATTGAATTCTTCTACAAGCAGTCATTAAAAGGGATGCAATCATTTTTGACAGCCATAACTTACTGTTCATACTCATTTGGCTTTTATTTGAGCTCAGTACTTGTCTCTCTTGTCAATAAGGTGACCTCAAATTCTTCCTCTGGTGGTGGATGGCTCAGTGATAACAATCTCAACAAGGATAGATTGGACCTCTTTTACTGGATGCTAGCAGTTCTAAGTTTCCTCAACTTCATCAACTATCTGTTTTGGGCGAAGCGGTATTTTCACAACAATCAATCTCCGGCCGACTCACTGCAGCTTGATTCTAACACCCTAAAAATTGCAGGAGATGACAATATGCCTTAAGATACGATTGTATGATTCCAATGGGGAGTTAGAAATTACTTCCCCCTTGAAAATCTTGTACTAAGACTAGAGAAATCTTGGGGGGAAAAAAAAAAAAGGAATAATGCCAAAGTGATCTATTAGGATATTGGCATTTGTATTGATGCATAGGAAAATTAATGAAAATTCCGTAGTCTTTGTCAATAGTCAGTCTCTTATCCCCCATTGGAATATTTTTAATGAAGGATATTGGATATATCGTCCAATCGTATTCAATACTGCGACTTAAAATTACGAGATATGTCAATGTAGAGATTTTGCATCGTGCATCCATTATCAAAGTCTCTTATTCCCCATTGGGATATCTTTAATGAAGGCTGCGACTTGGAACGAGATATGTCGAGGTAGAGATATTGCATCATACATCCATTAGCAAAGTTTCATTGCATATTGCTTGATTATATCAGTGTCAATTTCTTGATCACAGAACATGCAAGTAACTAGATAGCTAGATTGTGTGCTCTTCACCTTTTTAAAATGAGACTAGGAGAGAGGCCCCTCCTCTCTTATACCTAGGGCCATTGGTAAATGTTCATGAAACATAATTATGAAACCCTCTACTATTTAAAGTCAACAGGATGATGCTCTCATTAAAATTCATAAGATTTTGTTCAATGAATAATGATATACTATATATTTACATAGGGACATGTCTGGATCATGTTGTGGATATTGGTGTCATTTTCAATAAAGTTGGTGGCTTTCTAATTAACACCACTAGTCAAGATGTTGGCCAAAAGATTGGCAAATGGACCCTTCATGATTTCCAAATTTATATACCTTTTCATGCTCTCAAGACTCGTATCTTTTGGTCGGACAACTAATAATGTCTTCCCACTATATTGTTTTCCTCAATCACCTCCACTTCATTTTCGTGTAGGAATTCGATTTAAGCGCATGTTTGGCGCATGTTTTCCCGAGATTTACAAGTACTATTCATATATTCACCTCTTATTTTTATCTATTTATAATTTGAAGCGATTATAAAGATCTCCCAAGCATCATGGGATTTACGTAAGCAGACCGTGGGAGCATCCGCTTTTGACCGATAGAAAGCTGGTAAAATCACGACTCTTCTTTTTGACAGTGTTCAACACTGTGTACCTCAATTAGAGGACGTCGCTCTCACACTTTGTAGAGTGATTTAGTGGGTTAACTTGATTAATCAGTTCACATAATCAACCATTACACGATTAGCACACCATCCGTTACCATGAGTTCTAACACTTATTTTCCAGATAGATTCCTTCTAATCAAAACATACGTAGATCTACATTAGTTTTCTAAAAACCAGACGACGATGGAGGGGCCTTCCGTCACTGTTTACAAGCTTGATGAAGAGCAGCACAACTGGTCGAAAACCAAAAATACGTAGTCTAGTCATCGGCAGTTTCAATGTTTGCTCCTTTGAGATGTAGATGTTTTTCCCTCTTCTGAAAATCAGTCAATCCTTTTCCACTTCCAGTCACACCAACCTTTCCGGTAGAGTCTTCCGGAGATTTGAATATGCTCTCTCGCTTTCAACCCGAAAAGAAACCAACCTCGGGCATAAAATAAAAAATCAAATGTTATATAACAAGTAAATAACAAAACATAAATATTAAATAGTGGAGAAAAGAGAAACCTTGTCCAAATTCTAAAGCCAAAAGTCTATATCTTTTGCATCAATCATTTAAGTATATATGGAAAAATGATTTAGGAAGAGAAGGGAAGCAAGATGAGTTTGAGTTTGAATTTGTCCACCCTCACAAAATAGGGATAAGGTGAACCTCTTTTTGTGAGAGTGAAATGTATGTATTAAAATTTGTGAAAACTAAGCTTCTATTTGGCAAAAGTGTGTTCAACAACACAATTTTTCAAACGACTTTTTAACCACACATTTTCTCTCCACTTTTAATCCACATATTTCACCTTGAAAATATAATAAAAAAAAAAGTTTTTAAATACAAAACTTTTAACCAACAAATTTTTTTTAATTTATATTATACTATACATGAGAGTTTCGATATGAGTATAGTCTTGCTATATAACTTTAGCTATTTTAAAAGTCACTTTTATTGATAAACTGTTTCATTATCTGTGAAATAAGTAACTTTTAAAATAACAAAATTTATATATCAAGATTGTATGCTTGATGAATAGAATAATATGGACAAAAAAAATCTCAAATATATCAATTTTATACACGTATATTTTGCCTTCACAAAAAGAGGGTCACCATAACCTTTTTTTGTGAGGGTGAACAAATTCAGTCTCCAAACAATGGCTTGTAAATGCATCTGAAGCATTTTCGTATATGAACCAGAGGTTTTCCAACTTGGTAATTTTCATTTAGGTTTACACTGTGGATGTACAAGAATAGCTGGCGAATGTACCTTCTTAGCCCGGCCTTTAGTTGTCTGGAATTGCTGCCATGCATTCTGTCTTTTATTCTGTGTCACCTCTTTTTCTTCCATCCGCATCTTGGACTTGAAAGCATGTATCTTTTTACGTTTGGCAGCTTTCTGTGAGCAGCATACATAAAATAAATAAATAAATAAATAAAATTTGAAGTCCAACAAGTGGAACAAAGCCACTATTAAACATAAGATGTAGGATGAGAAAAAATATATATTCAAGATATCATTTGATGGTGAGAAGAATAAGATTCTAAGAGATTTGTGAAATAAGCCACTAAAGCAAGACAATAGAGCAAAGTTTCATCAATTGTTTCCCCTTCCTCTGTTGAGGAACCAAGCCAAGTCTACTGGATGATGTATCGCTGCTACAATGTGGGTCACAGACTCCAGCCCCAAAAATATAGTTAAATAGAAAATACAATCCAAAGCATACCACATCTTCAGGGTCGTCAGGTTCAATTCGAAGTTTTGCTGGCAGAGTCTTGGATTGGAAGTCTTTGACAGCAGCTTGGGCAATCTTACGTTTGAGGGCTTCTTTTGTAGCCTCAGCTACATTTTCAGCTTCCACCAAAGGATCAACAGTGCCTTCTTGAATTGGTCTAACATTATCAGGATCCACCTGCAATCCCCCACAATCCAAAACTCATGTTACATCTAGTTTGATGAAAAGATAAGGGTCAATAAAGAAAAGGCGTAAATGAAAAAGAGATCATTAATCTGATCTTGCCATTCAATCCTATCAAGACTTTTCATGGAAAGTAAATCCTGCCATCAGTTTTCGTGAATGCTTCCAAAAAAACCCAGACACTTAAAAAATGCAGTTTTCTGCTTCTTTCTTATTTTATTAATATCTCATATAATTTCAGTTTATTTCTAACATTCAATTTGTCTCCTTTACACATTGAAATCAATTTTAGCCCTTGTTTAGTAGCACTAAAAATTTAGATTTTAATCTAATTCAAAGTCAACGTTTAATCTTAACCACACATTTTATGGGACTCACAATTTTTCAACCACACCTCATTAACTTTTATCAAAATATACTCAAAATCTGATTTTTATTAATACCAAACAAGAGGCTTAATCTATTTTTTAACAGGATATACCAAGAGCAATTAAAAACAGAATATTAGGCAGTAAGTCACTAAATCTATGAATTCAAATGTGGATTTCACAAGATTAGAGAGTTTTTTGCCTCTAGTTGTCCTCCATTTTCTAAAACTCAATTTCCTCAAATTCATTTCCAACCACACCATTTTAAGAGACCTCCATTTTCTAAAAACTATTTTCCTCAATTCATTTTCAATTACATTTTATGAGATCCACAGCTTTTATGAATTTTTCAATTATAATTTTCACCAACTTTTCTTAAAATACATTAAAAATCTAATTTTCAGCTAAAGTCCCCTATTTGGCACTCATTTTCTAAAACTCATTTTCAACAACATATTTTATGAGATTCACAACTTTTATTAAATTTTCAACCTCGCATTTCATTAATTTTTATCAAAATCTACTAAAAAACTAATTTTTAATTATACCAAATAAGCTTAATAAGGTAACGAGAATAAAAATGAAATTGAAGCTCGGTATGTAAAACATGACAAAATCAATACAAAAACATAAACTTCAAGGAAAAATGGAACAAAATGTTAAACCTCTATTTGGATAAAATTTATTTATAAATAAGTTTATAAATTCAATCAAATTCAAATATTAAGTTCAATCATACATTCATAACTAGTATTAATTATTATCCACATATTTTCTGAGACCCACCATTATTCATCTTGATAAGTTTTGATTGCGCTACTGACACTGAATTACATAACATATTAAGTTTCACAATGAAAGTTCAGTTAGAATTTGAAAGGGCCAGCATAAGATCACACTCACACAGAAGAGAGGAAAATGTACTGACTTTAACAATCATGAAAGAACAATAAGTGTCCACTTGATAGCCCTGCTTTTTCCATGCCATTTTCTGACTTTGCGGCATTTGATTGCCAATTTTTTCTCCAATTTTTTTTTCCATAAACCTTGCACATGATGCAATATTCCACGAAATTTTGGAAAACACAATCCCATGTATTATGTGGTTTTCTAATTTCCGTCTTGTATGGAAAATTTGATTGGCATTTTTTTTTTCATTGGGATTTTTTTATGGAAAATCTGATTAACATTATTAACATTGATATTTTCAAGTATAAATGTGTCAAAATAAATAAAATAAAATAAAGAAATTGATTGGAATAGCTCTATTTTGCCAAATTTTCCATAAAAATTAATGTCAAGTAAACAACAAAACTTTCCACCCAGAAAACTAATCCAATCAAATACATCCAATTTATATTTTCCACAAAAATTATTTCAATGGAATCCAATTCCAGTAAATCCATTCTCACAGTCAAATGGACCCTAACATATTTAACGTGAAAATCAGATGTTTATGCCCATCATCATAACTCACATGCTACTAGATCCAGCACAGTAGGTACTCACATGCTACTAGATCCAGCACAGTGGGTACAAATATCAAATGATACCCATAATATAACGTCCTTAACGTCTTATTTCAAGGGCAAGAAGGTTATCTCATGAATGGTCAACTATTCTAGTTTTGTATTTGTAATCACAATTCAATCATGTTGATCAAGCTTGAGGCTATACAACACACAAATTATATCAAAAGAAAGGTCGAGCAGAATAATGTATGTAGCGATCGAGAAATTTCAAGTCTACAAGTTAGTTTTAATGACCAATCGCTACGACCCTCCAAACTTAACGGTTGCTATTTTCAAAATTTGAGCACTAGTATAGCCGTTTGTTTTTTTTGTTTTTTTTTAAATAAATTCAATTTTATAAATATTAGTCCAAGCCCATTTATTTAGTTTAGGTCCAAACATCTAATTTTATTTTATTATTGTCCAATTTAATTTAACCCATTCAAATTTTCCCTAAACATGATTTTGGAAACTCCCCATTCACTTGGCAGGTATACAATTCACACGTTTTCTTCCTCACATAGAAAATTCATATTTCCTTAATTCTTCCTAAATTTTCCTTAATCTTTGATCTGCCCTAGTTTACCATTATTAACAATAAATCAACACATAAATCACACAATTGGAACTCATATGTTGATGCTGGAATATTGATTTCTAGCCACCAACAAACGTGAGGGATCCCATATTCACACAAACGAATCTGCAGAACCACACAACATGCCAACCTCCATAGCTGACTGTAAACATTCATCATTCTGCAATAGCAGATTTTGCACACCACCACCATAGCCGATTATCACCGCTACAATCAAATCACATAACCACCACATTGGAAACACCACAAACCGCCACATTCAATTTCGTAACCGTCCCTACCCGCTTCAAAATCCCCGATCTTTTCAGCACCCAAACAACTAGAAAATTCAAAAACTAGACTTAAGTCTTAACCCAACAACTTACCTCAACCGCCAGCCTGCTGTTGCCGGATTTTCGCGGGAAAACCACAATCAACCCACCCTGTGGTTGCACAAAATCGAGCCCCAATCCTTCCTCTTTTCGCCACACCGTTACCGACCTCATCGGCGGCACCACCGCGGGCAGCATGCCGGTGATGGGCGCCCAACGATCCACGAGAGGAGAAGGGCCGATCACCCAACTCCCCTGTTTGGTCGAAATGAGAGGGAGAAATAGGTAAAACTGTTTTAATTTTGATTTTTATAAAATTTGTCCTCTAGTCCCCAATTTTCAAAGTGTTTTATTTCACTCCCTGCAATTTTCAAGATATTTGATTTGTTTAGTTCCTATAGGTTTAAAATGTATTATTTCATCCCCTTCGTTTTTAATTAGTTTAATTAAGTCCCCAAAGTTTCAAAACAGTTTATTATGACCCGGGGTTTTTGCTAAAATTTAATTTGGCCGGAAACTTTCTGAGTTTGTCAATTTTGTCCTCAATCTTAATTATTTGCACAAATTAGTCCCAAGTATTTATACCTTATCATTTTAGGCCAAGCCCTACAATTTTAATTCTTTTAAATTCAACCCTCAAGATTTAATTTCCTTTATAAAAACTTTTATTATGAGTTTCTCATTTAAACTTATTTATTTTAGGGCTAGACAAGGCACGATATTTTCAAGAAGAATCCTTTTTACTCGACAAACTAAAGAATATTTTAAGATAGATTCACACTCCAAAAACATTTTCTTTTGATTGTGCAATGTTAAGTAAATTCGTATTGTAAATTTTCTACGTGTGATTATGTGAAGAGGAAAGGATCTAGCTCGGTAGATCTGCTCATCCTGTCCTAGCTTGAGTTGCCACGGGAACCTTAGCACCGCATGTGTGTTGTGGAAAGGTCCTCCGAGGACGAGGCATAGAAAGGGTGAGAAACCTCAATCCAAGACATGAAAGTGGAATCACAACTATCGGATCTCGCGCTTAAGCAAAGAAACAAGTTCCTTTTGGTAGCGCTAAGGTACATCTCTTGGGTAAAGACTATGAGCAATTCTATGTTTCAGGGAATTAGGTAACAAAGGAACCACAGAGCGTAGAAGGGAGGAGTTCATACTAGTTAGGGGATTACTGGCCCAATTTCCTTTTTGTCTATTTCGCATAGTCGGGCTCTTGTCTAATCACTTTCTCTTGAAATCAGACATGTTGCAGGGTAAACAGTGATCATTTCTGTTGCGCTTGAACGGGGTTCATTTGCAAAAGTTAGGGAAGGAACTAGCACTAGCAACTAGAAGAGCGAACTAGTATCTTACACAGTGAAATTAGTAGAGCACGAACCTATTAGGAAAACAAATGGTTTATTTGTTTTGCCATATGATGAGCTAAAAGAATTTAATGATTGAAATGAGACTCATCAATGTTGTGTGATAACTACTTGTGGTCTTCCTAACAAATGGATCCAGGTTATAGACTTTGGTCTTTGATGGCTCGGATCGGCTAAGTCCATTGATCTGGTAGGCTAGGCTAAGAGATCGGAAAAGATTACTTTCCTTCGGGCATAAAACTACTTGCTTTCTTGCACAAGAATACTTGCGAATAAGCATGAGACTTTACTTGCTTATTGCATGAGAACTTATACTTAAATTGCATGATTATATGAGTAGTTAATGATATAGTTTATTTAATTTTGCGCTGAGCCTACTAAGTAATTCTATGAAATGCTAACCTCTTCTTTAAACTTACAAATTTTCAGATTATGGAGTTGGCAATGTAGCGTAGGTGATGGCTATTGAAGAATTTTAAAATATGTTTTCAAATACTCCCTCCGTCCCACAAGATGGTCCACTATTCTTTTTTCGTCCGTCCCACAAAGATAGTCCACTTTCTATTTTTAGAGTGAAGTTAATATTTTATGTTCCATTTTGCCCTTATTTAATGTGTTTTTTTATTAGTCTAAATAAATTTATATTCTTTCAGTTTTGTGGGAAACTTCAAAATTTATTAGGGGTATATTAGGAAAAGTGATTGTAAAATTTATTTTTTCAACAACATTAATTGACATTTCTTAATCCATGTGAAAATGGGTAGGGGAACTATATTTGTGGGACGGAGGGAGTATAAATCTTTTAAATAAATTATTTTTGTCTAAGTTTGTTTTAGACCTTGAATTTCTTTACCGTTTGAGGTTTAAATATGATTACAAGAACTTAAATTTCAGTTATTTTTCGCTCAATTATTATTTCGAAAGTTAGTTTGAAAGGATAACGTAGCATTTCGGGTGTTTAGAATTCGGGACATTACGATGCAAATGGTATTTCCAACTTATAAAATTAAAGCACAAATTAGTTATGCATATCATAGTGTTGAAATTATACCTCTTCGTGATTGCCCCATCCATCATAACGAACATAATACCCATTTGGAGTAAGTGCCTCAACTATTGCAGTAAGTGGGTAACAGGAAGAAATTCGGTTCAGACACCAAGTTTCCTTGCTCTGGAAAAGGATTCCTGACATAGGTTGGAAGTACAAACTTTGTGGGATAAAAAAAAACACACACACACACACAAACAATTTCTGGATAAACTAAAAAAAAAAAGTTGTGGGATATCTACCTCATTAAAGGTGCTTCCAGAATGATGCATGCTAGGAGATGCTTCACTAGTCATATCGATACCGACACTAGAACCATCATTTTGTTTTGCAGTAGCCAGAAGCTCTTCTGTCAAAGCAATTACCTGCAGTCATAGAAATTAGCCAAGTCTAAACAAAGACCACAAATTATTTTCCCTGCAATAAACTAAATAATTGATGAATTTTGCACTTAGAATTCAAAATGACATCTGAAATCACGGGAGAGAGCATGCTGTCCATCACCAAACATAGCACACCTGCAAATGGAACCAAGATAGAAGTGATGGACATCTTTATATAGTGTCTCACTCCAAAAGTCTGTAAATCTCCCCCAGTCCTATCAGGGGTGAGTATTTGTTTTAGTGGAATAAAATATCCTCACCTTCAGAAAGCAAGGTAAAAAGATATCTCTTCAGTCACAGGTAGTTCCTTGACACTGCTAGTTCGAGCAATAATAATATTTGACAAGACGAAAACAGATTGCAAATGAAAAGATAATAATCACCTATAATCAGATTTCTAAACCTATTATACTAAGTTGTATAGACTTCCACTACTCCAAGAAAATGATCAGACAACTCCAGGAGCTTAACACTTGACGGGATCAGTGTATTGGAATAGTAAACTCTAACCAAAGAAAGTAATCCCCTCATCCCAAAAAAGAATCAAAAAATTAATGAATAAAGAAAGGAACCTCCACAAGCTCCTTCTCCATGTCTAAAAACTCAGAGTTCCCAGGTTCATTGTGCAATAGATTGCGGACCTGAACCATATAAAAGGCAAATGTAGTCGAACAAATTAGTAGTAGTCACAAGTTCAAGTTATCATCTTAAAAATGCATAAATAAACCAAAGATAAGAACTAACTTAATGAGCATAAAGTACTTGATGCAAGAAAGCTATGCAAGTGTATAGACAGAAAATGCTTGCCCGTTGAAGTGTAAAATTTCTGATCCTCTTAACAGGGATAAGGAAACAAGCAATGAAACAAACATGAGAAAAAGAAAAATTGTCACTGACCTTGATGGAAAAGAAAAATCACAAGAACAATATAAGAGAACCTACATGTGAGAATGATTATAAAGATGTTTCTATGGGGTATCATCTCTTGTATATCATTCAATTTTAAGCAGGCTATCTCATACAATAATATATTATGTGCACTTCATTAACATTGAATTTTTTATGATAAAAAATAATTCAAAAATAATTTACGAGAACGCAGGCCATGTTAATCAATTTTGACATCTCTACTTAACAATGAATCAGCAATTCAGCATAATTGACTATAAAACTTTGAATGTTCAAATTGAACTTCAATTGTCACATAGTGATAGACCTCCTATTAGAATGACTTATTCCAGGCATGGGAAGAAGGCTCAGAACGTGGCTGGCTCTGCTTAGTTTGTTGAGTTAGTTAGAAGGATAGATTCTGTTAGAAGGAAAAGGGGGTATTTAGGGGCGTGTGAAGGGGGTATTAACAGGCCATTTATTCTGTAAAAGAGCTTAGCTCATTTGGATAGAACCAGGACTCTCAAACTCCTAGCCCTATCTTTCAGTTTCCAATAAGCAATTATCATTTTCTCTGTTTCATTATTTTTAGTCGTTTCAGAGTTCTATCTGTTGGTATCAAAGCAGTCAATTCCGGAGTATGAAAACCAGAATGGATGCTAGAGTAAAGACTGTGGAAGAAGTAGTATCGGTGGTGCAAATTGAATTGGGATCCTTGAAGGAGCAAATTCAGAAGATACCATGTTTAGAGCAAGGAATAGCTACCTTGGTAAATCGATTCGATCAACTGTTGCGACTACAGGAAGAGCAATCGAAAGAGTCCAGTGCTACTGGAAAATTCAAAGCAGCGGGGTTTGAGAAGGGAGGTGAATCTTCCGGGATGACAGATGTTTTGAATGGAGGTCGGGACTTCCAAGCTGCGCCTCGATGGGACATACGACCTCGGCGAATTGAACTCTCCCCCTTTGATGGGGAGAATCCTGATGGTTGGATTTTAAAGGCGGAGCGACATTTTACTTTACACAAAATGACCCATGCCGAAAAATTGGAGACGGGGGTCATCAGCTTGGAGGGAGAAGTGTTGGTTTGGTTTGGGTGAAAGAACAAGCGTCGGCAATTTCTGAGATGGGAAGAACTTCGCTCTCAAATTCTCCTTCGTTTCCGTTCAATGGCTCAGGGCACTATGTATGAGGAAATTTTGGCGCTCCGGCAGGAGGGCTCCGTCAGGGAGTATCGGAGAAAGTTCGAACAGCTTGCCTCCGTCTTGGGGGATATCTCTGAACAGGTGCTCCTATCTGCCTTCATCAATGGGCTGAGAAATTAGGTACGGGCTGAGTTAAAGGTTTTGGGCCCAAATGGGTTGGAAAGTGCTATGGGCCTAGCTATTAAAATTGAAGCTAAACTCCAGGAACTCAAAGCCCCTAGATCATTATCTGGATCCGGATTAAACAGGGCTGTGGGCCAATCAGCTGGGTATTCTTCTGTACGAACTCAACATTCCGTCAGTTTATCTCTTCCAGAATCTTCAATTCTTCCTCGCTCGAACAATACTGGTGGATTCCGTCGACTAACTGAGGCGGAATTACAGCGGAAGAAGGAAAGGGGCTTATGCTACAAATGTGATGAAAAATTATCCCCAGGACACAAGTGCAAAAGGAGGGAGTTGCAAGTAGTGTTACTCCAAGAGTATGGGTCACTAGTCCAAGAAAAAGGTGAGGAAGACGGAGAACTGTTGGGGAACACTCAACCCATGACCGCAGACAGTGAGAACCAGGTGGTTGAAGTTTCGATCAATTCAGTGGTAGGACTGACCTCGCCTAAAACTCTAAAAATTGCCAGGTATGTGAAGGAACAACCGGTGGTGGTGTTGATAGACAGTGGCGCCACGCACAATTTCATCTCTATTGAGTTGGTCCAGAGACAAGGGATAAGGATTACCAACACCAAACCGTATGGAGTGGTGCTAGGCATCGAGGCTGCAACTAAAACACAGGGAGTTTGTCGAAAGGTTGGATTATCACTGCAAGGGTTGGAAATTATTGAAGACTTTCTTCCTCTGGAGCTGGGTAACACTGATCTCATCTTGGGGATTCAGTGGTTAGAAACGATGGGGGTAACACACACAAATTGGAAGACTCACTCCATGAAATTCACAGTAGGAACCACCTCGGTTCAGCTACAAGGTGATCCTTCCTTGCATAAAACACTGGTCACGTTGAAGGCTATGATGCGAGCAATCAAACATGAAGGGCACGGCCTAATTATTGAGTTGGGGACTGCACTAGTAGCGGGAAATATAGAATCAGACCTCCCGATGGAAATTCAAGAGGTCTTGGACGAGGCTAAAGATATCTTTGAAATGCCCATGGCCTTACCACCAGTGAGAGGAAGGGAACATGCTATTATGCTGAAAGAAGGCACAACTCCAATCAGTGTGAGGCCATATAGATATCCACAGTTTCAGAAGAATGAGATAGAGAAATTGGTGTCAAAAATGATGGCCGCTGGTATCGTTCAGCCTAGTGTCAGCCCCTTTTCGAGCCGAGTCCTCTTCGTGAAGAAGAAAGACGGGAGCTAGCTTTTTGTACCGTGCTTTGAACAGGGAAACAGTACCAGACAAGTTTCCCATTCCCGTCATTGATGAACTATTAGATGAGTTACATGGGGCTACCTTATTTTCTAAGCTGGATCTTAAGTCTGGTTACCACCAAATCCAAGTTAAGGCTGAAGATGTACCCAAGACCGCATTTCGTACACATGAAGGGCATTACGAGTTCCTTGTCATGCCATTCGGTCTCACGAATGGCCCAGCAACATTCCAAGCTCTTATGAATGAGGTATTTCAACCGTACCTTCGTCGTTTTGTGTTGGTATTTTTTGATGACATATTAGTCTACAGTCGGAGCGTACAAGAACATGGCCAGCATCTTCTATTAGTATTACAGTTGCTGTCTCGACACAAGTTATACGCAAATCGCAAGAAATGCTGCTTTTCCAGAACCCAATTGGATTACCTCGGCCACATTATCTCAGGTGAAGGTGTAGCTGTGGATCAGGAGAAAGTCCAAGTGATGCTGGACTGGCCCGAACCTAAAAATATTCGTGAACTACAAGGATTTATAGGACTTACAGGCTATTATCGCAAGTTTGTGAGGGGATATGGGGAGATAGCTGGACCACTTACAAAGCAACTTAAGAAGGATAAATTTGGATGGAACACAAAATCGACTGAAGCTTTTGCAGCCCTCAAACAGGCAATGACCAGTGTGCCAGTCCTGGCACTTCCAGATTTCACCCAGCCATTTATAGTAGAAACTAATGCATCTGGATACGGACTGGGAGCTGTCTTAATGCAAGGGCATCGGCCAGTAGCTTTCTACAGCCAGACTTTGGGACAACAGGCAAGAATGAAGCCTATCTATGAAAAGGAACTGATGGCCATAGTCTTCGTCATCCATAAATGGCGCCCCTATTTGCTGGGTAGACGCTTCATAGTTCAGACTGACCAACAAAGTCTTAAATTTTTGCTGGAGCAGCGCATCGTGGCTCCTTAGTATCAGCGGTGGATGGCTAAGCTTTTGGGGTATACTTTTGAAATCCAATATAAGCCCGGGGCGGGAAATAAGGTAGCGGATGCTCTCTCCCGTGTTCAACTGACAACCGAACTTAAGTCTTTGATGAGTGGTCAGTGGGTGTATTGGACAAAACTGCAACAAGAGATAGATGTCGATCCTTTCCTGTCACGAATTAAACAGGATTTACAATCAGGCAAGGTGCGGGAAGCTGGATTTTCATTGGAACACGAGAGATTGTTATATAAAGGCAGATTAATGCTGCCTAAGAATGCCTCACTATTACCAGATATTTGGCGTGAGTATCATTCATCGCCCATCGGGGGCCATGCAGGAGAGGAGAAGACATTCAGGAGGATTTCAGCCGAGTTCTACTAGATTGGTATGCGTCAATCAGTGGCCAAGTGGGTGCAGGAATGTGAGATTTGTCAGCGAAACAAAACTATGGCCATATCACCAACGGGATTCCTTCAGCCTATTTCATTACCTAATTTGGTGTGGGAAGAAGCAACCATGGATTTCATTGAGGGGCTGCCTAAATCAGAGGGCATGGATACAATCTTAGTGGTGGTTGATAGACTAAGCAAATACGCTCATTTCATTCCACTGAAACACCCATTCACTGCTCGCGCGGTGGCAGAAAAATTCCTACGTGAGGTTGTGCGACTGCATGGCTTTCCAAAGGGGATAATCTCTGACCGCGATAAGGTTTTTATGAGTCACTTCTGGAAGGAACTCTTTCGATTACAAGGCACAGACTTAAAGAACAGCACCGCCTACCACCCGCAGACAGATGGACAGTCTGAGGTAGTAAATCGCTGTCTGGAAACCTATTTGAGGTGCTACACTTCTAAAAAACCACGAGCTTGGTGTTTTTGGCTGTCTTGGGCTGAATACTGGTACGACACTTCTTATCACACCTCCACCAAATATACTCCTTTTAGAATTCTTTATGGCCGTGATCCCCCTCCATTGGTTTATTATAAATCTGAAGACATCGTGGTATCTTTAGTGGAAGAAATGATGGAAGAAAGAGATGCCCATTTAGATGATCTCAAGATGCACTTACTACGCGCCCAGCAGAAGATGAAAGACACTGCGGATAAACACCGTCGAGATGAACATTTTGCAGTAGGTGAGAAAGTATTTCTCAAGTTGCAGCCTTACAGGCAGAAATCCCTGGCTAAGCGTCGTCATGAGAAATTATCACCACGCTATTATGGTCCATTTGAGGTAATATCTCGGGTCGGAGAGGTTGCGTATAAGCTGGCATTGCCCAATACTTCATCTGTGCACCCAGTGTTCCACGTGTCTCAGCTGCGTCGCGCTCATGGGCTGACCAATTCTTCTTCCACTTTGCCCCCACATTTATCTCCAGACTTGGAACTTATAGTGGAACCAGATGAACTACTTGGAGTCCGTAACAGACACCCCACAGGCCCAGGGGAGATTGAGGTACTCATTAAATGGAAGGATCTACAGCTGTTTGAAGCTACTTGGGAACAGTTCCAGATTATTCAGAAGCAGTTTCCTGCTTTTCACCTTGAGGACAAGGTTGTGGCTTGGGCAGGAGGTATTGATAGACCTCCTATTAGAATGACTTATTCCAGGCGTGGGAAGAAGGCTCAGAATGTGGCTGGCTGGCTCTGCTTAGTTTGTTGAGTTAGTTAGAAGGATAGATTCTGTTAGAAGGAAAATGGGGTATTTAGGGGCGTGTGAAGGGGGGTATTGACAGGCGATTTATTGTGTAAAAGAGCTTAGCTCATTTGGAGAGAACCAGGACTCTCGAACTCCTGGCCCTATCTTTCAGTTTCCAATAAGCAATTATCATTTTCTCTGTTTCATTATTTTTAGTTGTTTCAGAGTTCTATCACATAGTTACAATAGCACTCATGAGACGAGCTGGTGTGTCCACAATCAAATCAATAAACCTAGCTGGAACTCCGTACTCTCATAAACAAGATTAAGTCCAATCCGAATATAAATTAGAAGATGCGCACAAAAACCTCCTTTCTTACCATGGACTTTGAACACCCTGAAACTAAAAAGATGCTATATAAAAGCAAGCTTAACAAATTGGAGATATTGATAATCGTAAAAGAAAGAAGTACAAGTGCCAAAATGAGAAACAAAAGTTAGAAAATTGATTTGAGTTCTTGCAAACTGATATCATGATTGATGATTCAGCCATCTAGCTATAGTGTAGTATCAATAGGGTGGATTGATTGTAAGGGTCATACACAGTCTTGGTTAATCCTTTTATCATTAATCTCGGTACAAGAACTTGCGTACCACTTTGTTGTATTTCTAGTGAATCTTTGATTACATAGGTCGTATTATTGAACGAAGTGGCACTTCTCGAATGTAAAATCAAGTAATCTTGTGATATATGATTTCTGTGAAGTTGTCCAGGAATAACATTTTAAAGATGCTGACTATGATAAAGCATAAGAACCTGGAATGTTTTAAAACCAGGATGGGATAAGAGATTGGTAAATTAAGATGAGAGATAGGAATGCTGGTGTTACACAATATTATCCTCCCAACTATCTATATATTTTTTCCCTATTTGAGGATGGTGCTAAGGCCTTTTCCAAGCAATCCTACATCCAGTTACTCAAATTAGGAAGGATGGACGACTATGAATATTGATCTAAAATGGTTTACTGGTCCTCTTCCTGGTCTTTCCCTCCCTCTATCACTTCCTACCAAACCAAAGATTGAGTTTCCTTCCCTCCCCCAAGTATGTTCTTCTTAACCTTAAATTCTCCACTAGTATTCCATGATAGACAAATCTTAATAGTTAAATTCCCCTTCCATATATTTTCTAGGGACATGCTTATATGTAAGCTAAGATCTTATTGCAAGGATTTTAGAGTAAACTAACACAAAAGTATAAAATATTTTTCAGCCTGCCTGTGACATAATCATGCTATTGAGAATTATAAATTTCAAGCATTTTACCAATAAATTTACAAATTAAATGAACAAGAAACTTAACACGTGTCATGTTAAAAACCAACTTTGTCTGAAAATTTCATCAAGAAACATAAATTTTAAAAAGCTTCTCTTTATAAACAACTAAAAACTCCAAGGATCAATGAACAACTATATAGACATCAAATATTCAGGCTTTGGATAACGAAATCCTACAGAAGAAACCTCAAAGTTTATGCAAAATTAATTAGTCTCACAATTTTCAAAAGCCCTACAGTAAATAATTAAACTGCAATCTGATTGACTAATGACGACTTCAATTATCCAAAACTTAAAAATCCAAACTTGTGAAAGCAAATTATCAAACACCCTAATTTCCATGGAGGCAAGAACGTGCAACAATCATACATATACATCTCCATCGCTTATATGTATACATACGGTGATACGGAACAAATACCTGTTGAAGCTGCTCTTTGTAAGTGGAGAGGTTGGAAGCAAGTTCTTCGATGCTAACATCTTCACCTCCGCCGCTTTCCATTGTTTTATAATTTTATAAATCAAATTCTTCGAATTTAACAGAGACGGAAATTGAAAACTAATGGATTGTCATCCTGGATAGAAGCAAAGCAATACAACTAATTTTTTGAAGCGTAGATAGAGCGAGAGAGGAAACCCTTTTGTCGAGGGGAAAAAGCCCGTATAATCTTAATTTTATTAGTATTATTACTAGTATACCGCTTACTCGAGTTGGGATCCGATCGTAGGGCAAAACGTAAAAGTAGATTTCAATTATGTACCAAAGAATGTTATTGGGCTGCAAAATAATATTTACATTGTAATTAATAAGAGTAGATGTACTCGTCACATAAATAATGAAATCAATAAATTAACGTTAATCAAGAAATGCAAAACGTAAAGTATAAAAAGAGTTTAATACATTTGTAATCATGAATTTGACATCATGTTACCTACGCGGGACAAATATAAAATAACAATTTTTAGTGAGCGATGTATTTTGACAGACATAAAGAAATATTGGAAGATCTTACGTATACAAAAATTTATATTGAACAACTACCAATTTCTATTGTACGCAGACGTTCCTCCTCCTTTCGTCTCCATTTTAGACCCTCGCATTTTCCAATTTTTTGCAATATTTCATACGTAAACATTGGATTGAATGTCAGATCATGCAATCGTCTTGTTCTTGATAGTGCCACAAAAGTTAGACCAAGACTTTCTTTCTCACCAATATCAATCACCGCTTTATCTAGAGTTAGTCCATGACTTTTGTGTATTGTAATTGCCCAACACAAAACAATTGGTAATTGAGTTCGTTGACAAGAAGTACCACTCGACGTCTTCCAATTTGAAGTTATTGGTGGAATAGGTATTAAGTTGCTGCCAGCACGAAAGCTAGTGCCACGATAACTATCAAAGTCGACCATAACGGCAAGAGGTAAATCAAACGGAGACTTACAATTATGTGAATATACAATGTCCACAATCGTACCCATTGCTCCATTAACAAGTCCACATTGTGTGGCAAGATTAGAACGAAGCATGACACGAGCTCCAACGGATATAAAAAGTATGTTCTCTGGTGCGCGTCGCGATGCACCAAGAATTAATTAAATTTCCTTACTTGCCAAAACTCAAATTTAAATGTGATAGAGGAAGCAAGGGTCGATCCCACAAGGAACGTGAACTAATTTAATGCCATGTCAATTAGAATTATAAGGGGGGTTTTGAGTTGAAAATTGCAATTAATCTAAATAATCAAATAAAGATGTAAAATAGCTGGAATAAAAATCAAATAATAAAGAATCCTAGTTCTCAGGTTCGGTTGTGCCCTATCATAATATTGTCATTCCCCAAGCAACGCATGTACTATTTTCTTTGTTTTATTTATCACCCGGAATAATCAAAAAGCTCTAATTAATCCAATTCTTCCTTAATAATAATCAATTAGAATTAGTTCTCCAATCAATTTAAAGTGAATGAACAACCTAGAATAAGCTTCCTAGATTTAATGCATTAACTATGTGAAAACAAGAAGAATTAGGTGAACTAAATTATCAAGTACATATGCTCGAATTGATTAATCTAGATTGGATTTTCATATGGAAATATAAAATTACCAATTGCTACTATGATTTGGATAACAAGACAAATATGAATCCAATTACCCAAATTAGCAAACATCAACACAATAATTAAAAGACAAGGCCTTAATCAATTAATACATTGTCTTGACGAAATTAATGTTCATGAGAAATCCAATAAATAAAACATAAAAACAAGAACTACGTTACGAGTTTGAGGAATGAATAATAAAATAATATGAACACAACGTCCCCCTTGAACTAGGTTGAGAAGACTAGCCACGCATTGCCATGAAGAATTCCCCAAAAATATTGTCTTGATTCACCTTGATTTTGCCCAGAATTTCTTCTCCTCTAACCTTGATATTGGTGGCTCTCAAAATAATTCTCCTCTCTCTCTTTGGTACTGAATTGCTCCTTTTATAGAGCCCAAATTCGTGTCCTAGCTTAGCCAAAAAGAAATACCAAAGATAGAGTTTAAGTTGAATTAGGAAACAATTTTCCTTTTTTTTTTCGGGCTTAAGTTACGGCCGTAATATAAGGAGTTACGGCCGTAACTCACTTTCTGTTTAATTTTACAACGCAACAATTTTGCTTTTACGGTCGTGATTTAGATTTCCATACGGCCGTATATTACTTTCTGTTTCTTTTCTACGCAATTGATTCACTTCTTACTGCCGTGACTTTGCATTCAATACGGTCGTAACATCCTTCAACATTTCCTCACGACCGTGACTTCTTCACAATACGGCCGTGACTAACAACTTGTTACGGCCGTGAGAAACTTCCAATACGGCCGTAACTTGGTTTCTGCAGATTTTCGTGATTTTTGTTCAATCAACTGCTTACGGCCGTGACTTTCATGTTGCGGCCGTAACTTATTTACATGCCAGGTCCTCGAACTTCCTTTTTACGTGCTTTTTGGTCCTTTTTCCTTCTTTTCTTGTCATTTGCGATCCTACACAATATAAAACATAAAATGCATTAAGCAATACTTAATTAGGATCAAACTAACAGTAATTCGAGGCAACAAGTAAAGAAATAAAATGCTAGTAAAGCACTTATCATTCTCCAAACCTTTTGCTTGATCTGGCTCAACTTTCGTGGCTACTTCACAATTATTTTTAGATACTATCCGTGCAATTGGTCTTCCAAGTGCAATCAACATTTCCTGATTATATTCGTTAGCTGACTTTTTCGTAGGAAACAAACAAAGAGCATATCTAAAATTATTAACCTCTTCAATTGTTAAAGTCGAATAATCTCGTGTCTTGAACATATGCTAATCCTCAATGGTAGATGTTCCATCACTAAGTCTGTTTAAAGCTTCTCTGAAAGATCTTTGCTCTTCACTTGCTTGTCGAAATATGTATGATAGTTGTATGCATTTATCAAAAATAGAGTAAGTAAGTGTACCACATTGCTGCATATAACTTCCTTTAATTGAATACAGTGGACTATCAAATACAGGAGGCAGCTGACGAATATCACCAACCAGTAGAATAGAAACACCACCGAATGATTTATTATTTGCAAATATATCACGACAACGGAGGTCAACGTTAGCAAGCATTGCTCTGCCTAGCATACTATACTCATCAATGATAAGCAACTTAGTGTCCTTGAAATCTTCCTGCATACGTATACACTGATCACCACTAAATTCATTGTTCTAAAATGCGCTATAATGCGTCGCGTAAGCGCGCCTAGGCGCAATGCATCTTAAAAACGCCCCGCATAGGCACAATGCAGGCCATAATGCATTTGAAACCAGATTTTACCGGTCCAACCGGATAAAAACCAATTTCGAACCGGTTGAAATCGGAATTCTTCGGTCTAATCGGTAATAAACCGATCAAACCAATTATATTAATATTATTATTATTATATTATTTATATAATAAAATTAAATTAACTAAGATTTTAACTAAAATATCTGGTCCAATCGGTAATAAACCAATCAAACCAGTTATATTAATATTATTATATTATATTATTTATATAAAACTTATATATTTATATAAAATTAAATTAATTAAAATTTTAACTAAAATATTTTCAATTAAAATTATTGAAAATTGAAAATGGGAATTAAAAAAAAAACAAAAGATTACTCAATTCACGGGGTTGCGGAAAACAACCCCAATTGAAGACAAGTAATTCCAAGCAGCCCAATTTATAGAAAGAGTGACTCTCAATGCATGCGTCTCTGTTCGATGTGGGACTACTGCATCCATCATTTTTGTTTTGTTTTTTTACTTTTCACTTTTGATTAAAGTGCACAAGAAGTGGCTAAGCCTAATTGGCTGTGGAGCCCTTACTAGGTTCAAAAAGCCATGGGTTCGATTCTCCAGGTTGCAAAATTGGGTGTTTTATTTTAGTTATTGTATTATTTGTATTGCTTTCTTTTTCTTTTCTTTTTTTCTTAAAAAAAAAAAAAAAAAAAACCCTCTATTTTGAAAATTGTTTTTTCTTTTGATTCTCTTTTATTTATTCAAATCTCCATATTTGTAAAAAAAAAATTTAAAAATCTAATTATTAAAATAAATAATATTAACAATCATAAATCTATATATATATTTTTTAATTAGAAATTCTAAAAATAAAGAATATTGTTAATAAATATTTATATTGTGTATTTAGTTTTTATTTAAAAAAATATTTTTCACATAAAAATCTATTTTATATCTTAAAAATAATTAAAATAATATTAAAAATACGAAACGTATTATGACGTTTACTCTTCGCATTGACATGCCTAAGCTTGTAATTCTTGATTCTTGACCTCGCCGCATCGCAACGCATTACGCATTTTAGAACATTGCCACTAATATGAACATATGGTTGGGAAGGTTTTCTTTCTGCACTTATGGCAAGGTCATGATGAATAGTGGCACCTCCAATATTAAATGCAGCAACTCCAGTTGGAGCCATTATCCTAACTGCTTTGTTGGAATGAAACAAATTAAATGCGGAGTGAACAGTTGCATTTATGAGCGTAAATTTTTCGGTCCCTGCTCCACCAGTAATAATCATATTGATAGTTATTTGTTTATTGACTCGATGTTAAATCTACCCTCCAAGTATAAAGGGGTCAGGTTATAGCCTAGCAATAATCCAGGGTCATTCTTCCTAGGGATTTTATTGGTATCGTAATATTTGCTAAATTCGAAACTTAAACTATGATTTCAATTATGTTAAAATGAATTTGAAGAGAATATAATTAAATTACAATGAAAGGGAAATTTGACTGGAGTTATTCTTTCGCTATCAATTGGACCTTGCAAATAAATTTAGCATGAATTTCTTGAGATCGATAAAATTTGGAATTATTAGTACGAAAATTAATCAATTTATTTTACGGCATTTAGTCGAGCATGTTATGTGCATATTCAATACATATCACATCAACGATATCAATCGAAGTCAAATGATTTGAAACTTTAAAACACTCGTTAATTATTATCAATCACAAGAATTCATCCATAACGAATTAAAACATATCCAATGAAGCTAAGAATAACTCCCCTCAAATATAACTTAGCCGAACATCATTAAATTAACCGAATTAAAATTCAAATAAACAATTACCATTCTAGGAAGTAAAGTTCAAAGTTTTAAAACTAAAATTTTACAACCAAAATATATCTCAAATCCAACATAACATAAATAATCTAAAATTATATAAACTAATAATTAAAACAATTCAAAATCTAAACAAGAATATGAAAATTGGAACCAATCACCCAAACACCAATTTCAGCTTCCCCTCAATCTGCCATGTACTGTCAAGTTAGAGGAACTGTCATGCGGCTGCTGTGTGGTTGCTGGACGAGAGCAGGAGGCTACGGACTGGTTCTGGGAAGTTTGAGATATGGAGGTTGGAGGTGCTGAGGTTTTGAATGATGGAGGCTTCCTGCGTAAGTGGAGTTGCGGGTCTGGTGGAAGAGGGAGTGCTGGCCGTGAGAAAGAAGTGAGAGACGAGGCAGAGTTACGTGAGAGAGAGGAGCTGATGGCTGTTGGTTGAAGATGAAGATCGAGTGTTGCGGCTGTAGGTGGGTAAGGGTGGAGGTGAGCGAATTGGGGGAATGAAGATGAGTGCTGGTGGCGTGAGAGATGGAGTTCGGTTGAGGGAGATGACTGATGACTGCTGTAGGGAGTCGGGGCTGTAGAGGATGAGAGAAGACAGAGGCAGAGAAGTAGGCAGCGAGAGAGAGAAGAGAAGGCAGAGGAGGGCTGCGAGAAGGAAGGGATTGAGAGGGCTGTGGGCTGGAGAGGGAGAAGTGGCTGGTCCGTTTGTTGATGGAAAGAGACAAAGGAGATGAAGGAGAATAGAGAGACGAGGCAGATGGTGCGAGAAAAGAGAGAGTACAGGGAAGTGCGGCTGGATGTAGGTTTATGGAAAGAGACAATCCTTTTTGGGCTGGGTTTTTTTATTTTTTTTTTATCCATTTTGGGCTTTTTCAGCTCAATTAAATTAGGAATCTTTGATTTGAAATTGTCGAAAATGTACCTGCAATTAAATAAATGAAATTATTAGCAAATAAAATCAATTTAGAGTTTAACAAATAAAATTGAATCTTTTATAAGTTTCACTCTAAATGACAAAATTTATATCCCAAAATTATATATTTTCATTTATTTAATTCTTTAAAATACGTAAAATTGGACAATAATCACACTCCCCAACTAGCTGTTTGTTAGTCTCTAGCAATTCAAGCGAATTAAAAACATGTCTACCTCCATGAAAAACTTCAATTGAGAATGAATTTAGATAGTCGAGCACAGCAACTTCGCAAAATCAAGAGATCAAGCATTATATCCAAATTAATCCATAAAAACTTTCCCAAAATTTTGTGTTTGTGTGTTTTAAGCCGATCCATCAAACCACTAACCCCAACACATACAGTGTCGAGTATTCACTCAAGCCAAGTATAAACTCCATATACTCACGGGTATGTGTATTTTGTTTCTGAACTGGTTAGGGGGTCACTCATGGAGTTTGAAAATTGATCACTCTAGCATTCAATAAAGGCCATATATATGTAGATGATAGTAATGCAAATATTGACCTCATGAAAAGCTCACAACCATTGGGACTCAACCGTTCTTACCACAAGCCTACTTAAGATCAAAATGTCAATGTCAACGTAAAGGTAGTGATGGTGTTCTCAAGAGAATTGATAAAGAGTGATGGAAGAAGAGGTTTGCATATTTCAGTGATAATAATAAAACAAGAAATTCCAATGGAAGTATACGACGCAATGGTAGCATTTTTTTTATTTTTTTTTCGATAGGATAAGGAAATAAAAGAAGTAGGTAGAAATCGAAGACTTTCAAAATATAAGTAAGGATAATAATTTTCACTTTTAATCACACTTCAAGCTTACTTTCTTCTTCACACCATTTACTTTCTTTTCAATATGTCTCCCTTTTCTTTCTCTTTTTTTTTTTTCTTTTTTTTTTTCTTTTTTTTTTTTTTTTTTTTTTTTTTTTTTTTTTTTTTTTTTGAAACTGAAATCTTCTCAATTAATTCTTCAACATTCTCCTCTAATCTCAATGACTGTCAAATACTTTCTAACTCCACTTTTCTTTCTTTTTCATGCACTGAACGTTTGTTTCTCAAATATGGAGCAAAAATAATCATCATCACTTATACTTGAAAGTAGAAACAGGGTTATGTATTTATGGAAGCAATGTCTGGATGCAATGTGGTCTTTAATGTGAAATAGATGAAAGGAATTTGTGGCTATGAAGGAATTTTGTGGATATGAATGGATTTGTGATGGAAGAGAAGATTATAAGGTTAGCTTCAAATGATCAATTTTTTATTTGACATTGACCTTCATCGTTTCTTAAATATAAACCACCAACAATCCACAATCCGTGTAATGATGCCCAATGGAAGTAGCAATATCAAACAAGGGCAATATAAGAAAACCACCAATCACTCAACTCTCATGATGAGCAAATAAAATTACTTAAACTTGAGAGAGCTCTAGTTGTATGTGTTGACTATCCATCTTACCACAAGGCTTAAATTCGTGCATAAAAATTTTTTTTTAGGAGGGAGGCCTTTACAGAATAACAAAGATATAACTCAAGACTCAAGATGTACTCAATTTTAATGCTCAACTATCACAAAAGAATTAATGCAACAAGTACATTTGAGTTACTTTCCCCCCAACTAAAGTCAGACATTGTCCTCAATGACTCAAAGAGAAGAGAAATGAACAGTGAATAATAGACACGACTCAAAATGAAATCAAGCTAAAGGAGAAGAGTGTACCTGAGAGGAGGCCTATGCACATGAGCAATTATTCAAGAATGAAAAACTAAAAAAAATGAAGAAAAGAATAAAATCTGCAAACGGAAAAGAAAATATATACATAATAATAAAAGTTAGTTCCAAGAAAATCAGCTGCTGGAATCAGGGTCCAGCAGAGGTAGTTCATTAACTTCAGCAGAAAAATTATTCAAAAATGGTTTCAGACGTTGTCCATTAACTTTAAAAACAATACCAGTTTTTGGATCCAAGATTTCAACCGCTCCATAAGGATAAACAATTTGCACAATGTAAGGACCAATCCATTTAGTTCTCAACTTACCAGGAAACAGATGAAGTTTAGAATCATATAGCAATACTTTTTGAGAAGGGAAGAATGATTTTCTAAAAATTTTCTTATCGTGAAAAACTTTCATTTTCTCTTTTGAAATTTTTGCATTCTCATATGCTTCCAAACGTAATTCATCTAACTCATTCAATTTCAATTTCCTAAATTCACCAGCTTGATCTAAATTAAAGTTGAGTGTTTTGATTGCCCAATAAGCTTTGTGTTCAATTTCAACCGGCAAATGACAAGGTTTACCAAATACAATTCTATAAGGAGACATTCCAAGAACAGTTTTAAAGGCAGTCCTATAGGCCCATAAAGCATCATCCAGTTTTATAGCCCAATCTTTTCTATTTGGATTAACTGTTTTTGTCAAAATGCCTTTAATTTCCCGGTTGGCTAGTTCAGTTTGACCATTAGTTTGAGGGTGATAGGGAGTGGAAATCTTATATCTAATGCCATATTTCTTTAACAGAGTTTCAAAAGGTTTATTACAAAAATGTGTTCCTCCATCGCTAATTATGGCCTTAGGCATACCAAACCTAGAAAAAATATGTTCTTTCAAAAATTTGAGCACAACTTTATGGTCATTTGTTCTACATGGAATAGCCTCTACCCATTTTGAAACATAATCAACAGCAACCAATATATATAGATATCCAAAAGAAGGGGGAAAAGGACCCATAAAATCTAATCCCCAACAATCAAAAATTTCAAGAACAAGGATTGGAGCTAATTGCATCATATTCCTATGGCTGAGACTACCAAGTTTTTGACATGCTTCACAATTTTTACAAAATGTATGGGCATCCTTAAATAAACTAGGCCAATAAAAACCACATTGAAGTACCTTAGCAGCTGTTTTCTGCGAGGAGAAATGGTCTCCGCAAGCATGAGAATGACAGAAAGTAAGAATTTGTTGTACCTCATCATCAGGAACACATCTTCGGATAATTTGATCAGCACAATATTTGAATAAGTATGGATCATCGTAGAAGAAGTTCCTTGCAATAGCTTTCATTCTCATTTTGTCTTGGACACTCCAATTTGAGGGCATATGACTTGTAACAAGATAATTAACCAAGTCAGCGAACCATGGAACAATATTCAAGCTAAATAACTGTTCATCGGGAAATGAATCGTTTAAAGGGTGAGAAACTTTTGAATTTTCAGAATTTAATCTGGATAAATGATCAGCGACAACATTTTCCACCCCTTTTTTATCCTTAATTGTGATGTCAAATTCCTGCAATAACAAAATTCATCGAATGAGTCTAGGTTTAGCATCTTTCTTTGTGAACAAATACTTAAGAGCGGAGTGATCAGTAAAGATGGTAACAGGAGTCCCAATAAGATAAGTTCGAAATTCTTCCAATGCAAAAACTATAGCTAGCAGCTCTTTTTCAGTAGTTGTGTAATTCAATTGAGCTTGATTCAAAGTTCTGCTAGCATAGTAAATTACATAAGGTTCCTTACCTTTCCTCTATCCAAGCACTGCCCCCACGGCTACATCACTTGCATTACACATTAATTCAAAAGGTAGAGACCAATCAGGTGATCTAACTATGGGTGCAGTGGTGAGTGCCTTTTTTAAATGTTCAAAAGCTGCAGTGCATTCATTAGTCCAAACAAATTTTGTATCATGCATCAAAAGTGTAGTCAAAGGTTTAGCTATGATACTAAAATCTTTTATGAACCTCCTATAAAAACCTGCATGGCCTAAAAATGATCGAACGTCTTTTACAGTTGAAGGAATAGGCAACCTAAAAATTGAATCTACTTTTGCCTTATCTACTTCCATGCCTTTAGCAGAAATTATATGACCTAAAACAATTCCTCTTGTTACCATGAAATGACATTTCTCCCAATTAAGGAGAAGTTGCTTATCTTCACACCTGCATAAAACAGCTTTCAAATTTATTAGGCAATCATCAAATGAATCACCATACATAGAGAAATCATCCATAAATACTTCCAAAAAGGTTTCTATCATGTCACTGAATATGCTAAGCATGCATCTTTGAAAGGTTGCTGGGGCATTACAAAGACCAAAATGCATTCTTTTAAAAGCAAACGTCCCAAAAGGGCAAGTAAAAGTAGTTTTTTCTTGGTCTTCTAATGCTATTTCAATTTGATGATAGCCTGAAAAACCATTCAAGAAACAATAGAATGAATGTCCAGCAACTCTTTCTAACACTTGATCTAAAAATGGTAAAGGAAAGTGATCTTTTATGGTCATGGAATTCAATTTCCTATAATCTATGCACATTCTCCAACTAGTGGGTACTATTTTAGTTATCATTTCTCCCTATTCATTTTCAACAACAGTAACCCCAGTTTTCTTAGGTACTACTTGAGTAGGACTTACCCACTTGCTGTCTGCAATAGGATAAATAATACCTACATCAAGTAATTTTAAAACTTCATTTTTAACAACCTCTTTCATGTTAGGGTTTAGCCTTCTTTGAGATTCCCTTGAAGGATTAGCATTTTCTTCTAGAAAAATTCTATGAGTGCACACTAAAGGACTAATTCCCTTAATATCCGCTATAGTCCAACCTATTGCAGATCTATGATCATTCAACACTTTCAACAACATATTTTCCTGATCACAAGTAAGAGTAGAAGAGATTACCACAGGGTATGATTCATTAGGTCCCAAGAATGCATACTTTAGTTCCGATGGAAGAGATTTAAGCTCCAGAGTTGGCATCTTCTCTGCTGATGTTTGCATGGGTGTCTGGCTAACATTTAGAGGCTCAATGTTTGGTTGCCAAGCTCTTACGGCTGCTGTTGTTACACTTTTTGAAGAGTCTTGAATGCTGTCCAATTCGAGATTTTGCTCAAGTTGCTCATCAGGATCTTCTAACTCAACTAGCAGCTCTTCCAGCATATTAACTTCCTGCACTTCATCAAAATCTTTTGGTTGCCTACAAGCATTGAAAATGTTAAGTTCCAAAGACATATTGCCAAAAGTCAACTTTAAAATATCACTCCTACAATTTATCAAAGCATTTGAAGTTGCAAGGAATGGTCTACCGAAAATAACAGGGATTTGAGGAGAAGTTTTAGGTGTACTTTGAACATCAATAACAACAAAATCAACTGGGTAATAGAATTTATCGACTTGAACCAAAACATCCTCAATTATCCCTCTAGGCATCTTAACAGATATATCTGCTAATTGTAAAATCATGGGGGTAGACTTAAGTTCACCTAGACCAAGCTGTGTATACACACTAAAGGGCAAAAGATTCACACTTGAACATAAATCTAGCAAGGCATGACCAATACGAGTGGTTCCTATCATACAAGTAATGGTTGGAGAACCAGGATCTTTAAATTTTTGAGGAGTTTGGCATTGTATGATAGAACTCACTTGTTCAGTTAAAAATGCTTTGTTCTTAACAGCTAGCTTCCTTTTCACTGTACACAAATCCTTAAGAAATTTAGCATAGGCAGGGATTTGTTGAATTGCATCTAACAGAGGAATGTTTACCCTAACTTGCTTAAAAATCTCATGAATTTCTATTTGATTTTTAGTCTTATTACCAGGTTGTAATCTTTGAGGAAAAGGAGCAGGGGGTGCACCTACTATTGGCCTAAGTGGTTCCTGAACATCAGATAGAGATTTTAATACAGTATCATCAACAGGAGGTTCAGCTTGCTTACCCACCAAGTTCTCTTTAGGTTCAGGAACTTGGATTTGCTTACCGTTTCTCAAGGTAGTTACTGCTTTCACATGTCTCAGATTGGATTCATCGACCCCATTGCATTGAGTTTGAGGATTAGGCATTGGTTGAGCTGGAAACTTACCTTTTTCTGATGCACTAGCCTGAGTAGTCAGCTTTGTAAGCTGAGATCGGATGTCATTAATGGCCTGAGAGTTTTGATTGTTGATGGCAGCTTGACTTTGCATGAATTGTTGGATTTGGTCTTCCAGACTTCTCTTCTGCGGTGGCATATATGGTGTTGGTTGTGGAGGTCCAGAATTGTTGCCAACAGTATTGTTTCCTCCTTGATCATTCCTCTAACTGAAATTTGGATGATTTCTCCAACCTGGATTATAAGTACTCGAATATGGATTAGGATAAGGTTTGGAAATCATATTAACAGCAACAGATTGATCAAAATACATCTCCTTTAGTTGGGGAAGTGCAGGACAATCAGAGGTTAAATGTTGTGCATCATCACAAATTGAACATTTTTCTAAAATAGTGGAAGAGGAATTGACTTCATTCACTTTTTGAGTTTCCAAGTTTTCAAGTTTTCGAGTGATGACAATCAATCGAGCATTTATGTCATCATCTGCTCTAAGTGAATGAATTCCATTTCCAGATGCAATTTTTGGAAATTCAGTTTTTATTGTAACACTCCTATCAAACTCATCAATGTTATCCCAAGATTGGGCATTTTCCGCTAAATCATCAAAAAATGTAAAAACTTCATTCGGGTTTTTTGTAAAGAAGTCACCATTACTCATGGTTTGCACAAATTGTCTCATTTCTGGTCTGAGCCTTTCATAAAAAAATTTAGTTAACATCCATTTCTCGTAACCATGATGGGGACAAGATAACAACAAATCTTTGAATTTTTCCCAACTAGTGTAAAAATTTTCGTTATTCTTTTGGGAAAAATTCATGATTTGTCTTTGAATAGCGGTGGTTCTTTGTGGTGGAAAAAAGTTTTTAATGAACTCTTTCCGCATATTTGCCCAGTTTGTAATTGAACTAGGCCTTAAAGAGTTAAGCCATGACTTAGCTTTATCCTTTAGTGAAAAAGGGAAAAGCTTGAGTCGAATGACTTCCTCAGTGCAATTTCTTTCAAGAAAAGTAAAACAAACCCCTTCGAATTCTTGGATGTGGTGATATGGACTCTCTGAAGGCATCCCATGGAAGCGTGGTAGATGATCAATCATTCCTGGTTTAAAGTTGAAGACCGCTGCATTTGCAGGCATCACTATGCACGACGGAGTGCTTGTCATCATTGGAAAAATGTAATCTCTAAGACTTCGAACGACTGGCGCCACATTTGGATCTGCATTATTTGCCATTACTACTTGCTGATTTTCAAGAATTAAAAATTGGTTAGTGGATTCCGATCTTACTAATCGCTTAGTATTATCTCGGAACCAAACGAACATAAACAATAAACAATATCAAGAATGGTAGTAGAGACGAGAACAAATAAATAAATAATAATAAAATAAAAAGAATTCAGCAAAAATCAATTAACACCAAAATAATCCCCGGCAACGGCGCCAAAAACTTGACTCGATGTTAAATCTACCCTCCAAGTATAAAGGGGTCAGGTTATAGCCTAGCAATAATCCAGGGTCATTCTTCCTAGGGATTTTATTGGTATCGTAATATTTGCTAAATTCGAAACTTAAACTATGATTTCAATTATGTTAAAATGAATTTGAAGAGAATATAATTAAATTACAATGAAAGGGAAATTTGACTGGAGTTATTCTTTCGCTATCAATTGGACCTTGCAAATAAATTTAGCATGAATTTCTTGAGATCGATAAAATTTGGAATTATTAGTACGAAAATTAATCAATTTATTTTACGGCATTTAGTCGAGCATGTTATGTGCATATTCAATACATATCACATCAACGATATCAATCGAAGTCAAATGATTTGAAACTTTAAAACACTCGTTAATTATTATCAATCACAAGAATTCATCCATAACGAATTAAAACATATCCAATGAAGCTAAGAATAACTCCCCTCAAATATAACTTAGCCGAACATCATTAAATTAACCGAATTAAAATTCAAATAAACAATTACCATTCTAGGAAGTAAAGTTCAAAGTTTTAAAACTAAAATTTTACAACCAAAATATATCTCAAATCCAACATAACATAAATAATCTAAAATTATATAAACTAATAATTAAAACAATTCAAAATCTAAACAAGAATATGAAAATTGGAACCAATCACCCAAACACCAATTTCAGCTTCCCCTCAATCTGCCACGTACTGTCAAGTTAGAGGAACTGTCATGCGGCTGCTGTGTGGTTGCTGGACGAGAGCAGGAGGCTACGGACTGGTTCTGGGAAGTTTGAGATATGGAGGTTGGAGGTGCTGAGGTTTTGAATGATGGAGGCTTCCTGCGTAAGTGGAGTTTCGGGTCTGGTGGAAGAGGGAGTGCTGGCCGTGAGAAAGAAGTGAGAGACGAGGCAGAGTTACGTGAGAGAGAGGAGCTGATGGCTGTTGGTTGAAGATGAAGATCGAGTGTTGCGGCTGTAGGTGGGTAAGGGTGGAGGTGAGCGAATTGGGGGAATGAAGATGAGTGCTGGTGGCGTGAGAGATGGAGTTCGGCTGAGGGAGATGACTGATGACTGCTGTAGGGAGTCGGGGCTGTAGAGGATGAGAGAAGACAGAGGCAGAGAAGTAGGCAGCGAGAGAGAGAAGAGAAGGCAGAGGAGGGCTGCGAGAAGGAAGGGATTGAGAGGGCTGTGGGCTGGAGAGGGAGAAGTGGCTGGTCCGTTTGTTGATGGAAAGAGACAGAGGACATGAAGGAGAATAGAGAGACGAGGTAGATGGTGCGAGAAAAGAGAGAGGACAGGGAAGTGCGGCTGGCTGTAGGTTTATGGAAAGAGACAATCCTTTTTGGGCTGGGTTTTTTTATTTTTTTTATCCATTTTGGGCTTTTTCAGGTCAATTAAATTGGGAATCTTTGATTTGAAATTGTCGAAAATGTACCTGCAATTAAATAAATGAAATTATTAGCAAATAAAATCAATTTAGAGTTTAACAAATAAAATTGAATCTTTTATAAGTTTCACTCTACATGACAAAATTTATATCCCAAAATTATATATTTTCATTTATTTAATTCTTTAAAATACGTAAAATTGGACAATAATCATTTATGAAGAGAAGCCAATACGAAATCATGAGCAGTTCGTTGTTGATCGGATAAATCAGTAAGTGGAACATTAATTGTGTTGCTTACCAGCTCGATATTAGAGTCCAATCCAACACCTAAATGATTATGAATAAATTTTCTTTCTACATCTATGTTCGGATACCGAATTAAACCTTCTCCCCAATTATTAGATATGTCAAAGTCTCTCAATCCCAATTCAACATCTACATCTGAGTCAAACATTGGGCCCATGGGTGCTGCAAGCATCCATTCGTCAAGACGAATCTCTTCATCAACATCTATATATTCATCTTCTTCAAGATCCTAACTAGACAGATTATTACTTTCATTAACAATATCAGTAATCCCTATACCTAAGTCAACATATCGGGCTGCCTATGTCTTGTACTTACCTTTAGCCTCGGCTAAACTGCGATAGTGGTGATGAAGCAACACTTGATGGCGACAATGTGATTCATAGTTTTCACTATTTGCATCGAGTTGAACGCTGTCAAGATTTGGAATGATACGTACAATTGATTCTAGTTTATATTTGTGCCATCGTTGTTTGCTGTAATAGTATTTCTTTGCCATCTGAGGGAGGGACAAATTATCATAATCAGGAGGGCGGGTCATGTAACGAATAACAAAACTAGGATCTGTTCCCACTACGTCTTCACTGTGTTCTCCATGACTTCGCCTTACAGTTGATGACATCATACTTTTCTCACTCAGGTTTAAAAGTACGGACTTACGTGATGACCTCGAAAGAGGGTAACCCATAAGCAAGTGAGAAACTTCTTGAGCAGATATATCTCTTTCAGAAATCGCTTTTATCAATAATCGTTTGATTGCGGATCTCGCCGTCGGACATGGTCGACGAAGATCATCTACTATATGTTGCAAAGTCTCATTGAATGTTTTTTATGCAGGTTCGGCCTTAGATGCATATTTAGCAATGTAATGTATTACTGATTGAACAGAGAGTACAGGTGACCAATCCATGTTTGCTCGTCAAGTCTGAAGAATCCTCCTATTATGAGAACATATCAATGGATCATTTCGATGCCCTAAAAATCGAAAGATTATACTATTAGGAGGATCTTCAACAATTGAAGATTCTTCAAGAACATCAAATGGATACTTAAAACGAAAAATCATCTGTTTTGTTGTCTTGTGCAAGCACAAACAATAACTTCCACATTTAGAATGTCTCATTACCCAATTAACTAATGATGCATAATCGTTGTTATCCGTGTCGAGATTCATATCTATTGGCAAAACACGCGCACAAGGGTGTTCTTGAAGAGGGACGTACATGCTCATATCTGGATTTTCAGTACATACAATTTTATCAAAATATTCTATAATTTTTTTAATATTCTCATCAGTGGTCGTTGAACGGATAACATCTGGAGCATCTTTAAGCCACAAAATCCATGAACATGTCCACTTCCTCGATGCTGCCATTCGAACCGATACCAATGGTCAATAACCTCAAACTCCTTCATTAAAAATTCTTTAAGGAATATATCAATTCTTTCCTGAAAGAACCATGCAACGACGCATGGGTTATCATTAAGCAACTTCGCTCTTCGTTTCCTTAAATCTATACTCGACAAACTATTCTGATTAATTGAAGGATCTAAAAGGTCATACAATTCTAGCCATTGCAAGTCAGCTGCACTCAATGTGAAGAAGATCGTCGGTGCCCCTAGTGGTTTAACCATGGCTGTTAACTCTTTCAGTCTTGTGAACCAATAAGCACATGTCCCCGGTATTGACTTTGAGTAATAAGAAATGCGGGTAGCAAGTTGTTTGTCACCAGAAGAAACCATAGTCTTGACATTTTCTATAGACGACTCATCATTTGTTGGGTTTTTCTTCACATATATATCACCTAGAGATAATGCACGCCACCTTGAGATAGAATTCCAAGCGAAATATCGAAAACGTGAATCTTTAGCGAAACGACCATCAAAATTTCATCAAATACTGAAAGTACTCCGAAGGGCTCAATTTTCTAGGATGAGCTTGTCTTAAATCTGCATTTCCATAAGGAAATAAGGAAGGAAAAACCATTGAAATATAACCCGAAGTGGAGAACTCGTCAATGACATCATTTGTTATATGCATGTGAGCACGGGTATGGTCAACATCGGCAATATGTAGTGCCCTTTTTATACATAATTTTTTATTTGGTTGAGGCAATAAGGCAATCGTCCTTGCAGCATGAAAATCATCGATGCGAACGTTTTGATTAACAATTTCAGGGGGGCCGTCTATCTCATCTTCCACAACATATGTATGTTGTTCATTTGGAACATGTTCATGATCTTTATTGGCATAAGGAATATCTGCAGGTATGCCGTCGTCTGGTAATGTTCCCAAGGAAATCTCATTAATAATTATATCGCGATAATAAATATATTTTTGTTTTAGCCTAAACAAAGCTTGTCGAACATACTCACGACGGACACGAAATTCTTTAATAGCATTTGCCCCCGTTCAATTGACGATCAGTAGAGCAAATAAATCACCCGACTTAAATGGAAAAACAGTAGCAATAGAATTTACGTCTTGCACAAAGTTAATCACATTACCGCTATATTTATATTGTTGGCCTTTGACATGATATACAGACATCATCAAGTGGATACGAGCAATTAGAATCTGCTCTAAAGTGGTGAGTCGCGATAATTCAATGGGAACAATACCCGGATCCATTAAATTTTCTGCACTAAACTTTAGTGGGTTCACTCAACGTTGGATCTCTCTTGAACAATGTGCACAAATATCTGAGTTTTTAATCCCCGGAAAAGATGTGTGACATGTTACACAACTCACCCAAATAAGATCGCAACAAGATTTTTGAAAAACTTGTACATTAGATAGTGTTGATGGATGAGGCATAGAATTATCATCAGTGGCAATAGAATTTAAACATCCTTGCAGTGGTCTTTGCTCATGAGTACACCCTTCACGTAATTCTCTACGACGTAGATTAAATTTAGATAGAGCAGCTGCTCGTTCATGACTCGTTTGAGAACCACGTGATTTTCTTCGACAAGCACTATCCAAAGCTCTGATAACTGCTCGTTTCGCACCTGTTTGCTCTGCACGTGATTTATGACGTCGCTCAGTATCAATTGTTTGTCTTGCAAGTCTTTACGAATTTCGCTTGTAATAGGCATGGTAAAAAAAGAGAAAGAAGTACGGCGTGAACGGGATTGCCTCATTCTTCTGTGTACATGTGTTGCATGTAGTGAAGGATATGGGTTTTTATTCCAATTACTCTGAACGTCACTAAATGGTAGGAAGAGAGAATTAAATAATGTACGTCTTCGATGAATTGAACGTCTTGACACTCCAACATCGACTGATGTTGGAGCTACTACAAAAATGCTCGGATTGGGAATTATTTTTTTCCACCGTACATAGAACTTGCCAAAGTGGGTGCATGAAGAACCTACATGATATAAGCAGTACAAAAAATGAAATTGTAAAATGTAATGCATCGATTGTTGCAAACATAAGATAGAAATGAGAAGCTTGTACGATACCAAAGTGTTGACAACGAGTATTAGCATGCTCATTTTTGTCCGAAGTCCGCTTTTCACGACGAGTATACACATTAGCAAAGTGAGTTACCATATTTGAATGAATGATTCCACGAAGAGTAACTGTAATAAGTTGAAGAAGATATTATAGGGAAAATGTTAGAAGTTTCATTGCATGTATCAAATTTTTAAAATGAAATCAGAATAGTCCAATGTTTTGCAAGGTTTGATAAGGGTACCTTTTGTTAAACCTCGTTGATCTTTCATTTAGTTTAAACTTTAAAGTTTATTTTAACTATCATAAAATGTTTAGAAATTCAAAACTATATTGGTTATTATATACGTGAAACCATGTTTACAGTGGTTATTGGTATATGTGAATATTGTTTAAAAAACACTATAAGCGTAAATCACTTCAAGAGCAAAGACATGCAAATGTGTCAAAAGCTAGTGTGGAACTATTTTCACTAAATCCTAAACCCATTGATAAAATAATGATCAAGTGCATAACATCATGGTAGACAATAACCCAATATTAACTTAATCATTAACTATAAGTAAATGCTAACAAAGTTGAGGGGAAAAAATGGAATATATGATTACAATAAGGTAACATTAAAAATATCTAAGTGTATGCTTACCTAAGCTTTAAAAATTTATTTTTCAGTGTACTTATAAGTAAATGAATAAGGTTTTTTTTTATTATTATTATTGAAAATAAAAAATGAAAAGAGTTACAACTCAAAATTGGAAATAAATAGGTTACTTTTGTAATTACTTTTTTAAATCCAGTAGGTTACTTATTTTGAGTGTCATATAAGATTAGTGTCAAAATAAGCAACTTTTTTCACTTAGGAGGAAGAAAAAAAGTTACATATTATTAAAACATATGGAAACAAAAATGTTGATCAAGGCTAATTACTTATTTTAAGCTTAGCCAAAGTGTCTCTATTAGGACAACAGACAACCTATTTAAAAGCAATATGAGGAAATACATATAATTTGTACATATCAGCTACCATATATAAGGGAGAGTCTGGCACGAAAAATAAAAGTGAAGTTAAAACTATTCATCTAGTGCTACTGTTTCAATTTGTATATTTATAGAAGGAAGAAACTAAAGAGGCACAAATCCAGTATTGCAATAATGCATCCATCATATTCCGACTTACCCTAACAACTTATCCCCAGCCGCCCCAACTACTAGCATTATATGCACAACCAGTGCCACACAAATTCAAAATAGAAACTTACAATCAAAATATTAAATTCTTATTATAAAAAAGTAATAATCCCATGTTACACGATAAGGAGTTGCAAAGAGATAAAGATCCATGCATGTCCAACTATGAGCATTTCTAACCTGAATACACCAAAGACCGAAATAAGTAAATAATGGAAGATGTAGTACGAATATTAACTAAATGTCATCAAACTACTTCTGCCATGAAAGATGTAATTCTGCCATTTGTAGCACTAGACAAAGATCAACAATGTCGAAAAAAAAATCTGAATATAAGCCATCTTAAAGGGGTGTTAGACAACATATTCCAATACTTAAGGATATAAATTGGAACCTTAACACCTATAACGTCTAATGAAAAATAACAGAGGGAAAAATATATTCATGAGAGTAATGTAATAGAACACTCTAATTAAAAGTTGAAACAAAATGAAAACCACCAAAGCTTATCGGAGGTAGCAGTGATCTTATAAACCCATGGCCTTACCTTAGCAAACCAGAATCAGACAAGTCGAAGAAAAATCTTATTAAGGCAATCAGTTCCAACCAAATACAGTTATGGTTTCCATCTTTATCCAGAATCCGGGCCTCAACCGCCTTTATCACAATCAACTAATTATCTAAAAGATTATGCCTAATATAATGGCCACTTCCAGAATTCAGATAGAATTTGTGTTTACTTTCTTGAAAAATCATATGAAGACTACTTCCATAAGATTTAATTTGGACACGAAACTTCACAATCACCAATAAATCTTCCAACCCCCTCACATGACAATCCCAAAATCTAACCCATTTTTTCCTCCTATCTATCGATTCCCAGTTAGACACTGCTGACGAAGATCAAAACTTTTCGCTACAAATTGGTTAAGATTAAGTTGTACCATATATTAATTAATCACCCACTATTAACAATTGAATATATTAACTCTGTAATTAACCCAAAGTAAAACAAATGTACAGTAACTGAAACACGGTGTGCAGGGGAAAAAATTTCGAACCTCTCAGTTGCCAATTGATGATTGAGGCAGATGCAGTGGCTAGGGTACACAGTTGAGCATCGGGTCCACAGCAGGCAGCGGAGATGGTTGTGGGTAAGGTGGTTTGAGCTCGTGAAATCAAAGATTGTGGCTGTATGGACAGCTAGGACGGGCTTCAGTTCCACAGTTGACAGCGGAGTAGGTTGCTGGGTACGTGGATCGAGCAGTTGGGGAAATCGATTGTGGCGGTATGGGCAGTTATGAATCTAGGAAGCAGAAGATTTGGAAGCAATGACGTTGATCAGTGGCCGGTAGAAGATGTGTTTACCATCGAGAGTGGGTGTCGGTGAATAACTCATTATATAGGGATGGGTGTCGAACATCTCTTCAAGAAATTGATCTGGGAAATATTCTAGGCCGAAGATGATGCTGCGAGTGAAGATTTTCAGGCGAGATAGTGATTTGCAGTACATTTTGTAGCAAAGGAGAAATCAGGTGCGTAAAAAATGGGGAAGTCCACTCCGTGATGAAATTTCTGAGTGAATTATGGGAGCGGGGAATCTGCATCTGTTGAGATATTGACGGGTGAAAGTCGGGGTTGTTGAGTAGCAGGCGGTAGCAGTGATTTCATGGAGAGAAATTGATGGAAAATGTGGAAGGATGACTTCGGTTTTGGAAATGAAAAAAAGTTGCAGACAGATACCCATATCATTTTTTTGTCACGGGGAGGAGGAAGACATCTCTACGATTATTTTTTATTATTATTATTATTATTATTATTATTATTATTATTATTATTATTATTATTACTACTACTACTACTACTACTACTGGTATATTGCTTTCCCGCGTTGAAATCCGACCGTAGGATTCATTTTCAATTCCTTCCATCTTTATCGCTTTTGCAATATTTGCATTTGAAATTTGCAGATTTTGATATGAAACTTAAAACGAAAGAAACCCAGAAGTCGCTTATATGCTGTGTCGATTTCAATAGTGACAAGGTCCGAAAAAGAAAGAAAGGAAATTTGTATAGAAAATTCGAAGAAATTTGATGAATTTTGAAGATTTTTTGATGAGTTATAAAAAAATTTGAAAGTGATGATAGATTTTTTAAGACGGGCTTCCACTATTTTTTTGGCTTCATAGGGGAGAAAAACCTCCCTATGATCGATGATTATTATTATTTTCAGTTTTCCTTTTCTATTGAATTTTGACATCTATAATATAATATCCAGATTTTAATATCAATATAAAGTTTTCATACAATATTTTATCACATTATTTTCGAATTACAAAATCGTTTAAAAGTTACATCCGTTTAAAATGTCAATTAATAATGTATTTTTCATTTTTATTACTAACCAATTTTTGTTTCATTTTCAAAGTATGTACAAAAGCTTATAAAATACTACAAACCGGCTTTTTCAAAATTCACTTTCCATCTTTCCTTATTATGTCTTTTATTTATTTTGTCTTTTTTATTTTATTTTTTATTTTTGCTTTCTTTATTTGGCCAACTCTAAGGACTCAAATGAAATAGAATGATCTTAATATGAATGTAAAGTTCTCAAACAATACTTCACCACAATATTTTCGAATTACAAAATCGTAAATTGTTGTAAAAGTTATAGCCATTCAAAATTGTCCTTTAACAATGTAATTTTCAACATATGAACTCTAGACAAAACTAAGTATTTTAATGTAACACTTCAAAAAACATCATAAAAACTAAAAACTATCATTTTCAAAATCATATAACGATTGTCAAAATAAGGTGAACTCGCATAAAAAAAAATTACCACTCAATCCTTAAAAGTATTTTTTCGATTTTTTTTACTGGTTAACTTTCGTCCTCATTTCAAAATCATACATACTTTATATAAAACTAAGCTTTTAATATACTACTCACAAGCTCGCAAAATCTACAATTTCACCTTCGAAATTATATACAGGCGATGAATCATAATTTGGCAGAATGTTATTTTTTATTGTTCATGTACAATAACGCTATTACATATATAATTACAAATGATATTCGTGCATTGCACGAACACGAGCTGGACTACTATGACAAAAAAAGTGAAATTGACTAGAGAGGATCGGGTTCGATTTTGAAGGACCAACTTTATTATACATTTACGTAGAAAAGCCTTTTTTTTTCTTTTTCTCTTCTTTTTTAAACAAGATTCCTTTTGTTTGTGTATGTCTCCCACTTTTATCTCATCACTACACATAAGCCCTTGTTTGTTTCTCATTCAAATTTTCTCATTTTTCTACAGTATTCAATCTCAACCATCCATTAAAATTCAAACCCACAATATTTGACTTTTCAACCAAATTTCAACCATCTATTCTCCTAAAAATCACCATTCATTTCAAAAAAAAACTCCTTTTAACTAGAATCAAACAGACACAAATGTACACGGTTCATTATTTTCGTCCAAAACGACATCATATCACTACACATAAAACGATGTTGTTTATGTAGGTGTGTCACTTCTTTATCAGTTGTTTGAATTTCTTTATTTAATTTAATTGCTTAGTCATCTAACTTTTAACCCTCATCTCCTCCAAGACAGCAGTCTTATGTTTTTGTAACATCAATAACATAACTTGATAAGTATTTTGATTCGTGTCTCCTGCCCTATTTTGGGTTCTCTAACCTCTTTTCAGATGCTTTACTATAAATCATTTGTCATTTGTTACGTGTCTTATCCAACATGTTTACTAATGAAGACAAATCCTCATGGTTACTCTACAAGATTGTGTGTTGGTCTCAAATCCAGTCACAAAACTAGATAACACAATAAAATGCCAAAACATAAAAACTTGCAAAAACATAAAAGAACAAGAGCATAAGACTTTTCATCTACTAACGAGTCCAAATGTCCACACAATGTGCTACTCACCCGTTGAACATCTACCAAAGTAAAAAGTTCTCCAGATCCACTAAAATGCCAGATTACACATTACAAATGTTGTAATCCAAGATTCCTTCACTCTCACCTCAACAAAATGTTTACCAAAACAACACAACATCAACCTCTAAAACACACAAAGTAACCGCTAATCAAACTATCTACCAAAGATTTTACAGTTTGAAGTGAAAGAATGGAGTAGGAGATGAAGAACCCTATACAATTCCAAAGAGAAGGCAGAGAGAGAGAGAGAGAGAGAGAGAGAGTAATAAAAATTAATCAACTGAATGGAATCCAAATCTAAAAGCCAAGTATAAGGCTAAACAAAAGAAGTATAAAATCAACGGCCAGATGAAGTCCACATGTATGGCCATCGAAGAAAACGTTCCAAATTTTTGAAGTCGCATATCAGAAGTGCTAGATATCTAACCCAAGGTCACAGGTTTGAACAGAACCACTGCAATTTTGAGAGACACTATTTTAACAATCTCCACCTTGTTGAACAAAAATTAACATTTTAGATTCACCGGAGTACCAGATTTGGTTTCATTTTCTTTGGCTAACTCCAATATAAACACAAAGTTAAAACCAGTTTTTTTTAAAATCAAAAAAATAAATCAAAAAATTAAAACAATAAAGAATTTATGGTTTTGAAAATCAGTCAAGTAAATAATTTGAATGTACTTTAAAAAGTAATGTTCAAAACATTTAAATAGTTTATAAACTTGTTCAAATGAAGAATTTTAGTACCAACGTCAGAGAATTATACTCAGTAGGTGTTTTATCAATCAACCATGCCTCTAACAAAATAAAATTTAATATCAACGTGTTTTGATTGTGATATATAGGGGTCTTACGCAATTTTATGGAAGTTTGGTTATCAGTATATAATTTGATAGTGTTTTCTATAAAACCAATTTCCTTTTAACAAACCTCTAAGACACATTACTTCTTTTATAGCATCACAAGCTGCAATGTGTTCTGCCTTAGTATAAGGTAGGGAAACTATCTTTTGCAGTTAAGATTTCCAACTAATACACCCATCACAAATTTCACTAGCACACATTCTCTAGTTAAGGCCCCAACACATCACTACTGAAGTAGAAGAGCCCCCATTTTCTGTCCCCGGAGACTAAAGCATCTAGTATCATTGCACATTTCAACTTCAAATTTATGTGAACTAGACATGATGACAAGTATGATCACAGTACCAAATTTATACAACAGAGTATAAACAGTTTAGGATATCAAAAGTATTTACAGTAAGTATAAAACAACACGAAAATATACAACAGACTAAAATTATACAGTAGAGTAATTCTATGAATGGAAGTAGTCACAATTGTATATATAATGTAAGAGACCGAAAAATATCAGATTGAAAGATGCTTGTCTATCGTCATAGTTTAAGGGGTGAAGACCCTAGAATCCCCTATTCCCTCAGAATCTCAAATCCTCGCGAGGCAGGCCTATTACCTTAATAGCCAGAGTCAAAGAAGACAAAATTACACTGAGGGTTGAAGAAATTATACCAGATCCTCTGAAAGAAGAATGAGTCGATACGAACTTAGAATGAGTCAAAGAAAACTATGTGAACTCGGAGTGAGTCAAAAGAATTAGTGCCCCCCCCCCCCCCCCCCGGGCGAAAAGGGACCGATCCTTAGACTTAAAAATTTCCCTTGTTTTGTGCATCTTTTTACCTTTAAGTGAGTCTTAAATGATAACAATAAAGAAAGTTCTAACAACCATGTGTAAAACAAGTCAAGAAAATATTACATAACTTTCAGAAGTTAGATTACAAAAGTATCCTTTTTATAGAAACATACGTTGAAAGAGAATTCATGCTATACAAACTCAAACTACTAGTTTTGTCTTTTTATTTCATTCGCCACAAAGTCTTTAGAAAACAAGATCATAGTAGTAGCATCATGACATCAACATAAGAGTGAGGCTTGGTAAAACAGAAGAATCCTGGAAACTCTCGATGTACCATCCAAGTGTGCATTTTTTTGACATACATACATAACGCCCATAATTTGAGGTTACCCACTTCGTAGAAGAAACTAGTTTTAAACCCGTGCGATGCACAGTCGTTTGTTACTTATATATATCAAATTTATATTTTAACATATGAAATGAATATTTAATTAAAAATGAGAAATGAATTAAGACAATTAATTACAAATGTACATTACACATACATTAATTTATTTTTACAGTCGTATGTTTATCGTTCCAAGAATTTCTTTAAATATTGTAATTTGAATTGATTTAAAACTTAAAATGGAAAAGAAAAATTAGATTTAAATAGAATTTGTAATAAGTAGAAAAATAAATATATCTGTAATATACACTCAGGATTTTATTAAAACGAAAAGGAAAAAGAAAAAGAAATATTTCATTTTCTATTTTTAAATAAAAATATTTATGTGATATTGACAAAGTTTTATTTTTTAATTTTAAGAATTTTTTTTTAAAAAAATTGTAATTGATTTTTCAAGAGGGAATGACGGACGAAGAAATTTCGAGACCTGAAAAATGTAGCTATTTAAAAATCTGCATCAAATTGAATTATTATTATTATTTTTTTTTTTGAAAATAAAGAATAATCTCATATTACAAAATCTAAAAACTGCCCTCCTTCACGAGCCACTCCGAGAGAAAAAAGGGCAAACAATCAGACCAAAAATAATCAAGACTAGAAAGAATAGCAAAACTAGCAAAATTGTGGGCAATCACATTCCTATCTCTAGACACGTGACAGCACGAACCACAATTCCCGACTGAGAGAAGCTCTCGAATCCCCTGAATAAATGGGGTGATAGGTGCCAAATGTTCCTCCCTTATTAAGCCAAGCACCACTCTCAAAGCATTGCTTTCAACTCGTTTGATAACAAGATTGTTGCCTATCGCAAATTTAAGTCCCACTTGCACAGCTAAAGCTTCAGCAATATCCGATGATACTCCACCCCTCCTACGTACCGCGAAAGCACCATGAACGCCCCCTTCATCATCTCGAATAATCCCACCTAACCCCATTAGCCCCGTGTCTTCCCGAATCGCAGCATCCACATTTAGAGTGAAGCCAACCGTGACACCAGAGGGGTTTCTCCATACACCTGGTTTCTTACTAAGTAGATTCGCCGATTGATAAGATTCCAATTGAATCAGCATGGAATCCTTACCAAAATCCACTTCCACCCTCTTCCCGCCATGCAACAATTGATTTCTCATTTTCCAAACAAAACCAATTCCCATACCAATCAGTTCAGCGATCTCTTTAGAAACAGTATTGAACACGTGCCCTAAAAAATTACAGAGCTCCATCCCCCCTCCATACTTCATACCCTCCTTCAAAAATTGCCAACAGTCGAGTTTTTTCAAAAAAGCCTTTACCTAACCGCACTGCAAAAATAAATGAACGTCAGATTCCCAGCACTTGCACCGTGGACATGATAATTGACCCTCAAGTTTCCTTCGCGCCAAATTACTATTTATAGGAATAGAGTCCCTGAGGACTCTCCAGATAAAATGGCGAATTCTAGGTGGGATGTTGAGTTGCCAAATCTTTTTCCACAAAGAGCTTTCCTGTGCACCTCCGCCCTCTTCTCGGTCATCCATACAGGCTCCTTGGTTCATCAGATGATACCCACTCCGCACTGTGTAGTCCCCATGAGATGAAAAATGCCAGATTAAACAGTCCTCTTGGTCCCTAACATTAAGAGGGATGGATAAAATACGAGTTACATCAACTGGCCAGAAAAATCTCTTAATCACATCTTCATTCCAATCTCCATTATGTTCGATCAAATCACTAACTCTTTCCACTCCATCGTGTCTTGGTGTCATCAATTTAAAGGAGGAACTATCCCCTAACCAATAATCTTCCCAAATGTTAGTTGTCTGACCGTCACCAATCCGCCAACGAGAACCCTTTTCAATTACTTCCTTTCCCCACAATATGCTCTTCCATAGATGGGAACTCCCCCGTTTATCCCTGGCTTGCAGGAAATGAGAATTGGGAAAGTATTTATCCTTTAATAGACGAGTCACCAAGGAGTCTGGATTGTGGTTAAGGCGCCATCCCTGTTTCGCAAGCAAACATTGATTGAAAATAGACAACTTCCGGAATCCCAATCCACTACCAGTTTTTGCTTTACACATTGACTCCCAACTCACCCAAGATAGCTTCCTCTCTCCTCTTGTCGATCCCCACCAGAACTGAGAGGTAAGGCTCTGAATCTCAGTACATAAATGATTCGGGAGATGGAAGATACTCATAATGTAGGTCGGCATAGCTTGCAAAACTGCTTTAATCATAATCTCGCGCCCCGCGTAAGAGAAAAACCTTCGATTCCAGCCTTGGATTTTCTTCCATATACGCTCTTTAAGCTCCCCAAAAGTTTTCATCTTACTCCTCCCCACCACAGATGGCAAGCCTATATATTTATCATGTCCTTTGTTCCCATCGATGTTCAAAAGAGTTCCCAATTCCCTTCTTCTTTCTCTCCCAACGTTTGGTGAAAAGGTGACTGTAGTTTTTTCCAAGTTGACGAGTTGACCGGACGCTTTCCCATACTTCTCAAGAATCTGTAGAATAGAGTTTGCATCTCCTGTATTTGCCCTGGAGAAAAAAATTGAATCGTCTGCGAATAGAAGGTGACTCACCCGGGGGCCACTTCTTGAACATTTTATTCCCAACAGATTTCCACATCCCTCTTCTCTCTTGATAAGACCGGAGAAAGCCTCAGCACATAGAATGAAAAGGTACGGTGAGAGGGGACAACCCTGTCTGAGCCCCCTAGTTGGACTCACGCTACCCCTATAACAGCCATTAATTGTGAAACAAAATTCCGGAGTCGATATACAATCCATAATACACCGAATCCAAAGCGAAGGGAATCCCATATGCTCAAGGATAGCGCCAATGAAATGCCACTCCACTCTATCATATGCTTTGCTCATGTCCAATTTAAGAGCCATAAATCCTTTTGAGCCATTATTCTTTTTGCCCATAGTATGAAGCACTTCGAAGTAGGGGTGGGCGTGGGTTGGGTCGGGTCGGTGTTTTGCCCAACCCGAACCCAACCCACTACGGTCGAGTTGATAAAAAATCAACCAAACCCAATTACGAATTCAAACCCAACCCACCAAATTTCGGTCGGGTTGGGTCGGGTTGGGCTTTGGCCCAATTAGTAAAAATTTTGAAAAAAAAAAAAAACTCATAAATCTATCTTTAACTCAAATTAATTATGTACACTACAATAACCAAAAATACAATAAATTGAACACTTGCTAATAAAATTAAAATATGTTCAATCAATATTTAAATAAGTCAAGTTTCATTAAAAAAAAAACGTCTTTTTTTTTGGGTTGGGTTGGGTTGGGTCGGGTGAATAACCCGACCCAACCCGAAAAAATAAATTAAAAAAAAACCCTGAACCCAACCCAATTTCCATGAAAAACCGACCAAAACCGATCGGGTTGGGTTGGTTTGGGCGGGTTCGGGGGGTTGGGTCGGTTTTTGCCCACCCCTACTTCGAAGGCAGCAATCGCATTATCTGTGATGAGTCTGTTTGGCACAAAAGCACTTTGGTTGTTTGAAATCAAAGGAGCTAGGACCTGTTTCAACCTGTTTGCTAGACATTTTGATACAATCTTGTACAAAACATTACATAGGGAGATAGGTCTAAAATCAACAATAGACTCGGGTTTTGCTTTTTTAGGAATCAAAACAATAGTGGTTTATAGATTTTACAGACTGACCTTCATTGAGTACCCTAAGACAAGCAGAGGAGACCTGATCTTTGAGAGTGTCCCAGTGTGTTTGATAGAAAAGAGCATGAAAACCGTCCACCCCAGGAGCTTTGTATGGCCCCATACTGAAAAGAGCCGCAGTCACTTCCTCCATCGAAAAAGGTCTTGAAAGAATCTGGATATCATCCTCCGAAACAGAATGCTCGATACTCTGGACTCCATCAAGGATTTCTGCCTCTGATGGACACCTGCTGGTGAATAAAGAAGAATAATAAGTCTCAATATGCGTCACTATTTCATCCTCCTCCACAAGAACCCGGCCGTCTTCACTTTTTAGGCTACAGATCGTGTTTTTCGCCTTTCTCCTAGTAGCCTGTTGATGAAAGAATTTTGTATTTCGGTCCCCATCTTTTAACCAATCCGCTCGAGAACGTTGCCGCCAAAAACTTTCATTTCTGTTTTGGACTAACTCTATATCTTTCTCTAACTCTTTTATATCCTTCATGAAAACTCCAGGACTATTTGTACATAGTAGTTGTTCTCTTCTTTTTTCCATGTGAATAAGCTTCTTCCTACTAATATCAAACTTTCTTCCCCACTCTGTAAACTCCCGCCTTGTGCTATTCAAATTGTAATTAATACTAGCAAAAGGGTCATCTCCTTCCTCTTGTCTGCTCCAAGATCCCAGAATGTTATCGGCGAAAGTTGCATATTCTTCTTCCCTAACCCAAAAAGGTTCATAACGAAATGGTAATTTCTTCCTTCTATTTCCACTCAAAATTTCTCCCCTCCCTTGAGACTGTATAAGAAACGGTCTATGGTCGAACTTTGAGAACGCTAGATTCTCTACAACCCCCAAGGGAAAGAGACTCCTCCACCCCTCATTTGACACCGCTTGATCTAATCTTGCTTGTATGTGCCTCACCCCTTCTCTTCCATTTGACCATGTCATCAAAGGCCCTTTTGCTCCCAAATCCACAAGGCCACATTCACTTAAAGCCCCTCGAAAATTCTCCATAAATCGATTGGAACGAGAATCACTGCCCTCCCTCTCTTCCGCTATCAAAGTTTCATTAAAATCCCCACAAACAATCCAAGGAAGGTTGTTTTGCTGCTTTAAACGTCGAAGCAAATCCCATGATAAGACCCTGTCGGTGATTTTTGGATTACCATAAAAGCCTGTAAGCCGCCATAGCGCTCCATTCTCTTCCATCACTTGCACATCAATGTGGCCTATAGAAAAAGATTTCACCTGCACATTCAAGCTACTTTTCCATAACATCATCAAACCCCCACTACGTCCCCTTGCTTCCACCATGAAATTTGAATCAAAGCCTAAAGTCATTCGTACCTTTTCTACCCTGATTTTACCTAACCTAGTCTCGGACAAAAAAACTAGATTAGGGGAGAGAGTCTGGATTGATTTACGGAGTGCAGAGATAGTCCCAGGGTTCCCCAAGCCCTGGACGTTCCAACAAAATCCAATCATTGTACTTGGCGGCCCTGCTCAACAGGGCTCGCCGCTTCCTTAGACAGCTCCAATGTTATTTCCTCCGTGGCATCCAACTCCAATCTTCCGCTTTGCCCCTCTCATAATCTCAAACAAAGATGCAGGCAAAACTCGTTTTCCCAACGATTTCCTTTTCTCGAATTCCCCTCCTCCATACACATTCCTGATTAACGAGCTATGGGTGGGAGATATTGTTTTCCCGTCCCGAGCCCGCTGGTTAACTCTCTTCCACCCTGTACCTTTCTTGCCAAGAACCCCTTGTTTCGAGTTTCGATTATCTGCCAAACACCTTCCTTCCTCCACCTCCACTTCTACTAAGTCAATCCCCAACTCCTTTGAACCTCCCCTCGGTCCCACTATGTCTCCCACCTCCAGATTATTATTTTTTTCAACCTCCGGTTCCGCTCTAACTCCCTCAACCCCTGTCACCAGACCTGGAACATAACCGCAACAAACCTCACGTGGATCATCACTAACAATCCCAAACCTACTCCTGGTGGCCACCCCCATGGATTCCCCATTTTGTTGAACCGAAAGAGGTGGTGAGGGGGCCTGCTTACCTGTCCCGCGACTGAACTCTTCATCCTCCATCTCCTCATCCCATCGAGTCCGCTGCCTACTGGGCTTTGCAGCCGAACGTCTTTTGAGAAACAAAGGGGCATTAATCTATGAACCATATTTGAAATCCTCCTTTCGACTTGGCAACTCATCTGTTGATGAACACTCTTGATACCGGTGGCCAATCAAGCCACAATGATAACAAAAATCTGGTAATCGCTCATATTGGACTAAGATAAAAAGATCTGCATTGAAAGATTCCAGACAGATCCTAACACCACGTTTGAGGGGTTTCGACATATCTACCTTCACCCTGATCCTTGGTACACTACTTTCCAGATCTACTACTTCAACCTCGCCCAGCAAAGCTCCAATTTTCTGAAGAATATTGTCCGTCATGCAGACTAACGGCAGATTCAGTATATGAACCCAAAAATGAACATGATGGAATTCAATAACATGCAAGTCACCAATTCCCGAAGGCGTTCGTAGAGAAAGGATTTGATTATTGAACAACCATGGACCTCCCGCGGCAACCCTCTTTTTGTCCTCCATAGACCCAAACTGAAAGAGAAAGACGTTGGCATCCCCTCTCGAACACACCTTAAAGTTTCGTGACACTTGCCATATGTTCACCAACACCCTTTCAAGGGCATCTCTATTGACAGGTTTCGAGCCCAGCACTTTCCCCACCAATGAAACCCTCATCGAGTTTTTACCTTCGTCACAATCCTATGAAACTATCTCCAGGGAAGGGTTAACTTCTTCTTCAAGTCTTAATCTTTCACAAAGTTTTCGAATCTCTTCTGGATCCATGATGGTGGGTGGACAGAACAAACCAAACACAAAACCAGCGTGAGAATTTGAGAAAGAACAAGCCAAAACTATTGGGAAAAACAGCCTTGGAATGGAGCCACACAGTGATGGTGGCAAGAAAAACCCTAATCGCACGTTTTTTAAAGAAACGTGGGATAAGGCAATAATTTCCAATTGAATTATTTTAAATCTGAATCTTGACCAAAATAAATAATAAGTAGTGAATTAATACTATTAATTAATATTTTATGAAATGTGTTTTAGACAGGAAAATTGGTCAATACCATTTTTGGGAAGTGCTCTCCCTTTATGTATTTCATTTTTCTCTCGTGAGCATATTTAGTCCTTACTTAAGCCCTCATTATCTACAAAATGAGTTTAATAATAATGTTTTTAAAAAAAATGAGGGATTGAATAAAGTGTAATTAATAAGGGCTAATTTTATTTTATTTATTTCTTTTTTTTTTAAAACTAAGTTGCCACTATTGTAATAATTAAGTACTTAAATAACTTTTAAAAAAAAATCAATGATCATTTGCATAACCATACATTTTAATCATTATTGATGTAATTAATCTTTTCAAAATATAATGAAGCAAATTAAGCAACATGAAAAGTCAAATAATCAAAATAATAATAAGATAATCTCACAATTATCATGATACGACAATCGAGTAAAGTTGGATATCACAAAATTATACGAAAAATCTTATACCCTATAATCTTTAAAAATTTATTAAAATTAAGATATTAAATATCTATTGATATTATTAACTAAAAAGAAATCAAAGCATTAATTATTCAATATTAGTCTTCGTTCAATAACTCTTTCTATAAATTATTTATAAGTAGCGCATTATTTCAACCACATATGAATTTCAGAAAATATGATTTTTAATATTAAAGATAACAGATTTTTTTTTTTTAAAGTAAGATAACAAATGATTTGACCATTAATAATTAAACACAATTTTTATATTGATGGCTACACATAAGAGTATAATTTTAAGAACAACAAATAATTCAGTAGTAGTGTCAATAATAAAATAAAAATTGATTAAAAAAAACCAACCATTAAAGCAACAAATGCATTCACATTTATCCAAATTTTGCATTCACACTAATCCACTTTGTATTCACACTGTTTAATTTTCTGAAAACTTACTATTTATAGAAACAGAAACTGGGGGAGAAATTGTTTTTACGAACAACCCAACTTTTATATATTACAAAGATAAAGATATATAGATACTAGTATCAAACCATGTGTGTTACACAGAAGAACAATATAAATGATTTTACTGTAAATATTATTTCAAAATATGGGGAAAAAGTTTGAAAACAAATTTTGTTTTGATTAATGATTAAAACTGTCAACAAATGTTCAAAGTAAAAATGAAGTAGAATTCTCATAAATTTTGGAAAACTTCTTTAAATACTATTGTTTGTAAAAGTTTTTGTTGTTCACATGAAAGTTGTTATAGATAAAATATATTTTGAACAATTGTTCAAACTTAAATTAAATAATGCAAAAACTTAAAAAAAATATATAAAAAAAAATACTCCAAATATTTTTTACTATTATGGATAGAAAAATAACCCTCAAAACTAAGAATGATTAAAAATATTTAGTATCCGTTCGGTAATTTTGTTTATAAATTTATTTACAAACAACAAATTTTTTTACCCACTTTTTAACTATCCACATTTTCGAAATCACTTTTTACTTATAAACATTTTTCAAAACTACTTTTGAACAACGCATCTCGTAAACAAAATAACGATATTTTTGTTTATGAACAAAAATATATATAGTCTTCGAACGGAGGTTTAAGTATTTTCTATAAATTTCTTTACAAATAACACATTTTTCATTCATGTTTATCTATATGGGTAAATACAACATTAATTCAAAATTAAAATTGCACTAATCAACACAATTTTAAATACAACATTAATCTACACAGATTTTTATTTCCAAAAATTGTAAATGTATTTTGGACGGAAAATGTCATTTAATGCTTCTGTCCTATCACTTCTACTTTTATATATTTATAGAATATATGTATATATAGATATAGATATAGATAGATTTTATATGCACATTTTTCGAAACAACTTTTCAACAACGTATCTCGAAAACAAAATAACAATATTTTTTTTTTATGAAAAAAAACATTTATTGTCTTCGAACGGAGGTTTAAGTATTTTCCATAAATTTATTTATTTAGAAACAACACATTTTTCATTCATGTTTATCTATATAGGTAATTGCGACATTAATTCAAATTAAAATTGTATTAATCAATACGAATTTAAATACGACATTAATCTATACAAATTTTTATTTTATTTCAGTTTTTTATTTTCAAAGATTGTAAATGCATTTTGGAGGAAAAATGTCATTTAATGCTTTTATCTCCTCACTTCTACTTTTATATAAACTAGTTTCACTCCCGTGCGATGCACGGTCATTTGTTACTCACATATATCGAATTTATGTGTTAACATATGAAATAAATATTTAATTAAAAATGAGAAACGAAGGAAGACAATTAATTACAAAAAAAAAAAATTAAAAAATAGATCTACGAATGCTCTAATTTTATTCTCATTCATTTTCTATTTTTAAAGAAAAAATATTTATGTGATACTGACAATTTTATTTTATTTTTTTACAAAAAAATTATATTTGATTTTCACATGTGCTACATATGAAATGAGTATTTAATTAAGAATGTGAAACAAAAGAAGACAATTAATTACAAAAAAATGTACAATTAAACATACTATAATTTTTTTATATACTATTTTTATGTTTACCGTTCTAGGAAATATCTTTAAGCATTGTAAATTAAATTGACTTAAAACTTAAAGTGGGAAAACGAAATTACATTAAAATAGAATTTGTAATAAGTGAAAAATAAATATATCAGTAATATACGCTCAGAATTTTATTAAATGAAAAGGAAAGAAAGATATATCGATGAACGCTCCTATTTTATTCTCTTTCATTTTCTATTTTTAAAGGACTTGTTATCTTGTATTAAACTTCTAGTTGAGATCATTGACTTGACACTCATATTGCATATTTTGTTCGATTTCAAAACAATGCAATAATTATAAAAAGAATAATAATTAATACAAAAAATTGTTTATAGATAGTATTATAGAACTTAAATGACATAATTTACAATGAATGAGATATCGAGTTTAAAAGATATAAAAAATTCTCAGTTGTCAGCTTGTATTAAACTTTTCATTGAGATCTTCGATTTGACACTCATATTACATATTTTTGACTTAAATATAATAAAATTATTATCAAGTGAATAATAATTATTACAAAACAAAAAAAAATGTTTATAAATTAAAATAAATTATAAATCTTGATGTTAATAATAGAACAACATGAATTATAATGTTATATACCATAATAATTATCAAGTGAATAATAATTTTTACAAAGCAACATAAATAATTTATACATTAAAATAAATTAAAACTTCATATGTCATTAATAACATATCACGAAATCTAATGTTATTTACCAAAATAATGGCAAAAATATTTATTACATTACTCTCTCTCTCTCTCTCTCTCTCTCTCTCTCTCTCTCTCTCTCTCTCTCTCTCTCTCTCTCTCACACACACACACACACACACACACACACACACATTGCATAGATTTCAAAATTAATTTAGAAAGTTATTTTTGAAGGGAAACTATATGTGTATTATTTTTGACATGTACATTATTTTTATATATGTATAGATATAGTCATAGATGTATAGATTACATATCTTTCGACTTAAATATAATAAAATAATAATCAAGTGAATAGTAATTATTACAAAGTAAAAAAATAGTTTATACATTAAAATAAATTAAAATATTGATATCATTAATAACATAACATGAATTCTAACATTATGTACAATAATTTATTCTAAAATATTTATTACATTATTTTTTTCTCATTTTTTTTGCATTGATTTCCAAATTTAGAAAGTCATTTTTTGCGGGAAATTATGTGTATGTTATTTTTGGCATGTACTTTATTTTTATATATGTATGTATAGATGTATAGATTACATATCTTTCAACTATAATATAATAATAAAATAATTATCAAGTGAATAATAATTATTGCTATGTTAAAATAAATTAAAATATTGATGTCATTAATAGTATAACACGAATTCTAATGTTACGTACCATAATAATTTCTAAAATATTTATTACATTATTTTTTTGCATAGATTTCAAAATTTAGAAAGTCATTTTTTTTGCGGGAAACTACGTATTGTTATTTTTGACATGTACTTTATTTTTATATATGTAGAGACTAGTATCATACCAGTGCATTGTACAAAAGAACTATATGAAATGATTTTACTGTAAATATCATTACAAAATGCGAAAAAAAAAATTGAACACATAATTTATTTTGATTAATGATACAGACTGTCAACGAATGCTCAAAAAAGAAATAAATTACAATTCTCATCAATTTTCGAAAACCTCTTTAAATACTACATTATTTATACAATTTGTAGTTGCTAACATCCGTGTGATAAATGAAAGTTGCTATAAACAAAACATATTCAAACGATTGCTCAGATTTAAATTAAATAATGCAATTTTTCAAATATATAAATAAAAAATTTCATCCAAATATTTTTGACTAATGTGAATAGAAATAATAATCCTCAAAATATTATAATTTACCTAAAATAAAGTAATTGTAACAAATTAAATATATGCGGTCCTATATATAAATAAATGTAACAAATTAAGCAATAATGACAATGGACGAAAGTGAAAATCAACCTCAGGATTTTTGGTGCACGAACGTGGAATTCAACTCAAGAAATCCTTCATATAATTAATAATTTTTAATTTTAAATGCTATACATTTAATTGAACATAATTAAATGCATATTTAATTATTAATTATATGTCAATAAAAAAATTATTAATGAAAAATAATAATAATATATATATATATATATATATATATATATATATATATATATATATATATATATATATATATATATATATAGAGTAAGTCTTTTTATCTATATATGTTAGTAAAATTAAGAAATAAAGTTTCACATTTTTTATGGTATATAATTATTTTTTTAATATTTTAATAAAAATTTAAACCGTTGAATTATTTTATTATTTTTACGGAAAAACAAGTCATGAATTAAGTGTTTTAGATATTGTACCGTGAACATATCAACTCCATTTCTGGAATTAACGTTCAATAAATGAAATTTTCTTTTTAAAAACTTCTGAACTACAAAATTAAGCTCATACAATATATGTGCAAAACTCAACTTACATATTCTCCTTAAGATCAATGTTTTTTTCTTTTTATATATTGTTCTTAATCATATTTTTGGGAAGAATATGTTGATATTATTAATAACATAGCACGGATGCAAATACAATTAATGACACATATAAAATAATAATTGCTAAATATTTAATATACTATTTTTTAGCAAAAAAAATTCAAATTTAAAAAGTTTTTTTGGTGGGAAATATGTGTATATTTTTGTGACAGCTATTCTACTTTTTTATATATATAGGGAGGTTAACATCTAAAATAGGGAGATTACGACAATGTGAATAACAATATTCAATGAATCTATACCATAACGAGTCAAGAAGTATTAATAGATCAATTGACCCGATTATTGACGATCAATTCTATATGTACGCACCAATTCGGCCAATAAAAATCAATGATCTCCGTATTCAATTACACCCATCGTGTGTACAATAAATAAACAATATATTAGGGCCCTCAAGGTGTGTGCTACACCTTTTAATAAACAATATATGTCAATATCAATGTTAAATCAATATCAATGGATAGAAATTAGAATCTTAAATCTATAACATTTTTCAAAATCAAGAATCACCACTTTTTAAAATTCAATAAAATCTATTAAAAAAAGTATTTAAATATCTTTCAAAACTTCAATTAATAAACCCCCTTAATATACATGGGTTCCTTCTCATCCAAGTCATCTATTTATAGGGTGATTAGAAATTTTAAATTATTTAATTTGGTCCTTAATCATTAACAATTTGCCACCACTCAGCCCAATTGGCTATTTGTCTGCCTTAAAAGTGTCTCCCTCTGTTTGGTAATAAGGTTTTTTTTGGGTTTTTTTTTTTTTTTTAAACACTAAAATTTTCAATACAATTTTTTAATCACACATATTTTCTCTTTCCAATTTTTAACCCTCTAATCATCTCGAGATACGTGAAAAAAACCAAAAAACTGTTTTTTTTTTCTTTGATGATTTCGCCGCGGCTTAGAAATTCTAATGCCAACTTAACCCCAGAAAATTCAGGTCATTTGGCTCTTTTTAATTTAATCCCCCACACTCTTAGGTAACATAGTAGGATTCCAAAATGCCCTAAGTTGTAAATCTAAATTAGGGATTTTCTAGTTTGAAATCTTATATTTCTAAAAAATTCGGATGTTACATCATGCACTAACTTCTTCTCTTTTTTGAAAGTGCTTATTAGAGGGAACTTGGCATGGTTTACTAATTGCTAATATGTTTCATATTCTTAAGTACACATTTGTTTTTTATTTTTATTTTTATTATGGATGTGATGTGTGATTCAAAATTGTGAATCCTATAAAAATGTTTGATTAAATTAAACGTTGACATTTACTTATATTAAAATCTTGATTTTAATTTTTACCAAACAATATATACATATATACACACACTACAAAAGTTTTAAAAAAAGAAAAAAATAGTAAATTAAGTTAACAAAATATAGGAAATAAAAAATCAAAACTTAAGGGGCCGTTCTCTTTGTATTTCGATTTTGAGTTTTGAATTTTGAATTTTGTTTTGAATTTTGGATTTTGGTTGTTTGTTTTGGAATTGCTGAAAACATGTTCTCTTTGTGATTTTGGAAAACTGTTTTCAAAAATAGAAAACTGAAAAATGTGTTTACTTTGTAATTTTTTGATATATTTATTTTGTGATATTTTATATGTAAAAAATGGTTGATTTGTTGAATTACATTAATTTTAATGTTAATAAATCAGTTAGTTCTCTATGTCAATAAATTCATCATTAATATTGTTTCAGCTTAACTAAAATTTAACCACATACCAATAAAATCTTAACATGGATCTATATATAATGGCAAAATAATATAAGAATTTCAAGTGAAGGAAGTGTCTCACATTTACAAATAATAATAATAATAATAATAATAATAATAATAATAAATAAATAAATAAATAATTACAAAAAAAAAAAAAATCTTAACATGGATCTATATAATAGCAAAATAATATAAGAACTTCAAATGAATGAAGTGTCTTACTTTTATAAAAATAAATAAATAAATAAATAAAATAAAAATAAAAAATTTACAAGAAAAAAACTTAACATTTATCTATATATATAATGACAAAATAACATAAAAATTTTAAGTGAAGGAAGTGTCTCACTTTTACAAAAAGTAAAAAAAAAATAATTTACAAAAAAAATAAATAAAAAAAAATTAACATGGATCTATATATAATGACAAAATAATATAAGAATTTCAAGAGAAGGAAGTGTCTCACATTTAAAATAATAATAATAATAAATAAATAAATTACAAAAAAAAAAAAAAAAAAAATCTTAACATGGATCTATATATAATGACAAAATAATATAAGAATTTCAAGTGAATGAAGTATTTCACATTTACAAAAAAAAAAAAAAAAAATCCAAAACGCGCGTTTTGGTCGTTTTGGACTTTTTAATACAAAATATCTAAAACGAAAAAAAATCGTTTTGATTTTCCTTTGTATTTTTTTTTTTGGTGTTTTGGAAAACGCGTTTCTGAAAATGGGTAAAGTGAACGCGTTTTCGATATTTCCAAAAATCGAAAACTCAAAACGGGCTCAAAACAGTAAAGAGAACAAGACCGTTGACTTAAGTTTTTTTTATCTATATTAATCAAAAAAAAAAAAATTAAATTATCAATGTCATTATTAAGAGTTTAATTTTTTTAAAATTTTTTTTTTTTTAGAAATTGCTTATTTTGGTTTTCAAATTTTGTATAATCTTTTAGTAATTTTTAAAATTTTATTTAACCATTGATTTCAACATTTTCACTAAAAATCCCCAATGTCAAAAGATGCTTAAATTTTTATTACAAGTTTTAACAATATTTTGAAAGGAAAAATGCTCGTCGTATGATGTGACGATAAATTGAATAAAATTGTCAAAATCTCTAATCACTAACCCATTATTCAAATCTTCAATTTTTTCATACTTACTCTCATTCACACATTTTAACAATAAAATAAAACAATGTACATATAAACCCAAAAAATTCTCGATAAAGAGATAGATAAGTATAGCAATATAAGCAACAAAAAACAAATATAATTGACAAAGAATGAATTGTATGTCTATTGTAGCTAGTTGTCCTTGGGTAAGGACTACTAGCTGTGACGGACTTGCCGTCCGGCACCCGAGATGCTCGCAAGCATACGGGTCAGCCTTCCCCAACACACGGACCAGCAAGCTAATAAGTATGCATAACAGAACTTTGAAAATGGTCTATTGATATTACCTGCAATTGCATAGGCTATGTTAGTGCACATCCTGAATAATTTGACAATGTATGGTCCTTGTCGTGCCACATGAGTAGGGGAAAAACCAGGCCGTGACATGCTCCCCCACCCAATCCGCTAGCGACCTCGCAGCAGTGCGCTTGCCTCGCGTCCACACATGGCCTTCATCTTCAATCAATCTTCCACCTCAAAGGACTTGCCCAAATTCTCCACATTTACGGTACCACCCTCTAGTGAACGAGAGTCCACAGTGCCCCCTGCACCTCGTCTCGCAGTACCCCCTGCACTTACCGCCTTCGATACCAACCTTCACCCTGTGCCCTCTGCACTAGTCCCTCGGTTGGACGGCACTCCTCACGGCCGCAGCTCCTCCGGCATGTCGAAGCATACTCAATGCATTGCCCTCTTTTGGTGGATTCCCCTCAATACACTGCCATGCTCAACGAAACAAACGTGCAACACGACTGCACTAACCATGCCTTTTCTTGCGCCATCCCAAAATTTTCCTCCCTCAATTATTTAGCTTACTGACGCCGTTTCTCAATTTTGCTCTTTGGCAAAGTCACGCATTTCATGGCCCAAAACCGTTGCCGAAGAATGCACGCCATTGATCTGCCACTCCAACAACGCAACATTCAAACGGTCCCGCTCTGATACCACTTGTGACGGACCTGCCGTCCGGCACCCAAGTTGCTCGCAAGCATACAGGTCAGCCTTCCCCAACACACGGGCCAGCAAGCTAATAAGTATGCATAACAGAACTTTGGAAATGACCTATTGATATTATCTGCAATTGCATAGGCTATGTTAGTGCACATCCTGAATAATTTGACAATGTATGGTCCTTGTCGTGCCACATGAGTAGGGGAAAAACCAGGTCGTGACATAGCGCTATGAAGTGAAGCCCGTGTAGGATCCTTGGGTAAGGATCCCTAGCGATTCCTCGATTTCTCTACTTGAGTCACGACTAAGCCAATTTATTGATCTTTGTGGTCGCGAACGATCTGTCCCGAGATATTCTCGCAGCTAAGGAAGCACGTCAACTCCGAAAGGAAGCTCGCGAGAGGAAAAGAACCTATGATTCACAAATCGGTTGAGAGGCACGAATGCAACAGTCTGAAGGTTGCTTTGCTCGCGTGGTTGCACTTCCGTTTAGTTCCGAACCGACAGATAAAGAAAGTCTTATTTGACTACGGAATCGCCTCAACCTGCCTCTAGATGGACCATACAAGGAAGGAAGAGGGCTTCCGATCGTACTCTTGAGAGTGACCTCGGGGATAGAGCAATTCTTGAACGGCTACAAATGTACTTTTTAAACACACATTTCACAAAAACTAACAATTATAAATCACATTATTCTCTAATAATGAGTCTCAAACATGGGCTTAAACACTTCTGCTTATATAACATGGATTAATGATATTGTTACACTTGTAAGATTTTGATTACTCAAATATCGTCACTCCATTTTTAGACATTTTCTACCCCTTTTTTCATTTTTAGAAGAATTTCCCAGTAATGAACCTTTTCCCTTCTACTTATTTTTACATTTTTTTTAAGTGCTGGAGTCTCCATGATCCTATCTCTATTCATCATATTCATCTGAATACAATTCAGTGCGTAAAACGTCCTCCTAAAAGTGAATTAAGATACTTGAGAAAAACATTTTTTCAAGTATAGTGTTCGAAGACTATTCAAAAAAACAAAAAAAAACTCAATATTTTTTTTTACCACAAAGCAATTACAAACATCGACCACAGGAAAAATAATATATCTAATGAAAGTCGCGGCTTATAAGATGCAGGTAATTTAGTTTCCGGAACAATCCAGTTTACTTCTCTTTTTTACATGCTCAGAAGCTGGCATCTAATCATTTATCACTCCCCTTCACGAGGCCTATAACCTTTTCATCTGTATAGAATTCTCTCGTCCCATAAGAATACGAAGAATAATATGTTGTTCTGAGGTTCGTTGGCAACAACAGGAGATGTAGGCTGAAGCAACTTCATTCATTCCGAATGGAAGAGTATTTCTCCCACACAGATTGGGACTTGGAAATTTCAACCATGAGGTTCTTAAATTTGTGGCTGCAATCTCCTCCACTGCATTATAAAGGAGGGGGAAAGAATTTAATTAAGTGTTGCACTTGCAAATCTTAGTGAAACTGATTAAAATCTAGATTTAAATCAAAGTCAACAAGTCAATAATTAATTTTAACTACAGGTTTCGTAGGATCCACAACTTTTCAACCATACATCATATCAACTTCTATCAAATCAAGATAAACTAAAAATCTAATTTCAATCTCCACCAAACACGGGCTAAATGATCGCAGGAAAATCTTGACATACCTTATGCGGTTCAAGGATGCAATTGTCCTGAGGGCGCTCCTGATCATATCTTCATTACGATCTACTTCTTGCTTGACAGCATCTTGTTTAGTCCTAAAGTTGATAGTTTTCTGGAGAGGATCCACCAAAGAATCCAACACTGGATGTGCAATAATTTGGTTAAGACGGATTCAAATTTAATTAAAAACATGTTTTCAAATACAAGGTTTAACTGCATTCTGAAACTAAAAGAAAAATTACCCGCTAATACAGCCGAAGGACACTTGTCAGCCAACTTTGAAAGGATAAGATGGCAAGGCATTTTCACATCATAATGATCTGAGGGAAAAAAAGTATTATCAGAATGTTACGAAACTAAAGTCAACACAGTTCAACATTTTTATTTATTAATATTATCATAGGAAAGAAAGTATAACAACAGGACCTATCAAGTTTAAACGAGGCATTCCTAGGAAGCAACTCACCATCTAAACCAGATAGAAGGTATGGAACAATAAAAGATGACGGATTCACTTGATCAAGACAACTATCCAATAAAGTATCCACGCATTCAAAAGCAGCCTTCCTTAATTCAAGCCCATCATCTACTGTGTGTTTGAAAGGACCTAGATCCACCGTCCTTATCAATTCTTTCTGCAGAAAGAGGGGTAAAAAGAGCATAATGACAAATAAAAACCCTATTGTGTTCATATTAATAGGTCAAAAATAATATTCTAATAGAGAGATTAAGATCTTTCTTAGTTGCTCCCAGGAGTCTATCGAGACAATGTGACAATTTTTCAACAGAATGGTAAGCTTCAAAAAAATTGTCAAAATATAGAATGAAGCACAAAATAAATAGTATAATTTTTTTATCTTTACATTTACTAATTTTGGGTTAACAAAATTTTATCACAAGGTTATTGAAAACTGAAAAGCAGCTATAGCAGATGAATCACCATCAACAACAGGCTATATATATTTCTTAAATCAAAAAAAATAATCACACATAAGGTAAGTTGCTCAAAACTAACTAATCCTCATTGGAACGTGTAAATAATAAAGATGTTGACCATGACATATTCCACAAGCAACAAATTTGCAATTTTTTTAGGAATAACTATTGGGAGACACGGCACACGAACTTATTTTTATAAACACTAGGTGATGCAGGGTGCAGTTCGGAGTACTCACGTAAATATGATGGTATTTCTAGAGCACAACAGGTTACATAGAGGCCTGTAAATACACCAAGTCAGAATGGTACCAGTTGGACAAAAATACAGAAAATGTATCTCTGACATTTTTTCCTTTCGAAAAACAGGTATGGAATTTCCTTTATGAAATTGAGTTATATTTTAAGAAGTCTGTTACATGACATACTATGCCACGGAACAAGATAAAGAAACAAGCAAGAACTCAAATATTGTGCCATATATGTGTATCCTGTAATTTGAATATTTCATGAAAATCCAACATATGCACATCTTCAACCTACACCACATTCAAATCAACAAAATGATGTTCAATTACTGATGGACATGACAGTGAAGGAAACTGAATAATTTAATCTCCTTGCAAGAAAGAAACGCAGATACTTTCTCAAAGAGAAAATCTTGGTTGTGGCAGCATTTTCTTGAGTAGCGGATGGAAATTTCACTTGAATTCATTCCACCAAAAAATTTGTTTTAAGGAGGTTTTTATTTGAGAATATATTCTCTCTTTTGCCATTAAAAGAGAAACAATGTTATACAAATTCAATTGACACCCAATAAATTTAGAATATTCCTATTGCTCACAGTTATTGTGCAAATAACCCGCAACATTAGCTTCTAATTCCAAAGGCAACACAATAATGCAGTATAATTTCATTGTCCTGAAATTTTCTTACTTTTGCACCCAAATAATCTCATTCTAAGGGAAAGATAGGCAGTTTTCGCTGATAGAAAATAGGTTAAATTGCTTATTGCAGTGTAAATGCAAGGACTGGTAAACCAAATAATAGTTATAGTACAGTGTGCATTAAACTTTTGAGTCTGTAGGATACAACCATAGAAAACTGTTAATTATAATATTTTACCTTAATTACTGTCTGGTCGTATAGAAGTGGCAAAAGCTCTGGAAGCAGGCCCTTTATTAGGTTTGGCTTATAATGGGCCGCGGTACTCAAGGCCAATACAGCTGCACGCCTTACATGCTGCTCAGTAACCAACATAACATTGACATAAATCAAAATTGGTCCAGGAAAAATACCAGAAAATCCAAGAGAGATACACAGAACATACAGGTAAATGGAAAAAATGACGGAAGATATATAGTGTATAAATATATAGGGGGTAAGTTTGTAGCGACCAAGAATTTTTAAGCGATTAATAATTATTTTAATAGAAAATCGTGTCGCTACTATTTCACCCATTTTTATTAAGTTAACGCCACGACGTATTCGTATAGCCAAGTCAAGAAATAATCGAGATCGTTCGATTTTAAATTAAATTCCGAATTTCTAAAAATATCTCCATTCTCTTGATTTAAAGTATATTAAGTCTAAGTACTTAATTCAATGTTATCCCAATATTTATTTGTACAAAAATTACTTTTATTATTTAAATTAAGAAAATATATGCAAGCATGAGAGGTTCCATTATATGTAATCATGAAGAGCATAATATTTGTATAAATATGGAAAAGTATATGAATGATTTATATACTCCATTATATGTAATCATGAAGAGCATAATATTTGTATAAAAAATGGAAAAGTATATGAATGATTTATATACTCCATTATATATAATCATGAAGAGCATAATATTTGTATAAATATGGAAAAGTATATGAATGATTGATAAGACTCCATTATATGTAATCATGAAGAGCATAATATTTGTATAAAAAATGGAAAAGTATATGAATGATTTATATACTCCGTTATATATAATCATGAAGAGCATAATATTTGTATAAATATGGAAAAGTATATGAATGGTTGATAAGACTCCATTATATGTAATCATGAAGAGCATAATATTTGTATAAATATGGAAAAGTATATGAATGGTGCTTTACTTTAAGAAAATGATGTGTTAAAATTAATAGAATTGAATGATTATGTTTACAATATGCCAACTTTATACATCTATTTAAACTCATCTCTTTTACACACAACTCTACACATATACACTTATTTTCAATCTCTTGACAAAATCCACAAGTAAGAGAAATTCAAGGTGGTCAAGAAAGTTTTGGTCCATTTACTATTACACTTCATTTTAATCTTTTAAAAGGTAAGTATATCTTATGTTTTTATGAAAAGTAAGTATGTTTTTATGAAAGGTAAATACACCTTATGTTTTTATGAAAAGTAAGTATGTTTTTATGACAAGTAAGTATATCTTATGTTTTTATGAAAAGTAAGTATGTTTTTATGAAAGGTAAATACACCTTATGTTTTTATGAAAAGTAAGTATGTTTTTATGACAAGTAAGTATATCTTATGTTTTTATGAAAAGTAAGTATGTTTTTATGAAAGGTAAATACACCTTATGTTTTTATGAAAAGTAAGTATGTTTTTATGACAAGTAAGTATATCTTATGTTTTTATGAAAATGTTTGGATCATTGCTATGAAATCAATCTCACAAGATTGTTATGGGTTCCATATGATATGTTTATGATTATGCTAAGGGGACCGGAGTTTAGTAGCGCTACACATAAGAATTCTTGTCATTTAAGTTCGGTAAAATTCTTGTGTCTCCCTATGTTTATGAGTATTTCGATCCTATCCTATGTTATGATGAAAATGATCCATATGCTTTCAAAAGAAAATTTATGCTTGGTATACTTACTGGGATTTTATAAATCTCACTCCACGATATTTACCATTTTCAGATAATTGAAGGTTCGAGGCGGTCAACATGGAAGTGGCAAAAGTGGTTAAGATTGATGAGATAATTATGTTGAACTTTATGTAGGAAAATTATGTTCTATTTTTATTCACAAATAAAATTATGGGATTCTAATTATTCTTTTGAATAATTTTACATTACTATTTAAGTCTCGATAATATGATATGAGTCACTTTTAGTGGCACTCGAATGGTCGAGAATTCGGGTCGTCACATATATAGCTAAAGAAAACGTTCCAATAACTGTTAGAAAAATTACCTGATCGTGATCCTTGATAAGCATCAAGAAAGATGAGATTTCAGGGTACAAAATCTCATCTATCTTCTCCTGCCGCTCAACTATAGAATATTTAACCGCAATTACAACTGTTGCCCGGGTGAATGCAGCTGCACTGGTTGTTCTCTCCTTCAATTATATGCAAGAAACTAATTAATCTTGCAGAGTTTTATTAAGGCATTGCACGCATGGATAGAAGAAAATGTATTTCTGAGATGGTACCTTTAATGCTGGAACAAGTTTTCCTGGTTCAATTAGGGCAATTTTTCCGAGACATTCGGCAACCACATTGCGAACTCCCTCTTCCTCACTTTCACAGTGGTTAAAGAGCAAATTGGTGATCTTCTCAACACTGGAATCATCAAATTCAGCTTTATCCACAGATTGTCTAACTATGACCTGAAAGTGGGAGATATTTCAGCAAGAATGTGAAGTGTCGATAAATGCTGGTTTAAAAAGGAATTGCAGGGGGCACACCTCCTTCAGGGAATGGAGCAATAGATATTGCTTCTTCTGCTGATTATCAATTTTGTCCAATATAAAGGGTAAATATTTTGGTAGATTTCCAACAGCAATATTTCCTAAAGCATAAGATGCAGCAGATTTTATCTCCTCAAAAGGTGATTGGAAAGATTCAATAACAATATTCTCTATATGGATATGTGAACTTAAATCTTTTCTCCTCCCAATCTCCCCCAAACACAGCAAGGCAAGATGTTGCTTGGCCTATAAAAAACAATGTTGAATAAGAAGAGAATATAGCAGTAATACAGATGGAAGGATAAAATCCAACACGGCACAATTAAATTCCCTTGATTAAAAAGAAATTTAGAAATGAATCCTCTCAAATTACACATAAAGAACAGAAAGGCAGAAAGCAGCTCATATTTTTTTCCTTAATATTTAAAACAAGATTGCTAGTTAATTTAAATAATAGACAGCCAAAAATATTAAAAGAATCCAAAACAACCAAAGTTCGTGCTGTATGTAATGCAGTACATAAAACATATTCCAACACCAAATTTAATTGGAAGTGTCTTCTGATATTTTCCACCAAAATCAAGAGTCCAGATAGCTGACCAGAATCAAGAAGCCAATTAAATGTTCTGATACTAGAATAAGTGGGCAGTGACCAAGTATCTAACAAATCATACACCTAAACTTCTCTATAGCGTTTCAATCACCAAATAGAAACTCATAGGATATTATTGTTCATTTCATGGTAAACTCAAGATCTTTAAATTTCGAATAACTGGTGCGAATAAGCAAAACTACTTCAGCTTGATTTTGAAAATCAAGGTAGCTACTAAAAGGGGCAAACTTAGCTGAAAAGGCTGAATCCTAAGTCCTTGACCATACTACGTAAATTATATCTTCCAATTGATTGCAGTGCTCTAATTAATAAGAGGTTCGTAGTCAATAAATAAAATAATATAGCATCTAACAGTCGTTAAAAATTCGTCTAAAACATCTCCATTTATGTAATCCAAGCAAATTAAGGCAAGCATTGAAAGGAGCATATTGACATACCGAATTGGTAGTGCTGTCGGCTTTCAGGATATCTGTGAGCATATTTACAGTAGATGAACATTTTTTATCCCCTGCAGCAAGAAGGCAGAGAACTGCCACACATTGAGCAATGGAAAATAAAGCCTGTTTTGCAACACTGCCAGACTGGGCAGATGATTTTGCAGTTGAAAGAAGGGAGTCTAGCAGCACATCAAAGCTAGTATTTGCTGAGTTAACCAACACACGGAAGAAGTTCTGTAGTGCCTGAAGTGTCCATAAATGAGAGTTTTAACTTACAATATGCAGATATTTTACAGTTTACACACCATGACTAAGTCAATGCAACACAAAAATAATACCAGAAGTGCTTGCCCCTGCAGCAATGAGCTTCTCACTAGAGTCAATGCCTGTGGAAGAACTTTGTTTCTGACGGTCAAACCAACATTTGGACCTGATCTACTGTCGGCCATCAAGGTACAGCACAGTTCCAATGCTAGAGCAGTCATATGCAAGTCTGAGTCACTGAAAAGCACAAAGAAAAATTTATACTCATTTAATTACTAGTCACTTAAAAATTAATTATCAAAAAATTTATGAAAATGATCTGCAACTGAAAAGAATTGTTGAACAGACAGTAGTAAACAAACAAGTTAACCTTATTAGAGTTGAAAGTTCCACAACGATCACTTCATAAACGGAAGAACCAATTTTATCGCCATAAGCAACAATCAAAGTATTTAGAGTTCCCAGTGTTGCCTGTCTTAATGCTCGATTAGCCTATTTTCCAAAAGGATGAGAAACGCTCAGTAGCTTTTCCACTAATTCAGAAAGTTGTGCTGGAAATTTCTGGAGATTATATTGGAAGTACCTTCCTTAGGAATGCAGTTAACTCAGAAATTACATGCTCTAAAACACATGATAGGTCCAGGTGCAATGGAGATGCAGCAATGACAGCGAAAGCCTGGGAAGAAAAATTAGAAGGTATGAACAATTAAACATGTAAACCAACCTAACTCATATCCCAAAACAAAATATAAAATAACCAGCAAATAGAAAGTGTAACTGCAATAAAAATGAAACACTACCTCATCCCATTCCAAATATGCCCAGGTCACACCGATGGGTCTAAAGCCTTGGGTGACTACTACTAGTTAACATGGATCTTACACTTTTGCTAGTTACCCCACTGTGTTTCCATAGCTTTGACAAGGTCCTTGAAGGATTTATAGGAGAACATTGTAGTGCCATCAAGTTGGTAGTTTAGATTTGTGGTGTGCCATGACAGGACTTTGGTGAGGGTCTCCGATACGCATTAGGTACTTAAAAAGTTATGGCTAGATGCTACTCGTCAAAATGGATCTTAGACATTTGAGCCAAATGATTGGTGCCCAACCATTTTCCAAACGATACCTGAACAGACTTTACATAAGCTGAAGGAAGATGGAAAGGGAAGAAGTCAATCAATTTCTTCTCACTTCATCCCACTGAGATAAAACTCAAAAGGACAAAAATTCTACTCAACAGTCATTTCATACTACCTATGTAATGACCACAAACTTTCTCACATCTTGCCCAGTTGCCCTCATTCTCTATGGGGGTATTCAAACCAGGGCTGACAAGCCATGCCCTGGCTCACGCCTAGACCTGAGGAAAGTGAAATGGAATAATGCTACCACCTTTTAAAACATTGATTTTAAGAAACTCATCCATGGTAGTTTCTCCATCATAAATAATACATGTTTAACTTCCCCATGTTGATATCTGGCTTTAGCCTCACTAATGCACATCAGACAAATCTGACACAAAGAGGGGGCATGCTGAGGAACCATGAATCCACAGAAAGAACAGCACAGAGGACTTTGAATTCAAACACACCTTTACGGCTGTAAGTCGAGTTATCTCATTTCCCATTCGGTCTACCAGCACTGGAAGGCATGAAGGTAAATCCCCACCGAGTTGATCGCCAAATGTAGAAACAACACGCCCCATGCAATAAATGGCACATTCTTTAACCTCCTGTAAAAGGAAAACAATTAGCCAAATATGATGCCCAGAAAATAAATTACACTGCAAAGATAGGCACTAACCTGATCTTGATCTTGATTTTTCAAGCGTGCCATGATGGCATTATATATTGGTTGGACATAAGATTTGAAATCAAAACCATAACCCTGAAAGACAAAAACCAATTAACGTTTTGGGAAGGATATAGAGAACGTCAAAGAATTCATATGAAATGAAGAGGTTCAAAGCAACTGACCTCAATATTTGGTCGCAGAATGCGTACTAGTTCTCCACATACTCTTAATGCCTCTGCTGTAACTTTGTAATAGCGTTCACCAACAGCAGATATAACGGGAGCAGAAATGGCCTAAGAACACACCATTGTCAGAAAACCAACCCTCTTGCATAGCTTGCTAACTTATGGAAATAATATTTCACTGATACTGCCTATCCGATAATGAAAGTAACAAAACGATATTATACATTTCCTAGAAAACCATAAAAACAGAATGCTTCTAACACTAGCAACAATGTTAGGGTTGAATGTCCAAATCATTATGCTCTGAATTTAAATTTAAATGCATAGTTTGACATTTAAGCTTAAAAAGAAACCCTCAGATTAACAAGTCCAAAGAATAGCAATAATCATCACTCTTAAGTACTCCATGAGAACTGTATTAATACGATCTTGAATTGTACCAAATGAGCGGTAGCTCGGTTTGTGGGAAAACACAGCATCCAGGAGGAGAAATCAATATTTTAAGTATGTGCCTGGGAAGGCTTTTTTGGGAGCTCTAAAGCACTTTTAGAAGACCAAAAGTCCTTATTAAGTTGTTTTAGAGAAGCTCAAATTTGAAGCTTTTCTGAAAAGTGCTAAATTCAGCATTTACAGCAAGTTGAAATCTACATTAATTATGCTTACATAATTTTATAGTAAAATATCAAAACATATCTAATTTAACTACACACTAATTATTATCATGGTTTGCAAAAAAAAAAGTTCCGACACAAGCTGAGGCATAGATAGGACCATATTTTTTAAGGGTTGGGTGAGGCTTACTCCTTGACTGATTGAGCCTTAAGCCTTAAGGCATACACCTCATTAATTAAGAGGCATGCACCTTACAAATGCTTGGCTCTTCACTTTTTAAAATCCAAAAATTCACATGTTCTGCTCTTAATTTTTTTTTTTTTCATTTGTCAATGCACGAAAATATATTTTGGAAATTAAATTTAAGATAATAAAAGAATTGTGTTTGCGTGTTATATATTAATGTTTCAAACAAATAAATTTAAAACATAAATCAATTAAGACTCAAAAAATGAGCACAAATTTTAAGATTGACCTACTCAAATGAGACTATTTTGAAGGGGCATGTTAAGAGATAAAATCTCATATCGAATAAAAATAAAAACATTGTCCAATTTAAAAGGACTTGGGTTGCTCTTCTTGACAATATCGACATTTTAAGATGAAACCTCAAGTCTTAACAAGTTTCTTTATATTAGTAACATTAAGATAATTTGCATATACATTCAAAAGTTCTGTACACTTTTTCAATAATCAATTCAATACACTTTTTCAATAATCAATTCAATACAGTAAAATTATTCTCTACGTAGTTTCTAGCTTTTTAACGTTATTCTTATTTCAAGAATTCCAATTCCACTTCCGCACCACCATTTTTTTAAGAACCAAATAGTTATAAACTTTTCGGTAAAAAGAGCTCTACCCACAACATCTGTGCCAAACGGACTCTTCAAGATCTTCATACATAGTTGGCTTTAAGGTTTTATTAATTGATTATGCCCATAGTGATGGCCGTTGAGGATATTGTGGTGCATAACAATTGATCTCATAGTTGTGATACGACTTTATTGAGATAGGTGAAAACCCCCCTCTTAGAACCGTACATGAGACTTTCATCTTGTACAGTTGTTTTCGAGTCGAGCTTGGAGAGGACAACAAGGCTTTTCCCGCTCGGCTCGTCTTTGGTGACAAAACTTCTACGCCAAAAGATGCAGTCAATACCCCCAGAACCACACCTGTAACCCAAGTCAATACGCGAGGTTTTTTAAATCCACTGGCAATAAGTCATCCGGACACTGGAAAGTCTCCCGTCAATCTGCGTGATCTCTATCTGTCGGAAAGGAAAGCAAAGTTGACCTTGTCTCTTCTCCCGCTCCTGCCGGTCCCGGGTTTCCACTCGAAGCGCCGTCACCATTTATTTTTATATCCTGGGCATTCGGAGGAATCCAATTTATCGTGAATCGCAAGAAACATGTGAAGTGTATGGCTAACCCAATAACGAAAGTTTCGTTCGACTAGCCCCTTCCCTTGCATCTCGTACCTTCCAAGATGTGTGATACGTTGTGTTCTTACTCTCCCTTCCTAGGGCCGTTTGATCGAGAATTCAATCCATTTATTCATTCAATGGAGGCAGGCTGATCTCCCACCACTTACACTATGGTAATGACCAATAGCAGTTGGTAAGGAGGATATGAACAGGATTGTTTTGAGTTTGGAACACTAGCGACTAGGCGTGAACGTGGACGTTTATCGGTTCAGTTCCATTCAACCCCAAGAACCAAACAGTTTCAATTTCGGTTCGATTTTGATTGACTTTTGTTTGGTTCCTATTAAAAAAATTGAATTATGCAAATGTCTAAATGTGTGCAAAGTCAAAGCTAAACGTAAAACAATATTGCACGTAAAATGATGCCAAAGCTATAATTTACTGAAATGTCTTCCTCAAAGCTACAATATTGCACGTTTTTTGATTTTCGATTGATTTCAATTTTTTTAGATAGATTTTGGTTTAGATTTTTGTTAAAAAATTAAAAAACGAACAGTTTCGATTTTTTCAGTCCGGTCAACTCGGTTCCAATTTATTTGTCCATCCCTACTGACAACAGTGATTGAGCCAACCTCACAACTCAAATTGTAGACCAGACAACTCAAATTATAGATAGACCTCATAGAGATAGTGAGACTACAAGTTCATCCAAAATTTTATATTAGTGCACCAACTCCCACGACCACACTTCAAGAGATAATGATGAATTTGCTTACGAGTTCATATATAGGGATTTCCATATTTCAACCAAATTAGTGATGACGACATATTTGAAGCTCTATAGAAGGGAATTTGATAGGCACGTCATTTATCTACTTCTTGCTTGAGCCGGATGATAAAAAATTCTCATGTCTGGTTCCTTCGGGGGATGAAGAGGCGCCTATGGTCCCTCACTCAGTACTGCACTACAAAAAATGACCTAGATGCTACAAAATCTACTCCTAAGGTGCTGCTTAGCTTCTTCTTCCTTTAAACTATTTAGATCTTCATATTCTGACACTCCATATACAGATATTCAAGGGAAATGACCCATTCTATAAAGATGACTTGCCAAATTTTACAAGCATCCAAATTACACCATTGTACTAATTTCACAACTCCCATAAAACGAAAAATGTACTAATTTTACAAGCACCCATATAACATCATCGAAAAAATGACTTGCCAAATTTTCAGATTTTGTGAAAGTGGCAACAATAACTTTCACAATTAACATGATTCAAGATTTTTAGAAAACTCTCATTTCCACTTAATTTAGAAGGCCATCACATTCTTAATAGTTTCAATGGCAAAGCAACCAATTATGTTACACATTACCTTAATGTAGGGATGGAAAACAGAAGGGGCATGCGAGGCCAACACTAATCTTGTGAAAACAAGAGCTTCAATCTTCAAATTTGAGGTAGATGATTTGTCCTGTTAACAGAAGAAAGAACTTACAAGCTCTTTGGCAGCAAATAGAAAAACTAACAAAACTCAAACAAATGAGAACTCATCAAGGGGGGAAAAACTTACACACAATGCTTTCTCGATTCCAGGAGTAAGAGATCCAATGTGGTCTGCAAAGCAATCAGGCAGCACAACTACCAATTCTTTCAAGACCGAGAAGGCACCAACCTGTAGGCATAAACAATGTGATCGGATGTAGAAGCTCTAAGTTGGTCACCAAAATATCACGCTAGGTAGAATTCCACCTTCGTTTTGACAGATTTCTCTCGTAGTTGTTTGTTTACCGATCGAACGATTTTGGAGACATCTTGCTTCAACATGTATCTGGGACTGCATGCCACGACAATATCACAGCATCAGAATCCAAAAGTCAATGTAGATATCAAAACTCTAGTGAGGGAAATCCCTTATTTTCATCCCAACAGAGATTATAGTATATTGAATCGTGTAAAGTGGAAATTTCATCATCAGTATTAGCAAAAATATGAAGGCAAGAAAAGTCCCTTTCTGACAGAGAGATCCCAAAACAAAGAGTAAGTCTTCATGTTTCACAAATAATCGAAATTCGATTTCTTGATCTCTATCTTCCAGTTTTAGAAACAACTAAAAGTTAAGTCAAACCTTAGGTCAAAATATTTACCCATTAAGTGACAATACAGATAAGACATTGCCAATGCAATTAGAGAAAATTTAGCTAAGCTCAATACTCTCTCTTAAAGTTAGTGAACTCATGACTTGTAGGTTGAGAAAATACAATGACACCACAATATGGAGATCTAAAGCATGTATCTTATTAAAGAAACTCTTATCTGAATCAGGGGTGAAGGTCACTAAATTATACTTTTTTTCCTAGATGATAAAGCATAGTTCGGTTAATGCATATTAAACCAGCAAGCCAATCTCATTAGCTTTTCAACTAACTTCAATCATTTGTTTTATTCTGTCCCTAGATGCGAGATATTTCCAAATACTCGTACTGATAGCAAGATAGCATTAAAATAATCCAAAGTTCCTTCGATGACAATTTATAATGAAGCCATTGAGTAGATCTTTTATTTATTATACTTGTTTCAGGGTCCAGTTCAGCCCTGCCTTATGTAAGATGGAACAGAAAGAAAACTGTATCAATAAAAGAAATTAGATACAAACAATTTAAAAACAATATAACTTCTCTGTACAAGAATCTAACAAGTCAAACTGGAAGAACCGTATTCTTGCCTTGATTCGTCAATATCTGTCTCTCCTTTAGTCACATTTCCTGTTTGTCGCAGTAACTCAATGAAGGTATTAAACACATCCATCTGCAGCTTAAATATTATTAGGTAATCAACCGAGTTGGTTGTACTATAAGGGGTTTAGCTATGCCATTCAGTCTTACCTTTACATTTTCTTCCCTTTCTTTAAACCTATCAATCAACTTCGGGCAAGCCTGAAAATGAATATATTACAATTGCATACAAAAGAAACCTATGCTCTCAATTTCTTATACTTGTAGTTTTATAACAACATTAGAAACTGCAACTCTATTATTCATAATATTCACTATTCAGGAAAGACACCACATGAGTTCCGTTGCATTTGCAAGGATCATAGTCACATTAACTTCCCAATTAGACAAATCTATAAACAAAATCATTTTTACAACAACTTTAAGTGTACCGCCAAACAAATAACTTTGACATTTTAAAAATGTTTTAGAAAGTGAATGAAAAGTGTTTAAATCGCTTATATAGATAGTGCTTGAAAGAAGGTACGAGCAATTTTCTTTGATAAAATAAATCAAGCATTTAGCGATACATTTCTTTACGCGGTTGAAATGGAAGCTTCCTTCTGGTGGGTTAAAATGACAGTTTTGAAGGTCTTGAGCCTTTTATTATTGATGATGATGAATTGATTTTCAAACAGTCAATGAGCATTGTTGAATTAATTAAATAGGCCAGATATAATGAACAATCTGACCTTAAAGAGAATGTTATTCTGGTTCATGATTTATTCTCGAATCTTTTGCACTTAAGTAAATAAGAGTTCAGTTTTACGAGAGGATAGTACAGAAAATACAAGTAACGTGAAAATAAACTCTCTAAGGAGTTCGACAGAGAATCAGAACTATTGCCTGATAAAGATACATGGACTCAATTGTCCTTAGACATGTATCTGATACTGTAATAAATTTCCATAATATCCAGTAGGCAAATGGTCCAGATTCACTAGAGCCATGTTCAAAAACTCTTATACAATGGATACCTCTTCGTATAGCCTTGATAGCAACTCCGGGCGGGAAACAATCAAGGCCGCTAAGCATTTAGCAGCGGCTCTGCGGACCTTCCAGCTAGCGTCTTCATCGTCGGTATATTCATTAGCGCTCTCGCTACAAATCCATGAAGATAACACATCATCACAAATTCTTACCAGAAATAACTTAGAATTGCAAATAAGTGCATTACATACTCATCCTCCTCCACCACATAACTCTCATCATCTGTGTCTTCCTCCATGTTATCAGTAAAATTAGGATCATAGCTAAGATATTCCAAAGTAAGATGTAAGATGTCATTACAATAGGAAGAAATATCCCTGGAACACCGCAGCAGAAAGCTCTCTAGAGCCTACAACAGAAAAAGACTCAATACTTCGTTTTAACATAACTTCAACAACAAAAGTAAAAGTAAATAAATTATATACCTGCAAACTATACTCACGAAGCTCTTCATCATTCTCCGATGCATTTTGACAGTAGCTAATTAATATTGGAACAGTATCTCCAAGATGGGCACCAAAACGATAGCCAACAGCACGACTTACAAACCAAAAAAACATGGGTTATTCATGGACATATACAAATATTATTAAATCAAATTACAATTACATACCTTAAAGCCCCAATCATCTGAATGTTTGTGCGTGTGATTTCTGGTTTTATGCCCTTATTTCTCAAAAGCCTAACAACTTCAACTGTAGCTTTTGCCAGCAAATCATCTGACAAGCTTGAAGCAAGAGATGCTGGAGGCAGAGTGTTAAATTAATTAGATTTATAGGAAATATCATGAATCATTTCAAAAGATATGCACATTCAGTTGATATTACCTACACATGAAACAGCCTTCTTCCTGACACTAGCGTGATTGGAACTCAGCTGGGGCAACAATGCACCTAATAATACCTCGTGGTCTGATGCCATTAAATTTCCATATTTATGAAGAACGTCACACAATATATCGAGGCATTCACACTTGATTTCAGTGGACATACCCTAAAAAAAAAAAGGAAAGACAAGTTGAAATAATAAACTTCGGACGGCATAAAACAAAAATTTTGCAATTAGGTATCTTGCTACCAACTACAATTTTATTTTATTTGGATAAAGACTTGGCCCCTATATTATGGTTTAGATTAAAAATAATAATAATAATAATAATTATTATTATACTTTTAGTACATTTTAATAAAACTTGATGAAACGTGTGGTTGAAAAGTTGATAATAGTTGTATATCCCATGAAATGTGTAGTTGAAATTGAGTTTGAAGAAAAATGAGTTTAAAAGAATGAGGGCCAACCATGGGCCAATCGGTTGTAACAATTACTTATTGACATGCTAATAATGCTCATATTAGTATATTACAAAATACGGACAATCTTTGAATTCTCTAATACACCATTTCTTTCCCGACACCCTAGAGCTTCATGATAGAACACGTGTTATTTCATGCAAAATGAATAAAGCCTCAATAGATGCTTATTTCACATCCAATAAAGAGGAGACCGTAAAAGCAACTAGAGAACTCCAACAAAGAAGTTTCCCAAGGATTTTAAAATAAAATGCAAGCTCAATGCAAATAGTGATTAATCAGCTTTAAAGCCAATTAGGAAAGCAAGAATATCTGAAGAGGCCCCTTGCCAAAATCATAGGAGCAATCATGAAACTCATATATCACAAAGTGACAAATTTGGATATGTTGGCACGTACCTCCGCAGTATGGGAGTTAACGTTCATGGTTAACACAACGCCATTTACCCATGCATCCCTAGCTTGTGAAAGATATCAATTGCTCTTGTTTTTAAAGATGCTTTATCATATGATAAGCAGATGACATCTTTACTGATTTTAAAAACTTACACTTAGCCCAAATGCACTGAGTGCAAATTCAATTTGGAGAATGTAAGTTTACTTAGAAAGATCTGACAATTAATCAACGTTATTAGGAAACCAACAAATCAGCATAATCTATCTAATACAGTAAAATTTACTGTGGGGGCAGGCCATATCCCTTTCAAAGAAACATGGAGATAACATCACTCATCTGGAATCTCAGATGATCAACCAAGTGCTAATTGTTAAACAAGAATTCAGTTGTAAAAGAACCATCATCAGAGAATTTTATTACCCTCGGACGTGCTATCAGTGATGCTAAATGGCATATAGTAACTCACCTGGGAAGTCATTCCTCTTATCAACTTTGGAGATATGGATACAAGTATAGATTGTGCGATGGATGAGGTAGGAACTTCAGAAACAATTGTTTTCAAAGCAATACTTGAAATGTCACGATGTTGTTCTTTCCCATTCAGTAATTTATCACAAAGCTTATTAGCCATCTCAAGAATCTGCTGCTCATGAATTTTCTTCACCAGTGGAGCAAGACTAAATATCAAAGTAAAATGAAAACATTAATGAGAATGCGGCTGCTGATATATAATCTTCCGGGTCATACTTTGGCAGTGTGTAACAATAAAATCCCAAATCAAAGCAATAAAGCAACCACTATCAAAATAACAATATCATATTTTCTAAATTTTTTGCAAACATAAATAGACTCCTTGAACACGATTTATAAGCTTTTCAATCACAAATTGGGTCACAGCCCTTATTTTCTTCAAATAAGTTCTATAGGACTAAGCAACATTCGAATTTCAGGGTGAGTGGCGCAAATAATCAGCATGGAAAATAAATTTACATATAAACTTCAAATTCCACAAAAATTTAAAAAAAAAAAAAAAAAATAGAAGCTTCATTTCATGTTGACCAAAAGTAGATTTAGGACCCCATATCGAACCCAGCCTCAAAGTGAAGCATGCAAAGAATGCCTCAAGGAGCTGACTGTGGCAATTTTAAGAGGTGTAAGCTTCAATTGTGTGAGGCATGAGCCTCACAGCGCCACCTCAAAGCTGTGGCCCAAAACATAAAAATTTTTATTGACCCATTTTGAGAATAGTTGACACCGCCAACTAATACATTAAAAATTTGTGTTTTTCACAAAACCATTTTGGAAATAGTTCATCGCCACACGAACTAAACTAATAGTTCCTTTATACTGTTGAATTGAATTTTATTTATGATGTATTATGAGCTTATTTTGCAATTCAATATTTTTTTGACATTTTTTTGCTGCGGGGTTATGCCTCAATGCATATGCTCGCCTCATGAAGGAAAAATACCCATGCACCTGTTGCGCCCTTTTAAACATTATTCTAAATCTGAAGATCCCAATACTAGGACTCAATAGGCAACATAATTGTAAAATCGTGAAGGACAATTGGTGAGCACAAAATGTTAGAATGAATAAAATACATGTTTGCACAAGGGAGTAGAAGAAAAGAACCCAACAACTCATCATAAAGGAGGCATAGGTTCCAAGAAGGAAGAAACAAATTAAATAGGAAAATGATGACAAATATCTAGATCTCAGACTCAGATTAAGGAACTTCATCAATCAGTAACATGATTCAAGGAAAATAAAGAAAGAATAATCAATCTTGTATCTAAATAAAATATGAGAGGTGAACATCACTGGCATTTATCTTTGTAAATAAGGAAATCTAGTACGGACCATTTTACAGCTAATCCAGAAACATCGCCTGCAGCATCGTCAAGTTGTTGGATAACAACATTAGACAACTTTACTTCGAGCTCAACATCGAGTTTGAATCCCTCTTTGTTCAATTCATTAAGCAAATCAGAGGTTGCCATATATCTATAATCCTTGTCTTTCCCTGTCATCTGCATTCAATATACAACTTAATTGAGACTCGCCAGTCTATTAAAAGGAAAAATAACTCAGACTATGCAGCACCCATAGCTACCTTTTCAAGTATGCTTGTTAAGGTTAAGTTCGCCATCTATGCAGAACTCTTAGAGGATCTTTCAACTTAGGGTATACCAGCAGAAGGAAACAGTTTCTCTATCAAAAGAAGAACAAAGTATATGTTAGCACTTAGGGTATACCAGCAGAAGGAAACAGTTTCTCTATCAAAAGAAGAACAAAGTATATGTTAGCATACCAATTAACAATGAAATAATAATTCTGATGAAGCAGAAAGCCCACAAAATTAATTTATTATTAAGGGAAAAAAGAATTCAATCAAAACTTGAAGTTGTTAGCACGTTGCATAACAAAAATAAATAATGAAATATGTTCAACATGGGACGAGGTGAAATTTATTAACAGATATGAGGAAACAATAAAAAATTATTGCACACTTAGAGCCTGTTTAATAACGGGAAAAATTTCATCACAACTTTTCAAACTCAAACTCAAATTCAACCTCAACCATTCATTCTTAATCAAGCCCACAGTTTTTTACTTTTCAAACATTTTTAAATCACACATTCATCAAAAAACTAAAAAAAACCCCACAAAAACCTCAACTTTTCACATTACCAAACAAGCTCTTAGCAAAAAGATGGGGAAAACAAATAAAAGCTAACATTAAGGGCTAGGAATTTAATATCAAAGCCTTGTACAATAAATATATTACAACATAGCATAGCGAAGTTAATAATTGGTTCAGGGGAAGAAATTTGAAATTAAATAAAAATAAACTCAAATATGGTGCTGCTTCTGGATCCTCCCAAGCAGGCCATGAAGAATCCAAATCTAACATGTTTGCAAGATGAAGGGTTCAAGAGAGTGTAGAAATCACAAAATATGACTATTTTAACATAATAAAACATATTATTAACTAAAAAATTAAGCCCTTGTTTGATAGAGATTAAAATCAGATTTTTAGCGAATTTTGATAAAAATTGATGAGATGCATGGTTAAAAAATTGTGGGACCAATGAAATATGTGATTTTGATTAATTGTTGATTTGACTTTGATAAAAATCTGATGTTTAATCAGAAACAAACATGCTCTAAAAACAATTTTATAAATCACAAATAGCAGTGCATTTAAAAAGGATATATACTATAGTAACTCCAAATCATGAAAAGAAAGTCAACATGCCAATATGCATATAATTGCAAAGAATAAAGCAAGATAAAATCATGTTGACAATCATATATGTATACCATACATTTCCAAATTCACGAGACAAAACTACAAAAGAAACAATTTCCAAATCCATATATCATGAAATACAAAATCACGCACAGTAAACAAGAAAAAGAAGACGCGTATAGAAAGGCATTTACAAATTGGGATTTTAAGAACGCCCAGAGTACACATGCTTAAAAATAAAAATAAAAAATAGTGTACCAAAAGAAAACAGTAACTAGATTCCTACAGAAACCCCGATAAAATTCTATAGACCTGTACATCCTCGATGCAATTGTTAATTTTCTTAGTGTAAATCGAAGTGGGGAATAGAGAGCTCACTTTTGGATGTCAATACTATCACATAGACTCGCTTGATTTGAGAGATTGCGTATGCAGACTTATTATATAGTTAATCATGCGATTGTTTAGTGCTTTTTGCTCAGCTTAAACCCTAACGCCAGTAAGAGAGATGGTGGAGTGTGAAGAGAGTGTGTAAGAAAGGGCCAAAGGGGTGGTGCGATTGATATTTTTGCTAATTCCACACCTTCTTATAGAGAAGGGGTAAGAGCTCATTTGGGCCTAGCAATTTGAGCCCTCAAATTTACGGTAGTTGCTTGCCCACTCAGACTCACTCGGATGGTTGAGTTTGGGTTGGCCTGTTTTAACTTTATTTTGGGCCGTCACATTTATTAGCGGAAAAAATACATAATTAAGAAATTTACAAATATAAATTTCAAAAATAAGATCAAATTTATATATATTCAAAAATTAGGTTTTTGTTAATATTAATTAATTATGTTAAATAATTAAAAATAATTTATTAATTATACATAATAAGGTCATAACATTGCATAATTTCATGTCATAAACACAAATCTTTTAGGTCACAAGTTTCACAAATGATTTCAAGGCAAAAAATTAATAAATCATTAGGTCACACAAATGTCAAATTAGTCAATCCGAACTTTTTTTTAGGTCACAACGTATTAAATTATTAGGTCACAAGTTTCACAACCCTACTATTTTTTTAAGTCACAATTATTCAAGACCAAGTCACAACCACAGTTGTTTATAGTCACAACCACCATTTCTAATGTCACAAGTCACAACTCCGTTATCTATGATCAAAACCACTATTTCTAAATCACAATTTATCAATATTAGGTCACACAACTTCTAAAGTCACATTTATCAAATTATTAATAGGTCACAGTTACCAAATGTTTCCAAATAAACACCACTCAACACCACGCTCCCACGGTGTCCCGCCACTACCAACGGCATCGCGGCCTCCACCACCAGGTCCAAACCCAAAAGCGTCTCTCTCCCACGATGTCCAGCCGTTGTCGGCTGCATCACGGCCTCCACCGCCAGGTCCCAACCCAGCAACGTCTCTCTCTCTCAATTCAACACAGGTTTTTAAACCTACGGCCATTCATTTTCACTACAAGCTGCAGAACACCTCTCAACACCACACTCCGCCGACACTGCCGGCATCACGGCCTCCACCACCAAGTCATAATTAAGAATTTTAATAACCTTAATTAAGTTACCCCCAACCCAGCAACTTACCCACTCTCTCAATTCAACACTGATTCTTCTACCTGCTGCCATTTATTTTCACCGTCTTAACACAGTCTCCGCCCCCGTCTCAACACAGCTGCCACGACCGACGCCTCAAACAAAAGGAAAAAAAAAAAAAATCTGCATCACCACCACGCGGCCACTACCTGCAACACCCCCTATTTCCTCCACCACAAGACAACTAGCAACACCACCACTCCAACATGCCAGCCACCATCACCTCCACCAACAAAACTTTTCCAATAAACGAGCTAGGTAAGAGATCGGAGAAAAGAAGTAGCGGTGCAGCATCGTCGCTAAAGATGTGTAGCAGCAGCCCTTGTCGGCCATGAAATCGTTCTGATTTGCACATCAGGTAGATCTCGTCGCAGATCGGGCCATTGTTGCTCGTCGACCATTGCTGCGATCTGCTGTGCAGCGAAGCACTGTCAACGATTGCTCAGTGCGGTGGCACTGCAGTCTACAGTTGTCATCGCCGTGGCACTGAAGTTGGAGGTTGCTCGACGCGGTGAAGTTGTTATCACCAGAGGTTAACGATTTTGTGGGTTGAAGAGAGAGAACGAGAAATGAGGTTAAACGAAAGTGTAAAAGAATGGGAATTAGGGCTTGAGGGGAAGGGCCTTGCTATTTGTACAAATTGGATGACAAACTGAGTTACTCCCCCCTCATATGGAGCGCCTGAGGTGAATCGTGTGATAAATGTTTATTTTCATTTAGTGATATAGTTATAATATATTAATTATTGAATTATCCCCTGAATTTTGAATAAAAATGTATTAAATCTGATTTTTTAATTAGAAAACTTAAATGTAGGGATGAGTGTAATTTCCACTTTATTAGCCGAGGAATTTAGGTCCACACCCACCTTGTTGACATCATTTATGAAATTTATCACAACTAATAATTTATTTTAATTATTATCATCTCAATATAAATAATTCAGTTAAATGTCACCCAATTAAAAAAGTTAATAAATATTCAAATCTATTTGCAATAACTAATTTCCTCAGAACAGGCATGTAACATCCCTAACTTTTTTCACAATCTTTAATGGTGAAAAGTTCGGAATTAGGGAAAAAGAAGAGAGAGAAATCAGACTGAAAGAGTTGATATTCTTCTCTATGATGCTCATTCTCTCCTTTTTAGAACCCTAATTTCAGGAGAAGAAGATGTTGAAGATGATGTATCAATCATAAACCAACAAAACAAGAGAGGGGAAGAGGAAGAAGAATACGAAGAAGGGTCAAGATTCTTCACATGTTGTATGCTTACATCACTCTCCCCCTGTTTCAAAGGCTATACGTATATCCAGTGAATTTCTACATTGATTGAATTTCTAATTAGGAGCGGTGCATGATGAACCAAGAGGAAGCACCCCAATGAAATGACTTTGTGAATCTATGGCTTCCCTACTAATGTCCCAGCTCTTCATATTATTCTTTCTTAATTCCTTCATTGTTCCTTTTTCTCCTTCAATTATTTAGGGTTTTAATGGCTTTGGAAGAGAGAATTGATGGATGCATCGAGAGTTACAAGGACTGGGCTAAATGAAGTCTGAATTATATGAAGATATGTCGATGATGATAGAGGTATATATTTCTGTAATGTTCGTGTTTATTTTATTTTAGTTTGTGATGAATTGCTTGTCAAGCTTGAATTTTACATTGTTGAACAAGGATGTACCTTTATCCACATTGCTGTCATTGGCGATGGGAGACTAATAATGTCTCTGCATTACATGAGGCAGACATTGGTTTTGCGATGGGCATAGCAGGAACCGATGTTTGTCCATATGTTTATTTTGCTGCACAAATTGATTATCTTTTGAATATATTGTTTTCTCGTTCAATATGATTCCTATGCGAAACTAAATATAGCTATCTGGTTGCAAAAGAAAGTGCCAGTGTAACTGTGCCGAATGATAACTTGATGAAATTTGTGAACATTCCCAAAATGGGGACGTTATACATAAACATTCAAAAGTTTGTCCAGTTCCAGTTGACATAGGTTATTTGTTATAATAGTGATCCAGTTAGTTAAGCATAACTTCTTAGTATAGATAAAAAGCAAGTGTTCGCATACTACAAAATGGCAAAGGACGGGGGAGGGTATTAAAAGGATAAGGTGCAGTCACAGAGTCACAGGAGTTAGAAACATCGATGTACAGTACCAGGTTATGGAGAAAATCCCAAGCAAGATGCAATAATGTGTAATTTGATTTTCCATCATGTGTTACTGCAGACTTTTGTTTATCCAAGCCCAAGTGTCTACAAATTTTTTGTTCTAATAAGCTAAGATGTCCATTGTCACTTTGGTGTCTTTGGATTAACTAATTTATCTACTACTCATGGATGCTTAACTGGGAAGGCAAAAAATTATAATTATTGGATAGACGAATAAACAACAGGAAAGGAACTCTATTACCAAAAATTGTTTACAATTTCAAACTAGCAGTTAAAGACAGGAACTGAGATTCATGTGTCTGATGTATTGGCTAGGAGAATTGACGTGGAAGTGTAATATGTAATATATAGTTTGAGTCTCTTCCCAATGGAGCGATGTATATAATGGGGGCAACAGCCAGAAGCTAGGTAGGTACAAATGGAATTCAGCTGCAATAATTTGTATGTGTACAATATAGGTGACGTAACCAATCCCACTCCACACCGATCAGCATCCTGTCTACAGGACACTCGCAGGCTACATTAATCACATCTCAGATGGCAGCCTGGTCCTTAAAGATTAATGTAGCCTTGAGATACCTACACATGAAAATTGTTAAATGATTTTATGAACTTTTTATCTCCTGTTCATGAGGCCTTTAATTATTACATGTAATGATGATACCAAAAACTGATGTTGAACATGCCTATAAAGCAAGATCAGCAATTCAAGTCACAAATCGAATAATTCCAGGGGGTCCGTTCATGTTCCTAACGGCTCTAGCGATAAGTTGCAGGTAGAAATTACCCATGGTCATGAGAACCTAAGGCAATTCACACATAATACGACGGTATACCACATTTGTTTTTGTAAACATATGTAATCATATATTATGAGAAAATGAAGTGATGTCTTGAATTATTCGTGGGTTTCATAGCACTTCACTTCCTTTAGCTGATTTAGATTAGATTTCCACAAGTTGATGTAGCTTGCACTTTTATTGAATTGGAATACTCGTTTATATTGTTGAAGACTTAGATATACGACTATGAAATGGCTAAACTTGCAAAGATGTTATAGGAAATTATGATGGGGTCCATCGTAGCATTTCACTGCTATGTTCAGGTGTAAAGCTTTCTTGCATTGGTAGATTGGTGAGGGAAATGGACGAAATGGGATTCACCGATGGAGAGAGTAACATGAACGATCTTGTGGCCTAGTACCAGCAATACCAAGATGCTATTGCTGATGACGAGGAATATGAGGAATAAGAAGAAGAAGAAGAAGTAGTAGCTTGCAGTTTAAGATGTCTTTAATATTTTTCATCAGCTATCCAAATCTCTTGGTCTATTAATATCTTTCCAATGGGTGACTGGTGTACTTGTCATGAATGGATCCATTAGATTCATAGTTAATATGTATTGTATGATTTGTGGTTCATTGTATTTGAGATGGGCTATTAACACTGTATTTTGTTCATTCGTGTCAATGATGAATATTTGTGATGCCTAGATGTTACTGTTGAAATTTTTATCTTTACGAGACTATCAATTCAAAAATAATCTATAATGAAGGTAGAATATTTGAATTTGGACAAGATAATTCATTAATGAAATTGATCAAAATATTTCTTCCGAACCATTTGTCGGGGTCAAACCTTAACAAACATTTTTGAACTCATTACAAGAAAAGCTTGTATACAATATTCAGAAGATAGAAAAAGAAAAAAACATGTGATTCATCTTGCTTCTGTAATTTTTAATATAACTAATAAAAGGGAAGTCAACGAGCTAATTGATTCCCACCAAAATTTTTGTTCCCTAAAGCAAAATCGACAAACTAAATCGACGATAGATTCTCGTACATAGTCTTGATACTGGCCTCTCAACGCAACATCAAAATAATCTGATCCAGGATAGATCCTCATGTATAGTATTGATACTTGGGATTATTACCAATTGATAAAGCTTTTGTTGTACAATTAAACATCTCTGATAAATCAACCAAATTGAACTATTTCTTCAAATAGCATAAAAATAGACTAGGAAAGCATATTATTTTGATTGTGATTCACTGGATATGATATGATAGTGATAGTTGGCTCGTCCTCTTTTGGGTGGGAACCACATCACTCACTAATTTTCCAGTAAGAACTAAGAAGTTCTAACATTATAACTCCTAAAGCATAAACTTCTTATCTGAAGAAGGGGAGAGACTTCTTTTATGCAACTAACTCTAGTACACGATAACCTAACACCCCAGCGTCAAGAATCAGTTCAATGTAGCCTGGATTGGGTCACGAGTCAATGAAGGCAATAATCAGTAACGCGTGCATTAAGATCTGAGCCATCTAGTAGTACATTGCTTTCTTTAAGTTTCCGTAGGGTCAAAATGGAGATACTTCAAGCCACGTGCAATATCAACTTCTATTTTAAGTCTTTCAAACCAGGTAAGAGGTGGGCCATTTCTTCCAGGATGATCTGCATATATATTTACAGTGTGTTCAACGGCTCATTGAAGAGGAGAGAGAAGATTTTTTGTTGTTTTAGAGGTAAAATGTGGTTAAAAATTGGAGAGAGAAAATGTGTGTGGTTAAAAAGTGATTTGAAAAATTGTATAGTTTAAACTACAATTTAATGAGGTAGTCGAACACTTAGCTGTTACAAGAGCATATATAAAATAAAAGTAACAAGAATACAAAGACAATTATTAATTCTCTTTTTCAAATATAAATCAGTGCCCAGATATGCAATATTCATCAAAAGCAACCAGAAGCTAAATTGAATTCATCAAAAAAGATTCCTGCATATACCATAGCAAACTAGGAAATAATCAAAAGCATTGGAAGAGTAAGTTGGCATTGATTCTTAACACTAAAAGCCATGATGTCCAATGGTGGTTGTCAAAGTAGAAGCATCGCCTAATCATGTAGAAGGATACTTATAGAGTGTTTTGGGTGATATTTGATAATTATGCCAAATATGTTAAAAACAGTCTTTGCAAGAAGTTCATTTCTCTTTGTACTTTTGCTTTCTATACACTACACTTTTGGTCACGCTAATAAACATCCAATAGATTTATTTATTTACATGTAAGGATTTGGAAAAGATCGAAACAAATTTTGTCAGTATATTTATTAATTTGTGTATTCAGATTGATTTTTGTAGTATATACTATCCTTGGAGTTGATGGCTGAGTATGTAATATAGCAACTTTTCGAAATCTAATCTAAATCAGCTAAAGGAAGTGGAGTGCTATGAAACCAACAAATAATTGAAGACAACATTTCATTTTCTCGATACTGACAGTTTATGAAATTGTAACAACAACCAAGTATCACTGCTAAAACTAAACCTTGTTGAACCAATCCAATAGGTCTCGGAATCGATTGGGCAGTTTATAAAAACTGATTCGAAATGAGAACCCACCATTTTTGCGAGGTTTGTAATTAAATGTGAGCGACAAATTCGATGCACACTTATCACGCTAGTTATCAATACAATGAATGTCTAAAAAAAATAATCGATGAATTGATAAAAACTAACCTTTATATGTCCAAAGATTACGGAACTTGTAAAAGATTACGGAAATATTTTAAACAACACACGCATTACCAAAAGTTTTATTGACAGCAATATGGATGAACATTTTTTACTGAATGAATGGATTTAAGAGTTGAATATTTCATGCATTGACAAGTAACAACGTTGTGTCGTCGATGAATCAATAGATGACGAGGACATCAAGCTCCCTGAAAGCACATTAGAACTTCTCTGTACTTATTTTTTTGAGCAGGATTACAAACTTTGAGACCTGGTGTGCCGAGTTCCGGTTGCTATGGTGGTCAGGTTTTGTGAGAGGCAGAGGGAAAAATGCGAGATCATCTTCAATATCCATAATCCACATTTTTGAATTGTTTAATTCAATTTCAGTTACGATTTTGTGTAATTGACAATTAACAAAATGATTTTTTTTGCTTCCTTTTCTTTCAGTGATAACCATATATGGTAATTAGACAATTTCTTTATTTGAAAATGAGATTTTTAAGGCAAATATCAAAAACTGGTTTCATAGGATGGTATCACTCAAAAGACCCCCACGTGTTTGGAGTGATTAAAAAAATTTAATCAAAATAAAAGTCAACAATTAATGTTAATCATGCATTTTATGGGTCTTATAATTTTTTAACCATGCATTTCATTAACTCCTATTAAAATTTACTAAAAATCTAATTTTAATCCCCACCAAACAACTACAATAAGCACGTGTTTGGTACTCGTTAAAATTCAGATTTTAATCTACGTTAAAATCAACAATTAATTATAACCACACATTTAAAAGGACTCACAACTTTTCAACCATATATTTTTTTATCAACTTCTATCAATAAAATCTAATTTTAATCTCCTCCAAACATGGGTTATGTATAAATTAACACCAGAAATACTCATCTCTGATCTTTCTCTTTCACAATTTTGTACTTGGAATTATAATGACTGATATTAAGCATGCATTTATTGTAACCAGTTTTGCTTTAGTGCCCTTCAAGGGTACAAGATCAATTTTGTTAATGTAACTCCTTAAGAACTGCCTATGGAAATTGCTAAATGTCAATCAGCCATAATTATGATTAACTTCTACTAAATACATTAAGTGTGTGATTCTCAATGCATCTTTCAATATACATAAGAAGCGTGCGATTCTTGATGCATAAATCATTGTATTAGTTGGGGCTTTGGTGTAAAATGCGTGGTTGAAAATTTGAGAGAGAAAGTATGTGTGATTAAAAAGTGATTCGAGAAATTACGTTGTTTATAAATTAGTTTATAAACCAATTTTTTTATTGTTACCGAACACATTATTAAAGTAAAAAAATGAATCATTTTGTTATATTGACCGTAACTATGACACTCAGCAATTGTTTTCTTGTACAAGGTTGTCAAAACTTAAACCATGTCATTATGATGAAACCAAACTGTAACCTTACATTGACAATTACACCATCTCCCTCAATCCACTTATAATAATAAATATACATAATTCCTAATACTACGTTCAGTGGAAGAGAATACATAGCACACTTGAGATCGATCTTGATAATGTTTTATCTATAGAAGATGATATCTCATCACGATGTGCCAGTTGAGTAGCTATATCGTTCTAATTTCTAGGTGCACATGCTCGTTCAGAACAATTATTTGAAGATCGACCTGCTAAAGCCACAATATTCTCCATCACCAAGGATGTCATCCGCACACGCTTTCGACAAAAATTCAATACATCTATCTTCATAAAAGATCAGAAATGACATTTAAACATCTTGTCCTCAATATCCATCGAGTTTTTCCTATCCATTGAAGCATGTATGTCAACAAAATGATAGTTCCCAATAAATGAATCAAATCTTCCACATATACATTTAGACAAATAAAAGATATATTCCACTATTTTCTCCGTAGAGATCATTGTAAAATGATCAAAATAACTCACAACATAAATAAAAAGGCAAGAAGAATAAAGAAAACCACATAGGTTGATCATTGTAAACAAGAGTCACTAATTTCACTTTGAAAAAATGCTTAATTAACTTCACACGTGGTAGACATTTGATATTTTTAAATATGTGCACCACATCCTCGTCGAATATCTATAAATAATATATGAAATTTCTAACCTAAACAATATAGCACAACTTAAATTGTGAGTCTAATCACTTAAGAAATGGATGATTCACAATTTGCAAGAATTACTCTCAGTAGCTTTTAAAATATTAAATAATTTGTTATTACCTTGAATTATATCAAATCTATATTGGGCTCCACTACGCGTTACATATTGTGAAAAACAAAAATAATTCAAATTGATGACTATTGAACATGAGTTGTTTATATGGTCTAATGGATGGCAATACATGGCGTTCACTTGAATTTACCCGTGTAAAGAACATCACTAGGTATGATATAACTGACATTTAGAAATAGATAAATTTATTTATCTTAGTACGTGTATTGATACATAGTTAGAAATAGATATGGAGCGTGATGTGGTCATGCCATAATTAAATCAAGGTGGGCAAACATATGATTCAACATGAGACGATACTAGATATGAAAATCCAAGGCATGATACATAGAATTTGATTGTAAAAACAACATGTCGATGGAAAATGTAACGTGTCTTATGAAAATCGCATGGTGCGATATATGTGACATTTGGTAACAAAAAATCATAACACGATAATAGGTTACACTACATGGTACATAGTGTAAAAAGTAAAAATAGTTAAATTCATGACTCTTGAATGAATAGTTGAAAATGTTAAATAAACTGAAATGCAATGTTTTAATTACAATAATACTTCTTTGTATACAATATTTTTTGCCAACGTTATACAACTGTTCTTATTTTTATTTTCTGCTTTTTCCAAGACTATTATTGTTTGCATTTTTTTTTTATTTAAATACGAAAATAAAAGTCATGGATTAATGGAATTTTAACCTTTTGCATTGAAATCCACGTGATTATATCATTCATAATATATACAATGTAAACTATAAAACTTAAGAATACAATTTAGTTTTCGAAATTTTAGATATAATATTTTAAGTATTATATTAATATAGTATAATCATAATAATATTTATTAAATGAAAAATTAATTTTTCTTCTTTTCTAAATACTAAATAAATGAATAAGCGTTACAACATGAGACTGATAATATGAAATCATATTACAATATTGTAATTTTTTAGATGGTAAATTTATTTAATAATAAATAAATTAAAAAAGTATAATAATATGGAATTATATTATAATATTTTAAATTGTTAGATAATAAATTAATGTAATAATTATTTAATTTAATGTCATTAAATTAAGGGTGTAGGGGTACATTGCGTATATAGTTGAATAAATAAGGATGAAATAAGTATTTAAAAGTTTCTCATCAATCCTTCTTTTTTATATGTTGTAGATGTGGGTAGTGAAATGCTGAAAATGATTCAATGAATTGGGATTTCTTCAAGTTTCAACTCCAATGCGTATTAATGGAGAAAAATTAGAAAATACATAATCACCCAATGCACCAATTATTATTTTTTTCCCTTTTAAGAACTATTATATCTATACCTCGAATTTACGCAATTGTTCTCTTAGAAAAGCAAAGTAATTTGAACAAGAAATTACGCAAGAAAAAGTAAAGTTATTTGAAAAGATGCTCTTTTGAAAATTCAAATCCGACTCTTGCTTCAATTCAAGAAGTTCCTGAATATAGATGTTGAACACCCTATAACATCATAATAAACACGTAATATTCAGATAAATAAATGCTTAATCACTAGCAAACATGCATAAATATACTATGCGAATGGAAAAGAAAAGAAAATCTCACACCAAATGCACTACATGAAGATTGTTCATGAAAAATATGCTTTAGATTAACCTTGGCAGTCATGGAATGATGCTCGGCATCTACATTTTCATCGCTTGAAACATAAGAAGAAACACTTGTGTGGCTTTCTTCATTGCCCATTTTATTTCAAGCCCTAATCGATCTAAAATCAAGACTAAATTTATTGGTATAATGGTTGATATTGTAAAGGATAAATCTATGTTACGTTGTTGGCCTTTTTTTTTTTTTTTTTTTTTTTTTTTGAGAAGCATTCATGTTGGAGAGGATTTGGAAGTAACATGAAGGAGCACTAATTTAGGGATTACGAGAGCATGATTAGCTTTTACAAGTGCTTGTTTTTTGGAGTAAAATTGGGTACTGATATTAATACCATATAGGAGTTAAGTGTGATTAACATTTTTGCTCTACTATAAAATTACAGTGATTATGGGATAAAACATGTTCGAATGTATTATTTGAATATTAATTAAAAATTAGATATGTGGTGTAATTTCCACTTGAAAATTAGTATGGTTAATTGCCGGGAACAATACATAAATAAGGTATTTAGAACATACAATTTCAAAATTAGCAAAAAAAAAATTAAAACTTCTAAAATCTTGTGATAGTTAAATTTCATTAATAAAAATAAGTCATTAAAAATATTTTATTATTAAACATTTATTAAGGTCACAATATTATATAATTTAAGGTCACAATAACATATAACTTATGGTCACAATCACAAATATAATTTTATAAGTCACAAATTATCAAATTAGTTTGCCACATCTTATTTCTAGGTCACAAACTAACTTTATAGGTCAAATCGATCACGACTCATATGTCACAAATCACAATTTATCAAATCAATTAGACAACATTTATTTCTCAATCACATATCAAAAAAAATTTAGGTCACAGCTGATCTCACATTCACAAATGATCAAATTATCATGTCACAATTATTCAAATAGTAGAGGTCACAAATTATCCTTCATGTTCCCACCCCCGCCCCTCCACCATCGACCCAAAATGACGTCACCTCACCACCACAACTCCGACGCACCCTGACGACAATGAAAACCACCACCACCCATAGTTCACGTCACGATTTATTTAGGGTCACAAATACAAATTATTATAGGTTACACCTTAATTCACATTCGCAACCACCGCCACCTCCAAGGCACCACCAATGCAACCACCACCTAACACCAAAGGACTGCAACAATGTCGGCACCACCCAATGTTGTAGTCACCTTAGATCCATTGCCACGTTCGTTGCACCACCACCGCCGCATCCATCTCAATATCGCCAGAACACCACCACCACAAATACAATCATAGACACCACAAATTGACATATCACAATAGATCGATACACCACAACATATAGGCATTGTTGCGATGCTATACAATAGCTTTAGCTACAATGTCTCTATTGTTGCTACTACGTGCAAAGATGCCACTTCAAGCAACAGTTAAGGGAACTGAATGTTGCATCCTCACTGGAAGAGATGAGGATGGGTTCACCTCGTCGTCCTCAGAGGGAATAGGAGGGTTCGCTGTGCACACCTCCGACGCACTACCAACACAACTACCACTCAAATCCACAAAAATGAAACATCACTAACATCACCTACTGCCACCCCCACTTTCGACACAACTTAACCACCATAGGATCACCACCACCACCACCACAACAGATACATAATAGACACACCATAAACCATTAAAAATTGACACACCACAACAGATGGGAGCTGCTACGATGCCGCGCAACAGCTCTAGCTGCAACATCTCCACTGTTGATGTTGCTGCGTGCGAAGATGCTGCTTCAGACAGCAGTTAAGGGAAGTACATGATGCATCGTCGCCAAAGGGGAGGAGGGTTCGTCGTACCACACCGTGCCACATACTTGTTTTGGAACTCTAAAATGAAAAATGCGCTCAACTGACTTTCATCTTCTTCCATCGTTGTGCAACTTTATCTTCCTCCATAGTTGCGTACATTCATCTTTCTCCGTCATTGCGCACCTTCATTGTAAAAAGGAGCAAAAAAAACTTTTGATAAAAGTTGATTAAATGTGTGGTTGAAAAGTTATAGGACCTATGAAATGTATGATTAAAATTAATTGTTGACTTTAACTTGAATTTTAATCAAAATTTTAGAATTATTAAACAAGTGCTAAATATATTTGATCCAATATAAAAGAATGACTTTTCATACAAAAATACAACTGAAGCTTTTGCATCCAAATGTCACAAGTTGACAACAATTTTCATCCAAGTCAAATACAAATATACTCATAAATAATTTTCTAGCCAGACCAAACCAAGTGATTGATGCAGGCTATGTTCTCTTTACTCATGGCCTCGACTACTATTTATTTACTAATATCAAAAAGCTATAATGTGAAAAAATGATTTACGATTTCTATACAAGGAGTAATAAGACTATACATTAAAGAACACGGCATGTGAAAACCCAAATATTTAATTGACTTGACAATATAAAGCTGTGTAGGATTAACTTGAAGTAAAGCTCTTTTAATTTATCAGAATCAGAAGCATTAACAGACTTTGGATCAGCATTTTGATTTCCTGAGTACATTGTGGTGACCAAAAAATAAACCTTAAATGCATGATTGTTGGATAAAATTAGTGCATAATTATATTATATTTAATAAAAATACATGCATTTAATAGAAGATAAAATACGACTTACATTTGCAAAATATTGAAGCAAAATGTCGAGTAAACTTTGACTTACCGAAATCATGATATGCGCAAATGATTAGGACTTACTAAAATACATATATTAAAGGAGATAAAATGAAACGAGGCATGCGAATGCAAATCTCCTTAAGATGGATTTCGCCCCCTACACTGTGCTAACATGATCAAATGGATGTCCATCTCCCAAGATACAACGATTCTTCCAAAATTAATATAGTACGATATTAATTTTGCCCGACGAACCAACGTTTGACTATACTCTTCAAGAACGGAATAAACATCGAACAATAAATATCGAATACGAAACCCAAAAAGATATGAAATTTATTTTGACAGAATTTAAAGAGAGGAAGAATTAGAAATCAATTATATAGAATTGATTTGGAGTAGAAAATACGAAAAATGAGGTCCCTATTTATAAATTTTCAAGTGTCTCTTTAAAAAGATTGCATCTTTTGGCAAAGTTAATTTAAACCATTAGATCACACATTTTCATTTTATATGGTCTAAATTGCACATGTTCATAAGGTGAAGAATTTTTATTTTTTCAATCTATTGAATAGTCACATCCAATCATAAACATCAAGCTTTAACGGATGTGCAAACGTAGAGGTTGAATGAACAACGTTGAATGATCTTAAGGTGAAGAATTATTTGTTCCAAGAAATTCATTGGTCGATCTTGGAAACTATTCTCACCGAGGAAATGTCTAAACAAATCTGGGATTCGATGAAGAAGAAATACTAGGGAACCGCGAGGGTGAAACGAGCTTATCTCCAAGCACTACGAGAAGATTTTGAAAATTTAGGGTATGTAATCGGGATAATCTGTCTCAGATTATTTTCTAGAACAATGATGATTGCAAATAAAATGCTACTTCATGGTGAAAAAATGGAGGACATCACTATAATAGAGAAGATTCTCAGATAAATGGCTTCGAAGTTTGACTATGTCGTTTGTTCGATTGAAGAGATCTGGATGCACTCTCAATCGATGAGCTAATGAGTTCATTGATGGTTCACGAACAAATAATCAATCAACATGTGGCAATGGAGCAAGCCCTATAGTCACAATTGTCTGTACATAGTCAATCATCGAAGAAGATAGGAAGATGGAAAAATAGATTTGAAGCAAAAGAAACAGTAAAGGTAAAGATCAAGAGTCAAAGCCATTTGATAAGTCCAAAATTCAATGTTTCAGATGCAACATGGGCATTTTTCTAGAAATAATGGTGAAAAATCTAATTATGTGTTTGGCAAACATGTTTTTTCTTACACAATTCCCCAAATCACTTTTTAACCACACACATTTTCTCTCTCCAATTTTCAACCACACATTTTACCTAGAAAACACAAAAAACATATTTTTAAACAAAAAACTTTTAACAAATAGAGGCTCATAGAAATAAAGAGGAAGAAATTTCTCTCCTGATGGCATGTCATGTCACAGGAGAGTTTTCCTCACGTGGTACTTAGATTCAGAATCAAGTAATCACATGTGCGGTGACGAATCTATTTTTTTCTGATTTGGATGAATCATTTAGAAATTCTATAAATTTTGGAGATAATTCTACTATTGATGTTATGGGAAAGGGAAAATATTAATCTTCAAGAAAAGGATAATTCATCTCAGACCATCTCAAATGTATTCTATGTTCCTAGCTTAAAGAGTAATTTATTAAGTATGAGGCAATTGCAAGAAAAAGGGTATGAGATAAATTATCAAGGATGGAGTCTGTCAGATTGAAGATCTGAAAAAAGGCTTGCTTCACAGGTACAAATGACTCGAAATCGTATGATTCCAATATATATGAAGGGTAATTGGCGCAAAATGTCCTTACTTTTGAACATTCTTGTGCAATTCATCCCAATGTTTGATTTTTTGGCATTTTCACCCTCACCTTCACATTTCTTTGCCAAAAACGTCCATGCCGTTAGATTCCATCCAAAGAATCGTTAGTTGACTCAAAAATTATATGGTAATTAGCGCAATTGGTCCATACTTTTCATATTTCTTGTGGAATTCGTCCCAATATTTTTTTTTTTTGACAAATTCACCATTATCTTTACCATTTTTTGCTAAAAACATCCTTATCATCTAATTTCATCCAAAAATTCGTTAGTTGATCCAAAAATCACCTATTGACTATTTTTTTTTTTATAATTTTTTTAACTATTTTAATGAAGGACAAACAAGTCATTTCCTATTATTTAATTTAAAATGATGTAAAAGAAAGAGCAAATAAATAAAAACAAAAACAAAAAAATATTTTTTACTGTTCATCTTCTTCGCACCCACATTCCCACTCGTTCAGTTCAATTAAACCTTCTTTATTTTTTTCAATTGCTGTAACTGCGCCCGGGACATCTGAATGTAGATCATAGATGGAACCCTAATTTTCTCTCTCTCGAGCCTGTCATTTTCTTTGCGTCAATTTCAGACCTAAACATATGAAACCCTAAATTTCCACCATATCCAGCAATAAATTAAATGCACAAAAATTGTTGTTTTCTACCATACCAATTTGAATCATTTCCTGCCTTAACACTAAAAAGATGTCCCGGGCGCAATTACAGCAATTAGAAAAAAATAAAGAGGGTTTAATTGAACTGAACGAGTGAGAATGAGGTTGGGAAGAAGATGAACAGTAACAAATATTTTTTTGTTTTGTTTTGTTTTTGTTTTATTCTTTCTTTTACATCATTTAAATTAAATAATAGGAAATGACTTGTTTGCCCTTTATTAAAATAGTCAAAAAAATTATTAAAAAAAAAGTCAATAGGTGATTTTTGGATCAACTAACGAATTTTTGGATGAAATTAGATGATAAGGATGTTTACAAGGGTGAATTTGCCAAAAAAAAAAAAATATTGGGACGAATTCCACAAGAAATGTGAAAGGTAGGGACCAATTGCATCAATTACCTTATAATTTTTGAGTCAACTAACGGTTCTTTGGATGGAATCTAACGGCAGGGACGTTTTTGACAAAGAAATGTGAAGGCGAGGGTGAAAATGCCAAAAAATCAAACCTTGGGATGAATTGCACAAAAATGTTCAAAGGTAGGGACGTTTTGCGCCAATTACCCTATATGAAAATGATTATCTTCCTTGTTTTTCAAGTTTTGTGAAGGATCCCTCTTGGTTATGGCATCTTTGTTATGGACATCTAAACTTCAATGGTTTAAAGCTTCTTCTTCAAAAGAATATGGTAGTTGGTCTCCCAAAAATTAATAATCAACAGTAGTTTTGTAAAGGTTGTGTGCAAATAACACCGTGATCCATTTCCTAGAGGCAAAACTTGGATATCCAAGAAGGTGCTAGAGTTGATTCATACCAATTTGTGTGGGCCGGTTACACCACAATTCAATGGTAACAAAAGGAATATTATCACCTTTATTGATGATTACAGTTGGAAAACTTGGGTCTATTTTTTACATAAAAATCTGAGGCTTTTGGTGTATTTAAAGATTTCAAGGCTTTTGCTGAGAAAGAATCAGGTTGTCTCATCCAGACCTTAAGATCGGATTGTGGTGGAGAATACAATTGTAATGAGTTTGTAGAGTTTTTTGAGGAATCTAGAATTAAAAGGAAACTTACAGCAACATACACCCCATCCCAAAACGGTGTAGTTGAGCCAAAAAAAAGCACGATCTTGGATATGGTACGAAGTGTTCATCAAACCTCCGAACTTCCAAAAAAACTCTGACCTGAAACTGTTTTGTGGAGTGCTTATATTTTGAACAAGAGTCCCACAAAAGTAGTCATGAACATGACGCCGGATGAAGCTTGTGTGGTAGAAAGCCAAATGTAGAGCACTTGAGGATTTTTGGGTGTATCGTGTATGCGCACATTCCCGATGAGAAACGAAAGAAGCTCGACGATGAAGGGGTAAAATGTATTTTCCTGGGTTATAGTGATGTTTCAAAAGCTTATAAGTTATTTAATCCTATAATCGAGAAAATTATTATTTGTAAGGATGTTATTTTTTATGAAGGAAAATAATGGAAATGGGAGGTTAATGCTACTAGAGGTGGTATTCCAGTTGAATTTGATGATGAAGATGGGTGTACAATTGATGTTGATGTACCAAATACATCCTCATCAAGTATATATGATTCACATCAAATAACGGCATCAAGTTCAATACTCCAACAAGACACATCTTCATCAAGCCCATCAAATTCTCCACCAATTTTGCAACAACATCAACCATCATCAATTGCAACTTCAAGGCCTCAACATGTGATTCAGAAACCAGTCTGGATGGAAGATTATGATCTAAGTGAATTAAATGATTTTGATGATGATTCACATGTTCACTTGACTTTATTTATGGAGTGTGACCTAGTAGCATTTGATGATGTTGCACAAGAACCAAAATGGCTAGAAGCCATGAGCGATGAGATTCGAGCCATCGAGAAGAACAACACATGGGAATTAACTGATCATATGGTTCTATATCGATCAGTGTCAAATGGGTGTATAAAACCAAGTATAATACAAATGGTATAGTCGACAAACACAAAGCAAGGACCTTGCTCGCCAAAGGGTACTCGCAAGAACAAGGAATTGATTATGATGATGCTTTTGCTCCTGTTGCAAGGCATGATGCCATCAGAGCGATTATTGCATTATCTGCACAAAATCCATGGCCCATTTTCAGTTCAATGTAAAATTAGCATTTTTGAATGAGGAATCCAAGAAATTGTTTACACGATCAACTTCCTGGATATGTCAAAAAGGGGAGCGATAAGAAGGTGTATCCTCTAAGAAGGCTTAATATGGACTAAAACAAGCTCCACGATCTTGAGCTTGGTATAGTCGTATAGAGGCATACTTCATGAAGACAGGTTTTTCAAAGCATCCATATGAGCCTGCACTTTTTATAAAAACCAAGTCAGATGGGAAATTTTTTATTGTGTGCTTATATGTGGATGACTTGATCTACACCGAAAATGATCATACGATGTATGCAGATTTCAAAAATTCGAAGATGATGGAGTTTGAAATATCTTATCTTGGAATGCTACATTATTTCCTTGGTCTTGAAGTGGTGAAATCTGATGAAGGTACATTTATATCTAAAAAAATATATGTTCATGAGATTTTAAATAAATTTTAAATGTAGGATTGTAATTTAGTTCGTACACCTACTGATGTTGGGATGAAGTTAGAAAAAAAGATCTTCAAGGGAAAAAGGTTGACAACACATCATTCAAAAAATTGGTAAGTTTAATGTATTTGAGCACGACTCAACCCGATATAATGCATGTTGTTAGTCTTATCAGTTGATATATGGAAAACCCAACGGAGATGCATCTTAAAGCTGCCAAAATAATCCTCCGTTATTTGCAAGGCATTGGTGATTTTGGAATTATTTATCGAAAGGGTACAAAATCTATTTTGATTGGTTACACTGATAGTGATTATGGTGGAGATCTAGATGATAGAAGAAGAAAATCGGGGATATGCATTTATGTTGGGATTGTGTGCTATCTCATGGTCATCAAAGAAAAAACAAGTTTCACTATCTACTACAGAAGCAGAATATATTGTTGATTTGTTGTTGCATTTTGTGCGTGTCAAGTTGTATGGTTGAGAAGGTTGTTCACTCAAATTCATTCTCATCAAGTTGACAGTACTCCTATATTGTGTGACAACGTGTTGGGCTAATGCATGTCGCTAGTTGAACCTATTTTGTAGGAAATTTGTTAGTCTGATTATCTTGTTTGAATAAGTCAAGTAACAGTTAGTTGAGTTTGATGTACGTGGGTTTAGTGAACCACGTTTCCATTCATGTTGAGTCATGTTTAGTTAGTTGAATCATGTTTGCTTATTTGTAGGAACTCTTCTGTGTTTCATTTGTCATTTAAGTCTTCCATTTGTAATCAATAAGATATCTAATTCCAAAATTATCTCTTTGGAGATTTTATTTCAAACACTTGTTATTTCTAAAAAAAATGACGGATTTGTGAACGAATTTTGCAAGACTTTTGTTAAGGCTTTAGTTTTTTGAGAAAATACATAGCAAAATCAAGATTTAGTGCCTCTCCAAGCGACTTTTTCAATATGTAGTAGAGATACTATCTTTATGTTTTTCAATTTAAATCATATATTAAAAAAAAAGTGTCAAGTTGGAATTCTGTTGGATGAGTGAGGTTTGTTGGATTTGATATAATAGGCTCCTAACACGCTCGATCCATGAATAAGCCAAAATAACATGACAAAAACCAATATTCAAACCTAGGCACGTTTCTATCAAGACTTTTATCAAACCCCAATACATGTATTTGAATCCTCCATGTTGAAATCTAAGAGACTTTTATCAGCAGTATGATTGAATAGTATTCTACATAGCAAAGAAACTTATTAAAGTTAAAACTCAAGTGTTGAGGACGAAAAACAATGAAAAATGTACTTAAAGCTCGAAAGTTAGCGCCAATAGTTTTCTCCATATAAAGATCATCCTTTATGTATTGCCAAGTACCAGACACCCAGAACCAGTGAATCTTCCACTCTTTAATGGAGTCCGAAAGACACCTTATAAGATTTTTCCCTTATTTGGGAAGAGCACTGACATAATAAAAGTCAGAATCCTTCCTATCGTGTTTAAAATTGTACAATAAGTGAAAATCCTCTACATTGAGCTCCCCAAAACCCAACTCATTCCAGAGCACTATCATACCTATTAAAGTCCTCCACCCATTTGAAGTCATTTGAAATGGAGCTATTCTCTAGGACTGAAAAAATTTCATAATTATTGGGGAGAGAGGTGATTTAAGGCCGGCCTCCAACATATCTCTATTTACAGCCAGATGACCTACCGAAGGATCGCACACCCTATCCTTGGAAAAAGGAATTGCGAGGTTAATTTCCTCGGGTATTTTAAAATATTCCCTTGAAATTTTCAAGTCACCTCAGTCACCATGGTTTCATACTTTTTGGTCTCCCATTCCGGCTCACTTCGAATATTAGCACGTCTCCCTCTCCCTTGAATAACGCATCTCCCTTCCCCTTTCTGTCAAAACTGGCCTATACTCCTTTGTAATCCCCCGTGAGGCTATAATGACCCTCTCACTGATGGGATTCACTGCTATCAAAGGAGAAGCACTTTGGGCTTCTATAGAGTGTTGTCCTGAACCTTCATTCCTATCATCATACTTACTTCGAAAATACACAAGTACCCAACATCTCGAACAACAATCACAACAGCAAAATCTCAGAAAATAAATGAAAAGATTCACATCAAAATCGACAGTGAAAGTATTTAAGAAAGAAGAGAGGTAAAAGTGGAGAAGAACTCGTGATATTGGTACATGCAAAGAACTTAGACGGACTAAATTGAAGGTTCGTTAGAAAAGCGCACAATAATAGTAAAGAAATCGTTGGAGAAGAAGAAGTAAGAAAAAGGGTAAAGTGAAAAGTAGAAGGCAAAAAGGGTTTTTTTTTTACCTGTAATACCCTGATTCACGTATTTTTAAAGGTTGCTAAGTTTTAGAACTATTTTCTTGTGTCTTTGATTATATGTTGTTGAATTTTTTTATATATTATAGTATGTAATAATGGAATTGGTGAAAGTAAAGACCATAGAATATTTAATTAAGGATTGAATTATGAAAGTTCCAGATTTGTAGTTTTTCCCGGTATTGCGTAGAATCGCATAGAAGTTTCGGGGATTAAATTGAAAGGGAACCAAAGGTTGAGGCCCAACTTATACATAGGTGGAACTTTAAAAAAAAAGATTAAGGAAGCTCCTAAGTCGGTTAGGAGGAGAGAGAAAAAGTGAAAAAAGATTGTTAGATATTTTGTAATCAATTACACTTGTCTCTTATCTTTATTTATTTATTATTAAACCATTACAAAAAAACAACAAAGAAAAGATTAGAAAGGGAAGAGAGAAGGACGAAATTTGAGGAAGAAAAATGGAGAAAACTTTGTAAAAATTTTAGGAGAAGAAGGGAAAAGAAAGAAAGGGAAATCACAAACAAGGTAAGTAATTTTTCTTCTTTGAATTTCTACAAGTTGAAGGGATTTTGAAAACCTAGGGTTTATGAAATTTTGGGATGGGATTGAAGAATGAATCATAATCTTGTTCATATGTTTCCTTTGGTATAGAAAATTCCCTAGAAACTAGAATTTAGCAAATATGATAAAAATTATGTTAGTTTCCAAATTAAGTGAGTTAAGAAGTATGAAGGTGAATTATGAACTTATTTCTTATGATTTTGGATATCATGAAATTGGTATATGAATGGGGAAAATGACACATGTGAAGGAAGAAATGAAATTCTTGATGAAATTGGCTAGAATATTAAGATGTAGAAAAAGAGTGTATGCTGATTTTTTTTTTTACAAATGAAATGTTTTGGTCAAAAATTTAAAGAACCATCACCAAATACATGAATTAGAGGATTTATGATGATTACCAATGTAAGGAAACCATAATTACTTGTGGAATTAGAAATACATAATATATGTAAGGTAAGGAAAGGGGTAGAGAATTCTTGGAAAGATTTGAATGTAAGTTAGTTTATATTGTGTATTACAGGTGAGATTGAGGAGATTGGAAAAGCTTACCAACCAAGCTAGAATATTGGTCCAAAATTGTGAGTGGAAATCTTTCTTTCTTACTCTTTAGAAAATAAATTATTTATGTTGTTCACTATGAAATTATTGGTGTTAATGAGAATGATGTTATCTATGGTTTGCATAAAGGCAGTGACTTATCTTTGAAAAGTTTTATATGTTTCGAATGATATTTCATGATTTTGAGATAATGTGAAAGTTATGAAAAATGATGGGAAATGTGAATTATTAATTATGATTTCAATGCAAAATTTCATCAAGTGGTATTCGATGTTGATATGTATTTGCCTCCTACGGTGGAAGGGGCCTATGGCTCAAACTGTTTAAATATGCCGCCTTGGCGAAGGGGCCACAGGATACCCGTGGCTCAAGTTGAGACATATTTCGCACATGTGGATTGATATGATGCAATACGATCAATGAGATTATAATATAAGAACTTTGGTGAATTTTGTATTATTATTACATGATAATGTCTTCTTGATTTAATTGTAAAAGTCAATTTTGAAAATAATAATAAATGATGATTTCTTGATTTCTTACGCAAACAAATTTTGGGAAATATAGTTTTTTATTAGATTTTCCACTCACTGAGTTTATTAGCTTACCTGTTTTTCCCAAATAATTTTCTTTAAGGTGACAACTGAAATTGAAAAAGAAAAAGGTGGACATGATCACATGATATTAATTTTTGAACACTTTTGTCTTTTGAAAACTTTGTAAATCTTATGGATTGTATTTATTTCATATGTCATGTAAATATAGTTTTGAGTTTCACCACGTGCTGTTTTATACGAGTGTGCGGGATGTGTTTTTGTAAACTAAGTTCACTGATACTGAATCGTGTGTGGAACTACTTATATGTTGAGAACTGTGATTTAAATTTTTTTTTTGAAAAATAGGGTGACATATATATGTGTTAATTATTAAAGGTGAATACTGTCAAATTATTTTCAGAAATTCAAGATTTTATGAGCCTTGATGATAGGTTTTAATTTTTAGTTAAAATCTATCATCGGTGCATGTCTCACTTCAAGTCTAGTAAGGTTACTTGGGGTGGGGCATGTCATTACCTCTTTCTTTTAGCAAGTAGTTTTAGCCATTGGATTGGATTTGAAGAAATGGATTAGATTGTACATAATTTGAAACAAAAACAAGGTGCGCCAAACACATCCTTGTCCTTGGGATTCCTCATTGCCATGTTCAAAATAATGTAACAATTGGATATCATTACCTAGAGATGCGCGTAACGTGTTGGGAAATTAAAAGGAGCAGCTATCAATTGAGGCCGGAAAGTTTAAGGTCCAAACTAAACTTATTAGATCTAGACCTTAGGGAGCAATTGTCGATATACTTATCAAATTATAAGGCTAAGTTCAAACCCAGTTAAGTTATTGAGCCAAACTCAAGCCCTTTATGTAAGGTACGCTCCCTACGAACTCCGAACTTAGTAGTATCCGACCTCACCATTTAGCACGACTGCTCCAACTTCGATTTGGGTTTTACCGAGCTGAACTCCACTACATTCCACCAAAATAACTCAACATTGTCATGGTGCTCAACACTTGAGAAGTTGATTCAATTGAGCCACCAAATATGGATAAGGCAGGAGGCTACTTCCACACCTCTGCAATGAGTGATACATGCAATTTTGGCTAACCAAATCCTAGGTCGAAGGGACCCACCAAAAGTCTGGAAATGGCAACTAGTAGGGATGACAATGGGTCGGCCGACCCGTCCTGCACCTGACCCACGAGCATCTCACAGGTCTCGAGGCGGGAGAGGTCGACATTTCCGCTCCGTTTAGTTCCCTATTTATATTTTTTAATTATTTTTTTTATTTACAAATATTTTTTCCTTTTTAATAGAATAAAAAAATAAAAATAAAAAATTGGGGGTTGGCGGGGAGGACCCGCCCCGAGGACTCGATTGTCAGGGGGGCGGAGCGCCCCTAATGTGATCGGATCCCCACAGGTCTCAGGTCCTTCGATTTTTTTTTACCATCCCTAACAACTAATTATCATTGTTTGTATTGGGAATTGTGAAAATATCTAATTTTTGTTGGGAAAAATATCAATTTCCCACTCACATATCTGATAATAATTGTTGGGACAATAATCAATTTCTCAAATATATCACACAGCGGACCAACATAAACCAAAATAATAGACAAAGAGGAAAAAAACAAGAATTTAATGTGGCTTAGCTAACCGCTAACAACCACGAGAGAAGAACACTTTTTTTTTTTTTTTTTTTTTTTTTTTTTATAATGAAAGAAACTTACTCATGCAATTTTTCTCTCATTCTCACAGCTTCTCCCCACCCAAAACAAAACTAGAAACTAAAAGAATAACGCACGCAGTACCTCCACTCGTACCATTTTCTTCTAATTCATCCCATCCACAATTTATCCCATCCACAATGAATTCACCACGACAGTCAATTTTCAATTACTGCCCGTGTGCAATCCATTTCGAGAACACAAAACACAAGAACACACAACATGCACCCCAATAGTCTCTTCGATCTCCTATCGTGTGTCATTAACACTATGGTAGACGAATCTCATTCTCTACCCATGTGTACACTCCACCACAACAATGTCATCAATACCAAGGTAGACGAATCTCATTCTCTACTCATGTATACTCCAACACAATACAAAACAACACAACAAAACAAAACATCACTCATCAACTCGCGTGCACGAAGGCACGCACCTTCTTTTTCACTCTCATTTTTCTCTCTTGCTCGTCTTTTCTCTCTCACGTCAATCTTTTGGCTACTCACTTTTTATCAACTCCAGATCATCTCCATATATAATAAAATATGTCCAAAAACTTACATAATTATAATTGGATTCTCTTATTCTTTTCTTTGTATAATAATACCAAAAGTATTTTATTCATTTTTCAAATGGTATTATTATATATACAAAGAAAATAATCACAATCCAATATGACGACTTTTTTCTTTTCTTGTAAAATAAGAATTCTTTATTTCATAATATTTTGGGTCAAAAACTTAACAATTTTATCTACAATAAACCCCAGACTTTTCCTATAAATAGAGGAGACTCATTGTAACATAAATGTCAAGGAAATAAGAATGAACAATACTACATTACTCTAGAATACTTGTTGATCAATTTTACCCTCGTTGTCTATGTTTGATTACAAAAACTTGTTCTTCAGCTTAATGTCATATTACGCATTGAATTCTATTTCTAACAATAATCCACATTATTTTCTCACCTTAAGTTGATTAGAAATTTTTGGACGGGTTCGTATCAAATTTTGACGTCAACAGGAATCATGACCCCTATTATAATAATGAACAAAAGTTATTATATTTTATTGATATTTCTAATTTGGGCCATCATCAAATTAGAAATGTGAGTCTAGTTTCTACACATTAAGATCGTGACAATTTAATACTCATAATCTGATTTCTTAAATTTTAGTAGATCATTTTGAACAGGTGAAACTTTAAGATAACATCGTACATTGAATCTTAAATTTTAATAAATCATTTTGAAGTGGTGAAACTTTAAGATAACACCGCACATTTAATAAACATATGTTGCCGACACATTTGATTTTTCCTAGAGGGCAATAATCCTTCCTAGGTGCAAATTGCAATCTGCTTGGTTGTTTGTGGTTGTGGATCTGTACACATCAAATCCTTTTCAACAAACCCAAAAAGTAGTACACAGCCTACTTTCATTGTTGCGGCCAAATATTGTCGGTTTTTTTTTTTTTACTGTATCGTAATTATGTTTTGGTGAATTGAAAGTGATAATATATCTATTATTTTGTCGTTGAAGCCGAATTTTGAGGTGTTAATTGCCCCAATAATCACTGAACTTATCTTTATGTCTTCGATTAATTAATGAAGCTTAAAGTGTCGAGTTTAGGTCACTAAACTTATGTTTACATCTCCACCAAATTTAAAGTGTCAAGTTTTAGTTACTATAAATTTATGAGTTAATTGTCTAAATAATCACTGAACCTATATATATATATATATATATATATATCATCGACTAATTACTAAAGTTTTAAGTCTCGGATTTTGTACACTAAACTTATCAAAATATTGGACGATGATTATTAACTTAACTTTCGCAACAAATTTTCTACGTGACAAAAAAAATATGTACGTGACGCTATGTCACTCTTAATCAATTAATCACGGCACACCAAGTTTTCAATTTTTTTCTAAAAAGGTCATCTATTAGTCACTAGATTCGAAAAAAAACATATTCGACTGTTGATTTGTTGTATGAAATTGATAATTTGGAAGAGCAATTATAAATTTTCAGGCCATTCATGTCATTTTTACAAGTTTAGTGATCAAAACTCGATCACCTTAAAGTTTAATGAACAATCGAATACGCTTTTAAAAGTTTAATGACTAATCGAATGTGTTTTTAAAAACTTCTTATGTTCCAATTTCACCCTCATTTGTTTTTCATTAAATTTTTTTCATTTTTATACATTACTTAATCTCAACCATATATTAAAAGTCAAGTCCATAATATTTGACATTTAAACCAAATTTCAATCACTCATTCTCCTAAAATCACTATTTGTTTTAAAAAAACTTATTTTAACTAGAATAAAAAAGACACTTGATATGTCGTGATTGGTCGTTAAAGGTAACGTGGCTCTACTTGTACATTCTGTATGTTACGTCACTAATTTAGTTATGAATGTTAAGTCAATAACTAATGTTCAACATTTTTATAATAACTAACGTTCAACATTTTTATAAGTTTAGTTATTAAGATTCGATGCTTTAAATTTCAATGACCAGTCGAAGACATACATGCAGCTCAGTGATTATTAAGATAATTAACTAAAAAAATTTATTAACTAAAATTCGACACTTTAAACTTTAGTGATCAGGAGAAGGCATAAATATAAGTTTTCAGTGCTTATTGTGACAATTAACTCAATTATGAGCTAATGAAGCTAAAATTATTGGAGCACTGAAAGAATAATGGGACTTTGTCAAATTTACTTTTATGCAAATATTTTATTCTCAAATAAGTTCTCTTAATTATAATTACAAGTAAAAAGTAAAACATCTTGAATGATTTGAAATAAATAATTACTTATTTATTTATTTTATTTTATTTTATTTATTTATTTTGAGTTACAACTACAAGGGAGTGTAGGAGGGGGTGGTGGAAATCGAACCTTGGACTATGCTAGGGCCTTCTACATGCACCTAGAACTTTATTATTAAAAAAAAAGTAAAATAAATTTCTAAGCCTGTCCAAACACTCGCTGTCCCAACTAATTACACGGCCATAATGTAATGCTTTATCACAAATACAATTGTATGATTGTTCCGTTTTAATGAATCCAACTGTCAACTTAACATGTCCAGGGTGTGTGTCCCAAATCTAGCCAGTCCTAAGATGATTACAAGGAGAATTAATACAACTTAACATGTCCAGGGTGTGTGTCCCAAATCTAGCCAGTCCTAAGATTATTACAAGGAGAATTAATACACCGCTCTTTTATTCAATAATTATAATTTATAAATCAATTTATAAATAATATAATTTTTTAAATTATTTTTTAACCACGCTCATTTTCTCTCTTTAATTTTCAACCACACATCTACCTAGAAAATACAAAAAAAAAAAAAAAAAAAAAAGACATATGTGGCCGCCGAACACTTCGTAATATGTTTTGAAAATGATTTCTCTATTATTATTATTATTATTATTATTGTTGTTGTTGTTGACGTCATTTTTTGACCACAAGTTAGTCAACAAATATGTTGATACGTGATTCTTACTTTACTAAGTTGGAATAACTTAAATTTGGAATTTTTAGTTTTAAGTATAGAGGTTGTCCTTTTCGATTGGAATCAAATGGTGATGAATAAACTATTTATATTTTAACAGGCAATCAGATCAAGAACAAACTAAATTTATAATGGAGTAATCTTATGTTCAGTTCGATGCTGATCTGATAGTCGATCGAAATACAATATTCAAATGACGAAAATTGAGAGAGTTTCTTGTATTAATTGCTTATAAATGAGTATTTATGCCTCCTATTTATAGTAACATAGGAGGTGAGAAACAATTATTACAACACATCACTTCTTCAAGATGTGACTAATATTGATGACTGACATTTATAACAGACTTATATCAAATGATTACACTGACATATTATAGTTAATGATGATTATTGACACATAATACGACTGATTTGAACATTTTGCAGTGCCTCCATTTTCATCTCGGTTTGATCTCTTCAGGTCGGGTCTGACGAATCATCTCGCGCACGTGAAATCACCTCGCCCGTTGAGATCACTTCGGTCACACGAATCACCTCGACATGATAATTCATCCCTGTTATAGCTGGCCCGCAACTTTGGTTCGTTATACCTACTTTTTCAGTACATTGATATCCTAGTCACCTCGTAATATTGTAAATCACCCTGCTGACTAGAAGATGTATTGATCATTGACTCCTTGACCGATAAATTCAATTTCCACCTCAGCTCAGTATACAACAACAATTATTATTATTATTATTATTATTATTATTATTATTATTATTATTATTATTATTATTATTATTATTATTATTATTATTATTATTATGTCTTGAATCGGTTATATCGAATCTTTTCTTTTCTTCATCTGTTTGCACTTCACTGTACGAAAATCATATTTTTTTACGACAAGAAGGAGAGTAGTTAAAATGGCCTCTAGCATTTTGGTGGAGATTTTTAAAATTCTATTTTCAATTACATATTTTTCTAGTAAAATAATTTTGTAGAAACTCATAATTTCTCTTTACTTTTTAATCACACGTTCTCTAAAAAATATTAATTTTTACAAAATCTGCATAAAGATTAAAGCGGGCTCAAAAAATTATAAAAAAATATTGATTATTTATTAATTTTAAGATTTAAGAGTATGTTTGGTACGCCATATAGTCATAATGTATTGTTACCGTACTTGTATATTTGGTGTAGTGTCGTGATATTAAAGTTATAACTAGAATAATTGTATGTTTGGCAAAATGTTGTTTATACATTTTGTTTGCAAGCGGACATATGTCAACATCTTAATGAATAATTTTTTGAAAGATCTACAACTTGGACGGGTCATATATTCCAAAAAAATGTTATCATATTATTATTTATAAACGATATTCAACACGACTTCATTTATGAATAGAGTTATCCTTTATCGAATTAATTTAATCAGGGCACAATCTATATAAAATTCACTTTGTCCGAGTTAATACAGTCTTACGACTATACTCTAAACACGTGATAAAACACGTCGAGAGGGGGAAAATGAGAGGGAAATGACTTTTTTGGTATTTACATTTGCTAATTTAGAATTGCGTGTAACAATGTAATGCTTTCATCCACCAAAGAAGAAAGAAATATGAATCTTTTGTCAAAGAAAAATACTTGAAGTAATTGAAACGAAAGAAGTAGGGGAGACAAATTTGAATTCAAGAATTTGATCAACTACTTGTTGTGCCCTACTTGTTGTGCCCAAGTAGGTACTAAGTTCAGAGCTTAGTTTTCCACTTATTTAGTTTTTTCTCATATATTTATCAAAAATGCTAAATGAACAATACAGTGAACAACATTCTCACATGTGATGTAGGATCCACTTCACTTTGTTGTTCCAAAATATTGTTCATGTAACATAATTCTATATATATGTGTGTGTGTGTGTGTGTGTGTATAATCACGAACAAAGTAAATTACTACGAAATAAAATTTCTCTATAGTACTGTTTGTTAAAAAAATTGTATTTAAAAACATGTTTTTTTTTATATATATATATTTTCAAGATAAAATATGTGGTTAAAAAATGAAGAAAGAAAATATATGTGATAAAAAGTGATTTGAGAACTTGTGATGTAAAAAACATATTTTAAAACATGTTTGCAAAAGAAGTTTAGGTGGCGTTCTGTTTGTATTTTATTTTGTATTTTCATTTTCGAAAATGTTTTGTATTTCCTGTTTTGTATTTTTGTTTTCAAATTTGCTGAAAACGTGTTTGGTTTGTCATTTTTGAAAGCTGTTTTTGAAAATGAAAAACTGAAAAATACGTTCTGTTTGAAATTTTGCAGAATATTACTTAAAGTATTTTTAATTAATTTTCACTTAATTTTTTTTTGTAATATTGATATTGAATTCAATAAAAATTTATTTAAACTTAGTTCCAAATTAGGATAATTCTTAAAAAAAAAAAAAAAATTATATTAAACTTAGTTCCAATTAGGATAATTCTTTATAAAAAAAAAAGGCATTTTTCGCTTTTAGAACATTTTTTATTGAAATACACACAAAACGCCCAAAACGAGGGTTTAGGCGTTTTGTGTACAATTTTTTTTTTAATTTTCCAAAAATACATTTTTGAAAATGGTAAAGAGAACGCATTTTTAGTGTTTTTGAAAATAAATGGTAAAGAGAACGCGTTTTTAGTGTTTTTCGAAAATAAAAAAAAAGAAAAGAAAAAACGATCCCAAAACAGCAAAGAGAACATGATCTTACCTTTTCAATATTTTTTCCTTTCAATAGAAATTGAAAAGCATAGAATTTACTAGAAATTGAGCCGATATAAAATTAATTTCTGTGTGGTAACAAGTTTATACACGATTTGTTTATAAATAGTACTTAGTAATTTTTCGTTTGTCCATTTTTTAAAGAAGTAAAAAATGGTTGACGAAATTTTTTTGATTAGACGAAGTTGTTAACTTCTTAAAAAAATTGTCCAATTAAATATTTTCATATAGCTATTTTTAAACAAAATGTCGCCAAACACTGACTAAGTGTATTAAAAAATAAAAAGTACCCAATTGTATAACATTATTTAAACGAATAATAAAAGGCACAAAAAATCCCATAAACTTGACATATGTGTTTCGATGAAGTCCGGCAGTCATCTGGAATTCAATCCAAACAACACTACTTTTTATAGTTTTTAATAAAAATAACTTTACCCAGAGGCTGATAGGCATGGCCTATCATTAGCAATCTACGTGAAATTCTAAATAATAACGTTTGTCTGGAGAGAGATTTTTCAAATGAATTTTTTTGGAAGATTTGTGATTTAAAAAAAACGTGAAAAGTTATGTCTTATAGCATATGTGATCGAACATGATTTTGAAAAATATATTTTTAAAAATTCTCCCCAAAACACGTCCTCAACGCTAATAATTTTTTTAGGTTATTTCAAATTCTCATCAAACATTTCTAGCTAAATCGAGCATGGATTAAATAATGTCTTAACTAAAAAAAAAAAGAGCTTCTCTATTCTTAAGAGGTGCTTATTGATTATGTGAAAATTAATAGATTCGCCATTCTATATCACAATTAAGATAATAAATTAACTAAATCATTTAAATGCCACATTACTGCTTATAGGTGAAAAATGAATGGGATTATTTGAAAACTAGAAATAAAAATAATAAGGTCGAGTAGGGACACAGGGCCCATGTTTGGATTAATCATCATTCAATAACATCAAAATATGACCATCGACTCTAGATGAACAATGTAACTTTTTGTACACCATTAACTCTCGTATGTGCGTATCATCCCTCCTTTGGTTTCATCAAAAAATGATTTCAATATCGGCAGTTCTATATGTAAATATATAGGATTGATAATTGTCCCCACGGGCATGTAATGGTGGTGAATCAGGAGAGTTATATACGGAGCATCGGAGGTTCTATTCTTAGCGATAGTTAGAAGGCAACATTTATGTTGAAAGACGATGTCTTGTGAAGGCAAGAAGTTATGGTGCACTTGTCGCTCCTCTGGGGTATTGTCCGCACGACGTAAAGGGAGGTCCATAGGAAGGATAATCGCATCCCGAATGTCTGGTCCAAGTATGTATAAGCTGTGGCTCCATTCAAATTTGTGGAAATTACATCCACCCCTACTTTTAAATATCTAAATTCAAATATGAGACTAAACATGCGATTATATATGCTACCTTGTGCGATTCTTATTGCTGCGCACGATTTCGAGTTTTCAAGGAATAACGGCTGTTGAGGCACACATAGGGATGTCAACGAGCCGAGCCGAGCCGGCTCGCGAGCCGAAGATCAAGGCTCGAGCTTGGCTCGAGCTTTTTGGGGTCGAGCTTTTTTTGGCCCGAGCCGAGCCGAGCTAAAGCTCGTCCCCAAAAATAAGGCTCGACTCGAGCTTTAGCCCGAGCTTTTTCCAAGCCGAGCCGAGCCCGAGCTTTTACTTTTTTTTTAATAGCAAGTTGAGCCGAGCTCGTGGTCGAAATTCATTGCCCAAGCTCCTATCGAGTTTTTTTAGCGGACTTGTTTTGGCTCGAGCCGAGTCGAGCCAAAGCCCGTTTCTCAAAAAAAAGCTCGGCTCGAGCTTTGGCTCGAAATCTCGAGCCGCAAGCCGAGCTTAGCCCGAGCTTTTTCCGAGCCGAGCCCGAGCGGCCCGAGCCGACGAGCGGTTTTGCCATCCCTAGGCACACAGTTTCAACTTTATCAATGATTATTGGCGGAGATTCTAAGATCTGGAGTCGGGGATCTTTAAGGTCACATTTAATAGTTTGAGTTACATGTGGTGACGATGGTGAGATGGTGCTGTGGTGTTGCAATGATGGGTGGGCTGTGGTGTGGAGGTGTGAAGCTGGGGTGAATGCGGAGGTGGTGGTGTGGTGGGTGTGGTGTTGTCGTGGTGTGCGGTGATGATGGTGGTGGTGGTGTGATGTTTATGTTTGTAGTGTGGCGATGGATGCCAATTGCCCTTTTTTTTGGTCTTCGGTTGAGGTTGAAGTTGAAGTTGAGGCGGCAATGATAACGACGATATTCAGATGGCACCGTGGTGGTAATGGTGTGGTGGTGTTGAAATGCAAAGTGTCTATAGTATGAAGATGAAACATTTAATCGAGGGACCTAATTTTTTATAAACGTGATCTAAAAAAATTGTGACTAGAATTATAAATGTGACCTAATAATTTGATAATCGCCACTTAAGATTTGTGACCTAATATTTTGATAGGTTGTAACCCTGAAATTATTGGTGATCTAAAAGATATATATATATATATATATATATATATATCTATATATATATATATATATATATATATATATATTTTTGGTGACTTGAAATATGCAGTGTTGTGACATTAAGATATATAATTAATAAAATATTTTAATTATTTAATCTTAATTACAACCTGATTTTTGAAATTATATAAGTTTAGTCTCATTTTTAAAATATGTATTTTTAAACAACTTATTTATGTATTGTTCCCTTCAAATTTACATGAGCGGCGAACCAGGGAGAAACCCACCATTCTTCAGGATTATTCGGACGTAAGCTCAAACACTTGATTAAAAAAAAAATATATATATATATATATAGGATCGATAATTTAGATCGTAACACCTTGAACCGAACCATTCAAATATAACAGCCATTCGCGAGAGAGAGAGAGAGAGAGAGAGAGAGAGAGAGAGAGAGATCATAACACCCTATTCAAGCCTATTCGGCGGCATAAAGTAAGGAATTAGAATTATTCGATTGATTTATTTTTATTTTCTAGGTAAGTGGTGAAGTTAAAAATCGAGAGAAAAAATACATATAGTTAAAAGTAGTATTTAAAATTATGTAAATTAAATTTTGTATTTTATTCAATTTAATTAGAGATGCTGAACAGAGCCTCACAAATATAACAGCCATTCGATGGTAAGAGAGACAGAAACAAAATGTTGAGATAGTGTCCTGATTTGAATGATTTAGGCTCATTTACTTTAACTTTTGCTTTCCATAAAAGAACTTTTACTAAAAATCTGTCCGCCCCTGTTTTATGCTCTTTTTCGTATTAATTTTTAATGACACATTTAAACAATGATGATGAAATATCCTACACATAAATTCAAACATATCTTTTTAATTACACATTTTAAAATAAAAATATTATTCAAAAAACATTTTCCTCGTTAAAATGGCATCAACGGGGAATTTATTAAAAACTAGTTTCTAAATACTTCGTCCTGAGTTCTTTTTGGAGGAAGCCAACTCTCTAAAAATTATTCTAACTAACCGGTGAAAACATTTCTGTCATCACCGTTGTCTTCCTCTTCCTCTTTCACATACACGTCCCGCACTTGCGGCTCTCTGTCTCTCTTCTCACTCTCTCTAGAGGGGAGCAGAGCGAGCAACAACAAACGTTTAACACGAAAAACTCTCTCTTAAGCACCTTTCACCATCTGTACATTTCCATTATCTCTCTCTCTACACACACACACACACACACAATAATATACACTCAATTCTCATTTTCCCAAATTCTCTGCTGTAAATTCTTCTGATTACAGAATGAAACTCAAGCATCCGTCCAATTCCGCTTCCCAAAACGTAACATCCTCTGACACGAGTTTGCTTGTCCGTGAGACACTACGCATCAGCGCCAACCTCGCATCAGCACCACCGCCGGCGGCCGTTCCCGAGCGGCCATTGATTCGGGATTCCAACTTTGGCGGACTCGTGGAGGACCAGTTTGTTGATTCCAGCTTCAGATTGATCTGTTGTGAGGAGATCGATGGCCAGCGGTGGAAATATTTCGCTGATAATAACAGTGTTAAAACTAACGGTTCGAAGAAATTTAAGAAGAACTCTATTCGAGCTGTTAGCCTGCATGATCCACAGGCCCCTTTTGATGTCAGTATTTTCTTCTTCTCTGGTTCTTTTTGTTTCCAACTGTCTCTTTGTATACAAAATGGACATACCGATTTTACGAACTAAAATGTTTTATCGTGAAGTTTTTTGATTAATCAGTTGCTTACAATATGGACAGTGGACTGTTACTAATTTCATTTTTCAAACATTTTATATTCCATTTCTGATTTTTTACAAGAAAACTTATATAGCTCTTGCACTAAGTGGTTTAGTAATCCGCACGATAGTTCATATTTTATAATTGCAATTCACGTAAGACATCTTGCAGTTATAGAAGAAAACAGAAATAAGATATCCTATCTCTTTCTTCAATAAACATTACATGCATACCAATGAAAAAGTTGAGGAAAACAAAGGGGTGGAGAAGGGGAACTACACCATTGGATTTCAATAAGAATGATTGGATTTTCGCTGCAAAGTCTTCCTCTTAATTATGTAATCTTGGTGGTGCAGGGGATGATGACATTTATAAGGTCCTATGTAGTCCCCGAAGGTTTTCCTGACAGTGTTACACCTGCTTATGTCCCATACATGACTTGGAGAGCATTGAAGGTATTTAGCTATATTTATGGTGCTAGTTCATCATTATTACAATTTATTTTATTTGGGATTTACACCTTTTAGTTATTTCACGGCTGTTATAGAATATTGAAGGTTATTGTTACTTTGATCTGTAGCACTTTTTTGGTGGAGCGATGGGTGTTTTCACGACACAAACACTCCTAAGTTCAGTAGGAGTATCAAGAAATCAGTCTTCACCAGGTGCTGTAGCTATTAATTGGATTCTCAAGGTAATCACAAGAGAACTGGGGAAGTACATTTTATAAAGCTTGACAAGCATTTTTGCATTGGTTGCTAAATGGAAAAATGCAATTTGCTTTGTTGGGTGCATGATTGAGTGTTAGTTTTGGTTAAACTGTGGATTGAAAGAGGAAGGTGTCAAAGTGAATTGAGGGAAAAAGGAGAGATTTCCTCAAAGATTGTTTCCTAACATGCGGTACCAGATGATCTCCTTAAATACTTATTTAATCTTTCAACCTCTTCTCTTTTGAAATAAATGTACACATTCTATTCTTGCATTCCTTTTTGTGTCTCTGTTCAAAGTGAGTACCTATAAACAATAATGGACACTTTCCTGCAGATCCTGTTGATCTTTCAACCTCTTTAGAAATAGAAGTCAACATTATATTCTTAATTCTTGTACTCCTTTTGGTGTTTCTGTTGTAAGTACACACCTACAAACAATAGTGATCACTTTTCTTGTATACTAAGCCCCCGTTTGATTTCCATTAAATTTTTCTCATTTTTCTACAGTATTCAATCTCAACCATTCATAAAAAGTCAAGCCTACAATTTTTTACTTTTCAACCAAATCTCAACCATAATTTCTTCTAAAAATCACTATTCATTTCAAAAAAACTCATTTTAAACAATACCAAACACACTCTAATTCAACTAAGAACCTCAAAAATCACGGGTCCCACTTCTTAACTGCCTATTCGGCAAGGCTGTCAGAATTTATAATTGATTTTTTGATTTTTTTAAGGTACAATGTGTGGTTAAAAAGTCGTTTTGAGAGATGTGGTTAAAAAGTAGTTTGAAAAATTTTGTTGTTTATAAATTGATTTATAAACTGTAATAATTGCGTTAAAGAATAGAGCAATATAATTTGCATTTTTTTGATACTGTTCAGTTTTTGTAGTTTAATAATGGATTAATTTCAAAGTTTTTGGTAAACAAAAGAAGTCTTCAAAATCTTCTTCCAAACCCAAATCCCCTTCGAAATCCAACTCCATTCAAACTTCATCTTCAAAAAAAAAAATTTGGAAAAATTCTTCAGCTCAGACTTTTAAGTCTGAATATCCTCCTCTTGAAGAAATCATTTTTCCTCATGGAAATGCAGTTGTGACTGCGTCTCCTTTCAAACAAATTCTTGAAGATAGGACTGATAATGCAGCAGCCAAAACTGTTGATGTCAGAAATCTTCAAATCCAGAACAATTTCACAAACATTGTTCTTCATTCTATGAGTTCTCAGTTAACCAGAATTGAAGCCAATTCTGAAACTGAAACTAAATTCAAAATGCCCTCTAATGTGTTTTCTGCCATTAGAGATTCTCCCTCCTCTTCATCTTCTTCGAGTAATCAAATGTTACTCTTCAAACCATCCAATCTTACTCCTGATCTCGGTAAGAAATCTTTAGACACTGATACTGCAGTGATCAAAGAGCTTGCCGCTCAATTTTCAAAAATGTCTGCATCTTCAAAAAATATCAACACAATTGACATTTCAGATGTCGAAAACCAATTTGTTGAAGAAGAACCTCTTCAAGTAAACAAATTGAGATTTCAAACTTCAAAACTTCCAACATTTTATCCTCGTCCTTCTCAACCAGATTTACTTTTAGAAGAATCATCTTTTAAAAGGAAAGTCACTGAGACATACTCAGGCGACGAAATCGTTGAATGGAATATTGATGGAATGACGGAATTCCAAATTATTCAAACTATCAATAAAATGTATGTTTGCTTCAATGCTTACAGATGTCAAAGGATTGATGAAGTGAATGCTTGTAATAATCTTATTATTGGCTTCACTGGACAATTAAAGGGATGGTGGTCTAACTACCTTAACGATGCAAGTCGTTTAGAGGTTATTAATGCCACAAAAGACGAAAATGGTCAGATTGTCTCTGATACATTGACGACCCTTGTCTTTGCCATTATCAAACATTTTATTGGATCCCATGAATTTCTCCAGGATAGATCGTCAGAAATTCTGATGAATTTATCTTGTCCAAAATTGCACGACTTCAAATGGTATAAGGATATCTTCCTTACCAGAGTCATGCTTCGCGATGACTGCAATCAAGAGTTCTGGAAAGAAAGATTCCTATCTGGACTTCCTAAACTTTTTGCAGAAAAAGTTCGCAATTCAATTAAACTTCAATTTAACAATTCAATTCCCTATAGCGACTTGACTTATGGCGAACTTGTTAGTTACGTCAATAAGGAAGGGCTTGCCCTCTGTAATGATATCAAACTCAAAGCCAAACTCAAATCTGAAAGTTTTGGGTCTAAGCATGAGTTGGGTTCATTCTGTGAACAATATGGTTCTGAAAAAATTCTTCCTCCCTCTTCAAAAAACAAGAAAAGTTTCCTTCATTTCTGAGGAAACGAAATTTTCAAAATTCCAAAAGATTTTTCTCAAAATATTCTCCTGAATTTCAAAAATCATTTCAAAAGAATTCTTTTCAAAAATTTCATTCAAAACCAAAACATTTTCAAAAAACTTTTGATCCAGCTAAAGTCACTTGTTTCAAGTGCAATCAAACTGGTCATTTCTCAAATAAATGTCCCATGAAGAATAAGATTAATAATCTTCAGGTTCCTGAAGATATTAAGCTTGAGCTTCTCAATCTTCTTCATTCATCATCTGATGATGATTCTGAATTAGAGAAAATTTATCAGTATCAAGAAGATTCTGATAATGAATCTAATTCTTCCTCCTCTTCTCATCCTTGCGAAGGTAAAGAGATTTGTGGTTGCAAAACCATAAATGTTCTTACAGAAGAAGAAGAACTTATTCAAGAAGTAATTGAGAGGATTGACAACCCTCAATTAAAGAAGAAGTTCTCTTCTCTCCTTCCTTCTTCAAAAATCCATGAATCATTTAGTATGAAGGAAATACTAAAAAGATTTGATCAAAAATCTACTTCTAAATCTTCAAGTTCTGATTTGAAATCAGAAGTGAAGGAAATGAAGTCTCAAATTTCCTTTCTGGAACGTCAGGTTAAAGACATCAAACTTGATGTTGCCATTCTCAAAAATTCTTCTTCAAATATTCAAAATAATTCTGATTCTTCTTCTTCTTCTGAAGAATCCAGTTCTGATCGTATTAATGATTTTAGTCCTCTTCAAACTGATGAAGAAAGGATTAATGCTATTAATCGTATTCAGCTTCAAAAGTGGTATTGTCAGATGACAATTGTCGTCGATAAAACCTTTCAAATTACAACCAGGGTTTTAATTGATTCTGGAGCAGATCAAAACTGCATCCGAGAAGGATTAATACCTACAAAATACTTTGAGAAAACTACTGAGCGACTTTACGGTGCTAGTGGTAAAAAACTCAACATTCTATATAAACTTTCAAAAGCTCATGTTTGCAACTCAAACATTTGTTTCAAAAATGTTTTCTACTTGGTGAAAGATCTGGATCAAGAAGTCATTCTTGGTACTCCTTTCATTGTTCAAATTTACCCCTTTCAAGCTAACGAAAATGGTCTTCAGACCAATATTTTCGGTCAAAATTTTATTTTCAAATTCATGCATCCTCCATCTTTCAAAGATGTTCACGATCTCAAAAATGCATCAATTTCTCAAATTAATAATATTAATTTCAGAAATTTCAAAATTAAGAAATCTTCAATTTTCAAAAAAGACGAATTGACAGATCTCTTTTCTCAAAATTTCTTTGGATCCATTAATAAAGAATCTTTCTTTATTAATTCCTTTTCAAAAAACAATCATGAGTGTCACCCACTCTTCAAAAGAAACCAAATTTGTCAAAAGACATGGGTCCCAGAAAACACCTTTGCCATTCAATTTGTCAAAAGTGTCATCATTGGTATCCTTTTTATTATTGCTTCAAAGACTTTTTCCTCTGTCCAAACAGCTGTGTCAGACATAGGATTAGGTGGGATCGGTGGGAAAAACCTACAGCGGATTCCTTTTGGATCAATTCAAAAACAACAGTATTTTTACTATTTTAGTAACAAAAAATGTTTTCAAAAATTCAAAATTTTCAAAATAATTTTTGGGATAATTGTTTCACTAAGAAATTTCCCTATAAATTAGAGAGATTACGAGTGAATGAGAGAGGCCACCCCAAAAGAGTTTTCAAACAAAAGGTATCAAGATTGATTGGTACAACAAAGTTCTTGAAGACATGGCTTCCTCCATGGCCACTTCCTCAAAAAAGAATAAGGGCAAGAAAGTTGCTCTTACTCCTCTCCCTTCAATTGAAACTTTCGTTCAAAATTCCAGCAGAACTTCATCTGCTTCAAACTTACCTCAAATTTCCACTTCAAACAACTTTTATGTTCTTGGTAAAGTCCCTCAGACTCCAGAAAAACCAAGACCCTCAAACTACAAAAATGCCGCTCTTACTGGTTTAGGAAAACTTCCTGAAATCAATAAAAGTCCTTTTCAATATTTCACAAAAAACTCCTTTCTTTCTGTTCTTACTATGGAATCCTCTTGGATTGAAAAATATTCTGATATCAATCAATGTTTATCAGATATCTTTCCTCCTAATTTCCATTTCATGCCAACTTCTATTCAAAAAACCCGTGAGTTCTATGAAAAGATCCTTCTCAAAACAGGATCAGCCATCATTACTCATACTCAAAATAAAGAAAATCCTCAAAATATTGATTTTTCAAAATGTTCAATTGTTAAGGTTTTGTCATTTGATGACTGGGGACAACAACCTTGGGTTGAGAAAAAGATGAATCTTGCAAAAGATGAAACTTTCTCATCTCGTTTCAATTACTTGGATTATCAAGATTCCTGGTTTAATGCCTTATTGTTTAGACCAGTGAATCATTCTTGGTTTTTCCTTTTTCATCAAAATTGCCAAAATAATTTTCCCAAATGGTTTCAAAATTGGTTTAATTATTTTGGACTTGAAGAGAGTATTCTACGCAGTCTCCCCCTTCAAGGATTCAAGCATTTCAAAAATGAGGCAAAAGATTTGCTTAAGCCTCAGGAGGATCTCCTCCTTCAATTTTAAAGTCTCATGGATTCTTTGTTGGGACTTTTTCGTTCTTCAAAATACAACTGATTCTTTCAGTCCTCAAAGGATTGTTAGAAGATTCAAAATTAAATGGTGGACAAAATTTCATGAAACAAATTGTTGTCCAAGGGCAGTCCAATCATGGATTAATCAAAAATCAAATGAAGGACTTCCGTCAAAAAGGCTTCAAGATAAACATGCTGATTTTCTTGCCGAAAAGGGAAGATTATTAGCTCTCCTTGCAAAATGCACCAGCCCTGCAGAAATGTCAATTTTAGCAGAAAAGATTGCTGCTCTTGCTGAAAATGCTTCTTCAGTTCAAAATTCCTCAGAAACTAGCTCAGAGGCAGATTTCAATGTCGAAGATAGTTTCTATCAAAATGAAGACGACTACCTTGGAGTTGACTTCGATGAAAATCTTCAAGAAAACCTTCAAAATACCAAATGACTACATGGACGCAGTTTTCTTGATGACCTCAGAGAATTCCGTGTTCAAAAATCAAAAGAATTTGCACTCAAAATAATCAAAGTTAAAAATCAATGTCCACTTTATTTAGAAAATCTTTTTCTCCATAAAAGGACATATTTATTTTAACTTTTCAAACTTTCGGTGGAGTTGGTGGAGTGGTTGGCTAGCTTTTTGGAAAAGCTTCAGACAAGTCACTGTTCAATCAACGACTTTCAAACTACAATCACTGTTCAAGATTCCTACTTTTTGGAAAGTAGTCGACAGCGCACTGTTCAATCACTGTTCAATCAAGACTTTCCAGCTGTAGTTCAATTATTCAAAATTCTGTTGTACCTTTTTCATTTTTAGTCTTCTATAAATGTAAGGGTTCATTTCAATTGTCAAGCAGAGTTAATTTGAGATAAAAATTAACTACTCCTTCAATATTCAGAGAGTTAGTGAGCGTTAAACATTCTCTTTGAGAATACGTTATCCAAAGCTTTCTCTTGTCAAAATATCTTATAACGTTCAGCGTTATAATTCAATATAATTTCAAATTTTCAATTTGTTGTTCAAGTTATTTTCAATTGTTTCATTTCAGTTGAATCTTTTTCGTTATTTTGATTATTGTTCTATCATATTATCCGCACTATCCTTATATATATATATTCTTTTTTTTTTCCTAAAAACATTGGATGTTAAATATAGAGACAACATTGATTCACTTTCTGCAATCTTCACCTTATAACTCACTGAGAAGCTAATGTGGAGGAACCCTTCTGTCACGATTCATTTTGTTTTCGGGTAATTCTGGTTACAACTTAGTTTTGAAGCTTCAAGGGCTAGGTTAATGTAATGTTGAAAGTTGAAATCAATGAAAGGTATCAAATCATCTTTCATAAGTGGATAGGTGGAGTCCATGAAGCTCTGCTATTTATGTTCCTCATGACATTCTTTTGTCACTGAAATGAAACTCAAGACTGAGTTACTTTTGAATTTTGATCACTAGATGACTAGAAGATGTTTTTTTACTTAACATTTTCTCCTGATTTATATAAATATACAGTTGCAGCTTCTTTTATTTTCTTTCTACATCCCAGTTTTTAGTTCTTTGTGCATAGTTTGAAACGGGTTTAAAGCAACTAATTCATATTCTGTGGTATGGCTAATTATAGGATGGTGCTGGACGGGTTGGGAAGATGATTTTTGCTCGGCAGGGAAAGAAATTTGACTACGATCTAAAGCAGGTATTCTATTCCTTAGTTTGGGTGTCAAACTCGAAGGATGATTTACGATTAGCTAATGTATTCATTGCTGCTGGAAATATTACAAATAAACTCGAATTTTCTGATGATATCACATAACTCAGCTTCGGATTGCTGGTGATCTTTTGATGGAGTTGGGAGCTGGGGTAGAGTTAGCGACGGCAGCTGTTCCACATCTATTTCTTCCATTGGCCTGTGCTGCCAACGTGGCCAAGGTTTTGCCTATTATTGTCATTCTCATTTCTCAATGTCTTTCAATGGAAAACTTCCTTCATACATTCATCTTCACATGCTTGTAGAATGTTGCTGCTGTCACATCAACCTCAACTAGAACCCCAATATACAAGGCGTTTGCTAAAGGAGAAAATATTGGAGACGTGACTGCCAAGGGAGAATGCGTTGGAAATGTTGCTGACCTGGTATGCTTGTTTGATCAAAATGCTAATATTTAAAATCTTGTTTTTCTGGCAAGGATACAACAAATACTACCAATCGAAATGATGTTTAGAACTTAGCCCCTATTTGGTACAAATTAAATTCTGATTTCAATTTAAGTTAAAAGTCAACAATCAATTTCAACTACATATTTTATGGGACTTACAACTTTTCAACCACACATCTCATCAACTTTTATAAAAATCTACTAAAAAACTGATTTTAATCTCTATTGTTTGGCTGAATCTTATAGTTTTTTTTCCAAACATTATATTTGTTAAATCGCTTTTTTTTTTCTTTTCCTAATTCTATAGTTGCATGTATGTCACATTTGGTTACTTCGGATTTCATGTCAATATGAGAGAATGATCAAATGGATTTTTTTGGGGTATGGGGATGAATCAGGAAAATTGGGATCAGAAGCCTGGTTTTTGATTTCTCCATCCATTGCTGGATGATTTCAAGAATTTTGCTGGCCATCCACCCTCTTTTCCCGTTGCCACTGAAAACCCGCCCACTCTATGTGGTAATTGGGGAGTTCGGTGTGGGGATGTTTATACATGGCTTCCTCGTATATGAAATGACAAACGTAAATGCAGAATGGATATGATAAACAGTGTGAAACTATAAGGGAGGGTCTCTACATTCCAAGCTTATCATATACCAATTTATCCAATCTTAGGTTGCTTTTAAACAACAGGTGCGAGATTTCCAAGTTATTATTAGCTATTCTGATCTTAACTCCATTTATTTATTTATCTAAGCCACTGCTCAATTTGACATTAGAAAAATTGTTATATTAACTGCTGATTATACAAATAAGTACAGAGAGATGGTTGTAAATTGTAATGTTAGATTGAATGATTGATTACAGAATTTTTCCCTGGAGAGAATCCATTGTGGAGATAATAAAATTAATCAGAAAAGATAAGCCAAAATAGGGTTTCAAATGTGCAAAATCCCCTGCATTCAGAAATAAAAGTGACTTGGGTAAATAATAAGCAAGAGCACTGATTTGATAGATTGTCATGCTATGCCACCTCAAATTTCTACAAAAGATCTCACTATATTTTTTATTTCAAGTATTTCGCCAAAACAGTTTGTGGTACTTCCATTTGAAACAGTATCTCAGCTAGTTGTTTTACACTCTAATACGGGATGCTTATGATAGAGCAGTTCCTTCTGAGCTTTTCTTTTATTCCTGTCTTTTTGGTATTATATTATATTGATCCTTTCCTTGTTCTGCTCTTCTTGTTACGGAATGTCCTCAAATAAGGCTTCCTTCACTAAGATAGTTACTTTCCAAAGGCGCCGTACTTCAAAATGCATGCTATGATTGACAATAATTACGAACCATTAATTTGGAGGATAAGAAATAAAGGTTTTTTATCGGAATATGAATAAGATCAAAAGATGTGAGTATTTTATGTTTTTAGGTTGGAACTGATTACAGTTAATGATTTTTCTTTTGAAGCTTGGAACTGGTCTGAGCATCATGATCGCTAAAAGAAACCCATCTTTAATAACCACATTTGCTCTGCTTTCTTGCGGATATGTGATGAGCTCTTATCAAGAGGTCGGATTCCAAATGCATCTTTAACACAACCCTCTCACCAATTTATTTTCCTTCCCTTTTATTTTCTTTTAAGTTTGTTCTTATTAGACAATTTGTAAACGATGTATTCTCATTTTCAGGTAAAATCTGTTGTGCTGCATACGCTAAATCGTGCAAGGTTCACTGTAGCAGTAGAATCCTTCCTCAAGTCAGGTTAGGCTTGAGTCTCTGTTTCTGTGTGTGTGGGGGGGGGGGGGGGTATGTGTGCCACTTTTTTGTTTGTGTTTTAAGTGGTTCTTTTCATGTTTTGGGTGTGGGAAGAACAGGAGTGGGGTCTACTGTCTGCTGCACCAAATATTTCATTTTAGGAATATTTCAGAGCTTGAACAACAACCTGCACTTCTCAAAATTGATTAAATTATAAATTTTATTACATTTTTAAATGGCTTATCATCATTTATATAACCTATTAGATTCCATATGAAAATAGCATTGTTAAATTTTGGAGATCACAGTGCATTTAGCAATGTCATGGACTCTTCTCCAAGGCAATGGAGATTTCATATCCTTATTCTGAAATAAAGCTGGGATGGGGAAAGAGAATGGCTAGTTACATGGTTTTCGCTGATACATTATAACTTGTGCTATATTTATTTTCCAGGGCGAGTTCCGACTTTGCAAGAGGGAAATTCAATGGAAAATATATTCAGTTTTCCATGGTCAAAAAACAGACCTATTGTGCTTGGTACTTGCATACAATGCCCTCTCTTTTGCGCACTCATATCACATTCACTTTGTACAACTTGAAGCAAATAATGAATTGTTTATAGGGCCGAGATTCAAAGATGCATTTCAAGATCCTAACTCATATCTTGCGGTGGAGCCTATTTTTGAGGTACAGTTCCTTGTCAAGAGGAAGAAGACTGTGAGGCTATGCAGTTTTGACTTTCATATCGAACTGTTTGATTGTAGCTGAAAACCCCTTTTGTTTTGGGATTTGTAGCTCTTGCTTATGTGCATATACATGCCTTGATGAGTCTCCAGGAACTTGCATTCTTAAGCCTTAGTTTGGTTTTGTTTAATTTTTTCTTTTTTCTACGGTATTCAATTTCAACCATTTATTAAAAGTCAAGCTCAAAATATTTGACTTTTTAACCAAATTTTAACCATCCATTCTTCTAAAAATCACTATTCATTTCAAAAAAACTCTTTTTAAACAATACCAAACACAAAATAAAATTTGCACAACTGATGAGTTGCATACTGATTTTTCTTGATACAGAGAGAGAAATACATCGTGTCATATAATCCTTCCAAGGGAAATATATACGCCTTGTTCAAGGACCAAGCAATGTCTGATGACATATTGAAAGCAGCTTTCCATGTTAGCTCCAACTTCCTGGTCTTATGTCCTTAAATTTTAGTAGTCTTGCTTTCTTACTTCACATTCTATTATAGGCTCATGTGCTTCTCCACATCATCCGCACCTCCAATCAGAATCAGTCTTCCTCTAGGAGAGAGCAAGAGCCGGACCTTTCGATGTTAGTGCCAGCATCATCTGATCTTCAAGCTCATATTGCAGAATCATATAAGATGGTGTCAGCTTTATATGGGTCTTTCAAGAACAAAGCAAAGGAACAGGTGAGGAAAAATTGATTTATCTACCTTCCCACTAATATGTATTTTGAATTTCTCTAACAAAACTGCCTGTAAATCGGTATCTATGACTGTTGGTTCAGTTTTATTATATGACTAGTCCTGTTTGCTGCATTTCTTCTTTTGTGATGCCTTTGTTTTCCTAGTCATGAAGCTGTATGTAGTTCTGAATTCATTTAGCTGTAGACCGTGATCCAATCTTTAGTTCTTAATTTGATTCAATTTATTTCGCACTACAAATGTTTCTTTGCTGGATGTCCAATGTTCTTTGTGATGCTTCATTGAAAAGAATATTGGCATTTTGCTTTATGCTCTGTTTGACTGTGATCTTGATCTTCTCAAATAATTCTTCTGACGCTGAGTTATAATAAACACTGGTATTGGACTTTATTTTCCAAGAGAAGGATATTGCCTTTATTTTTCAAGAGAGAGAAAAAATCTCTCATTTTAATTCAGTTTACCACAATTAATGACTTTGAATTGCTCAAAAGTACTAGTCAAAGTGTTTCAGTACTGGAGTTGTGTTCCCTGGTACACTTGGGAAGTGGATGTGCTTCTACATCAAATTATACTTTTGGTTCGCAGAATGCTTCTGAAATCTGAAAAGTGATCATACATGCTTATAATTACTTTGCTATATATCACTACTCACAAGCTACAGTCTGTTCTGTTGCCCGTGACCAACATAACACTTACCTGACATCAATCATTGGCTGCCAAATGAAATCTTGTTCAAGAACTCACTAGTGGGTTCTCAACAAAGAGAAGAAAATTTACCCACGTGTCAGCACATGATTGGTGCTTGAGTATTTTTTTTATATTTTTGATGTTGCTCGTGATGGGCAACAGATCAATTGTGTCACCAGCTAATGGTTATACTTCTTTTCAGGGTTGGGTAATGTCAGAATCACTACTTAATCCTGGTCGAGCTCGACTGTGTCAGTTGGTCAAATAACACAAGATGGTATTAAAATTTCTGTACAAATTTGGTAATGGATTCCAGAGTGTATTTGAACATTTCCTCTAGTATCTGGTAAATTTGGCATGCATGCATCGAATGCGCATTGTCGTGAGACTTCAGAATCATCAGATGAACCGATGAACGTCTTTTCCATGGAACAATCAGTTTCCAGCATGGAACAAATAACTCTCTTTTTTGGATCCATTGTACAAGGTCTTCCAGAATCATCAGCAGCAGAGGATGTAGTGTTTATTGTAGTTTATTTTGCCTCTGTGAATTTTTTCAGAATGTAACTTTCTGGGGTAATGTAAATCAAGTTATGAAGATTTCACTGCTTAATTCTGTGTGCTTGCTAGCTAACTCACAAAAGAATATGTAGGGCATTTGTTTGTAACCAAATCTCATGGTATGTAGAACTACATTAAATTCTTGATATTGAGATTTGAATTTGTAATGTAAATGCACAACTAAATGCAAACCTAAATAGGTCCACAAGGCTGCATAGAAATTATAGCCTGCTACTAAGGGTCATTTTCAATATGGATTTTTTTGCCTAGCATACCACATTTATCCTTCTTTCCACCTGGACCACAACTTTTTCAATTTTATTTATTTATTTTTTTATCTTTTAAATTATGTGAGTGCTTAACAACATTATGACTGATTTGATGCAAATTCTGATTAAAAAAGAAAAATAAAAATAATACGATTGGGTAGATATGGCCATTAAAGATTTTGGATCCACGTGGTACAATATTTATTAGGTCTCATGAAGGGGGAAGGGGAAGCAGATTTTGGGTGGTCAAGTTTTGGCGAATTTTTTGTGCCAAAATTAGGTATGTACAAGCACGAGCTGCTTTGCGATGTTACATTATCGAACGCTACATCCTGGTCTATTGTGTCACTGTAAAAAAATATTCAGCTCGACTCACTAACACTTGGATATAAAAGTTAAGCGAGATGATATAGAAATTAGCAAGGGAGGTTCGCATGCGAGTGATGCACGTGAAGAACATAGAATAATTGTAATGAGATGAGATGAGATGGACTTGTGGTTGAGTTGAATTTTAATACATAGGCACAAAGGAAGATTCGATGATGTTTCATGCAAAATAATGGTTGAGCAATCACTGCAATTTCATTTTCCCAATGCAAATAAGTGTGTGTTTCTTGTTATGGAACTCTTAATATAATAATAATTTTGTGGGGATTGGATTTGACATCTTTCCAGTTTTATTTATTTATTGAAAATTTTCCTTTTTTTTTTTTTTTGATCAAAATTTTTTTCCCTATTGTCATTTAATACAAAATGGACACAGAGATCATTTCAAAAATAAAAAAAAAAAATAAAAAAAAATGGACACAGAGATTGATGGGCCATTGTTGAAAAGAATTAATCTACTTGCACAATTATTTTGACAATATAAGTGACAATTTGGTGATGTGGAAGTATTGTTGTTGATTTAAAAGATGATGTGATGTGTGAAAAAATAAGATTGTGCCACGTAGGTTAATTGTGATAGTCATTGTGAGTGTAGTAAAGTTGGATCGAAAAATGATATGCATTCATTCTAAGAAAATCTAAAATTAAAAAACATTGAAACTTAGGTTAGTCTAAAAACAAGTTTTAGTATCCCAGAAAAAATCTCAATAGCGCTTCAATTACAAATGATAATTAAGAAGGGATCACACACAGATATGTATACACTACTTGCCTTGCATTTTTGCTAGAGCGATGAAAGCTCCATTACTTGAAGAAAATAAATTTTGTACTTGATTTTTAGGAAAATGTGTGGTTAAAAAGGAAAAAAAACATGTAATATTATTTTATGAGAAAATGTGTAATTAAAAATGAATTTTGAAAAAATAAAAAAGAGGAGATCAAACAATTAGGGCGAAATTTTGTCAAAGTTTACTACGTTAATTATTAGAATTTTATTCAACGCAAAAATATTGTTAAGGAAATGGGTAAAAACAGTAAGGAATCAAATCCAAAGTACTAACGGAATTGTTTTCAACGTAAAAAGAGTTCAGTTCATATCATACACAGTACAGTAGATCGATGCTCAAAGAGTCTGTGTAGTAAACTTCATTATACACTGCAATCACTCATAATCAAGGCCAGCCACTTTCCTAAACACTGTTATTATTAAACATATATAAAAATCTAGTCCTACCCATATTATATAAATTAAAAGAAAAGGTGACAATTATAAGTTGTTTTAGTTAACAAACAATTAAGAACTAGGAAAAATAATCTCTTTGAACTCGTTCTTAATTAAACTGGGCTTTGAGCATTGGAATTGGATTGTAGGTTCTTCTTGGCAAGATTGTGCTTGTTGTTGTGCATCCAAACTTTTAGTACTCTTCTTTTGATCCCAACTTCTTGACAGAATTGTTGCACCACAGCTTCTTCTTGTTTTTGTATTTTCCATCCAACTTTCTCAGCAAAGTTGAGCATTTTCTCCTTTTGTTCTTGAGTGAACTTTGTTCTGAACCTCTTTTTCACCAGCTGAGTAGGCCGGGCCACAAACCCGCCGCCACCCTCCTCCTGTTCGTCTGACTCGGAAGGGAGTGAACCCATGTTGTAGGACATTATCATCTGATGTGGTGGCACTGCCCTAGAGGAAATCAGCGTCCCAGTATGGTATCCCAAGGCATCAGGCCCCAAAATCCCTTTATGGTGTCCTACAAAATATTTCCTTCCCATTCTTGGATTTTGGTAGAAATCACAAGGGAAGGGCTCCCCTTCAACTTCTTTTCTGTGGAAGTTTCTATGGCAGTTGCAGGCTGAGCAAGTTAAGGCTTCTAAAGTGCCTTCTTCTCCGCTAGGCATGAATTCTCCACAGCCATCAGTGGCATTACCACCCATGGAAGCTGCATGGTTCTTAAGGCACTCTCTGTACCTCACCATTTTCTTGTAGGGCACATGGTCCTCAACTGTGGAGTATATGGGGCCATTTGAGGGCATTTGTGGGGATGCTGAAGCTGCAGGTATAATATGATTGTGCGCTGCAGGGTCATGATGGATCATGTGCCCATGTCCATGGCCATGACCACGTCCCCCACCATATGTGCTGTTAATTGGAATTGGAATTGGAATCTGCACTTCTTGACTTGGAATTTCCATCTATCTCTCTGGCTTATTGTATATACTATTTTTTTTTTTTTTGGAGACCAAAAGAGATGGAACAAGTCACAAGAGATTTAGAGGGACAAAATGATTAAATTAAAGTAGTTGGCTGCTGACTAAAGAATTCCTAAGATTTTTTTTTTCCCTTAATAATTGCCATCTCATTTTGGAGCAAACAGTCTTGAGAAGCTGTCCATAGTGAGAACCTGTATCTTCAAATATATCACTGTATTTCTTGAGAAGGAATTGAACTTAATGGAGAGAAATGGGTCAAACACTCACTAGCTACAGTATAACTGAAGAAGAAAATGATGTTCAAAAGTTAGAAGGTTATATATAAATTGTAATACACACAGCAAAGAATAAAGAAATGTTGAAGTTAAAGAAACATACCTTCAATGGCAAAAGACAAAAATACCAAGAGAAATGGTGTTATCAGAGCTAAGAAAATAGAGGGTTTTTTCGAACTAAATATTTTAACTAGTGGAGGATATGCAGAAGAGAGAAGCAGAGAGAGAGAGAGAGAGTTTTGCAGGTTGGTTTGGGAAGTGAATGAAGCACAAATCATGAGGTTATAGCAGTAGTGAGGAGCATAAAAAGGGTTGAAGGTGGGAGAGGGAGAGGGAGGGAGGGAGAGAGAGAGAGAGAGAGAGAGGGAGAAAAGCAGATTTTTTAGACACAGAAATCAGTGAGTAATTTTAGAGAGACTGCTAGAAGAAAATAAAGTGGGGGTGTTTGCTACTTTGCTTTGCTTTGCTTGCACTACTACCAGGCATCAAGTTTACGCCATATAGAGTGCAGTGTGTGTGTCAGTGTCAGAGAGACAAAGGAAGAACTCTGTGAGTGTGTGTGAGAGAGAGAGAGAGAGAGAGAGAGAGAGAGAGGGTTGGTGGTGTTTTGGGCCGGGGGGGAGGGGGGGGGGGTTCCTTAAAACTAATGATCTTGAGCGTAATTTAGCGTATATAATATAACATTCCTAAAATGTTATAAGAACTCAAGTTTTGAACTTTGCTTAGCTCAAATATGTAATTTGTTACTATAATTGGACATGCAAGAGCTGTTGGAGGGTTTGATCTTTTGCTTTACCTTTACTACATACTTTAGGTTAACACAAACTAACACCATATTTAGAGGCTGCTTGGTTCATGAATTTTTTTTGATTTTTGTAGGTGATGAATATATGGTTTAGATTGATTTGAAAAGTAAAAAATTGTGGGCTTGACTAAAGATAGATGGTTGAGATTGAGTTTGAAAAATTGTGGTAAAATTTTAGACAGATCAAATAGGTTCTTAGAGTGTGTTACTGTTTGGTATTATTTAAAAAGAGTTTTTTTAATTTAATAGTGATTTTTAGGAGAATGAATGTTGAAAAATCAAATATTGTGTATTTGACTTTTAATGAATGATTGAAATTGAATACTGTAAAAAAAAAAAAATTAATGAAAATCAAACAAAGGCTCAGAGTGCCAAAGGGTCCGAATAGGCCTACGGTTCATTTCCCGAGGAATCTTGGTTCACTTATGATCAATCGCTATGGGTTTGACCACCCTCAAAACCCTTCCAATCCTATGTATCTAGACATTGATCATGTAACCTTCAAGAATCAACCCTATTCGTCTAACGATATATATTCATAGAATACAGTAAGGGTGTTTTTTATTGTACACATTTTTTCATAGAAAATGCCTTGTCATCGAAAATATTTTCCTTATTTATTGTTTCATCCACATTTTTTATGAAATTAATTTTTCACGTATGACTACATAATGCACACTTTAGGCAAATCTTGTTGAAAACATTTTCTCACCGATTTGGTGAGAAAATTTATATGAAATTGGAAATCATTTTCCTTTTCCGATTCCATGTTATATCAAACACAGTCTTATAGTAAATTGTCATGTTCAACCGTGTCTTAAGATTGGGAAAAAAAAAAATAAAATGAAGGAAAAATTATGAAATGCTTTCTTCCTTTGGAGAGAAAATTAACAAAAAATTATATATTCTCGATTGACGTGCAAATCCTATCACTACAAGAAAAAGGAGCGAAAAAGACGAAAAATTAGAGACGACACGAAAAGTCGTCTCTATTGATCGATTAATGTCGTCTAAATTCGTGGGTCGACGGTTCAGATCGAGATTTGGATCGGGTTAAAAAATGGATTGAATCGGGTCAAAATAAATAAATAGAAAATTAATTAAATATTTTCACAAATAGAGACGATAATGTCGTCTCTAAAGGTCGTCTCAATTGTCCCGGAGGAAACAGAGACGACAGAGTCGTCTATAATTATCTTCAGTCACGGACCTACAGAGACGACTTTGTCGTCTCTAATAACCAATAGAGACGACTTTAGGTCCTTTAGAGACGACAAAAAGGCTGGATTCTTGTAGTGTATTCATGCAAAGCTTTCTGTGTCTCATTATGTCGCTCATGATATATTTATAGTGATGATTAATGCAAAACAACCTCCATAAATACTAACTTTGACCCATGCATGCACCTCATGTGATTATTTATTGTACTTAAAAATTGTCACATGAATACTTTCTAATCTTAATTTATATTTACTTATAATTCTTATTTAATTTGTCCATGATCACCTCACTTTGGAGCTGGTCTAAATCTGAAATCTCTAGGATCAAGAGATCGCGATTCTCGAACTTGAGTAAATCGCCACAGCACATAACAACTCAGTATGTCCAATATATATACCACTCGAGGCTCTCCACACTTTAGTAGAAGGGAGATATATATATATATATATATATATATATATATATATATATATATATATATGTGTGTGTGTGTGTGTGTGTGTGTGTGTGTGTGTGTGTGTGTGAGAGTGAAGGAAAAAATAATGATACTGGCTAGATGGTGTAAATCAAGTGCAGAAGGTTGCAGTGATAATTGAGTTTTTTAGCTGAAAATAGGAAAAATGCAAGTGGGTTATTTCTTGTGCTTACCAAATTTTTCACCTAAAGTACTTGTGTATTTTCGTGTAGGAATTCAAATGTTGATTTATTATCTTATTTAAATTGTGTGTTTTTATTATTAAAATGAATACTCTCCATGTGACAATGAAGTCTTCTTAGAATTCAAGTTTTATGGGATTTCATTTCATCACATGAATGGTGGGATCATTCCTAAAATCCATTTTTTTAGTAAAATTTGATAAAAATTGATAAGATGTGTGGCTGAAAATTTATGGATCTCAAGAAATATGTAATTGATTGTTGATTTTGACTTAAATTAAAATCTAAAATTTAATTTGTACCTATCATGGGTGTAGTATTTTTTTTTTCTCAAGCTAAATGCTTTTCTACATAGAAGCCTCGATTATTTATTTATGAACGTAAATCAAAGAAATGATTCGTAATAGCTCTACAGGACGAAGTCTCAAATTGAGCCGAGCAAATTCTTATACCTTTTATGGCATTTCTTGGCAATGCAGTGTCTATGAAAGCCTGAGAAAATAAGTTGCAAATAATACTTTTAATTCATAAAAGATAGTATGAATTAAAGAATTTAAGACCAGTATTTTATATACATTATACAATGAGTATTCTATCTGCTTTAATCAGAGACAGGTAAAGGGCATTTACAACTTACAAGCATAGTTGATATTAGTTTAAATTTATCCACCTACCAAAAAATTGATAATTATTGTAAATTTGGGTATTTTGCATTAACAACATAATACTAGGGTGGGAGACTCATTAATTGAGATGTATACTATTTAAAAAATGTTTTATTTTTAGTTTAAAATCAGATTTTTAGTAAATTTTGATAAAAGTTAATGAGATGTGTGGTTGAAAAGTTATGAATATTAATTGTTAACTTTGACTAAAGATTAAAATCAAATTTTAATCAGAACCAAACATGGCTTAACTGAAGTAAAAGTAAGTGGGAAAGACTTCGTTGCCATCTTTTTCTACAACCTAGAATTTTCCATCATCGCAGACTTATTAACAATGAGATCTTTTGCAACAACGACCACATCAAAAAAAGAAGAAGGTATAGAACACACCTTGAGGGCCCTAACCGATCCTGTCCTGAACCATTGGTTGAGGAGGTAAATTGCAAGTTATTACTTCCAGAGCCAGTGTGAAGGTGTAGTAAGTCATAACTCTCGCTTATCGCAGGGTACAAATATAGTATTTCAGGATTCGAACTCTGCACCCGACTGCGCTAAGCACTTTTCTATCCCTTCCCTTTGCCACTGGGAGATGTGCCCTGGGGGCAACAATAACCACATCAAGTGAGGTGCTAGTAGCTAGTGAAGATAAAAGTTAAATTCTTTGTTCAAAATAAATTTTACTCGATTCTAGAGTCATTTAATTATACACATCCTTATGTATGATGTGATTTGGAGTCAATTGTTTTCGTATAATTAATTTTTTAATTTGGTGCCAACATTACCAAATGATCATTCCGAGCTAATTTCCTTAGTTGAAAATGAAGATGCTATATTTATTCTTTATTAATTGAAAAGAAATGTATCAAGTACTTGGATATTCTTTATAGAAAGTTAAATAAGTAAAAACAAGAGAATTCTCTTCATTAAGACATCCAATTGTTACTTTATTCTTCATTATCCCTTCCTTTATTCCACAATCCACCATGTATTTAAAGACTCTTTGTCCATCTTTATTTTTTTGTCTTCATTTCTCATCCATATTCCATTTGTAACCCATTTCATTGCTTGCTCTATCTTTTATTTTTTGTTTCTTCTTCAACCTTTTTAAAAGAAAATATATTTATAAAGACTACTTAATCTCTTAAAATTTCTTAAGAATAAAACATAATTTTTTGCTTTTCTTGTTACATTTATTAAAGACATTTCTTTCTGATTTTCGAAGCAATATTGGACTGCGTTTTTTTTTTTTTTTGGAAGGATGACTGCATTTTGGAACTAGATATATATATATATATATATATATATATATATATATATATATATATATATATATATATAAGTTTGATTTTCTCAAAAGCCAAGTGAAAAAAATGGTAGGATGTCCACAAGCCAAATTTAGATTATTATCAAAATATTTGAAAACAGAAATTGTTTTAATTAATACTACCTTCGTCCCACAAAGATAGGCTTGTTCCCATTTTCACACAGATTAAGAAATGGTAGTTAATATAGTTGAAATAATAAATTTATCTATATTTTTCCAAATATACCCTTATGTTAATTTCAAAGATTCATTAATTCATTTAAACTACATGTCATTAAATTGACATTGTAATTAACTATCAAGGTACATTAATTAGGGGTATATGAAGAAATAAAAAATTAAATACATGTTCATTATAGTAAATGACTTATCTTTATGGGACGGACGAAAATAATATACAAACTTATTTTTATGGGACGGAGGTAGTATGAATTATCCTTTAAAGGATTTATTTACTGATCCCTTAAGATGTGTTTGTTTCACATTCCACAAGGGCAGGATCATTGGGTTAACAATGGTACTGCATGAAGGGGCCAGAGAAAAAAAAAATTCTCACAATTTTCAAGAAACTGATCATGACACAAATTTTTATTTTTAGGCAAAGGCTCGGTAAACAAAATAAATTGATTTGTAAATCAGTTTATAAATTATATAATTTTTCAAACTACTTTTTATTTACGTATATTTTCTCTTTTCAATTTTCAATAATTATTTTTTATCTCAAATTTATAAATAAATTAGTTTATAAATCATACAGATTACTATTTTTTATCTCAAAATCATAAATAATTAGTTTATAAATCACACAATGTTACCAAACATATGTAATTCAGAGACATTTATCTAACCATCCCAATGATCTGCTACACTAATTATATGTTCATAATATTATATAACTATAACTATGCCCCTTGAGCCCTATTTTGGAGGGGAAGAATTAAATTTTGAAATAGTATTTGTTGGAGAATATGGTTAAAAAATAATGAAAATTTTTAAGTTTACGTGTAATAATATTTTATTGAAGAATGCTTGATTGAAAATAGGTAAGAAAGAAAATGAATTTTAATTTTAATGCGATATGGCCTATGTAATTTAGGCAAGTTTGATAACATGTTCAACGTAAATACACTAATCGAACCTCAAGATGAGAAGGACATTATCGTCTCATTACTCTTTCTAATGGGTTGTTACAAGTCCGGAGTACGTATGAAACGAAGAACTTAAGTCAAAGCATATATACTCATTTTATTGTTTGTGAAAACAATTTTCGTCGTCATCATGCCTATAAATTATTTTATGTAGAATTTTAAGATAATTTGTAAACTATTCGTTGGAATATTTTGTTTATAGTGATGTCAAAGAAATAGAATAATTATATGTAAATTTGTGCCGAAAATTGGACAGAATAATGACAAAGAAACAAGAAAAAGAAATGAGAAGAAAAGAGACAATGTCTAGACAAATGTTGAATACTTTGTTTTTAAGTTGAATTTGTCCCGCAACGGTGACTATGATTTATGACAATCAACTCCTAAGATACAACGATTCACACTTGTGTTTTTAGTACTCCAAAGCACAAGTACAACGAACCAAAATATAGTTTTGTACTTCAAAATAAAAATAAAGAAGGAAAACAAAAATGTATGCAACAAGAATGCAATAATTTTGTTTAATGGAAGAAGAGAGATTGATATTGTAATTGCATATTATTGGTGTGAGGAATAGGACATCCTAAGAGTCCTACTTATAGATAATGAAAGGTTGTAGACGAAGTTGTGTGGAGCCAAAACATGTGAAAAGACAAAATTTTTGGACAACCGCGTGATCGCACGATTTTATGCAAAACAGAAAATAATCTGTTTGACATGTGATCGTATGGTTAAAAAATTCGACAAACTTTTTCCCTTCTCCATAATTTTGTATTCATCCGATATTAGTTTCGAAATACCAAATATTTTCTTCAATATATGCAGAGAAATCTAAATTCTCATTTGGGGGTGTTGCCCCCTCGACCCCCTAGACCTGACCAGATATGTTGATCTCTGTTTGTGCACTCAGAAGTGGCGAAGTGAGAAACTATTTTGCCTAAACAAATTGAATCGGATTTAAATTTTTGACCGAAGTTGACACGAAGTCACTTTAGTCAATTTTTAATACTTAACTAATTTTTGGATTATTAAACCAATACTAACTCGCGACTTTCATTATCGAGTGACAAGGCACTTTATTATTATAAAAAAGTTAATTGTCTAGTTAAATTTTGTATTTGAACTATCCAAAACAATAGAAAATGGAATGTCCAAAAAGTGTGAAAAATCTGATCACCTTCTTTGATTGCATATTTTCTTTTGCTCCTTTCCCTTTTACAGTGGTCAACTGGGTGGGTACATGAGTTTTAACAACAAATACTATATTATATATATTGTTGTGATTCTGTTTGTAATGAAACGTGACAACTTTTTTATCTACAGCAAATCGGATGTTAACATGCCATTGCCATCATCATTATATTTGAACAAATGTGCATACTTTTGTACTTAACTGCATTCTCTTTAAAATATTTTTTTCTGTGGAAAATTGTATTTGTCAGCCATCAATAAGCTTTTCATAATAATGCTCTCCACAGTACGAGATATATATATATATATAAGTGTGAAACTAAAATTATGAGAAAAATACATGAGAGAGTCTATGATGATAGTAGATGGGTCGAGCGGAGCTCTAATGGTATGTACATAATTTATGATCGATCCTCAATTTATATATATATATATAGACATGGTGTGCTTTAGGATTTCAATTTATTATGAGTACTCATCAATATAATCTCTTGTACTCATCCTTAATATGATGAACTCTCTTCTTCTCAAGGACATATCCAATATGTAACGAGAGTGTCCGGTTGCTTGTGTTGGATCTGTTATTTTTTTTTTTAACCTTGTGATCTTGGCATAATTTTTTTCCTCTTACCTTGTAGTGATCATTCGTACTGGATCAATTTCCTGAATTCTTCTCTACTTCTTCTCTGTCCATAATTTTTTCCCGTCTTGTGTTTCCGCGTAGATCTTTATGTTCTTACTCTTATTTTCTGTTGCATTTTTTTATTTCTATTTTTTTGTTGCATAACATATAACTTGTGAATGTTTAAACCAAATGCAATTAAAGAAAATAGATTTTCAATATAAGCATTAGATCTCTACCAAAGATGGTAAGAAAGACGTTTAACAAATTTCCTTATCTCGTCTAGTTCTTTATTATATGGTAATATTATGTAAGCGTGCCAAACATACTATGAAATGAGACCTTAGTTAGAGATTCACACGTTAAAAAATGTACTTGACCTTCGAAAAGAAATATTGATTGAAAGATAACATTTTATAATGGAACTACTTTTTGGTGTAACCTTCCAAGTTGAATGATAAGTTAAGAGCATCTTTAGTACTGAATTTTATTTAGGTGACATACAAGTGGGTTTTTTTTTTTTTTTTTAAGCATTGATGTCGAATTAAATTGATAGTTGAGTGCAAATTGATTTCCAACAAAATTTATTTATAATCCAATATTGTTGTTTAGGTGTCTTTATTTTTTAAAAATAAAAATAAAACTGTATCTAATGATGTTAAAGAAATAATAAAATTTTGATGGCCATATATGCTTAATTAGTAGAGGCAATGCCTATTTTCTTCTTTGTCACTTTAGGTTGCATTGGAACGTATGGTTTTTAAACATTATTATTACTTGACAATTTTCTAGCAATATAAACCCAGATTAATTGACTAGCATAAAGAATAATCGAAATGCAAATTCCTGGAACATTGGTTGCTGAATCATGTATCATTTAACTTTTGCACATTATTTATTTGGATTAAGTATGTTTAGTTGATCTTGGACAAATAGAGGGCATATTTTCAAACAAAAATAAAACTAAAATATTATAACGGGGTAATATTTTAAATTTTAAACAATTTGAATATCGTTCTTGTATATGAGCGAAAATATTCTTATGAAATGAAAATGAAATTTAAAGAATTATATTATGCGAATTTCGTCCTAAATAGAACACACGTCTCATGCTTATATCGAACCAGAAGTTTAAAAAAAAAAAGAAAAGGTAAAACTTGCTTAAAAGTTACATAGAAAAAAGGGGCAGCTTAGGCATATATATAGATATGTTGTGTGTGTGTATATGATGAAACCTGTAGCAGCAACAGAGAACTTTCCCATGTTTGATACATTTGAGTATGATACATGCTTAATGCTTTGCCAACTTCATACTCATTTCTCTCTAACATGCAAGTGGGGATCATGGTCATACTTCCACAAACATAGTAGCTCCATTTTTTTTTTTTTTTTTGGGTTAGGAGGCTGAGAGAAAGAGGTCAATTTTGGAATTTGAGATTTCATATTAAATTGTTAAATTTATTAACAAGAGTAGTCCAAACTCTTATACCAGTCGAGATTTTGCTCATTTTTTTCGTATATTTTGTTTTTTAGAGAACTTAAGCTTAGGTTTCTTTCGCGTCTCCAATGATTCGAGTCCAAGAGCCCAACCTTATAAGACATTTAAATTGAATGCTTTGCACAATTAATTCCAATGTTCAACTGAAGTGCCTTACAAGGAAAGAGTCTTAAGTTCGAATTCTTAGGGAAGCAAAATAAATCAATGAGGGATGTAGACTCTCCTAGAGCACACATTATGACTGAGGCAAGATCCTCTAAAGAGTGATCCCGAAAGTTACACGGTGGTTATTGTTTTACATAGTTATAATGTGGGGTTTTGACCTTGAAAATATCACGTGACACAATGATCAAAGTCTTTAAATTCGACTATTCATTTGAACTTTAGAGCATCTACAATGGATGTGTTAAAGTGTTTGTTAGTGTCATAGGTTAACTAATAGTCACTTTTATGCCTACATTGGATATGTTAGCATTTTTGTTGAAGGAATCTTTTTTGGTATATTGTTAACTTGTTTGTTAAAGTTAACAACCATTTTAATATGTGACATGACAATCTATATTGAAAATAGGAGAGAGAAACATTAAATAGTCATTGATTGATTAATTTAGTTATTGATGAGTAAATTTAATACATGCAATGTGACATTCATATAATAGTTAAAGTTAACATGTGGATGCTCTTTGACAGATTAAATTATTGGTTTAAACATTTTGGATTTCAGTATTAGATTGAGTCATGATTTCTATCTTAAATGATCCAACCTTTTTTGAGAAGTAGCAATACAAACTATTTTAAATTAACTATTATTTTTTGTAATATGAGGTTTTTATCGACCTCAAGGTTTGAGGAGAATGTGACTTCTCTTTATGTTTGGGTTCCTTATCATTGAATTTTTCTGTAAAGAACGTTACTTTGCTTATATTCATAGGATCCTGAAAGCTGTCAGATTATCATTTGGCTCAATTTCTACTCTTGGATGTGACTTCATCAAATTCATTCTCTTTTCCGATAATTATTGCCATATATTTTACCATATATAACTTTTTATTCACATAAAATAATTGATTTCAAGATTTGTTGCTAAATTTAAAGTATGAAACTGCTTCAAAATGGACCAATTTCTCAATGATTTGGACACTTCATAACCTATGTTTTGTACCATAGTAAATATTATTATTATTATTTACAATAAACGAAAAAAGCGAGAAAATAGATAATATATATATAGTAGCCGTTGGGAACATTCTTTGTGCTTTAAAAATTTGTCTGGAAGTAGAGAGGGAGACATTAATTTATGCAGTGCAGGGAAGGCATGAGATTCAAAGCAACAACAAAAAAAGAGGACAAATACATAAAAAGACTACCTTTCCTTTTACACAATCCTTTGCTATATTTCATTTTCATTACCCCACCACCCCCAACCCCTCTATTAATTGATTTATTAAATCGATCCATATACTTAAATTGGAAAAGTGAAAAAAAAAAAAAAAAAAAAAGAAGAAGAAGAAGATTTTGCTTTGAATCTTCTAATGTATTTAATACTTTATTTTATGCATGAATATTCTTTATGTTTTTGAAACGCAATTTGATCTTTGATCGCTTGAGTCGATCCGCTCTATTGAGTCCTCGTGCACTACAACTCTTACCATACCATAATGCCAAGGAAATATTAAGATTCAATGTTCCATTTTAAAATATCAATTTAATGTAGAACTTTATCTTAACATGTCACTTCAAAACACAAGACAGTGAGATTTATCAATATTGAAACGAATATGCTCGTTTTTCAATCTTATTAATCGAATTATCTTGATAGAAAGTAATAAACCGTCTTAAAATATAGATACATTTTACAGAGATATGATAACATATTGGACATTTCACAGATACGCAGTCAAGCAAATTTCAACGACCGTGATAAAAAATTTTACAAAATACGTACGCACGATGCGTGACAATTATTAGAGTGTGACGAGATCATATAAGATGTAAAATATTTTGTGCATTCGAGATAGTATAATATAACAAACTACAACAGTGGTTTAATGAAAAAAGATTAGTGTTACAAGATGCATAGGGTAATGGTGACGTATGTGTTTAAAAAGAGTTTGGAAAGCTGAAAGACTGAGAACTTTGTTTTCGCGATCCAAGGTCACGGAATGAAAATTACTAAATTAGGGGACAAGCCTGAGCCTGTGAAAGTTTTTTTTTTTTTTTTTTTCATTCTTTCTTAAAGAAAGAGAACCAGAGAGACAAGAGAGAGGAGGGCCGAGGGGGCAACGCATGCACTATGCATCCCACCTTCACCTATGCTTTATTAGTGTTATGAAAAAGTAAAACATAAGGTCCTGTTCTCTTTACTGTTTTGAGGTCGTTTTCTGTTTTTATTTTTGAAAATGCTAAAAACGCGTTCTCTTTTCATTTTTGAAAACGCATTTTGAAAAAAAAAAAAAAAAATTGTACACAAAACGCCCAAAACCTCGTTTTGGACGTTTTGTGTGTATTTCGACAAAAAATGTCCAAAGCGCGGAAAAAGCGTTTTGGAAATTTTTTTTTTTTTTTAAAGAATTATCTTAACTTAAAATTAAGCTTAATATAAAGTTTTTATTTTTTTATTACTTTTTTTAGAATTATCCTAACTTGGAACCAAGCCTAAATAATTTTTTTTTTTTTTTTTTTTTTTTACAATTATCCTAACTTAGAACTAAGTTTAAATAAACTTTTATTGAATTCAATATCAACATTACAAAAAAATTTAAGTGAGAATTCTTATTATTATATTTCAAAAAATGCACTGATAAATGGACTATGGTGGTTTTGAAAGAACATGCATTTTCTGAATTTTAATAGAAGTAGAGCTTTTTCAAATCCCGAACCTGACCAAGCTGTGTTAATATAGACTCTTAATGCTCACATTAGTATGTTGCATGTAACCATGTTTTCAGTGTATTGTGAAAGGAAATTTGAGTTTGAATTAGTAGTATTCTGCAAGCAAATTAATTAAAAATAGTTTAAGTAGTATTCTGCAAAATTTCAAACAGAACGTGTTTTCCAGCTTTTCATTTTCAAAAACAGTTTTCAGAAATGACAAACAAAATGCGTTTTCAGCAAATTTGAAAACAAAAATGAAAACAGGAAATACAAAACATTTTCGAAAATGAAAATACAAACAGAACGCCATCTAAAACTGGGCAAACAAAACATACTAACTTTTTTGATTTTTAATTTATTAATTAACAAAATAAATTTTATATAATCATTTATCGTGAAAATAAAAAATCTCAAGAAATGCCAACATACTGATTTCTGCAATAAAAAACTTAAAATAGTCGGAGACTTCTATAGTCAATAAACCTTGGTCCGTTGTAGAACCTCCTTTAGAGTCGATTTGGTAAAATGATTTTTTTCATCTCAACTTTTTACACTTAATTTTAGTTATTCATTTTTAGTTAAGTTTACAATTTTTTTATTTTTCAAACATTTTTAAATCACGTATTTATCAAAATATCAAAAAAAATCACAAAAACTTCTAAAAATTACATTACCAAACATGCTCTTAATCTCGTCCATTTATTTGCAAGCATTAATTCACTGCATATTAAAATTCAAGTAATTATAAGTTATGAGTCTTATGACTGTGTCCTGTGGATGTATGTATAATAATATTAACAAAAATTCTAAATGGACATGAAAATTTGACATGAAAATTGAGTATTGTCAACGTGACACATATTATTTGGACGATGAAGATGTGCCCATGTAATGAAACACATGCCCTTCTTCATCACCCAATGCTGAGACGCCTCTACATGTCATATTTTCATGTTCATGTAGAAGAGTTCTAATATTAGTAGTAAGTCTTGTAAAGTCCCCGATTGGCCTCGATTTCTTAAAACTCAATTTCAGTCATATATTTTTATGAGATTCACAATTTTATAAACTTTTAAACCATATATTTCACCCCTTTTTTTTTTTATATCAAAACATATTTCACCACTTTTTATACCTAGAAATAAACCAAACATGGGTTAAAGGTAACAATTTCACACTAGTGTTACGATTTTTTTTCTTCGGAACTCTATTTGGCAAATTCCAATTTTTTTTTTATTATTAAATAACACAATTCTCCAAATTATTTTTTAACCACACATATTTTCTCTCTTCACTTTTCAATCACACATCTTACCTCGAAAACATAAAAAAATATATGTTTTTAAACAAAAAGTTTTTAACAAAGGTAATTTTCGTTGCATCAATTTCCGTGTTTTTCATCTGTATGGTACTGTGTCAGCTTGGTTTTCGCGTGTAAGAAAACCGAAAAATAAGTTCATTTTTCTGTACCACCCTATAACCACGCAAATTCACACACATTGTGGAGCTCGTCTCTCTCATTTCCAGACTCACATGAGCAATTACTATTTGCAGCAGTTTCGTATTATTTAGGTAAAAAAGGACACGGTGAGGCTTAACAGCCAAGAACAAACTACCATCCCTATATATCTTGTACAGATACAAAATGAAGAGTTATTGATTTATAATTAGGGATGCATAATTAAGCTTGCAAAAAACTTTATTACAATTGTTATCTTCGAACTATCATATTTTGATAACATTCTATAATTACAGCATTTCCAATATTATCAAATACATTTTTCTCAATATATGTAATCAAATTATCATTTAAAACCACAGATATTCAATTCGATTACGCAGATGATATTTAACATAAGTCATTGCAGAAAATGTTTTTTCGATTGTGGCAGAACCATGGCTAATGTCGCAAGCTCATAAACTAAAAGATACTTTATTTTTATTTTTTGTAACAAGCCTCTCACAAGATCATTAAGGCCATGTAACCTCCAAAATCTTCATCAGTACGCATGTCAAGAATATATGTATCAAGTTGATCATGAAGGTCCAAGATATCTGTTGCGTCAAAATCTATCGAATTGTTTGGAAACAAATAAGCAACACAAAGAAGTAAGTCACTATTTACCTCAGAAAAACGATCATTCGGCTCCCGAAGTTGCATATCGATAATGGCATAAAATATTTTCAAACGAAAGTGATGCAAATTTGTCACATTTTGTCACGCCTTGAATGACCTAAAGTAATGAACATATCATCCATATTAGGAACAGTGATCTCGTTAGCTTTCACAAAATGAACAAAACATTCCCACAAAAAAAAAAAAAAAAAAAAAAATCTCATCCATCGTCTCTCATGGTTTGGAGCTGTATTTTACATATTCTCACTAATCTCATGGCATTGACAATATCTTGATATTTTCTAATTTGTAACGCTTTAGACAATTCATTTGAAATTCTCAAGATTTTTTTTCATGAGATATAGATGAAATGCGAATTCAAATTTTAGCATTGATTCTAATAAGCATCACCTCTTGTTCCAGAATTTGTAGTTTAAGTAGTAATCATTTCAACAACATCAATTGTAGTTGGAAACTTGACAATCAATTTAATTAAACAACTGTAGAAAGAGCCCTAACGTTTATCACTAGAATGCTTAAGAGTAATTTCTTGGTTGAGACCATGTCCATTTAATATTTCACTAGCACTGAGTGCTTCAAAAATTTTAAGTCTTTCTTTTCTCGAATAAGATCACACCATTTTAGCCAATCCTCCAACAATATTCACCAATTTATGTACTAAAGTGAAGAAGGTTTCAATCTTTGGATATTTCTGTGTCACGAATATAAGAACTAGTTGAAATTGATGAGCAAAACAATGAATATAATACGCACTTGGATTTTCTTTTAAAATAAGTGCTTTGAGACCATTATACTCCACTCGTATATTACTAGCTCCATCATATCCTTGACCTCTCAAATTAGATATGCTTAAATTGTGCATGCAATACAAATTATACAATTGATCAATTGTAGTCTTAAGTGAGATAGTTGTGGTACTCGAAATACGTGTGACTCCAATAAAATGTTCCAAAAAATGTTCATTCTTCACATAACAAATGACAACTGACATTTGCTCATTTCCTGATATATCTTGGGATTCATCAACCAGAACAGAAAACAGGCTATCACCAATATCTTTCATAATCACATTTAGAATTTCGGAAGCAATAGCACTCACAATATCTTTTTGAACTCATGGCGACGTTAATTTGAGATATTCGGTAGCATTTGTCAAAGCTACAGCCTTAATCTTGCATTACGGTCACAACCAGTGCAACAGTTCAAGAAAACTCCCTCTATTGTTTGAATCTTCAAATTCATCATGTCAACGAGAGGCCAACCCTTGTCTTATAGAAATCGAACACAATCAATTGAAGCATTCAAATGAATTCGATACTCATTTTGAGCCTGATGCGATTGCTTAACGAGGCACGATCGAATGTTCTATTCTTGAATAATTCATACTTGACCAGAGCCCGATTGTGGGTACTGCTTGATTTTGTAACATGTTTTTTTACTTATTTCCTTCTTTTTCCAATTTGAGAATCCAAATTAACAAATGAACAACCACTTGAATCGAAAATATAGCAGTAGAAGCAAAATACATCTTTTGCTATACTATATTCAAATCAACTAAGATGCTCATTATACCATGAAATACAAAGTCGTCTATCTATGTTATTCATCCTTGTGGATGTCAATTCACTATTACGAGGCTGACAAAGACCTCTTTTCACATATGTTCTTCGAATATTATCTTGAAGATTAAAATCATAGTCTGTATTGGAACTCTCGATCCAGAATCTATTGTGCAACATCAAGTTCAATTCTTTCATTCCTAACATCCCTGACATTTTCAATTGGAACGTCTCCCAGATCAAATTCATCAATTTCACTAGTTTCATCCCCAACTTTGTCATTACTTTCAACTTCAACGTCATTTTCATTCATTTTATCCCTAATACTCCTTTCATTTATATTTTGCTCATCAAAAGTAAATGCAGATTTACATTTAAAGTACTTTTCCATAGTTGAAACAAACAATCAATTCAAGTAAATGCAAGGAAAACAATGAACTCAAATTTGAAAAGCACACTAGTGACTAGCGTGTAGCAGTAGGGGGTAACAAGGTTGCATTTTGCAAATGAGGAATAACATCAAAGTAATTCAATTAATACAAATTACAAAGTAAGATACTTGGACTGACTGTAATTGTAAAATACTTTGTCTGAGTGCTCTACTGTGCGTATTGTTAGAAATAGAATGAATGGGTTCTTTTGTTAGGCTTGGAAGTGGGCTGCCATGAATAGAGGTGGGTTCTTTTGTTTAATTGGTTGGGGTTTGCAAAATTTTAAAAAAAATAATAATAACATAAAAAAACTAAACTCTTAAAATTTGGTAGTTCAATTGACCTGACATGCCCTACCCTCCTTCCGCCTCTAGTTATAGAAGATTGTATGGTTGAAATGAGGGGAAAATTTTGAATTTACGTGCAAAATATTGTATGGTTAAAATTGAGTATTGTAACAAAATGAGTTAAAATAATGATTGTTCCGCTTTCCGCTAAGCAACACTCAAACGTTTAAACCAAAAGGAGATTTAAATCGTGAACATTGTACTGGTTTTTTTTTTTTTTTTAAAGTTGAACATTGTACTGTTTAATCCCATATAGTAGGCTGTAGGAGTGAAAAACACACCTTGCTATTTTATTTTATTTTTGATCGTACACACCTTTCTTTTGAGATGAGAAAAGTTTGCTCGAGGTTCTGTAAGAGATTGATTTTCTCACGAAGAGTTAGCAGTATAAATGTTTAGAATCTAAAATAAATCACAAGTATTTTTTTACAGAATCACCGAACTTGATTTGTACGTTCTCCTATCACCGAGCTATCTCCAGCCCATTTAAATTTTGATGTGAAACTTTTATTTACGTGTATTTTCCTCTTTTTCTTTTCTTTTAGCCCGACTTTAATTTTTTTTTTTAGCCCGGTCGTGAATCCGCCCTTTAGTTACACATATCATCAAAGTAAGTATTAGAGCTAAAGAGCTTACATGCACCAACAAGAGAAACAAAGATTTCATAACATTTTAGAAATGAACAGCAATGTCAAATTGAAACCACATTGTTCAATATTTAACACTGCAAATTCTTTATACGAGCACTCTCTTATTATCCATGACAAGAAAATAACCTGATCCGTACTGTTTTCCAGTGTCAACCTTTCAGGAATATCTTCCTGAACTCATCGTTCGGTTTTGGATTTTAATCTGCTATTTCATTAGCTTCTTCAGATCGCGCCTTATTCCTGCTGGGAAAAGCCACGGTTCTTGACATTGCAAATGTGTTTTTCCCCATTCTCCCTTTGTAAGCGTCGGTGGTTCCCCCCACATTACTTCTTTGATAATCAGCAGTCCCTGCAATTTTGAGGAGCGGCAACAATAAAAATTAACATTTCAATTTCAATTTTGGCAGATATGAAGTTGATAGGTGCTTCAGCTAATTTCTATTCAATGTGCAATGTAAAACAACATAAATTGAAAGAAAAATTTAAGCATTCAAGAGGCTTCACCTCTCCTTAACTGATTTCCCTAAAAATCTCCCTCAAATGAATTCCACACTCCTATATTTATTGAAATCTTCAACAGATCTATTACACTTTTACCCTCATATATCTCTAATTTTTAATACTCTAGAATTATTGGAGATCTATCAGAAGTCAAATGAGACGTTGACAAATATGTAGCATCAAACTGATAGACAACTGCAAGTAGCATGGATTAATTTCAAGTGGCGACTTAATCAAAAACCACGGAGGATCACTATATTAAAAAAATTCGATGAAATTGTGAATATTGTCTAGGCTCATTTTGAATTTTTTTTTTTTTTTCCCAAGGTGATAAAAATGAAATTATCTTGCAGTAATCTGATTCTTGGGAAATGTCGATCAAACCATTTGTCCTTATTTCAACAAAGGAAGAATCTGGATCAAACCCGTATTTTTCTTACTTAAAATAGGTTTATTTACTTTGTTTGAACTATTCAAATCCACAGACGGACATTTGACATTGGAAACTTGGTTGACTAGCTAAAACCTTTTCTTCATATCATATTTTACAAAAAGGAGATAACACGACTTTTCTTCATACTTGTAATTCTAGAAATGTGATTGTAACATGACCAAATTTACAAAAAGGAGATAATGCTAACATGTATAATCTTTCATAATAAGAAGCAAATAAAACAAAAGATTGTCACAACACAAGGACCCAAGAGAGGTCATCAAACCTTGAGTATGTGGCATATTTATGTTTCTAAGAACAGATATATCATTTCACATTTAGCTCTGTTATCAATTTACTGCCCAACTTGAGCAGAAAAATATTTGAGACTCACCCTCGATCTCTTGTCCTGGTCAGTTAATGTCTGAATAGCAGCAACAACTCCTCCAACATCGCTAAAGAATCTGTGCAGATCCTTATCAGTTGCCTGTGGAAAGTTATCATTGCCTGGTTAGTACTACAGTAGAATTATTACATCATTGATGTTTGTGTGTGCTTTAAAAACGAGCCTCCTAAAGAAGTGAAAAGAATGAGCAACGTGCCCGAAGGCTGAGGTTAGATATGAATGCAGTGCATTTGTCATTATATAATACAGGTTTTCTAGGAGAATGATTCTTCGTTTCCTTAGTGCTAGCACTGTCTGCTTTGCTACTAGGGCAACTTCATTTGCTTCAGAAAAGTGTCTTCCGTGACCTCTATCATTCTCGTACGCATTCTTATTTTTCTGATACAAATCTTTCCTACGTATTGCACGAGGCTGCTCATCCATTGAACTAGAAACTTGCTCTCTCTTTTCCGTTGCATTTTTCCTAATTGGATTTTTCTCTCTCATCTGTTGGCGCACCAACAGTTTTGTGTTCTCCTGCTGTAATTTGAATACCTGCAACTCTTGAAGAGGACGAGTCTCCTGTCACAATATATATATAGGAAATAATAGCAGAAAAATAGCTAAATTTGGTTAGAATTGTTTTCCAGGATGTCATGCTCCAAATGTTTAGTCACATATATCCTAGTTATTAGTAAATGTAAATTTGGTTAAATATAAGAAACCAAAATTTAATGATAATCAGTAAAAAGGATCCCCTGAAAATTCCTTGGGAAGGCATAAATTAAGCCTCTGTTTACAAGCATTTTTAACTGTTTTCCCCCCTTTAGCAGTGATTATTTTCACATTGGACAAGTCTGAAAAATCTAAGCAGAAAAAACACTACCAGTGATTTTGTAAGAATTCTAGACTATGGCAGTGTCTTGAACCGAAATGCATTCTCAGGGTACACAAATATCATAGGCCTTCCAATGATTTCATGAAGCTTGAAAGTGACCTGATACATCCAATACACCTAGTACATAAAGCTTAAATGAAGAATACTTGACATTATGTTATCTAGATTCTAGAGTACTCATGTACATCTGTATTTGCTATAACAAGGGTTTAATTACCAGCTAAAGAAACTACTCACTGTTCTGCACTAGCACGTTATAATAATGGCATTGACAACAAAAATTATTTTAAACCCAATTGTCTACAACTTCATAAAGCAACGATGGATTCTTGTTTGGCTTCACCATCCTGCCCCTGTATTTCTAGTTAACAACCCAAATCAGTGAGAGCTTGATAATCGTCTACAGGACAAAGGAATCCCTATCCCAGCCCAAAGAAAATGAAATACAAAACAAGAGGGGCGGATTTACGATGTCGACAGTGGGGTCATCTGCAGTGGCGGATCCAGAAACTTTGTTTAGCTTGAGCGGACATCAATAAAAAAATTTCAGCTAGGGCAACCTTCAATAAAATAACTGTATTTTTTGAGTCGCAGTCCAAAAAATGCAAAAAAAGTCCAACTAAATTTTTTTCGCCGAATCCGACATGGGCGGCGGACCTACCTTTCCATGAGGTCACCACAATCTTTTCATTCTGACTCTGCCCTGTAGGAGAAACGCTTAACATAAAGAAGCCTAGAGCCGGCTCAAAAGAAAATGAAGCAGCAAAAACACAATAAAGCACCTTTGGGCACACATATAGTTGTATATATAAATACCATGATTGAAAACGTCATTGAAGGATAAAAGTTGAAAGTAATGAGGAACATTGCAATAGCATTAACAGTGAATTCTACGTCTATATAAAATAAGTCTTTGCTCAAAAGAAAATGAAGCAACAAAAACACAATAAAGCACTTTTGGGCACATATAGTTGTATATATAAATACCATGATTGAAAACGTCGTTGAAGGATAAAAGTTGAAAGTAATGACGAAAATTGCAATTGCATTAACATAGAATTCTACGTCTATATAGATTCAAGAAATAAGTTTTTGCTAAAAAAAAAAAAAAAAAAGGAAGCAGCAAAAACACAATAAAGCACTTTTGGGCACACATATAGTTGTATATATAAATACCATGATTGAAAACATCATTGAAGGATAAAAGTTGAAAGTAATGACGAACATTGAAATTGCATTAACATAGAATTCTACGTCTATATAGATTCAAGAAATAAGTCTTTCTCACAAACACAATACATTTAGGCAATAGATAGCGTGCTAAACTCAGAAAGGCATACTTTACAACTTTGTCTGGTAATACATCAAAGGATATAAAGAATATTATTATAGGAATGTTCTAAATCGACATATGAAGAATCAAAATTTAGCAGTAGCACAGCAAGATCTAAGTCTCCACCGAACCATATTCTCTTTCCAAACGAACCCACGAATGGCATATTTCCTGAATGATTCTGTTTTTTAGGAAATGAAGGTATCATTGAATCCAAACTACCACATATATGGAAATTAAATTTTGTAGAAAAGAGGACAACTAGAGAAACAAAGGCACTCATGAGAGAGAGAGAGAGAGAGAGATCTGATTTAAACCTCATCCACTTTGCCGTTCCATTAGCATTTTCACATACAAGTCTAAACCATGATTATTAAGAGAAAAATATGCCTCAGAGAAAAAAAAATAACTATTTCACTTCATGGTTGATTGCATTTTTGGGAATAACTATCAGTCTATCTCATTCTATCCCAAAAGATGACAATTAAGGAATCAAAAAGACGTAAAGAAATTGAAAGAAGAAAGATTTTTACATAAAGCAAAATATTAAATGGCTTTAATAATTTAATACGACACAAAATCTACGTCTGAGCCCGTCCCAGGGAACCTTTTAGTGTAGAATCTCTTGGCTTGTGAGGCATGCACTCTTTAGTTTTCCAAACTTCTTTACTATACTTTAGTCTTTAGGTATGGGCCCACAAAAATTCTAATTGACCTACTCGGACAGCCCACTGGACACTGCCCCCATTAAAAGATTTAAAAATTATGTTTCTACTTTCTCATTGAAGACTTTGGAAATAGTCCATTCCCCACTAACTAAAATAATAGTTTCTTTTTTGTCACTCTATAGATTTTTCTTTCGCTTGTTTGCACACTTTAAATTAATATATTATGAATTCTGAAGAATGTTTAAAATTATTATGAGCTTAGTTTGACTGTTTTTTGATTTGTCACGAGGCTTAAGCCTTAAAATGTCAATGCTTATGTCTTGGTTCATAAAGGACATATACCTGAGTACCTAATGCACCTTTATAAACACTGGTTAAATTACACAACTCCAATAGAACCAAAAGATAGAAGAAAAACATTGAACTATGCTTTTAAAATATAATTAAAGGCCAGGAATGTGTGTGATAGGATCCTGTTGGTATTGCTGTGAATTGCTGCCAAGTTACTATGTTTGGAGTGGCTTTTACCGGTTGGATTGCTCCTGCTTGATTCCAACAGAGAAGAATGAATCTAGAAGCTAGAGGAATGTAAATGTAGAAGATAGAAAATATATTGCATTATATAATGAAACTGGAAGTTGTATATATTTGGAATAGAAAGGTTTTACAAAGCTTTCGAGAGGCTTTGTTCTCTCCCAACTGATTTCACTAAAAACATGCCTGCCTATGAATTCTACATATATTTATTGACATCTTCAACAACTTTATTACCCTTTTACCCCCCATTTATTGAAAGTTGAATGCAAATTCAGAGATTTACAGATGTTGAATACAGAAATTAAAGCAGCAACAATTAGCCTTTCGAAAGGACTATTACTCACCTATTCCATACTGGAACTCACCATAATTGCCTCCCTCTTATCCCCCCTCTTCCCCTATTTATAATGTTCTTGTAACTAGCCCCTGCCCCTTACAAATTTCTGCTACCCCTCTAACCACTGCTAGAAGAGAATCGAGTCTTCCAGACTCTTCTAGAATGGGTTACTCGCTTGGAGGCCTGTCATTACTCGCCCCTCAAAATCCACCTTGTCTTCGAGGTGGAAGTGTGGTTCAACTGCAAAATTCGAGATACCATATAGCTTAACCACTTCTTTAGCAAGAATTCCCGCCAAGGCAAAAGCAAAGAAGGGATATTTCATTCAAAGGGACTAGTTCGACTCGTAGTATAGTTCCCAAGAACAATCCATAACCCGTCGGACCCACCCAGACAACTTCAATGTGATGAACTTTTCCGTCTGGAATAAACTTGAGGATAACCGCACCATCAAACATCACAATTTATGGATGGTCCCTTCCAGTCTTAAGTTTCATTGTCTTCTCGACAATTGCTCCTGCAGCCCTTTTTTCCAAATCTATGATGCCTACTTCCTCCAAATTATCAGTTACCAACTCCACTTATAATTTTTTGTTTTCGCAATTATGACCTACTGGATTATTCTCATCATAATGAAGGCATAAACCATTTTTCATCCTCTTTTGAAGCTCTGAAACAGTGCGTCAATTGTGAGGTTGTGATTGCTTTGTGTTTGCGAACTTGAAGTGATGGAAACTAATTTTGCGATTAAAAATGAGGGTGGATTTTGAGTAAGAGATGGGTTGGAAATCAATTTGGGGGTTGGGGAGAAAGTGGCTGTATTCTTATTGCCAGAAGAAAACAAATTTGTATTGTGAATTGGGCCTTCTTCTCCTTGGGACTCTTTTAATATTAAGTGGCCCTCTCCAAAACTAAGCCCGTAGATCTTTTTATATGAATTTCATCTCTAATGTCCATCCTTTTGCCTTCTACCAATTGGGCAGACTCCAAAACCAAGCCCACTGATTTTTCCATATTATTAAACCTAATTTTCAGCCCATTGACATACTTCTCTTCCCTTTGGTTAGTCGACATCTTCATCATCTTTGGCTTGCTTGCAGCAGCAACCCTTGCATAGAAGCCTCCGGCGAAGGAAAATCTAGGACGCCCAACATCTCCCAGTCCTCTTTGGTTGTGCCTTCCTGCTGAAATAGAAGAAACTTTGAGTTCGTGCCCTCTGAGAGAAACAAAATCTATTAATCATCAACTCCTTCAATTCTCTCCAAGTTTGAATTGGCCGGCATCAATCTAACCCTCGAAACCACTCCCATGTTTTGCTGTCAAAACACTTGCAGCCTCTATCTTCTCTGCCTCAGACAGCAACAGGTTTTTTGTAGAAAATCCTCTCCACCATGGACACCCACCATTCTGTGTTTTCGCTGTAAAATATTGATGTTTTTAGTCGACCCAATGAATCTAATCCAGAAATATTCTCTTTGCTGAATTCTCCAATCACCTTTAAGAATTTCTCATGATTCTCCAAGAACGACTCCATCTTCTTCTCCAATTCTTTGCTCCAATCTATTGCCATTGTTCTAGGATCAATGCTTTGATACCAATTTGATAAGACTCTAAGAGAGAGAAAAACATACACAGGAATATATCGAAAGTTGAATGCAAATTCAGAGATTTACAGGTTTTGAATACAGAAATTAAAGCAGTAACAAATAGTCTTTCGAGAGTACTATTACTCTCCAATTCCATATTGGAACTCCCCATAACTGCCTCCCTCTTATCCCTCCTCTTCCCCGATTTATAATGTTCTTGTAACTAGCCCTTGTCCCTAACAGATTTCTGCTGCCCCTCTAACCACTGCCAGAAGAGTATCGAGTCTTCCAGACTCTTCTAGAATTGGTTACTCACTTGGAGGCCTGTCAGAGTTCTCGTTGAAATAAAAGAAGTAAATAAAACGAACACACGATAAAGATTCCACTTTAAACTTGCCCCCACGTCATCAAGTTCAGGTGATTGGCTTTAAATCGTGGATGAGGCATCAATCAGATGGGCATGCGCATCCTCCCATTGACCCAAGTCTGGGCAGTGGGCCCTTCTATAACTATCTCAACGAGTGTCTTTATTTAAAAAAAAAAAATCCCTAACCCTTGAGCACTGTCTTCATATAAAGGGTACTCTAATAAGCCATCAATTCGCAATATCAACAAGTGGAAGAAATGGATAATAAAATGGTCTTTTTTCAAAGAAAAGTCAATTTCATCTTTTGCAAATGTTGCGGTCAGCCAAATAAACCACTGTAGAAAGCCAAAACCGAGGCAACAAAAAGGGACCACAGCATATGTTTGACAAAATAATTGCTAATCACGTGCATACACACGACAACAGCGGTAAGGCATGAACACCATAAAATAGTAAAACAGTGTGAGAAAAATCGAAGTTTAAAAGACAGAAATGGAAACCTGAAATATATCCCTTATAACAGCAGAATCCATGCCATCTTCCACTTTAGATGATGTGAAAATTCTCTGCCTTAACTCATCTACTATGGTGAGAAATTCAGGTACTGTAATAGTAAATCCGATTTCAATCAGATGCTAATGTAACAACAAGAAATACAGATGAACAATTTAAGAAGGGAAAAAAAAAGAACTAAAGATGCGAAAAAGATACTTATAGCAAACAGGTGTAATTGTTCACTGGCAGCGTGCAGTTCTTCAGACAAATTTCACATTTCGTAAAAATAAATGATTGATTCCCATTCTCGTGTTAAATTTAAATATATGAACCAAAGATACTACCAGTGCAATCCCTGTCTTCCCTTCCCTTACTCTACACTTGAAAAAACAAAAAACTAATTGAATATTTAATAAACCAAACAAGATTTTGTGTACTTCATGCAGCCCATCTCTTGGCTCTTATTATTACATATCCTATGTGATCTCTAGTTATCCATTTTCCATAGACATGATAATTTAATGTCTACACATTTCTAATCACATGGATCCAAAGAAATAGAATGAGACATAACAAATTAATTCTTCCCAAGAACTTTACTCACTCTTAAATAATTTACTCTGTCCACGATCTTATCTACCATGGGGTTTTAACCCCTCAGAGGGCAGCTAAGAATCTCAATTAGAATAAATGGGACTCCTTGAGGAGTGATGGCATTCACAACAGCAGGTATACTGGTGGGAAGTTCTCATATTAAAGCCTGGAGTTGGAGGAGGCTGAATCAAAATGCTTCTACATCCCCCTTCCCTAATGCTGGTGGAAACCAATTCAACTTTCAGAAAGATTCAGAATTGGCCATAAGAACCAGAACAGACCAGATAATCAGACAACCCTCACTCGTAAAGCTTTTACACTGCAGGCAAAGCACCCTCTTTGTAAAAGAATGCAAAAGGAATAGCAAAATGACCATAAGTAGCTTTGTGAAAAGCTGAAAAACTATGAAGTCCAAATTATGATGACCCAAGGGAACATGACATATTTATCTTGAAATTTAAATCTATAAATATATCAAATTACAACGAAATAAATACAAAGCCATGCACAAGACTTAGAGGAACAGAGAGAAGCAAAGCAACTTTAGCATGGTACAGCATTGATCTAGACAGGCAAACCGCATATTTGCAATTATAAGCTAAATCAGTGAACCATCTTAAGCAAATTCTCCCAATAAACCAACCAACATTGAGAAACTAATCAAGCTGCTGGTGACTAAACAAAATGCTGCAAAAGATGCCAAATAAAAAAACAACATATATGAACATAATCACAATTCAAAACAAGAATTCGCCTTCCGATTTGTGGATATGGACATATATAATACAATTTTGTCATTTAATGGAGACATCAGTAGAGATGCATTTAACCGTAGTAACATGTTATGCACGCGCGCACATTATCTCTAAATCAGAGCTCTCTACATATTAAGATGATTTACTTTGATTTAACAATTATCCTTAAGAAAAATTGACAATAAAAGGTATTATATATTAGTATTTCATCATATCAACAGTCTTACTTCCGGCTTCCATATCCACCTCACTGTCTATACTATTTCAATACACTAATAACCTCTTTTAGTCCATGGAAAAAGGGGAAAAGGAAAAGAAAAGCCTAACGAAATTTGTTGCGTGCCAATAAGATGAGATACTCCAAACCTTACAAGGTAACGAGGGACAAGATTCAGTTGCAAATTTCAGCCTCTCCTGAGCTTCCCATTACCCTGTCAGTTTTTAACAACCCACCCACCCACCAGAAGCATACACATTAATCTTTCTTTCTTCTTCCTTTCTTTTCTTGCTTCCTTCTATTTTCATAAATCAAAACAGAATGTCACTAAAATCTTTGAAAGCTCTAACTACAGAAGAACGTCAGTCATAACAAACATGTATCTTAGATTCATTATCATTAAAAAATAGAAAAATAATTACAAAAGAAAAGTCAGAAGTAAATATAAGCAGACGAAGTTACAAAATGAACAATAGATACAAGCATATAACTAAACGGAATGAAAAGAAAAAGTAAATATGAAAATATCCAGAGCACATGGATGTCTCATCCATAGCCCAACTTTGCCACATGTCAGGACTCTAATGGAAACAACGCACTCATTGCCTCCCTTGCGTTTCTCAGCATATCCATGTCCCATTGCTTCCTCAAAAAAAAAAAATCCATGTAACTGGTAAGCACATGAGGAATTAGTGGTAAATAGCCAAGTCACCCGGTCAGTTTTTCAAAATACCCATTGCCCAAATTTTTAAGTTTAAAAAAAAAAGGAAAAAGGGTTTATTATTGTCAAAGTCGAAAATACCATTTCTTTATTTAATTTTGAGTCCCTCCAAAACTCTCAAAACCGAAGTCCGTCGAAGAAGAAACATCCAAATCTCTCGCAACACAAAACTTAGGTCTGTCGAAGAAGAAGCTCATCACCTCTAAATATTCTACAAGGTTGGTTCACATTTTTAGCTTGAATTTGTAGGTTTATAGTTTGATGTTTGAAAATTGTGATAGCTTTTGTAATTTTTCATAAATTTATCGTATCATTGAATTTAGAAATGGTGTTTAATGTTTATTTTGTTGATTTTATTGACGAAGCTTACGAGAAATGGTGAGCTCCGCCCTTGGTTATGGCAGCGTGAAAGCAGCAGCCTCAAAAGGAAGATGGTCTGTCCGGCCGAACCACATTGGTTTGACCGGACCGACCATCTTTTTTTGGTCCAGCTGGACTATATTCAACCAAAAGGTCTTCACATCTCCAAAGCAAAAATTGAACGCGTCACCGTCCAAAAGGTCTGACCGGACCATAAAGTTTTTTCTTTAATGTTTAATTTTTCTACTTATTCTTTTACTTGCGGTAGTCTACAATTTTAATTTAAATGATTAAATTCATAGATATTGCGCTATACTTTCTTGTATGTGATTTTAACATTTGAAATTATTGCAGGATGGAGTCTGTGATTGATCTTGAACTTAGAGAGCGTCCAGCTAAAGTGTCACAGTACATGACCTCCAACGGCTTCAAAACAGTTCTAGACAGCTTTGATGAGTTTCATCAAGATATATCGACGCGGTCTTGCCTATGGCCATTGAAAGAATTGAGTACGATGCAATTTTCACCGCGGCTGATAGATGCTTTGGTATTGCGACTTCTAAAGCAGGTCGACGGTGACGTGTTCAATTTTTACTTTGGGGATTGGAAGACCTATTGGTTAAATATGATCCGGCCAAACCTTTTGAACCATATAAGTCTGTCCGGTCCAGCCGGACCAAAAGGTGGTCGGTCCAGCCGGACAGACCATCTTCCTCTTGAGGCTGCGGCTTTCATGCCGCCATAACCAAGGGCGGAGCTCGCCATTTCTAGCAAGCTCCATCAATAAAATCAACAAAATAAACATCTAACACCATTTCTAAACTCAATGACATGATAAATTTATGAAAAATTTCAAAAACTATCAAAATTTTCAAACATAAAACTATAAACCTACAAATCAAAGCTAAAAATGTGAATCAACATTTTAGAATATTTGGAGATGATGAGCTTCTTCTTCGACGGACCCAAGTTTTGCATTGCGAGAGATTTGGATGTTTCTTCTTCGACGGACTTCGATTTTGAGAGTTTTGGACGGACTCAAACTTGTATAAAGAAAAGAGTATGTTCGACTTTGACAATAATAAACCCTTTTTTTTTAACTTAAACATATGGTCAATGGGTATTTTGAAAAACTGACCGTAGGGATGGCAATGAGGCGGGGAATACCCGAACCCGACGGGGAATCTCGACAAAGATGGAGATGAAAAAGTATCCCCGAACCGGGGATGACCATCTAATCCCATCCCTGCACCGTCCCCAATTAACAATTTCCATTAAAATTTAAAGATACAAACAAAGATATATATATTCAATTTATGTTCAAAGGAGGTATAAAGTTTATTTGATTTAGAAAATATTAGGATTGTTTCTAGTACAGAATTATTTAGGAACTTCAAAAAAAAAAAAAAAAAAATTAATGACAAATGGGGATATAAACAGGGATTTTGCACATCCCGACCTGCCTCGTCCCCCGCCCCATCCCCAATTAAATGAGGAAGGGAAAGGATGGGGGTGGTAAATCTTTTACGAGACAGGGACGAGAAAAGGCATCCCGTCCCGTTGTCATTCCTAACTGACTAGGCAACCCGACTATTTATCACTAATTCCTTCAATATATAACATATGTATTAAAAAAAAAATAGCTTATCTACAATTTAATAATTTCGCGAAGTTCAATGTACTACTAGAAACTTCAATTATCCAAAAAATCATTATCACAGACCATAATACAAACGTGTGAGGGATCGTAATTGGAAGGATTACTGTAGAGTTCCAATTCTAGGGCTTCAGATTGGCCTTCGTTTGTGTTCGTCATGGGAATCAGAATCGGACTTGGAATAAGAATAGTCACTAGGTTTCTGAACATCGGGCATATGTTCTTCGTTTCAATGTGTAGCCTCTTGACCTCTTCTTCTTTGGAGGCTGAGGATCAACTAGGGTTTCAGTTTTCATCATTTTCAAGGTTTTGGGTTGATGAGCAGTTGACGGATAGTTCGCGCGAAAATTCCGTGTAAATGTAGGGGTTAGGTAAGGTGGGAGAAAAGAAAAAAATACAAGCACTATTCATATATTGGAGCTACTTGTACAGATATTTGTGCTCGATCGTGGGTAACAAATATTTGATTTTTAATCGATTTTATTATCGTCAAATATAAATTAATTCAAAGCGTTAAGTATAAGTTAATTTCAATTCAAAGTGTCAATTTGTTAAAATATTTTTATTTCGTAATTAAGGAAAATTATATGAGAATAATAATTAAAAAAAATTATCCTTTTTCTGTTTGAGTTTTTTTCCCATTTGCCACTAAGCAAAATCATATAACTATAATTAGAGGTGGGTAAAAAAAATCAGAACCGATATGATCGAATCGGAATCGAATCGAAAAAATCGAAATCGAGAACTGATTGATTTTAAAAAAATACAATAGGAAATCGATTTTGAAACCGAGAACCGATTGATTTTCGGTTCAGTTCTCGGTTCCGCTTTTAGAACCGAAAAATTGAATTAAAACCAGTCTTTGATCCTTGTTTATTTTTTTATGGTCTTAATTAGATGTCCTAAAATTAAAAATCAAAAGAATTTATAATTTTTTAGGTAAAGTGAAAATGATTAATTTCTTTTTATGAAATTTGTTACGTCTCTACCTCATTGTAACATTTAACTTCACATTTAGATAGAAATTCTTAGTAAATGAAAATCAAATGAGACTAACTTATTAATAAGTAAAGTTGTAAATAACCACGATGAAATTAATTAAATATTTAAATACAAATATAAAACAATTAATAATAATGTATTTACACTCATGATTCATCCCACAAGTTTACTATATTGTCATGCTTGAAAAATTTTGTAGGCTATTTGTTTCCTATTTTTGTTTATGAATATCTTCTATTTCATGGAAAATCCTATATTTTCTTCGAGGTGAAAGGATTTTTGAAATCCTTGATCTTGATATATTCGGTAGAAGTTTATTTCAGGTTATTGGCTCACTTCTCGAGGCTGATGCTCCTTGAAAAGGCTCTCAAAAAATAATTATTATTGTAAAATCGAAATCGAATGGTTTGGTTTTTGCGATTCAATAAAACCGAATGATTCCATTTTACAAGAATTGAAAAGCATGGTTCGGTTCCGATTCTTGAGATACCCGAACCAAACCACCCAACGATCATCCCTAACTATAATAAAAAAAATTATTTTTCTTTCTTTCCTTTTTTTTTTTTTTTTTTACAGTTGCCAAACCAGATAAAAAGAAAAATAATTTTTTTTAATTGTTGTCAAATTAAATAATTGACTTTAAGGTGTGAAAGCAACCAACAAAAAATGAATAGTAATCTTTAAAGAGACTCTTCTAATATAGGGAAAAAGTTGTATAAATTAATGTATGTACTAATTAAAATTATGAAACACGGAAATGTATAATTGAAATTATTAAATTTTAATTTGCTTGTATTCCAAAACAATTTTTTTTTTAAAAGATCAAGATTTAAAAAAATAGTAATAATAGCCTAATAGGTTCATTTTACTACATTAAAAAATAAAAATATTTATACTTCTCATCCTCGACTTATGTTGTGTTCGGATAAATTATAATCACTTTTTTGGATTTTTTTTGCCGAGTTCAAGGTAGATGTAAGGTTAAAAATTGAAGAGACAAAAGATGTGTGGTTAAAAAATTATATTGAAAATTGGAGTGATTAAAAAAAAATAACTTGATTACCTAACAGACACTTATAAAATATAATAAATTTATGATTAATAACATTTTATTTAGCAAAACTCATCATTCACTTTCGAAAATGATCTCCCACGGGATACCCCACGGAATATCCACGTGGAAGGCTCATATTTGCTTAATTTTTAATTAATTTTTTTTAAAAACAAATAAACGGTAACGATCACCGTCACCAGCAACGGTCATTTTAATTTTTTTTAATTTTATTTTTTTCCTCCAACAACTATTTTTTTTGTACACTATATATATGTTTATATTTTTCATAAAATTTCAACATCAAATTACTTTCATACTATTCACTTTTGCAATAAAATTATTTTTTCTTCATTTTTGTTTCATCATTCGACAAGTAAATGGAGAGCGAAAGTGACGTGTTTGTGCCACAAGTAACTCCCGATCTACTTCCACGAGAAGGACAAAGATTATCTTCCATTGTTGAAACATTCGAATTCTATAATATATATGTTAAAGCAGGAGACAATGCCTATCATCTCCATTTCTACTCACAGGAATCAGAAGATGCAGGAGCATACTATACACAATTTTGTTCACATAACTCATTTCAGGCAGAACCTTATCACCATGATCAGACGAATGCCTATCAACCTCCCAATTTCTTCGACTATGATGCATACGAATCATGAGAATGAATCATTGAAATTTAGTTGTATTATTTTATTTTCGCAATGTTGTAATGTAAGTTTGTCTCAATTCACGTGAAATTTCGTCTGTTAAATCATGTAATTTAATATTTGTAATTCCGTAAAATGAAATAAACTTTTTTTAAATTAACATTAACATAATGATCAAACCACAACTAATTTAATAAAATTAAATATAAATATTTAATTCCAATCGACAAGGAAGTTTAATTAAAAAAAATTAAGGAAATTGGAAAAAAAAACGAAGAACGAAAAAAATAAATAAAAAAATGAAAACAAAAAATAAAATAAAAAAATAACCCCCACGTGGATATCCCGTGTGTAAGTCGTGGTGGGATCAGTTCCGCGTTCACTTCATCTTGACCTTGATGGAATTGTCTTCCAGTAAAAGAAGAAAAAGTTAAAGAAAAATAAGAAACAATTGTAAATCTTCCAAACTGTACAGATCAATTTCATTTAAACAATTGAACACATATTAACACATGATTTTTTATTTTTTTTTTAAGAAATTTCTACAATTGTAAATATTAATTTCATCATTTCCAAACTTTCATTTAAACAATTGAACAGACATTAACACATGATTTTATTTATTTATTTTTTAAGAAATTTCTCCACTCTCGACACAACCATTCTTTAGATTAATAGATTTTGAAATAATAATTCTTTTATAAGTTCAACTCATGTATAAAATTATTTCATTCTCAAGATTGACTATGTTATTATAATTAATGACAATACTCATTCAATCAAACATAAAATAAAATTTCATTCGCATAGAACAATTCATGTATTATGAGACGTGTCAAGACTACCATAAACATATTATTATTTTCATCCGATTCATCATGGCCAATGAAATCTTCAAGTAATGAAAATATTCATTGGAACCCTATTAATCGAGTCACAAAGGCCAACATCCATCAAGATCACTATGTGTGTTGAGATTATAGTACAAGTGAACAATCAACTAATCACGAAAGTAAAGTCATTTATTGGTAGAAATTAGAATCAAATTTTTAAGAAGTTTTGATAAAAGTTGATAAAAGAAATAATTAAAAAAATTGTGAATCCATATAAAATATGCAGTAAATAAAAATCCAAATCCAAATTATAATAATACCAAACGGGCAAAATAAACCACCAGAAAAGCTTCAGAGCCAGCCCAATTAGACCAACATTCTTTAGTTTATTCATTCAAGCACAGAAAATTTTACACTCAACAACAGTAACAAAATTACAGATTACTCTCACGTTCTACATCAAACCACATCTCGTTAAACAGTATTAAACATCAATTGACACCAGCATTAATTGTTTCCGTCTAGAGCTCAGCCTTGTTAGCCTTGATGTCCTGACCGGAATTCCCTTCCTCAGCAATGCTAATCATCTTGGGCTCCTTCTTCTTCTCCTCTGCCAGTTTCGGCACAGTAATCCTCAGAACTCCATTCTCCAAATGTGCCTTAACATTCTCCGTATCTGCATTTGCAGGCAGCCTGAACTGGCGCCAGAACTTCCCAGTAGTTCTCTCCGCCCTGTGCCACTTCTCGTCCTTCACTTCCTCCTCCGTCCTACGCTCCCCGCTCACCCGCAAGACCCGGTTCTCCTCCACCGCTATACTCACGTCCTCTTTCTTCAATCCGGGAATGTCGAGGGAGATCACGTGGGCTGTGGGAGTTTCCTTCCAGTCGGCCCGGGCCAAAGCGAGGGCGTCGACTGTTTCGACTCCTTTAGGGATGGCAAGAGGGGTTTGTTCGAGGATCCTGAAAGGGTCCTCCGGTGGGAACATCATGTCAAATAGGGAACGGGGGGCGTAGGGTACCAGTGCGTGGGTTTTAGTTGGTAAAAGTGCTGCAGCCATTGCCAATACAAGAAAGCTCATCAAGATCAATCTTGACTTGACCATCTCTTGCGAATTCTGAACCAAAATCCAAAAGCTCTCTTTGAGTGTGTTCTTGTGTGTGATTTATCTTGCTCAATTGAGTAATGGGAGAGTAGAGATGGGGCTTAAATAGAGGAGAGAACTGTTTGTATTTTTCTGGATGGTTCTGTTCTGTGTATTGTAGGTTGGTGAAAATGCATTATGGTGTTTTGTGGAAGATACATGCTAGTTCTGGAATGCTCAGGAAAAGTTGAAAGCCAAAAGGATGACAGGGGACATTGGATGGACATGTTTCGGTTCAATTATAATTTAGTTGATCTAACCATTTTTCTAATCTACATATTAAATTCAAAAAATAATTTACAATTTAACAAATATATATAAACACATTTTTTCAAATCACTTTTGAATTATACATATTTTAAAATTATTTTTCAATTATATATTTTATCTCGAAAATTTCACAGTTTTTTTAACCAAATAGAGATGGGCATATTATTCACATATCTATTAACAATTCATTATCTGATAATAAAACAACTGATCAAAACCGCATATGTATAGGATTCATAGCTTTCATCAATTTTTAAACTTTACTAAAAAAATTTTTCAAAATACGTTAAAAATTCTATTAAAAAATTTGTAAAATAATACCTTAAAATACTAACAAAAGAAAGGACCATGAATTTTAATCGTGTCGTGTTAGTTAATTTTTTATTTTTTATTTTATCATAGACTCGTTACTCAAAAGATAAATAGTTAGACAGTAAATGACAATAATATCCGAAGTATCTATAATTTACAAAACAGATAGAACATCTTAATAATAGTATGTTAGATATAGTTATTATTTCATAAGATGAGATAACTATGCAGAAATCCTTCATTGGAATCAGAAAAACAAGTTTATGATTTCAACTTTCAAATACTTGAACGTATAAAGATTTAATATTACTAATCTTTATACCTAATCGAATTCAAATCTGTGTCTCAAAATGTTGTCTCCATAACTGTAAAATCAATTTGCTAACGTGTATACATGTACAATTTTAATTAAGTTGACAGTTAAGGGAACACCATTTTGGAACATCAGATATGGACTCTTCCTAACCTACCTACTCATAGGCCATAACACCAAGATTTTAAAATTACCTCGGCAGCAAGCAAAGAATGGACACAAGACAAATCTAATCACTATTCTCAAATAGAGAGACAGGAATCGAGGAAAATACATCATCACTATAAGCATGTAAAACATAACATCAACCTTGCTACTTGAATAATTCATTTAAACAACATTTGAACAGTTGGAAAATATATTGGTTGCAATTGATTTTCACTTGTGTGAATGTGAAATTAATCTCACATTGATTGAAAGTTGGAATTTGAAGAGGAGCCTTAAAAGGGATTACAATCACACATTTTTTAGAATTGGAAAAGTGGGAGTAAGTGGAGGTTATAAATAATAGTTCCATCCCACATTGGAAAATGAAAAAAAAATGTGGAAATATTGGGAATGCTTAAATAGTTATCTCACATAGGATAGAAATGAGTTTGTGGACCAATTTATATGTGGTTAACAATTTGTAAGGTGTAACCATTTGTTGCATAGAGACTCCTCCGTGGCCTACGCGCCCGCAGGGGGTGCAAATCTTGGACCGACTTGGTCTTTGAACCTTGAACTTGTGTGCGTACACGAATGTCTGACCGAACGAGTTAAAAATTGGCCACAAAGTGCAAGCTTCAAGCACATTTTCCGTTCGACTGCACGGCTGTAGTTTCGGCCGCTGTATCCTGAGAAGCAAGCTCGAATTACTTCGGTGAGAGGGCGAATATTGCTTTAAGGACACTGTGTTGAACACAGGCTTCAGCGTTCATTTTATTTCCTGTCCAACATTTTGTTTACTGCTTATTGTAAATTTTGTTTTACATAGTAAACTGTTTTACTTACAATCTGCAAATTATTTGTTTTAGTTAGTAAACTGTTTAACAAGTTATCTTTCAAACTTAAAGCAATATTTTTTTTTTGTTAAACAGTTTACAAAACGTTTTCAAAAGCAGATTTCTTAAGGGCAGTTGATTTATATCGTTTGATACTAATATTCTGATTGTGTTTCATAAATGGAAAATACACCTACCAATAATGTTGTGGCATCCGGAGATGAAGCAGTTTCTCCAATGGCTATGCCAACTTTTGAGGTGGCTCAAGTAGCGGCTCCCGCAACACAGGCTGTGGTTAATATGCCAAGTCTAGCTGCTGGCCCGAGTGGAACTAAGACTGTGACTCCCATGCCAAGTCTGGCTACTAGTCCAACTGTGACAGTCCCGGTTAATCACGGGGAAAAGCCGAAGAAATTCAATGGTTCGAATTTCAAGAGGTGGCAACAAAAAATGTTGTTTTACCTCACGACCTTGAATCTTGCGAGATTCTTGACTGAGAATGCTCCAGTGCTCAAAGAGGGTGAAGGAGACATTCAAGCAATCAGTGCAGTGGATGCTTGAAAGCATTCTGACTTCCTATGTCGGAATTACGTTATGAACAGTTTGGCTGATTCATTATATAACGTGTATTACGCCATTAAAACGGCTAAGGAATTGTAGGAGTCTTTGGACAAAAAATATAAAACCGAGGATGTCGGAACCAAGAAATTTCTTGTTGGCCGCTTTCTAGAATACAAAATGGTGGACTCCAAATCTGTAATCAGTCAAGTACAAGAACTATAAGTAATCTTGCATGAAACTCATTCCGAGGGAATGGTTGTGAGTGAATCTTTCCAAGTGGCTTGCATGATTGAGAAGCTACCTCCTGCTTGGAAGGATTTCAAAAATTACCTAAAACACAAGCAAAAGGAAATGAACATGGAGGAGCTAATTGTTAGACTTCGAATTGAATAAGACAAAAAAAGTTCTGAAAAATGGTTCAATCCCGTTGTGGCCAAAGCCAACGTTGTGGAGCATGGCCAAAGCTCCAAAAATAACAATAACAAGTCTGGGCCATCTAGTGGAAAAGGGCCCAAGTTGGGGCCAAAAGGTGAAGTTTCAAGGAAAATGCTTCAACTGTGACAAGATTGGTCACAAATCTACGGAGTGCCGCCTGCCGAAGAAGAAAAAGGAAGCAAATGTGGTTGAAGATGTATCTGACATCAACCTTGCAGCTATCATTTCTGAAGTGAACCTGGTGGGTTAAAATCCGAGAGAATGGTGGATAGACACTGGTGCCACCCGACATGTTTGCTCTGACAAGGAGATGTTTAGTGGTTTTGAAGCAGCAGATGGGGAGAAGCTGTATATGGGAAATTCAGCTACTTCTGAAATCAAGGGCCATGGAAAGGTGGTTCTAAAGATGACATCAGGGAAAGAGTTGACTTTAAACAACGTGCTCTATGTGCCGGAGATTCGCAAGAATTTGGTGTCCGGCTCGCTGTTGAACAAGCATGGATTTCATATGGTGTTTGAGTCAGAAAAAGTTATTTTGTCCAAGTCTGGAATGTTTGTAGGAAAGGGTTATGTAAGTGATGGGCTTTTTAAGCTCAATGTTATGGCTATTAAGCCAAAAATGAATAACTCTTCCGTTTACTTGCTTGAGTCTTCCAATTTATGGCATGGTAGACTAGGACATGTTAATTACGACATTTTACGTAGACTAATTAACTTGAATTGCATACCTACATTCCAAATTGATAACAAACATAAGTGTGAAACTTGTGTTGAGGCAAAATTGACAAGGTCATCATTTCAATCTGTTGAAAGAAAAACTGAACCGCTTGATTTAATTCACACCGATGTATGTGATTTAAAATCTATGCAAACAAGGGGAGACAACAAATATTTTATTACTTTTATTGACGATAGCACAAAATATTGTTTTGTGTATTTGCTTAAAAGTAAAGACGAAACTATGGAGAAATTTGTTCTCTATAAGAATGAAATTGAAAATCAACTCAACAAAAAGATCAAAGTATTGAGAAGTGATAGAGGTGGTGAATATGAATCACCATTTGCTGAATTCTGTGCACACACAGAATTAAACACGAAACAACAGCACCTTATTCACCTCAACAAAATGGTGTTTCTGAATGGAAAAATAGAATATTGAAAGAAATGATGAATACAATGTTATTAAGTTCTGGGTTACCTCAGAACATGTGGGGGGAAGCTGTATTATCAGCTAATTACCTTTTAAATAAGGTACCCCGAAAGAAAGAAGAAAGGAGTCCTTACGAGTTATTGAAAGGAAGGAAGCATTCCCACAAATACTTACGAGTGTAGGGGTGTCTTGCCAAAGTGGCTGTACCTACACCAAAGAAGGTGAAAATATGACCAAAAACTATTGACTGCATATTTATTGGATATGCACATAATATTAGCGCTTATCGGTTTCTTGTATTTGATTCTGAAATTTCTGATATACATAAAAACACGATAATGGAATCGAGAAATGCATCGTTCTTTGAACACGTATTTCCATACAAGTCCAAAGAAGAACCAAGTTCTTCTAAACGAACGCATGAGACTATGATTGGAAATAGTCAGGATCAAGAGGTTGAACCAAGACGTAGCAAACGTGAAAGGACAGAAAAATCTTACGGTCCTGATTTTCTGACCTATATGCTAGAAACTGACCCTCAAAGCTTCAAAGAAGCTGTAAACTCTTCAGAAGGACCTCAATGGAAAGAGGCAATTAAAAGTGAAATAAATTCCATTCTACAAAACCATACATGGGAGCTGGTTGATCTTCCCCCGGGAAGCAAACCACTAGGCTACAAATAGATTTTCAAAAGGAAAATGAAAGCAGATGGAACTATTGATAAGTACAAGGCGAGACTTGTAATTAAAGGATATCGGCAACGAGAAGGCCTTGACTACTTTGACACTTATTCTCCGGTAACGAGATTAACTTCCATTCGAATGATATTAGCGATTGCATCTTTGTACAATCTCAAAGTACATCAAATGGATGTCAAAACTGCTTTTCTAAATGGAGATTTAGAAGAAGAAATTTATATGGAACAACCTGAGGGGTTTTCTGCACCAAGACAAGAAAACAAGGTGTGTAAATTGGTGAAGTCATTTTATGACTTGAAACAAGTACCAAAACAATGGCATGAAAAATTTGACAAAGCCATGATGGAAAGTGGATTTAAAATCAATCAATGTGACAAATGCGTTTACATCAAAGATACAAAAAATGGTTATGTCATTTTATATCTTTATGTTGACGACATGCTCATCGTTGGAAGCAACGATAAGATGATTAAATCTACTAAAAATACATTGAATTCAAGATTCGATATGAAGGATATGGGTTTAGCTGATGTGATCTTGAAGTTAGAATTTCAAGAACATCAGATGGACTTGTTCTAAGTCAGTCACATTATGTGGACAAGATTTTGGAAAAATTCAATAATGATGATACTGGCGTGGCTAGAACACTAATAGATACAAGTCAACATCTATCGAAAAATAGAGGCGATGGTATTTCTCAAGTAGAGTACTCTAGAATAATCGGAAGTCTTATGTACCTAATGAGTTGTACAAGACCAGATATAGCTTACTCAGTTAGTAAGCTGAGTAGATATACTAGTAATCCAGGATTTGACCACTGGAAAGGAATAGTAAGAGTACTAAGATACTTGAGATATACTCGTGATTAGGACTGCACTATACCAAATATCCTGCAGTTATTGAAGGATATACTGATGCTAATTGGATATCTGATATTAAAGACTCAAAGTCTGCAAGTGGATTTGTGTTCACACTAGGAGGTGCAACTATATCATGGAAATCTTCTAAACAAACAGTTATTGCGAGATCTACCATGAAATTTGAGTTTATAGCTCTAGATAAATGTGGTGAAGATGCTGAATGGCTACGCAATTTCTTAGAGGATATTCCAAGATGGTCAAAACCTGGAGTTATCTCGATTGACTATGTAAAGTCAAAGGATAACATTGCGGATCCGCTAACCAAAGGGTTAAATAGAGAGTTAGTTGCAAAGTCATCGAGAGGAATGGGACTTAAGCCTCTGAAAGAATAAGTTATTGTAATGGAAACTTAACCTAGCTGACTGGAGATCCCAAGATCTAGGTTCAATGAGAAAACCTAATTACAAATACTTAATAGGATCACTGTGGGAGTTATCTCCTGTCCATTCCCGTAATAACAGTGATGCCCGTGGGGAGAGGATAAGCAATATTCTTTTAATGATTCTTATGCTTCGAAAATCCGGGCGGAGTAATGTGGGTTACTCTTGACTAGTGAATCATCCCGTGCGATGCACGAGAAGAAACGTCTGAATAAAAATGATCCTACGCGAAATTAAATGAATAATAATAATAAAAAAAATTGCGAGGTTGACAAATATATTGCATCAAATTTATAATATTTTAGGTTTTCAATATTTATATAACGTAATTGTTATCTGATTGAAATTATAATTTAATATTGATTATCTCAATTTTTAATTAAGTATAAATTGGGAGACAACTTATATATTGTTGTGAAAAATATCATAAAATTTGAATTAAAATATAGCAAAAAATATCTTGGCATGGTTAATTAGTTTTTTAAATTTTAAAAGTAACAGTAAGGAAAAAAAATCATTAATAACTATATCATTTCAAACAATATAAATAAATTTGTTAACCGTTAATGTTAAAAAATGTGATATGAGACTTTTTTGAATAAAAAGTTAATTAAGAATTAAATGTAATTGTCATTGAAATTATTTTGATAAATAATGCGATATAGAAAAGAACTTTAATATGTATATGTAATAAATAACTAAAAAATAGGATTTACCTATAAAAATTTCAATACAATGTGATCTATAAAATACGAATGTGTATAAATTTTTGATATAATTTTAATTGAGAATTTGACATTGGATCAGTATGACTGAACCAAATATTTATCCATAAAATTAAGACCAATAAAAGATCACAATTATTACAAAAAACTAATTACGTATTAAATGTAATTATCTATAAAAATATTTAATAATTTAATAATACGCTATAAAAAATAGCTCCAATTTTTAGATGTACTAAATAACTAAAAATAAGATTATTTATAAAAAAAACTATGCGTACTGTGATTTATAATTTAGTACTCACTCGGCCCCATAAAAATAGTCATCTACTCATTTTCACACAGATTAAGGACAAAATGGAATATAAAATATTAACTTCACTCTCAAAAAATAATGTGGACTATCCTTTTGGAACAGACGAAAAAGAAATAGTGGACTATCTTATTGGGATGGAGAGAGTATTATCTATTAATAAAATTTCGACATAATTTTTAACTGAAAATTTTAATTTGGATTTGTATGACTGAACACAAATATTTATTTGTAAGATTGAAAACATTAAAAGAACATTTTTTTTATGAAAAGAGAGGTTTTGACACAAAAAGCCAAATATATATAAGTAAAAACAAACAAATTATCATTCTTATATCATAAAAAAATAAAAAAACAATTTCTTGGTAAAAGCAAATTTTGAAAAATAATAATTTAAGTTTTTTTTATATTATTTTTTATACAATGTGAAATACATTTTCATCCATTATATATACTAATCCATGAATAATATATTTTTTCTTCACTCAATGGTCGAAATCATTAACACGTATATTTAACCCAAAACTATTCTAAATAACCCAATATTAGTTAACACATTGCAACCCTAACAGAAAAATCTAGAACATAATATAAATAGACTATTAACAAATCCTCATATTTCAGTGTATCGTTGTTGTGATGAGGAAGAAATCTGTGTTTTCCCATAAAATCCCTTAACAATCAACTTGTATTATCAGACTATGTCAAACTGAAAATTTCATGTGATTTGAATATTCTCATATCGTGTTTTCCTATAAGATTTACCACCGCACAAAAAAATTCCGTTAATAAACTGTGGTTAAACCCAAAAATTGCAATAAATATTTGTGGATCGAAGATTTTTCGACGAACTCATACTCATATCCAACCTGAAAAAGATAAGATCTAGTAGATCCATTATTAGTCCTAATAATTTTGTATTTTATACCGTTTTCGAATCTTTCTCTACAATATTATTGTTTTAATATTTTTTTCTTTTTTGTCAGAAATTCAAATATATGTTCAACGACTCAAAATATCACAAATCTTGAGGAAGAGAACAGTGCCAATCCTTTTTACTTTTTCAAAAAATAATTTATGATTTTTTTATTTTCAACTGGTTTGTAATATTAATAACTAATAAGCATTACCACTGCACCAGAAATTTTGAATCATAAAACGTGATAAAGAGAAGATGGAGTGGAGGTCATGTTAAACTATACACATTTTTTCAAAGAAATAACTATTTAATTGAATCTTTTATTATTGTGTGTGTATATCTTCATAATAATTATATATAGCAGAGATGAAAGAGGTTGAACATTAGGAAACGGGGGAAAAAAGGATATAGAAAACAAAAATGAATAAACAGATTTTGAAAAACGGGAAAAAAAAAAGAAACAAATTCTGAAAAAACGAAAAAGGAAAAAAAAGAAGAAAATAATTGTTTCCAGTGTGATTAGGGGTGCGGGAAATAGAAGCCATGTAAACACAATAAATATTAAAGACTGTAAGTAGATTTCAGCGATTTTGAAAATAGTAAATAAATATTGAAGGCCCAACTATTTTTGAAGTGGGTTTTGAAGTTGATTATTGGGTGGGGGATATAAGCAGTGTGAACATAATAAATATTGAAGTACCCAAAAATCGAAAAAATAAAAATAAAAATGTTTGCACATAGCACAAGAGTTTTGGAGGGAAACTGTGGTTTTGACTATCATTGACTCAGCTACTTTAATATATTATATAGATTAAGAAATCACCTATGTGAGAGAGAAGTGGGGTTGTTTCGAAGGGAATTATGAGGCTAATTCTTAACAACTCTCACTGAACCAGGCATATGTTCATGGCCACAAACGAACATACCCATGATAACTAAAATGTGTTAGGAAGAATCGTGTGTGAAGTACATCATCGTTTACACAGAAGGCAGGATAGTTCAAAGACATCGCATCTACTGATCAACTAGTAAAGTAAATGTATTTTCACAAGGGAATGTTCAAAGGTAACCCCTACCTATCCTATGCAGGTTTCAACTGTGGAACTTTATCACCAAGTATTCCGTGTCTCTATCAATTTCTGGAAAATATATTGGTTGTAATTGATTTTCACTTGTGTGAATGTGAAATTGATCCCACATTAATTGAAAGTTGGGATTTGAAGATGAGCTTTAAAATGGATTACAATTCCACATTGGTTAGAAATGAAAAAGTGGGAATAAGTGGAGGCTATAAATAATAGTTCCATCCCACATTGGAAAATGGAAAAAATGTGAAAATATTGGGAATGCTTAAATAGTTATCCCACATAGGATAGAAATGAATTTGTGGACCAATTTATATATGGTTAACAATTTGTAAGGTGTAACCATTTGTTGCATAGAGACTCCTCCATGGCCTACGCGCCCGCAAGGGGGGTGCAAATCTTGGATCGACTTGGCATTCGAGCCTTGAACTTGTGTGCGGGCGCGACTTGAGTACACGAATGTCGGACTGAACGAGTTAAAAATTGGCCACAAAGTGCAAGGCACGTTTTGAAATTTTCTTTTACGGTTTCCATTCAAAACATAACCTGAAAATTTATTTTGCAACTCCAAAAACGTTCCAAAACGTCTGAATTCAAATGGAGGAGTTATGGCTACATTAAGAGGCAAAGGCTCCTCCTTACCTATATATATTGAACCAATTCCTCAATTCAAAAACCATCACAAACTCGAAATCTCACTGCATTTTTTGTCCAGCTTCCTACCTTCCTTCTTCCAGTCTTGGTGATTCTGTTCAAGCGCATTTTCCGTTCGACTGCACAGCTGCAGTTCTGACCGCTATATCCTGAGAAGCAAGCGTTCGAGTTACTTCGGTGAGAGGGCGAATATTGCTTTAAAGACACTGTGTTGAACACAGGCCCCGGCTCCAGCGTTCATTTTATTTCCTGTCCAACATTTTGTTTACTGCTTATTGTAAATTTTGTTTTACTTAGTAAACTATTTTACATACAATCTACAAATTATTTGTTTTAATTAGTAAACTGTTTAACAAGTTATCTTACATGAACAACCCTTCCCACACCTCACGTGAGAGGGTTGTTCAAGTAGAATTTTTGAACATAACAAACATATGGATTCTAAATGAACAACTACTTTGAACAAATTTGTGAACAACCCACTAACATGGGTGGTGGGGGCCACACATAGTGTATGTGTGGCCCCCACCACCTATGTGAGTGAGTTGTCAACAAATTTGTTCATGTAGCATGATTGCAAACATATTTCATGAGAAGATTCATTCTTGGAAGACGTAGAAAAGCCAAACCAAGCAACAAACTGTTAATAGAATGCACGAGCGTGCACAAAGAAAAGCCAGCATATGTTTTTCAATACAATGTAGCAGGATAAGATTTGCAGCTCGGTGGAAAAATATTTCACAACACCTAAGTTGTGAAAAACGATGAATCAAGTGGTGACAATTGGAAAACAGTATTTCAATTAGCAACAATACTCTTGAACTTATTGATGCAGTCTAATGCACGTTTGAAACCACTTTCTTCCAATGCAATTGTGAATCGACAGTAACCAGGAATTCCAGTCCACGCAGCACTGTTGATGCATAAACCGGTACTCAGGAGCATAGCTTCCCTAACATTTGAGTCGTCAAGCTTGATTTCCCGAGTACTGGTGCCATTCTTGATCTTAATGTTCTTTCCAAGATAAGCAGATGGTTTTGCCACAATTGACACACCGGCTTGAGCTTCGAGCACCTCCCAACCACATTTTTCGAGTGTCTGTTGAGTATATATATCACAAGAATGCGCATTAGATGATGTGACGGAAGAGTAGATGACTGGAATCATCATTATTAAGCATAAATTATGTCATTTATCAGAGACGGATATAACTTGGAGTCTTGGAAGCACAAATTGAGATAAATAATTGGAAGAGCATGTTTGATTCTATATACAGGTTGACCTTCCGTGGTAGAGTCTGAAAACCCACAGAGACTGCATTCAAGTCCCAGCATAATAGGATATAAAATGAAGTTCAGATAAAAGAAAAGAAGGATAATTTCTATAGTTGAAAAAAGTCAGTATTTATCAAGAATGCAAGACATACCTCTTTCAAGTGTTTGTATTTACTTCCCAGAAGTTCTTTCTTCTCTGCAATAGCATTCAGTAAATCCCTGGATTTCGCCCCTTGAAGATCCAATAACTTCTTCAGTGTGTATTTAATAGTACTGTGAGGCTTGCTTAACCCTCCAAAGCTATGGAATGTATCCACCAGAGAAGGCTGGTTTAGAAGAAGAAATCCAAATTTAATCCCGCCAGTAAGCATCTTAAAAAGTAATCCCCCAAGGAGAGAGACACAAAAATCTGGGTTGTTAGAGGAAAGTTTCTCCATAGTAGCACCAAGATCCCAGCCATCACAGCCCTTGGAGTTAAATTCCACCCCCGAGAACGAGGTATCTAGTACAACCCTTGCCCCAAACTTTGCACATACAGTCAATAAAGTCTTTATCTCTTCGTTGCTGTAAATCATGCCGGTTGGATTGACAGTTGGACCAGAAATGTAGATCCACGGTTTATGGACATTCTCCAACGAACTTGCAAGCGTTTTCTCAGTCAACTTGAATCCTACTTCTGGATTGGTTTGGATGTTGATGATCTTTGCTTTTAAAAATTTTGCAGCAGACACATAATTCCCATTTGAACCAGCTGGGAAGCAAAAAGTCCCTCCCTCTTGAATGCAGCAGAGTACCAACTTATTGAACAATGCCACTGGATAGTCAGCATATATGAACTCGGTATTACCATTAGACGGAAACCCATAACTACAGTGAACCATTTGTTTAATCCCGCCCGTGACATCAATTTCGGACTCTGCAATGTTCTGCCTTGCAAAACTCTCGAAGATGGCAGCCTTAACTGGTGTTATTATGGGCAAAAAGCTTTGGTCTACATCCATATGAATAAGGGAAGATTCATCGGTTTCATTAATTGATAACTCGGCAGAATCGAGGACTGAGCTAGCAGAACTAGAAAAGACAATCGCGTCACCAGCTTTTGCCTTCTCACCTACTCTCTGATGACATGATCAAAGAATCGAGCAACCAATAAGATTATCCAGAAAAAGGTTACGTAGAATCTTATTTTATTTTATTTTTCCGGAAAATCAAAATTTTCATTATAAGAGTAGTAGATACCATATACAAGGAGTATAGAAAGCAAAGTTCATGAAGAATTTTAAAAATCTCGACCTGCTTATTATTTTATTGGCAATTTAAGATGCTTGACAACAGTATTTGTGAACTCTCAGCTATATGAACACAGAGACCAAATCTTGCATAAAAGACCACAATTCAGCAATTGGCGAAGCTCCTAGTATAGAGGACCTATAAACTTTTTGGAAATCCAAAATCTAAATATAATAATACTGAGATGTGATTGATATATTCTTCCATTTTTTCTTTCTACTTATCTCTAGATTGACCCATATTTCTCACTTTTAACATAAACTGAATGCGAAATTGTGTTGATAATATTCTTAATATTAGGTGGAAAGGTTAGTTTTTTTTTTTTTTTTTTTCAGTAGTCACAAAAGTTTTTCCAGGCTCTACCCAGCTATGATCTCCCAATGGCTGAATAAATAATGAAATGAGCATCTTATTATATTGATGACAACCATATGAATAATAGGTGTGTATGATTTCAAGACATGCTAACCTGTGCAGGTGGATGTCGATCAGCAAGCTGAAAAGCTAGAAGCTCGTGGAAAAGACAACCATAGTAATACTGACTGATTATTGCAGTATTTCCTTGTAAAAGTTCCACAGTCTTAGACAATGCTCTAAACATAGTTGCCTCTTCTGATATAACAAAAGCTACTTCCAAATCTGTATAGACCTGGAAAAATAAAAATGGTAACAGACATTGGATAAGCATACAAGTCCTAGTTAATTAAAATCGAACTGGTAACATTTGCATGACCAGTGAATTGCAAATATCACGTAGAGACTAAATAAATCCCATTAAAAGATGCTTGAAGAAAGATACCTGGTTTTTCAGTAAGCCACAAACAATTGCTGCATGAGAGGGAAGAGGAGTTCCAGCAAGATATTTAAGGACTCCGTTAGAAGCGGGTAGGCTAGATAACTCAAAATGATCTGATATATCTATAAACAAACGACATCCAATTTCTCTGGTGGTATCTAAAAGATGCTCAAATGCAGCGCTAGTGACAGACTCAAATTTAGCTATCCCAGAGACCACCACCTGTGGCTTCAACTTCTTTATCAACTCTACCATCAAATCTGATTGGCGTGGGGCTTCAATAACAGTGATACCTTCCTCTGAAGTTTTTGCAGCTTTGGTCTTCTGCAAAGGAAAAATAAATAAATAAATATATATCAAAAGAAGAATTTGCACTAGGCAACACCACCAAGAATTGAAATGGAATTTTTGACATTCTTGCAACGATACATTCTCCATAGTAAAGATGATGAAATTTCGTACAATGCCGACTTTTGGAATATCTGGTGGATTTCAATATAAACTTCGAATCAAAATGGATGAGTGTATTAAGCAAAATGGACAAGATCATGTGTGACTCAACTCAAAGTATGAATTCCCCCAAATTGGACCTAGAGAGCAGTCCTCAATGTTAACATTACCAATAATAACTTAATAAGTTTCCCCATAAAGCATAATTTGCTCTGAGTAGCTATTCAAAATGTCGGTGATACATGTCTGTGTTATCTAGATAATCTCATCAACCTTTACTGTTGTGGTTGTGAAAATTGCCGTGAACCTCCTCTTCAGAGGTTAGTGCAATTTGATGCATTTTTTTCTATTTTAGTTTTCTATAAAGCAATGCATATGTTTTATTCTTTGGCATGACTTTTAGATGCTGCCTCAAATCTATATAGATGTAAGCAAATTCTCAGAAGAAGAGAAGAGTCTTCTTGATGTAACTTAAAGCAATTATAAATAAGCGTAAAATGAAAAACAACAGAAATAATAGATTGCATATCCATTGACTTCCAGGAACCATACCTCAATGCTTAGTGATGTTAACCATTGCCTAGGTAGATTCCGGGTCAATTGTTCGTCAACTATGGCAAGTCGTGGTGATAACAAGTGTAGGGCACTTTCAATTGCGACAGTCCTTGAAGGAAATACAACAATGTTCTAGCCATAATGAAAATGGAGTATGAAATTAGATACACAGATAAATAGAACTTATAATTTAAAACATGCAACATAATTTAAAAGCCAAAGTGGAGGCAAAATATTATTTTATTTTTACCTTTTTTTTTTTTTTTTGTGTAGTCAATTCGAAAAGACGCACGAATGATAAAGCAGTTTTCATCTCATAGAATTAGAAGATGAAAGTTCAGGCCCAACTCATTTAGTTTCTTGTAGAAAAGGTCTGCCAGCTTAAGCCAAATTGAAGAGATCTTTAAATAACGACTATGAGTCAGAAAGTTTTTCCAAAAGCATCTTAAAACACATCAGTCATTGAGTTCCTGGCTTTCAACGGAAGGAAAACTTCTAAAGCAATTCACGAGAATGAAACAGTATATTTGACAAGAACAAATGTCTCAACTATTTACTATTAAAACCACCAAACCTTTGTAGAAGGAACTCAATGAAACTAATTTGGAATTTAGCAGATTAAAAGAACAATTCATCCAAAAATAAGTTAAACTGAGAATAATAGCTTGCAAAATTTCTTTACGAGTTTTGGCAATACAGGACTAACCACATTCTGATCTCTCTTTGCCAGTGGCTATAAATATGCATTTGTCAATTGTCTTTTAAGAAAAGACATAACTCTCTGAAACACCGTTCCCGAGGCTCCTGTGGTCAGTCCGCTTCCCTCCCACTAAAGTGATTTAGTTTAGGGTTGTGAGGTTTCAACAATCAGAGGTTAAACTTATCTACACAAATGCAACACTCACTGCCACTACCTTTGCAAGTTAAGACAGGTGAAGATAACAAAAAGCCCCTCCCTTTGACATAAGTGGCTTCTGACTACAGAACTCACAAAAGTACCAGGGTTGTAGATCATAAAAGAATACAAAGAACCAGACAACGGCAGATAAAAGAATGTAACGTCATTGGAAGGGCAAGTATACTAATCACATGCTTTGTTGCCTTCATCATTTTTTTTCCAATCTGTGTTCATTTTTAGCTGATTTTTTTTTGTATTTTTTCAACTTGAATTGATCCACACAAGCACCCGACACAACATATATAGAGAGTTATTGCAATTCCCAAACATGCATGCCATGTAAATGAGTCTTAAGCTTTTAGTCTTGGAGATGTTTCAATTTGGTACAAAAGAAGCTGCATAAATCATCAACAACAGCAATCTAAAAAGGAATTTTATACTACTACTAAGAGATACAGTAGTTTCCTTACATCTGCAGTTAGTGGAATACGGTGGTATGTTCTCATAAAGGCAGAGATGAGACTGCGGAATCTTCTGCTTCCAGCAGGTTGCTCATAAGGGAAAAATGAAATCTCTTTTAAAACATTAGTGAGATAAGATAGGAACGGAATCTTCTCATCTGCAACAGAATCATCTTCAAAGAACAAATCCAAGGAGCTGCTGATATCATGGAATCCATTTCTGAGAAATTCGAAAATCTTCTTTACCTGTCAGAGCAGTTAATTAGTATTATGCTAATTTTCTCGACTGAATATTATCGCCACACTCGTTTTATTCTATGTGCACCTAAACATTCATAAATATATCGTACCTGGTTAGGTTGACGAAGTTGACAGCTGTAGACCGACAAAGCATGAGAAATACGACCCCCAGCTTTAGCATATGCCCATGCTGTTCGAGCACAAATTGGCTGGTCGCCGACAAGCCCCATGAAGAACTCAAAACGATGTGGACTGTTCTTTTCAATTTCAACTAAAGCTGAAATATCCGTGTCAGCAGCCTACAAGAAGAGCTCTTTAAATGTCTGCACTCTTACAGATATAAATGTTGCAATGTAAGTTAATTTAACAACCTGAAGAATTTTTGTCTGCCAAAGCTTGTTAATACGGAGACCACGGCGCTCAAACAAACGTTCACATACAGCTTGTCCTGGGCGACCTCCCATATTAAAGATCATAATGCCCAAAGGTTTTATTACAGAAATTCCTTCTTCAACAGCCCGTGCAATGAGTCCCAGTCCGAACTGATCCTCCACAAAGCCCTGAACATAACAAAAACAAATCAGAAAAATCAAATCTTCTGCTTCAGGTATAGAAATTATCCACAAAATGTATATAAACAAATGCAGTTTGAGCAAATGCGTTGACAGCTCTGCTAAAGTGTGTTTGGTTGCACAGTAAAATAAATGTTAACAATAAAAACAATTATTTTCTGCACGAAAGACACAGTAAATTCTTGAATTCAAACTGCTGGAGTAAAATGAAAAGGGCAATGCTTCTTAAATAAGACAGTAAAAACACTTATAGATAGAGAATTGCATATGCATAGAACACCTGGAATGAAAAATTGAATGTGGCATACCACATACCCATGATAAGATACGTCTTTTAAGATTAGACTGATCTTTCGATTTTCGGCTGAATCTAGACAAATTTTCTTCACAAAAAGGTACTTGTTTTCACTGAAAATTCATTTATTTGGTTTGCTGGAATCTAGAATATTCAGGTTCTACTTTCTAGAATGCAATCGTTACAAGTCAAAGTATATTAAGCCACTGTTTGGCCCCCTTTAAAAATTTAACACATTTTTCTCTCTTCTTTTCAATCACACATTTATCAATAAAATAATATTACACATAAACCCACAAAAATACCCTACTTTTTAACCACTCATTCTCCTAAAAATCACTATTCATTTCAAATAAATTCCTTTTAAACAACATCAAACAGCAGCTAAAATTACTAATACAAAAATATTGCAAAAATTATTGATAAACAATTTCAATGCTGCGAACAACGAATAAATGTTAGTTACAAATTTCAAAATTTTCATAACAGAATCTAAATAAAAGGGCCCTGCAGCATTTGAAGTGCACAGAAAATATCAGAGATAATATAAGGTTGCATGAAACAAATTTTATACTTGGGCATGAAGCATTGAAATGTTAGATGCTATGTTAAAACTATACAACAAATAACAACGCCAGAACTGATTAAACAAATAACCTGTATAGCACAATAGTTGCTTAGAGAATGTAGAAATTCTTCACTGGCATTTTCTGTAATCATTTTGGACATTGCGTCAGGATTAGGGTTAAGAATCTGCAAATAAAGGGATGGGAAAATAAGATTCCTTTAAAAAAAGTTCGGATAACCCAAAATGCATTAAGAGTATTAGTCATGCAGAAAGCACACTCATTAGCAAATACTTGCAAAAAATTCGTTCACACCTGCGGTATGCATCCAACAATTCGTTCAAAAAAAATGCATTAAGAGTATTAGTCATTAGCAAATACTTGCAAAAAATATTTCACACCTGTGGTATGCATCCAACAATTCGTTCAAGTTCTATGTGATTATCTCTGCAGTAAGATAGGAGATCGGATTCATGAAACTCAACCCTGTCAAGTAAAGTTTTTTTCTCCCCATCATAAATTGGCTGGCCACAGTCATCCAAAGCATTTAAATATAGATTTATCCACGAAATCTTTACAGCTCTTGGATTAATATCGAGCCCATAAACCTGCAAAGTGATATTTGAGCACATTTAGAGACATCATTTGACTCATTTCCAGCCTTCAACAAAACCAAAGATCACAGGTTCAAGTAGAAAGAACCGTTTGAACAAGACAATGTTTGGAGGTATAAGAAACAAGGGACCTTCAAGGGTGACCATTTTTCAGCAATTGCAATGGATATCCATCCATTACCACAACCAAGTTCAGCAACTGTCTTGTCCTTGAAAACAGAATCTGGGTGCCTGTTGAGTCCCTCGTAAAAAGTGAAGGACCAGTCTTCTGGTATAAAGATGCTAGGTATAACCATCAGCGTTAGTTTCTTTCTCTTCTCAAAACCTGAAACGATCAATAGAAAATGTCAATGAGCAAAATACAAGTTACACTTCCAGTTAACTATCTGCGACATCAGATAAGGTAAAGTACAGCTACACAGTATGATTTATCTATGTTTGGCATTGCACAAAAATAGAACTAAAGAAAAGCAATTGCTAAAAAACAAAGCACGCTCACAGAAAAAGAAAAATCGATAAGAAATAATGTAGGAGAAAGTAATTGATTAAGGAATCCTAAAAATTGTCGGATTAATTGGAATTAAAAGTTATTTTTTAATTAGCTTTTATTCTTGAACTCAGTAGGATTCTAATAATAAGAGTGTTTTAAGTGAAGATTCAAAGATAATATCTTTTTTATTTCTGCAAAGTACACAAAAGAAATGTACAGTTGGGGATGTATCAAAAATACGCTATCCGCATTTCTTAGCTTGCCTGGAGTTAGAGAGGACTCAATTAACAAACAAATTTTGCAATCACAAACATGGCTACCATATGTTAACTGCTTTCAGTGATTGTATCACCCTTCACATGCTTTGTGCTCTGTTTGAATCTAGAATTTCATGGAGGACAGTGAAAGAGAAAGGAAATCAGTGAAAACTGATTTTCACCCTTTCTCCTATCTAACTAAGCAAGTGCCAATTACAAAAACATTTTGAACATAATGAAAAAATAATAATTAAATGCATAATTTAACAAATGTCTCTTGTAGTTATCATTGTTCGTGCATTTACTTACTGTTTATTTCATGAGCCGAATGTAGCCTAAATAATCAATCAACCGAATTCAGTGTAATAAAAGAGCTTTGAATCCATTTCTCATAAACCAATTTACTAATAATAATACTAATGGAACTCTCGATTCTCTCCTGTAATTCAAATAATCAGGATTATGTAAATTACCAATTTAACCCAGGCTGAATTGATTGATCCTTCCTAAACAAGATTCAGGATTCTTTAACCATTAAACTTATTCACATGGAATTCAGAATCAAACTTCTATAAAGTTCGTTCTTTTGGTTGTCGAGTCTCGTCTTCAGGTTATTTACCTTATCACTTAAACTTCCTCATACAAATACTCCACCAAATTACTACTTAAAGTCTTAAACCATCAAATGCTCTCAGACTCACATCCGTAGGTATTACACACACATACACATTATAAAAACGGAAGCACTCATATAAGCATATGTACGTATAGAAATGGAGGGTGGACCTTCATATTGTTCGACGTAGATGTCCTGAATTTGGAAATGGTAAGTCCCGAGGCACTTCTCGGCTGCTTCTTTAGTGTCGAACCGCTTATGGAGCTCTGCCAGGAAGATCCGGGCATCTTTTTGAGTATTCGGATTCTCCAGTCGCTCCAGGAGTGATCGGAGCGCACTGTACGCCGCGTCACCGGATTGTTGACACTGCTTCAGAAATTCCTCCATGGATCCAAACAGTGCTACCTCAACGCAATCCTAAATCACTGGTTGATCCTTTAACGTGCCACTGCGCGTGTATGTAAATATACACACACGTAGAGAGAGAAGTAAAAGAGCCGAGGAAGAGCCGTGGCTGTTGCGTGAGATTGTGATGTATTTTTGATGTGCGTGCGTAAGAGGATGTTTGGCTTAGTAAATGATTATTATATGTAAATTAAGAAGCAAGAAAAGTAAGTTAAAAAAATAATAATAATAATTCCTGTTTGGAGGAAATTAAAATCAGATTTTTAATTTTTTTTTTATAAAAATAGATAAAATATGTAGTTGAAATGTTATATATCCTGTAAAGGAAATAAATTATTAAAGTTAATTATTGATTTTAAACAGGATTAAGCCCTTGAAATTAGAATTACCTTTTTAACAAAATTTAATAAATAAAAAAAAGAAATATATGATTAAGATTAATTATTGATTATAACTTAAATTAGAATTTAAAATTAATTTAACTCATATCAAACGAGGGCTAAATTTTCAAATTTCTTGGAAGACCAAAAAAATTGCTTAAACATGGCATTTGTATTTAGTTGACGACAAAATAACAGAATAAGTCTTCCGTAAATAGTAATAATAAAGAGACAATAACAGAATAAGTCTTCCGTGAATAGTGAAGCATGTTGACCGTTTTATGTTGCTGTGTTCAGCGGTCTTCTATAAATTATAAATTGTATTATTTATATTTTTTTAGGTAAATATATGGTTAAAATTTGAAAAGAGGTTGTTATATGGTTAAAAAGTAATTTGAGAAATTATGCCTATTATATTTGGGATTAAAAATGAGAAATTATTCCTATTATTATTTGGAATTAAATGACAAAGATTTCATTACTGAACTTTTCAACCATACATATTACCTTAAATCATTTTTCAATCGCATATTTTATTTCAAAAATATTAAATTCTCTTTTTATAAACAAAATCTATATATAATCATCTTCTTTATATATACTATAACAATAAAGTGGTCAAATATAACACCACATAATTTCCCACATTTTTTACATTTTCCTAAAATAGAAATTCATGGTTTATAGAAATTAAAAAAAAGTGATTATATATATACATTTCAAAATTGCTTTTATCTAGAGAATATAAACAATCACTTTAAAAATGATTTTATCTCATTGTTAGTAATGTTATATATTCAGCTATTAATTAGTTGGTATTTTCAATATATGTTTATAATTTGGAATTATGATGTAGAGTTTGAATATAAAATTATATTCATAAAAGAATGCGGCCACGTATATTTTTAAACGATGAATTAATAATAATAACAACATAAGTAAAAAAGTATTGTTTTAAAAAAGTTATTATAATAATTAAAATACTATTGAAAAGAACATAACTTAATTATGTTATGAAAAGAATATAATTAAAACTTTAAATTTGTAAAATAGTATTACAAAGTAACATAATTAAAAATGTATGTTGTTTTAATTAATAATAATAATGCTCTAATAGTAAAACAGTATTTAAAAAATGTAATTTAATTATGTGATTAAAAAAGAATATATAACTAAATATGTGTATATATTGTTTTAATTAAATATATGTTATACTAATAATAAAATAGTATTGAAAATAACATAATTTAAAACGTATGATGTTTTATCAAAACTATAATAATTAATCAGTATTGAAGATAACGTAATTGATAGAGAATTTATTAGTAAAATAAAACAGTATTAAAAAGCATATATAACATAATACACATTTGTAATAATTATGTTATATATGTTTTTTAATCATTTATATGTCTCGTGCATCGCACGGGGGCAAATACTAGTACTATATATAATAGTAGGGTAGTTTCCTAAACTATTTTCCCGCTCATTTTTTGTTTCCATATATAGTAAGTTCCTTTAAAATTAAACAGTGTGAATGCAAAGTGAATTAGTGTGAACACAAAATGGATGTATGTCAAATGTGAATGCAAAATCTAGATAAATATGAACGCATTTATTACCTTATATATATATATATATATATAATTAAATAATGGTTGATAATTTTTCAATCAATTTTATTTTTGTTATTAAAACTAATGGTGAATGAGTTTAATCAATATTTTTAATTATCAGTGTTAAATTTATCACTTAATTATTATTATTTTTATTTATTTGTTGTTCTTCATATTATAAATTCTATGTGTAGCCATCAATATAAAAATTGTGTTTTAATTATTAATGGTCCAATCATTTTTTATTTTTAATATTAAAAATCATATTTTCTAAAATATATATGTGGTCAAAAAATGCGTTGCTTATAAATAATTTATAGAAAACGTTATTGAACAAAGACTAATATTGAATAATTAATGCTTGGATTTCTTTTTTAGTTAATAATATCAATAAAATAATTAATATTTTTTTAATCATTCTTAATTTCAATAAATTTTTAAAGATTATAGGGTATAAGATTTTTTGTATAATTTCTTGATCTCCAACTTTGCTCAGTTGTTGACTATTTGACTTTGATTTTTTGAGAATTGTTTTTGTGAAAAAGTGATTTTTTAGAATGTGTAGTTAAAAAGTAGTATGAAAAATTGTAAAAAATAATTTTTTAAAGAATGTGTGATTGAGAATAAATGTTAAGAAAAATTGATTCTTGAAAAATATGTGTAAGTGATAAAGTACTATGTCTTGTGGGTTAAACAATCGTGCCGCTTTTAAGAATCGAAATGCATAGATGATTTCTTAGTATATAAAATTAAATGTATTTGTGATATACATTCATTAAAATTTAATCGAAACTAACATTTCATGTTGTTTAATTTGCTACATTCATTTAAATAAATGACCACTGTATTTAATTTGTAATGTTAAAGTAAATATGAAATAAAACATTTGTTTAATAAATTTAAATACCAGATATTGTAATAAAATAGTTAGTACTAATTCTAATAATACTATTCGGATAGTAATAAATTATTTGTGATAATCTATAAATTATATTTTGAAAATATTAATTATATCAATAATCATTAAAATTGAATAGTTATGAAAATGAGTTATGCAAATGGTCATTAAAGTATTTTTTTAAGTAGTAAGTTATTTAAGTTCCTAGATATCACTATTTTGGCAACCAAAAAAATATTGGTCCCTATTTAGTACACTTTATTCAAACCCTCAGTCTTTTAAAAATCATTTCAACTAACATTCTATTAATAAAATAATATACATATAAAATTAAAAACATTCATACCTTTTAAAAGCTCATTGTACCAAAATTTACTGTTATGAACTACGTTATTTGAAATAATGAGTCTCAAACAGGTGCTTAAATATACATTCTTCACAAAATCATTATTATTAAACTCATTTCCTTAAATGGTAATTAGTAGTATTAATTCACTATTTATTTTTCGTTTTGGACAAAATTAAAATTTAAAATAATCCAATTGAATGCAATTTTTTAAATAGTTGCATTTTTCAGGTCCCGAAATTTCTTGATCCGTCTCCCCCTCTTGAAAATCAATGAATTTTTTTTTTTTTTTTTTAATTCGTAAAGATAAAAAAAAAAAAAAAACTTTGTCAATATCGTATAAATATTTTTATTTAAAAATAGAAAATGAAAGAAGATAAAATAAGAACTTTCATCAATCTATGTTTCTTTTTCTTTACCTTTTCGTTTTAATAAAATTCTGAGCATATATCACAGATAAATCTATTTTTTCTACTTATTACAAATTTTATTTAAATATAATTTTTCATTTCCATTTTAAGTTTTAAATCAATTCAAATTACAATATTTAAAGAAATTTTTGGAACGAAAAACATACGGACCGTAAAAAAATTGAAAAAAATTAAACTATGTGTAATGTACATTTGTAATTAATTATCTTCATTCATTTCTCATTTTTAATTAAGTATTAATTTTATATGTTAAAATATAAATTTGATATATGTAAGCAACAAATGACCGTGCATCGCACGGGCATAACACTAATAATATATAAAAGCAACTGAGTTTTGGCGAAAAAATTCAGCTTTTATTGTGTTTACACTACAAAACTCAGCTTTTCTTGTGTTCCCACGATTACTTCTACTTAAGTATTTTTATGGAGAATTTTTTTTACTTATTTATATTTGGTTATTTGTGTTTAAATCTCTCTTTTTAGAAAATTATTCTGATATTTTAATATTTTAAATCTTACAAATAAGTATTTGTGTTCAGTCATACAAATTCAATGTGTAGCGACCGAGAATTTTTACGCAATTTAATAATTATTTCAAAGTTTCAAAAATCATGCCGCTGCGATCTCACCAATTTTTAAGTTAACGTCACGACATGTTCGTCTAGCCAAGTCGAGAAATATCGAATTCGTTCGATTTTAAATTAAATTCTGAATTTCTAAAATTTTATTATTTTAATTATTTATTTAAATTATTATTTTCAAAATCATTGTAAATTCCAAATTTCATCAATCTCATTCTATCAGTTTCATTCTTCCGACCCAGTTGATTTCGCGTGCGAATTTTCCTCGAACTACGTGCAATGCTTGTCTAGATTTTCACACCACCAACCCCATCCATCACATCAATCCCATCCAATAACACACCCTATCTCTACATTACCAACATCTCCAAATTCACTCTTCTCCAACTTCAGACTCCAAATTCAGTTGCAGCCAAGTCCTCCTCCTCCTTCATCATCATCATCACCAATTCCATCTCCATCCCAGCCACTGCAGCTGCCGACCAACCACTTCACCCTCACCCCCACTGCAACCACTGCCAACTCCATCACCTTCAACACCCACGGCACAACCCATTGTCATCATCCACAACCCAGCCAATCAAACCACCTGCAGCACCACCCATGAACCGCAACCACAACTTGAAGCCACACCAATCCATCACCACGGCCCTCCACCGAACCACAAATCTCCCCTGGCTGCCTTCTCCCAGCTGGACCACCAACCACCAATGAACCACAACGAAACCGCCACCTCCAAGAAAACCACCACTGCCCAAATCAATCCCAAACCACCAACCTCACGCAGCCACCATTACCAAACCACCCATTCCAAACCGCCACTGTCGACGGCCACAACCTCCCTAAACTCAGTCTAAAATCAAAACCCAAGACCAAGGAGAATCCAATGCTAAACACTCACCTTGAATCGTCAGGTTCATGGCCGGAATTTCAAACCCAAATTGCGATCTCCAAGCCTCGGTTTAGACATCGATCTCGCACCTAAACCTAGTCTACAGCACCCCCGCCGCTCGTCGGCGTTGCGCCGGCGAACCGTAGGCTGGAGACCCCTTTTCCTCCAGTTGCGCCGCGCCGCCGCTCTCTCTCTTCCGCTCCTCTGGTAACCGGACGAATGAGAGAGATGAGTGAAATTGTTTTAATATTTTGACTTTCGAAAATTTCAGCTTAGTCCCCCAAGTTTTAAAGTTGTGCATTTCAGTCCTTATAGTTTTAAACCTAATCATTTCAGCCCTTACATTTTTTAAATGATTTTAATCAGCCCTTTCATTTTTAAAAATCAATTATTTCAAGCCCTACAATTTATTATCTATTTTGAGCTTCAACCCAAAGTTTTCAAAATATTCATTTTAGTCTCTCAACTTTCAAAGTATTCATTTTAGTCCCTCAACTTTCAAAGTATTCATTTTAGTCCCCTAACTTTCAAAGTATTCATTTTAGTCTCTCAACTTTCAAACTATTCATTTTAGTCCCTCGACTTTCAAAGTATTCATTTTAGTCCCTTGACTTTCAAAGTATTCATTTTAGTCCCTCAACTTTCAAAGTATTCATTTTAGTCCCTCAACCTTCAAGGTATTCGTTTTAGTCCCTCAACTTTCAAATCATCAATTTCAGTCCCCAAATTGTAATTTATCATTTTTTAAACTATAAATTTCTAGAGACTAATTTAACTTACTTTCTAATTGGCTAGACGAAGCGTACGAAGAATTAAAGAATTGAAATCGTTTCCCGCTCAACTTTGCACTCGTCAAGTTTAAAGTAGACTCGCCCCTATTAATTGATTTAAATTATGATTGCATGTGAATGTGTATGTTATGTGACTTATGTGAAAGTCATTTTTATGAAAAGAGACGATAATGTATTTCTTCGAAAATAATTATGTTGATATGTTTGTCATAACTTCTTGCTTTTATGCATGAGAAAGAAAGAAGGGAATATCTTGCAAGATAAATGATGATGTTATGCATAATATACGTGCCTTAAGTGCACGAGACGAGACTACCCACACCCGATGATTTTAAAGAGCCTATAATTTTTCAAAGAGAATCCCCATACTTTAATGCACAATAAGAGACTACCCACACCCTATGTTTCTAAAGAGTCTGCATTTATGTGTTCAATTATATTGTAGATTAATTAATTGGCGATGAGTTTACTGAGTATTTCTATGAAATGCTCATGTCTATTTTAATAACATTTGCAGATTTCGGAGAGGGTGGCAAGTGATGGATGATTGTGGTAATAAACATTAAATGGTTAAAAATCTTATTTTAATGATTTTCGTATTTCCAAACATTGGATATATTTGAGAAATTATGACATTGTCAATTGCTTTAAAATATTAATGACTCGATTTATTATTTCGAATTGTTTCATAAATGTTTTCAATTTTATCGACCATTACAGTTTATTTAATGTTGCCAAAAATGAATTTCAGTTATTTCTTCCGCTAAAATATTATTTTAAAAGTTAGATCAGACGATGACGTGGTGAATCGAGTATTTAGAACTCGGGGCGCTACACAATGTAAAATTCTCAGTTCAAAATTATGTCGAAGTTGTATTGCGCATCTAATACTAAATAAACTTATCGTATAAATTTTTTTATAAATAATCTTATTTTTTTAGTTATTTAATATCTAAAAATTCGAGCTCCTTTATGTTGCGTGTTATTAAATTAATTAGTATTTTTATAGAAAGTCACATTTAATACGTAAATAATTTTTTACAACAATTGTGATAATTTATTGATCTCAATCTTATGGATGAATAATTTTGTTCAATCATACAAATTCAATGTCGAATTTTTATTTACATTTATGTTGAATAATTAATCAATTTGTATTAATTTTTGTTAAAAATAATCATACTTTTAAGTTTTTTGTACATATACATAATAAACTTCTTTTCTATGTCAGATTATTTATCAAAATAATTTTATTTACAATTACATTTAATTATTATTTAATTTTTTATTCCAAAAGTCTCATATCACATTTTTAACATTAACGGTTAACAAATTTATTTATATTGTTTGGAAATTATATATTTATTAATGATTTTTTGTCCTGTTAACTCTAAAATTTAAAAATAATTAATTATGGCATGATATTAATTGTTATATTTTAATTCAATATTTATGATTCTTAAATTTCTACAACAATAAGTAAATTGTCTTCCAATTTACTTAATTGAAAATTGAGATGATCAATGTTATATTATAATTTTCATCAAAAACAATTACGTTTTATAAATATTGTAAAAACCTATAATACCATAAATTTGATGCATCATTGTCAATCTCACAATTTTAGTTTTTTTTTTCCCTTTTTTTATGATTATCAAATCCATTTCTAATACGTGATTTTTTCATTGTCAATGGTTAAAACAGTAAATCTTATCTTTTATACGCATGATCTTATTAACTTTTTCATCTATTGTTTGATTGTTCAGCGTATATGGACATTAGAGATCCTATATTTAAGTGTTTATTTTGCAAGACAAATTTTTGATGCGAGGAGAGATTGGATAAATGTTATAAAACATGTCGTAATCAGAAGTTCTCACTTTGTTGTGGGGTGAACATGGTTTGGTTTGAGAGATTTGCAGTAATATTTCAAACCAAACCATTTAAAACGGTTTGGAATTTTTCCAAACCAAACCAAACCATTTCATTTTCTAAACAAAATCAAATCAAATTATTTTTTACTGTTTGATGCGGTCTGAAGCTGTGGATTGCCAACGAATAAATTAGTATATTTCAAAGTGAGCTCAAAGGCATATTCGTCTAAGAGTTGAAACTATCTTAATAATAGTATTAAATTTCTAATTGAGTTTTTTTATTGTGAATCAATTTATGTTGACAAATAAACTAATTATTTAGAAGCAAACCGTAATTAACTCTTACATTAAAAATTTTATTTTAAGAAAATATCTTGAATGATGATTATGAATTGTAGGAGCAAGAATTATTTTCAAATCGTTGTTGATTTGAACAAATTAATCTTTGATTCCTTAAATTTGATTTGTTAACAATAAAAAGTGTGTTGCATTTTTTTTTAATTGAACGTTTGCCTTTATTTTTATTTGTTTTTTAATTTTTTAAAATTTGACGGGTTGGCTGTTTGAAATCGCGATTTTGACAATTGAAACCTAAATCAAATCGATTAAGGAAGTTTGGAATTTTTCCAAACCGAACCAAATCAAACCATTTGTTACGGTTTTGTTCGATTTCGAGGTTTATTTGTTCACCCATACTTTGTTTATTGCAAGAGAATGTTAAGATTCCTCTTATGGAAGACCATCCTCTTATTTTGAAAGATTTGTTATATGACAAGGATGACAGGATTAAGAATTTCGTTGAGAACATTCGGACATATAATATGATGTTTTCGTTCACTTCTATATGATGAATAGATAATGAGCTAAATAATGGTAGAGGGTCTCCCGTCTTCAGATTACAAGGTAAAAATTGCTATAAGATTAGGAGTCTATTGCCTGATGACGGTTCAACTTTGCAATTTGTTCATTTTACATTGTTGACAATGTGAATGAGGTTGAAAGTAGAAAAATGGTCGTGGTGTACGTATTATGTATTTATAGTTTTTATATTTATGTTTTTTACAATTAATTTTGTTGTGAGAGTCTAAAATTTAATTTATGTCTTTTAATGTCCCCCGGTAGGAGTGAATAATGCAATTCAATATTGCATGATTGTATAGTTTCTGATTTGAAGGATATGCTAAACAAATATAACAAATTGTTAAGGCAGTTTAGGTCGGTTTGAGAAAGATGATTGAGGAAAACACTTCAACTGTAAGATTTATACTTATTGGGTGGTGAACAACCGATGATAGCCAATATGATTTTCCTATTGTCGATTAAATTTTCGAATTGATTATCGGTGAATTTTGATACACGACCTGGACACAGAGATATCATTATTGCGCCACGTGGTGGACCGTTGCAGCGCATAAGTGAGTGACACAAGTTCTTTCCGAGAAATATTAATCATATACAGGGATTGTGCAATTGAACAAGGTTGATAGTTATAAAACTTGACGACCATATTCTAGAAGGTCAAAATCTTTTCGGCATCAATGCAGGACATACGTTCTTTATTCCAATAATATCGTTGAGCCCTTCTGATTCTAGGATACCTATTAGATTTCAAAGAAGACAATTTTCATTGATGGTGTACTATACCATGACTATATATAAGAGTTAGGGACAATCGTTCTCGCATGTGGGACTTCTTCTTAAACGACTGGTATTTACACATGGATAACTTTATGTTGCGATTTCTAGGGTGACAAATCGTTCCGGATTAAAAATGTTGATCTATGATAAGAATGAGAGACCAACAAAATCAACAAACAATATTGTGTACAAAGAAGTATTCCAGAATTTGTAGTCATATAAAACCAATAAATGATGATCTTATCTCTTATTTGCTAAATTTATTTATTTTATCTAAATGATTCATCTAATTTCACAATGAATTATTTTTATCCAGATGTTTTCTCCCGTGCATCGCACGGGTGATTCACTAGTACTTCTTTTTTCAAACGGAGACTCTTTTCGGTAACACTATAGCAATTGTAAATTGTTTATTTACATTTTTTAGGTATAATGTGTGATTGAAAAGTGAAGAGGAAAAAATGTGTGTTTAAAAAATCGTTTGAAAAATTATGTTATTTATTATAAATTTGGGTGTGTTCGGCAACCAATTAATTAGGAGAGAGAAGATTTATTTTGGTTTTCTAGATAAAATATGTGGTTGAAAATTAAAGAGAAAAAATGTGTAATTAAAAAATGATTTTTGTGTAATTTAAATTTTGGCTTAAAATATCCATTTAATGGGCCGCCAAACATAGTGTTAGTTTATAAATTGTTATAATTACGTCTAAGAACAAATGTTTAACGGTTAGTCAAGAAATAAATTTATTTTGGTTTTTTAGGTAAAATATGTGGTTGAAAATTAAAGAAAAAATGTGTAATTAAAAAGTAATTTATAAAATTGTGTAATTTAAATTTTGGCTTAAAATATCCATTTAATGGCCCGCCAAGCATAATGTTAGCACAAATGTTTAACGGTTAGTCAAGAAATGGCTGATGTGACTCTAGATTGTGTAGAACACTAAAAGAAGTGACAAAAAAAAATATTAGTAAAGGATATTAAGACCATGTTTGGTTGAGATTTTTAGTAAATAATTACTAAAGCAGCAACTGTTTTTCAAGAAATAGCTGATGTGACTCTAGATTTTGTAGAACAGTAAAAGAAGCGACAAAGAAAATATTAGTACAGGATTTTAAGGCCATGTTTGATTGAGATTTTTTTTAGACTTGATTTCGTGAAAAAGTGTTTTCTTGAATCTTGAGGATCTGTGGTCTAAACGTGAGAAAAAAATTTGAAGTACATGTGCAAAATTACTTTTTCAGGAAAACGAGGTAATATTATAAGTCACATTAATTTTAATCACGTATTCACAACTACTGTTAATTAATTAATTAATTAATTAATTAACTACACATTTTCAAGAACAATGATTTTCATCCGAAAAGTTACTAATAATTTTAAAGTAATTTCAGGGAAACATTTGTAATCGATATTTTTAAGTGATATTGTGATATGACGCACATACATTGAGTGATGAAAAAGTAAGTGATAGATAGTTATTTACATCATCCAATGTATGTTCTATATATCACAATATCAATTAAAAATGTCAATTCAAAATTTCTCCCTAAAATTATTCATAATTTTATGAACGCTCACTAAACTTATACGATAATTTTTTTACTCATACCACATTTTATTTACAATGACTCTAAAATTTTTGATTTAATTATATCAATAATCAATGAACTTATGTTCATGTCTTGGACTAATTACTGAAATTTAAAGTGTCGATTTTTGACCAATAAACTTACGAATTAATCGTCTCAATAATCATTGAATCATGTCTATGTCTTCGATTAATTATTGAAGTTTAAAGTATCGAGTTTTGATCATCAAACTTAGATGTGGGCGTCAGGTGGTTCGGTTAGGGTATGTCAAGAACCGAAACCAAACCATACTTTTCGGTTCTTGTAAAATGGAACCATTTGGTTCCATTGAATTGCGAGAACCAAACCAGAACCAAAACATTCGATTTCAGTTCTAATTCGGTTCTATAATAATAATAATTATTTTTTGGGGGCTTTATTGAGGAGTATCAGGCCTCGAGAAGCGAGCCAATAATCTAAAATAAACTTCTATCGAATATATAAAGATTAAGGATTTCGAAAATCCTTTCACCACGAAGAAAGTATAGGATTATCTATGAAATAGAAGATATTCATAAATCAAAATAAGAAATAAATGGTCTATAAGGTTTTTCGAACAGGCAAGAAGCCATACAAATAAATTTGTATAGCAAACTTGTGGGATTAATCATGAATTTTAGATGCATTATTATTAATTGTTTTAAACTAGTATTTAAATATTTAATTAACTCCATCGTGGTCATTTACAATTTCGCTTATTAATAAGTTAGTCTCATTCTATTTTCATTTATTAAGAATTTCAGTCCAAGTTTGAAGTTAAATATTACAATGAGGTAGAGACGTAACAAACTTCATAAAAAAAATTAATCATTTTCACTTTACCCAAAAAAAATTACAAATTCTTTTGATTTTTAGTTTTAGGATAACCAATTAAGACCATAAAAAAATAAACAATGATCAAAAATCGGTTCTAACTTCGATTTTTCGGGTCTAAAAGTAGAACCTAGAACCAACCGGTTCTCGGTTCCAAAACCGATTTCCTATTTTATTTTTTTAAAACCATACGGTTCCAGTTCGATCATATCGGTTCCGATTTTTTTGCCCACCTCTAATCAAACTTATGAGTTAATTGTCCCAATAATCATCGAACTTATGTTTATATTTTCTACTAATAACTAAAGTTTAAAATGTCAAGCTTTGTTTCTAAACTTTTCAAAATGATGGAATTATGATTTACTTAATTTTTTTAACAAAATTGGTGACATGCCATACGAAATGTATAGCTGCATCACGTCATCTTTAACCGACCAATCATGACTCACCAAATTGTAACATAAGTTTTTTTTTTTTTTTAAATGTCTTGGATTGTTCACTAAACTTTAAAGTGGTCGAGTTTTATCATTAAACTTATAAAAATGACATAATTGGCCTGAAAAATTATAATTAATCTTTTAAATTATCATTTGCATACAACAAATTAACGGTCGAAGATTTTTAAAAGTTTAGTGATCAATCAAACACATTTTTAAAAAATTCTTACAAAGCGATTTGATGTGTCATGATTGATCGATTAAGTTGACGTAGTGCCACGTACATGTCAGTCTACCATGTCCCCAAAAATTTATAGGAAAAATGTTTCAATCCTTAGCAAATATTTTCTAGGTAGTGGTTAAAGTATCTTTTAGGCCAATTTTCATCCAAATATTCTCACTATTTTTGGTGGAAAAAAAAATGTACATGAAAAAGGAAAATCTTTTCATTTTCTATTTCTATGTGCAATCAAACATTCCCTTAATTTCTCTAGGCACATCAAACTTCGATGGCAATTCCAGATGGGTAAAAGTCATTTCCCCATGTTCATCATTTTTTACGTTGTTCCTTAGGAGAGAATTTTTCAAGTCCAAAATAATTATTTTGAAGAATGTGTGTTTAAAAAGTAAAAATTATAGTCTCGTAAAATATATAGTTAGAGTGAATTTTGGAAAGAAAATTTATTCTCAAAGAATCTCTGTCAAACAAAATTATTTGAATATTAAAATTTAAAAATTACTTTTGCTTTTTTAAAGCATAGCCAAGCATTTATGTTTCACATTATTTGATATATAGTGATTTTTCTGTTAAATAATACAACATGTTTCACGTGATTTTTATTCATAATAAAAGTTTGGCAAAATTATAAAAATGAACATAAGAGTCCCACGAAATACGTGCATAATAAATATGTAGTATTTTGGATGTGTAACTCTAATTAAATTTATAAATCTTTTGTAAATTAATCGTCGAAGCTTAGAGGCTAAGTAAATTATTTCGCATCTATTATCTCACTATCCAAAGTACTCAAATCTCAATTATATAAAACATGCACTACAAGAAAAAAGAACAAAAAAGACGAAAAATTAGAAACGACACGAAAAGTCGTCTCTATTGGTTGATCAATAGAGACGATAAAAAAGTCGTCTCTATTGATCAACCAATAGAGACGACTTTTTAAGATGTCTCTATTAGTTGTCAACCAATAGAGACGACATTTCAATGTTGTCTCTATTGACCAATAGAGACAACATTATGGAGTCGTCTCTATTGGTTGCCAACTAATAGAGATGACATTGTAATATCGTCTCTATTGATTTCCAATTAATAGAGACGATATTGACAACTAATAGAGACAACTTAAAAAGTCGTCTCTATTGGTCGACCAACAGAGACGACTTTTTTGTCGTCTCTATTGATCAACTAATAGAGACGACATAGTCATCTCTATTCTGTTTTTTTAAAAAAAAATTCTTATTTTTTAAAATTTCGCTATTTTTTTGTTGACAATTTTAATTATTTACATTTATATAATTAATATTAAAGTTAATTTGTTAAGAAAATATTATTAAGTTAACATATATATATTATTTAAAACAAAATTTAACACAAGAATTTAATTGCCTTAGTGGTTGGGGCATCACCACCCAACACTTAGGTCTCGAGTTCGAATCATTGTCATGCACAATTATCATATAAATTAAAGAAAATTCCGGGGTATACGGTTCGGATCGAGATTTGGGTCGGGTTAAAAAGGGATTGAATCAGGTCAAAATAAATAAATAAAAAATTAATTAAATATTTTCACAAATAGAGACGATAATGTCGTCTCAATTTTCCCGGAGAAAATAGAGACGACTCTAATTATCTTCAGCCACGGACCTGTAGAGACGACTTTGTCGTCTCTAATAACCAATAGAGACGACTTTAGATCCTTTAGAGACGACTTTTGTCGTCTCTGTTGGGTCAAATTCTTGTAGTGATGTGAACATACCAACAAAATGTTCCAACAAACAAATCCATAGTATAAGTGTTTCGCAATATCGTGGTATTCATATCTATTATCTCACTATTCATAGTACTCAAACTCAAATCTCAATTAAATTAAAGAGGAAATTATGTAAAATGTCCATTTTCACATAATCATTTACAAAAATGTCCCAAATTATTCCCATGTCCATTTTGCTAAAATTTTGAATAAAATCATAGCCAAAAGGGCTGTGTATTGTCCTCTCTACGAGGAGCTTCTCTCTTAGGAATGGTAATGGGTCGGGATCCTTCCCGAACTCGAAATGGTCAAACCCCGCTCCGACCCGATCCGCGACTATTTGAGGGGCGGGTCGGGGAGGGGAGACATCCCGCCCCACCAAATGACTTGAAATTAAAATTAATTTTTATTATTTTTTTTGGTAATAAAATTTTAGGTGAAAAACTTAGGAGTGGAACTAGTTAGAGTTTTTAAGTTTGAACTTTAAACATAATATGTATATTTGAAGGGGGAAATAAATCAATAAACAACATAATTGTATAGTGGTTATATATTCTCATACCCTTAAATCCCACAAAGGTTCAATTCTTCCAGACCTCATTAAATTTATTTTTAGTTTCTCATTCCTATAAAAAAAAAAAAAAAAATTCTCGGGTCATGGGTCGGGGCGGGTCCGCCCCGAACCCGCCCCGCAGACCCGACAGGACGGGTAATTTTCTGGACGGATTGTTCGGATTTTTTTGCCATCCCTTTGTCTTTTGATAAACTTTCACTATCGTTTCTTATACACCATTTTCTCTCATGTTTGCTTCCGTCTCTACTAATCTAAACATGTCATATGCTAAACTTACACTGGAGGATGATGATCAAGGTATCGAGATCGATGGAGAAGACAAAGATGTATTAAGCAATGAGTGTTCTCTTTGGTTGGCAGATTCTTCAGCGACAAACCAATCAACTTCACAACCATGAAGAATACAATAGCATTTGGCGAACAGTTAAATGGGTATGTATCAAGGATCTAAGGTCCTCTACCTACATCTTTCAGTTCTTTCATCCCTTGGATATGAACCGTGTGATAGAGAATGACCCATGGACTTTCGACCAACACTTGCTACTGGTTATACATCTTGGTGAATCAGAAAATCCTACGAAGGTAGACCAATTTGAGGCTTGCTTCTGGGTCTAGGTTTATTTATGTTCCAGCAGGCTATCGTTCTGATAAAATCTTGCAGCACATTGGTAATTACACATGCTCATTCCTTCTGTCGGATCCAAATAACTTCTCAAGAGACTGGAAAACATTTCTACGTATCAGAATTCTCATGGACATGCGCCTACCACTGAAGAGGAAGATGAAACTCAAGAAGGCGGGTGGTGAGTAGGTTTGGGTTATATTCAAATATGAACACCTGCCTATGTTTTGCTATGTTTGTGGAAAGATAGGACACTCAGATTAATTTTGTGAGAAAGTTTTTGCCTCACCAGATAGATAAGTTGAGAGGCCATATGGACCTTGGCTTTGGGCACCGTAACGTCGGAGTATTGAGTCAGCCGGCGGGAAATGGCTCCATGAAAGTTCGCCAGTGGGATCGAATGCTATTTTTGGAAAGGAAGAAAACATGGAAGTCGATGGAGGGGTACCAATTTACATGGTTTAAGAGTCGGGGTGCACCGGGATGAATTGAAGAACGACTTGATCAAGCGTTTGCAAATGAGGAATGGATCTCCATTTTTCCCAGTGCCAAAGTTTCAAATTTAGGAATTTTCTCCTCTGATCACTCCCCAATCCTACTACAACTAGTTTTTCCACAGCCTAGACAAACCAAAAGGAAATTCCACTTTGAAAATCAATTGTTATATGAGACAGGTTGCAGAGAAACCATCCAATATAGCTGGAGAAGAAGTGAAGGGAAACCTCTCCTAAGCAGACTGGAAACATGTGGTTCTGACCTTCTTGTGTGGAGTGGCATTAATCGACATAATATACTCCAAAAGGTGCGACAAAGCAAAGATCTTATGCACTGGCTTCATTTGAGAACTGACAGGTACAGACTGGAGGAGTTTCAAAAGGCCAAACATGATTTCTTCACAGCTTCTCACTAGTAAGAAGTGTACTAGAAACAAAGGGCCAAATTTTTTTGGCTAAAAGACGGAGACACGAACACCAAATATTTTCATAGAATGGCGCCGCTGCAAATCCAATTCCATTAAGAAGTTGAAGGATTCTACTGGTCACAGGATATCTGATACCAGAGATATACAAAGCACCATGATACAATACTTTGAAAATCTTTTCCAGTCGAATTGCTAGGGAAACGCTCTGGGACCAATTGCCAGTGCTATGGAACAGAGAGTTTTAGACTCACATAAGGAAATCTTAGGGGGCACTGTTCACTTCCCAGGAAATTTGAGCAACCACTTTTTCTATGCACCCGAATAAATCTTCCAGCCCTTACAGTATGTATCCTGCATTTTACTAGAACCACTAGGACACTATTGGAGCTGATATCATAAATCTGTGTTTGGAATGCCTTAATACTTTTAGCTTCCCACCGAGGCTAAATGATACTTCCATTGCTCTTATCCCCAAGAAAATGAACCCGGAGTCAATGGATGATTTGTGTCCTATATCCCTTTGCAATTTTATCTACAAGATTATTGCTAAGGTACTTGCTAATCGTCTTAAATTGTTTTTGCCTTATCTAATTTCAGAAACCCAGTACGCGTTTGTCCCTGGATGCTCTATCACTGATAATATTTTGGTGGGATTTGAAACTCTTCATTACATGAAGAAGAAAAAGAAAGGAAAGTAGCCTTAAAAATTGATATTAGCAAGGCGTACGACCGCGTCGAGTGGAAATTCCTCAAAGGTGTGATGTCTCAAATGGGCTTTCTCCAGTAATGGATTGAGTGGATCATTTTATGTGTATCAACCGTCCGATACAAAGTTCTCCATGATGGTACTAAGCTTGAGCCTATTAATCCGGAACATGGCTTGCGCTATGGTTGCCCTCTGTCACCTTACTCATTCATCATTTGCTCGGAGAGCCTTTCCCTATCCATTAGACAAAAAAAGGCGTCTGGTGCCATGCCATCCTTGGCTACAAGGTTGCTCGCACTGCTCCCTGTTGAAAAATGGGGCTAAAATGTGGCCTAATTTTGTTGAAATTGGAAGACAAAAGCTAGTCAAAAGGAGCCAACTTTTGACAAAAGACATGGAGCTAAAATGTGGCCTAATTTTGTTGAAGATTTGTCATGCATGCTTGTGAATTTTGCCTATAAATAGAAGGCTAAAATTCACTTGTAATACACCACCACAACAAAGAGTGATCTTGTGTAGAGAGCAACACAAGAGAGGCATTTCACAAAATAGGGAGAAAAGTGAGTTGGAGAGAATAGCCTTTGCATAGGCAGATAAAAATACAGTGTAGTATTTTTGTACTCCTCATTTTTCGAGTTAGTGAAATATATTGGTGTGGGTCCGTGGACGTAGGCAAATTGCTGAACCACGTAAATCTTTGTGTTTCGTATTTGCATTTTATTTTTGCGTATTTATATTTTCTCAGTCCAATTTATTTGCGTCACATCGGTCCTGGGCGGGATTAGTTGCGTCCTAATTCCCAACAATTGGTATCAGAGCTTTGGCTCATTAAAATCTTTTGAAATTCTTAGTATGCTCTGTGGTTGCAGCTTTGACTGATCTTCCACATCAGAAAAGATTTCTTTAGACTGTTTTGTGATCGAGTGGGAGCAATGTCGACAGATGAGAAAATATCCAAATTTGACAAATTTGATGGTTCAAATTTTGGATTTTGGAAAATGCAAATGGAGGATTATCTGTACCAGAAGGATCTATACAAGCCACTAAAAGAAAAGCCAGAAGATATAAGCCAGGGGGATTGGGAGTTGCTTGATCGAAAAGCACTCGGCACAATCAGGCTGACGTTGTCAAAATCAGTGGCCTTCAACATAAAAAATGAGAAGACGACAGAGTCTCTCATGGCAGCCCTTTCTAGCATGTACGAACAGCCATCTGCAGCAAATAAAGTCCACTTAATTAAAAAGCTGTTCAATATGAAGATGGCCGAAGGCGGAAGATTTGGGGAGCACCTAAATGAATTCAATGAAGTGACGGACCAGCTAAACACAGTCGAAATCACTTTTAGTGATGAAGTTCGAGCTCTGTTAATTCTTGGGCAGTTGCCAGACAGCTGGAATGGTACAGTCACAGCAATTAGTGGCTCTGCCGGAAAGTCAAAATTGAAGTTCGATGATGTCGTAAGCATGATCTTAACGGAGGAGATCAGACGACAATCAGAAGGTGCCTCAACTTCAGGATCGGCGTTGAACGTGGAAAGCAGAGGCAGAAGTTCCAACAGAGGAAATGGGCGGGGCAACGGCAAATTCAGAAGTGGCAGATCGAGGTCCAGAAATCCAAACAATTCCAACAAAACTAAGGTTGTGGAATGTTGGAAGTGTGGGAAGACCGGTCATTACAAAAATCAGTGCACAGCACCTCCAAAAGAAAAGGAGGACAGGACAGAAGTCAATGTTGTGGAAGAGGAAGCGGACGATGCTTTGATATGCTCTTTGGAGAGAAAAACGGAATACTGGGTGATTGATTCCGGAGCATCTTTTCATGCTACCTCAAACAAGGAGTTTTTTGTAAACTATACGCGGGGTGATTTTGGTAGAGTCTATCTCGGTAATGATCAACCGTGTGACGTGGTCGGAAAGGGTGATGTACAGATCAAGATCAATGGATCTGTGTGGAAGCTGAAGGACGTGAGACATATTCCAGAATTGAGGAAGAACTTGATCTCCGTCAAGCAATTGTCGGGAGAAGGACATGTCACCACCTTCTCTGGTGATAACTGGAAGATCACCAAGGGCGCCATGATTATCGCTCGAGGCAAGGATACTGGCACCCTCTACACAACGGCGGATGCTTGTGTGACAATTGCAGTTGCTGAAAGCAAGGAGGGCCCAAACTTGTGGCACCAGAGACTTGGGCATATGAGTCAGAAGGGACTCAAGTATATGCATGCAAAGGGGAAACTACCAGAGCTTCAGTCTACTGATATAGACTTATGCGAGAGTTGCATCTTTGGGAAGCAAACCAGGGTGAGTTTCAACACTAGTGGTAGAACTCGGAAGCGAGAGAAGCTTGAGTTAGTCCACACAGACGTTTGGGAACCAACCGCAGTTTCATCTATTGGCGGAAAGTCATACTTTGTGACTTTCATTGATGACCACTCGAGAAAAGTGTGGGTTTATTTCTTGAGACACAAGTCCGAAGTATTCGATGTGTTCAAGAAATGGAAAGCCATGGTGGAAAATGAAACAGGATTGCGAGTAAAGAAGCTGAGGTCCGACAACGGAGGAGAATATACGGATATGGCGTTCAAGAAGTTCTGTTACCAGAATGGCATCAAAATGGAGAGGACGTTGCCAGGGACTCCACAGCAAAATGGAGTTGCAGAACGTATGAACCGGACATTAACGGAGAGAGCCAGAAGCATGAGGTTACATGCAGGCTTGCCCAAACAGTTTTGGGCAGAAGCAGTCAACACAGCGGTGTACTTGATCAATCGAGGACCCTCGGTACCGTTGGAGTACAGGATACCGGAGGAAGTATGGAGCAGAAAAGAAATAAAACTTTCCCACTTGAAAGTTTTTGGATGTGTCGCATATGCACATATTAGTGACCAGGCAAGGGACAAGTTAGACCCCAAATCACTAAAGTGCACATTCATTGGATATGGAGGAGATGAGTTTGGCTACCGCTTATGGGATGACCAGAACAGAAAGGTCATCAGAAGCAGGGATGTCATATTCAACGAGAAGGTTATGTACAAGGACAGAAATGCAGTGCAGTCCGATGACACAGTACATGATTATCCAACATATGTTGAGTTGGATGCTCCAGAAAGTAGTACGTCGCAGCAGACAGAGGAGGATCTGCAGTTACAGGAGCCTGTTCTAGAGACTGATGCATCACAGTCTCCAGTCCCTGTTCTTAGAAGGTCAACCAGACCTCATGTTCCAAATAGAAAGTACATGAGCTACATGTTACTTACTGATGCAGGTGAACCTGAATGCTATCATGAGGCATGTCAGGTCGGTGATTCTGGCAAGTGGGAGCTTGCAATGAAAGATGAGATAAAGTCTCTCATCTCTAACCAGACGTGGGAACTAGCCGAGTTACCTACAGGAAAGAGAGCTCTACACAATAAGTGGGTGTACAGAATCAAGGAGGAACATGATGGATCAAAGAGATACAAGGCGAGGTTGGTGGTCAAAGGTTTCCAGCAGAAAGAAGGAATTGACTACACGGAAATATTTTCGCCAGTTGTGAAGCTGACAACAATCAGATCAGTCTTGAGTATTGTTGCAGCAGAGGGTTTGCACTTGGAGCAGTTAGATGTAAAAACTGCTTTCCTCCATGGTGACCTTGAGGAGGAAATATATATGCAGCAGCCAGAAGGCTTCTCAGTCAAAGGAAAGGAGAAGCTCATTTGCAAATTGAAGAAGAGCCTGTATGGCTTAAAGCAAGCCCCGAGACAGTGGTACAAGAAGTTCGACGGATTTATGCAGAAAAATGGCTACTTCAAATGTAATGCTGACCATTGTTGCTACTTCAGGAGATTCGAGTCCAGTTATATAATTTTGCTACTTTATGTCGATGATATGTTAGTAGCAGGCTCAGATATGGACGAAATCAAGAAGTTAAAGATGCAGCTGTCAGCAGAATTCGAAATGAAGGACTTGGGTGCAGCGAAGCAGATTCTCGGAATGAGGATTTTCAGAGATAAGCAGAAGGGTATCTTGCAGTTATCTCAGGCCAAGTACATTAGTCAAGTTCTGCAGAGATTTAACATGTGCAGTGCGAAGGCTGTCAGCACGCCACTAGCTAATCACTTCCGTCTATCTAGTGATCAGAGTCCTAAGACAGAGGACGAGATAAACTTCATGGCTAAAATACCATATGCCTCAGCCATTGGAAGTTTGATGTATGCCATGGTTTGTACCAGACCAGATATTGCTCATGCAGTGGGAGTTGTGAGCAGGTTTATGGCAAATCCAGGAAAGCAGCATTGGGAAGCATTAAAGTGGATATTAAGATATCTACGGGGAACTACTGATAGATGCTTATGCTTTGGACGAGGCGAGGTGGCTCTACAAGGTTTTGTAGATGCAGATTTTGCTGGTGAGGTAGATCGCAGAAGGAGCACTACTGGTTATGTTTTCACAGTAGGTACTACTGCAGTTAGCTGGATTTCGCAGATACAGAAGATTGTTGCTCTATCCACTACAGAAGCAGAGTACGTGGCAGTAACCGAGGCTAGCAAAGAAATGATCTGGTTACAGGGTTTGTTGGCAGAATTGGGATTCAGTCAGGAGAAGAATGTTTTGCACAGTGATAGTCAGAGTGCGATACATCTGGCAAAGAATTCAGCATTTCATTCTAGAACCAAGCACATTGGACTCCGTTATCACTTCATCAGGTCTCTTCTAGAGGATGAAGTATTAACACTAGAGAAGATCCAGGGTAGCAAGAACCCAGCCGACATGATGACCAAGACAGTAACAAAGGAAAAATTGGAGCTGTGCTCAGCTTCAATTGGTCTTCTGAAGTGAAGACAAAGGAAATGACTCACACCATATTTCACAAGGAGTTGCAAGAAGGAGATATCTCAGGGGAAGCCACATTTGTCCCCAAGTGGGAGATTGTTGAAAAATGGGGCTAAAATGTGGCCTAATTTTGTTGAAATTGGAAGACAAAAGCTAGTCAAAAGGAGCCAACTTTTGACAAAAGACATGGAGCTAAAATGTGGCCTAATTTTGTTGAAAATTTGTCATGCATGCTTGTGAATTTTGCCTATAAATAGAAGGCTAAAATTCACTTGTAATACACCACCACAACAAAGAGTGATCTTGTGTAGAGAGCAACACAAGAGAGGCATTTCACAAAATAGGGAGAAAAGTGAGTTGGAGAGAATAGCCTTTGCATAGGCAGATAAAAATACAGTGTAGTATTTTTGTACTCCTCATTTTTCGAGTTAGTGAAATATATTGGTGTGGGTCCGTGGACGTAGGCAAATTGCTGAACCACGTAAATCTTTGTGTTTCGTATTTGCATTTTATTTTTGCGTATTTATATTTTCTCAGTCCAATTTATTTGCGTCACATCGGTCCTGGGCGGGATTAGTTGCGTCCTAATTCCCAACACTCCCGTTATCTCGCATCTCCTCTTTGCTGATGATAGTCTCCTCTTCTTCCGGGCCAATATGCGGGAATGTGAAGAAGTGAAGAATCTCCTTAATCAATATGAACTTGAATCTAGGCAGTCCATCAATTTTCGAAAAATCTATCATCAGCTTTAGCTCAAATGTGAGGACTGATATTCAACATGATATTCGACATAGCCTGGGAATTCAAGCTTCTCAGGGTCACGAAAAATACGTAGGACTGCCTTCCATGGTAGGAAGAAGGAAGAAAGAACTCTTTAATTTTGTCAAAGACCTTATATGGCATATAAGGCTGGAAGGAGAAAGCACTCTCCAAAGCGGGAAAGGAAATATTATTGAAAATGGTCACCTAAGCGATCCCTAATTATGTGATGAGTGTCTTCCTTATTCCTATGCAGCTTTGTGAAGAAATTGAGCGCCTAATGAATAAATCTTGGTGGTAATCAGGCAATGGAAAGGAGAGAGGTATTCATTGGACATGTTGGGATAGACTTTGCATTCCTAAAAATAAAGGAGGCTTGGGGTTAAAAAACTCCATGAAACTAAATTAGCCCTGCTAGCTAAACACAATTGGAAGTTCATCTCGCATCCCAACACTCTTGTCGCACATGTTTTTAAAGCACACTACTTCCCCTCATCACATTTCCTCAAGGCAAAGGTTGGGCACAATCCTAGTTTTATTTGTAGGAGTATCACCCTCCCGCTACTCAAAGATGGCTGCCACTACCGTATTGGAGATGGGTCCTCCATCCGGGTCTAGCAAGACCCTTGGATGCTTAATACCACAGACACATTACCTCAGATCCCCCTCCTAATTCGGAATATATCAAGGTTAACCAGCTCATGATTGAAGGTAATCTTCTATAGGACACTAATGTTATAAATGATTTGTTTAATGAAGAGGACATGCGAGCTATCTTGAACCTACCACTAAGCACTAGTCAAGCGGAAGACAAATTTTTCTGGATCCATGAAACCAAGGGGACTTATTCAGTTAAGAGTGGCTACAAGAGGCTGATGTCATTGAACTACATGAACAACCATCAGACGGAAGGTCCTATCTGGAAGAAAATTTGGCAACTGAAAATCCTAAACAAGGTCAATAGCTTTCTTTGGAGAGCAGGGATGGATGTCCTCCCTACCTCGGATGTTTTGCATGTCAAACAAGTTAGTGTTGATGGTAATTTTTGGGTTTGCCATTTTGCCCTGAATCTATCTGTCATATTTTGATCCACTGCGAGTTTGCACAATGAGCGTGGGAAGTGGCTGGATTTACACTACTACAAGACTCGGCCCCAAATTTCTTGAGCTGGCTGGCACTTTTCATTTATGATAATAATGAATCCACAGAGATTATTGGCATGATATGTTGGGCTATTTGGTGGAACAAAAATGAAATTGTTTGGAATGATCGCTTGCACTCGGTATCTAAGGTCATTGATGCAGCTAAGTCTCTCTTTCATCAATGGCATGAGGTGCAGCAAGGTTTTTACACTCCAGCTTCAAGGCAACCCCAGACTTTGGAAAGATGGACTTCTCCTACGTCTGGTACATTAAAGCTGAATTTTGATGTTGCAACCTTTAGTAGTCAAATGAAGGCAGGATCTGGCATGATCATTAGGGAGGAGTTCGAGTTCTTCATAGCAGCAAAAGCCATTCCTCTATGGGGAGTCTCAGACCCCGCTATAGATGAGGCGCTGGGTGTTCGTGAGGCCTTTTCGTGGATATAACATCACTTCCCATAGGTTCATGTTGTCGAGATGGACGCCAAGCTTGTTTCTAATGCCCTTCAACATGAGGAGCCGGATTATTCCTACTTTGGTCTAATTATTGAAGATTGCCATAAATTAGCTCGAGAGTTTTCGAATTTAAATTTTGCTTGGATTAGTAGATCAGTAAACCGCACTGCTCATTCTCTAGCTATAGTGACAGGCCCTTTGTCTAATTTGCTAGAATGGTTTAATTTCCTCCTCTTTTTACTTCTAATGTACTCCTTTCCGATGCTATGAGTGAATAAGCTTTTCCCTCTAAAAAAAAAGGAACGAAATGCCCTCAATACAAATTTCAGATATATTTCTTCGTTTGTTGTTATTGATTAGAGGAACCTTATTTCTTTGTTGTTTTTCTTACGGAAAATGGCTTTCTTGCACTGTGGTTGTGTGATGTGTTTTCAGTAAGTTGTGGTGTATTAGGACATGAGATTTCAGTTCCCAATCTAGTGTATCGAGTTCTATTTAGGTTATTATCCTTAGTGTTGTGGAGATATGGATTTTGACAAGGATTACACGAATTATCCCAGACTTAAGTATTAGACCGAACAATAAACCACACATTGTTTCCATATATAATTGAATCATCATACTTGTGCATAGCAGTTTACCAATTGAGTTATAAATACGTGATTTGGAAAACACCTATCAACTTACCCATCACATGATCTTCAAAATCAATGACTACGAACCTATCAACACATCAATTGGTAACCAAATCTGAACACTGTTATGTACAAATAGATTAATTTATAATAATTTTAGCTGCCTCATAAAGAAAATCTTGGACAAAAAGGTGGTGCATGAGCTTGCAGAGACTCGTAAATACATATCATGTGAAATTCCTAGCAACGCTAATGAGCTACCACCTCGCAGACCTCATTCAAGTAGGTTACAGATTCTCAGTATTAGTAAGAAGATGTCTTATACACGTAGCGGGCAAACGATGGCAAAGAGTGATGAGAAGGATTACAACTGAAGAAGAGTCATCTCATTTTGTTTTTTGAACACATTTTTGAAAAGGGACGTAACTGGAAAACAATGATCTCATGTATTTTTGCATTGAACTCATGATATAGATTTTTTGTGATCCACACTTTGCACATCTATTTGGAACTTGTCACAGGCTGTTGTCATTTTGAAATCGTCATTGGACGTGTTTTTCATGTATTTTTGAGTAAACTCGTTATGATAGACGTATTTTGTCATTCTTGACATATAATATGTCAAGTGTCTAGAAAAACATGTCTCAATTGTTGAGAATAACATATTAAAATGTCGAGAATAGTCATGAATGCTCAATAATCAAGTGCTAAATGTAGAGACTTTATTTCTATTTCAAGTTGGGTTTCCAACATTCACATAAAATTAATTTCAGTTCTAATATGATGTTTTTAGACAAATGACACATCTATTACTCATTTTGTTGCAATATTACGTTCGATGTTTGGAACTTTGAATTTTAACTGGCTTCGAAATTTCAGTCTATCAATATTGAGCTTCTCAATTAGTAAATTGAGAAGCTCTTCGTATCAAACACCACTTCAAATAATAATGGATGTTGTCCGATTGCCAAGTCATTTCTAGTCGTCATCATGTTGAGAAAAGTACCATGGTGAGAGACAACGAATCTCATTAAATCTCACATACCTGGATGTCAACAACAATACTATGATGAACTTACACGAGATAAGTCAAGACAAATATGTTATCTATACGATGGTCGTTTGAAATGATAAACAGTTGCCAGTTCATTATCGAAAATCTCGACATTTGAAAACTGTCTAGAACAATATTCTAAATGTCAATGTCAATGTCAATCTAGATATTTATAATGCTGAGAATGACGTATCGTGATTCCCTTAACACTTGCATTTATCATCTTCTTCAACCACAATTTTTTAGAAACATTTCATTCCCACCATTAATGACATATATGAATATACAATAACCTTGTATTACTAACCTAATTGAACTAAGTATTTAGGATGTTTCTCTTCATTTTTATGAAAATGTATAACAAATGAAAACAAGTTCTCAGTGCCAAAAAAATTTCAAAAATATTACCTTCTTATGGAATTTGTTGTTTGTCAAATTGATTCCACTTTGTGGTGAACTTTTCCTCAAAATTCAATCAAGTATTTTCCCTCCATAAAGTTTAGAACTTGGAATGTGAAATCATAGTTAGTTAGACAAAAAAATTTCTCAAAATTCAAGTGGTTATTACCTAATAGATAATTTCAGTTTTGAAACCAAAGGGTATTGACTAGTGTTGATGTAACTTGCCAATGATTTAATCATGAACATTGAGAATTAAACTATTTAGATTTTTTTATTTTTATTTTTTGTGTTCATTAAGGGTATAATAGTCAATTTGAACCTAAATTTAGACATTTTTACAAAAAGTATCAAGTCACTATCAACATTAGATAAAATGTTTGTGACAAACATGAAATTGGACATTTTTTAAAATGTTCCTTAAATAAAACATGTTAACATATCAACAAAATGTTTCAACTAATATCTCTACCCTACTCGATTGAGGCACATCTCGCGATTTACATCATCTACAAAATCACAGGACAGTGACTCTAAGGTTGAAGTTCAACCTTTAATAAATCCACATTATAAGTGTTTCCCAATACCGTTGTATTCATATCTAGATTCTAGACGTGAGGCACGAAAGTCAAGCATAAATCTTTATAAGCGTGTGCATAATAAAATGTTTATCTATTTTTAATATAATTTATTTAATTACTATAAATCAATAAATAAGTAAATAACACATAAAATTTTCACAAATATATTTCAAGTTTCAAAAATTAAAATAACTCTTAACATCATAAACTCTCAAAATCAATAATACATTTCATGAGTATAGAAAATTATGTTCATAATAAATATAGGCGCGTCTTAGAAGATTGATGTAGAATTTACGTAGTTCAATTCAATGTGCTCAACCTGATCCTGAGATTCTCAAGCCTGAAATGTAGATGGACACTTTCCACCGTTTGATAACAATATTGTTTGATTTATAAATTTATTTATTTATAATTTTGAGTAAAAAAGTAATTGTTAAAAATTGGAGAAAGAAAATATGAGTGGTTAAAAAGTGATTGAAAATTTGTATTATTTATAAACAAAAAGATTCTTTTATTAAACGGATAACACGTGTGTAGTGTATTTTGAATTTATGATGTCGGTGTCATACGTGGAATAAATTATACAAAAAAAATCTGTTAAGGGTGTGTTTGATTGAGAAGGTGGAAAATGGGTGGAAAGAAAATATTTTTCATGGAATTGATTTTGTTTGGAAAATATTTTTGTGGAAAATTAAATGAAAGTGTTTGATTGGTTAAATTTTCTAGGTAAAAAAAGTGAAGAATTTTTCAAGTTTCGTTGTTTGATTGACATTATTTTTCTTGAAAAATAAAGTAATTTTTTGCTATTTTAATCAATTTTTTTTAATAATATATTTGTATTTGATGATGATAATATTATTTTTTTTAAAAAAAATAAGTCAATTAATAATAACAAAATTGATCAAACGTCGCGAAAATGATTTTCCATGTAACATAGAAAGATTTTCTCAACAAAACCAAGAAAAAAGATTTTCTATCTAAACCTCGAAAATAGGCGCGTGAGAGAGAGGATTGGAAAATGTTTTCCTTGTCAAATTTTGGCAACCAAACACAAGAAAATGAGGAAGTAGGAAAAAGTTTTCTTTTTCCTTGAAAAACTATGACCAATCAAACTTTTTCCTTTTTTCCTTGAAAAACTATGACCAATCAAACAGGCCCTAAGTGTTGACAACGGAAGACGAAAAATTGCTTATTTTATTTTATTAAACTAAAATACTAAATGTTAAAGGTCCCGGTGGTCGGTGGGCAAGTTGGTTAAAATTATTATTATTGGTGGGCAAGTTGATTAAAATTATTGTTGGTTGGAGACTTGGAGAAGTAGTTGACTTCGTTTTTGGGGTGTTTTCCACACTCTATCGACCCGAATCAATTACGTTTAAAGTCATTGATTCGAGATCGTAAATTTAAGTTATGCCTTTTAGAAATCAGGGTGAATGAATTTTGAGTAAGAATGAGCAATTCTCAATAATTCTCGCTTTTCACAAGGAGTAAATTCAATATTTCATGATTCGAACCCTATATCCGAACTTCATTTCTCTTTGGTACTAGAGGTGGAGACGTGCTTTGCACGTTAGTTAGTTATTATTTAAAAAAAAAAAAAAAGACTTGGAGAGAGACAATTTTTTTTTTGAAAACGAGAAACAAATTTTAGTTTGAAGAATGCAAGAATTAATTTTGTATTCAAAAGTGAATATTTTTTCTTTTTTTTTTTTGGAGTGAATATTTTTTATGCTCGTTAAAAATATGTTTTTAAACAACATAATTTATCAAATTATTTTTTAATTACATACATTATCTCTCTTCATTTTTCAACCATATATTTTACCACGAAAACATAAAAAAATCATTTTTTAAACAAAAATTTTTTAACAAACAGAGTGAAGGTAACATATAGCAGTTTTTTTGTTTGGTAAAAGTTTGTTTATGAATTTTGTTTATAGACGACAATGTTTCAACATTTCGTTTATCCATTTTTAAAAAGTAAAAAATAATATATTAGAATCTTTGACCAATTAAGATTGATGACTTTTCATAAAAATTAAAAAATGATCAATGAAACGTTGTCAGATAGTAATTTACATTTACCAAACAGAGTAGTTTTGAAATAACTCATTTTTTACCAAACATATTTAAGATATTCTAGTACTTCTGTTAATGTTATTTTTGAAGAAAAATGTTCGTGTAACAAAGCTAGTTATACCTTTTCCTTTTTAAAATAGTCGAACGTCATGAACTTCTATTCTTCATAGTATAACTTTGTGTTGTGCAAATTATATCTTAACTAGAACCGTTGAAAACTTGACTAGACAACACGTGAAAACATTAACAATAAAAGTTATATATTTAGGCTCCATTTGTTAAAAAACTTTGTTTAAAAATAAAGAATTTGATGTTTTCAAGTTAAAATATGTGATTGAAAAGTAATTATGAGAAATATGTTCTATTAAAAAGTGATTTGAAGAAATGTATTATTTAACGACATGGCATCCGTTTGATTAAAAAAAAAATTATTTATAAACATGTTTATAAACAACACAATTTTTCAAATAACTTTTTAATTACACAAATTTTCGCTCTCCAATTTTTACCTCAAAATTATAAATAAACAAGTTTATAAATCAAACATGTTAGAGGAAAATAAGTTCGCCAAATGGAGGCTTATACAAAGAAAGTCAAACAAATGGGCAGGATTATAAAAAGGCAAGTTTATTGCTTTATTTCTTCTTTTATCTACTTTAGGTTTAGTATAGCCAATAATGGAACCCGTAATGCGTGCTGTTATCATTGTCCGACTTCATCTTTTAACACGTTCTAGTATCGTGCAAGACTAGATATTAATTCGAGAGTACAATATACACATTCGTACAAAAATAATAAGAAAGAAACATTATAGTATGTTACTTCAAACAATTCTCAATAAAGATAAGATAATTGTTATATAGTACACGAGTCAGTGAGTCACTATGGATGTGAGGTATAGATGCGGTTCGATGATTTTGATGGTCTTATATAAAACTCTGAGGTGGACATTTTGAAAAATTTGAATGGATCAATTGTATAAAATTTATCTCAATTTGAATATAGTTCATTTCTAAAGTTTGAAATCTAATTTAGATAATGAAAAAAGAAATCGATACCCACGGGCATCATTTGAATCGGATTGGATTCCTCACATAATCGGGTATTTGGGTGAGGATGGTGCAACAGAGATGGGAAGGGGAATATGGTCCCCACCCCGATTAAAATGTATGGTATTATTGTTGGACACGCTCAAGAGTCAAGATCAAGTCAACTCCTATATTTTTGGTCTTTTAGTTATGTAACATTTTTTTAGTTTTTATCCACTGTGTTCGTTAATTAGTTTCCTACTTTTCTATATATTTTAAATTAAAATCTTTCTTGTAAATCTGTTTGTTAATTAGTTTCCTACTTTTCTGTATATTTTAAATTTGAATCTTCCTTGTAATTTGTCTATATTTACGATCATTGAATGAATATACAAATTCAAAATCATTACTTCTTCTCCAATCCTGCTTACCATTTTCATATGGTATCAGAGCAATACTTTTTTTCTTCTCTCTGTGTTTCTTCACCATGTATAATGTGAATCCTACCACCAACATCACATCACCATCTTTATCTCCACATTCATCAACACCTATCAAAACAAATCCTTATGCCATTCATCATTCAGATAGTCCTTCTACCGTTCTTGTTACCTCTGTTGATAGGAGACAATTATGGTCATTGGAGTCATGCAGTGATAATGGCACTTCATGCAAAAAGCAAGCCGGGTTTTGTTGGTGGGTCACTTCCAATTCCAAAGGAGAAAGATGACATTTCCAAATGGGAATGATGTAATCATTTAGTTGGAAGTTGGATTATTAATTCAGTCTCACCTGAGATCCGTCCAAGTATCTTGTTTGCTGAAACTGTAGTACAAATTTGGTACGTCAAGAAGAAAAATAACAAGAGACTAATATTCAAATAACTCCTACCATTGATTTGGCAACGCTTCATGCGTTTAAACCACCTTCTCGTCCATTGAGAAAACGTCAACGTCCTTTTTGTGAACATTGTAGTAAGCATGGTCATACTCTTATTACATGCTACCAGATTCATAACTCTCCAGATAAGCAGGTGAAGAAATCGGGGTCACTTTCATCACTTCCGCTACTAATCGATTAGCACATGAACAATACAACAAACTTTTTGCACTTTTATCCAAAGAGGAATCTGGTGGCTCTTCAGCCCATTTGGCAAGTACAATTCTCACTTATTTGTCTTCTTGTTGGATTATTGATTTGGGTGCTTCTAATCATATATGTACATCTCTTTCATTTTTTTCTTCTTACTCTACCGTTCATAAAAGCATGACAGTTCAATTGCTTGATGGTTCTAATGCATTTGTGACACACATAGGCACATTGTGTGATGAGAATCCAGGGAGTCAATCGAGTCAAAGTCAAACAGGTCAACCATCTATCCGAATACCGGTGGGGCCCATGACAAGATCCAAGGCTAAAGAGGTCCAAGAGTCGATGGCGGGACTCATTTTCAAGCTCCGAAATCAAGTCCACATGGAAGAGAGCAAGATCGAGGTCAATTACCTAAGTTTGGAAGCTCAGGACATTTCAGTCGACCGAAAGTTTCCTCCGGTCGACCGAAACTCTGTAGGATTTTGAGACGTAGCCTCAGGCGGGTTCGGCTGACCTCCGTACAACCGAAAATGCCATTTCGGTCGACCAGGTGGTCGACCGAAAGTTTCCCGAATGTAAAAACGGGGTTTTTTGTGCAATTTCCCAAACTTTTTGTCTTTCATTTCTTGTATATACTTTGTAAAGCCCAAACCCTAGATAGTTTTGGTTGAACATTGAAGACTCCATTGAGAGCATTTGAGAGAGGTAAATCCTTTCTTCCCTTGTAACTTTTCTTGGAATTTATTTCAACTTATATATTGAGAGTTTGTTCTTGTGTATTTGTTGATATTCATTCCACAAGTCTTGGTATTTGTCTTAATCTCTCAATTGGGCTAGGGTTAACTTTCCTTAGAATTTTGGTTAGGTTAAACTTGGGTCAAGATTCCTCATTTATTACCTATTTTAGCTTTCTTGGGTTGATACAATTTTGTTGTGGGAATTTTTGGTTTAATCACCAAAGGGGTTCGCATCATTGTGACACACATAGGCACAACTCATTGTTCACCATCACTTTATTCTCACTAATGTTTTTCACATCCCATCTTTCAAATTCAACTTGTTATCTATTTCACAATTAACAAATTCAACAAATTGTGATGTATTCTTTTCTTTTTCTACCCCTGTTTGGCCCCCCTTTTTAAAATAAAATTTATTCAATACTCAATCTCAACTATCCATCTTAGTCAAGCCTACCATTTTTTATTTTTCAAACATTTTTTAACAATACTTTCTCTCAAAATACTATTCACAACCACAATTTTTTCTAAAAAATGGGGGCCAAACACATCCTCTGAATGTATATTTTAGGATCGAGCAACGAAGAAGAAGATTGGTCAGGGTAGTACTCGAAATGGTCTTTTTTTTACCTAGATGGAGATATAGTTTTTAATTCTGCCTTTTTCATTTAGGCATTGTAATGTATCTGAACTATGACATTCTTTCATTGGTCATCCGTCTAGGTCTCATTTTGATATCATTATTAAGAATTTTCCCAAGTATTATTACGAATAAAGATTTTATTTACATGTGGCTACTAGTAGCGTACGTTCATAAACAGGGCACATTGGATACATTTACTAAAAATTCTTTCTAAACTTGTTTAGAACCATTTTAATTGTTCAAAACAATACGTTTCCCCTGTTAAACATTTAGGATCATCATTCATACTTTAATTTTGTCATTTTAATAGCAACAACACTAAAAACAATTTCAACACTTCATAAGAATAATATTTAAACATCATGCGAAACTTTAAATAGAAGGCTCATTTCTTTTCATAAAAATCTACTTATACATCTCAAAATTGAGCCACAAATAGCATTTAACTCTTAAATATTAGAAGAATAAAAATTTCACTCTAAAATAGTTTTAAGTACAAAAGGGCTTAATCTTTCCCCTCTTTTGGTTACCAATAGGCACTCTTTATTCTCAGCCGGAAATCTCCATAGGGAATCCACACTACAAAAATTAATGCTCCATTGTCTATAAAAAGAGATATAAAACAATTGTGAACCACACGCTTCAGTAAATAAAATTTGATGCATATAACAAGAGGTTAATTTCAACACAAAGTGTTTAAAGTCATATAAGCATCTTTTACTTATTCTCATACATTTGCTTCTTTTAATACTTTCTAACTTTAACATCAATTCTCATATAGTACAAGAAATCATAATCAATTTAACGTATCATTTGTAATCACTTCACAATGTTTACTTCCATATAACTATATTCATTTAATCAATTTCATATTTATGACATGAATGTAATGCACGAAGTGATATGCATAAATGATATGAGTGATAATGTTTTCATTTTCTCATGCTTTCTTTATTTTCTTCCTTTCTTGCTTTTCTTTGAAAAATGACATGAATGAGTATGATTTTTCTCTATTTCTTTCATGTCTTTTATTTTAGGGACCCTTCCCATATTAGGATCGAGCATCGTGCGCATAATATATGTACCTACAACACAAGGTCATCATTCATAAATAGTTGGCGTGCTTATATTACTCAAAGTACAAAATACTTGGCATTCGTTCCTTTGTACTTGCTAGCATAAAAGAGACACTTACCTCCGAAGGGTGTCTCATGAGATACTTATCCTGAAGGTTACCTCACAGCCCGTGACCAATCAGGGACTTTCTCCCTAGCTGTAACGACCTAAATAAGGACATTTTTAAAGTTTCATAATCATTTCATGAAAACATTATTTGAAATATCTTAAACATAATCATTTCTTCACATTTGAAAACACATACTTTGCTCTTTTATATTAAATGATCATGCATGCTTATGATGATGAGATGAAATGCTAATCATCAAATATCATGTAAAAGACTTTACATATCATCATTCATTCCATATGCAACCATACTATCTTAACCTTATCTTAACACATAAGGATTAAGAATAAAGTCTTTCACTATGGAATAAAATTTCCTATGTTTAATAAATAGAATCCCAACCTTTAAGTTACCTCCTAAAAGCTAAATTTTTATCCTTAACTTCATCAAAATCTTGATTCTATCAAGTAGAAGTTAACATAATCAAGAAAGTAACCTAAGCAGATTTTTATATCACTTATGTCACATTTTCTTACACTTTTCAAATGTGTGATGACATGAAAGTACAATCAAAACCTATATCAAGATTTCACAATAAATTTCATACCTTAAGGTCTCCAAAAATTCCATTTCTAACATTCTTATAATCACAATTAACCCAAATCAATCCCAGCAGACTTTTACCTCATGTATATCACCTTTTATCATATTTAACATCATGTGTAATAACATGAATTATAAACTAGACCCACAGTGAAGTTTTACCATAAGTTTGATACCTTAAATTATATGGATTGATTCTAACATATAGTACATAACTTACAAGCTTTAGATATAACATCAAGTAATAAATTGTTCCTCAAAACTTCAACAACTTCATCTTATAATAATTTTATAAATTTTGATTCTCACCTCATGAATAATCATCTCCAAATCTGAATTTCTTAAACATACATTCTCAAAAGTGTATTTAGACAATAAGTATCAATATCATATGTCCAAGACTTCAAAATCAGATTCTTGCTTCAACAATAATTATTTCCAAATCTGAATTTTCATAAATGCAACTTCTAAAGCATGTTAAAACTACAACATATCAAAACCTAATGTCTCAAAACTTCAATTATCTTATATACCATGATATTAGATCAAAGTCAACAACTTAAAACTTCATGCTAATTCCCATCATTATATCTTCACATTATTTAAAACAAACATCCAACTTATAGATATAATTCTATAAGAACTCGCTAAGACATATTTCATTTACACATTTCATCAAACATCTAGAAAGTACTTGCGATTCTAACCTTAGTCTTGGCATAATATTTATTCAATCAATACCCATTATCACAACCCACCAAAAATAGCATAAACTATATCAAAGAGTTCACCATCAAGCCTAAATCAACATCCCAACTTAAAATCAGTTTTATGGTATGAATAACTATAATTTAAAGTGGTTTTTTAGGCTAATTTATCATGAAGATAGCAACTTAGTTTCAAACAAACTTTGAAATAAGTCTTTAAAACACATCTTTTTTACTCATAACTTTCACGTAATGCCATCAACATCAAAATTTAATATCCCCATTCAAAAATCAGATTTATAGCTTCAATAACTCCCATATAGAGACATGTAATTACCTTCATTTAAATGTCAAAATCTGCACTTAAACCTTCTGCTAAGTTCAACTTCTAATACTTCATAACCTCCATCCAAGTATTTCTCCACTTATAATCATACTCATAAATATAACTATTGGTTGTTATCATCCTTAAACATAATCCCCAACATCTAAAATATAGTACAACATCAACATAACTCAACAAAATCATTATTGTCTTACTCAAACATTTCATCAAACACTTCGAAGGCACTTGTGTTCTTAACTTTCAATCTTAAATATAGTTTATTAATTCAATCATAATCAATAAGAAACATATTAGAATCTGAAATTTAAGGACAATACTTCAACACTATATGAAAAACTTAACACAATATTATACAAATCAAGTATCACTCACCTCTTGAAACTAAGAAGGAAAAACTGTATTTTGAGAACTCAACTTTCAAGTAAAACATCCTTACTTCTTCCCCTTTCCCTTCCCTTCCCTTTTCCTTCTCTTTTTCCTCTCCAATTTTTGGCCAGAATCTGTCCTCTCTCGGTTCCTCCCTTGGCTTCACCGAAATTAGGAGATCTTGGGCTTAATTCATTCCTAGAATCAATTGTTTCAATCATCTTCAACTTTACTAACTTCAAACTTGAAAAATCAATCCAAAATCCCAATTTAAACCTTAAATATCAAGAAGAGATTATTTCTTACCTTAAGGAATTGAAGAGAATAATCAAACAAAGCTTCTCATATTTCTTTCTCTTCCTTTTCCTTTTCCTTTTCCTTTTCTTCTCTTTCTTTCTTTCCATTTTTGGCCAGAAGCTGTCCATTTCTCTCCTCTCTATTGTAGCCCACGAAATGAAGAGGAGGAGGGGCTAAATGTCGGTTTTAAGAGGTACATATATGGTATATTTATAAACAAGCGCCGTACTTTCATATATGCATGATTTGGTCCTTATAAAGTTGAAACTAAGTCCTCAAACTCTCATTTTCTATTATTTAAATCCTATAACTCTTGATAAGTAATTAATTCAAACCAATATAAGTTGAGGTGCCAAAAAACCCCTTAAGATAAGACATGACAAGTGTCCTCTCTATTATTTTAATACTAAAAATTTCAAATTTTCTATTTCAAGGTGTCACCTTCGGGTCAACATTTGAAGGTCAAGACGAGCTCCGTTTTGGCCAATCTTTATACCGTTGTAAAGTTCACACTTCAAGCTTTGCAACTGATATACATGCAAAGAAAACGGACCATTATATCGCCCGTACTGTTCATCCAAAAATAGTTGCTTGAATAGTTTCAATACTTAGCCAAATTTTCAGCATTCTTACCATTTCATGTATACAACTTCAAATCGATATTTGAAGCACTTCCAGACCTCGATTTGCTCAAATTTAATGTCAATATGTAGATCTCAATGTGAACTACAAGGTAGTATAACATGCAAAGACATTGGATTACCATGTTGTTCGTATCGTCTTCTTAAACATGGCTACTCGACCACAACTTTATACTTAGAATTATTTTCCAAAATTTTCAGCATTCAACTATTTCTCTAATGCGACTTTAGCACCATTTTTGAAACACTTCTCGACCTTAATTGTAATCGAACTTGATACCAATATTTAGGTCTCATCATGAACCATAAAATGGTATAACTTGCATTGACTAAAGATCACTACATATTACACAAAATGATCTCAAAGTCATGTTCATCATAATGGCAAAACTGTAATTAATAGGAATTTCTAAAATTTCCAGCTTAGTCCTCAACCATGAAATTCAATCTGATTGAGTTCAGACATAATGTATAACTTTCCTTTATGCCAATTTAGTCTCTCATATTCTTGTAAATTCTATATTATCTCATCGTTCAACACGTGAAATTGGCTATTTTATAGGAAAATACTTGATTCCAACTCTCTCAATAAATGAACTAAGGTACGAAATTTCCGATTTGTTACATTTACACTTGGGATCCTTTTTCTATTCCGTCAAAAAATAGATCACGTTTCTTTTTAACTATTGTTGATGATTATTCAAGTTGTACTTGGATTTATATAATGAAACATAAATATGAAATTTTCAACATGTTAATTCATTTTTAATCAAATCAATCATCAATTCAACATAAAATTTTCTCGTATCAACTCTGATAATGTGAAGATTTTTCTTCCTCAACTTCAAACCATTCGTTCAAACAATGGTATTGAATTTCTTTCTAAACAAATTCAAACATGGTTTCATGAAAATGGTACTATTCACCAACGTAGTTGCATTGCAACCCACAACAAAATGGAGTTGTAGAACGTATGCATCGACATCTCCTTGATGTTGCTATATCTCTACGATTTCAAGTAAACTTGCCTCTTTCTATTTGGGGTGAATGTATTCTCTGTGCCGCCTTTCTTATTAACAAACTTTCAACTCCGATCCTTAAATATAAATCACCTCATCAAGTTTTATCTGGAACTGTTCCTTCATACTCCTCTCTTCAAGTTTTCAGATGTTTATTTTTTCTAAAAATATGATCATTACTATCAAAAGGATTATCACATATATGATTTCAAAACTCATCAAATCTATGTTTCTCGTGAAGTTATATTTCATGAGTCAATTTTCCATATTGCGATCTTCCATCTCCATCATTAAAAAACTCAATTACTATTACTCCAATTAATGATGATGGTACTTTTGACTACACTACACCACTGATTGTTCTCACTGATATTTCTTCTAGTCATTCTATCCCTCATAATCTAGTTGATTATTCCAATGGTTCTCCACTTGATGACACATAGGCCTATTTCTATGGATACTCCCCCTAATAATTCTACTTCAATGACACCTAGTTCTCAGCTTGATAATTCACCCAACTCTCCACCTATTTTCGAGGACACTCATTCTATTACTCCTCCTTCAATAACAATTGGTTCTATAATTAATAATCATTCTCAACGAATTCGTCATCCACCAGGTCATCTCAAGGATTATATTTGTAATCATATTTCACTTTCAACTGATTTTCCACTAGCCAATTATTTTTATTTGTTCCATCTAAGCAATTCTCATCGTGCTTTTCTAACAAATATTATTGAACATCAAGAATCACGTTCTTATTCTCAAGCTATGAAATTTGGTGAATGGCACGATGCCATGACCAAAGAAATCCAGATCCTTGAATCAAATAACACTTGATCTTTATGCTTACTTCCTAAAGGAAAATCACTCATTGGTTGTAAATGGGTTTACAAAATTAAATATCGGTATGATGGATCAACCAAGAGATATAAAGCTCGTTTAGTTGCCAAAGTTTATACTCAAGTTGAAGTGATGTGAATCCCTTTGGTGTTTGACCAAAAATTCCTACAACACAAGTAATCAACTCAAGAAAGTTAAAATTGATAATAAATGAATCTTGACCGAAACTAAATCTAACCAAAATTTTAAGGAATAAACCCTAACCGAAAGGATAGAAATAAGTAAATACCAAGATTTTGGATTCAACGACAACACAAGAATAATAACTGTAATTGAAGTTGAAGAAATTCCAAATAGAAACTTGATAAAAGAAGAGATTTATTTACCTTCAATGTGTCTTGCACTTACAATGAACAAAGTTGAACCTAGGGTTTGAGAAGTTTTGGATATTTATAGTACAATAATAATTGAAAGAAATAAAGAAAATCCGGAATTAAGTTAAATTCTTGCAAAATCAGCCTTTAGTTGAACCGTGCGGCCGCATAGGCATGGGTACACCCCAAACTGAGCATTCTATCTTTTTGAAATCTTTTTAGGCACGTGGCTGCACTCCATTTCAACCATGTGGCCGCACGATTGATTTTTCTCTCATACATTTTTAGCTCCAAATTCTACGCTCGTTATCTTCAGTATTTTGGTAATAACTTTTGATACCGATGTCCGATTTAGGTGATTCAAAATGCGTTGGAAACTAAATGAAAAGAGCTAAAATTATTCAAGAAATAGTGAATCTCAAATTAGGACTTTATCTCTATCAAAACTTTAATTGAATCTCAAACTCCTACCAAGTTGATCAATTTAGATCCTCTCCCGTCCCATTCGCGTCCGGAATTGAAGGTGTCTTCCATTTGGGCTTGATTTCATAATTTGTGAATAAGTCCTACCATCAACTCTTTAGTCTCTTCAACCTTGAATCCCGTAATAAGGCCCATTGGCACGTGCATCAAACTTTGACTTCCTCGGTTCTCATCACCCCTTTCCTCTTGAGAAGGATTCGACTTCAAATCTTGCTTGTAGGCATTGTCGTGAAATTCCTTGAACTTTGATCTTGTGATGGGACCCACGGGAAAGTGTAGCATGGTTTTACTTTCTTGATTCTCATCATCATCTCCTTTTCAAGAAGGATTTGACCTCGAATCATCACCTATAACGAAAAAAGAAAAATCATACACATTAAATGTAACTGAAATTTTATACTTACTCGGTATGTCTAGTTTTTAGGCAATGTATTTGATCCTCTCAAGAGCTTGAAATGGACCATCACGCAATGTAGCAATTTAGATTTTATTTGATCGAAAAATCGCTCTTTATTCAAATACAATCACATCCAACCACCCAGATCAACTGAGATACATTTTCTATCCTTGTTGGCGTTGGAAGTGTATGGCTCATTCTTCTTCTCAATTTGAAACTTGTCCTTTCCAAATTTAACCCCTTTCGCATTTTTCTCCCCACCCAAGCTACCTCTTTCATTAATAAACAAATGAATCAAATCCAAAAGAGTTAACGAATTTAACGAAGTAAGATCATAAATAATCTCAAACGGAGAAAATTCAAGGATGGAATGAACATTTCGATTATAAGCAAATGTAACAAAGGATAGATCATTTTGCCCACTCCTTATGTCACTTCCAAGGGTAGTGCGAAAGAGTTGTTTTAAAACTTCATTAACCACTTTTGTTTGGCCATCATTTTGGAAAAGAAAATTGATTAAAATTAAAGGTTTGGTTCCAAATCTTTTCCATGAAATTTCCAAAAGATGATTAAGAAATTGTGTAATTATACCCCACAAAATACCCCTACAAAATACCCCTAGGGACATGTAAATGCACTATTTCCTTAAAGAAAAGAATGGCTATATTGGTAGCATCGTTGGTTTCATGACATGTAATGTATTGTGACATTTTATCATTTCTACCAACGATCACAAAAATAGCGACATTTTCCTCTTTAGACCTAGGTAAACTCAATGCAAAGTTCTTAGAAATGTCAACCCAATGGTCACTAGGATGTGCAAATATGTGTAGAATCCTTGAGGCAAAACCTCAAATTTGGTACTGTTGCAAGTGATGTGTTTACTATGAGTGTGAACATGTGCAACATCTACTTTCATCTTAGGTCAATACAATGCCCACTTAATATCTCTAAGGCCTCTTTAATTCCAAAATGTGCCATCAAGCACCCACTATGTGTCTCTCTTACTAGCAACTCCCGCATTGAGCATCTAGGAAACACAAACTATTCTCCCTAAATAAATAATCATCATGCTTATAGAATTCATCAAAATCCCTCTCACCACATGATTGATATATTTTAGACAATATAGGGTGGTTAGCTTGCATGCTTTTAATGAATTCAAAACAAAATGATTTGGCATTTAGGGAGGTTAGAAGAAAATCACTTTTACATCAAAAAGTCCAATTAAACCTCCCCCCATGGACTCTCAAGACTAGTAATTCCCTCATAAGGTAATTAGACACATAAAACTTGTTTTTACAAAATAAGAATCCATCGCGCATAAGAAATTTATTACGTGCAACATTTTATAAGTCAAAAATATATTTACCAATCCTTCATCATTCTCATACAATCCCCTAATATATTCAAAACACAATAACCTTACATTCAAAGAAATGATAGGAGCATACCTCCTAGATATTGCATCGGTTATTACACTTTCTTTACCTAGATTGTACTTGTTGTTGTAGGAAAATGTTTCCACGTACTTCATCCACTTGGCATGCCTTTGAAGCTCTTTGTTGCTTCGATAAGTTGGTCTACTTAGAATGATGGTTTCAAGGATGAATTCAATTTGATGTTCAATGCCTCGAATGGGTGGCAACCCATTCGTCATGTCCCGTAGAGACTTGCCCTCAAATCCCTACAATAGAGAAGTAACCAAACTATGGGGAGAATTGTTAGATTCTTCAAGTGCAAAGAACATTTTTGTTTTATCTTTTCCCTCAATTTCCTTTTTGGAACTCTTCACCTACTCTCCTTTTCACATATATTCATGATCAGATTTCTATTTTTTGTTCTCGTCTATGTCGATGATATTATTATCATTGGAAATAATGATGATGACATCACTGAAACCAAACAATTTCTCGCTCAATCTTTTTTCGTAAAAGATGTTGGAAATCTTCTATATTTTTAAGTATTGAAGTGTCTCGATTTAAACAAGGATTTTTTCTATGTCAAAGAAAATACACCCTTGACATCTTATTTGATTCTGGTATGACTGGTTCTCGACCATCTGATTTTCCTATGGAACATCTTAGCTTACTACTAGAGGATGGTACTCCTCTTCTTGATCCGACAATATATTGTTGATTGGTGGGACGTCTTTTATATCTTACTGTCACACAACTAGATATACAATATGCTGTAAACATACTTAGTCAATTCATATAATTTCCTCATTCCACTCGTCTTGATGCTTCCAATCGGGTTCTTCGTTATCTTAAAGGTACTGTTGGTAAATGATCATTCCTTTCTGCATCGAGCTCTTGTACTTTTGTTGGATATGCTGAATCTAACTAGGCTGGTTTTCCTACTACTCATTGATCCACCACGAGTTATTTTACCATGTTAGGTTCTAGTCCTATTTCTTGGAAAACCAAGAAACAACCAACTATTTCTTGTTCTTCTGTAGAAGCAGAATATCGTTCTCTCGCTGCACTTATTTATGAATTGCAATGGTTAAAATATCTTCTTTCAGATCTTGGTTTCAACTATTCACAACCAATTTTTGTTCATTGTAATAGCAAAGCTACTATTCATATTGCCGAAAATACTTTTTTCACGAATGCACCAAGCATATTGAGACTGATTGTCATTTTGTTCAAGAAAAATTCAAAAAGGTCTTTGCTCAAACCCTACGTTCTAAAGACCAGTTGGCAGACATTTTTATCAAACCACTTGGAGGTGATGCTTATCGCTGACTACTTCGCAAGTTGGGTGTTCTTGACATTTCAATCCCAATTCCAACTTGAGGGGGGGGGGGGGGTGATGGACTCACTCAAGAATCAAGACCAAGTCAATTTCTACATTTTAGGTCTTTTAGTTATGTAATGATTTTTTAGTTTCTATACATTATGTTTGTTAATTAGTTTCCTGCTTTTCTGTATATTTTAAGTTTGAATCTTCCTTTTAATTTTTCTATATATTATTACAATAATTGAATGAATATACAAGTTCAAAATCATTACTTCTTCTATTATGCTTGTCTTTGTCACATGGTATCAGAGCAATTAATTTAATATATGATTATTAGTATTAAAAATTGAATTACAACTTGAATTTTGTTAAGAAAGTTTTAAATTTGATTTTTGAACTATGAGGTTAAAATGTAGGGTAATGTATAATTTTCACTATGGAGTTTGTTATTATTAAAATGTAGGGTTAGAAAGCTTTAAAGTTACTTTATTTTATAATGTTTAGATAATTGCGCAGAAAAAAAATCTCAAGTACGACAAAATCCCTTGACCAACAAATTTAAGCCCTTTTTTGAGATTCATTACTTAGAGAAAAAGAGTTGTAATAGTGATTTTTAGAAGAATATGTGGTTAAAAAGTAAGATTTTTTTTTTTTGGTTTACATTTAATATTATTTTATAGGAGATGTGATTGAAAATGAGCAAAAAAATGAGTTTTGAAAAAATGGGCATTAAACAAAGACTAAGTGTACCTCGAGTCAAGAAAATAAAGTAAAAATAATTAAAATAAAAATATCACTGGGAGCTAAAGTTTGTATGGTAAATTGAAAATTATATAAACCAAACAATATAGAAAAATAATAATCTCAGCAACTAATCCCAAAGGGTTAAATCCATTGGTTGTCACCCAACTTTATTAGTAGTGTCACTTTGGTCATTCAATTTGACTTTGTGTCACTTTGGCCCCACACCTCACTTGATATGAATTACTAGGGTGGCAATTTGGGTTGAAAATCCGATTTCACTCCGATTTTTTCCCAAAAAAAATTCGATTCCGAATTTTCTGACTTTCAAATTCTGAAATTTTTCGAAAAAATTGGATTGGAATTGGAATGATTTTCAAAATTCCAAAATTCCGATAAAAAAACTTTCGAAGTATTCCTAACATATTTCACTTTCGAAGTATTCCGAACATATTTCGATCCAAAAATTCTAATTTTTTCCGGATAAATTCTGATTTCCTTTTTGTATTTACATTACAATTAATAATATAAAAATATTATTAACATGAGATTTATCATATAACTGATGGGTAACACTTCAATTTTAGTATAGGATTTTAAGTTAGGTAAATTGGTGGTGAAAAATATTTCACATTAGATATAATAAAAAGTTCAAATTAAATTAAAAGTTCAAAATGTGTTGTCAGTTGTAGTATTGCAAAATTTACTTTACTTATTTACTATTTGTGTGATCATCAGGTTTAGACCTTGGAGTGTGACACTGTTTGTTTTTTAGAAAATAATTTTTTTAAGCAAAAATGTTAGATCTACATGGAGTTTTAGGATGAAAAATGCAAGAATTTTTGTATTGTTATCTTTGTTTACTTTTATTTTTATTGGATCATGAAGGAAAAAATTATGTTAAATCTATTTATAGATGTTATGTTATTATTTTGTTATCTTCTGCGGTTTGTAACTCTAATTATACTTTTTGACTAATTGAAATTTTGAATTCATTTAATTTTTGACCTTAACAGTGATGATAAGTTGAATGTTGCACTAAGCAGGAACCTCACTCTTGATGGACTAGAGAAGGCTATGAAGAATTTTGTGTTCGATTTCGACTTGCAAGATGCAATTCAGGAATTAGAGTCACTCAAACCTATAAGGTATAATGTATCTTAAATTGAATTGCCTATCTCTCACACAAAACTTCTTTCTTCTGTTGAGCAGGCACCAAAATTGGAATTGAAACCACTACCAGACCATTTGAAGTATGTGTTCTTAGGAGAAGGAGAAATGCTCCCGGTGATTATCTCCAACAAACTCTCTCCCTTGGAAGAAGAGAAATTAACTCGAGTGCTTAGGGAGTATAAACAAGCAATTGGGTGGACTATAGCTGACATCAAGGGGTTGAGCCCTTCTACATGCATGCATAGGATATTATTGGAAGAAGATTGTAAACCATCTAGAGAAGCTCAACGGAGATTAAATCCACCAATGATGGAAGTGGTAAAGAAAGAAATTTTGAAACTTCTGGATGCAGGTATGATCTATCCAATTTCTGACAGTAAATGGGCAAGCCCAGTTCAGGTAGTCCCAAAGAAAACAGGTATAACGGTTATTAAAAATTCAGAAGGTGGGATGATCCCAACTCGTGTTGAAAATGGGTGGCGGGTATGTATTGATTATAGGAAGTTAAATGCTGCAACTAGAAAAGATCACTTCCCCTCCCATTTATTGATCAAATGCTTGAGCGTGTAGCAGGTCGTACTCATTATTGTTGTCTTGATGGTTATTCAGGTTTTCACCAGATTCCGGTTGCACCGGAAGATCAAGAGAAAACCACGTTCACGTGCCCGTTTGGCACCTTTGCATATAGACGAATGCCGTTTGGACTATGCAATGCTCCTGCTACATTCCAAAGGTGTATGGTTAGTATATTTTCTGATTATGTGGAAAACATCATAGAGGTGTTCATATACGATTTTACGGTTTATGGCAATTCTTTTGATGCATGTTTAACTAACCTTACAAAAGTTCTAGGAAGATGCATAGAAACAAATCTAGTTTTGAACTATGAAAAATGTCACTTTATGGTTGATCAAGGAATTATTCTAGGTCATGTTGTGTCTTCCAAGGGTATTGAGGTTGATAAGGCTAAGATAGATATTATTAAATCCTTGCCTTACCCCACGACTGTGCGAGAAGTTCGCTCTTTTCTTGGTCATGCAGGTTTTTACAGGCGCTTTATCAAGGATTTTTCCAAGATCACTCAGCCCATGTGCAAGTTATTGCAAAAAGACATGGTGTTTGAATTCGATGAGGGATGCAAAGGAGCATTTGATAAGTTGAAAGATATGCTCACCTCAGCACCTATTATCCAACCACCGGATTGGAACCTCCCATTTGAAATCATGTGTGATGCAAGTAATTATGCAGTTGGTGCTGTGCTTGGACAAAAAGTTGGAAGAGCCCATCATGCCATTTATTATGCCTCCAGAACACTTGATAATGCACAAAGCAACTATTCAACAACAGAAAAAGAACTTTTAGCTATTGTTTTTGCTTTGGAAAAATTTCGTCAATATTTGCTTGGTACTAAGGTAATTATTTATTCTGATCATGCAGCTCTCAAGTATTTGTTTTCAAAGAAGGAGGCAAAACCTAGGTTGATTCGGTGGATTCTCTTGTTACAAGAGTTCGACTTGGAGATACGTGATAAAAAGGGCACAGAGAATTTGGTTGCTGATCATCTGAGTAGATTGACCACAAGTGAAGAACCATCACCATTGAAGGACAGTTTTCCAGATGAGTACCTATTTTCTATTAAAGAGGCAGTCCCCTGGTATGCTGACATAGTTAATTATCTAGTTACTAAAACGCTGCCACATGATTTGTCTAGAGCTCAAAAAGATAGGATAAAGAGTGATGCTAAATATTATGTATGGGATGACCCTTACTTGTGGAAACATTGTTCTGACCAAATTATTCATAGGTGTGTCTCTCAACAAGAAATTCCTTCAATTTTAAAATTTTGTCATTCTTATGCTTGTGGAGGACATTTTGGTCCTAAGAGAACAGCCCGTAAGGTGCTAGAGTGTGGATTGTTTTGGCCTACTTTGTTTCACGATTCGTACATGTTTTGCAAATCTTGTGAACAATGTCAAAAAACTGGAACTATAGGACGTAGAGATCAAATGCCCCTTACCCCTATTCTTGTTTGTGAAATATTTGATGTGTGGGGTATAGATTTCATGGGTCCTTTTCCTTCTTCTTATAATAATGTTTACATAATTCTTGCTGTGGATTATGTTTCAAAATGGGTGGAAGCTAAAGCCACCCGGACTGATGATGCTAAAGTGGTTGCAGATTTTGTCAAATCTCATATTTTTGTTAGGTTAGGGACACCAAAGGCTATCATTAGTGATCGCGGGACTCACTTTTGCAATAAAGTGGTGGAAGCCTTACTAAAGAAATACAATGTTACCCACCGCATCTCTACTGCGTATCACCCGCAAACAAATGGACAGGCTGAAGTGTCCAATAGAGAAATCAAATCCATACTTGAAAAGACAGTCAACCCGAACAGGAAGGACTGGAGTCTAAGGCTTGATGATGCGCTTTGGGCTTATCGAGCAGCCTACAAAACTCCTATAGGTATGTCTCCTTACCGTTTGGTATTTGGCAAACCATGTCATCTTCCAGTAGAGCTAGAACACAGGGCATATTGGGCTGTCAAGCATTGCAATATGAGAATGGATGAGTCAGGTGAGCAAAGGAAATTACAATTGCAAGAGTTGGAAGAGGTTCGCAATGATGCTTATGAGAACTCAAGGATCTACAAAGAAAAGACGAAAGCCTTCCATGATCAAATGATTTCCAGGAAAACATTTTCTATTGGTCAGAAAGTTTTACTTTACCATTCTAAATTGAAATTGTTTCCTGGTAAGTTGCGTTCTAGATGGATAGGGCCTTTTCTTGTTACTAATGTGTTTCCTCACGGTGCAGTTGAAATTCAAGGCTTGGATACGGGTAAGATTTTTAAAGTCAATGGACATCGCTTGAAACCTTTTTATGAAGGTTTTCCGGTATGTAGTGTTGATCAATTCAATTTGGAATGCCCAACTTACACCAATTGAGTGGTGGGTAAGTCTAGCCAAAGACGTAAAAGAAAAGCTCTTCCGGGAGGCAACCCGAATTTTCCTTTAGTTTTAACAACCAATTTTTATTTATTTATTTATTTTTAATTTTTTATTATTATTCAACATTCTTTATTTTTTATAATCCTTATAATTTTTTAGGCAAAATTGACATTTTATTTTTTTTTGATTTTTTTGGGCAGATGTGCATCTTCATTAGAGCGTGGGCACGCTCTATGAAGGAAGTGAAGGATTGAAAGGTTTTGAAATAAGGCGTGCCCACGCCTTACCCCAAGTGATCCTCGGGTTAAGCACAAAAAAAAAAAAAATTCAAATCTGAAACATAGCCCTACCTCACGCCTCTCCCCCACCTCAAACCTAACTCACGCATCTCTCTCCCTCTTCTCTCTTTCAATCACTCTCAACTCACCTTCAACAATCAAACACAGCCTCCTTCTTCTTCCACAAACACAGTCGGCACCTTCATCCGACCGACCGGACATCTCCATACCATCCTCTTCCCACCAAACCGCCGCAAACCACCACTAAAATCCCTCACCGGAGCACCATCAGCCGCCTCCTCTCAGCCGCACCATCCACTTTTCTTTCAACCAGTCAACCACCATCTCCACCTTCCATCGCCCGCAACCTCCGTTTTTTTTTTCTCTCGCACAGCCCACTACCAAACCACCACCGCCTGCTTTCTATCTTTCTCTCACTATCACACCCCCGACCTCCACGTCTCCTCACTCAATCCGTGACCTCACCTCTGTCCCCAACCCTTTCTTTTATTATTCATCAACAAGAAAAACATCAATTTGAGAGTTATGGGCAGAAAAAAGGAGGGTCAATCCAGTCGTGCAAGCTCAACAAAATCTGTGAGGTTGACTCCAATTGCTGAATCCAGTCCAACCCCGGAGAATGTCGATCCACCTGCACGCAAACGGGATCGAATTGGTAAGGGAATGCACATTCTCCCCCCTTCTGAATCTGACTTGAATGGATGCCTGCAATTCAAAAAGAAAAAGGAGAAAGACAGGTATAAGCAAATGTGAGGATATCGTTCCCTGTAAATACATTGATCAACAGACTATGGAAACTTTGCATATTGATATGAATGTGCGTGCATTGATTGATAATATAGGATGGCGTACTTATTTTTCAATTAAGCATCCTGCCTATATTGAACTTGTTAGGGAATTTTACACTACATTTGAATTTAAGAAACCGGGTGATTTCACGTTGAGTAGTCCTAGGGTGGTGCAATTTAGACTTATGGGGAAAGATTTCAAACTTTCAATCACTGAATTTAACTTGACCTTTGGTTTTATTGATAAGGAATATTCTGAAACCGAGGAATATTTGAATAGTTCATGTGATTTTAGTGAGAATTTTGAACCGGTTTCTTTATACAAAACATTGTCCACTTCTAATTTTTATCACCCGAGCAAGTCTAAAGATTCATTCCTTCGTGATCCGGCTTTAAAATATATCCATAGATTCCTTGCATTTACCTTCTCGGGTCGAAAAGATTCGGCTGCTGTTTTGTCAAAATCTGAATTTTATTTCTTGTGGTGCATGCTAAACAGAATCAAGGTGAATCTTGGTTATTGGTTAGCTTCCCAATTTGCTACTGTTTTGAAAAACAAACGTCCTTTAATTTTGGGGTCTTTGATCACGCATTTGGCTGTTCATGAAAATTTGATTGACCCCGATAATAATGATCTTCATATTGCTTGTGAAATGCAACCATTGGACTTACACTGTTTGGAGATCATGGGTTTAGTTTGGAAGGATGCAGGTACATTTAAATTTCAGGCACCAGGACCTATTGCCCCTCGGATCACACGCACAATTCCTACCACAGGAAGCACTGAAATGGCCATAATTCCTTATCATCCTTCCACATCCACATCTACAGGACCTGCTGCAGACCATTCTGATGACCGACTTGATAGAATGGAACGTCGACTTGCACGAATAGAAAAGAATCAACATGCCTTCTTTGCTCTCATGGGATTCACTCCTCCTTCACCACCATCCAGCTCTTAGCTGATTACCTTCAGGGAAGTCCTCTATTTTCATATTTTTGCATTTACATTTCTGTAACATTGAGGACAATGTTTGAACTAAGTGTGGGGGGAGGGTTTTTATGTGTTTTTGCTAAAATTTTTGAACGTTGATTCATTTTCATTTTAGTTGAGCCTCAGTTTGCTGTTTTAGTTGTGATTTCATTTTATTTTCCTTTGTCTTTCATGTCCGTTCTGTTTGACAAGAAATTTGAAAAACTCTCTTCTTCATTCTGGATTTTACCGATGCTTATCCCTTTATGATCTGATTGTTGTGAATTATTGAGATGAATTGAGGCACAGTAGGGAATGGCATGAGTAGTTGAATTCTTGTTTACTGCACGGGATTGATTGCTCTTGATGGTGGATTGAATGAAGGGTGTGTGGGATTTGATGCAAATTGACCCTGTTTTTGTGAGCTTTTGAGCCTCTTGAGCATTTACATTTATATATATATACACGACGCTATGCTCCGCTCCTTTGATTGTGTGATTGTCATGTATAGTTGATCTCTTCTAGAACTTGCTTTGTTATGCATGTTGAGATGCCTCTTGGTAATTGGATGCACTAATTAAGTAAGGGCACTTAGGTTAAGCCAAATTTAGCTTTCTTGAAATGCCTACCTTGAAATATACCCCCTAGAAAGCCACTTTTGAGCCATAGCCTTTTTGTTGAAAATTAACCACAATACAAGCCATGAGAAATCATATTCTTTGCTAATCCTCCATTATTTTGAACCTTGCATTGAAGGGATATATAGGCTTATTCATATGAGCTTCGATATGTTTTGGGTTGAGATTGAGAGATTTTGGGAATAAAGATCCATGATTATGCAAGTCTCATTATTCTTTTGAGAAGTGGTAATGTGAAAGAAAAGTTGGGGATAAAGTATTCGAGTTACAATCTACGATGTTCTATTATCCATGAAAAAAAAAAAAATTCCTAAAAAAAAAAAAAAAAAAAAGAAAAGAAAAGAAAGAAAACGCAAAAGAGAAAAAGAAGGGAAAACATGATTGTGAAGCAAAGAAGTGCAAGTGAAATTGTTCGAGAATGATTTGATCGAAAATGGTAAAGAGAACGTGTTTTTAGTGTTTTCGAAAATAAAAACAGAAAATGACTTTAAAACAGTAAAGTGAACAGAGCCTTAAGTCAGAAGAATAGACACTCATTTATGTTTGGACCTACATATTAAAAATAATTAGGCCTAAAATAAAGATTAGCGGGCTCCAATTTTTTTTTCTTAATATCGCAACAAAATTCTTGGGCTTCAATTTTTTTTTTTTTTGTTGAGCTTTTTAGACTGAGTCAATCAACTCTTTCGCTAAAGGAAGGATCGACTCTGATAATTTGAATAATATTTTTAGAAGAATGTGTGGTTTAAAAATATTTGAAAAGTAAAAAATGATAAATTTGATTAATATGAATGATTGAAATTGAGTATTGAACAAATTTTAATTTCAAAATATGGCGCAAAAAAGGGGCAAAATATCGTATTTTGCCGTGTCTAGTGCTATCTGTATCAATTATCTCTTTAAACAGATGTCTATAACCTAAGACTAGGTTCCAATAAAAGTCCAGCCCACTCATTCTGTCGGTATAAAATCTCATATATTTCCGTGTTGAAAAAATCGATGTGGAAGTCTATACGACTCTACTACTTGGTCATGAGGTCACCCTCTCCTCACTCTTCTTTATTACAAAATTCATCGATTTCCTGCTTAGCTATTGAGAATTAGGGTTCATGGGGCGAGCAAAGATACTGAAAAGACCAACGGAGAGAAATTCTTTCTTTTCATGGCAAGTTCTTATTTTCCCTTTTGTTGAGTATGTATATATATATGTGATCGATCTTAAAGTCGCGATACCTTGATTCGATTTAGAATTTTGACTATCCTATTTGATGAAAGCATTTCGAGTTGTGATTACTGTCGTGAAATCGTTTAAAATTGAGTTAATTTCATTACGAAGACGAGAATTGTCTGTGATTTCGAAGATCAAATAATTTTGGTGAAAATTGGAAAATTATAATTGAGCTCTCGTTTTTAGAATTGGGTTTTGAATTTTCATTGAATTAAATGATTTTTTGTGAATTTCGATTCGAACCCATGTCGGATTTGGAAAACATATGTATGTCTGTTATGGAAAAATATTACATCATTAAAGCTCCATTTAGTTAGATGCCAGTTGTGATTAGTGATTATTATAATATGTTTACTGGTGGAGAGGAGGTTGTAGGAAACGTTTAATTCCACAATTTCAATTTGTCCATCTTTTACGGTGCTGAAGAATTCTGCTCTTTTGCGGTACAGAGTTCTGTGCTAGAAGGCGGAGAATGGAGTTGCGTAGTCAAAAAAGACGAGTTGAAAATACAATTACTAGAGAAAGTGGGAATAACTGGAAAGTTGAACGACGGTGCATCCAGACTGCTGCGTCTGCTGCTACATCAACAAGTGGACTAAAACTTCCTATACTTGAGTTGCCTGTTCATTTAATAGTTGATATCCTTTCAAGACTTCCCTTGAAGGATATATTGTGCATTAGGTCCGTTTGCAAGACGATCCTTAAACTACTCAAGGATCCCTATTTTGCCAAAGTGCATCTGGCTAGAGCTCTCGCCACAACTAGCAATCTAATTCTTCATGAACATGAGAACAAATGGGGATCTCTGTATTTCTATACATTTGATCTTGGTGAAGCCGATTTGTCTTCATGCTGCAGTGATGATAGGATAAGTCATTCTTATTTTCGCCATCTACATCCATTAAGCAGGATAAATGCTGATTTCTCGTTTCGTGGCAAACATCTTACTTTTATTGGTTCATGTAATGGACTGCTTTGTTTGTACTGTAATTCACCCTCGAAGCCTTTCTACAGTATTTGCAATCCTATTCTTCGGGAATACACAGATCTTCCTCATCTTGTTGAATCGACGCCAAGTTATATTTACTCGAACCACTCTGCATTTGGCTTCTGTCCAACAACCAAGCAGTACAAGGTTATCCGTTTCTTGTGTCCGACATCTGTTGATCCTCTCAACTCTGTCCATTCAAAAGGAACGGTGGCTGACATACATACACTTGGCTCAAATTCATGGAGAAGGATTGAGAATCCTTTCTGGCTGAAAGAGCAACCATTTGATCCTTTTGTGAACGGGGCACTTCATTGGATAACTGACAGCCATAAACCTTCTGAGCTTATAAGTTCATTTGACTTGGAGACAGAACAGTTCAGGCTTCTCCCACCACCACCTCACTTTAGCCTGCAATATGTGAAAAATGTCTCATGGATCAATATTGGAGCACTAGGAGATTGCCTTTGTCTCTGTTATATTTATGAGAACGCTCAGTTTGATGCTTGGGTAATGAAGGAATATGGTGTTAAAGAATCCTGGACTAAAGAATTTAGCATTGACATGAATTTCTATTGCAAGTTGCAAGTTGAGGATTTGCATCGGCCCATTAAATTCCTGAGTAATGGGGATTTGTGCTTTTTATCTTCTTCTGACTCTCTAGTTTCTTTTAGTCCTAAGAAAAGAACTTTCAGAGAATTGAAGAAAATGGGACCTTGGCGAACTGAGGTCACTGCACATGTTTTAAGCTTCCTCTCCCTCAAGGATGCAATGGGAGCAGAAAGGTCTAAGAACTTTAGACGTGGAAGAAGGATGTTCAATTTTGGGTTTAGCATGCTGCAGTTTATACCTTACTCATAATGGTAACCTTGTGTCTGTAACTGTGACGGAGATTAGTACTAATAGCTGCAGGGTCCTTCAATCCATCTTCCATTCTTCTATTGACATAATCTAGAGTCTTTGGCAGCACTCAAATCTCAGGTTTTGCTGTGTTCATTGCAGCTCCAGTGCAGTAGTAACGTCTTTAAGTTAAGAAAGAAAATATGTGTATTATCTTTCAGGGTTTAAGAATATGTTAGATATATTTTCTGTTTGATCTTTCGGATTGGATAAATAAGCAGATCTCGAGATTGATATATCTTTATTTCTTTCTACTATAACCTGATTGTGCTGCTTGAACATTTGTTTCTACTCTTACTAGTTTGAAAGAGATTTCTTTTGCAGTGGCCTTTTAGCAGTCGCCAACCTACCAGAGATCTATAATCCGGTATTTAATCAGTTCAGATGTGCCTTTAACACTGGTTTACAAGAACTGCTGAAAAACAATCCAGCTCCTCTGGTTTCCTTAAAAACTTGTGCTCTGCTTAATGTCCTGCGAGGTTCACTTTTTACTAGAAGGTTTAAGATTTTTATTGCTTTACAGGCTTCAGCCCTCTTTCTAACCTCATCTTGAAGATTACCTCCTCTCATGCAGTCCTTAAAAAAATCCTCGTTTCGGTTATTATAGAAGGAAAATTCTTTTTGGCTTGCTATAGACTGTTGACAATTTAGATAACATTAAGATTGGGAAATTTGAAAGAATAGGAGGTAAGCTTGAAATTAGTTTCTCGTATATGTATGATATTGTAATGAGTTAATAGCACAAAACGTCTCTATCTTTGACATGTATTGTGCATAACTTCCCAACGTTGTGATTTTTGACGCAAAACGTCTCAACCTTTATATTTTCTTGCTGGAGACATCCTTTCCGTCAAATTTAACTCCAACATTTAACGCTTGCAAGGGCATTTTCGTCAAAATCAAAAGCAGTCCATTCATATTTGGGTAATTGGGGCACAAAACGTCCCTACGTTTGACACTCATTGTGAAAAAACGTCCGTACGTTCATTTTTTTTGGCGAATAACGTTCCTATGTTCATTTTTTTGGCGAATAATGTCCGTACATTTAGATTTTCTTGCTGATTAGTCCCCAAATTTTACTTTTTTTTTTTTTTTTAATTTAGTCATTCCGTATTTGATTTAAAGGTCATTGTCTTTAAACGTGTATAACTTTTGATCTACAATTTCGAATTGTACTCCATTTTTTGCGTTGAACTCCAAATTCAACCATCTTTCTTATGATGTATCATGTGCTCATTTATTAAACATTTCGTTTTGACTTTTGTATAGTAGATACTTATTTTGTTAGGGCATCAGTAATTAACGTAAATTGATTTCTGTAAATTTTATTGAAACAGTGAAACTTTAATTTTAGTGTGTGTTCGGCGGCCAGCGAAATTTATAAATATATTTATTTGACTTTTTTATTTTTTTAAGGTAAAATGTTTAATTAAAAATTGGTATGTTTAGCCCATGTTTGAGCCATATTATAATCTCAAATCACTTTTTGAACAACACACAATTGAAAAATTTACAGAAATCAATTTACGTTAATCAATGATGCCCTAACAAAATAAGTATCTACTATACAAAAGTCAAAACGAAATGTTTAATAAATGAGCACATGATACATCATAAGAAAGATGGTTGAATTTGGAGTTCAACGCAAAAAACGGAGTGCAATTCGGAGTTGTAGATCAAAAGTTATACACGTTTAAAGACAAATGACCTTTAAACCAAATACAGAATGACTAAATTAAAAAAAAAAGTAAAATTTGGGGACTAATCAACAAGAAAATCTAAATGTAAGGACGTTATTTTCCAAAAAAATGAACGTAGGGACGTTATTCGCCAAAAAAATGAACGTATTGACGTTTTTCCACAATGAGTGTCAAACGTAGGGACGTTTTGTGCCAATTACCCAAATATGAATGGACTGCTTTTGATTTTGAATAAAACACCCTTGCATGTGTTAAATGTTGGGGTTAAATTTGACGGAAATGATGTCTCCGGAAAGAAAATGTAAAGGTTGGGACGTTTAACGTCAAAAATCACAACGTTGGAACGTTTTGCACAATACATGTCAAAGATAGGGACGTTTTTTTGCTATTAACCCTATTATAAATAATGGAGCTTTTCAAGGTGAGGTGGAAAACTCTTGAACAGTGTGCGCCTTCTGTAAACTATTTCACATACCTTCATTGTATATGTTTATTTCTATTTTCACACGAATTAAAAAAATATAATTAATACCTTAATTATACTATCACTTCTTAATCCGTGTGAAAATAACCGTAGGACTATCGTTTTGGGACGGAGGGAGTATATGTTGGAACTATCAACACCAAATAGGGGCTTCATATACATCTACATTGAAGAATGTGTAGTTCATATTTTCAATTTGTTGATGACAATGCATATTAAATATGTATAAATTAGAAAATTAAGACATTAATATGCTCTCAACAAATTAAGTGACCTATAATTTGAAACAAAAAAGCCTATCTTTATGGGATGGGATGGGAAGGGGGGGGGGGGAGGGGGGGGGGGGGGTTATATAAGATCTACAACTTACTAGTCTACCTATAGTTTATAATCACTTAAAAGCAATCCCAAATAAGCAGTTTTGTTCTCTAGATACTATTTCCTTCGTCCCACAAAAATAGTTCCTTACCCATTTTCATACAGATTAAAAAATGTCAATGAATTTTGTTGAAAACATAAATTTTACAATTACTTTTCCTAATATAGCCCTAATAAATTTATATAGTTTCTCACAAAATTGAAAGAATATAAATTTATTTAAATTAATAAAAAATAAATTAAATAAGGGCACAATGAGACATAAAATGTAATACTCAGGTCAGGAAAAACTTAAAAGATTTGATATGTACTATTCATACCAATAAAGTGCACTTTCTTTTCTGTAAGTCCATCGTTAGAAACTCCATAGTAAAACATGCTTGACTTGGAGCAATTCTATGATGGGTGCCCCTCTAGGATTTTTTTTTTGGAACGTACGAGTGAGGGCAAAACATGTTGAAAAGACCCATGTTGGTACAGTGGGGACAATCGATCTATAAGGCAACCCGAGGCGTTACAAATGGTATCAGAGTCGGTATCTACCTAGAAATCGGGAACTAGGTGCTATGCGAGATAAAGTGCTACGCCATAGGGCGGGAGTCACCTGTACAATTCCAATGCTTGGCAACGAATCCTCAAATGGTTTAAGAGCGACAAGAACGTCACGAGTCTAATGGGGGGTGATTGTAATACCCAGACCAGGAAAAACTTAAAAGATTTGATATATAGTATTCATATCAACAAGGTACACCTTCTTTTTCGGAATTCCATAGTTAGAAACTTCACAGTTAAGCGTACTTGACTTGGAAATATTCTATGATGGGTGACCTACTGGAAAATTTTCTTAAAGAGCGTGCGAATGAAGACAAAATATGTTGAAAAGACCCATATTGGTACAATGAGGACATTCGTCGATCTATAAGGCAACACTGGGTGTTACTTAAAATAGTAACTCCACTCTTAAAAAAAGCAGACTATCTTTATAGAACGGATGGAAAAAAAATAGTGAACTATCTTTGTGGGACGGAAGGAGTATTTCATTTTGTTAGCTGGGTTGTCTTAAAAGTATATAGTTTTCATGTGCACAAGAATGAATGTTAGAGCATCTCTAATGAGATAATGTCTACTTTGTACATGTGTTAAATGAATTGACATTATTTCAAAAAAACTTCTCCAATGCAACAATGTTTAATATGCAAATGTGCCAAATTATTATTTGTTTTCTAGAAAATGAGAGAGAGAGAGAGAGAGAGAGAGAGAGAGAGAGAGAGAGTGTAGCTCCCCGAGTTCTAAATACCCGGTTCACCACGTCATCGTCTGATCTAACATTTAAAATAATATTTTAGAGAGAGAGAGTGTAGCTCCCCGAGTTCTAAATTTCCGGTTCACCACGTCATCGTCTGATCTAACATTTAAAATAATATTTTAGCGGAAGAAATAACTGAAATTCATTTTTGGAAACATTAAATAAACTTTAATGGTCGATAAAATTGAAAACATTTATGAAACAATTCGAAATAATAAATCGAGCCATTAATATTGTAAAGCAATTGATAATGTCATAATTTCTCAAATAACTAAAATTCTCAAAATTATCCAATATTTGAAAATACGGAAATCATTAAAATAAGGTTTTCAACCATTTAACGTCTATTGCCACAATCATCCATCACTTGCCACCCTCTCCAAAATCTACAAATGTGGTTAAAAATAGACATGAGCATTTCATAGGAATACTCAGTAGACTCATCGCCCATTAATTAATCTACAATATAATTGAACACATAAATGCGGGCTCTTTAGAAACATAGGGTGTGGGTAATCTCTTCTTGTGCATTAAAGCACGAGGCTTCTCTTTGAAAATCATAGGCTCTTTAAAATCATAGAGTGTGGGTAGTCTCGTCTCGTGCACTTAAGGCACGTATGTTATGCATAACATCATCATTTATCTTGCAAGATATTCTCTTCTTTCTTTCTCATGCATAAAGCAAGTAAGTTATGACAATCATAACAACATAATTATTTCTGAAGAAATACATTCTCGTCTCTTTTCATAAAATTGACTTTCACATAAGTCACATAACATTCACATTCACATGCAATCATAATTTAAATCGATTAATAGGGGCGAGTCTACCTTAAACTTGACGAGTGCAAAGTTGAGCGAGAAAGGACTTCAATTCTTTAATTCTCCGCACGCTTCGTCTAACCAATTAGAAGATTAAGTCGAATTAGTCTTTTGAAATTTAGTTTAAAAATGATTACTTAAAATTTAGGGATTGAAATTGTTGATTTTGAAAGTTCGGGGACTAAAACGAATACTTTGAAAGTTGAGGTGTTAAAATGAATACTTTGAAAGTTGAGGGACTAAAATGGATAATTTGAAAGTTGAGGGACTAAAATGGATAATTTGAAAGTTGAGGAACTAAAATGAATACTTTGAAAGTTGATGGACTAAAATGGATAATTTCAAACTTGAGGGACTAAAATGTAAATTTTCAAAAGTTGGGTCGAAGCTCAAAATGAATATTAAATTGTAGGGCTTGAAATAATTGATTTTTTTTTTTTTTTTAAAGAAGGGCTGATTAAAAATCATTTAAAACTTAAGGGGACTGAAATAATAGGTTTTAAAAACACAGGGACTGATTTAAATAACTTGGAAATAAAAGGGACCAAGGTGCAAATTTTTGAAAACTTTTAAATAAGGAAAAATGATTTCTCACTCCCTCAGGCCTCATTCAGAGAGAGACAGGGGAAGCGAGGGCGAGAGGGGAGAAAGGGAAATCCGGTCTGTCGGCGTTACACGCCGGCGATGTCGCGGCGGTATCACCGCCGTCGAGTGGCGGTGACCAAGGGGAGCAAAAAGGCCACGGTTTGGTGTAGATTGGGTGCGAAAAATGGAGTTCACCGAGGCTGGAAGTTGCGGCTTAGATCGCGATTCTCCGACGATACTCCAGCTGAAAAGGTTCCACAATTGAGGTAGGTAACTGGGTTCATCTATTATTGGGTTTTGGGTTTGATTGGGTTGAGTTTGGAGTTGGGTTGGTGCAGGTGGGTTGGTTGGCGGTGATGGTGGCGTTGGGGCGGTTTGTTGGAGGTGGCGGTGGTGATGATGGTTTGTGGTCTGCGGTGACGTGGTTGCGAGTGGTTAATGGAAGATTGAAGGGGGCTGGCCGGTTGCAGGTGGTTTGGGTGGTGGAGCTGCAGGTGGCTGTTGTGGTGGCGGTTGTGGTTGTGGTTTGGGCGTGGTGATGATGATGGTGAAGAAGAAGAAAGTGTCGGTGGTGATGGCTGCTACAGGTGGTTTGGGTGGTGGTGGTTGGCCGAGACTGTGGAGGTGTTGATGGTGGATGGTAGCGGTCGGTTGTGAATGGAGCTCAAACAGAGGATGTGCCATGATTCTGCAATGGGGTCTGAAATGGCTGAAATGGAGGTGCTGGAAATGGTGGGTTGGTTTGCTGAATGGAGAGGCTGGGATGGTTTGAGTGGTGAGGTTGAGAGTTGGGTTTGGAGGAGTGGGTGATATAGGGCTAGGGTATGGTATGGTATGTGATTGATATGATTGATGGAGGTTGGTAGGTGTGAAAATCAAGACAAGCATTGCATGTAGTTCGAGGAAAATTCGTACGCGAATTCAACTGGTCGAGAGAATGAAACTGATAAAATGAGATTAACGTAATTTGAGATTTAAAATGATTTTGAAAATAATAATTTAAATAAATAATTAAAATAATAAAATTTTGGAAACTCGGAATTTAATTAAAATCGAATTGACTTTACATTTCTCGATTTGGCTAGACGAACACGTCGTAACTTTAACTTATAAATGGGCAAGATCGCAGTGACACGTTTTTCGAAACTTTGAAATAATCATTAAATTGCGTAAAAGTTCTCGGTCGCTACACACACACACACACACACACAGAGAGAGAGAGAGAGAGAGAGAGAGAGAGAGAGAGAGAGAGAGAGAGAGAGAGAGATGCATTGATTTTGTAGAAATTATTAAATTAACGGTAGAACTAGACATTGTCTAGTATTAATTATGCCACATAAACATTTTTTTGTCATTTATCAAAAAGTAGTTAGACATTGTATCTTGACAAATGTCTCACTGGAGATGATATTAGATCAACGTTGGTTAATAAGTCTGTCCCCACGAAATTTGTGGGTTCAATATTCTTGAAGTTTGCAATTGATGAGACTCCACCATTTCAATTTACTTAATAGAGTAGTAGAAAATTAATTAAAAAAAGGTGTAACCCACACTTTGCAGGTTCGAACGGACCCTACAAAGGGTCATTGGTTTGAGTAGTAAATCACAGGATGTGCCTCTCAGAGGCCAGGGTTGAGGTATTGGAGGTCCCCCATGACTGGTGGTAACTTCCGCTTGCCACAAGGTCAAATCCATTTTCAGGATTCGAACCCTGCACATGATTGCACTGAACGTGTTTCTAGCCCTCCCCTTTACCATTGAGAGATATGCCCTGGGGGTGACAATTAATAATTTTAAAAAAACTAAGGGGGTGCTTGATTTGCTGTTTTCATATATTTTCAGTTTTTCAACATTGTAGAATACCTAAAATTTGTTTGGTTTGGAAACGAATTTCTTTAAAATAAAATTTATTATACAAAAATTTGTTGCTAACCGAGCTCAGATGGAGATATTTTTCCAAGTCAACAACCTATGCGACAGGAGGTTTCAATCGAACGGACTTGGATGTCAGGTTCGTGTGCACCAACAGGTGAGGTGAATAAAGCCAATGATTCTTAAAAATGAAGTGGACGTGACCAAATTTGCATTTGAATATCTAACGAGATGAAGCAACCATTGGACCAATGATTTATAGGCTAGGATGGCGCCCCATGGCATATTTCCCAGTGGCACAGGGGAGGGTAGGAAACTTGCTCAGTGCAGTCGGGTGTAGGGTTCAAACCCTATAATAATGGATTTGTGCCCTGTGACAAGCGGGAGTTACCACTATTCGCGGGAGTTACCAATGTTCTCAACCCTAGTTCTGGGAGGTACAACTTGCGATTTACCTTTCGAATCAATTGCCCAATTCATGGTCGGTTCGAGCCCTCATGGTGTGGGTTACACCCCCATTTATAGGCTAGGATGGCACTTCTTCTATCCCCATTAAGGTTACCTCGAAACTCTTCCTGACGCACGAACATGCAAGACGAACCGGAGGTGGATATAGGCGTCAATCTGTCTAATTAATCAAGTCATTATCTATAGTTTACCTTAGCTCATGTTTAGTCCTAGAGTTTTTACAAAATTTTTCTCAAAAACTCATTTTCAACCACACATTTTTGTAAGATCCACCACTTTCACACTTTTCAACTTTTTTACCACACAATTCTCCCAAAAGTTCTATTTTACCCCAATTTCTCATACACCAAACAAGCTCTTAATTTGAGACAAATGTATGTGAGATATTAAACCAAGTGTCTATCAGACCCATCAAGTTTGAACTGGTGTCAGTAAAATGTAATGATTATGTGTTCATCCCCTTCTTGCTATAAATATGGGAGTTTAATGCTCATTAAATGCATGAAAAACTAAGGCATCAAATAGAATCTCTCTCAAACTTTTGTTACATTTTAGTTGATTTGTAGACTTGATGTCTAGATCGTACAAGAATTGAGTCCCTGTGTTTATACCACTATTTTAAAACTCGGACTAAGTCCGGAGGTCTGGCCATGAAACCCGCCAACCGGGTCGACTCGGGAAACCTGATCGATCGGGACTCTGGTTTTCAATTAGGTAAATGACTAGGCTTAGTATAAAAACATTGGTTTATACCTAGTCGGAATCAGTTTGTTCATGATCTGATCTCCAATTGGGATTTTTATATTACCAATCTCATGCTATAACTATTATCTCATTTTTATCCTATTTGAGTACTTGAAATATCTGTCACAATTCCACATCACATCTTGACTTGTTGGCTTAGATTTTGTACAAATTTAGACATCAACAAAGTGACGCTAGAAGGAGGGCTGCGTCTTGTGGTCACATCCAACCTTGATATCTTGTTGCTTTCCAAATATGAGTGCAGTACAATTTCATGAATCATAGGGGGACTCATAGTAGTGAGGTTCCACCCAAAAATGTAGAAAGATTTAGAGAAGAGAGGACTTCTGGACCTCTAGTGGATCTGAACATGGTGGCAGTCCTACAAATATTAGATTATATGCAGAGAGAAATGGAGGAAATAAGTTGGATTAGCTAGCCTCCCCAACAATATGAAGAAGATGAAGTGTGATTTCAGCCTAGACTTTCTTCTACCTGGTCATATGATTATCTTTCACACTCTAACTAAAACTCGAAGTGCTGCAGATGAGAGCACTTCAATCTCACACCCACATATTTGTTGCCCATCGAGGTTCACCAGAACGCAGTGTATTTAAGCCCCGTTTGATCCATGGAAATATTTTGATTTTTGTGATTTTTTTGTATTTTTTATGGATGTGTGGTTTAGATTGATTTGAAAAGTAAAAAATTGTGGACTTGACTAATGATGGATGATTGAGATTGAGATTGAGTTTGAAAATTTTTGGTAAAAATTCTTGATAGAGCAAACAAGCTCTTAGTAGACTCGAAAACTCACAATATAGTAATTTTAAAACTGAAAACCTAGATTGCACCATGAAGGCTAGAGTGGAAGGGGACCATGTACAAATTCCAGAAATACTAGAAAAGAAGCTCAAGCCATAAACGGTTCAACTCTACCTTTGAATCAACCTCCAACTCTCAAATCTACAAAACCAGATTTAAGCCAAGTAGAGCAATTGAAGAAGAAAATGCCCAAAAACTCGTTGCTTACCGCAAGTGTACGGATCGCACAAGTAATATAGTGGACTTTGAGTCAAAGTATCGTATCCACAGAGATTGATTAAATTGTATTGTAAATTATTATCCTTAACCGAAACTATGAAATTACTTTGAGAATTTTTATAAACTAAACTAATTTATCAATTAAACTAAGAAAGCAAGAAGATTTTATTTTTATAAAACTTATGAAACAAGCATATTAGAATTTTGAATCCACTTTATCTCCATCATCCATATCTTGACTTAATGTTTAACGATAATTTGGGTTTTGACAATCCATGTTCCTAATGTTATTAAAACCTTATTTCAAACGGTGAATTAAAGCATTTTCCTATAAGAGATTCGACTATATTTATATGACGAATCTAAACAAGTAGAAAGCTCAAATCCATATGATAAAGATAAAGATTTATCCCAATAAAGACATAAAAATTTAGCCTAGAAACATAATTGAAGCTAAATCACAAGATAGATAATTGGAGTTCATCACCCTAATCATGATCTTGATCTTTGGTCTTCAATATTGAATTTGGCGTAGTGTCGTCCCTTGAGCTTTTGACAACCCAATTCAACATCCACATATAATTTTCAACTTTTGAATTCATTTAAGTTGGTCCTCATGATTTAATTGCACAACAAGTCCTCCATCTTTTGATCGGATCAATTTGGTCCCTAAACTTCTGATTTCTTTCAATTTGGTTCTTTCTTTCACTTTTCCTCCAATCTGAACCTTGATTGACTTCATCAACTCTTCATTTGCACTATTTAACTCTTTTATCATCAAATTGACTTGTTTTTGCTTCAATTCCTTCATTTTATGGACTTGGGGTATTTATGGAATATAAAAAAATAACAACTAAATCAATAGCAAATATTTTAAAATGATAACAACAAATCCTACTTTTATAATGGAAATAAGTTTATAAAATACACTTATCATCTGTACTAGAAGCCAAGCATGAAGGACTTGACTCTTTGAAATATTTTACCAGAAGGTCATCTCCTTTTGATGAAGTGATTCTCGCTCAACCATTGCTTGAAAAGATGAAAATGTCCCACTTGTCTGAGTATAGTAGAGAAACGGATTTTGTCTCCCACCTGGATCAATATATGTCGTGGATGGAACTATAGGGGGCCAATGAAGCTATTTTGTGTACAACTTTTCCCTTTACATGGGGAGATCGAGCATAGAGGTGCTTCCACGATCTTGCTCAACACTCAATCTCGAGTTGGCTCAGTTGAGCGCTCAGTTCTTGAAGTAATTCATGGGGTCCAAGATTCCAATCACTTTGAAAGAAAGCTTATTGACTATTAAGCAGGCTAAAATTGAATAACTGAAGAACTATATAAAAGAGAAGAAAATATATTTGAAGTGCTAAAACTTTTTTAATTCTCATTGATGCTGTAAATGTATATATACAAAAATGAATTTGGTAAAACTAACTAAAGATAACTACGGAAGAGCTAAAGAGATAATAATCAAACAATAAGTTACAACAATACATGAAAGATTTTATTTTAATTCCCAATACGCCCCCTCAAGATGGAGGCCGGAAGGGTGCCTATCTTGGAACGAATGACACTGAGATGTGAGTCAGAAGAGGCTTAGTGAGAGCGTCATCCAATTGGTCTGATGAAGAGACATGAGAAACACGCAAGTCACCAGCTTGGACCTTTTCTCGGACAAAATGGAAATCTAGTGCAATGTGCTACATCCTTGAGTGGAAAACAGGATTAGCACACAAATAAGTTGCCCCCACATTATCACAGTACACGACAGGAGGCCGGGGCAATGCAAAACCAATTTCAGTAAGTAATGAATATATCCAAGTCAATTCAGCAGTAGTGGAGGCAATTGACCGGTATTCAGCCTCAGTTGAGGAACGGGCGAAAGTAGACTGCTTTTTAGAACTCTAGGAAATAGGGTTTGACCCTAGAAACATAATGTAAGCACATGTGGATGTTCTGTCAGTTAAGTTGCCACCCCAATCATCGTCAGAGATCGCATGGAGTGACAATGGAGAGTTTTGATGTAAGAAAAGGCCAAAGTCAACGGTACCTCGAAGATAACGAAGCAAACGTTTGACACCCCCCAGTGTACTGTAGTAGGACAATGCATGAATTGAGATAGTTTTCTAACTGTAAAGGAAATATCTGGACATGTCAAAGATAGGTATTGCAACCCCTAAGGACCGACCGATATTCACTAGGGTTTTGCATAGTTTCTCCTTCATTAAGAATTGGAACATGAGAGGTTGACATTAGATTGACTACTTCCTTGGAATTTGACATATTGGAGCGATGGAGAAGGTCCAATATATATTTTCTTTGGGACAGAAAAAGACCATCAGGATGATGGATTACCTCAAAACCCAAGAAGTAGGACAATGTGCAAAGATCTTTGATGGAAACTTTTTGGCAATGGACGCAACAAATTTATCAAGGAGAGAAGGTGAGTTTCCTTTGATAATTATGTCATCAACATAAACTAAAACAAAAATAATAACATGGGATTTACGAAAAAAGAACATAGAAGAATCTGACCGGGATGTTTGGAAGCCAAAGGAAATGAGGAATTGTTTTAGTGCTGTGTACCAAGCTCGTGGAGCTTGTTTTAGCCCATATAGCGAATTTTGGAGATGGCACACGTAAATGGGAGTGTCAGGATGAATAAATCCATAGGGCTGCTGCATATAAACATCCTCTGAAAGTGAGCCATGTAAAAACGCATTGTTTACGTCTAGCTGACATAAAGACCAATGGTTGGTGACTGCAAGTGTGAGTATCAGCCTGATGGTGGAGGGTTTGATGACTGGGCTGAATGTATCAGTGTAATCAAGTCCAGGGCGTTGGTGGAACCCCTTTGTAACCAACCTGACTTTGTATTTGTCGATGGACCTGTCTGGCTTTCGTTTAAGACGAAAAACCCATTTACACCCCCACAATATTTCGGCCATGATCAGTAGGAACTAAGGTCTATGTGGAAGTATGAAGTAAAACATTATATTCCATCACCATGGCTGGTCGCCATTCTGGAATTTTGAGAGCGTCCCTGGCGGAAGTAGGTTCAATAGTGGAAGAAGAGGAGAAGGAGCTGGAGAATGAGAATTTTTTGTAGGCAACTGGATATTATTCTTGTTTCGAGTGTTCATTGGATGGATGTTTCGAGAGAGAGAGAGAGATGGTATAATATTTGGGGCCTAAGATTGTGACCAAGGCTGGGGGTGGAAGGAGAGACCATAGGGGGTGAAGTTGAATTGGTTGGAGTCTTGGAATGTTCTTCATTCGAGTGGATTGAATGGATAGGAGTAGAAGTTTATATAGATGGAGTTGAGGTAGTTGGGGATAATGACGAAGGGAGAGGAGTTGGAGAGATGTTAGACATTTTTTGGATTGGAGGTGGAGAAGTTTGTCTAACAATAGGAGTGGTGAAGAGGAGATTGGATAATCTCCAGGTTGGACATTGATTATCGGTTGAAGATAAGGTGTGAGGTGATATGGACAGATTGTTAGGAGTGTTGGTGGAGGATGTGTTGTCCAACCGAAAGTCACTTGGAGGAGATGGTGTAGGAGATTTGGAGTCATCCAACGTGGGAAGGTGAATTGTGGGCATAGAAGGTGATAAAGGTAAATGATAATTAGATAAAGAAGAAGTGATTGAATTTAAATTCTCACCTTGTCTTTTATTGTGATTATATAAAGAGAAGTCCATTTTGGTAGTCCCAATTGGTAGAGAATTATATGCTTTATCACATTGGTGGTTGGGAAGATAAGTATGAGTTGGGGATTGAATTTTCAAAAGTGATAATGATAAAGGCGTGGGAAGAATTTCATTTTGAATAGAGGATGGCATGGATGAATAGGAAGTGAACGAGTTTGGTATGAGTGGGGTTGGGTTTTTTGAAAATGGGAAAATTTCCTCGATAAATTTAACGTGGTGACTAACATAAAGACGACTAGTAGTGTGATCAAAACATAGATATGTACTTTGTGTGGTACTGTAACCAAAGAAAATACAAGGTTTAGATTTGGGATCAAGTTTATGATTGTTATATGGGTATAACCAAGGATAACACAAACAACCAAAAATACGTAATTTCGATAAATTTGGCTCAGTGTTGAATAATTTGGCAAATGAGGAATCAAAATTCAAGTTAAATTTGGGTAATTGGTTGATTAAATAAACTTTAGTACCAAAGGCATATGACCAATATTTTGTAGGAATTGACGCTTGTTGGAGAAGACTTAAACCAGTTTCAACTATGTGTCGGTGTCGTCGCTCAGAATAGCCATTATTTTCAGGGGTATGAGGTGGGGTGGTCAAGTGATTTATTCCGTTTTGAGATAGAAAATTTGATGGTGCAATATACTCACTGCCATTATCGGTGTAAAGGCTGACAATTTTCGTTTTTGAAGTATTTTCAACAAGTGCCTTGAATTTAATAAAAATATTATGAACATTGGATTTTTTCTTTAATGGATAAAACCATACATATTTAGAGAAGTGATAAACAAATATGACATAGTATTTAAATCCATCAGGTGAAGTGATAGGTGATGTCCAAACATTAGAATAAATAAATTGTAGAGGTTTTGTACTAGAAATCCTCGAAGTCTGAAAAGGCAACTTATGACTTTTATTGCATTGAGATGAATTACAATGATTTAAACGACTTTTGTGTGACGACAACGAAAATAAATTATTTGAAACTAAAAAATCTAAAATCTTCAAAGATGAATGCCCTAGACGCTGGTGTCACGTGTCTAAGGATGAAAGAGCAGCAGAAAATGCAATGATTGGTTTGGACTAGGAAGGTGATAGCACATGTATTCCATCTTTAACTGCTCCTGTCAAGAGTGGCGCTCCTGTCTGTAAATTTTTAACAACAAAACAACTTGGTGAGAATTCAATAGAAACAAAATTTTGATAGCAGAAATTGAACACGGAAATGAGATTCCGATGCATTTTAGGAACACAAAGAGTGTTGTTGAGGATAAATTGCCTATTTGGTGTTTGAAGAATAGCTTTTCCAGTATGGGAAATGTCAAAGCCTGTGCCATCACCTATGATGACATCATCAGTACCAGTGTAGTTGGAGTGTAAAGAGAGATTGTTGAGATCATTAGTGATATGATGTGATGCCCAGAATCAAGTAGCGAATCATCTGGAGATGTGTTGGGAGCCATATGCCAGGCTACATTAGCTGTGGGGTGGTATTGGATGACTGAGGTGTATAGTTAGGAGAAGAGGATGAGTTTTGCTAAGGAGAAAAACGATAGGTGACACATCGTTTGACGGAATGACCTTGTTGGCCACACAGTTGACAGAAGCCTTTGTAAGGCTGGGGATTGTTGTTGTTTTGAGAGTTCGAAGGACCACGAGATTGGTTGTTATTCCGGTTGTTATTGTTTTTGGAATTTGAATATTGTGTGGGAGATGAGGTTGGATGGCGGGTGTTGGATTTTGAGGTATAGTTGGATGTGACGGGGTTGAAAGAGGTGGGAGTGCTCACGGGTTGCAACTGGGATTCTCGTGTGACTAGTTTTTTATGAAGTTCATCAAAAGAGATGGATGATTCACGAGCGCGATCAGTTTCGCATAATCTATCCACGATACTTTTGACTTTGTGCATATACTCCATAATTGTGGAGTCTCCTTTTTGCAGTTGGCCAAGACTGCTTTTGAGGTTCATGATGCGTCCTCTAGATGGTTTAGCATATGTGTTTGTTATGGTAATCCAGACATCCTAGAGTTTTTTGCAACAGCATTGAAAGAGACAAGATTTGGAGATAAGGAGCCAACAATTGCGTTTAGAAAAAGTTTGTCTTGCCGGATCCATTTGGAAAATTCGGAGTTTGGAATTGAAGTTTTAGGTGTAGCCGAATCTGACATCATAGGAGATGGACATGGTAAGGTACCGTCAACGAAAACAATTAAATCATAGCCTATTAAGAAGCTATGAAATTGTATGTGCCAAACGGGAAAGTTTGTAGTGGTGAGTTTGATGGGGAGTTGAGATTGGCCATTGATGAAAATTGGTGGTGAAGGTATATATGTTGGTGGTAGGAAGAAAAAGAGAAGGATCCAAGACAGTGGATAGAGCTGTGCTATCGGATGAGTTAGAAGAGTTGATAGTCGAGGGCATGTGAAACTCTCATTGCAATCACCAACAATCCACCCCCAAACTTGTATTGAAACCTCCAATCAATTGAACACAAATTTCTCCAATGAGGCATTTCATCGACCACCTTATGAGCATCCTATGAAAATACAAGAAAAAAGTAGATATTAAGTGGTGAATGACCAAAAATTAAAATTACATTCAACATCTCAATTCTAACTCATAAATCCAATATAATTTGCCCATCCACATCAATATTAGATCACACTTGAAGATAAAATACAATATGCACCAAGTGATTTAAAAATGAGTTTTAAGCAAATATTTGACTTTGAAAGTTTGATATGAGTGCATGCTAGAATTAAATGAGAATGCATTGGAGCTATTTCACACTACCCAACTTGGGAAAAATAAATGTAGAAGATAGAGACTTGGGCCAACAAACTTATTTGCAAGAAAGTAAATAAAATGCAAGAAAGTAAATAATATGCAAAAAATAAAAATAAAGCAAGTAAATGATAGAGAATGGGTTGCCTCCCATTAAGCGCTTATTTTAAAGTCATTAGCTCGACCCTTCGCATAAGCACTTCATGGCACTCTAAACATATCTTTTGATGCCTTGCCCATTTTGCTTATTTTGACTTTGCTCCACTCTTCATTTGATCTAAACACTTGCACCTTCCAAAGTCATAGGACTTGCCTATTCCATCCAATTCAAACTCAACTAAATAGACTTGCACCTCCTCAAGTGGCTTAATCACAAATTCAATTATTGGACAATCAATGAAGTTGAGAAAATGTGATTTAATTTCTTCCTCATTAATTGCCACTTCTCCAAGAGATTATTTTGTGATTAAATCATCATTCTCTTCAAGCTCATCTTCTTTATTCGATGTCTCCTCGGATTGAATGATCGATCCAATATTTGAATCCATGGGCAACGGAAAGTTTTTCCTATTAATTCCCAAGAGTGGATTATACCCCTACGTTTGGAATCCTTCCCAATACATGGCATCCCCTATAAGCATATCATCCTCATCCAATTTGGCAAGGTTATTGTAATATTTTGCAAGTATCTTCTCATTCAATAGTGGAAGACCATCTCCTACAAGAGTGATGTCTTCATCCCAATCATCCGGTACACAATCTCCCAAGAGCATGTAACTCACATCCGAAGTGTCACTTGCTTGTTTTCGACATTTCAAATATTGTCTAAACTTAATAAGCTTCGACGTAATCAAATTATTCCCCGAAAACAAACATTGTCTATTACAATGCATCTTGTAACAAATTTCACAACTTGAATATTCTTCAAGCATGTATTCATCACTCATGTTGAGATTGTTCAATGTAATTGCTTTCCTATTTTACCAATGTCAAAATCAAATATGCATAGAAAGAAAATCAAATACAAGAAAGATTAGAATAGTGGTGGTTAACCAAAGGTAGCAAAATAAAACATAAAAGAAAAATAATTACAAGTTGTTAAAACTAAAACTGACTAAAGTAATAATCAAAGTAAAAACATTCCCCGGCAATGGCGCCAAAAACTTGTTCGCTCAAAATAGTGTGTACTGCAAGGCACGGGTCGCGTACAAGTAATAAAGTGGATTTTTTGAGTCCGGATTGTCGATTCCACGAGGAATGTTTACTTTAGATTATACAACTTTAATTAATTTAATTCTAACAATAAAGAGAAACACACAATTAAAAGTTGGTTTTGGAAAATTCTAAATTAAAGAAACTAATATGAAACCAAATTAAAACAAGGAAAATGAAAGATAAAATAGTTGTGATTCATGATTTCACTTAACTCTCGCTTAAGTAATTTCTCAACACATGCAAAATAATAAATTACTCATTTACAATATTAGATCCGATTTTCCAAGTTTAGCTAATTACCTCTCTCGAGTGAAATTAACCATAATCAATTGGTTTAACCTACTATATCTCTATGTAAATTAAAGTCCAATCAATTGCATTAACTCTTTGTGAAAATAGCTCAATGAATTATCTAGGGTTTAAGGTATATCTCCATCTTTAAAAAGAACATAGACCATTTGTTATTTGGTCTAAAATGTACAATATCTCTCGATTATCATACACTTCACAAAATATATATTTGTTGATCAATCAAACACATGGAATAATCTCAATAACAAACACACATGAAATAAACTCAAAATTCATAAACAAATATTAAAATTACTTAAACTAAGTTAAGCTACATCAACATCCCAACATAAAATAACTAGTCCATTGTATAAATTTTGTACAAAAGTTAAGGTTTACAAAAATACATCACAAAATATAGAAATCAAAGATTAAAAATATAAGATAATGAAATAAATCACTTCCCTTGATTTTTTGCCCCAAAATTCCTTCAACAATGCTTTGAATCTTCACCTCACTCTTTACTTCATAACTTCAATGGAGACTAGTAACATAGAAACAAAACTAAACTACAAACTAAAATTACAAACTAAAGCAAAAATAAAGAAAAGAAAAGAAAAGAAGAAGAAAAATGGAGAAGAGTGTTTTTGGATGAAATAATGGGGTCAAAAGTGATGAACCATAGCCAAAAAGTGCCCTAAAAACCCCCATTTTCGCGTAGATCCGCGTTCTCAGCATTTGGGTCTTACCGGGTTGGTTCAAATTATTTTTCAAAATTATGACCACGCGATCGCGTGGTTAGGCTGAAAACTTTCGGGTTGATTTTTTACCTGATTTCGCGAATGCGACCTGGTCAAGACACGCGATCGCGTGGTTCACCTGGCAGCTCCGTCCTTCCATGATTTGCAATTGGGTCCTCCAACTTCTGGTCTTCTTCAATTTAGTCCTCGAATTTTGACTTTTATTACAACTATGCCCATGAAATATTTGCATCTTTAGTCCTCCAACTTTCTGAGATGTTGCAATTGAGTCCCCAAACTTTTGATTTCTTTCAATTAGGTCCTTGAACATCAAATTTGCTCATCTTTTAGCTCAATTACACTCCAATCTTGTCCATTTTCTATCCAATTGAGGTTGTACCTAATTGTACAAGATAAACACAATTTATAAGTAGAAATTCGCTTAATTTATCAATTAAATTGTCGATTTAAAAGCAAAATAAGTGTGTAAAACACACTTATCAGGATGAGTTAGAAGAGTTGATAGTCGAGGGCAAATGATCAAAAGTAAGCTTGGGAGCGGAGAAGTTTTGATACCATAAAAGAGAAGAAAATATATTTGAAGTGCTAAAACTTTTTTAATTTTCATTGATGCTGTAAATGTGTATATACAAAAATGAATCTGATAAAACTAACTAAAGATAACTACGGAAGAGTTAAAGAGATAATAATGAAACAATAAGTTACAACAATACATGAAAGATTTTATTTTAATTCCCAATACTATATAATTCGGTTCAATCGAAAAATTACGGGAATGGAGAAGCTATCGTATAGAACTTTGTTGATGGCCGTCCTATCTGGATTTGTAACCTAGATAAGGTTTTGGTGGTTAGTTCACGAAGAAGGACCTCAAATTTATCAGAAATTTCTTCTTATGGCTGAAAAATTCACAGGAGCTAAAGAAGTTTCAGATCCCCAGAGTAACGTGAGAACTGAAATAGATAAGCCGGAGAAAAAGAAGAAAATAGAACACAGAAGAGAATCCCATGAGAAACAACTTTGAAAAAAGAAAGGAGTTCAAACATTCAAATCGGTTCCGCCACTACAGTAAATCAGTTCATACACCTACTCTTCTAAACACATTAGTTGAAAACGTATTCATGAATATAAAAGATAAAAATCTTCTTCCCTCTGAGGAAAGAATCAACTGAGCTAGATCAAATCAGATATAGCAAATATCATAGACTAGTCGGTAGAGATTTGAAGGGAAAAATTGAGAATCTGATTAAGGAGGTCACCTCCACGATTACATGGCACAAAAATTTGAAGTGAGGAGGTCATCAATACAACCAAATTCATACCTACCTCATACGAATACAGACGCTTATGTCGGTAGGAACTGACCTGATGAGATTCGTACGATTGTGAGCGAAAAATGAAGTCAAATTGGTTCAAAAAGAAAGAGGGCAGCTAGAAATAGTCACTAGGTGTGCACCTGACCCACCTAGTCAGATCATTCAGTTTCAGTGAGGAAGATGCATAGGGTGTGTTGCAGCTTCATTCTGACGCTCTGGTCATCACAATACCGGTGTATGGAATCAAAATACATCCAACTTTGGTGGATATATAACGGAAGCGCCGTTAATATCTTATACAGGAACACCTTCAAGAAGAATGTGTTAAATTAAATTTGATATAGATGAATGTTCATCTAAAATCCACGAACATCATGCTGTAATTATCAAGATCCAAACTGAAGCGTAAGCGTACCTGAATCCATTGTTGTGTTTGATTGAACGGGGTTATGGCCTTCCAACTGATTCGTGGTTTTCTCCTTATGTTTCTTCTCTGTTGACGGGGATGCAGAGAATTATGAAAAGTCACACTCAATTGGGGACCATGACCTGTATAAATAGTTGTAGGGCAACTATCATGTTTCAATATTATTAAATTGGCCCCTCATCAATTTAAAACATTGAATCCGTCTCTACACTTTAATCTCACGACACTTAATACCCATTAGTCCCGAATAATCTTTAGTGGATCACTTTATTGACTAAATCATTAAGATAGCACCACACATTTTATTTTATACATGTTTGGCCCCACATTATTGAATTTATCCAACAATCTCCCACTGGGCCATACATGTATCCTTACAAATGTGTACAACCTTATGAGCTCAAAAAATGTGCTATCATTATTAAGGGTATTTCCAAACAATCTCGTCCATCAATCATATCAATATAGGATCAAAGCGACTTTCGTTACATTAATCGTAACTAAATCCATCAATGGTCACGTATACCAATACAACCAAATGACATAGATCAATCATGAGAGTGTAGTATGAAAATTACATGTTATGTGATCCAAACATGCCTATTTTCAATTGGTCCGACTTTATTCCTTAGGTGAGATCAATACCAAACATAATGTAACAGAGTAGAATGAACTGAATACTTTATCTCTGTACAGAAAATTATCCAAATACACAAATGTGTCCAAAACTAAAACATAAAGCAACCAAAATACAAACTCCCACTAAATCATGATATCCTCAAGAAATATTACACCCATACGAGCAGTGTGCTCGTGAAAGACCTTGGGTGCTAATCCCTTAGTAAGAGGATCCGCAATCATGGAGTTTGTCCCAATATGCTCTATGGAAATCTGTCTACTCTGTACCCTTTCCTTCACAACCAGGAACTTAATGTCAATGTGCTTTGACTTAGTTGAATTCCTGTTGTTATTGGAATATAGCACTGCAGAGTTATTGTCACAATATAACTTTAATGGTCTTTCAATTCCATTCAGAATGCGCAGCCCGGTGACAAAATTTCACAGCCATATCCCATGATTAGATGCCTCATAACAAGCTACAAATTCTGCTGCCATAGTGGAAGAAGCTACGAGTGTCTGCTTAGCACTCCTCCAGGAAATGGCTCCTCCGGCTAGCAGATATATGTAGCCTGATGTGGATCTTCTACTATCTTAGCATCCCGCAAAATCAGAATTGGAGTATCCTACGATCTCTAACTTATCCGATCTGCTGTATGTAAGCATGCAATCTCTTGTTCTCTTCAAGTACCTCATAACCCTCTTTGCTGCTTTCCAATGATCCATCCCAAGGTTACTTAAATATCTGCCTAGCATTCCAACAATGAATGCTATGTCCGGACGTGTACAAACTTGAGCATACATCAGACTCCCAATAGCTGATGCATAGGGAATCTTTTGCATTTCCTTAACTTCAAGATTATTTTTCGGGCACTGATTGAGACTAAATTTGTCTCCCTTAGCAACAGGGGTGTCCCCTGGTTTACTATCCTGCATGCCAAACCTTACAAGAACTTTATCGATATAGCTCTTTTGTGATAATCCAAGAATACCCCGAGAGCGGTCCCGGTGTATCTGAATTCCTAATACGAAAGAGGCGTCCCCAAGATCTTTCATCTCAAAATTCTTTGACAAAAAGCTCTTGGTTTCGTGCAACATGCCTATATCATTAGTGGCAAGCAGTATGTCATCGACATACAAAACCAGGAAAATATGCTTACTCCCACTGAACTTGTGATACACACAATCATCAACAACATTTATCTCAAAACCAAACGAGATGATCACTTGATGAAATTTGTAGTACCACTGACGGGAAGCTTGCTTGAGTCCATAGATGGATTTCTTTAATTTGCAAACCATATTCTTCGAGTCTCCTGACACGAAGTTTTCTGGTTGCACCATATAAATCGTCTCATCAATGTCTCCATTGAGAAACGCCGTCTTTACATCCATCTGATGTAACTCAAGGTCAAAATGTGCAACAAGTGCCATGACTGTCCTGAAAGAGTCTTTCGTTGAAACCGGAGAGAAAGTCTCTTTGAAGTCAATACCTTCCTTTTGTGTAAAGCCTTTAGCTACAAGACGAGCCTTATATCTTTCCACATTACCTTTCGAATCCCTTTTTGTTTTAAAAATCCATTTACAACCAATGAGTTTCGCACCTTCTGGTAATGGGACAAGATCCCAAACTTTATTGTCTTGCATAGACTTATACTCCTCATTCATGGCATCAATCCACTTTTGAGAGTCAGAACCCTTCATGGCCTGATGAAAATTGATTGGATCATTTTCCATCATTCCATTATTTTCCTCATGTTCTTGGAGAAATAATATAAAGTCATCCGAAATAGCATTTTTCCTTTCTCGAGTGGATCGCCTTAATGGTATTGTTTGCTGAGGTTGTTGAGTTTGTATTTCTGGATTTTGGATGGGAGTTTCTTCAACATTATCATGCTGAGTTTCCGGATGTACTTCTTGATCAATGACCGGTATAGAAACCTGCACATTGTCAAAAGTAACAGTAGGAATCGAAATCGATCATTCCTCAGCTTCTTCCTCAAAGATAATGTCTCTAACCTTATTTCTCCCCCCAAACTCAACATCCTCAAAAAATGTTGCAGTTCCCGTTTCAAAAATTGACTTAAGCGTGGGATTATAAAATTTGTAGCCCCTTGATCGCTCAGAATAACCAATAAAGTAGCTGCTAACTGTTTTGGAGTCCAATTTATCCTCATGCGGCCTATAAGGCCTTGTCTCAGCTGGACATCCCTAAATGTGGAAATGCTTTAGACTAGGCTTTCTGCCTATCCAAAGCTCATAAGGTGTTTTAGCAGCAGCTTTAGTTGGTACTCTATTCAGAATATAAGCTGCAGTCTTTAATGCTTCTCCCCAGAGTGTTTTTAGTAAAGTAGAATGACTAATCATACTCCTTACCATATCCTTAAGAGTCCTATTTCGTCTTTCAGCTACACCATTCATGCTAGGAGAACCTGGCATGGTGTACTGTGGGACGATTCCACATTCCTCTAGGAATCTAGCAAATGGTCATGGACGTTGTTCACCTGAACCGTCATATTTTCCGTAGTACTCACCACCACGATCAGATCTAACGCTTTTAATTTTCTTGTTGAGTTGATTCTCAACTTCAGCTTTGAAAGCTTTGAACATGTCCAGTGACTCAGACTTTTCATGAATAAGATATAGATGCCCATAACGTGAGTAATCGTCTATGAATGATATAAAGTATTGTTGACCATTCCAGGAAGCCGTAGGGAATGGTCCACAAATATCCGTGTGTATCAATTATAAGATGTCCGAAGTTCTATTAGCACCTAACCCTTTTGTTTTGGTCTGTTTTCCCTTGATACAATCAATACAAACATCAAAGTCCGTAAAGTCGAGGGAATCCAAAATACCATCTGACACAAGTCGTTCAACTCTAGTTTTTGAGATGTGACCTAAGCGCTTGTGCCATAGTTTTGCCGAATTTTCTTTATTTAATTTTCGCTTAGTACCACGTGATTCCACATACAAGGTTTCATTATATGATGCAATAGTATCAAGCAAATATAGGTTATCGTATGAACATAATGAACCAGTACCAACAATATTTGAATTTAAAGAAAGACTAAACTGACAATTTCCAAAAGAACAATAATATCCTGATTTGTCCAATAAGGAAATAGAAACCAAATTCCGTCTAAATGACGGTACAACAAAAGTGTCTTTCAAATCCAAATAAAAACCAGTTCCCAATAATAACCTAAAAGTTCCTATTGCTTCAACTTCCACCGATTTTCCATCGCCCACAAAGATGAATCTTTCAGCATCATTTGGCTTTCGGCAGAACAGGAAACCCTGCATAGAAACACTTATGTGAGTAGTAGCACCAGAATCTAACCACCAAGTGTTTCTAGGTACTGAAGCTAAATTAACCTCAGAACAGACCAAATTAAGAAATGTACCTTTCTTTGCACGCCAAGCGTTATATTTGGTACAATCCTTCTTTAAATGTCCAGGTTTCAGGCAAAAGAAACAACCCTCTTTGTCCTTATGTGGCTTCTTTTGATCTGGACCCTTAGAAGCTTCATATTCTGTTTTTCTTTTCTTGCCCTTATCCTTAGAGGTACTTGCCAAGTTAGCAATTTCAGTTCTATCCTGCTTCAACCTTTCTTCCTCTTGCACACAATATGAAATGAGCTCATTTAGAGTCCATTTCTCCCTTTGACAGTTGTAACTGACCTTAAACTGACTGAAATGTGCAGGAAGCGATATCAATACTAAATGCACGAGCAAGTCATCAGACAAGTCGAGCTTTAGTGCCTTAAGTTTTGAAGCAGTATGAGACATCTTCATGATGTACTCCCTTATGTTCCCATTGCCTCTATACTTCATTGAAATCAAGCTTTGCAGAAGCGTGCTTGTTTCAGCCTTATCGTTTTTAGCAAAATGCTTTTCAAGTTAGGAAAGGAATTGCTTGGCATTAGTTACCTCTTCAGATACTGCGCCCCTAAAGGCTTCCGGAATGCCGCGCTTAATGATCATTAGACTTATGCGATTTGAGCGTTCCCACTTCTCAAAGTTCCTCCTGTCATCAGGTGAACTTGCATCCATAAGAGAAGCCGGTTGCTCAACCCTGAGAGCAAGGTCAAGATCCATGCAGCCGAGAACAATTAGTGCGTTCTCTTTCCAATCCTTGAAGTTTGACCCATCAAGCATGGGGATTGAGTTAAGATTTGCAGATATTGTGGTAGCAGATGAATTAACTGTATGGAGAAGAAGATGGAAATAGCTTACATTAGTACTTTATTATGCAAATAATAATTTCAAATAATGGTAAGGCCCATCACAAGATACCTAGCACAACATCAATATTTAGTCTTTGGACAGAAATATTAACTTGTAAGTGGTACTCTCGATGTAGTAATCAAACACTGACAATAAGACATTTCAACCAATAAACCTTTCTTTGGACCGATTTATTGATCACACGTTAAACCAAATAATCGTCACGTGTTTATCACCACAGGTGCATGTGAAATTCCAGCCAAACATTGACCTTCCTTTGAGCCGATCAATATCCGCATGAACAACACACACACAAAACCTTCTAATATTCTAAGTTAATTAATTTCCACAAGAGAGGTTGCTTTGGCAACATGTTGCTTCAATTAATTCACTTCAAAATATTATATTTCTCAAAAGAGTCCGTCATACCAAAATTTGAACTTGAATTGATTGTTTTGCATATATTAAGGCTTTAGGATTTGAATTATGAAATTCAATACTTTAGGATTAAGTAATCATTAAGTTGGATGGTTAAATTGTAATTTAATTAAACTTGATTGGCCAATTATGAAATATTTTTAAACTTGAAGGACTAAATTGCAATTTTTCCAAACTTTAGCGGCCAATTAATTAAAATCAGAAACTTTAGGGACTGAATCGTAAAATTCAGAATTCTAAAAACCCAACTTAAATGATTTCTTAACTTTAGGGACTTATTTTGTAAATTCAGAAGTTTGAAGGGCCAACTTAAAAGTTTTTTATAAACTTAGGGTTTTATTAATTATTAAAACAAATCAGGAGGACCTGATGTGAAATAAAATTAATTTTCTTGAATTTGCAACCTAGCCCTTCAAAACTTCAAATTTCCGAATGAAGCCCCTCTGCCCAAAAAAAAAAGAAAAGAACTAGGGTTTATCAAACCCTAGCCCCGCCGCGCTGCCGCGCACCAGGCCCAAGAGCGCGGCGCCATCACCGGCGCCGCACACCGCCTGCACCGGCGCTGCAACCAGGAAATACGCCGCGCGCCCCACCAACTGCACCCCATCGCGCGCGGCGACGTTGTATACCGCCGCGCGCAGCGCTGAATCGCGCGGCTTCTCCTCTACATCCGACCAGATTCACGCAACATCTCAACCACAATTCAAATAACCCACAACCACCATACACCGCACACAACAACACAATCTGAATCCATTCATAACAAACCCCAAATTCGAAATAAACAAAACCAAATCTGAAAATGAAAATCAATTCTATTTTGAAAAACAAGATTTTCGCATATATACACGCAGATAACGATCGGCTGGATGGAAAAACAAGAATCCATATTTCCAAATTTTCTTCAATCTCGCTATGTATCAGTGTATGTATATTTTCGAGACTTTATCAATTTGCTATGCATGTATGGTTTCGAAATCAGCAGTGTGTATATTTTCCAAATTTTTCACTTTGCTGAATCCATGTATAATTCACGAATTCAGAGGAACGTTTTTGCATATATGCATATAAAATTGATCTGATAATTCAACACGATGTTGGCTCTAATACCACTTGTTAAATTAAATTTGATATAGATGAATGTTCATCTAAAATCCACGAACATCATGCTGTAATTATCAAGATCCAAATTGAAGCGGAAGCGTACCTGAATCCATTGTTGTGTTTGATTGAACGGGGTTATGGCCTTCCAACTGATTCGTGGTTTTCTCCTTATGTTTCTTCTCTGTTGACGGGGATGCAGAGAATTATGAAAAGCCACGCTCAATTGGGGACCATGACCTGTATAAATAGTTGTAAGGCAACTATCATGTTTCAATGTTATTAAATTAGCCCCTCATCAATTTAAAACATTGAATCCGTCTCTACACTTTAATCTCACGACACTTAATACCCATTAGTCCCGAATAATCTTTAGTGGATCACTTTATTGACTAAATCCTTAAGATAGCACCACACATTTTATTTTATACATGTTTGGCCACACATTATTGAATTTATCCAACAGAATGATATCGACACGATTGGCTAGGTTACAAGGATTTACGAACAACTACATCTAACCTGAAGGTGAGATACCTTTAATGGTAGAACTTGGAGATGAGCCACGTCAAAAACGTGTCATAGTTGACTTTGTAGTCGTGAATCTACCTTGGAATGACAATACTATATTAGGAAGACCAATTTTTCATGAATTGAAAGCTGCATCCTCAATATGCCATTATTGCATGAAGTTCTCCACTTCCTAGAGAATGGCCTTCGTAAAGTGGGATCAGAGAGCTGCAAAAGAGTGCGATTAGGATTACGCTTCTATAGGAGTTCAGACAATTGTGCAAGAAGAGGAAGCGATCAAAGACTTGCAGATTTTAGAATAAGAAGAGAACAAAGAGTAAATTCAATCCGGACCAGTTGAAGAATTGGATATTTTCCAGGTCGACCAAGAGAGATCTAATATGAAATTTAGAATCGGCCACGGACCCAAGGAGCCGGAAAGACTATATATCTTATTGAGTTCTTGGAAAATGGCGTTGTTGTCTTCGCCAGGACACATTCAAATATGGAATAGATTTCTCATCACTTCCACGTTGATCCTAATGTCAAGCCAAAAAGATACTAGTGTCGAGCCCTGAACTTGTAAAGGTACGAAGCCTGTGTTTATACCCAATTGGATGTCATTTCGTTCATCATCTGATCTTCAGTTAGATTTTTATATATTATCAATCCCAGACTATAACTATTACATCCTTTCAATCCGATTTCAGCACTTGAAATATTTTTTCACAATTCCACTTCACATCTTGACTTGTTGACTTGGATTTCATACAAATTTGGACGTCAAACAAACTTCAAATATATTTTAGATGTTTTGACTGTTTTTAGTGGACAGGAAATAAAACGTTTTCCCAAAAAAAAAAAATAAAAAAAAAGAACTGGGAACCGAGAAGGATAACAACCAGTAGATTGTATCAAATATGTTTGAACCATACTATTCGTACACCTATTTATTGTACATTTTTTTTACATCTCACTCACATAGGGGTGGGGCCCTCCTTCAAGGGGATTAAAATAATGCATCCGTGTCCCACCTTTATGTGAGTGAGTGTAAAAAAAAAAATAGGTGCAAACATATGTTAATTCGTTCTTTTTTAGTCTGCTTAATTGTATTCCCAAATAGATGCGGTATAAATACGAGGATGTACACGAAAATCTACCCTCTCTTTATTGTTGACTGAGAATGGTAAAAATATATTTAATTTCAACGTAGCAAGAATTTTCTAGCCTTGCGGATCGGCAAGACGGGTCTCCCCTACCCTGAATCCACCCCAATTAAAAGAAAAATGGTTAAGTATATAAATACACAATTTTAAAGGCCTAATTTTAAATATCATATATTTTAAGATATTTTAACAATACAAACATATTTCAAAATCAAGTAAAATTTCCTCTCTTTCAATTACCGCTACAGCAGCTGCTGTTTTGTATAATCTTCTAAGTTACAAATCTTCGATTTCAAATTATGTGCCTTTGGTGCATGCGTAATACTAATAGTATGTCACCATATGAATTTTCATCCATTAACAATGTCCGGAGAGATCAAATAGTCCCCTACCAATGATTGAACAGCTTTAGAAGAAAATCCTTTGGTGTGTGTCTAATGTGATTGGTAAAGCTCTATATTTTGTTGCATTATAGTTTGTGTACAATTATAATTTCATTTTTCTTTAAAAGTAATTGAATTAGTTAAAAATTGTAATTAATTACATGTTGTAATTAAATACAATTGCAATTTAGTTATTGTTACTTAACTTTAATTTTACAATAATTACAATTGAAACAAATGAATTTGTAAAACATGACAGATTAATTCTTAAAATTAATTGAATTTGTTACAAATTATAATTAATTAATTAATTACTAACTTAATTGTATATGGTAAGTCACTTGAAATTTAATTTTTTTAATTAATTGAATTAATTATAAATTGTAATTAATTACAATTGCAAATTAATTACAATTATAACTTAACCCTATATGACAACTTACTCAAAATCTCATTTTTAAAAAATTAATCAAATTAGTTGCAAAATGTAATTAATTGTAATTGTAATTGTTACTTAATTACAATTGCAACCTAATTACATTCTATAATGAATTACATTTGTAATTAATTACAATTGAAATTTATTTTAGTTTTGTAATTAATTCAATTGTAACTTTATTTCAATTTTATAATTAATTACAAATTTTAATTAACGAATTTGTAAAACTAACATGTTAATTCGTAGTTTGTAATTAATTCATTAAAACTGAAACTTTATTTTAATTTTGTAATTAATTACAATTGTAACTAATGAATTCGTAAAACTAGGGTGTGTATTTGTTGTATGTAATTAAATACAATTGTAACTTTATTTCAATTTTACAATTCAATTACAACTAACGAATTTGTAAAATATGAAATATTTTTAAAGATTGTAATTAAGTTGCAATTGAAACTTTATTTCAATTTTGTAATTAATTACAATTGTAACTAATGAAATCATAAAACTAAAGTGTGTAGTTTGTAATTAATTACTATTAAAATTTTATTTAAATTTTTGCATTTAATTACAGTTGTAACTTTAAATAAATTTTGTATTTAATGATAATTGTAACTAATGGATTTATAAAACATGACAAATCCTTTTTTATAAAATTAATTAAATTTGTTATATTCATCTTAATTACAATAGTATTTGCAACTCAATCACATTTTATCATCAATTACAATTAGTTAGAATTGAAACTTTATTTCAATTTTATAATTAATAACTACAATTTTAATTCATCACCCTCTGCACCTGACTTGATAACCTCAATGCCACTCCCATAAGCTTTAAGCAACCCAGCTGCACGAAACAACATTTTGTATGTCATAAGCAAAACCATTTTCGTGTGGTTAGTTTTGTCACACATTAAAAGACCCCTCGTATACAGATCTTCTACTATCACAAACGATGGAATAGATAGTCTTCTTAAATATATGGCCAAATACATTCAAGAAATTCTTCAAATACTTAGCATACAGTGTACAGATGGAAGAATAGTTGACCCCTCCATTAGCATGTATCAACCAAGAATTACAGAGGATGACTGGAAACCTACCATATTTATCAGCATGGAGACCAAACAACAATTTGTATACTAACACCAAGGGAGATCGAACCAAAAGTAAAAAAGTAACCGTTATCTATATTGTGACAACATTTCAACAGTATTCTCTGATGGGGTGATGGGGTTGAGGGGTTAGTGAGAGGGTTCAACAGAGAGCGATTCTCATAAAAAATGCAAAACACAGACAATATTAAAAAGAAATCATTTTCATATAGCTGGTTTTATCACACATTCAAAGAACCCCCATATACGGATCTTTTTATATCACATCTAATTCAACAATTACAGTCACCAAGAGTGCCAGGAGAATGGCGAGTGAGGGACGACTGAGACGTTCTTGTCACCGGAGGACATGTTCGTTTCCTCGGAGCGTCATCGTAGGTGTAGGTATACAAATAGCAATAGACCATAAGTTATGGCTCCATGGATTTATACACCGTTCGTTGAGTTGCCATTAATAGCTATTGCTTATTTCTACTGGTAAATTGGAGAATATTGGTGTATTTTGGAGAATTTTTTGGTGGATTAAAGAAGAAATTTTTGTTGGAAGCATTTTTTTTTTAAGACAGACATATATCGGTGGTGATACTTGATTTTCAATATTATTTCTTAAACACCTTGTTTTAAAGCTTTTAAAATATTAAAGTATGAATTAGTGTAATTTACCCAAAAAAAATAGTGTTATATAGACCCACACAAGACAAATCGAGCAATAAGAGACTTGGAGGCTGGAGCTAGGAGTGGGCAAAACTCAAAACCAACCCGGTCAAACCGCGGTTTTTTTTATCAAAATTGTGACTGGGTCGGGTTAAGAGTCATATAGTCATGTCGGGTCGCTGGTTGCAATTTGAAACCCGTGTAACTCGACCCAACCGGATTTTTAGAAAAAAAAGAAAGAAAACGAAAGCGCAAAATTGAAAGTTAAAACACAAATTCAAAGTTCACTTCACATAAACACTAAACACATTCATTCCAAATTCCAATTTCCAACCCTAAAGTTTCCAAGCCTAAACTCTCTCAGTCTCTCGCTGGCCGTCGCACTCCCGCTTCCGCCGCGGCTCCGCGGGACTTCGACTACCATGAGCCTGTGACTACCCTGTCGTCCCTGTTTCGCCTTGTTCTACCATCAGTCGCAAGCGGCAGCCGAGTATGTCCTGTCTACCTGATTTTATTTTTTTCATTTTCTTTTAGATTTTATCAATATTAATACAAAGGTTTTGCTTATTTTTTCCCTCTCTGTCAGAAACTCAGAAGCAGTGGTTTTATCTGTAGAAAATTGTTTATATTATATGCCATTAAACATTTTGCTTATTTTTTTCTTTTCTATGTAATTTCTAAAGCATTTCAGCACATCTATTTTTTTCTTGAAAAAATCTGTTCTGCAATGCTAGAATGTTTTTGGGTTTCCTAATTTTCTGAGCCAAAGATAAAAATTAATTATGTTGTTCCATAAATAAATATAATTAAAAGTAAGTATATATTGAGCCTTTTATGGCCATTATTGTAATAATATGGAAAATAGAAGATTAGGAGGTTTTCTTCTATTTTTAGTGGTAACTCACCTTACTTAGTGACAACTTACCTTACTTGGTGGCAATTTACCCTACTTCGTGTAATCAATTTCTTCCTATAAAAGATGTCTAATTCTTATTTTGTAGGGGAGAGCCGGGGAGAGAGAGAGAGAGAGCTATCTTCTCCCCTCATGTAAGAGAGAGAGAGAGAGAGAGAGAGAGAGAGAGAGAGAGCTATCTTCTCCCCTCATGTAATTTTTCAATTTATTATATACAATACAAAAAAATATATTCTTGTCGGATCATGAGTCCAACTGCAATTTGTCTTATAATTTATTTACATTTTATAAAATTTCTGTTGTGTTGACTAGAAAGATGTCTTACCATTTTTTACGTCAACAGTTTGTCGCCGGCTGTGGAAAAGTTGTACATTAAACCACGTATGACCACATTTCAAAGCCCACAAAGAAAGTGCCTGAATGTGAGATCAAGAGTCTTCAGAAAATATGGCAAAAATATAGATATGAATTGGTGGGGAATAATTCTCCATCAAAATGAATTTTTGCCTAATTCGGATGGATCCCCACATTCTTGGGGGTCTCCAAAATTTTGAATTAATCTTCATATTCTTAAGCGGATCCACAAAAAATTTGGAGGGATTCCACACTTTTGATTTCCATATTTTTATTTTGGGTCTCCAAATTTTTGGATTAATTTCCATATTCTTAAGTGGATCTGCAAAAATTTTGGAGGGACTCTACACTTTTGGATGGATTTCCATATTTTTTTTTGAAAAGAAAATTGACTCGATCTTTTTCCTGATTTTCCTATTAATGAAATCATGGGAGATCAGTCATATGTAGATAAGATTAACAATGTTCTGGATTCTTGTTAGAGGTTCAGAGGAGTCTTGTTGATTATCATCAATTTCCCTTATAAGTTTTTTTTTTTTTCCTTTTTACTACGAATTATGAATTCATGCTCATTTTTCTTTGAGTTGTATGATTATATGATTTGGAGAAAAAAATCAGATTTATGCAACATTCTAAAGAAGAGAGAATAAAAGCTTCGAAATGGATCTAATGAATCTAGCTTGATTAATAAGCCCTATTATATTTGATTAATAACTCGATTTTCTGCCATATTTTTGTTGACAATTTTTAAAATTTATTGAGAAGCATGTTATTTATGTGGTCTATTTGAAAGCCAACTGAATTAAATTGCATACATTTTAGTATGGTTTTTTTTTTTTTTTTTTTGAATGTATGAATATTTAAATAGTCCAATTCTGGCATTATGTAATGCTTATGATGTTATATTTCAGATTTTCAATGATCCTTCAATGTTTGGGACTCTAGAATTTGCAGGTTGCTACTTCCATTTCTAATTATTCCGTCTTTCTTTGCCATCTCTTGAGAATTTGTTAATTGGAAGGAGAATTGCAAAATTGCTATAATGCAAAATAAGAAATGGATATGACCTTATATTGCTAGATTCAATTGAACTATTTTTTTCTTCTTCTTTATAAATACTTGAACATGCAGCGTTCAAACGAATTTATATGCTTGAAAGTTCCTGTAAATATCTCTACCATACAGATCCATATTGTGTTGTTGTCGTCCAATCTGTTGGAAAGCAGATTCCAATATAGATCTTTAGAGGATAAAGAGGATTTTACCAAGGAATATACTGGGGGGGGGGGGGGGGGGTAAAGCCTAAAGGCTGCTACTATTCTTGCTTACAACCTGAATAGAGAATTTGGGCCCAGTTTAAAGGAGTAAATGCAATACTAAATGGATCATCCTAAGGAGATCAACAAGCTTGCACGGTGAAAGCTTCGTTTCAAAAGTTAAAGGGGGGTGACAATGGAAAATATTGAGAAGGTTCTTGACGTGGAGATAACAACCTTAGCTCATGGTTCTATCGAGGTCAACAACTGAATTTCTAGTAGAAGAAAAAAAAAAGAGTTCGTGCAAATTTTGGCAGAGAAACAAGCTTCTCACAAGGCTAACAATCTCAAAGGGAAGGAACCTTTAATTTTTTCAATAACTAAATAAATTTACATTATTTTCATCCAGGTACAGTTTGCATTGATATATGCCTATTTATTTAAAAATTTATAATTTTTGTGAATTTCTATTTGAGTTGGCATATACTGCTTCACATATGGCACATAAATTAGGAAAAAGGCTGCTTGAGGTGTTTCTCCTATCAGACATGAAGCAATACGATCAAAAACTCTCCAAGACCAACCTCGATAGTAATCGGGTCACAACAGCCGACTACTCTCTAAGGCCGACCAAGATAGAAATCGGATCACATCGGCCAAAAACTCTCCAAGGCCAACCATGATAGAAATCGGGTCACAACAGACAACAACTTTTCAAGGTGACAGTGATAGAAATCGGGTCACAACGGCCAAAAACTCTATAAGGCTGACCAATATAGAAATAGGGTCATGATGAGAATCGGGAAAGTCAAACCTCTATGCACGTGCCCGTGGGACCCATGACGAGATCCGAAGTTGAAGAGGTTCAAGATTCGAGGCTAAACAATGTGAATAAATCAAGAAAAGAAGCCGAGAATCAAGTTGGAGCCAAAAAGAAGAAGAAATTGGAATTAGCCAATTTCGGTCTACCGAAAATCATTCCGGTCGACCGAAAGTCTGCAGAGAAATTTTGTTCCAGCCTCAGGCGTTTTCGGCTGAGTGGCGGTCGACCGAAAGTCCAGTTTCGGTCAACCAGTGATCGACCGCAATAAGTTCGGTCGACCGAAACACTTCATTTTACAAAAAAAAAACGGGGTTTTTCTTGCAATTTCCACAAAAACGGGGTTTTTCTTGTAAATACCGAAATTGCACATTTTTCCCATTTTGTACATTATATTCACATTTCTTGTTCATTTGTAATAACTTGGTTGTTCATGAAGTGCTCTTGAGAGCTTGGTCTTGAAAGACCCCTTTGAGGTAAGGATAAAACCTCCTTTGTTCTTGTTATCTTGTTGGAATTTAATCAACTTTGCTTGAGTATTGTTATTCTTGTGTTGTTTATTTCCCCCACCTTGGAATTTGTTTAAGTGACCCCCATTGGGTTAGGGTTTGTTAATCCTTGAATTTTGGGTTAGAATTAAACTTGGGTTAAGGTGTTTATCCATTTATTTACCACTTTAGTTTTCTTGGGTTGATATTAAAATTGTTGTGGGAATTTTCGGTCAACGCACCGAAGGGGCTCGCATCATTTGGTATCAGAGCTTGGCTCTAATTTGGTAAACCTATCTTTACTTTCTTGTTGTTATTCTTGTCATTGTGGGAAAAAAAAAAAAAAAAAAAACGAAAATTGAAAAAAATTTGGGGAAAATTTATATGCCCATGTGTATTGTTGATTCTATGTATTGGGTAGATTGATTGTGAGTTTGTTGGGGGAATTTCATATTCATTCACTACAAAACCTACACTTTCCAAATTGTGTATTCAAAGTGTTTGATAAATTGTCCCAAAGAAAAATACTCCCTTAGTGCTTTATTGTTCGATACCCATATATTGCTAATTACTTGGGGCTATCCAATTCCCATTATCGAAATTGTGTTATCAACATTGTATCCCATATATTACTTGCTCCATACATTGGGTAATTGTTGATCATTCATTCCTTACCACAATTTGAGTTGTTGAGAGTTTTCATATATCCACATTATCCACATTCAAGGTCATTCAAAGATTGAGTACAAGTTGTTTGATAAATTGCCTCATTCAAAATTTACACTCTTTGTGCTTATTATTCTACATTTATGCCTTGTCTATTATTTGTGGTTTGTCAATCCCATTGCTAAGTTGTGTTCCTAGCATCATATCCCACATAAATTTTGCTCCTTTTGAGTTTAGCAAGCACATAAGTTCTACTTGCTATTTGTGTCTATTTGTTCTAAATTCCTTCTTCCTTGTTGGTGATTTCTTTAACTCCACAAGAATTATACTTTGTGGTTTAGTTGATTACCTTCCTTGGAGAACTTTAGAAAGGAGATTTTGAGTGGGAAAAAAGGCAAGAGTGGTGAGCTCAATAGAGGGTAAAAGCCAAATTTGAGTGAAATACGAGAGAAATATTTTCTTGTGAGAACACTTTCACACTTGCACACCATGTCCATTTCCAATTCTCAAACTCAAGATTTGAAGTACTTGTTGAAAAATCTTTCAACCACCATGGCTAGACAAATAGAGAAAAGTAGGGGTGAGTTGGAAAATTTAGGAACAAGAGGGGAGAGTACATCAAATAGGGGAGGTGAAGAAATGATGTGTAGTAGAAGAAGGGTGATGGATAATCTTGGGGACGTAGTGTATAGGGATGGAGTTAGAAAACAAAATGGGAGTTTGAATAGGAAAATTATGAGGGATGATAATGAAGGAGAAGTTGAAGGAGATGGGAGAATGGGTAGAAGACGAAGAGAGTGGGTAGATAGGAATGTAGTTGATGAAAATATTGATAGTGTGCAAATGAAGACTTCATCATTCCATAGGAGGGACGGTAGTGGAAGAAGAGAAGTAGTGAAGGAGATGAATACTATGCTACCAAAATTTTTGGACCATGATAATGAGAGGGAAACACATGGAGAAAATACTTTCTACACTAAATGCCTTGTGGGGGATAGGGCATGTAGCCTCATTATAGATGGGGAGAGTGACATGAATTTGGTGAGTACTAGTAGGGTGGAGAAATTGGGGTTACCGATTATAAAGCATCCTCATCCCTATGTATTGCAAAGGTTGGGTGACGATGGGGGAGTGAGAGTGAGTGAACAAGTTCTTCTTGCCTTCAACATTGGATCCTATTGTGACCAAGTGATATGTGATGTAGTTCCCATGTACACTACTCACATAATTTTGGGGAGACCTTGGCAAAGTGATAGGGGTGTGATACATGACAAGAGGAAGAACCGGTGTAGCTTCCAAATGAATGGAAAAAGGGTTGTGATCCTATCTTTGAGTTTGGAGGAAGTTCATAAAGATCAAATGAAACTCAAGAGGGAGTGGGAGGAAGAAGAGGAGAAAAAGAAAGACAAGGAAAGTGAAAATGAAGAAGAAAAGAAAAAGGAGAAAGAAAATGAAAATGAAAATTCAATTGAGAGAATTGAAGAAAACAAAAATGAGAGTAAGAGAGTTGGGGCCACGTCCCTAGAAAAAGGAGAGACAATGAGAGTTGGAGCCACGACTCCAGAAAAAGGAAAGGTGAGAGAAGAACTGAGAGTTGAGGTTCCTACCTCAGAAAAATGTGAGGGGGTGATGAGTGCCACAAAGAAAATTGAGGGGAGAGATCACACAAAAATGTTCTTTACTCTTGAATTTTCTAACAATACCCTCCATAGCTTGGTTACTTCCTTGTTGCAGGAGATCGTGAGACCGACTTATCAAAGTAACCAAGAACTCAAAAGTCATGCCGAGTGGAAGAACTTTATGGAGATATTTTCCTACCACAGCAAATACAATCAAGGTAAAGAAAATGTGGTAACCGATGCAACATCTAGGAGGTACGCTCCTAACACTTCTTCAAGAGCAAGGTTATTATATTTGGAATACATCAAAGGATTGTATGACATTGATGTGGACTTGACAAATGAAATTTTGTCATGTGGAAATGTTACATGTAATGAAGGTCCTTGGCATTATAAATTCCTCCTTTGTAAATGCAAATTTTTATGTGTGCCAAATTGTCTAAGTGCCAACTCATTTTGTATTGAGCATGTTAAGGGCATCCATGTTAATAATCCGAATTTGTTAAACATTTGTGAATCGTGCTGTGAGCAATATTTTGATGGATTTTATGGGCATGATAACTAATTGTTTTGGAAAATTGGTGATAAACATGTCTGCACTTGTGGTGAAGGCCGAACGTTCCAAATGGCTAAATCTAAGTTTTTACCTCAAGTTTTATACACACATTTGCATGTTCCCAGTAAACCTTGGATTAATCATTCTATGGAGTTTGTGTTGGGTTTACTTAGACTAAAGAAAAGAAATGATGCTAATTTTGTAGAGGTTGATGGGGGTATTAAACTTTCACATTTTACTACATGTCATGAAACCCGCATTGCTATCAACATGATGAATCTTTTCTTTGAAGGAGTGGTGCATTGGCATAAAAATGATGCTCAATTTATGGTTGTTAAATTTGCCTGCAATAAAAGCGTTTATCCTAGTAGCAAATCTTCTCCACTTAATGTTGTTTTTGGCCCTAGCCTAATAACTTTTTTGAGATTGATGCACTTGTTTATTTATGGAGATTCTAGTTTAGGTGGGTACAAAAAGGCAAATTTGGCTGAGCCCCTGATAGAGCAGGGCGAGCGTCAATTTAGGGCGCTTATTGAAAAATGTACTTCCAATTCGAACCAAGATCGAATGCGATTTGTATTTGACCCAGGTGATTGGATGTTGTTCGTTTGGAGGAAAGAACGGGTTCCCGATTTAATAAAATCCAAATTGTTACTCTGCGGTGTTGGCACCTCTCAAGTTCTTCGCAGCGTCTACAAATTGATTTTGCACGGTGAGTATGAAATTTCAGTTACATTTATTATGTCTGAATTTTCTATTTTTATTGTAGGTGCCGATTCGTGGTCGAATCTCTTTCGAGAAGGAGGAGATGATGAGAATCGCGAAGGTCCAACTTCATTGCATGAACCTGTGGTACACAATGTTGCAAGATCAAAGTTCAAGGAGTTTCACGACAGTGCATTCAAGCAAGATTCGAGGTCGAATCCTTTTCAAGAGGGAGAGGATGATGAGAATCGGGAAAGTCAAACCTCTATACACGTGCCCGTGGGACCCATGACGAGATCCGAAGTTGAAGAGGTTCAAGATTCGAGGCTAAATAATGTGAATAAATCAAGAAAAGAAGCCGAGAATCAAGTTGGAGCCAAAAAGAATAAGAAATTGGAATCAGCCAATTTCGGTCGACCGAAAATCATTCCGGTCGACCGAAAGTCTGCACAGAAATTTTGTTCCAACCTCAGGCGTTTTCGGCTGAGTGGCGGTCGACCGAAAGTCCTGTTTCGGTCGACCAGTTCGGTCGACCGAAACACTCCATTTTACAAAAAAAAAAAAACGGGGTTTTTCTTGCAATTTCCACAAAAATGGGATTTTTCTTGTAAATACTGAAATTGCACATTTTTCCCATTTTGTACATTATATTCACATTTCTTGTTCATTTGTAATAACTTGGTTGTTCATGAAGTGCTCTTGAGAGCTTGGTCTTGAAAGACCCCTTTGAGGTAAGGATAAAAACCTCCTTTGTTCTTGTTATCTTCTTGGAATTTAATCAACTTTGCTTGAGTATTGTTATTCTTGTGTTGTTGTTTATTTTCCCCACCTTGAAATTTGTTTAAGTGACTCCCATTGGGCTAGGGTTTGTTAATCCTTGAATTTTGGGTTATAATTAAACTTGGGTTAAAGTGTTTATCCATTTATTTACCACTTTAGCTTTCTTGGGTTGGTATTAAAATTGTTGTGGGAATTTTCGGTCAACGCACCGAAGGGGCTCGCATCAGGTCACTAGGCCAACAACTCTATAAGGTCGACCGCGATAGAAATTGGGTCACAACTGCCAACAACTCTCCAAGGCCGACCATGATGTATTTGAGTCATAAAGCGAACAACCTTCCAAGGCCAACCAAGATAAAAACGGGTCACTACAGCCATTAATACAAGGTAGTAGACCATGATAAACAATCGGATCACTACGGTCACAAGTACACAGATAGTCAACAACGATATATAACTGGGCGACCATGGCTATCAATTAGGAAATGGCCTCCTTAATTTGAAATTGACAAGGCCTGAATCTAAAATAGTTTTAAATCCGGACTTGGGGACAATTGTTGTACCATAAATAAATATAAATAAAAGTAAAAAGTATTTATTGAGCCTTTTAAGGCCATTATTGTGATATTATGAAAAATAGAAGATTAGGAGGTTGTCTTCTATTTTTAGTGGTAACTCACTTTACTTTGTGACAACTTACCTTACTTGGTGGTAATTTACCCTAGTTAGTGTAATCAAATTCTTCCTATAAAAGATGTCTGATTCTAATGTTTTAGAGAGAGAGAGAGAGAGAGAGAGAGAGAGAGAGAGAGAGAGAGAGAGAGAGAGAGAGAGAGAGAGAGAGTTATTTTCTCCCCTCATGTAATTTTTAATTTATTATATACAATAAAAAAAATATATATTATGGTCAGATCATGAGTCCAATTACAATTTGTCTTATAATTTATTTACATTTTATAAAATTTCTATTGTGTTGACTAGAAAGTTGTCTTGCCATTTTTTTACGTCAACAAATACCTTGTTTAATCATCAGAAGTCTCAAGAAATCAGGGAATTGATTTTTGAGTTTTTCACCTTTTTTATTTGTTTGTTTCTGGTTGGGTTTCTTGCAAAGTTGTGCATTATTGGCAGAATGTTGGTATAGTATTAGAATCTAGGAGCATTGGATTGATGGGCAATTTTTTAAACTTTGCCAATTTGGGTCGAAGAAAAACCCGCCCGGTACTTTATTGAGTTGGGTTGAAATCTGTATCTGAGTTGATTTGTGTTGATTTTATGTCAACCGCCATCAAGTTGTGTTGGGTTCGAATTGGACCTAAACCCGATCCAATCCAACACACGTTCACCCCTAGCCGGAGCGAGACCATTTTACCCAAACCCAATTACTCAACCTTTGTTTTCACACTTTCAATTACACATATTTCACTCTTCCTAGTTCGTCTCTCCCACGTCGCTTTTCTTCAGTTCCTTCACTCTCGTTCGTCTCTCCATCTTGATCTCACCTAGAAGCACAACTGCACTCTAGTCTCAATAGGTTATTATTTAATGAATTTGTGACGGATTTTTGAAGCGAATTGGTGATGCCTCATCTTGGATCCGATCCGCTACGAGAATTGGTGGATTACGGGTGAATATAGACTGGACAAAATTTTCGTGGGACGGATACAAATCAAGTCGATCCACTCCGAAAATGCTCCGTTGTCATCACTATTGCTGATAATGTTTAAGGAATCTGAGTTTCTTGAAGATTCAAGGTGTGAAAGATGGGTGTTGTCAATTACTTAATAAACTGTTCAGCAGCCTTTTTTTTTTTTCTCGAGGTAAAATGTGGTTAAAAATTGAAGAGAGATAATGTGTGTTGTTAAAAAGTAATTTGGAAATTTGTGTAAAAAAACCTGTTTATAAACCAAAAACAAATGTTGATGAACACACCGAAAACTTATATCTAATTGCAAAATACACAAGATTATCGATGCTCTGAACTTGGGAGGCGACATCACATTTCACGAGTTTATGCTGACGAGAGATAGACTAGTGCAATTGGGGTTAAAATACCTCTAATGGTTTGGCATTTAACATCAAACTGGATTTGAACTATTTCAAACATATATAAATGTGCCTTGTAGGATTGCGGATGTAGATGTCACCTCTTTACACAAAAAATAAGGATGTGCTCTTTCTCCTGAAGAAGCGATTCACGAAAAAGGAATGAGACAAAGATCATTGAAGAGATGCAGATTGGCCTGAGATTTTATGTGTCATGTATGACAATTTGAAATTATGACTTATAAGTTTTTTTGTGCCCCTATAATCAATTTTTTTTCTTTAAGTACATTATAATAAAATAAAAAAATTGGTGCCCCTACGACATTAAGGCCTGTGTGATTGCACCACATGCACACGCTCGGGATCGCCTCTGAAGAGATGTTGTCGCTACAAAATCGGAATAATTTAAATTAGTTGAAAAAATATCATAAAACAATTTCTACATATTACAAACCAAGCATTTTTTCTTGTTTTCTGTTTTGAAAAACTATTTTTCATAATTATAAATCAAATGCGATTTCTATAATTTTACTATCCGTTTGTAAACCAAATAAATTGGTTTATAAAACACACAATTTTCTAAACAACTTTTTAACTACACACACCTTCTCTCCACTAATTTTCAATCAACATTTTACCTCACATTCATAAATAATTAGCAAATAGAATTCAAATTAAGGCTTGTTTTCACACTATAAAGAAAAAGGAAATAAATATTGCAAAAATTTCATATCAAATTCTATGAATTTCGTTTAATTACTTCCATCATCTGATAATCTTTTCTTAATTTTTGAATTACTTGATTCCCAAATTGCTATACACATCCACACGAAATAAATCGAGTAAATAAATTTAAGAGGGATCCTGGGATGCTGAAAAATAAATATGTTTCAGTAGAACTTAAGTTCTGTGTTGAAAATATAAAATTCAGCACTATGTTTAAAATTGAAAATTCCACTTATCAATTTGTAAATATATAATTTCAAGAACAGTGAAATCATTCATCAGGATTTCAAAATACAATAGTTTGGGCAACAAAGTAGATTATGTTGGAATTTTCCGTTTTCATTAATTGACGGAGTGGTCCACATAATCTCATCTTGAGGGAGGACGTGGATAGCATCCATAATGATCAGTAACTATCTTCATCTATAATGACCAGTAACTACCACTATAAGAAAACAGAGTAATAGGAGCGACATTTATCGAACCTATAGATTAACTTGTCGCCCCTATATGTTGTTCCTACAGATTCGTTGCACTAGATCTATTAGGGCGACATATGTCGTCTCTATAGATCACGAGGTCTTTAGGAGCGACATGTGTCGCCCCTTTAGATCTCGAACCTATATCATACCTAATGTTATAGGGACGACAAATCTCGCCCATATAGATTTAAGATCTATAGCAACGACACCTATAGGGGCGATATATTGTCGCCCTTACAATATTATTTAAAAAAAAAAAAAAAAAAATCAAATATGCAAAAGACCAAATTAAATTACTAAAAATGCGAAGTTTATAAGCATCTTCATGAGATTACAATTCATTTTTAAAAATAACATATTACTACCCATCTGATAGTCCGACATCGTCATCATCACAACGTTCATCATTAATTACATCATCTGGTGACATACCCTGACATGCCCATTTCATGCACAACGCAAACCGAACTCGGTGATGGCAGAGTTTATAAAAGGCGTTGGTTTATTTGGGTTTGGTCCCTAAGTCTCCTTTCTCATTCAGATTCGAAATACACCATCAACGAAAGAAAGAGTGAGGGCTTGGAAGATCTTTAACCTTGAAACCAGAAGAAAATCGTGAGACATTTAAGAACTTAACAATGACTGAAGGTACACTTCAATCCGTTACGCTTCCGTTTCTCTTTACGTTGATCTAATTGCTTTTATAGTTTGTAATAAGCATGTTTAGATCACCGAGTTTATTTAACAGATTAAATTTAACAGAAAGAACATGTTTCACTCAATTACAATCAACATAAATAAAATAAAGGTATTGTGAAATCAAATCACACGAAAGACAAGCAAGAAAAATCTTAAAATAGAACACAGTTAATTCATTGGACAATGAATGCCACCATCACCATTTCTTCACATAGCCCTGGAACCGTAAGCCGGCGGCGCACCAGCATTAGAGCCACTAGCCCCACTACCTTCACCTGGACTAGGGTTTCTTGGATCGAACACTTGCAGTGCCGTGGCTCGGGAGCTACCTTCACCTGGAGTAGGGTTTCTTGGATCAAACAATGGCAGTGCCGTGGTTCGAGAGCTACCTTCACCTGGGCTAGGGTTTCTTGGATCAAACACTGGCAGTGGCGTGACTCGGGAGCTACCTTCACCTGATCTAAGGATTCTTGGATCAAACACTGGCAGTGCCGTGGCTCGGGAGCTACCTTCACCTGGACCAGGTATTTTCGGATCAAAAACTGGCAGTACTGCTGTTGCTCGGGAGCTACCTTCACCTGGACCAGGGATTCTTGGATCAAACATTGGCAGTGCCGTGACTCGGGAGCTACCTTCACCTGGACCAGGGATTCTTTGATCAAACACTGGCAATACCGTGGCGCGGGAACTACCTTCACCCAGACCAGGGATTCTTGGATCAAACACTGACAGTGCCGTGGCTCGGGAGCTACCTTCACCTGGACCAGGGATTCTTGGATCAAACACTGGCAGTGCCTTGGCTCGGTAGCTACCTTCACCTGGTCCAGGGATTCTTGGATCAAACACTGGCAGTTCTGTGGCTCCAGAGCCACTAGCCATCCCATAAGTGGGGAACATTGAACCCATACCCATTGGAACAAACGGAGCACCTGCAGCATGAAGGCTACTTCCCCCACTAGCTCCAGCTGGGACCAAATAATTACTAGGGTTGGTTAAATCATACAGTACCATGCTATCTGAGCCACCGGCCAAAAATTGACTTGGGATTCCGCCACTCGTAAAGCTAGTAAGCCCCTCACCAGTACCAAATGAAGTTGCAGGAATAGTAGACTCATGAAGAGCAACTGGGGGTGTAGTTCCAGCAAAACCAGTGGTGACTACACCTGGAAAACCTAAAGTAGACCCGCCGTATACAGGGACCCCACCCGACTCTGGAGCAAAACTCGGATTTATCCCTGCAGAAGGATTAGGAAAATCTTGATTACCTAGATTTGTAATTCTCTGCACTTCAATTTCAACCATGTTTTTGAAATGAGCATATCTCCCTAACAAGTCTTGAAGCTGGTGGAAATCGAGGTCTTCAATGGGGGGTGGGTACCATTGTTCGGCTATTCCCACCAGCTTCATGTCCTCTTTCTCTTTGATACTCCTTTTAAGAGATTCAACGGTGTTGTCTATATTAGTCAGGTCCTGGTTTCTATGAATGATGTTGGAAGTACGTTGAGCCTCAACCAATTGGGTGACAGGATCGGGAGGTGGCGGAGCATTATCCTGCGTAAGAAACCTATCGCAGATAGCATTGATATTCGGGTGGCCGAAGGAAAACGCCTTGTCACTGGGAGAAAACACGATTACGCCCATTTCTACGTCACAAAGGGTACAAAGTTCACTGGCTTTTTTAAATAATCCGGCACGCCTCTTGGAGAAAGTAACTTGTAGGTTACTCTCGTTCTCCATTCTGGCCATGTTCACCCTTTGCCGGCCACGGCCTCTTCTTCCCGACCTCCCGCCTGGATTCGATGTACTCATCGAGATGAAACAGTAATAGACAAGAAGCCAAAAATTGTTGAGAGCAAGAGCGAGTTTTCTTGAAATGGCGTGGTTTTCCTTAAGCGAGAAGGGGGCTATATATATAGGAGAGGATTATGCCTTGCGCGTCCACATTCATGCCACACGTATTCTACCTTCTATTTTGTTACTATAATATTTAAATAATCCGCCATTAATTTGTCCACCAATTTAATTAGTTGCTAAGTTTTGGATATATAATAATATAATGTCCCTATTTGCCGAACATCAAATTAATTTAAAATTCATTAATGGCCATTTCATTGCTAAAATTTTCAAAATATGTCATTTAGTTCATCAAGATCTTTCATTAACTGCTGAAACAATATTGTATCATCGATCAATATTGTTTAGCCGATAATATCGAGTGTTTTCCCGCGGAAAGATGTGGGGTTTTTCCTCTTTATTCTTTAACGATCGAATGGTGTTTGATCGCAAATTCGCAATAGAGCATGAGAAAATTGCTTCAATCTTAATCGACTAAAGCATATTATATATGATCTCTAGGGCCACTTTTCAATGGATAAGAATGTGACAACGTATGCTTCAATATTGTATTTGTTCATACATGAAAAGTTGTATAAGCCGATTAAATTAACTATAAACAAAATAATTAACACCTCGCGCGCTAAATAAACGTTTTTAGCATCACCGATGGACCGTGGATCGAGCATAGTTTTTTTTTAGGTGCAAAAGTTTAATATTTTTTTTTTAACTAATCCGACTATTAATAATCGACAACTATAGAAATGATTTTATTGAATGTGATGAGATGAATTTCTTAGCAAACAATTAAAATAGAGAGACACATGCCAAGGATGGAAAAAAAATAAAGAATGGAAAACATTATAAACTCTAAATTATAATTTTGTTAAAGACTTTACCAACTGATTTTAATACGTAAAAATGAGTCATGAAGTTTTACAATTAATTATATTTCATATTAATTAATATCTAGTGCATACATGGGAAGTAATCCTAATTTCCCTTAAATTTCTTTACCTAATTAAAACCACACCATTATAGTTTCTTTAAAGTATGTTTTTTTACCCATTTTTGACTCCCTTGTGGTTTTATTTCATCTTAATAAATTTCCTAACAAGTAGTAAATTAGGTGGCTCGCCGAGGAGGAGAAAAAGTGGAGAATTATATTGCAACAAACAATTACATAAATATGAGATGAAAAATGTAATAAAAAATCTGACTTTTTGGACCTCTAAATTTTGATTTTCGGGAATCATTTATTTCAAGACAGAGTAAATTAAAATCAAATTTTAATCAAGAAAAACTTATCAAATGTCTAGAAATTGAAAAAAAAAACAAAAATAAAATAAAATTAAGAGTCCATTAGATGGGTTCCATAATGTCAAAAAGTTTTTAAAACTACTATGAAGTGCCTTTGAAAATGTCGGAATAATTTTCTGAAAGTGATTTTTGAGAAACCTGACTTAAGGTAACTTTTTCAGAAATCTTTTCTACAAGCAACAAAAGCATTAACAAACAAACCCTAAAGATAGCATTTATGATTAATGATGATATACATTTATCCTTTAATGTCACCGGAGAATGATCCGAGACGGCTCAAATTAATACAAGGATTTCGTGTTGTCACTTTCTTAGTCAAATCAATGGGACAAATCATGTGTAAAATACAGTGTAAAAATATGAAAGCTTAAAAGATCGAGAAGTTTACCGGCAAGAATGGTGTTTATATATGTGGGCATCTTCGGCCGTTCATAAGATTTTGATGTGTATGGGTGATAAGAGTTCAATATGTTTTGCGATTCACCGAGCAATGTAGGATATAGGTGTCCTTGACACAGTATTCTTAGAAGTATTTTTCAAGCCTTGTCAGGAGAAGATTCATATCAAGGCTCGCTTGATCCAACCGCACAACTCCCTCGACTCACGGAGGACTTGACCATCTTCTATTCTACAACAATTATTGGTTTTGTGGGCTATACGGTGCGATTGGCGTGTTCTTAACCCTCGACAACTTAAATCGCTTAGGGAATAATTTATAGATTCAAGTTCGACTACGTAGTATTTCATAAACTTTCTACCTGCCGCTCATCGATGAGTCGCATCGATGTTTTCTAACTAGGTTTATGATTGGAGTAGGTAATTGAATGATATATTTTTCAATTGTAAAATATTTGTGTAAATGGTACAAACTAATCTTTAAATACAAAAAATAATTGTGCTTTCCATTTGAAAATAAGGATGACAAAAATATTCGATTCGATTCGATTCGAACCGAACCGGATGAAAACTCACTTCAAATGGAAAAAAAAAAATTCCAATAAGGTGGATCAAGGCCGAAAAGCCTGCCCCCAAGTCAAATCACAGGGTGGATGCACCCCAATTAATATTAGTTTAAAAATTCACCAAACAAATCCTTACCAATTTTTTTCTCTCATGTACATAGCAATTACACGATTTTTGTAATTATTTTTTTTTACCTCAACTCTATCGAAAAAAAGAAAAATATGGGACAGATCATCAAACAGATCAGGTGGCCGATTCAATCTGTCCCCGCCTCAAACACAATCTGCATTGAAATTTGGCATATTGTAGGGTGGATATGGATCTCCCTATAATCTTGCGGGGCCGAATACAAATCAGGTCGATCCGCTTCGAATTTACCTCGTTGTCATCACTATCTACAAGTATATAATTTTGTTAAGTACATGATTATAAATATTTAGATTTGAAATGTTTGTAATCATGTCAATTGTAATGTATATCAAAAGTAATTATCAAAATCAGGTTATAAATATAATTTTTTCACATGTATTTACTTTTTTTATTATAATTTTTGTAATTTTTACTAGATAGTTTTTACAATTGTTGTAACTTTTGTTATATATAATTATTATACTATATAATTTTTTCAAGATCGTAAACTACACAGTGTAATTTTCATTACACATTGCTACATGAGCATAATTTTTAAATTGTAATTTATTACATTAGTTTAAAACTCGTAATTTTTTATACTCACTTTCCTTCACAATTGTGTTTGTCTATTTGTTTCGCAGGCTGAATTCCCTTAACACAATTTGTTTCTGTAAATTCTAATTCTTTTCCTTGCTTTATCTACTTCTTGTTCTTCACATGAGGCAACAATATCCTCTCTAATTGAACTCAATTTAGAACATTCAGAGTTATGCACCTCCTTTTTTGAACTATGCAACTTCTTCCGAACTAATTTCTTCATTTTTAATTTAATCTTATCCTTCCTCGACATCCTCATCTCCAATTCAGTAATTCACTTGCAAACTCTTTGTCATACACATGGGCTTAGAGATGTCAAACGGGCCGAGCCAGGTTGGCTCGGGCCATTTGACCATGGCTCATCCGAGCCCACGAGCCGAACTTGGGCCGGAAGCCGGCCCAAGTTCGGCTCCTGTACGAGCCGGAAGGGCTGGCTCTTTTTTTTTTTTCAAACGGGTAACGACTGGAATAATTGAAAATATAAAAACTTAAATAAACCCTCTTCCTTTAATCCGGGCTTGAGACCAGCTACATTTAATTTCTTGTAGACATAGTTAAAATTGCACACGAATAAAATGTTACGTGTACAATTTTTTTATTTGAAAGAAAGAATTAAAAATACAGAAAAAGAAAAATGCATATGTTATTTATAGCATAATTGTAAGTATAATAATTAATAATACAAAATAATTTACTCACCAATACAATTGTTTTCCGAATTCCTCTGCCAGAATTTCACTTATCCTGTTTTGTAATATTTTCTTATCAAACTGCAAATCATTCAAGCACATTAAGGCCTCAAGTATGTCTTCTTTAAGCATTGACCTATATTCAGATAACACTCTTCCACCTACACTAAAAGCAGTCTCCGATGTTACAGTTAATACCGGAGGTGCTAGTAGATCTCGTGCAATCATAGAAACAATTGGGTATTGACGATTTTCTTGCAGATTGTTTGTCGATCCACATCGTACGATGTTTAGTTAATTAAATAGATGTAGAATCTAATATAGATGAATTTTATGCTATGAAACCTTGTCGATCACAATTTCGTTGAACATTACGATGTAGCTATTGTTTTTGTAATACGAAAAAGTTTTGTTACATTACACTTTTTGAAATTCAGCTCAATCTAGTTGGAAGTCTTGGATCTTCCAACTGGTCGTCCATTTCGACATTCTTCGAGGCAATTTCTCGATATCCCAATTTCCCTTCACAAATGTTTTCATCTAGTATCTCCTTCTTGTTTGGACTTTCCTTGCCACAGTCTAGTTCCACAACTCGATTCTTGTTTGGAGTTTGGATTACTGGGTGATTTTGGGCTGTAATTGATTTTTTCCATCTTTCAGCGTTTAAATGCTGTCTTTCAAGAACTAAGATTCAATATCCGATCCCTAATTTTAACCTACTTTACCACTGCACCATGCTCTTCGAGCGGCTAATCTTACTTTTTATTTATATATTTCGTTGGCCGTGTGCAAATTACTTATATGTCACTAATTTTTATATATTTGTAATTTAAATCGATTATATAGCTCGTTTGACAAGGTTTTAAAGAGTCAAAAACTTTTTTCAGAGACTGCAAAATTTACTTTAAACTTTTAGATGAAGTGAGCTAACTTTTTCAAAGAGATCTTCTAAAAAAAGGAACAGTACATAAATAAGAAGGTTAAAAATACAAATTTCAAAATTGATAAAATAGTTTCAAATTTCAAAAATTAGGTTATAATCAAATTAAATAATAAAAAATATTTTACTAATTATATATATTAAGTTCACTACACTTTAAAAATTTTATGTCTTAAAACACAAACTTTTTAGGTCACAATTGATTTCAAGGTCACAAATTATCAAAATTGTAAATCACAAAATTATCAAAATAATCGATAAGACTTATTTTTAGGTTACAATCATAAGTTTTTTAAGTCACGACTGATTTCAAGGTCATTCATTATCAAATTAGTAGGTCACAAAATGTCAAATTAGTCGACCTCGTCTTACTTTTAAGTCACGACTGATTTCAAGGTCATTCATTATCAAATTAGTAGGTCACAAAATGTCAAAATAGTCGACCGCCGCCACCACCAACTGCTAACAACCATAGCCACAATCGCTACCACCTCCACTGCCACCATAGACCCAACCACACCAACACCATAGCCTCAACTAGTCGCCAACACCTTCACCAGAACCATTGCACTACAATAGCAAATTGCAGATTTAACCTCCGACCGGTGGATCGCTGCGCGTAACAGTCTTGGAGGGGAGGTTGTTGTCTATTTCCGAAGGAGAGATAGTGGAGGTCACCGATCGTGTGTACGATAGTATGTTGGTGTGGAATCGAGTGTAAGTGGGGTCGATTTTGAAAATGGTTTAGGTTTAAACTAGTTGGGTAGAGTGGCATGGGATGGGGTGGGGTAGGATTTGGGTAATTAATTTAATTTTATAATATTATTATTAATATTAAAATTAAGATTTTAAATATTCACTTGATTTTCTTATAAAATTCTTAATCTATTTTTATAGTTGAAACGTAGGGCATAGTGTAAATTTCACTGAAAACATAAAATAAATAAATAAAGGGAATCGTATACTAAATCAAAGGATTAATTTCACAAAATATCACTGAAATTTTAGTAAAATTTCAAATATGCTACTAAAATTCAATCATTACGTAATCTACCATTCAAGTTCAAACTGGATACTCAAAATGCCATTTTTTTAATTTAGAAATTGCCGCAAACAATCTCTAATGTTTGGAAGAATTGCGAAGATGGTCCTTAATGCTTTATTTTGATGTAAAAGCCCTTACTTTTTTGTCTAAATTAACAAAAATCTTCTTTTTTTATTTAAATGACAAATATATTCTTATTTTTTAATATGAAATTTAACAATTGAGTCATAACATTTGCAAAATTATAATTGGATATGTTCATGAATTTGTTTTTATATTTAATTAACTAAAATTAGTAGATTAGTTTTTTTCATGTATTTTATTGATTAAATGGTTAATATACATACAAAAAAAGATCTAATTTTCTAATTTTCAAACCCACATTATATTAAAAAATCTATTTTTTCACTTGATTTTTTGAAGATATTTATCATGTAAGAAAACGATTCTTTTAATTTTCTTTTCAAAAATAGATTCTTTAAAAAATCTATCCAAAAAAATATTAATTTAATTTATTTCATAATAATTTTAAATTATACAAACAAACTTATATGCATATTATCCATTTGATTAATAAAATTCTAATGAAGAAAACTATTCTACCAGTTTTAATAAAAAAAAAATATATAAAAAAGTTACTGAACATTAAAATATCCAATTGTACTTTCACAAATTTTATGACTCAATAGTAAAATATTTTATTAAAAATAAGAATATATTGATCATTTAAAAAACGAAGTGTTAGCCACTGCTCGGTAACTTCATTTTTTTTGGGGGTTTTTTTTTTTTTTTTTTTTAAACACTTTAATTTTCAATACAATTTTTTAACCACACATTTTTTCTCCCTCAAATTATTTCGAGATACGTGAAAAACACACACAAAAAAAAAAAAAAACAATGTGCCAAACCTGAAAAAACGCCTCTGAACAGAGGCTTAATAGTTTTTGTGAAATTAGCCTAGGGCTGGGCGTTTTTCGGCTCGGTTATTAAAGGAATCGAAATCGAACCGAAACTTTCGGTTCGGTTTTTTCAAAGACAAGAATCGAACGGTTTCGGTTTCGATTCGGTTTTCGGTTATTTTTTGGTTTTTGTTCGGTTCCAACTAAAAAAATTTAAATTTGATGCAAATACAAAAAAAAATTTAATTGTTTGCAAAAATTAAAGGTAAATACAACCAAATAAAGTTTTCAATTAAAATTAAAGTCCAAATTCATGTATTACCAAGAATGTGAATATCAAAATCTTGATAGTTAAAATCTTTTTTTACTCTAAAACCATTCTTATTTGAAAATGATATCACGTCGAGAAAGTAAGAACATTTGAATCTCATTAAAAGCAAATTCTACAAAATAATAACACTATAATAATGTATGAAATAACTTAAAAGTAAATTATTAAATTCCATAATAATAATGTATCAAACAGACAACATTTCATACACTGTCCAAGTGTCATACATTAAAATGTGGTTCTACTTGAATAATATTATGAGTAATGGATTTTTAATTAAAATACTACTAATCTAAACAACATTTCTCAAATGAAAAAATTGTGAGTAAATTTATATTCCTCTCACCCATTTTCTACACATTAAAGCGTGAATATAAATATATTTTGTTGTATAATTCAATGAAAAATTCAAAAAAATAAATATTTTTATCGGTTTTGATTTCGATTTTCGGTTTTGATTTTAAGAACCGATAAAAAATCGATTTTGGTTTCGGTTTGAAATTTTCTTTTCAAGAACCAAAATATTTTGATTTTTTCGATTCGATTTCGATTCGATTTACTCGATTCAGATTTTATTTTTCCACCCCTAAATTAGCCCAATACCAAACATTTTACCAATTACCAATCAAAATATCAAAGTCCATATACTACCCCAGAGAAGACGACTCGAAGAAGAAGCGTGATAATGGCCAAGCCTTTGGGATCCACCGGAGAGTTCTTCAGGCGGCGGGATGAGTGGCGGAAGCACCCGATGATGACGAATCAGTGGCGCCACGCCACCCCGGGCCTTGGAATTGCCCTCGTCGCCTTCGGTATCTACCTCGTTGGTGAAACTGCCTACAACAAGATCTACGCTCCCGAATCTCACTCTCACTCTCACTCTCACTCCACCTCTTCTGTTTCTCACTAAGAGAAAACAGCAAGCTCACGCATTTGTACAAGGTCAGGATTGCTTGCATATATATGTGAAATGTAAATATAAATGTAAATGTAATTTTAATTAAGGAGATGAATTAGCCTCTGTTTGTTAACAATTTTTTGTTTTAAAAAATATATATGTTTTTTTATATTTTTTTTAAGGTAAAATGTTTGATTGAAAAATGAAAAGAAAAAATGTGTCTCGTTAAAAAGTAATTTGGAGAATTGCATAGAAAAAAACATGATTGCCAAACGGAGGCTAAATGTTTGAATATGTATTGGTATTTATGTTTTCAATTTCAAGAAAAGAATTCCGCGATAACAAGTAAAACTTTTACATTTAATATTTAAGACGATTTTACGAATGTTATGTTAGAGTTTGCCATCATTTGTTAGCTTATATTAATTTTTTCATTGAGGTCTTAGATTGACATCATATTGCATATTTTTCGACTTTAAAATAATGCAATTATTATCAAAAGAAAAAAATAATCTAGAATTTGACTTTTTATAGATACTTTTTGTACAAATTCATAAATCATTTACTACATGTATTAATTGAACTTTCATAATTAATAAATTAAAATAAATTGATAAAAATAAAAAAATTCTTAAAATAGCAGGTGAAAATGGGAGGAAAACTTTGTGCGTAAAATGGTAACGATTATCCTATTATTATATATGTATAGATCTTTATTTTGAGTTTGTGCCAATTAGGATTGCCGCATTTTTCTTGAAGTCTGGGTTCCTATGCAATGAATGTGATTAGAGCATCTACAATGCTAAACTTTTCACATTGAATAAATTTTACCATATGTCAATTAATGTATAAAATTTCTTTTCACATAAGATGAATGTTGATGAAAGAAAGAGAATGTCAAATGTCATCTTCACTGCACGATTTTGTTCTCCTACGCGTTGTGAGCAAGAGAACAAAGTCAGCTTTGCCTTGCATTTGCAAGGCAAAGACAACCCTTTTTTTTTATATATTTTATTATTATTATTATTATTATTAGTCTTAGTCTTATATATATATATATATATATATATATATATATATATATATATATATATATATATTTGTCATTAAATTCAAGAAATACACTTCATTCAGAACATAAGAACAAGAAAAAATAAAAATATTTTTAGAAGCTTGTTTATCTATTTTTTTGTTGAATTCTTTAGTAAGTCATTTTTCTTTATTTACAAAGCTTAAACATGTGTTTAGTAAATAATTTATTATAAATCGGTTCATAAACCATACAATTTTTCAAATCACTTTTTAATTATACACATTTTTCTCTCCAATTTTCAATCATTTATTTTACCTCAAAGTCATAAATAAATTAGTTTATAAACCTCTACAATGGTACCAAACGAAGGCTAAATGTGTTTGTTATATATAAATTTAAATCTTTAATTTGTTTAATTTTATAACTTGGTGTTTAGTTATTTATTTATTTTTACAGAAAGTTATGCACTTATTAATTAGTATTCGAATTATTTCATAAAATAATTATTTTTTCATACTAATTTTTAAGAATAGAAGGGGATGACATTCTATTTATTCCTCAAGTGAATATTGGTGTACTTATTCAACATAGTTTGAAATATATTTTAAGCAAATTTATCTAATTTATGCGAGATCTACTTCATTTTATGTTAATGTATTGCGATGTTATTTGAATATCAAACACAATTTACTGTATTATTATAAATATTAAATTAAATGAAATGAAATTTAATACATGTACGTATATTAAAATTTATTATGACCAAATAAAAGATAAAAATAATACATTACAAAAAAATCAAATTATAAGATAAAATAAGTATAATAATTAGAATTATATAGCCCATGTTTGGTAGCATTTAAAATTTAGATTTTAATCAAATTTAAAATCAATATTTAGTCTTAATCACATTTTATGGAACCCACAACTTTTCAACCACACACATCATTAATTTTTATCAAAATTTACTAAAAATTTGATTTTTATCAATACCAAACAGGGGCATATATATATATAAAATAAAATAAACAATATAAAAAATAAAAAATAAATAAAGGTCAGCGGCTGACACCTCATATTGGTAACCGGACTGCTCCACTGCATTTTTTCTAATCTTATAGACTTGCTCATGTGGTAATTTTTTTTTATTTAAATATAATAAACTAAAAAAATAGCATTTAATCATAATTGCTTAGTCATCATGTTAAATGGTAGAAAGTGGGTTTGAAACTTCTTCATTTATTATTTCCATGTCATCATGATGGACTCCAAAATTTAAAGCATTTGAGATAAAAATACCGGCACAATGACTTTCTTAATAATGTGGCAAACATTTTTCAATGTGAAAAGTGTAGCATTGTAGATGTTCTAAGTCCATGCAAGAAATTGTCTTGTTTCTAGTGCTATTCACCTGCATACACGGTTTAAAGAATTAAATTCTGCTTAATTACTGGGATTTCGTCCTATGAATGAGCAAAGAGAAGTGCTTGTCTTGTTATTTTGATGATTTTTAGGCATGCATCTGTCAAATTTGATGATTTTCATTCTTTCTTTTGCGAGACCTTGGGACCTTTTGACTATGTAGAAGCATATATTAGTTAAACAAACGGGCTAAATTCATTTAGGTGCAATGGAAAAATTAATCTGGTAGCGAAGAGAGTGTTTCAGGTGTCATCAACAGAAGTTGTATAATTATCTTAGAGCCAAGGATTAGGGAGAAAGTTGCTTATGAGAAACCTCCGAAAAGGGAACAGTGAAGTAGATATATAATCAAAGTTAAGTGTATTAGCTATAAAATCAAAGAATTTCATTTCATTGGATAAGATCACATAAAGATGGTTCTGATATACAGGGAACAGATCATTGAAAGATGGAGGAAAGAGTTTTGTTCATAGGTTTTAAGATCATAAAAAGATGGAGGAGTTATATCTAAATCTAAATTATATATAAAAAAAGGGCATAACATGGATATCATCGGTTTTTCTATCTTCGTTCAAGATTGAAATGTTTACCATTCTAGAAAGATTCTGGTCTTGTGGTAAGGCTTTACAGAGGATGAAGGTGAAAAAAATAATCTGTTGATGTGAAATCTTGTGAGTGATGATAGTTATTCACCTATTTGTGTCTCTTGCAAAATTTCAACGAATATCAACTGCCTGCTAACATGCACTCGTACTATAAACCATATCCTACTCGTGATTGAACATTATTTTGGAAGAGCATACAGAAAAATTAGACTGCTTTCCCTATGTTCCATCTGATTCTCATTTTGTAACAGGAAGATGCAATTAATCTCCCATAAAATGCAAATTTTCAAAGAATATACAACTGCCTGCTAACATGCACTCATACTATAAACTATATCCTTCTTGCGAATATGTGATTGAACATTTTATTTTAGAAGAGCATACAACAAATTTAGACTGCTTACCCTATGTTCCATCTGATTCTCATTTTGCAACAGGAAGATACACTTAGCCCTTGTTTGATTATGATACTTTTTGAAAAAAAGAGTTTTAAATAGTAGTTTTGGGAAATCGTGTGGTTAAAAAGTGGTTTGAAAAGTAAAAAATTGTGGGCTTGACTTTTTTGAATGGTTGAGATTGATTACTGTAGAAAAATTATTGTATTTTTTATGAGAAAGTATGGTTGTCATACAAATGCTTAATCTCCCATAAAATGCAAAAAGAATATACAACTGCCTGCTAACATGCACTCGTACTATAAACTATATCCTTCTTGTGATTGAACATTATTTTGGAAGAGCATACAACAAAATTAGACAGCTTTCCCTATGTTCCATCTGATTCTCATTTTGAAACAGGAAGATGCACTTAATCTCCCATAAAATGCAAATTTCAAAGAATGCACAACTGCCTGCTAACATGCACTCTTACTATAAACTATATTCTTCTTGGATTGAACATTATTTTGGAAGAGCATACAACAAAATTAGACTGCTTTCCCTATGTTCCATCTGATTCTCATTTTGTAACAGAAAGATGCACTTAGTCTTCCGTAAAAGCACCACACTGGGTTTTCAGTTAAGCATGAACCTATATGCAATAATGCAAATGGAAAAGCTTTGTGTAATATGTATAATCTCCAGTCATGGTTTCCATAAGATATGTGCAAATTTTAGTTTCTGAGAACATCAGGGATAATGTATAAATAAATATCTCTATTTTGCATGCCACAATCTAGGTACAGTTATATAACATTAGATAACTTAAAAGAAAGGCATTACCTCTTAACCAAAGCGGACAATACAGGGACAAATGAACTAGGTGCATAGAACCTTTAGTGCTTACCCCCTTCTCTGGTGAACGCTTTTCTGTCAGCTAGTCGGAATGTAAATTGACATTTCGAACAAGCTAATATTTTTATCCTTCTTTAGTTCTTCCTTTCGCTCATATCATTACTAACATTTTCAAGAATAAAAGTAAGTTGGTTAGATCTCTTGTTCTCATTTCCATGGCTATATAATTTTCTTGAATACACGATGAAATCTGTTAAGATTAATCCATTGCTCCATTGATGTTGCAGATGAATGCTGCTGCCAGGATTGAAGCATGACTGCTGTTCTCATCCTTCCAGTTTCTCTATCAGCGTTCAATAAAGTATTCCTCAGACTTCTTTGTAAAGGCCGATTATTTCAACTTGTGACAATTTTTACAATTATTTAACCTGTTGTTTGACTCAATTGCCGTTAATTTGATATCTTTGTGTGCACCTGTTCAACCCTATTTCTTTGGTAATCTAGGTTCATCGACCTGGCTTGTAGCAGGTTTATGTTACGAGCTAGGAATTAAAAGTGGTATCCAGAATAGAGGATGGTAAATACAATCTTTTCATGGCTAAGAGAATATTCAGTCTATGCACCGGAGCTGATTTTGTATGATGTCTAATCTGAAGGTCTTCACGTCAAGTAAATAGAAAGGATATGAAGTTTTCAAGGTAAAATATGTGGTTGAAAAATGATTTGAGGAAATATGTGTGGTTGAAAAGTGATTTGAAAAAATATGTTGTTTATAAACAAGTTCTCATAAAGGATATGAGTTCGATGACCATTGCCATTGATGCTATTCACTTTAAGAAATTATGATTGGACTCCTTTAATGGTTATCGTCTAAAAGTTTAAAAACAACTTTTAGTCTTTGAAAGAAGTTTTGACTTTAAAACCTTACCAAACGGGCTCTTGTGCTTGTTTGAGGGTAAATTATAATCAATTTAAATTATAAATATATTAAATTAATTGTAGCTTCAATGAAATGTATGAATAAAAAGTAAGATTAACCAAACGTGTTTATACTAATTTTTTTTTTTTTTTCAAAAAAGTGCGATTTGTGAGGTGGAACACCATTTAAACAACGCTACACAAAATAGTGAAAAAAATCAACTTACTTTTTATTTGAAATTTTGTTTAAGTATTTTTGAGTTAAAACTATCAAAAATGGATTCTTCTCCATGAATATTAGGCAAAAGGAAAATTCTATTTCCTATTGATTGATGGCTAGAAATGACATGGCACATGTAACGTTGTTGGATAAAAATGTGATGTGATGTATAGATAAATATGATGATGTCACGTGTAAAATCTGTATGACTGTCTGCATACATGTCTGTATGAATTAACACTACTCAAGGCAAAAAGATGCAGTCATAAATTTAATGTCACAAGGGCGTGAAATGCACTGTATTGGGACTTGTTTTTCTTCCACTTTGTATCATTCAATCAGAATCAGAGTAGACTAGTTGGTTAACTAGAAAAAAATTGGAGCTTAGAGCCTGTTTGATGTAAGAGAGATTGGAGAAATTTTTAAATATGGGGTTGAAAAGAGTGTAATGTGATGATTCTCATAAAAATATGTGGTTAAAAAAGAATTTGAGAAAAAAATGATTCAATTTATCTAGGAATAAACAGGTCCTTACTCATGACATTTTCATGAGAATAATGATGTTTAGCACAACAAGTGTAGATGACTCTAAGCCATCATCTGGGATCAATTAAAATTTAGATTTTAATATAAGTAAAATCAACAATCAATCTAACCACATATTTCATATAGAAGAAAGGTACCTTTAATCATATATACCACTCTATCTTCAACTAATTATGTAACAAATGCCCTCAGGGCACATCTCCAAGAATGGCATGAGAGAAAAGCCTATTGGCTAGTGATTGGGAGGCCCCAATTCTTGACTGGAGGGGACACCAAAGGCCATCGTTGAGTGACAAATGGGAAATTTATGGAAATTTACAATCCCCACCACGGAATAGTGCACCTACATGCCTTCATCGATGTTGTTTTTCGACTGGAAGACCGAGAGCTAACTAAAGATTTGTACAAGTTATATGTTTCGTCACCACTTTGTGGGAAATAGTTAGATATGAATATGTTAGATACTAAGAAATAGACCCTAGAAGCTAAAAAAGGGTATCCTGAGCAATTGCAATAATCGGGAAGGATTCGAGTCAACAGTTGACCCAACATCCTTGTCATCACTTAAAGAGCTAAAGCCCGTGCTGTGAAAGGAGAGGGTGGAAAACTCGCTCGCAGTAGTTTATACTTTATACCACTCTATCTTCAATTGATTATGAAGCAAAAGCTCCCAATGCACATCTTCAAGTTGTGAAAGGGGAGGGTGGAAAACTCGCTCTCAGCTATCGGGTAAGGGTTCGAGTCCTGAAATATAGATGAGGCCCTTGATAAGCGGGAGTTAAAAAGTGTCATTCCTTCACCCTGCACCATTGGAGGCATAACCTGCGATTAACATCCCTCACTAAGCCCAGGTGTCAAGGACCGCAGCTATCACTTAGCCCATTGACCCACTCGCGGCCTTCAGTTTGCCCAACTTCGGCCGCACTCTGTAAATATTATGTAAATTATTGTAATTCCATTTTAATTGTAAAAGTTTATTATGATTCTTTAGCTCTTTTAACGTCTACTGATGTAACTTAGGTTTTTTCTCCGAAATCTATTATAGGGGGTATAAGATTTTAAGACTTTCAAGCTTTCTGGTGTTTCCCCCTGCACCAATCTTTGTAATTTACTACTTTCAGCAATTGATGTAATTTACTGCTTTCAACAATTAATGAACAATGATGTTTCAATGCATTTAAGTCTTCTCTTGTAAAGTTTTCTTTCATTTGTAATCAAATTCAACTTTCGTCCCTAAGTGAGAAAAGGCGGAAGGTAGTCTAGCGGAGCAAACTACTGTCGCACGGTGCCCCTTTCTGTGCTAGGAGGAAAGGCACCCCGTGAAAGTTGGTATTAGAGCTTTGGCTCTCGTCCCTCGATAAGAAAGCAATGGATCCAAAGGTTTTGGATCTGAGTGCATCACAGATCACCGATATGACTGATGCTAAGAAGAGTACTAAACAGCGCGTGGATGCGCTTGATGGGCAAACCACAAGGTTATGCTATGCTGTGGAAAATCTGGAGGAAAATGTTGAAATGGCGGAATCGTATATTCGAGATATACACATCCAACTGGATGAAAGCTGAGCGGCTTGCACAACAATGACTGAAGCTGTTGCGATCATTCCTGGTCTGCGGGAAGAGATGGAAACAATGAGAATTCAGCTACGAATTCTCCAACGTGCGGTGGACAATGGGCAAGCTCCCGTACAAGAAGAGTATGCACCTAGGGTCAGGATCCCCGAACCGGGCACCTTTGGTGGGGCACGCGATGCAAAGGAAGTTGACAACTTCCTGTATGACATGGAACAATACTTTCTTGCTGTTGGCATCAGAGATGAAGCAAGAAAGGTGACTACAGCTATCATGTATCTGGGTGGAGATGCAAAGTTGTGGTGGCGGTCGAAATATGTTGATATTCAGGTCAACCGGGTCACGATAGACTCTAGGGAGCTTCTGAAGGAAGCAATTCGAAACCAGTTCTTCCCAGAGAACGTGGAATATGAAACCCGTCGGGCATTGCGGGAACTGAAACATATGGGCTCCATCAGAGAATACGTGAAAGCCTTTTCTGGACATATGCTGAATATTCGAGATATGTCGGAAAAAGACAAGCTCTTCACCTTCATGGAAGGCTTAAAACAGTGGACCGTAACGAACTCCAGAGGCAGAAGGTTACAGATTTGAGCACGGAAATGGGAGCTGCCGAATGCTTAATGGACTATCAAATTGAGTCTAAGAATGATCGACCACACTCTGGTGGTCAATCGATTGCTGGAGGAAATAAACAGTTCAGGACTGGCTCGAGTTCTAATGGGGGAGAACAGAATTCCACCCAGAGAGGAGGTGGATATCAAGGTTCTCGTCAGAACAACTTCCAGGGTTATCATCAAGGTAGTCGTCAAAGCAACTATCAGGGTAGTAACCAAGGTAATTGGAGTAAAGGAAAGGCTGTGGAGGGTAGATCTGATACCTCTCCTAAGATTTCATGCTTCTTGTGCGAAGGACCCATAGAGTGTCGGAATGTCCACAAAAGCGAATGGTGAATGCCTATTGCCAACTAGCCAGTGGGGTATCAACGTCTAAGCAAGATGCTCCTCCTGCTAGTAATAATGGCGAGACCAATTCAGAAGAGGACGAGGAGGTAGTTGGTGCATTTTCCCATCGATACAATGCAATATCAAGTCGGACCACTGGAAAGGGAAAAGTGCCTGTGAAAGAGGCAAAACTGGATGAGCCCAAACCTCGCATTTTTCGAGCAAAAGGGTTAATATACATTGATGTGAAGATCGACGGGAAGCCCATAAGGGCTATGGTAGATACTGAAGCCACACATAACTACCTTGCAAGTACGACTTGGGTTGGTTCTAGAGAAAGGAAATGGAAAAGTGAAAGCCATCAACTCGGCTGCTCAATCAATTGCAAGAGTAACCAAATCTGTGCTAATCAGGGCTGGCCCCTTTGAGGGAAGGACTAATCTGTCAGTTGTTCAAATGGATGATTTTAAACTCATTTTGGGATTTGAATTTCTTCGGGATACGAAGACAGCAGTGTTCCCACACTCTGATTCCCTAATGATGATGGGCACTCAGCTGTGTGTCATACCCACTTCGGCAGGAAAGGTTGGCAAGAAGAGTATCTCGGCCATGCAATTCAGTAAGGGCTTCAAGAGAAACGAACCCTCATTTTTGTGCACTCTTCGTCTAGAAGATATTGAAGAGGCTTCTGGTCCTATTCCTAAACCGGTTCGAAAGCTTATACAAGAGTTTGAGGATATTATGCCGGAGGAGTTGCCAAAACGATTGCCACCGAGGAGAACCATTGATCATGAAAATTGAGCTTATTCCAGGGTCTAAGCCGCCTGCCAGGGCACCCTATCGAATGTCTTAACCTGAGCTTGAGGAGCTTAGGAAACAGCTGGGAGAAATGCTGAAAAGTGGGATTATCGTGCCTGCGAAATCACCATACGGAGCGCCCATGTTGTTTCAGAAGAAGGCGGATGGGTCTCTCAGAATGTGTATTGATTATCGAGCCCTGAACATGATCACTGTGAAAAACAGTTATCCTATCCCGTTGGTGGCCGATTGCTTTGACAGATTAAGCAAGGCAAAATATTATACGAAGATTGATCTTCGATCGGGATATTGGCAAGTTTGGATTAAGGAGGGAGATGAAGCAAAAACTACCGTGGTGACTAGATATGGAGCTTTTGAATTTAAAGTCATGCCTTTTGGCTTGACAAATGCTCCCGCTACTTTCTGTACGATGATGAATCAGGTGCTGCACGAATTTTTGGACGATTTTGTAGTCGTATATCTGGACGACATCGTCATTTATAGTGAGACATTAGAGGAACATGTGCTCCATGTCAGAAGAGTCCTCAGTCGACTCCGAGAGAATGAATTGTATGAGAAGCCATCTAAATTCTCATTCGCCCAAACCTCTATCAGCTTCTTGGGTCACATTATTGAGCAAGGGAAGGTTCGAATGGATTTGAAGAAGGTTCAGGCCATCAGGGATTGGCAGCCACCAAAGAACGTACATGATGTACGGTCCTTTCTTGGGCTATGTAATTATTATCGAAGGTTCGTGAAGGGATACTCAGAAATTGCATTGCCCCTGAGGGAGTTAATGAAGAAGGAAAAGGTTTGGGATTGGTCTGCACAATGCCAAGCAGCCTTTGAGAAGTTAAAGAAGGCTATGTGGACAAACCCGGTGTTAGCCTTACCGGATGTGACGAAACCGTTCGAAGTTCAGAAAGATGCTTCAGACTTTGCTCTTGGTGGAGTTCTAATACAAGAAGGACATCATGTTGCTTTTGAAAGCTGAAAGCTCAATAATGCAGAACGTCGTTATTCAGCACATGAAAAGGAGTTGTTGGCGGTTGTTTATTGCCTCAGGTTTGGCGTCACTATCTATTAGGGTCCCCATTTATTGTGAAAACTGACAATACTGCGGTTAGTCACTTCATGTCCCAGCCGAAACTTTCAAATAAACAAGCTCGCTGGAAGGAGCTTCTTTCGGAGTTTAACTTCGTGTTGGAGTATCGTCCAAGATCCAACAACCATGTCGCAGATGCTCTCATCCATCGCGCTGACTTAGCTCCAATATGTGCAATGGCGGCTCTTTCAGGGAGCGAAGTTACTACGGATATAAGGGATCGAATACGGGCACTTCTAAAGAAGGACCCGGCTACAATATATTTGGTCGACCTCATCAAACAGGGAAAAACTCGTCAGTTCTGATTGGACGAGGGTCTGGTGAAGACAAAGGGGGACCGTATGTATGTCCCGAAGGGTGAGGATTTGAGAAAGTCCCTGATAATGGAATGCCATGATACGCTCTAGGCTGGACATCCGGGAGAAGAACGCACTTGTGCACTTTTGCAACGTGCCTTCTATTGGCCGCAGATGCGGGACGACATCACCACTTATGTGAAAACTTATCTTGTTTGTCAGCAGGATAAGACAGATCATCAGAAGAAAGCGGGCTTGCTGGAACCCCTTTCCGTCCCATCTAGACCATTCGAAAGTGTATCAATGGATTACATAATTGGATTTCCAAAAGTTGCAGATTTTGACACCATTATCGTGGTTGCGAACCGGTTATCGAAGTATGCAACTTTCATCGCAGCTCCTAAGTATGTTTCCGCAGAAGAGACAGCTCACCTCTTCTTCAAGCATATTGTCAAATACTGGGGGCTACCTAAGGACATCGTCAGCGATCGAGATACTCGGTTTACTGGCATATTTTGGACCGAATTGTTCAAATTTTTTGGTTCAACTCTGAGCATGAGTTCTAGTTTTCATCCACAATCTGATGGACAGACGGAGCGGTTCAATTCTATGCTGGAGGAATATCTTCGGCACTTCATATCTACGTCGCAGAAAAATTGGATGAAACTCTTGGATGCTGCCCAGATATGCTTCAATGCCCAAAAGAGCTCTTCCACCAACAAGAGTCCTTTTGAGATTGTCACGGGCTAGCAACCGTTACTCCCCCACACGGTTGATTTGAACTTAAGTACCAAGTCCCCTCAGGCAAGGAACTTCTCTCAGGAATGGAAGCGAAATATTGAAATTGCTCGAAGCTATCTTGAGAAAGTTCAGAAACGATATAAGAAGTCTGCTGATCTGAAGCGCCGTTTTGTCGAGTTCAATGTGGGAGATCTGGTTATGGTTAAACTTCCCGACAGAAATTACTACAAGCTCACCATAGGGAAAGACTCTAGATTGGTTCCAAAGTACATTGAGCCAGTACCTATTGTGAAGAGAATTGGGAAGGTGGCTTACAGAGTAGATCTCCCGTCATGGTGCAAAATTCACAAGGTCCTCCATGTCGGTGTTCTTAAGCCATATTTTGCAGACAAGGAGGATACATCCAGAAATAAGTCGAAACGACCAGTGTTCGAATTGAAGAAAATGGGAAAGAAGGTTGTTGAAGCTATTCTTGATCACCGAGTCACACGAGCTTCCAAGCAGAATCATCAAGAGTACTTGGTAAAGTGGAGTAGATGCGGCAGTGAGGAGAATACTTGGGAAAGAAGAAAAGACCTTAGTGCCTTCAAGCATCTCATTGAAGAATATCATAAAGGGATGACACGTAGGACGTTGCCAAAACAAATGGGGGAGAATGTCAAGGACCGCAACTATCACTTAGCCCCTTGACCCACTCGCGGCCTGCAGTTTGCCCAACTTCGGCCGCACTCTGGAAATATTATGTAAATTATTGTAATTCCATTTTAATTGTAAAGGTTTATTATGATTCTTCAGCTCTCTTAACGTCTACTGATGTAACTTAGGTTCTTTTTCCGAAGTCTATTATAGGGGGTATAAGATTTTAAGACTTTCAAGCTTTCTGGTGTTTCCCCCTGCACCAATCTTTGTAATTTACTGCTTTCAGTAATTGATGTAATTTACTGCTTTCAACAATCAATGAACAAAGATGTTTCAATACATTTAAGTCTTCTCTTGTAAAGTTTTCTTTCATTTGTAATCAAATTCAACTTTCGTCCCGAAGTAAGTGAGAAAAGGCCAAAGGTAATCTAGCGGAGCAGACTACTGCCGCACGGTACCCCTTTCTGTGCTAAGAGGAAAGACGCCTCGTGAAACCAGGGTAGGGAGGTGGGGGCGCCTAAGGTCAGCGACACAACCTTTTTGATCACGTAGCAAAAATATAACCAAACGCGTGAAGGCTCAAAAAGAACAGCCACATGGTCGTGGTGGCGGCCATTTCTTAGTCATTTCCACCACCACGAGTCACGACCAACTGCTGAATTGGGGATCTTGCATCAGACTAATCCTCTACTGGATTCACATTTAGAAAAGACAAAGATCACATAAAATTTCTCAACATTGTTTATCTATTAATTCAAGTAACCTGCAATGCATGGAAGATGCTCCTTCATTTACAGGCCTAAAACTTGCTCTGTAAAAACTAAAATCTCTATTGTCTATTGATCCCATTAAATTGGCTGTACCTAGAGAATGCAAAGGAAAAATATTGGAACTTTACGTAATCATTTTCTCCATTGATCCTTTAACTTCTATCCTTTTCAGTTTTCCCCAAAAAAAAAGTGATGAATGGATATAGAAAAGTAAATGTAACAAAACATAAGCAATCAGGCGAAACTCAAAATCCTACTCCTCCATGAAAATCGTCCATTTTTGCTCCTGCGCGTTGGGGTGCATTGCTTAGTCTGTTTATAACACAACAGAAGTGTCAAAGGCTTCTTTAATAGAGAATATGAACATGATTCCTGCATACAAAGTCAAAGCAAAATAATCGCTTACCTTTTCCCTTATGCGAGTTCTGCTTTTATTCCAACAAGAAATCCCACTGCAGCATCCACCTCCGGATCCGGATTCATATCCCCTGCCAAAAAAAAGAATTAAAATTTGAGGGGAGAAATTCCCTTCAATCAATTCCATCCAAGAATTCATGAAGTGTTATATAATATGTTTCCAATTCAGTAAGTAAAATTACCAATTACAAAATACTGAGTAAATCAAAGCCAGAGCTAAAATTAATGAACTTGTTAAAATATTTAAAAGTTGAGAGTTGGATTACTAACATCTTATCCCTGCTGTAATTGGTCACGAAGCTGCTATTGTGCAACAAGCTTGGAGAGACGGGGTAAGGACTGATCCTCTTAGCAACGTCGTTTATTTGGGATTCAGTTACTTCATTAATCTTTAAAGCTTTGATTTCATGATTTAACTCATCTTCTCGATACTGCAAGGGCAAGTCTATGGAAGTCATTGAATCCATGTAATTTTGATGATATGAGCCATCCTGGGGTAGGACTTGATTCCTTTCGGGTTTCAAACGATTCATTGATGCAGGAGCACCTTTCTCCATGGCCTGCAACCGTGCAGTTTCCAATCTCTGCTCGCGGATAATGGATTCAATTCTCTGCACCCGATCATTCCCAGTTCCACACTCAGAGGGTACCATTTGATGTCCTTTGGACTCGTTAAAGCTTCCCCTCGATACTTTTGATGGCTGCTGACGTGTATCAAGGTTCGAGTTGGCCCTTATTGCACTTTTGCATATTGAATTGTTCTCCCTCTTCATGGAAATGATAGGGTCCATCTGCTTCTGCCGGAAAGAATCCGGTAATAGAATAATTTTAACCTCCACATTGCGTCGTAGAACAATTTCAAACGAGTTCGTGATACTACTAAGATACTCTTCTGCTCTGGTTTTAATATTACAGTCTGAAAATGCAATATAAGCTACAAAACCGCCTGCATACAGATATAATAAAAGGATTGACATAAAAATCAAGAAGCAAACAAGGAAGTATGGTTGCAATTTCGAGTTTCTATGAAAATAATCTTACTTTGAAATTCAGATATTGACACGAGATTTCCATATGCATGAAGCAGGTGCCTTAAAGTTTTTGAATGGCACTTCTCAATGCATTGCACCCAAATATCAATCAAAGCGTTTGAGTTCATGTAACACGATTTAATTTTCCCGTTTCTGAAGTCATTGTGTCTGATGTCCAATGCTTCATCATTGATTAACTGGCTGTGATTGGGATTGGAATTTGCAGCATCAGATCTCTGTTTCTGGGCAGTAGCTTCTCTGAAAGAATGTATATGATATTCCTCATTTGTCTTTAAGCTCTCTCTTTGAATATTTCTCGGCTGAGTTCGATCCGGTGAAGGGAAGGAACCTAACTGTAGAAGGGTTGCCGTGAACCATGTGGACTGCTCACTTGAAACTCTCAGATGTTTTTCTGCCTCGGAAATAATCATCAGAGCATTCTTCAATTTATCTAATTCTCTTTCAGACACTGAAAAATCGATCCACGCATTAGAATTATGCTTAACAGTAAACATAATCAATATGAAATGCCTATTAATTTTTAACATTTAAAAAAAGTATTGACACGACACATCGTAGATACGTTGATTAAATTTTCTAAAATTCTTTCATTTATAAGTATTAATAGTTTTATACATATTAATTTTTCTTTTTGAAATATTTTAAATATGAGTATCTATTTATTATTTAATAATAACTCTAAGTTAAAAATTTATAGGAAGAAAAACAACCTCTCAAAGGAGTGTCGGTATCGACACACCACCCTAGTGAAGCGCCGGTGCATCAAATTACCATAATAAACTCAAAATGGAACCTAGAGAAAGAAAGAGGGAGAGTGGCACTTACATTTTCTTCCACCAAAGAATGAATTATTGAGCTTGGCATCAATGTTTGGATAAGTTCCGGCAATAATATCAACAATAAGTGCAGCCAATTGAGACATTAGAACTATTGGATCAACCCCCGAATCCATCAATTCTCTGGCTCGTATCACCGTCTCCGTGGTGTTTGACGACATGGCTAACTCCAGTAAGACCAGTAGTTTCTCATCAGAAACAACCCCAATCTACAGAGAAGAAATAAAGTTCGTTCGATAAATCAGATTATTGTTGAGGCAACAGAGTAGATATATAATATATTTTTCCTTATATGTGCAGTCTATGCGTTCCTTTAGTAAGATTAAGCCCTTGTTTGGTTTTCATTAAATTTTTCTCTTTTTTTACGGTACTCAATCTCAACCATCCATTAAAAGTCAAGCCCACAATATTTGACTTTTAAACAAAATTTCAATCATCCATTCTCCTAAAAATTACTATTCATTTCAAAGTGTGTGAAATGCAAACGATAATTAATGTAAAGACGAAGATTCAAACACAATGTCATAAAGAATAAAGGTAATTCGAACTCACAAGTTCATTTACCAATGAAGTGGTGACTCTTTTCCCCAACAAACTCAACTGGTCTAACATTGTTTCCGCTTCTCGCAGTGAGCCATCTGCATTCGAAGCAATCAAATCTAATGCTTTAGTATCAACATCTAAGTTCTCATCAGCGGCGATCTTCCTCAACCGGGCAATAATGTCGCCGTTGCCAATTTTGTTGAAGAGGTGCATCTGACACCTTGACAATATGCTACGCGGAATGTTTTCGCAATCAGTTGTAAGGAGTATGAACACAACACGTGGCAGCGGTTTCTCGAGAAATCTAAGAAATGTCAGCCATATCTTTGAGGGTAGTAAGTGACACTTGTCAATGATAAAAACCTTGTACTGAAAAATGGCTGATGAGGAAGCCCCTGGCAGATTTCTAAAAAGATTTTTGACTCTGTGAATTCCCTTTTTATTAGAAACATCAACTTGTTTGTGATCCTTGCTGTTGCCAGATATGAAATCAGCACACTCCCTGCAGACACCACAGGGCTTAGTGTCTTCGGTAGCAAGGCAATTTAAAGCAGCAGCGAAAATTCTTGCAGTTGACGTTTTTCCAGTCCCACGGCAACCTTGGAAAAGATAAACAGGGGCAATCCTCCCCTTCGAAATCGCGCTCATGAGTGACTGAACAACCACATTCTGCCCTAGCAATTCGTCGAAAAACATTGGCCTATATTTCTGGCTAAGGCTTTTGATATTTTCTGGAGAATTTTCCTCAAGCGATTCCTCGTTCAGAGCTACTCGTGCTAATCCATCTTGACTCGACCACCTCCTTCCATCCAACCTACTCATCGCCTCCAAATCAAGGTCTCCAAAATTTGTGGCAAGCTCATTATTACTTTTCTCACTTCCCATGGACGATTCTCCTATGCTGTCAGCGCTAAGCAAAGGAGCAAGACCTTTAGCAGCAGGTCTCCTCTTATTGGATCCCAAAGATGATCGATGATGTCTCCTCCGAGACAAGGGTCGACTTGCGGAAAAAACGCTGCTTCCTTTCCTCCTAAAAGTATCAGAAAGAGACGGTGAACCACTGCCATTCCCTCTAAACTTAGGCATTGGCGTTTTGGACCAATAACAAGGAATCCCACATCCCGGTTTCCCTGACAAATCCAAGCGGTCATCCACCTCGTCGTCTGCATCATTGAAAGACGCCGTGGTAGCATCCCAAGAGTCGATGGTACTCGGATTTCTAACACCATATTTATAAAATGCAGGTGTAGTGTGTGAAATAGAATCGTCCTCTTTCCGACGATTCTTCAACAACTTGGATGGCGAATGAACCCAATCCTTATTCTGAAGCCTAACAAGCAATGGTGAAATGGCAGACTCACTCCTTAATTCTTCAGAATTAAGAAAATCTTCAGTGTCATCAGACCGATCCACCAAATAATCCCTTCCTAAACCCAAATCAGACATATCCTCAGAGTTTTGTTTCTTCAAGTTTTCATTATGATGCCTCACACTTGTTCTAGAGTTCTTATTTTTGTGCCTAAAATTGGAACCTTTGCACTTAAAAGTCGCGGGAGCATACCTGTCATTCAAACTATTATCGTTCTTGGAATCAATTCCACTGCCATTACGCGCATCAATCGAGCTATCAACATCCGTATTCTCCTCCTCCGCGGTCGAAGACGACCGGTCATCCGTAGCATTCTCAGCGTCATCCTCACCAATCTGCTTGCATCTATCGCTATCAGATTTTTGGTTCCTCCTATTATACAGAAACACTTTCCTCTCTTTTTTCACGGCATTCACATTGCCATTATTGTTGATATTAATACAATTATTACCATTTTCAACTGGCGAAGGGAGTTGAAACAGTTGTTGAGAGGAAGAACGAATGGCATTCTCATCAATTGGGTGGCGGCCGCCATTGTTGTGATGGTGAAAACGGTGGTTCTTGGCAAGGGATCTCGCTGAATTATGTGGGTACTGCCATGAGGACGTGGTCCCGGGGTCCCTTAACACGCGTGCCGCCTTCCGAATTTGCGTCAATTCTTTCTTAAAATGCAGGTTTCTCGGACCAATTGCACCACCACCACTACCACTGCCACCATTCACCGTTCCGCCTGCGCCGCGCATTTCTAACAGCAAAAATCTTATAGCAACTCACTGGATCACAGACAGAACCCACCTCAGCAACAAAACAGAAATTCGACGCAATTTAGTCCCACGGTGGCCAAGACTTGTCTCTGTGGAAAATGAAAACTGGTTAATGTAGAAGAAATGGCGAGTATACTAAACACAGATCTGTAAGATTTTGTTTCCTTAATCAAACTTATTCCAACGGCCTTAAATACTGGGTGAAATTAAGAATGTACAGCTAATAATACTATATATACTGTAACTAGTAGTAGTGACAACAGTCAACAGGGTTCCTCTTTCAAGAATCGTGAAGGAAATTCTTTCCATTTTATATGAAGGAAAATTGTGAGGGAGTCAAAAAAAGATTCTCTCGTTAAAATCGAAGAAATGAAAAAAAATGGAAGAATGAAAATCCGGCTAAGGAAGACTGGTTATGAATGTCCCAAGATTCTCTTTTAATGAGTGGGCATTTGTCTGAGATTTACTTCTTATATCTTCTCCTTTTCTACTTTTTCTTACACGTTTTGTTATTAAGCGAAAAATCCATGCAAGTAATGAAATTGCTGGTACAGTAATTGATACTATGCTCTTGTTTGGTTTTTATTAAAATATTTTTATTTTTTTTTGTCGTAATCAATCTCAATCTTTCATTAAAAATTAAATTCACAATATTTGACTTTTAAATCAAATTTCATTCTCCTAAAATATCAATCATTCATTTTCCATCAATCACACTCATGACATTGACTTGTTTAAAGAAAGAGTAATTCTATACAATATAGACATTTTTAAAGGGATATATTCGAGTAATGTGTGTGAGTAATGTGTGTTTGGTATTGTTTAAAAATAATTTTTTTAAAATGAATTGTAATTTTTAGGAGAATGGATGATTGAAATTTGGTTTAAAAATTAAATATTGTGTTCTTAACTTTTAGTGGATGGTTGAGATTAAGTACTGTAAAAAAAAAAAAAAAAAAAAAAAGAGAAAATTTTGATGAATCAAACAAGAGCTCATGATCATATCAATATATTTTCAAGATTTTTTTAATTTTTTTTAATATTTTTTTGTCCGCAATTTTTTTTATAAACAACACATTTCACAAAATCACTTTTAAATCACACATATTTTCTCAAAATTATTTTTTAACAACATATTTTATCTTAAAAATATCACATTTTTTTGTTTATAAACAATTTTTTTTACCAAACAGTAAAATCTAACCGTGGCTAGTAAGTATTGAAGATATATATCGCATAATTACTCTTTAATTTTAATCGTTCGACTTGACAAATACTTAGCAAATCACAGCAAAGAAAATGGTTACAAATTAAAAGCAATTTCTATTGCTCAAAAAAATAAAAATAAAATAAAATTAGTGGTACTGTGGTTAACCAAAATTTTGTTTTAAGTACTTTCACCAAGTTTTACTCAAAAGGGTCACAGGAATGGAGTGATTGACTGCAATTTAAATCTTGCTTTATTTTGTTTTACTTTTTATGTTAGGCAATCAAAAAATTTAGCACATATTTGGTGCAAATTAAAATGTAAATTTTAATCTAACGAGTATATTTAATTGTGATTTTTAAAGACTTTTTTGAGACTTAGGCCATCTCCAATCTTTTACCCCAAATTTTGGGTAATCTTTATCCCAAAATTGGGATAGACTTAAATTCTTTTCCAACAGTTTGACTCCAAATTTGGGGTCAAGTAAATAGTATCCATTTTTCTTGTAATTTTTTTAATAATTATACCCTGATTATAAATTTGTTAATTAATAACTTTAATTTAAATTAATAACTAATGTGTAGAATGGACCAAATTAAAAATAATCATTTTTCTAGGGGGAAAAAACTCAAGTTGAACAACAAAATACGCCTAGTGGCTACAAATTCCCTAAATTAAACGATGTGATCGATCATGGACGAAACTTAATTTTCAGAATTAGTATATTCCTCCCACAAATGCTCAATTAAGGCATTACGAAGTTCATAATGAGCATCGCTTCATTGACTATCTCGACTTACCATTTCATATTAGTTTTGTTGTATGTTCAAGTTTATGTTTTCCTCTCGTTATTGTTGCATATGTATCTTCATTTGACATATGTCGTCGTTAGCTTTGAAAATAAAATTTCAGTCTTTTTAATTATCCAAACTAATTCGTGCCGATTTTCTAACAATATTAACAGAAATATTACTATAATTGAGAAAAAAAATAATTTTTCTAAGAAAAATTAAATTAAAAATTATAGAATTAAAACAATAATTATTAAATAATAATAATTATAATATTTACAGTTAAGATAATTACAATAACAAAAAATTATTGGACTAATTAATAATGTTTAGCATTTAAATTAAATAAGAAAATGACAATTTGGTAAATAAATAAGGCCAACCCCAATTTCCATTGGAGAGACTTTTACCCCAAATTTGGGATTTTACTCCAAATTTGGGGTATGGCTGGAGATGCCCTTAGTTTCAAAAAATGACGTGGTAGACAAGTTATTTAAAAAACCTCCTTCCTTTCCCGAATCATTGTTTCTCTGTATTTTTTTTAGACCCACCATTTTAACTATTATTCACAATCATATTCCTCCACGAAACTTGCATTCCTCCATTGAACTATTGCTGCCTAGTGCTCTCAACCCTAGGAACAAGCTAGTAACAAAAGAAAAACATTCAAACTATAAAAGATGGTACCAAAACCAACAACGAATTGGAGACAGCCAAAAAATCATTGGCTTATCAAATTATCAATTGAGCCATGAAAAAGATTCAACAAAAGACAAACAAATTCACTATCTGTTTTACGTCAAGCAATACGTAGAGTAACTCATGTGCTCATCGACGCCTGATCTTGAGATATGGATCATCAAAGGAACATTAGCATGGCGTACTCCTCCTGTTCGAATCGAGGTTTGAAACCAAACCTCTTCAGGAGGATAGATGGGGCGATTCGGGTGAGACTCAATGTAGATTCATTCGTGGGATCCATGCGGTCCGCGGGGGGGGGGGGGGGGGGGGGGCTCGGGGGAAAAATAGAGATGTCTCCTACGTTACCCATAATATGTCGAAGTATCGATGTAATTTCATAGAGTCATTTTGTCTGAATGCTACATGAAGAGGCACATTCGCATGACATACTCTTCCTGTTTGAATTGGGGTTTAAAACCAAACCTCGCCTAAGGAGGATAGATGTGGCGATTCCGGCGAGAAAAGGAATTTGATAATTTCTAGGGTATAGATTCATAGTCCCGATAGAATTATGATAGAATGGTATCCGTTAACCTAGTCTAAAAAATCTAAACCTATCAATCAGTTGATTGATTCTAATTCGTTGATTTAATCCATTCGAAATATTAGAAATAGAAGGGAGTCATTTTTGCAAACATGAATCCCATTTAAACAATTTTTCTTAAGAAAAGAATTGGATCTTTACATCTGAGCCTTGATAAAAAAAGATTTGGGGTACTTGTGATATTTCAACATGAGACGCATTTTATTAGGCAGTTTTTGGAATTTAAATACTATTGGATGAATTAATTTTTATTAGTATTGGAAGCACATTACATTATGCCAGGGTAACAGTTCACTGACAACAGTACCCAGCAAGTCACTTGCATAACAATCTACAAATGAAAAGGCAATTGACTATGTATATATTTTTCATTTTTCTCTGAATTATTAATTGTTAATGTTTTAATATGTCAGTTTTTTGGTTTACATATTTGAAATTTTGGATTCTTTCGAGAAATTCAGAATGTGAGTTCGATCTTGCGTAATGGTTAATTTATATTTTTGGAATCTTGACAAATCTCATTGCAGATAAGAAAATGTTTTTTAGATTAGTTCTTTATAATTTCTACTAAAAAGTTTCTAAAGTCTTACAAGTATTGAATTCTCCAAAAGTCATTCTCAACTTAAATACTCAATCCGTTCCAATTATATAGGCTGAATTTCTTTTTTCTCTTGTCCCAATTATATAGATACATTTCTTTATTGAGAAATATTTATTTTATTGTTTACTGATGTACCCATATTCATTACTTTTAGTAATAATAGTTTTGATAGTTATATAAGAGTAAGTTGAGAATTTTCTTTATAAAAATTAATTTTTCAATAACATTAAATATGTTTTCTTAATTTGTGTGAAAAGTCAAACCAACCTATATAATCCCAAAAATATAGATTCACTCCTATGTTCACACAGATTAAGAAAACATAATTAATATATGTTGGAACTATAAATTTGCTTACATTCTACCTAATATACTCCTACATTGAATAATGAGTAATTCATATTAATTGATAACAATGCATTTTAAATAAGTGTATATTAGAAAATTAAGACATTAATATACTCTCAATAAAGAAAATGACATATAATTTAGGAAAAATAAAAAAGGAAAATGAGTCTATCTTTATAGGACGGATGGAGTAATTTGTAGAGATTTCTAAAAGTCTCAATTGAATATCCCATGATTTTTAGGAGGATTTATTCAATGTAGATTTTGAAAGATTTTTAAAGATTTTAAAGGATTTTAAAATTTTAGATGCATTCAATTAAGATTTTAAAGATTCCATACAAATCTCGAGGTATTTAATATTGATTTTAATGGGCCTTCTAAAAGTTCATAAAAGTGTTGATGTATTATATAAATACTTTTAAAGGTCTTGTATTATTCAAAATGTCAATAGATTTTAAAGACTCTTATGAAATCTTCTACTCCGTCCATCCCACAAAGATAGACTTGTTTTCCTTTTTTGTTTGTCCCACAAAGATATGTCACTTTTCTTTTTGAGAGTATATTAATATCTTCATTTTCTAATATACTCCTATTTAATATACATTGTTATCAACAAATACGAACAACTCATTATTTAATGTAGGAGTATATTAGGTAGAATGTAGATAAATTTATAGTTTCAACATATATTAATTATATTTTCTTAATCTGTATGAAAATAGAAGTAAGCCTATCTTTATGAGACGAAGTGAGTATGTACTAATTTCTAAACAGAAAGTACAATAACAAAATCTCTTAATTTATATCTCATTAACCTCTAAGATTTTGAAAGACTTTAATATATATATATATATATATAATTTTTTAAATTGTAATTTTGTTTCTTCTATATTTTTCTTCATTATTTCATAATATTTTTAGAAAACTTAGACCTACAACTAAACAAATCATTATTTCTCCGTCTCTTCAACTTGTTATATATATATATATATATATATTTTTGTTATGAAATAGAGAGAAAGAGAGAAGAAAATAAAGAGGCAAATAAACTTGTGTATTATTATGAATCAAAGCCCCCATGTATATAGGGAGAATAATAGATACATAAGGTAAAAATATCTAGGATTTTAGGGGTACAACTGTCATTCACTAATACAATATCATATTTACAACACTCCCCCTTGAATGACATATGATATTACAAAATATCTACCTCGTTAAAACCTTGTTTGATAAAAACTCAATGGGACAAAAATATCAAACGAAGGAAAAAGAGTACAGTTGTTCTTGGAGTATTAAGATGAATGCTGCCTTGTTAAAACCTCGCCAGGAAAACACAACGGGACAAAACCTTGGCTAAGAAAAAAGAGTACAGCTACTCCCCCTAGTGTTGATCGTTGTAAATCATCGAGTTGATGTATCCCAATCTTGTGAACTGGTTTCTTGAATGTAGATGTTGATGATGCTTTTGTAAATAAATCAGCTTCATTATCACTTGAGTAGATTTGTTGAAATTCTAGAGTATTTTGATGCTGCCTCGTTAAAATCTTGTCAGAAAAACTCAGTGGGAAAAAATCTGAACGAAGGAAAAAGAGTACAGCTACTCCCCCTGATTCAATTTCTATTGAATCATTCATATCTTGATCTCTTCATGAGTTTCGTATAGGAGAGTATATCAATAGATATTGATGACAACTGCCTCATTAAAAACCTTTCCAGGAAAACCTCGTGGAACAAAACCTCGGTTAAGGAAAAAAGAGTATAGCGTATATTAGCTTCCCCTCATTGGAACATTACAATTATATTGATACTGCATTTAATTATTTCAACTGTAAATCGGTGCAATATCGAATATGTTTACCAAACATATATAAATGGTGCATATTTTGTATTATTTGTTCTTCGAATATAAATTCAATTATTCATTTGAACTTGAAGAACTATAAAATATTTATAATCATTTGAACATGCTGCATCGAGTCACGTTCTATAATCAATATTATCAATGCATTTAATGCAGTTCTAAAATTTGGAAGTGACTTATTCACTTCAATGAACAATTAACTTATTCATTTCAGGTGAATAATTAACCTTGAATTTGAATTTGAAAATCAATTGCCACAATTTTTATTCACAGTAATGGTACATCTCAATTTTAACACTTTGTCATATATAGTCATTTGTACCATTCTTCATGTAATCTAATTTCATATTATCAATCACATTCCATTGGAAATTGAATCTATTAAAGGCATATGATATATTCAGATAGCAAAGTATCTTTATACTTTGATCAAACAAGTTTCTTAAAAACTTGAATTATATGTTTCAAACATATTTAATCATTCGAGGATTATATTGTATGCTTCAGGCATAGTATATGTTTCACATTGTAATTGTCAAATTGCTACCACCTAATTTAAGTCGTGAAACTTTAGATAGGTAACGATTCCTATATTTCAAATAGATTTTCTTTAATTATTTCACCGCAATCCCAAAGTACCGAGGTATTGATTACCCTTTTTAATCTCACTCATTGGTACTTCA